>OX465296.1:93483634-94932176 GCA_949987735.1 Leucophora obtusa
ATTAGCACATAAAATTTTAACTGTGAATTGGATTTACGGGCAAATCATCTGGCACAGTACTGGTGCCAAAGAGTCACTCCGGAACTAGTTTGATAAATTTCTCATAAGTACCAATCAGAGATCAGCAATGAGTAGTAAAAAAGTGAGTAGAGTTGAATCATGATTCATGATTTATTGTATTTATACGAATTTATACGTATTGAAATGTTGTCGAAACTCATACTTTAGAGTAGAGATTAGGGTTTGGGATTTCCCGGACTTTTTTATTTCCCGGGAAACGGGAATAAAAAACTTTGATTCCCGTGAATCCCGGGAAATATTTTTGAACAAAATTGTTAATGAAAACCACCTATATAAGTAATTTTTGTTTAAAAAAACACTATTTCAGTACAAATTCAGTCTGTGTAGTGAGAATTCAAAGTAAAAATATCAGAATGTTGAACATTTGATTTCACATAAATTACTTCAAGCACTGACAATGGAATTGCATGATTCCAGCAGAAAGCACCCACTACTGGAGTGTCGGAAACAAACCGTTTCATCACATTTGGCCCATTAGATATGGTGGCCACAATGTTATTTTCCACAGACAAATAAAACTCTGAAAGAATTAAGCTTTTTAAACCTTTGGTTTTTAATTAAAAAATCAGAGTTTAAAAATAAATACTAATGGTCTAATTCATAAACTTTTACAACAGTCTTATTGCAGGATTTTAAGCTAATTTGTGAAAAACAGTATTCATATTTACTTAATAATGAAGAAAATAATAAAGGTTTATAGTTGGTACTCACTAACTTTAAACCTTTTATAAAGTTTGGAGTGAGGAAGCCACCATTTAATTGCTAATTATTTCATTTTCAGGCATGAAATGATTTATTAAAGCTATCCCATCCCTAGAATGTGTGGCTTCCAACAACTTGCATCCATCAAACTGAAAAAAACTACAACAATTGCGTAGCCAATGACCTTTTTCGAAAAAATTTCAAAAAAAAATGTAAAAATAAAATTAAAAAGAAAAACAAAACAATAGTGATGTGTAGACTGTCAAAACATTTTTCGAAATTCGATTACTTTTGCATGGTTTGAATAATATGTTCTAAAAAATTACTTTTTTACACACATTTCCATTGATTTGCTTTATAAATAAAAAAAAATATTTTTAATGGCTTTTAAATTTATCTTAGCACATCATTAGTTCTCTAATTTAAGGAAATAAAGTTTTCACTTCCGATTACCGAGTCAATCGTTTACTAAATTTGTAAATCACTTACCACTTATTTGGGAGAAGAGAGAAAATAAACAATAGTGTTGCCAGTATCAAATCGAAAAATTAATTTATAGTTAAAATACGATTATGAATCAAGATTTCTAATAACTCCTTATTAGGCGAAATATGTACTTTAACTATAGCAAGCTTCAAATACCAAATAAATTTTGTTTATGAATTAGCACATAAAATTTTAACTGTGAATTGGATTTACGGGCAAATCATCTGGCACAGTACTGGTGCCAAAGAGTCACTCCGGAACTAGTTTGATAAATTTCTCATAAGTACCAATCAGAGATCAGCAATGAGTAGTAAAAAAGTGAGTAGAGTTGAATCATGATTCATGATTTATTGTATTTATACGAATTTATACGTATTGAAATGTTGTCGAAACTCATACTTTAGAGTAGAGATTAGGGTTTGGGATTTCCCGGACTTTTTTATTTCCCGGGAAACGGGAATAAAAAACTTTGATTCCCGTGAATCCCGGGAAATATTTTTGAACAAAATTGTTAATGAAAACCACCTATATAAGTAATTTTTGTTTAAAAAAACACTATTTCAGTACAAATTCAGTCTGTGTAGTGAGAATTCAAAGTAAAAATATCAGAATGTTGAACATTTGATTTCACATAAATTACTTCAAGCACTGACAATGGAATTGCATGATTCCAGCAGAAAGCACCCACTACTGGAGTGTCGGAAACAAACCGTTTCATCACATTTGGCCCATTAGATATGGTGGCCACAATGTTATTTTCCACAGACAAATAAAACTCTGAAAGAATTAAGCTTTTTAAACCTTTGGTTTTTAATTAAAAAATCAGAGTTTAAAAATAAATACTAATGGTCTAATTCATAAACTTTTACAACAGTCTTATTGCAGGATTTTAAGCTAATTTGTGAAAAACAGTATTCATATTTACTTAATAATGAAGAAAATAATAAAGGTTTATAGTTGGTACTCACTAACTTTAAACCTTTTATAAAGTTTGGAGTGAGGAAGCCACCATTTAATTGCTAATTATTTCATTTTCAGGCATGAAATGATTTATTAAAGCTATCCCATCCCTAGAATGTGTGGCTTCCAACAACTTGCATCCATCAAACTGAAAAAAACTACAACAATTGCGTAGCCAATGACCTTTTTCGAAAAAATTTCAAAAAAAAATGTAAAAATAAAATTAAAAAGAAAAACAAAACAATAGTGATGTGTAGACTGTCAAAACATTTTTCGAAATTCGATTACTTTTGCATGGTTTGAATAATATGTTCTAAAAAATTACTTTTTTACACACATTTCCATTGATTTGCTTTATAAATAAAAAAAAAATATTTTTAATGGCTTTTAAATTTATCTTAGCACATCATTAGTTCTCTAATTTAAGGAAATAAAGTTTTCACTTCCGATTACCGAGTCAATCGTTTACTAAATTTGTAAATCACTTACCACTTATTTGGGAGAAGAGAGAAAATAAACAATAGTGTTGCCAGTATCAAATCGAAAAATTAATTTATAGTTAAAATACGATTATGAATCAAGATTTCTAATAACTCCTTATTAAGCGAAATATGTAATTTAACTATAGCAAGCTTCAAATACCAAATAAATTTTGTTTATGAATTAGCACATAAAATTTTAACTGTGAATTGGATTTACGGGCAAATCATCTGGCACAGTACTGGTGCCAAAGAGTCACTCCGGAACTAGTTTGATAAATTTCTCATAAGTACCAATCAGAGATCAGCAATGAGTAGTAAAAAAGTGAGTAGAGTTGAATCATGATTCATGATTTATTGTATTTATACGAATTTATACGTATTGAAATGTTGTCGAAACTCATACTTTAGAGTAGAGATTAGGGTTTGGGATTTCCCGGACTTTTTTTATTTCCCGGGAAACGGGAATAAAAAACTTTGATTCCCGTGAATCCCGGGAAATATTTTTGAACAAAATTGTTAATGAAAACCACCTATATAAGTAATTTTTGTTTAAAAAAACACTATTTCAGTACAAATTCAGTCTGTGTAGTGAGAATTCAAAGTAAAAATATCAGAATGTTGAACATTTGATTTCACATAAATTACTTCAAGCACTGACAATGGAATTGCATGATTCCAGCAGAAAGCGCCCACTACTGGAGTGTCGGAAACAAACCGTTTCATCACATTTGGCCCATTAGATATGGTGGCCACAATGTTATTTTCCACAGACAAATAAAACTCTTTTAGTCTTGTTTCTACAATTCTTCTTATTTCATCAGCATTACATCTTCCTAATATATAAACCAACCCCAGGTTATAAAATGAATTATTTCCGTTTATACATATGTTCAAATATCTCTTTTGTGATATTCTTGTCCATTCATCTATGATTATAGGAAATGTCCTATTGATAGAAATATTGCTCGATATTTCTTTTATCATGATATCTTTTACATGATTGTAGTAATTTAATATAATGTTCTTTACATCGCTTTAATTTTTTGCAATGCCAGGTTTTTATTATAAAAGCTTTCTCGAATAAACGAAGATCTAGTTATGGTGCGGGTTGACATTCCGTCGACTGCGGCTAATTTGGATACCATTTCAGGAAATGTTTGCCCTACCCTAAAACGTTCAAAGCCTATTCAGCTTACATTTTTTTCTTCGGCTACTTTGCTAATTTTAGCTGGAACGTTATTCTTGTTGTTGTTTTCTTCAAGAGAAGTTGCATGACCATCAATTTTTTTTTTTTTTTTGTGAACCAAATTTAGATGTCGGATAACCAAATTTAGGTACCTCCGATAACCATTAGTCTGTTATGGCAAATATTGCACTGCGCTGTATTGTCATTTTTTGTGAAGTATTTCCATACTCCTGACATTTTATTCTTTAATATAAAATAATATATTAGTTTGAAAGCAGGTGTATTAAAATAAAGTAAACTTACTTGAAAATATCACATTTATTAATGAAAACGTTACTTAACATATAAAATTATTGGCCCTTAATATAAAGGCGTATTTTAAATTTAAAGTCGACTTTATTTTTAATCATACGGGGTTGTTCATTTTGTGTATGAAAACCTTACAAAAATATTTATATTTTCAAACATTTTGATTGGTTGAAAATAAATTAACCAATCAGAATGTTCCAAAAATAAACCAAGTCAAAGTATACTGCCACCCAATATTTTAACTAAAGTCGACTTTAACTAAAAAATACATTTGAAAAATTAAGATAGAAAGGGCGATTATTTGTAAGACACAAAATTCTTTTTTCATATTTCTTTTAAACATTTTAACAAGTTTTTAGGTTTTACTACTTAAATTTTGAATAAATTATTTGGCAAATATTTTTTTTGTGTGTCAAATAAATTGAAACCCTTTTAAAAGATTTTAACAATGACATTTTTGTTTTGGTATTTAAAATGTTTTTTATGACTAAAATTAAAAAATCCTATTCCAAACAAATACAATTTAAAAAATTTAATATTTTTAAAATTTCCCGTTTTCCCGGGAAAAATATATTATTTTCCCGGGAATTCCCGGCAAACTTTTCCCGGGAATTCCCGAACCCCAAACCCTAGTAGAGATACAATCTTGCGGTTGCGGCTGCAGATTCCGCTGCGGAGAAAAAAAACAAATTAAATGATTGCGGCTGCGGTGACGGTTGTTTTTATACATAAATTCACACTTTCTTTACATGGATGTGTGTGTACATTTAGTGCAGTGCTGTTCAAAAGTAAAAATGTAGTTGTGTTGGTGAGAAAATGAGAATTGCACTGTAAGAAATGTATAGAATAGAACGTAATTTAATTTTTTTTAATTCACTGAACGTAATTTTATTTTTTTTAATTCACTGAACGTAATTTTATTTTTTTTAATTCACTGAACGAAAATGAAATTGAACGAATTCAGTGGTGAATTAATTCAGTAAGGAATTAATTCACTTTTTTTCCGTTTGATTTATAAAATTGAACGCGTTTACCAGTGAATTAATTCATTTGATTTAATAAAAAGAACTATTGCAATGGAATTAATTCTTTGAATTTATTGTTTGATGAACGCGTTCAGTTGAACGAATTCAGTGAATTACTTAAGAAAAGGAATTCATTCAATTCTAGAGAAAAATTAATTCGATTGGTAGTGAATTCATTCAAAAAAGAATTAATTCTTCAAAGCTCTGTTTTAAGGGCGGATTATGGGACCGTAAACGTAAATGTGATGTAACTGTACCGTGCCGTAGCTAAAAAGTACGCTTATAGATTACCGTAAACCACATTACTATTTAGCATCTATTTCATGTGGTTTTATATTTTATTCTAAATTTTTTCATTTATTTTCCTTACTTGTTGTTTGAATCAATTTTCTTTATTCATTTCATATTTTTGCCGACTAAAATCATTCAGCTGTTTCGATGCCGGATAGAAAATTCTGATTTCAACAGAATGATCCGGCAAGCACGTTTACATTTACGTGTTAGTTACCATTCGTATACATTTCTTCTTGTGGTTTCAAAACAGCTGATTCGTTACAGATACGTTTACGGTTGGGTAACTCAGCCTTTACTCTTAAGATTAATGTATTCATCGTACTCATACCCAGGGTTTCAATTGCTAACGCTATTTCAGCAAAAGCACCTATTTTTAACTGTTTCATCAGCTAAAAACAAAAAACAAAACTGCACATTTAACAATTGCTTAAACTTCTGCTACCATCAAATTTCATCAGCAGTAGCACAGCAAAAGTTTATTTTTTGAAAAAGAAATACTGAGCTAAAAGAGTTATTGTAAAAACTTCCGGTTTTACCAAACGGCTATAAAGACTAAAGTGAAAGAAATAAAAGTTAAACAAACAGCTTTTTATACACACAACCAGTTATTCACCAGCAATTAAATCGTTTTCTGTCGTATAACTAGTAGCTTAAAAAATAAAACGAAGAAAGACTGATCAGCAACAAAATTATTAACCACAGCTAAAAAAAA
This sequence comes from Leucophora obtusa, assembly GCA_949987735.1. Classification (NCBI taxonomy): domain Eukaryota; kingdom Metazoa; phylum Arthropoda; class Insecta; order Diptera; family Anthomyiidae; genus Leucophora; species Leucophora obtusa. Next base: position 93,489,872 of record OX465296.1, read on the forward strand.
ACAAAACAAAGAAAACTGATTTGCACACACAAAATTAAATAACGGATTTTAAAAAAGCAATGTCGAACAGTTTCATGTACACAAGCGTCTTTTTATTATATTTGAGAGCTCTTTTTATTGACGGAAACCAGTTTTACTGTTGATGGTAAATTTAATATAATACAATGGAACACCGTTACTTATAACTTATTTTTAAAATATCGTGTATGCCCCCCTTACGAAAAGAAAATAAGTGCTAAAATTTATTTTCAAAAGCTTAAATTCAGTAAGAGTATGAACAGAACAAGCACGGCACGACACTTTTCATATGATTTGACAAAAAAAGCGGTGCTCGCATAGGCGTGAAATAAAATTTGTTGTACTGTTCATACTCTAAGATCAATATAAAAAATATTAATCATGCTTTTAAAAATAAAGATGACAAAAGATGACCGATTATGAAAAAGATGACAGAAAGAGGACACAAATTTTATAGATGACAGCGAGTTAAAATAGATGATTGTCCTCCAAAAAATATGACGTATGGTCACCTTAAGTTATAGCATATAACGAAAAACTTAAACCACTCAAAACAATTGCTGACTCTTTTAGAATAACTGAAAGTTATTCAATGACTTCTGCTGGTGTTTTTTAAATTATTTAAAGTTGTAGTTAAAGTTAAAAGAAAAATTTCTTAGCGAATGCCAGTCTTTGAATCACTGCTCATACCTAACAACATTTTTGACGTTGCTGATTTCGACTCTGCTTCACTCCACTCAATGTGTATGCACGATGCAAAATCAGTATGACTCGAATACTATGCATGTCAGGGATGATAAATAGGATTTTTAAAATAGTACTAGTGAAAGTGTTATTGTGTTATTGCTGTTTTTTTAGTTAAATCTTTTAAGTTGAATCTTTTGATATTACTAATTCATATGTATGACGAAATCAACCATGTAATCGTAGTATACGTGTACTGTGATTGAAATTGTGTGAAAATCTGGCAACATTAGTAAAATAATCTGAGAGTAAGAACAGGAGAATAAGAAATTCCGTTGAGAAAATAAAATAAGTTTTGTCTCTCACGGAAATCGTTGCACGATTTTAATTGTCAAATTGTATGGAAAAAAACGGGGACCTTTGCATTGTGCTTATACTCTTAAGTCCGTCAATGTCGGACCGATATGTCATGTAAAAAACGGACTATTCGGCTGAAAGTCCGTCAATGCCGGACCGTTTCCGGACCGTTATGTCGTGTAAATAACGGAGTGACTCCGTTTTTAGAATGCCGTTTTCGAACTTTTATATCTACCTAAATTGACACATTTCTCACTTTAATATTGTATGATTTTTAATAGATTTATTAAATAATTTATTAATTTTTATTAAAAACTATGTTTACAGCCGGTGCAAAATTCAAATCGGCAAAACCAAAATTCGCAAAATTGACCCACAACTAGATCCAATATATTTATATCTACAAGCAAAAGAAACAATTTATTAATTGAGGTTTAATTAAATGTATTCACGATTGAGGGTTTTCATACGATGACAATTCGCAAACTTTTTTACTAAAACTGTTTAAGCGGGGTTTACATCAGGGACGTGCGGTGAGGTTTTTGACTGGGTGTTCACTAGGGTTCTTCAAGTTGCAAGACGTTCGAATTTTCGAGCTCCTCAAGGCCCCATCAATGTTACTACCTTTTTGAAGTTTATGCAATCAAAATAAACTTAAAAAAGTTTTCATCTTTAGGTCGCTGAATTTCGATAAAATTATAGTGAACAAAAACTTAAAAATTTCAAATAAAAAAAATGTCCAATTTAATATAATGGAACACGATACATCAAATCTCTTAAATATTTTGCCGATAATTACGAATATGAAGTCTAAACTTCAAACAGAAGAACGGTTTGTGCGATATAGCTGATTAAAAATTTTCCAATGGAAATATTTTTTTTCCAAAAATTTTTTAGTTTAGCTTACAGTATTATAGAATTATTACACTGAGAAATTTTTATTCTCCCAAAAACCATTTTCTATGTGAAGTCCAGTTTTTAGTAAATTAAAAAATTTGAATTTCATTTCAAAAGTTAGTAAACAAAATGCAAAAAAAGTCATATTTTATGAAAAATTGCAAGGATAACGTTATCTTTTCTGAAAGGGTGTACTAATTAATTTTGAATATATTTGAGAGAATAGAAAACTAAATCCAATCAAATAAAACTTAAAAAAACAACAACTTAAAGATTTTTTCTTAAATTCAAATAAATGTTTAATATTTTTTGCAAGATTTTAGAAACCTTTTCTTTGAATTACGTTTCTTACGATTTTTTACCATTTATTTTGAATAAATTTAAAATAGTATCAAATGATGCTAAGGAGTACTATAGTACTTTTGAGGTTCTAATAGTACCATAAAAAGTATTATAGGACCAACTTTATCAACTTTGAACTGTGTGTAGGTATACTCTATGGCAGGGCCGGCAAAACTATGACGCGCGTGTCAGTAGTGGCACGCGAGTGGATTTTAGGTGGCACGCGACGTTTTGTTGGATATTTTCAAAAAAATTAAAATATTAGAAGACCAGCAAAAAATTCAGTTAAATGTTAAATTTCGCTATAAAAATGTGTGATTTAACTCCATAATGGTGAAATTTTTATTAGAGCTTGTAAATCGTCTTTTAAAATGAATAAAACTCTATATTGCCACAATATTTTGTTTAAAGGAATATGGTTAATACAGAACTCGCAAAATCGATTATCATAAAATTCTGGAAAATTTTCTAAAATTCTAGATTGAAAGACGTTTAAATGTTTCGATAAGAAAATGCGTCATAATCGGAAAAATAAAAAGTGCCAGAAAATTGCACAAAAATGGAAAACAACTTGTAATAAAATTGGATCTAAAAAATTAAGTTTTTTTTTAAAGAGAAAATAGGTGCTACAAAAAAACGCTCAATGAATTAAAGGCTGAAAATAAAATTCATAATGAAATAACCCCCCATGTTGGAATTTGAAACTGGGTTTTGACCGTGTTTCGCAGAGCCATTTCATCTGAAATAGAAATTTCTCTGTCCAAATCCATAATATTCGGTTTTTATTAATTATTATGATGATAAAAGTCTAGCGATTTATTTAAAAAAAATCAAATTTTTGCCCGAAGCACATTTTTCAACTAGTTTCTTACGTACTTATTTAAATAAAAGATGGCGCCCAATAATTTAACTTTTTTAAACAAAATAAAATAACCACCAAAAATGGAATAACCCGCCAAAAAAAGGAAAAGGCAATAATGTTCAAACTGTTTTAATTTTATTTCATTGGGGATTTTTTCATAATGAAATAATCGCAATATTTAAAGATTAAATAAAGCCCCAAAAATTAAATAACCCTCAAACATTTTTACTTCATTTCTTGGATGTTATTTAATTTTTCCCTTTGGGATTATTTCATGGGGTTATCCGTAGCGGTGATAAATATGTACATCTGCGATGATGTTTTAAGAGAAAATTTTCCAAATTTTAAAAATTTTTAAAAAAGGACTTTTAAAAGACATTTAAAATGAAATGTCTTTTAAAAGAAATTTTTACAAAAAAAATTTGTCGGTTTATGGCACGGAGCGAAAAAAGTTTGTCGCTCAACTAAAATAAAAACAACAAAATCAACAAATTTGTTTGCAGCTAATAGTACCCCTATACACACATAGGACGAAAAACGAGTCCGAATGTCTTTGGGGCTAAGGCGAAATTTTACTTGGACGTTTATAGTAGCAGATGTCAACAGTGCTATCATAGGGTCCGACTTCCTTGAACATTTTGGCCTTTTAGTCGACGTGAAAGATGGCAAGCTCATTGACAGAACAAATTTACTAGAGTCGAAATGTAAAACAAAACGATGTGATGCAGTGCAAGTATTGGCTTACGGTTCTTATGAACCATATGCTCAATTGCAACATGAATTCAAAGAACTCGCTACAATCAACGCCAATAGACAACCAACAAATACCAAAGTTACGCATCACATTACTACAAACGGCCCTCCAATATATGCACGTGCTCGTCGTTTATCTGGCGATAAATTAATGGCAGCAAAAAAGTAGTTCGAATACCTGAGGAAAAAGGGTATATGCAGTCCGTCGAAAAGTAACTGGGCTAGCCCACTCCACTTAGTTAAGAAAACCAGCGGTGAGTGGCGGCCGTGTGGTGACTATCGTACATTGAACGATATAACAGTGCCCGACAGATACCCAATACAGAGAAACAAGCCAGCCGCCGTAAGCCGTTTAAGCCGCCGCCGCCGGTCATTTTTGCCTCAGCCGCCGCCGCCGATTTTTTTCGGCTCATTTCGGCTGGAAGTATCAATTTTCCAAAATAAAAAATTTAAAAGCAAATGTCATTTTTAAAACAAATTTTCTACTTCATCATTTCCTGAACCATCAAGAGTATTTTTTTGTACTTAAAAAAAATAAAAGAACCAGTTTTATAGTCAGAGCTAAGAAGAATTTTTGTCATAAATATTTCTTAAGTTGGAAGTTTTGCTTGAAAACTTCTGACAGATTTCGCTGAAATTTGGATATGCAATAGAGGAGAGAATCCAAATGAACAATATACATATATACTTTTCAAATGACCAAGTGTAGATTGTAGGCAGAGCTTCGAAAGAATTAATTCAATTTTAGGTTAATTCGCACAAAACCGAATTCAGCTTTAGAAATTGAATATATATCATTCCATCAAAACATTCCTTTATAATTAATTCATAGGTTTCATTCCCAAATTTTAATATTAAATAGAATGCATTCTTCTGTTGAATACATTCCTTATAGAATTACAATCAATTTAAATAATTAATTTTTTCATTAATTCTAATCTTTTACAAAATGGCTTATCAAAATTGTCATTTTATTAAATCAGTAAAAGATCTAAGGGATGAATATACTAATGATTCTGACAACACTTTAGTTTATAATTACAAATTAAATAAAAATGTGGCTTATTTTAGGGATTTAATATTGATATCATATACACAACCCATAAAAATAATTAAAAACGCAACATTTGTTTTAAACTTTTACAAACCGAATGAAACGTGAAAGATCATTATAAAAAGAATGAATTCATGAAAGAATTCATTCATTATGCATGAAAATTAAAAGAATGAAGCCAGTGAATGAATTCATAAGGAATGGTATAATCGTAAGATATATTAGTAAATTTTAATTAAAAGTCCAAAAGTGAATTAAAGAATTAATTCATTCGAATTTATGGTGGTAGGTTTGGTTAAGTAGATCACATCACATTTTTCAGAAATTTTAGTACACCTGAAATTATTATCAAAAGACACATTTTTAAGACATTGCGGACGAAGATATTTACAATAATCGACGCTGTTCTGAGTTCCGCATCCACAAAAAAATTCTAAAGTGAAACATTCCGAATTTTTTTCTGTTCCGTGATCCACATCCGAATTTTTTTTTTCGTTTTATTTCGTGTAGAAAAAGCTTGATGGTAGTGAAACGAATACATATTTTTTAACAACAATTATTATATAATAATTTATTTTAAAATTAGTCTATGAATATTAAAATTTGGTAGAAACAACAAATTTTCGGAATTTTTAATTCCGTGTGATTTTACAAATCAACTCTAATTAAAAAGTTTCGGAACTAAGAACAGGGGTGAATATCTGAATTTTTTAACTTTTCTTCTAAGTTTTTCAACTTTGACATCTTTTCGAGCATAATTTTTTTCGAACCATATTTTTTTCTAGTTTATTCTAAAAACACATTTAATTTTGAGTGAAAATAGAGTTTGTTTATTTCTAAGTTCCGAATCCACATAAAAAATTCTAAAGTGAAACATTCCGAATTTTTTTGCTGTTCTGTGATCCACATCCGAATTATTTTCTTCGTTTTATTTCGTGTTGGAAAAGCTTGGTGAAAGTAAATGGAATATTTTGTTGCAAAAATTAATATGTTAAAATTTATTTTAAAATTTGTTGAAACAGTCAATTTCCGACATTTTGAATTTTGTGTGATTTTACAAAACCACTCTAATTAAAAAGTTTCGGAATTCAGAACAGGGGTGATAGTGTCAAAACTCTGTTTATGAGCGACTTCAAGCACTTAACAATTTGAAATTCAGCAATTTTTCAACCGATTTTGAATATTGTAACGTTTTTGGAAAGACAAAAAATTTAGCTTTCCAAATATATATAGAATTATTTATTTGTAACTGAAATATGTTGACAGTTTTTTTTTTAAATATTAAAATTAATTTTTTTTTAATTTGTATACTTTGACGGCTTTTTTACAGTATTAAACAATTCTTTACTATTGTAATTCATGGGTTTAGTTCTTAGTAAAATCTTTTGTTTAAATTAATTGAAAAAGTTATCGCAATTTTTCTAAGCATTTAATTTCAGCAACTCGAGGTTCTTGTTTGCACAATCATTAAGTTTAATATTTTCAATTTTCTTATAAATGCAGAGATTCCATGTTTATAAAAAAATGTATAACTTTGACAATTTTAAAGCGATTAAAATAGAACTTCATTTTACCCTGAATAAAGAATAAATTAGATAAAAATTAGTTTTTTTTAAACAAAATATTGCAATTAAAAGCCGTCAAAATTAAACAAAATAAGAAAAAATTAAGAAAATCAGTTTTATTTGAAAATATTTCCACACAATTTTGTTGAATATATAAACATATGTATATATTTGGAAAGCCCAACTATCTCTCCTTCTAGCTCCGTTCAAAAACTAAAAATCCTAATTTTTATCGATGAATTTAACTTAAAATTATTTTTTATTTGATTATTCCAAATTTTTTTGCACAATTTTCTACTGCTATATTTTGGAAAAAACCTTAAACATCTTTAAAACACGTGTATAATGTTCTATCAAGCCGATCAAGCCGCCGCCGCCGCCGATTATTTGGTTGCGCCGCCGCCGCCGATTTTTATCCGGCTCAACCTTAATCGCCGCCGCCGCCGCCGATTTTTTGCTTGCGCCGCCGCCGCCGATTATTTTGATCGGCTTGTTTCCCTGACCCAATACCGTATTTACATGACGTAACTAGCATTTTATATGGAAAGAAAATTTTTTCAACAATCGATCTTCAAAGGGCTTACCACCAAATACCGGTCGAACCGTGCGACATACCCAAAACCGCTATTACATATAACCCCTTTTGGGTTATATGAGTTTCAGTATATGACATTTGGTTTGAGGAATGCGGCACAAACCTTTCAACGCCACATAAACGAAGTGCTAAAGGGTCTCGATTTTACATTTGCCTATATAGACGATATACTCATCGCATCGGAATCTGAGGAGGAGCACACAAAACACCTCCGGATAGTTCTCGAACGTTTACGTGAAGCAAATCTTGCTATAAACTTTGGTAAGTGTCATTTTGGAGAACACGAACTAACCTTTTTGGGACACAAAATCAATTGGAAGAGTTTGAAACCACCCGAAGAGAAGGTAAACGCGATACGTAGCTTTCCGAAACCAAAATTTGTAAAAGACCTCAAAAAATGTTTGGGGATTATCAATTTTTACCGCCCATTCATTCCCAGGGCAACTAAAAATCAGCAAGTATTACAACTTTTCATTCCTGGTAACAAAAAGAATGATAAAAGTCACATAAATTGGACTACCGACGCTGAAAATGCTTTTGAGTCCTGTAAAGACGAACTTTCTAAAGCCACCCTGTTGAATTACATAGATCCAAATGCAAAATTAACACTCACAACAGATGCTTCTGATGACGCCGTTGGCGCAGTCCTGCAACAGATAATAGACGGCCAAACTCAACCGCTCGGATTCTATTCGAAGAAACTTACATCTTCTCAGAAGAATTATAGCGCCTATGATCGGGAATTAACTGCTATATATCAAGCAATACAACATTTTAAATACGCACTTGAAGGTAGAGAGTTTGTGGTATTTACCAGAGTAGGAAAATAAACTCTAACAAACGGTACTTTAGCGTTTGCCATTGTTGCCAATTCTTGAAGGCAGGAAAGCACCGTGAGCATTTTGAAAACGGGTAAAAAGGGTAAAAATTTACCAAAAATGGGGTAAAAAAGCACGATAATAATTTTTTGAAAAATTTAAGTCAAGATTTTAAAAACACATTTTAGCTTTGTAAAATCGTTTAAAAAAGGTTCAACAAATTACCAAAAAAGGGGTAAAAAAGCACCAAACTAATATTTCAAAATTTTTAAGTTTAAATATAACGAAGTTGCTGTTTAAAATTGTACTACAAACATTGTGCAAAATGTATTTTTTGTATATTTCGTATTATTTTTTCAATTTTGACAAAAAATTCAAGAAAAATTGAAAAAAGGAGAACAAATACCAAAAATACAAACTCGCTTTTTATAAACGGGTTTTTGTAAAAAATCACCGGGTACGGGAAGGAAAAAAGCACCAAAAAATACCCGAAAAGCACTGAAATGGCAACACTGACGGGAACGCAAAAAACAGTGGTGTTCAGTGTTGTCAACTCTTGAAGGCAGGAAAGCACCGTGAGCATTGTGAAAACGGTTAAAAATTTACCAAAAAACTTACATCTTCTCAGAAGAATTATAGCGCCTATGATCGGGAATTAACTGCTATATATCAAGCAATACAACATTTTAAATACGCACTTGAAGGTAGAGAGTTTGTGGTATTTACCAGAGTAGGAAAATAAACTCTAACAAACGGTACTTTAGCGTTTGCCAGTATTGCCAACTCTTGAAGGCAGGAAAGCACCGTGAGCATTTTGAAAACGGGTAAAAAGGGTAAAAATTTACCAAAAATGGGGTAAAAAAGAACGATAATAATTTTTTTAAAAATTCAAGTCAAGATTTTAAAAAAACCATTTAGCTTTATAAAATCGTGTAAAAAAGGTTCAAAAAATAACAAAAAAAAGGGGTAAAAAAGCACCAAACTAATATTTCAAAATTGTGAAGTTTAAATATAACGAAGTTGCTATTTAAAATTGTACTACAAACATTGTGAAAAAATGTATTTTTTGTATATTTCATATTATTTTTCAACTTTGACAGAAAATTCAAGAAAAATTGAAAAAAGGAGAACAAATACCATAAATATAAACTGTACAAAAAGCACTAAAAGCACTGCCAGAAATCTGAAAAAGCACTGTAAATACCCGCTTTTTATAAACGGGTATTTGTAAAAAATCACCGGGTACGGGAAGGAAAAAAGCAACAAAAAATACCCGAAAAGCACTGTGTACCAGTATCAGCAACGTTTAATCTGTAATGATGCGGAATTTAACACACTTTGGGTTAAGTTCAAGATCAGGTCACACATGTTGCATTTCGGGTTCTTATACAGAAGCCCAAACATGGAGAGGACGAATACCATTAATGGCTTCGATGTCCTTTCTGATTCCATCGCTAGAATTCTAGGGAGTTGCCCGAGTAGTGAAATCGTCGTTGCTGGCGATTTTAATATTCACAACACTTCCTGGCTTCGCCATTCGAGCCACACAACTCCCGAGGGCCTTTATGTTGAGCTGTTTGCCGCGCACAACCACCTGGCGCAATGAGTGAATGAACCAACGCACATTCCGTGTGTTGAAAGTGAACATCAAAATACTCTTGATCTTTTCCTTACTTCTCATCCGGACAAGTATGAAGTAAGAACACTTGCACCTCTCGGCAATTCGGATCATTGTACCATTTCCGCATCTTTTTCGTTCTCCGACCTTCGAAACGTTTCGGCAACAGCTGCGAAACGTTCAATTTTTATTTACGAAAAAGCACGTTGGGCTGAGCTCAACGAATTTTTCCGGCACTTTAATTGGAAACTCTGTTTCCTCGACGACAACGTTGATGCCGCGGCGAAAATGGTAGAACATGTTATATTGCTTGGAATGAAATCTTTCATTCCTTCGAAGCAAATTTCGGTTAAACCAAAAGATAAATGTTGGTTTAACCAGACTTGAAGAAACGCAGTCAGATCCAGAGGGTTAGCGTTCAAAAATTGGTGTGATAATAAGAACGACAATACTGATCTGCTTCGCAAACGGGCGAGATATGAATGTTCCAAAGTACTTAGTCGTGAAAAGTTTCTTTACGAAAATCGTCTTCGTACTAAAGTTCTTTCTGCTCCTCGGGGTAGCAAGAGCTTTTGGTCATTCGTTAAAAGAGTAAAGGATAATTCTAGTTCAGCTATCCCAACTCTTATAAAGGATGATCAAATATTCACTGAACCGGTTGATAAGGCAAACCTTTTACCTGGGATGTTTCCAGGTAATTCATTCCTGCCGGAAAGCGATCAACCACTGCCAGAACTTGAAAGAGTATCCAGTACTATGCCTAAGATATTCTTCCCAGCTCGTGCAGTTAAAAGCTTTCTTGCTGACCTCAACATAAATAAGTCATCGGGGCCGGATGGCATACCCGCACTGGTGCTGAAACAGTGCTCTTCGACGCTAGCTCGTCCATTGGCTAACCTTTTTAGCGCTTCTTACCATACGGGAATTTTCCCCTCTTGCTGGAAGGTTGCCAATGTCCAGCCAATCCCTAAAAAGGGTGCGGCTAATAACCCTGAAAATTACCACCCAATCGCAATATGCTCTGCGCTCTCAAAGGTGATGGAGAGTATGCTTAACTACCATCTCGTGAATTATCTAGAGTCCAACTCACTTCTTAATGACCGACAATATGGCTGAGGAATCGTTCTACGGGAGACCTGTTAGCGTTCCTCTCGGAACGTTGGAGTCAGTCCATTCACCGTTTTGGTGAGAGCAAAGTGGTTGCTCTGGATATTTCTAAGGCCTTTGATATTGTATGGTACGGGGCGCTTGTATCGAAGCTTATTGCCTTTGGTGTAGGTAATGACTTCGCTCGTTTTATTTCGAGCTTTCTCAGAGATGGCACTATTCGTGTTGTTATAGATGGGATCTCATCCGACGAGTTTCAGCTTAATTCAGGGGTACCGCAGGGTTCTGTTCTTTTTCCTTCCCTATTTCTTATCTTTCTTAATGATCTTCTTGGTCAAACTTTCAACCCTATCTACTCTTTCGCAGATGACAGCAACATTTGTCATTCATTTTCCTTCAATCGTAGGCCAAGCCCTGAGGAAATTGGGGGCAAAAGGCAGATTATGAATGACACACTAAATCGTGACCTCTCTGCAATCTCTGAGTGGGGTCATGCGAACAAGGTGGATTTTAATGCGCGTAAGACCCAATGTTGTATGTTGACCCATAGGGCTGCGGGGTCAACACTGTCATCTGTACATATGGGTGATATCGATATTGAGGAATCGGATACTCTTGATGTTCTGGGCATGAAAATTCAGTGTGATGTCCGATGGAATAAGCATGTTTTTCAGGTGTCGAAAGAAGCATTCAAGTGTCTAGGTTTTTTACGTCGGTGCAAGAAGTACTTCACTCCATCCGATTTACTCACTATTTATACCACCTATATCCGACCAAAGATGGAATACAACTCCAATATATGGGCAGGAGCTTCGAAGTCTATTTTGGAGCTTCTGGACCGTGTGCAAAGGAGGGCGTCGGCGCTTATCAATGACAGTAGAGTATCCAGCTCTATTGACTCATTGAAGCATCGTCGGAATGTGGGTTGTGTAACCCTGTTCTATCGATATTACCATGGGAAGTGCTCTGCTGAGATAAGTGAACTTATCCCCAAAGCCCAGGTTTTTATTCGTAATACTCGCTTATCAAGTAGAGTCCATCCGTTTGTGTTCGATTGTCGCACGACGCATTACAGAGAGAATTCGTTTATCAGTCGCACCAGCCGTATGTGGAATAAACTCCCCGCAGAGGTCTTCCCTGTTACTTACAATGTTGAGAAATTTAAATCAAATATTCACAAACACTACTCCCTCTTTCCTCCTCCCCATAACCTATTTTCCTAATACCAACACAATGCACTGCGTTAGTAGGGGGCATCCCCTGAGTGTTGGTCTAACACATAAAAAAAATGGCAACACTCTCGTTTGCGTACCGCATATCTCGCAGACTGTACGCAAATACATTCCTTACAAAAAAGACACAAACGATATCTCTCTACATAACGTTTGTGTGTATGCACACAACCTGAATACAGTACAGTAGGATTGAGAGATGGCGAACGTAAGTATGTATCGGTCTCTGAGCGCATACTTAACCCGAAGGCAGTTCGTTTGCCGTCTGTTTCAAAGATTACATAGAGATTTTACTCTTCTTCTTCTTCTTTTGTCACAAACACATTTGTTCACATCCAATCAAATATTTTTTGTATAGGTATAGAACGTATGCTCAACACATTCTCGCGAGTTATGTGCACTGATAGCAATTGTCAAAGAGTAAAGCAGGGAAGACACGATACAACTAGTTGTACAACTTGTTGGTCGTAAGCACAATTTTCATCGTGTCTTGGGTTGTCGTATGGTCGTACGGACATGTCGAACAAAAATTTTTGATTTCTCTGTTGGTCCGTAGACATGTCCGCTGGTGTATTGATAAGTCCGTCAGACACAATAGTGTTGCCAATACAGCGATTTTTGTCTATATGAAAAACTGCACTATTTGTGTTAGCGGTTTTTAAGAAATATACAACATTTTTATAAATTGATAGTTAAAAAAAAATATAAGACTGTTTAATAAATTTTTAAATTGCTACGTGATGAATGTTTACAAAAATTGAATTATTTAAAATTTGTACACAAAATTTTTTTAAATTTTTTTTAAATTTGGTAACTAAAATACAAAATAAAGTTCGATTTTAAACATTTTGGTTGCCCGATGGCACAAATGGGTTAAAAAATAGATTTAATTGCACAATTTCTATTTACTCCTTTTGAGCGATTTTATGTGGTCTGATTATTCATAACGTTTTTTAAAAGTTGACATCACGTTTTTAATTTTATTCCGTTCCAAAACACATGCGTCTCCTTCAAAATACTTTTTCAAATGGCATGTTGTAGAACTTGTCTGACCGTGTATTTCAAAATTATTTTGTTAATTATTAAGTTGTACAACTAGTTGTATCGTGTCTTCCCTGCTTAAGATTTCTATATAATCTATGGTCAGGGCTGCCAGAATTGCCGATTTTTCGGCATTTTGCCGATTTTTTATTAAAATATATGCAAAATGACGATTTGCCGATTTTTGGTCGAAAAATGCCGATTTTTTGTTAAAACTCAAAAACACGAAATTTTAATTTTTGGTGATTTACAATGCATTAATAAATAAGAAAATAATTCTATCTTTGACATTTCGAAAGTTCATGTAAATTCATGTTTGTTATCGTTAGCTGAAAAAGAATGTTAATAAAATATCTTTGCGATCAACAAATTTTCAGCAAAATGGCATCGATTTGTAAATGCTTGTTTTTTCATATTTTGTTGCAAATGCATGTTTTTAAAATATTTTGTTGCATATTGTGGTATAAATACATATCTTTTGCATTATTTGCTAAAAACGCATATTTTTTGGCATACTTTTTGGTATTTACTTTAAAACTGTGTTTTAGCCTATACACTATACGAAAAAAATTATTTTTAAATTTCTAAATATCATGTTAGGATTTGCACTTTAGGTAGAACAATATTCTATTCTGATTTCTAAATATTTTTCAAAATTTTTTTGATCCCGAATACAAAAATATCAAACATAAATCAATTTCTGACGATGATCAATGGCAATTTTTAATATTTAAACTACTTTTAAAGACAAATATGTAATACTAAAACTGAATTGATAATATCAAAAACGTTGGAAAAATCAAAAATAAATGCATATTTTTTAAATTTTAAATGCATATTTTTAAAATTTTAAGTGTATATTTTTCGATTTTAATCATACATACATCTTATGTACATAAAACACGATTATAAATGCATGAATATACGAGCCCTAGTAATAATACGCCTTTTTTAATCACTGGATTTATTTTTCGATTTATTTTAATTTGTTAGAAAATGCACATTTTGGTTTTTAATTTTCAAAATTTTTATCAAAATTATTCGCTAAGATAATGTGAAAGAAAAAATTTTAATTTTTTGAAAACGCAATTTCTGGAATTAAATGAAGCTAAATCCAAAACGGATTTATTTTGGATTTAGCTTAATTCAATCCCGGTTTTCACATTTTTACAAAATTTAATGATTTGCTTTCACATTATACATATATTAAATATATTAAATTTTGAAGAGTAATAAACAAAATGTGAATGTTTTAGCGAAATAAAATAAATACAGTGATTAAAAAAGGGCCAATATTTGCATAATATTTCAAAGTGTACGGGTACCTTAAGTTCGCAGAAGAACTATTTTTAAAAGCTGTAAAATTAATTTATGTACATATTATTGGTCAGATAATATCTGAATATGTATCATAAAAAAAATCATAAAATTACAACTAACATTTTTTTTATTTTTATTTAATTGTTAAACTTATTATTTTACACGAAATGTCTTTTTAACATATTTTTTTTATGTAAGTATTATGAAAGTGCCGATTTTTTGCCGATTTTTTAAAATCAAAGTGCCGAAAATGCCGATTTTTTTGGGAAAAAGTTCCGCTTTTTCATCAAAATCATCTGGCAGCCCTGTCTATGGTCTGTTTGCCGCTTTGATTTTGTTTTTGTTGTTTTTTCTACAAAGTGACAATACAGTGGTTTCAGACGTGACGTTTTAACGACATTTTGACGATTTTTTTTTTGAAAATCTGCTGACCATTGGCAAAATCATAAATAAAAAGATTTTGAAAAAATGCAAAATTGTTTTTTTAAAACAATGGTTAGTATTTTAGCATATGTACACGCGAGATAAAAAGATTCAGATAGAACTATTTAGAGCTATGTATGTGTCTTAAGAAAGAAATGAAAAAAAATCGTTCAGTTGCAGCGTTTTATGATAACTTAATACCAGAGACTATTAATTACCCGGTGTCTTTAAATGCAATAAATTATATAATATGAAATGTCAAAACCATTGCAGCGAAAGGTCAAAATGATATCAATTGCAGAGTGGTGGAGAACACTTGACAATTTCATGGATAAGAAATATCATAGATTTTTCTTCGAAAAACACCAAATTTTATGAAACATTAATGTTTACCGACAAATAATAAAAAACTAAACACTTTTCCATTCCTTACCAAATTTTATGTTGTTTTTCTTTTACAAAATTAAAATGAAAACTAAAAGTGGCATTTGATCTCTGGCATCATTGCAAGATCCGATGGCATGTCAGCGATATCATGATATTGCAATAAAATTGAAATTGAGTGTCTTCACTTGAGATGAGAGCATTTTGACAATTGCTTGCTATCATTTTATTGCATGTCAAGACACTAGGTTATAGAGATAGGAAATCAAAACTTACACTACTCACTGGTAGAGGCCGCTGAAATTAGTATTACCTCAGCAACTATTTAGTATCAGCTGAGACTATATTTAAAAACTCAAAAACTGCTCAAAATAAGGAAAAACGAGCTCGGAATATATTCAAATAATAACGTTTGATATATCTGTTTGTTTTTTTTTTTTTGCTTTTTATTATTATTTAAATTGAAATAAAAAAGAAAATTTTCATTTTCTTGAACAAAGTTCCACCTAGTGATAACGATGTCGTTATTAATTTTGTTTTTGGTGATGCCATACCCATGCATAATACAGTGAATGGCGCTTTTGTTTTTAAATATTTATAAAATTTATTTAAAAATACGCAGAAAACGTTTCCCTATAAATATGGCAAAATAACGCTATCCAAATTGTATGTTTATATGGTTTTAGATTTTTTAGCCAAAAACTTGGTAAACTTTCCGAAAAAAATCGTGGATATGTTACACAATTTATTAGTGAAAATTTTAGTATGTGTAGTGTTCTTATATTAGCCTCGTTTTGTTACGAAATTCCATACAAATTTTGACATTGGGCATATTAAAGCCTGAACCAGATAAAATCAGTGTCGGCAGTGTTTTGCTGCAGTGCCACGTTTTGTCGATAAAGAAGGTATTTGTATTTTCTTTATTTGTCACTGCCAGGCTTGCCATTTTAGCACTTTAGGTGCTAGATCTAGCACTTTTTTTTTGGGAGTTAGCACCCAAAAATTTAAAAAAAGTGCTAGGTGCTAGTTTAGCACTTTTTTAAAAATATTGAAATTTTTTAGCACTTTTTTAAATAATTCAATATCTATATGAAAAATGTCTGGAAACACTTCTCGAGTTCAAGAAATAACAGGATTTACAAATACCACATTCCACAACACAAATATACAGCTTCTCTGAATTGGGTTAAAGTTGAATAGTGAATAAATATCTTTACCAGTCATGCCAGCTTTTTGTTAAATAGTGGCATAACAATATTTACGAATTTCTAAAAAGAAGAAATAAGAAACGTTAGTTTGGCATTTCTGACTTAAGTTCACACTAGATCACTTCCAAAAAGAGTTCCAATTTGAAAACCAACATCTGATTGTTAACGGCAATCGAAATGGCCTTAAAGTACAGCCCGAAAACCCTGTCTGAGGTTGTTAGCAGATTTTTAAACTTTTGGAAAGAATGGTAAAAATCTGTTTCGAAAAGAAATATTGCTAAGACTCTGGTGCTCCTGCATGTATATTAAAATTACAAAAGTATAGGACTAACAAGAAATATTGTTCAGTAAAAATTTTCTGAATCTTAAATAGTTTTTCTACAGCAGGAAGAATTTAAAATTAGATGGTTTTTCTATATAAATATAATTTTTTTGACCGCAAAAGGCATTAGAATCTGAAGATTTATCAATATAAAAAAATATTTTCAAAATCTGAATATTTTAGCCTCAAAATCAGAAATTAATTCTATGGAGAACGTTTCTAATTTATCTCCAAATTATAATTTTTTAATTTCTTTACTGATTTAAAGCCAGCAATAAATGATGACCCTTTGAAATGGCCACTGTATGAAATGCATAGTTTTTTTTTTTATTAATAATTCAATATATCAATAAAAACCATGGTTTGTCAACACTAACCCCAAAACATCAATAACGATTTAAAATGAATTCAAATAATTAATTAACCTAAAAATTCCATTAACGAAATAACTTAAAATATCACTAACCGCCAAATACTTTAACGAAATACCGTTTAACCTAACAGACCCTAACTCAAAAATTTTAAATATCCTAGGGATCATCATTTACCTTAAAATACCACTAGTGGCTGGTTTACATTATAAGATTTTCGGTGTGATTTTAAATCCAGCCTATATGTTTTGCATGTGTACTAAAGCAAAATCATACCAAAAATCGTACAGTGTAAACTAGCCATATCGAAATAAGCCTTAAAATAATCAAACGAAATAACTTTAAATACCGGTAACTCTAAAACAACTTAACGAAATAACTTATTATACCGATAACCTTAAAATATCCTAACGAAATATTTATGAAATAAAGTTATCCATTAACACTAAAGACTGGTTTACACTATAAGATTTTCGGAAAGACTTTGCAACCTTTTGCATGTGTACTAAAGCAAAATATTACCGAAAATCTTATAATGTAAACTGGCCTTAACCTTATGAATCGGTTGCCAACTCTGATAAAAACCCATAATGCATGTTAAAAACAAACAAAAATCTAGCACTTTTTTAGCAATTTTTGTTTTGAATCTAGCACTTTCTAGCACTTTTTTTTCGACGATCTAGCACCTTTTCGCATTTGTCTTATGGCAACACTGGTCACTGCCAAGAAATTATAAAATTTTATAAATAAACAAGGGTTGCCGTCAAACAAAACTCAATAACAAATTTGTAAAAATAGTTAATAGTTTTCGCGAAAATCAAGAAACAAATTTGACAGCACTGCTGCAGTTCACTGGCACTTCGAGTATCTGTATTGGGCTTAAATGTTAACTCTTAAAATTTTTTCAATGTCGATAATCCCAACAAACCAAACGATATCGTTTCGAATTCGTAACAATATCATTTAGATGATACGTTTGTCCGAGAACGATATCATTAACGATTCATTAGTAATAGGTACTATGAAGAAAAATGCACATTCGTTTATGATATCGTTTTTTTCATGAAATAACGATATCGTTATGATATCGAAAATATCAGGCAATGCGATATTTTCGTCATATTGCAAAATTTTTGTCGTAATTTTATCACTTTTCGATGAAAATATGATATCATTAACGATATCGAAATAAAGAAGTATATATGATATCTTTAACGATTAATTTAGAACAAGCAAATGTGACTTTTTCAGAAAATTTATCATTATTTTTAAAAATTATGATATCATTACGAGTTCATATTTTGGTATCATAAACGATAGCAAATATGATACTTAATATGAATTCGTTAACGATACTGTATCGTTTTATGGTTTATTGGGATGTTCGGGCAACTGCCAGATTGTATATAAAAATATGTTGTCGTTTTTTTCGTATTCATGCACGCAGAAAAAAAACAGGTGGAAAGTTATCTAAGTGCTATGTAAGTGCTACATAAGTTCGAAGTAAGTTTTACAATTTTCTAGCAAAATATATGTAATTTCTCAGATATTTTCCGCTACACATGTATATATTTTGCAAGGAGTGTATATATTTTCCAAAAAAATGTGCACATTTTACTATAACTTTGTAAAACTAACTTGAAAATTATGTAGTTGTATAATTACATAGCTCTTACCTAGTGTCTTCAAATGCAATGAAATGTGCAAAGAAATTTGGAAATAACACACAAAACAACAACAAGGAAAATAATTTTGTTGTTGCTTTGTGTGTTATTTTCAAATTTCTTTGCACATTTCATTGCATTTAAAGACACTAGGTTAGGTAATATTCCCCCTGTTTTTCTCTGTGTGTGGTATGTGTGAGCAACAAAACAATTTTGCTGATGACGATTTCTAAAAAAAATTACGGACCATTTATTTTTACATTTTTGACCGAAAAAGTCTGGCACCACTGCCAGAATATACAATATTAAGTCGCTGTTGCCAACTTGGCGCTTTTTCCGCTAAGCTGGCGATTTTTTATTGCTCATAGCGGGAAGATGTGTTTTATTAGTTAGCGGGAATTCTATTGCTTTTCCAAATGAGAAAAATTTCAAATAAATGGAATACCAAATTATAATCGGCAAATTTTCCTTTACAATAAGAACATTTTCTTTCCATTCCCATTAATTTTCATTCCCGTGTAGACGTGCCTTTAGAAATCCTGTGAAATTTTTTAAGAAATTTAGTAGAATTATGCATTTGTAATCAGACCCAACAAACAATAAGTTCCGTTTACGTACCATTTTCGGTCCGTCGTAAACGGAATCCAACTCCGTTTACGCACCGTTTTCTGGATCCGTATTCGGACCAGAAAACGGAACATAAGGAACATCGAATCTGATTCGAATCCGTTGAAAGTCCGTCAATGACGGACCGTTTACGGACCGTTATATCGTGTAAAAAACGGACATGAGTCCGTTAAAAGTCCGTCAATGATGGACCGTTTCCGGACCGTTATGTCGTGTAAAAAACGGACAAGTCCGTCAATGACGGACCGTTTACGGACCGCTATATCGTGTAAAAAACGGAGTCACTCCGTTTCCGGTCCGTATTCATACCGATTTTTTAAACAAAAACGGACTTTATATCTACATAAATTCACCCTATTTTTTAATTATGAGTAGTATTTTTTTTTATTTGTTAATATTAACATTTATTATTTAAATATATACTATATTTACATCTGGTGCGGGTTAAGTCTCTATCCAATTCATCAATAGTGGATTATAATAGAATTCAATGACTTTTTTAAATAATTATAAAATTTAATGCTCAAAAATATATATATTTTTATTTAACTGGTTTTGGTTTAGGAATTTTCCGTAGCAAATTTTGTATTTAATCTTTTCTTTTCCAATCTTTTCATAGATCAAAGAGCTTTTCTTGCACCTTATCCAGGTCCACATTTAATTCAGCAAACCACCTTTTCATTGAATCTTTTTGTGCGATAACACAAGCAATTTGTAAGCAGGCAATATCAACCTGTTATGGTGGATATAACAAACAAACATCTGTCTGGTGGTAATAATCTGCTGGCGTAGCTTTTATTGTTCACCCAAAATCTTGATGACATTGGCAAAGAATATGAATAATTTTTGATATTCTTCTTCGCTGAGCTACTGTAAATCATATTGACGTTCCCGTATTTAGTCTTTACGATCTAGAATGTGATCCATTGCGAATGAGAACTTTGCCAAAAAATACCAGCCATTTAGAATTGTTAAAATTATGAAAAATTTAAGCAAAAATCTTTTGCTTCTTGAACTTTTATTTTAAAAACAAACTAACACAGGTGAAGTCCGTATTTACCGGTACGAAAATGGATACACCAAAACGGAGTTAAAACATATTGTGTTCGAAAATCCATTTATACCGTCCGTTAATGTTGCGTATACGTACAAGCGTTGACGGATACGTGCATTACGGACAGTTAGCGTGCCGCAAAAGCCGGATTCATGAATCCGTACGTGCCGGAGAGTCCGTAAAAATGTTTCTTGGGGAGTTTTCTCTAAAATAATTCTTTAAAACACGAAATTTCCTGACAAATTGTTACCACCTTTTTTCTAAAAATATCGTTTTAAAAAGCTTAGAATCGCTAAAAAACCGCTCGTTGTTAAAAATAATAAAATTCTAGCATATAATAGAAAAATTTTTGATACTTTTTTTAATTAAAAATTTATCGAAAAACTCGAAAAACTTTTAAAATTTAACTAAGAAATTTAGCTTATTATAATTTTATTAAAAAAATTAATACAAAGAAATTGAATTAAAAAAAAAATTAAATTGTTTTGCAAAAACCGCTACAAGATAAATCGTATTTTATTTATAAGTATGTCTCAAACTGACGAGAAAATAGCAAGGTTGGTTACCGTTATCGTTATAATACCGTTATCGCTAAAATACCGTTTCAAATTGAATACCGTTACCGTTATCGATACCTCTAAAAAAATTCCAAATACCGTTATCGTTACCGATACCGTTATTTTTATGGGTAGTTACCGGTATTTTACCGGTATTTATTATTTTATATAAAAATTACAATTTTTTTATTTTTTATTTTATAATCTTGAGTGTTTTTTTTACAAAAAAAATTTATAGATAATATTACTTATTAAAACTACCAGTATTGAATTTATAGCTTAAAATCTGTATTTTCGGTACTTAAAATTGAAAATATGCCATGTTTTTACTTGTTTCTATATGTTTTTAACATAATTTTTAATACCGGTACGTACCGGTATTCCTGTTTCGGTAACGGTATACCGCTACCGAAATAGTCTTAAATACCGTTACCTTTACCGTTACCTAAACAAATGAAATCCGATACCGTTACCCTTACCGTTATTCGGTTCGGTAACCAACCTTGGAAAATAGTAACATTAGCAACACCTATTGAAAATGTTTTTGAAACAGGTACCGTTTTGAAACAACATCAATTTTTATTTGTTATTGTTTTGTTTGCCGTTGTCATAGAACTAGAGATGGGCGCGTGACACGAAATGTTCTTGAGTCATGTGGTTCACTCGTGATCGTGAGTTATAATTACTAAGTTTATATTTTTACTTTTATTTACAGGTGAATCGTGTGTGAGCGTGAGTAAGAATAAAAAAAACTCATGCTAGAGTTTAGTCTTTTCATCAGATTTTTGGTAATTTTTACTGTTTTTCGTGATCGTGAGTAGTTTTGTATCTGAGCGAGAGTTGAAAAAAGTGCTCGTCCTTAAGTTTGGAGCAGAGCTTTGAAAAATTAATTCATTTTTGAATGCATTCACTACCAATCGAATTGAATTTTCTTTAGAATTGAATGAAATCCTTTTCTTAAGTAATTCGCTGAATTCGTTCAACTTTACGCGTTCATCAAACAATAAATTCAAAGGATTAATTTAATTGCAATAGTTCTTTTTATTAAATCAAATTAATTAATTCACTGGTGAATTTTATAAATCGAACGGAAAAAAGTGAATTAATTCCTTACTGAATTATTTCACCACTGAATTCGTTCGATTTCATTTCCGTTCAATGAATTAAAAAAAAAAAAATTACGTTCACTGGATTGAAAAAAAAAATACGTTCACTGAATTAAAAAAAATGCTTTCACTGAATTGAAAAAAAATACGGTCACTGAATTGAAAAATCAAAATTACGTTCACTTAATTGAAAAACAAAAATTACGTATGCTGCATTAAAAGCCGGTTTTCTGCCGTTCAGTAGAAGAAAACATTGTATTGTAAAAACGTATAAATGAAATACGTCATAGTGAAGCATCTACATTTACTGGGAAGCATAAGTTTGAAAAATTAATAGTTATATTTTTTCCAAATTCATCTATATCTGTAAAGTTTTTATTT
The DNA here is from genome assembly GCA_949987735.1 of Leucophora obtusa. Classification (NCBI taxonomy): domain Eukaryota; kingdom Metazoa; phylum Arthropoda; class Insecta; order Diptera; family Anthomyiidae; genus Leucophora; species Leucophora obtusa. The sequence goes on from OX465296.1 coordinate 93,512,232, forward strand.
TTAATAGTAAAAGGCTTTATTTTTTAATCATGTAGGTTGATAAAGTGCATCGGGTTTCTCTAACACTTGATATATAATTTGTTTATTTTTTACTAGCAAACGCTGTAAAATTGATTAGTTACAAATTTTATTTGTAATCAAATGTTTTCTTCTACTGAACGGCTGAAAACAGGCTTTGAGTTAATTGAACGTATATTTTTTTAATTCACTGAACGTAATTTTAGTTTTTGTAATTCACTGAATGTAATATTATTTTTTTTAAATCACTGAATGAAAATGAAATTGAATGAATTCAGTGGTGAATTAATTCAGTAAGGAATTAATTCACTTTTTTGCCGTTCGATTTATAATATTGAACGCGTTCACCAGTGAATTAATTCATTTGATTTAATAAAAAGAACTATAGCAATTGAATTAATTCGTAACAAAACAAATCGAACGAAAACAAATATGAATTAATTCCATTCAATATATGGTGCCTTTTGAAGTCATTCATCCAATTTTTAATTCAGAATTGAAAAATTGAATTAAGGAATCAATTCTTCAAAGCTCTGAAATAAATGAATAAAAATAAAAAATAAATAAATGAGCATGAGCCTGAATGAGCAATTTCCATTCCCGATTTCAGCGAGTTTTTCTTCAGTTTTACGTTTTTCTGTCAATGGCAATTATTTTTTTAATTGATGCGTTATCACTGGTAATGAAATTTGAAACTATTGTCATTAATCAATGAATTTAAATTTTAAAATCATTAATCAAAAAAATGGTAATGAAAATAATTTCATTACAATCGATATTAATGCAATGGTAATGAAATCATCAATTAATTAGTCCACCTATTTAATTAGTCCCATGTATGCTTCACGGTACAGTTAATAAGCCCCTCTTTTGCTTTACGGTACTTTTAATAAAACGCCTTTTTTTGTTTGATTTGCATGAACGCCGTGCTTGATTGCTAGCGCTGCAATTTGCAGCAGCACGCCAAGCTTAAACACATAGACGACTGCAGCTACACGACTACAGCCTGTCAAAAATAAAATACACACGTTTATATGAAAACGATTATTTTGACACCAACACAGCTACACGGCTACACGACTACTTTTGCCGTTGTAGTCAACTTAGGATAATTTCTATTTTTGTTGGCTACAAAACAAAAATAGTGTTGACAATATAACAAAATATGTAAAACAGGACAATTTTTCCCGCTAGAGGCGAAATAATATCGCTAGTTCTGACTAGAAAATCACCGTTTTGGGAACACTGAAGAAACAGCTGTTTATATTTTACAATTGTTTGAAGGTTTCATTAATTTATATTTGGAAATAACTTTATTGTGATGTTTTGTAAAAAAAAATGGATCTTACAAAATTAACAAAATATTCCTCAGCCATTATTTTAGAAGCACAAACCAAAAAAGATTAATATTTATCAAAATGTCAAATATTTAGGATTATCTGTTTACATGTTGCTGTCGTTTTCAAAAAAATTAAGTAGCTGACTAACCGACTACAATTGCAGCCAGCAGCATTTGTAGTCGTGTAGTCGTGTAGCTGCAGTCGTCTATGTGTTTAATGCATCATGCAAAAACTTCGAATTATGGTACTTTTTATAAAAAAATTTTTATATAAAGTACTATTTGGGGCCTGCTGTCAATGTTGCCACAAAGTTTCGGATAGTATCCCGATTTTGCAAGAACTCAATAATAATGTTGTTTTCTGGCAGCACTGTATTCCAGAAAATTAGTTTAAAACATGTGTCAAATTAGCTTATTTTTCTTTTTGTTTCCTGTCCTCTTTCTATGGTATTGCAATTCGTCTTTGTATGCGTTTTGAATCAGTGCAAAATCTTTTCGAGAATGAAAAGAAAAACACAGCAAAAGTTAAACTTTGTGAAAATAATATTCGCCACAATATTTGGGATTAAAAAAACTTGAGTATTTCAAGAATTAAAAAAAAAAAACGTATTGCTTTTCATATGGTTGTGATGTGATTGTTGATAAAAAAAATAATAAAATCGAAACAAACTAAAATAATCAAATAGAATAGAAAAATTGTGCATTCACTATTTTGTGTATAAGAGTGTTTTTTTTGCTGCTTCTCCGTTCGCCCATTCGTTTGCAGTATATTTGTGCAATTGCGAGCGCTATGGAATAAATGTACGTAAAATGGTAAAACGATAGATATTATCAAATTTTTATATTTTACAACTTATTAAATAATTAGGATTAACAAATATGCAACATTGTTTTGATTTAAAAATTAATGCTCGAGTTCTATTAGCAGCTGATTGTTTTACTTCTGTCCAAATATTTTCTTCTTCATTACTGTTGTAAGTATGGTCTTGGTTTGTGCATTTTAGAGACCTCCTTTATTTGTTTAAATACATTCTATTCCCATTTCAACGAGCCACTCAAAACTAGAATTTATGGGCATTACACTGATCACCTGAATACCAATAGGCAATTCATATTGTTTTCCATCAAGTTTTCAATGCTCCAGTGTTAAGGTGCCCATACACTACGTGATGTTATTGTGCGACTTTGTGCAAAAAATCACCAGTGTGTATGTCGTATTGGAATATTGACAATATATTGGAAAAAAGCAGAAGGGACTTGATTCTTATTGCACAAACCTGAAAAGTGTAATTTATTTTGTATTGTGTTGGTCATATTGTACAATTTTTATATCCCTCCAAAATAAAACAGTTGTCCCATATTGCGTTAAATTATTGTGCAACTTATTGTGCAGTGAATGGCAAAACGACAATAATATTTGTAAAAATATTGCGTAGTGAGGATACCTTTAGAGTGAGGATACTTTTAACGTAAAGTAGGCGTGATCATGAGTCATAATTACTTTGGCAAAAATTACTCTCGCGCCTTTCTTTACTTTAGAAATCTAAATCCATTTGAATTAAAGCAAAAATTTAAAGCAATTAAAATTTTTAAAACAACTAACCTGATGAGGGTAACATGTAAAGTATATACCTATACCATCCACACCTATCCATCCATACCTTTCCACCTTATCGACTATTTACCAGTATTGGGGATACGAAATATTAGTCTTGCTATGAATTTGTAATTTTGCCACAAATTTCTTATTTTAAAAACCAAAAAATAAAAAATTGATAAAAATGTTAAAGGAAATATTATTAAAAGTCGAAAAAAAATTCGACTCACGCACACTCACTCACGCAAAAATTTGAGTCACGCACATTCACGTCAATCACTCAAAATTGTGCTCACGTGCCCATCTCTAGTTTATACAGCGTTTGTACGGGATGATTAAAAGCTTCCAAATACTTTTTGGAGAAACATTACTGAGAATTTTGGATTTTTATTTTGGAGGAATCTGAGGACTCTTTAATTTAAAAGGAAAATGATATTTGATATGTTTGTTGGAAGTAAATCCTTAAGGCGCAATATTATTGCCAGTATTATCGTGATTTTGCCCTACACCGTAAAAAAAGATGTTTAATACTGTTGCACAAGACATGGCACAACTGTTTTCTTCTATATAAAAATCCCACAATATGACATACACATTGACAGACCGTTACCATACGGATTACCAAGTATTACCATATGGAATACCGAGTAAAAATAGTTATACTTATATGGTCATATATAACTTGATTGAGTTATATATGGCTATAGATGGAGTCATGTTAAGACACATCATTATATAGCACTACATCTGATATTATTTTTTGAACGAATTATACAACTACAGAAATCATATGAAATTAATCAAAATACAGTGACCGATATGATTATATATATGGCTCCATGAAAGTCATATAAAATGTATGTGACGCCATACAAATTTATATATAATCCCATACAAATTAATATATAGTTCAACATCAAATTTAGTTATCTGCAAATTATGATTAAATTAAACAAGGCTTCATATACAACCATATCAGGCTCCATAAACAAAACGTATTGAATTTATTTTTTTATATATAATTTCATATTAAAAAAATACGTACTTTTTATAACCCGAGTAAAAACGTTTGTATATAATAATATATAATTTTATGTACCCATGTATGTTTTTGTACGCCAATACAATATGATGCAATAAGACGTTCTCATTTTTCGGATATAATTATATCTAATTACATAAAAGATTATATATAATTAAATATAACTTTATATGGCTCCATATCATTTTTTTTTTTACTTGGGCATTCAGATGTTTCGATGACGGATAGAAAATTCTGATTTCAACAGAATGATCCGGCAAGTACGTTTACATTTACGTGTTAGTAACCATTCGGATGCACTTCTTCTTGTGGTTTCGCAACAGCTGATTCGTTACAGTTACGTTTACGGTTTGGTAACTCAGCCTTTAAGTCGAAATGAGTTACAAAATCTTAAACAATTGATTCGAAGTTTTTTTTCTTAAATTTTCTTTAGGCAAAAGGATTTATGGAATTGTTAGAAATGGAAAGAAATTGTTAGAAAATTTATACAAACAGTTTAAAGCAACAGTAAAGTTTGTTCTTTCCTGTACAATGTCCTTTTGTAAAAAGAAGTTTTAGGTCTGACAAACTCTCAGGTGTTTATTTCTGCAAATATTTAAGATTTCAGTGAAATTTGTAGTGCATAAACCGGATACAACAATATGTGATTTTCTATATGTTTGTACCATTTCAGTTATAATTTTATACCACTATATAAAATCTGATCAAATTATATTGCGCCAATATTCGTATACATTTATATCTGATATAATGTAATTATATGGGCCCATTTCTCTGATACAATTGTATAAAGACTCATGTTAAATTACATATGACTATATAAAGCCCCATATATATTTTTTTAATCGGGAAGACAAAAGCTTTTTATAAAACAAAACCAATTTTTTAGGAAAATTTTTAAACATTTGGCTACCCGAGTAAAAAAGTGTAAATAAAATTATATGTGAATGGATATATTTGCAATATGTAACTGGATATAATTTCATCCGAAAAATGGTTATATTAAATTGTATCAAATCGGATATAATTGTATTTACAAGGATACAAAGTTATTTCAAATGATAAACTTATATCCGAATTTTGTCCTGATCAAATTGGATGTAAGTTAATACAATACGATATGACTAAATATAAATGATAAAAAAAAACTTCGTATTGGACGGTAGCAGGATTTCGGGTCCTACACACTCAGGGGTGTGATGAAAATCGAAAACGAACAGTTTTTCAATCTAGAATAATTAGTTTCGCGAAAATCAAATTGGCTTCAAATTATTATTTATCGTTTTATTCGACTCCGGACATCTAAATAAGTAAATAACAAATAATTGGTATTGTACAGATCGTAAAATATTTACCATTGAAAATCAGATCGTTTTCTATATTCATCACATGCCCGACAATCAGTAATAATTTAAGTTAAATAAGTAATTTATTCTAATAATAATGTTATACTAAGAGCTAAACTTGCTGAAGATTTATGATTACTTTAGACTATATAATTACTTGTTTGCTTAAAATACCGAAAGCTAATATTAAATGAATTCGATTAGTTTTGAAAAAAAACAAACTTATATTATATAAATAACCATATAAATTATTTTCTAAATTATTGAAATTTATTAAAAAATGTTATTAAAATCATTTATTGAATTTATAAACAGCGATATAATTGCCAATCTGGCTCACAACTATCATGTTATGCCAATTATAGATAATATTTATACTTTATCTTTAAATTTTGTAAACAAAATTTTTTATCTATTAAATAAATAAATATATTAATCTTGAATATATTAGTTAATCTCGAACTTGGGTCTGATATTAACTAATATATTGTCGGCTTGCCTGCACGAAGTGTTGTTTTTGGTTTTAACAGGTTTGAGCGAAAAAACTGATCTATATTATCCTTTTAAGTTATTTTATTGACATCATATGCCCTAATGATTCACGACCTTATTTACTACAATCATTATTAAGGTATATGATGTCAATGAAATATATTAAAGGATAATATAAATCAGTTTTTTCGCTCTCCTGAAAACCTGTTAAAGAACACAACACTACTTGCAGGCAAGCCGACGATATTGTTATATAAAAAATAAAATTAAAAATATTTTTCGTATCTACCCTATGGGGAAAGGGGCCGGTCTCAGATGACACGCAGGATAGGTCCCAAAGGGGCGGAGACCGGTCGTTGATCGGTAATTTTATTTGAAAGAAACATATCACTTTAACATGGCGTTGTCATTGGAAATGACCAATTTCCACAGTTTAGACAACTTGTGACACGTAAGGTGGTATGTCTAAAAAAAGCTTTTCAAACAAACTAATAAAAAATTAAGAATTTAAAAAAATCTACTTCGCGTCAAAGTAGGGCTCGATAACACAACCTTCTGCTTGTAAGGCAAACGCTCTATCGTCTGAGCTAATGTTGCTTGTGGTTGATGACTGGCTGGCGGTAAAGTTATATATTTTTCGTTTCTGTTCAAATAAAAAAAGAAAAAACAAACACTACAAGCAAATGAAAAAAAAATGGAAAAGAAAAAAATAGAAAAGAAAACAAAATTAACACACACACAAATATAGTGGAAGTGCCTTCAATATGCCCCGGATTGATCGGTCATGGGATAGGTCCTTTAATGGTAGTTGACTCGTTTTTTGCGTTAGCCATAATTAAATTAAAAAATCAATTAAAAATTATAAAATTACCTCAAAAACTCTGATAATATAAATAAAAATTTAAAAAATTCCCCTTAAGTTAAAAAGAAAAGTTAAATGAAATACCAATTGTTAAAATTAAAACAGTTTTTTTTTTTTTTTTTTTTGTATTTATTTATTTATTTAGTAGCATTTAAAATACTTTACAAATTATTCCTATTAAATTTTAAATACAAATTTAGCTAAAAGCTCTGTGGTATATTATATTTTCCAAATTGTGCACTTTCCTTTCTAAAAACATTTATATTTAATTCTCTTTTAACATTGTTAGGTAACATATTATATAAATTTAGACCTTTATAAAACAGGGATCATTGCATTGCATTCGTTGTTACTCGTTGTATCCTAAAGTTTTGCGCGTTTCTAAGACCATATGGTTGTACTTCTCCAACGTATCTTAATTGTTCACATAAATACTGCGGTGCATTCCCCATCTTCATTTTTTGAATAAAATTTCGCGTGTTTAACTCCAGACGTTGTTGTATATTAAGCCATTTTAGAGTATTAAGCATATATTGTATTGACGTATACCGATTGCATTTTAAAATAGAACGCATTGCTTTGTTCTGCAGTTTTTTTAATCTTTCTATTTGTTGTGTTGTGCAGCATGAATATATAATTGTGGAACCGAATTCAAAGTGTGGTTTAATCATTACGTTATAAATATTTACAGCCGTAATAATTGAAATTTTATTTCTTATTCGTTTAAAAAATCCTATTTTTTTTGCCAATTTTTCTACATATAAATTCGATGTGTTCTTTAAATTTTAAGTCTTTGTCTATAATAAAACCGAGATATTTTATGCTATTTACTTTCTCTATTTCTTCATTATTAATTTTTGTTATCAAATTACTGTTCATGTTTATTTCCAATAATTTTGTTTTATTTTCATTTAGTTTTAATTTATTCATTTTTAGCCATTTATTTATACTTGTTATATCGTGCAATATATTATCCTGACATTTTTCTGGCGTATCTGCTTCCGTAAAAATCAATGTATCATCCGCATAAAGAACTATTTCACATTTTTCTAATATATTTGGCATATCATTTATATATATTATAAATAATAATGCCCCCAAAATCGAACCCTGTGGAACTCCAAATTCGTTACTGATTTTATTTGATTTTATATTGTTTACTTTTGTCGTTTGACTTCTTTCCATTAAATATGATTCAAACCATTGCAGTTCATTACCTTGGATACCGTACATATATAGTTTTTGTATTAATATCTCTCTATCTATTGTTTCAAAAGCTCTTTTGAAATCTAAGAAAATTGCCATTATTTTGTTGTCTTTCTGCATATTCTTCCATCTACTTATTACATAGTTCACTGCGGTTTCACACGAGAATTTTCTTCGAAACCCAGATTGATATTTCGAAAATAGGTTGTTTTCTTCCATATATTTTTCCAGCTGTATTTTTACAACTTCCTCAAGTATTTTCTCACATGTTTTTAACGTATTTATTGGGCGATACTCTTCACAATTTTTCGTTTTTAAAACTTTTTGAATTGGTGTCACCATAGATTCCTTCCAGTTTGTTGGAAAAATTCCAGTTTCTAGAGATTTATTTATTATATACAGTATTGCATTTCCTGTTATGTTCCAATTATCTATAATAATCTTGATTGTTACTTTATTAAAGTCCGGTTTATTTTTCATATTCTTACATATATTATGAAATTCTTGTATATTTATTGCACGGAATTTAAATTTACAGTTTATCACAGGTACTCGGTTTATATATTGCACATCTGCTATATTATCTCTAATTTCTTTAATACTATTTATAAAGTAATTAATTAAATTGACTAGCTATTTGGTAATCTTTTTTATACTCTATTTGGTTAAATATCACAGTTTGTATCACAGTAGGATTTTTTCTAATTAACAAATTTTTTATTTCCTTCCACATTTATTTTTGATCATTTGCATTGTTTATTTTGTTATTAACGTATTTATTTTTTTCATTAACTATTTTAGCTTTATATATGTTTCGTACCATCTTGTAGTTGTTCCACGCTTCGTTAGTATTTTCGGATTTGGCAGTTTCATATTTCACAATTTTTTGAGCAACCGTAATTCACCATTAAACCAATTGTTGATCGGATTTATGTCTTTTATTATTTTTTTGTTTGTAAATTTCTTAATTGTCTTCTCAATACATGAGTCGAAAAAGGCCACATTATTATTTATGTCGTTATTTTTATCTATATTTAATAATGTGTTTAGTTCCCCATTAAATAACTGTTTATTGTATTTTTTTGTAATGGACCCCTTGTGACATGTCACAAGACAAATCCTAGGACAGGTTACTGAACTCTCATAAAAAACAAAGTTCAGGGACCTGTCCTGGGATTTGTCTTGTGACATGTCACAAGGGGTCAATTTCCCCCTCCTATGACAACGCCTTGTAAAAGTGACCAGTCTATTTCATATAAAGGGGCCAGTTCGGTGACATTATGTTAAAATTTCTCGTAGGGAATTTAGTAATATGCCTGCGGTTGACCGGTGACGGGATATGTCCTTGGAGGGCAATTGACTCCTCATTCCCCGTAGGGTATTTATACATATATAAAATTTTGAACGGTTTTATGAATAACTAGCAGGCGAAGCCCGCTACGCTGTTAGCGTGCCTTAAAGTTTAGAATTAAATTTCTTTTAGATAAAATAAAACACAATATTTGTTGTTAAGGTAACATAATTGCTAAGCTAAATTTATTGTATTGTTTAAGTACAAACACTATTTTTTGCCTCTTCATTTTTGTATAAATAAATCATTTAGTATACCAACACGTGGGCATGTAACAACTAATTGTCTGTTGTTCAAGCCATCGGCGTAGATAGGTCGTATACGTGGTTGGGTGGGGGGGAAAAAGACGTCATATATAATTATATATGGATATACATAACGACATGTCTAATTATATATTGTAATATATGCCACATATGTTTATATATATTTTTTTACTCGGGTATATATAATCTTGCCACAATCGCATGCGAAATTTCAAGTACCAAACTCCGGCAGTTTGAGTCATTCAAATTCCATTCCATTTTGTTTAACAATTTTAGTGTTCCAATGCAACTCCTTCCAAGATTCCATTTCGTTCACCATTCCATTGCATTTCGTTACCATTATCTGTTATTCCAATTCCACTCGTTCCCCGTTTCATTCCATTTCGTTCTTACTGTCTTGTGTATCAATGTTGATATAAGTCGCTTCTATTTCCATTCCATTTCTTTGCACTTGCTCCGTTCAATTCATCTTTTAACTGCAGTGTTTCAATTCCCCTCGTTCACCATTCTATGCCATCTCGCTCCTCATTCCATTTCGTTCTATAGTCCATTCCATTTCGTTCCCGCTTCCAATCCCTTTCCATTGTCTATAATTTCAATTCCACATGTTCTGAGATTCGGATTTTTAGAGTGGATTTGTAAAATCACACGGAATTAAAATCTCGAAAATTTTCTGTTTTAGAATTTATAGACAAATTTTTAAACAATGGGCAGGTTTACCAGAGAAACACGCTACCGCTACAGTTGATATGTAGCGCTTTATTATTACCTTAATCTGGTGAATATTGCTAATTTTGTTTTTGTTTTAAAATAAAAATATTTGTAGATGTTTCATTGATTTTTTCGAACTTTTTTATTCTTTTTTAATTATATTTGAATATATATATATTTGTATATTTTTTTAAAGAATAATAAACATTCTTTAAAAAAAATATACAAAAAAACAAACGCCAGCTGATGTATCATTAACTGCTCACAAGTAGCGTAAAATTTTTACGCTACCAAAACAATGCAGCGCTACCACAACATGTTGACTTAGCGGTAGCTAATCAAATCGATCACCAGATTGTTGAGTAGCGCATTAGCACCAGTTGAGCGTCTGGTAAACGCACTCAATATTTTTTTATATTAAATTCATTTAGTTTGGAATAATAATTAGTATTTTAAATAATAACTGCAATTTCATACTTTAATTAAAACCCAGGGTATTTGGGCCTATCAGCCCTATCCATAGGCTTGCCACCATAATAAAAAAATATACTCTCGGGAAAAATCCGCATAAAGTTCCCTAAAATTAAAAAAAACAATTTTGTAGCAACTGTAAAACAACAAAACAGTACCAAAAAAGTACCATAAACTGCATTTTTTTGACTTTTGACAAACGTCCATGGGTTTTTCGTTAATTTTTTTTTGTTTTATTTAATTGTACTCATTTTTTAATAAAAATCATATAAAAAATCATAATACGGTGTTTTTTATAATATACATTAATTCGGCAATTCCTTAATAAAATAAAGAGAAAAAAAAATAAATAAAGATATGTTTCTGAATTTTGAACTTACAAAATTTTTTAGATATTTTTATTAATTGCAAAAGAGTAACAGGAATATATACAGGTTGATTAAATCCAGGTAAAAAATTCTGTTCTGTTGAAATTTGCAAAACATGCCGCTAAAATTACAATCACTTTTTATTATTAATTGAACTCTTATTCAATTAAAAATAAAAAATAATTGTAAATTTACGTAAATATTGTTAATTTTATTTCCGAATAAATTACACAATCGAAAAACATTACGATATTTGCACTAAACATCACTTTTATTTGTTTGCCCATATGTGTGCCAAAAATATACGTTTTTTTAAACTAAATGCGTTGGCATCATATCTTGATGTTCTGCTTTCAATACACACATACTGTTTTAAACAAAACAAAGCAGAATCAGCTATTGGTCGTTTTTTGTTTTTAGCTTCCAGTTTTTCTTGCTACTTTTTTAAGCTGCCAGCAGACAATTGAAAAGTGATTTTATTGCTACAGCAGTAAATATTGTTTTGCGCTTAAACTGTTTCGGCAGCAGTAGATTTTTTGTGTGGTTTAAGTTATAGCATATAACGAAAAACTTAAACCACTCAAAACAATTGCTGACTCTTTTAGAATAACTGAAAGTTATTCAATGACTTCTGCTGGTGCTTTTTAAATTATTTAAAATTGTAGTTAAAGTTAAAAGAAAAACTTATTAGCGAATGCCAGTCCTTGAATCACTGTGTAAATATACAAACTATTGGTCTAAAAAACGAAATGAGAATTATAAGATACATTTTCCAAACAAAATATTGACCAAAAAAATTACTATGTCTGTAAAAGTGTTGAGTACCGAGTACACAATTCCGACTTTTTTCTAGGGTACACAATGCTGAAAAGTAATTACTCAATACTTTGAGGCTTGTATTTTTTCAACAAGTAAGCAATTTTGACATGAAAATTACACTAAAAATCTATTTTTTTGTTTTTTGTTTTTATTTGCATATTTTTTATTTTTTGCATTAATAAAATTATAAGATAAAAACTTGAGAAAATCCAGCATCCACCATATTGATTTGCATATGTCAATGGAAATTCTAAGCGTATTTTGACATTTACCTGTCTTATTAGCAAAATATACTTATTGCTTATTTTATTTGCAAAATTTCATCAATGTAAATTTTACATTGCACGTTTTTAAATAAATTTCACCAATGCAAATTTAACAAAGCACGTACTTAGCACACTTAACAAAAAAAGAAGCATTTTTAATTTAGCAAAACTGCATATCAATTAATTACCAGGAATTTGCGCCTGTATTTTTGTATTAGTTCAACACTATGCAAATTTTACATAGCAGGCTTATTAAAAGATACACCTGTTTTTTTCTGCGTGTATGCTTTTTTGATTTTATTTATTTATTTATTTTTAAAAAACAAAAACAAATTTAAAAAAACTAACATTTAAATATTGGCCACACAGTTTTCAATAATATGAAATTGAAAAACAAAAATCCAAAACATTTTGAATTATTCAATTTAATTGATAAACTTTCAATACAGAGCACAGACCTTCAATTAATTTGTAAATAATCAAAAATTGATCAAAAATATTGAAAATGTATGGTCCACTTTAAAGTGCAAAATTTCGAAATATGGTGTGTTAAGCTGGCCATACACTGCTCAATATCCTTGCAAATATTATTGCCAATATTATCGTCGTTTTGCCTTACACAGTACAATAAGATGTACAATACTCTTGCACAAGATATGGCACAACTGTTTCCTATGATTTTTCCAATATTATTGTACAATCTTCCAGTATGACATACACACTGGCAATTTTTCCACGATACCAAAAGTTGCACAAGAATATTGCGTAGTGTATGGCCAGCTTTTAAGTGTTAACTCTTTCAGTATTTTTAACGTCGATAAAATCTGTGTTTCTGCGTTAACTATATCCGTTAACTCATAAAAAACTCAAAGCACATAGCAATGCGTTTTAGGCAAAAACTGACAGACTACTTTTCGTATACACGGTAGCTTTTAACATTGACTTTTAACATGGATAATTGTCAACGTTGAAAACTCAACGTTTGTACCTTTTCACTTCTAACGTAATTTCTTCGCGTTACCAACAAAATTCTTCTGACATACTTTCGATTGTACCTCAAATATTATCTTATATAACTTAGGTTTACATTAAATACTTAACGTTGATAGGTATGAGCGAAAATAGAGCTAATGTACGAGTGGCTGCCAGATTGTGTACGAAAATATGTTATCGTTTTCGCGTTCAAGTTAAAAGTGAGCACCAAAATAAGGCAATTACTCGTAATTAGAAACTCACAAATTTGAAACAAAATACTAAATTTATAAAATTTTATGGAAAAACGAATTGTTTATTCTAATAAAAGTATCAAAACGTTTGAGGTTTGATTGTATTTATTACCAGGTAATTTGCATAGCAGTACCTACATAGTACCAAAGTTTTGCTGGGTAGATATAAAATAAAAAAAAACAAACCTTTTGTTAAATTTACAAGTGCTAGAATTTGAAATCTACGATTTTTAGGCAACATTTAATACACTTGAATTTCTGAAATATTAGATCTGCATTTTGCAAATAAAGTTAACATTTAATTTATATCTAAACACAGAACATTGTTTGTTAATAAACTTGATAATAGGTACATTCGTTTAGTTTTCTCGGACAAGTCAAGTAAAAATTATGTGCGTTCCCGTACGTTACAGCGGGTACCCGCGGGAACCCAAAACAGCCCAAAAAACAACAATTTACACGCAATTTTGAGTACTGGAACGCCTTTGGGCTAGTTTATGTAACTTCGGTAAAGTACGGGAACAGACATATTAATTAAGAACAAACTTACAGAGAGCAAGACACTCTTAAAATAAAAATTTCCCAAAAAGGTATGCAAACTGAAAATTTGCAATAATTTGCAAGTAATTTGCAACATTTTGCAAGTACAAATACATATTAGCTGGTTAATATAGAAAAAGGCAATTCTTGATATTAAATGTTAAGCAGTAATATTTTAGAATGTTTTCTTATCTTTTCCATAATTTATGTTGCAAATTTTACTGCTTTGTCTTTGCATATAATAACATAATTGTAAAATATTTCTTTTATTTACAACACACAAACATATGTTTTCGAATCATTGTTTTTTCTGCTTCCAAATTCTTAAGGCTGAGTTACCCAACCGTAAACTTATCTGGAACGAATCAGCCGTTTCGAAACCACAAGAAGAAATGTATACGAATGGTTACTAACACGTAAATGTAAACGTACTTGCCGGATCATGCTGTTGAAATCAGAATTTTCTATCCGGCATCGAAACAGCTGAATGATTTTAGCCGGAAAAAAATATGAAATAAGTAATAAGAATTAACAAATAAATGGAAAAATTTAGAATAAAATATAAAACCACATGAAATAGATGCTAAATAGTAATGTCGTTTACGGTAATCTATAAGTGTACTTTTTAGCTACGGCACGGTACAGTTCCATCACATTTACGTTTACGGTCCCATAATCCGCCCTTTACTGGCAAAATATTTTCCAGTAAGAATGTCACTGACTGTCATTTTATTCTCTCTTTTTTTCTTTATAGGTTTGTACGATTACATTTCTAGTAAAACTAGTAAAAGAGAAAAAATATTTAAAAAGTTATCAAAATATTCAAAAGTAATCGAACAAAAAAATTGTAAAAATAGTAAACAAACAAAAAAAAAAAAATGAACGAAAAAGTGCAAACTTTAATGCGAATCATAAGAGTTAATTAATTTAATAACGATTCACATAAAAATGTGTTCAATTTTATCATTTGTTAAAAAAAAAAAAAACATATTGCTTGTTTTAGCTGGAAGAAATTTTTCAAGTAAAAACTACTAAAATTTCCCCTTAGTAGTTACTATTTTTTACTATTTTTTTTTGTACTCGAACGGATTTTTGAGTAAAACTAGAAAAATGGTAAAGCTAGTAAAAATAGCATGTAAACAAACACACTTTATGTTTACTGAGTGTTTTTGTTAATGAACCCCATACAGTAAAAAATTTCAAAAATTTGTACAAATTATGTAGATAGCGAACGCATTTAATGACTGTTAAAATCAGTTTTCGTTTAACTAAACCAAGCTTAAATGGCATTAAAAAAATCGACCTTAGAAGGGCTATATGATTTTGATACTCAGTCTTACAATATCTCCACTTTGGGAAACATCAGGTGTGCTGTTAAGTTTTTGGCTAAATTTGTAATTTTTTTTTTTAATTGTAAATTTTACGTAGGAAATTTTATATCATGATAATTCAAATACTTCGGCCAAGGTAGAAAAAAAAAACATATTTTCCTTAATGTTGTATATGTTTATAATTTAAATTTTTTTATTAAGATAAGATTTAATTTGAATAATTTTTTATTTTTTTATTTTTTAGCTTTAAACTTGAGCACCAAATTAACCACTTATTGTCCATTGTTCGGTCGGTCGGTAGTTACACACGGACGTACATACAAGTGAGTTCGCAAGTGCATCATGAAGCATTGTGGTGGTTATTATCATTATATTTTTTCAAATACTGTAAGAGACAATTCCAATAAACAACAAGACGTGAAAACAAAATAAATAGTGATTACCGTTAAACTCTAAAACAAGGCAAAACAATTAGCTCTTGATTCTTCCTCTTTGTTTCAATGCCATGAGTTGCGACAGTGACAGTGGCTTTAGTGATAGTGATACAACGATACAACAAACGGCGATTGTACAATTACAATTTGTCAATGACTTTGTTGTTAACCGCCTAGTATATAAAAATTGTCCTTGGCTAAATAAAAAGGATCATCAAGATTGTGCTGTGGGTGTAAAAGAGTCGTCGTCATCGCTGTCGCCGTCATCGTCGTTTGTCAGGTTTGTGTGAGTGTTTTTCATTATATTGTTAATGGATTTTATTTAATTCAGTACATAAATAGTCATTGATTTCTTCTTTGTTTTGTTTTTTTGTGTGTTTCAATTTAATGTCTAGTGTTAGGAGGAGTTACTAAGAAGATGTACTGTTACTGAAGAAGAACAAGAATATAATGTAAACAGAGCAGGGACTACTACGTTGTATTAAAAACAAAATAAGTCATCAATTACTGCTGTTGATCAGCTTTTGAAATAATTGGTAAGCACTTACGTATTTGAATTCTTTACAAACATTTTTTAAAATTAAAGTTAGCATATGTGATTTTTAATATCAGCTCCCTTCCACTTACATTACCGCGCGTACCCAAATTTATCAGAAAGCGTTCCTATTGTCAAAATTGTGTGTAAATTGTTGTTGTTTCGGGTAAATTGGGTTCCCGCGGGCACCCGTGGTAACGACGTCGAACAGAAGTATTGTAAACATTTGAAAGATTGAACATTTTAAAAAATTCTTAAAACAAAATTTGTTCGTTAATCCCGAAAATATTTAATATGAGATACTAGGGTGTCCCTTATAAAGTGTTTGGTCGATTTTCGACACTCATACCCTCCAATTTTTTTACAAATGGTCCTAAATTAACAAAATCGTTTTTTTTTTTTTTTTTGGAAAATGTTAACCCGTGCCAAGTTGCGGCCGAAAATGGCCCATTTTTGAAAAAAGTGTATTCCCTATAAACAATTTCACTGAAATTCAAGTTGAAACAAGTTCAATTCCAGCCCTGTTTTCCAGTTTCAAGGCTTGAATACAACTTTAATTACATTCTATTTCAATAGCATACTCCAGCAAAACGGAAACAAAAATTCAAGTTTCAAATATTTTTTTTAAATATACAAATGCTAGAATTTGAAATGTACTTTACTTCAAGCAAAATTTAAAGCACTTGTATTTTTAAAACTTATGTGCTTATTGGGTTATTATTAAAAATTCCCAAAATTCGAAATTTGGAAAAATTTAGTATTTTGTTTCATGTATTCATTTAATATAGTCACAATGATTCAGACGTGGAATTTTGACTTCATCGAATATCATTAACCCATTTTAGCCTGGAATCCAAAATGCCCCACGAATTTGATAAAAATGCCAAAGCGTGTTTTTTTTTAAATTAATTTTAAATATTTTTTTAAATATCTAATTTGGAGATGTCGATTGCTAGGTGTACCATATAATAGTTGATATTAAAGAAAAAAAAAATAAACAAATTGGAAAAATTATAATTCGAGTTTGTGTTTGGAGCGACTGCTTTCCAGGACATTTACAAAAATTGCTTATTTTGTCAAAAATTTAACAAAATTTAAATGTTTTCATCAAATTTTACATAGTTTTCGGAAAAATATCACTTAAATTTGGTTAGACTATATGTAAGTATCTTTACATTAGTTTAAAAAAATCTTTAGCCCTTAGTGGCGTGGGGTCAGAAAAGACCCATGAAACTTAATATTATTTATGATTACGAAATTGTAAAGCCATTAAATTGATAAAAAAATCTCAACTGGATAAAAATAATTATTTTATGTAACATGATTCATATGGGATTAACTTTTATACTTTTGTCAAAAACGCCCCACTAGGAAATTTGCAGAATAAAACCTTTAATAATTTTCGTAAAAATATCACTTTAAATCAGAGCTGTTAAATTTGGATTACGATTAGTAATCAATTAGATTACATTTTAAAAATAATGGTATTGATTACATAATTCTCTTTTGAACAATTCCTGATTGTTAATTAATTATGATTACAAATAGTCCAAAATTAATTAGGATTACGAGAAAATAATCAAAAATAATCAAAAGTAATCAAAAACATAATTGACTACTTTCAAGGATTATTTTTGATTATTTTAGATTATTGTTTAAAAATTTTGAATTTACATCATTTTATACATACATTTTATTTTTAAAAATTTGCGTTTAGAACGTAAATAAATTCTGAACAAATAAAACAAAATTAGATAGTTTTGTATTCAAAATATAGGTATATTCACTTCAATAACAAAACAATCAATAACAATTTTAGTACATCCTAAATCAACAAAAAAGGGAAAAATACGTGAAAAAATAATAAAGAGAAACAAATACATTCAGACTACATCCAATTCACAAAAAAAAAGTTTTATAATTTACATATATTTACAATTGGCCTTCATTACAACTAAATTTTCAAAAGAAAAATCAGACAATGATTGCCGCCTTGGACTGTTGACGATCCCGGCAAAAGAAAACAGTCGTTCAACTGGAGCTGAAGACTTTAAGGGCGTGTTAAAAAAAATAAATGCATCCCTTAGTAAATCATATTTTTGCCAAATCTCGTCAGCACTTGCATTATCATTTAAATAGCTGAAGAACAGATATTTTAACTTTAATCTGTTCTTGTGGAGAAGGACTTACTTCAATTTCATCATCTGCAAAGTCAAATCTTTAAAGTAAAAAACAAGATAAATGTACTCATAAGCTCACGTAAAAAAATATATACTTTATACAAATAGAGTACAATTGAAGTAAAAAACAAAAGGACGTATTAAAGTCGGCAATAAGTCCCGCAAGCAATTGCTTTCAAATACATATAAAAGAAATTGAGAAGAATGCAGAATTATGAAGATTGCAAACAGGTTATCAATTATCAAATCGATCAACAATAATAATAATAACAAAAAATTAAAAAAAAAACTAGCATAAAATACTGGTAGAATTTCATGTAGAAAAATTTATTTGTGACAGTATTGCCATAATTTCGCAAAATAAAAAAAATAATCAAAAACAATCAAAAGTAATCTTTGAAAGTAGTCGAATTATTTTTTGATTACTTTTTATTATTTTTGATTATTTTCTCGTAATTTTTATTAATCTTGATTATTTTTGGATTATCTGTAATCGTAGTCAATTAGTAATCGTGCGAATTTTAAAATAATCGTAAAATAGTCATTATTTCACCTTTCAAAAAAAAATAATCTAATTACTAATTATTACGATTAGTAATCATTACTTAACAGCTATGCTTTAAATGAATAACATAACAATTTTTTCCACTTGATAAAAATTATTGTTTTGAGTAACTTGATCCATATAGGGTCAATGTTTTCACTTTTCACAAAAAAAGACCCACTAGGAAATTTACAGAATAACATTCATCAGATTTTTATTAAATTGGGATATGCGATAAAAAAATTTTTAATTTTAATTTTTACACTTTTGCCAAAACCGACCCACTAGGAAATTTACAGAATAACACCTTTCATAATTTTTCATAATTTGATCACTTCAAATAGATAAAAAATCTTTTCTCCACTTGATAAAAATTATTATTTTGTATAACTTGATCCATATAGGGTTAATATTTTTACTTTTCGACAAAAAAAAAACGCACATGGAAATTTTCAGAATAACGTCTCTCCTCATAGAAAGCAATAAATGCATAATAAACAAAAGCTTTTAATTAGAATCTAATACGATTACAAAACTAAAATTGCTATTAGTATACGGACACTTTTGACCCCACCTTTTTAACCCTTGAAAATAAGATTGGGGCTATAGAGATTTGAGCTTTTTCATTAGTTTTGTACCCTCTATCGAATATACCAATTTAATAAAAATCTGATAAATGTTATTCTGTAAATTTCCTAGTGGGTCTTTTTTTATGAAAAGTCAGAACATTAACCCTATATGGATCAAGTTACTCAAAATGATAATTTTTATCAAGTGGAAAAAAATTTTTTGTTATTCATTTAAAATGATATTTTTCCGAAAATTATTAAAGATGTTATTCTGCAAATTCCTTAGTGGGGCTTTTTTGGCAAAAGTATAAAAGTTAACCCCATATGGATCATGTTGATCCCGGGGATCAAGTGTGTATTTGTTGCGAAAAATGCTTTTAATTAAATAAATGAATATTATTGGACAAATAAACTGTATATTGTAAGTAATTTTTAAAAAGTTAATTGCCTGCATTATTTTTAAGCTAATTTCGCTTAACAAAATCGATTACAAGGAAAGTCTGCGCATGTGGCTCACTCAGATTTATATGAAATTTGTATATGTGGTAGAGAAGGCGGGAAAATAAGCAAGTGAACCTTTTTAGAGGTTCAATTTGATATTAGAGAGTTAAAAATTGGGGTAAAAAATGACCGGTTTTTCGTTTTTAGAGTTTTTTCTTGCTTACAAGGAAATGTATACAAATTGGATACCAGATGAGGTATCTTCAAGATCTATGAAACAGTTACTAAAAGTTTTCAAACAAAAAAGATTCGAACAACCGAATTTGGTTCCAACCGAATCGTTCGGTTGCTGTAACCGATTATTCGGTTGCCACAATCCAATTTCTGTTGTCCCAAATGAAATAGGGCTGTGGCAACCGAAATGGGGTTGTGATAACCAAAATATGGTTGAAATAACCGAATTTTCGATTGCGCCAACCGAACGATTCGGTTGGAACCAAATTCGGTTGGGACAATAACATTTTTTTTTTTTGTAAGTTGTATCACATATCCAAATTTCATAGAAATCTAAAGGAGCCCAAAAACATAAAAATTACAAGAATAAGGTTTCTTCATACGTAATGTTTTCAATCTTAGACAAATTTTATTTTATTTATAACCAAATTGTTCATGAATCGCAACAATATCATATAACGCTTTAAAGCAATAAGATTTTGAAAATACGATACTGTCCATAGCCAATATATGGGCTAAAGGCCTCAGATAAGTAAAGACATACTAAAAATTAATATTTTTTATTTTTAGAAATAAAACGCTTTAACTGAATTATTTAAATCTGATGTATTAATTTTAATTAATACTCAAATGTCTTAGTAAACACACTTGCTCCCCGGGATCATGTGTGTTATATATAGGGATCAAGTGTATTCATGTTATAACACACTTGATCCTTTTATGGAGATTTGTATTTTTAATTATTACTCAAATAGTTATAAACACAGAATATTTTTTCAGAACAGATGATACCTATTTCAGAAAGCTTTCAGAAAAAATTAAAGCGAAAAAAAAGATTGAATAGTTTATAAGATATTCGGCTTCAACTTTTTCCGTATCAAGTGTGTCGCACTTCCCCTACTTCTTTTTTAACATAAACACTAGAGTGTCCCTTAAAAATAGATTTGTCATTACACCCTCCAGTTTTATTGGAAATGATCCCAAATGGAAGAAATCGATTTTTTTTTTGGAAAACGTTAACCCGTGCCGAAAGTTGGACGAAAATGGCCCCTTTTGGAAAAAAGTGTATTACTATTAAAAATTCCCAAAATTCGAAATTTCGAAAAAAATTATTTTTTATTTCATTTATTCATTTAATATAGTCAAAATGATTCCTACATGGAATTTTGACTTCATCGGATATCATTAACCCACTTTAGCCTGGAATCCAAAATGACCCACGAATTTGATAAAAATGCAAAAACGTATTTTTTTTTAAAATTAATTTTAAAGCTTTTTAAAAATGCCTTATTTGGAGATGTCGATTGCTATTTGTACTACATAATAGTTGATATTAAAGAAAAAAAATAAATTGGAAAAATGATAATTCGAGTTTGTGTTGGGAGCGATTGCTTTTCTACGAGATTTATAAAAAAAAATCTCAACTGGATAAAAATAATTATTTTGTGTAACGTGCTCCATATGGGGTTAATTTTTATACTTTTGGCCAAAAACGCCCCACTAGGAAATTTACAGAATAACACCTTTCATAATTTTCGGAAAAATATCACTTTGAATGAATAAAAAAAAAATTTCCACTTGATAAAAATAATTATATTGAGTAACTTGATCCATATAGGGTTAATGTTGTCACTTTTCAAAAAAAAGACTCATTAGGAAATTTACAGAATAACATTTATCAGATTTTTATTAAATTGGGATATGGGAAAGGTGTTATTCTGTAAATTTCCTAGTGGGGCATTTTTGGCCAAAAGTATTAAAATTAACCCCATATGGAGCACGTTACTAGGGTTTGAGATTTCCCGGACTTTTTTATTTCCCGGGAAACGGGAATAAAAAAATTTGATTCCCGGGAATCCCAGGCCACTAAGGGTTATATTTTTTTTTTAAAGAAATGGAAAGATAATTATAATCTAACCAACTTTGAGTGCTGTTTTTCCGAAAACCGTGTAAAATTTGATGAAAACATTAAAATTTTAAAAATATTTGACAAAATGAGCAATTTTTGTAAAATGTCCTGAAAAGCAGTCGCTCCAAACATAAACTCGAATTATCATTTTTTCAATTTATTTTTTTTCTTTAATACCAACTATTATGTGGTACAAATAGCAATCGACATCTCCAAATTATGCATTTAAAAAAATCTTTAAAATTAATTTAAAAAACACGTTTTGGCATTTTTATCAAATTCATAGGTCATTTTGGATTCCAGGCTAAAGTGGATTAATGATATCCGATGAAGTCAAAATTCCATGTAAGAATCATTTTGACTATACTAAATGAATAAATGGAATAAAAAATGACTTTTTTTTCGAAATTTCGAATTTTGTGAATTTTTAATAGTAATACACTTTTTTCCAAAAGGGGCCATTTTCGTCCAACTTTCGGCACGGGTTAACGTTTTCCAAAAAAAAATCGATTTCTTCCATTTGGGTCCATTTCCAATAAAACTGGTGGGTGTAATGAACGAAAATCGACAAATCGCTATTTTAAGGGACAGTCTAATAAACACTAATGATTTTAACATTGAATTGTCATAGGAGAGGAATGTTTTGATTTCTTGGATGTTGTTCAGAAGTAATTCTAAAAAACCTGTAAAAATATACTAACGGATACTTTGGACGCAATGAAAGAAGTGATTTTTCGAAGGGATTCAGAATTACTTCTCAAAAAGGAGGAAAAAATACGCCAACGGATACCTGTGAAGCAGTAAAAGAAGTATTTTGTAAAGCATTACTTCCAATTTTTTTTGCTGGATAGCTTTTAAAACGCATCTTTCGATTCTCATTTGCTTAAAACTTCTAAAAAATATTTTAATTTAATTAGCAAAATATAGACCAAATTTCAACCGTTTTAGTGCGGGAACTTTTTTGACAGCAGCGAATAAGGTAAGATTGCGTTTCTTAATATTTTTTATGCCCTTTTTGGCTAGGGCATGTAAAATTTGATATTTGGAAAAAAAATCAAAAAATCATAACCCTAATGTGTATATATGTTGTTGGTAGATGCATATTGAAATACAATTTTATTAAGTTGTTGTAAATTGCAATATGATACAATTAAGGAACGTATTTAAAAGAAACTGGAAGCGTTACAGAGATGTTAATGATCGTCGAGCTATGACACGTTTAAATAAAAATATTACGAATGAAATAAACCATAGAGCGAGTGGAATAATTCCGCCTGAGGAAAGTGTGTATTTTTTTTTTTTTTTTAATAATAAATACAGCATTTATTTACTTCAAATTACATAACCAAAGCCCTGGGGGCCATATATGATTAATAAAAGCTACTACAAAAAAATAATTTAAATAAAGATAATAAAAATAAATAATAATAAAAATAAATAATAATAAAAATAAATAATAATAAAAATAGGTAAAAACGAGTAAAAAGGTTAAAGTCGGGCATGCCGACTATACAATACCCTACACCAGTCTGGTGTATTGTTTGGATCCGAAATTCGAATGGGTTAAAATGGGGCTTATGTCAAAATTTTCTATAATGTGAGTCAGCGCACCAATTTTCATTAAAATATCTTAATATTTGCGACCTGCAGTTTGTAACCAAGCCAATTTTGGGGGGACCCTTATATGGGCACTAGTTCTAAACATGGACCGATGTTCACCAAAATCAACAGGCTTCGTCCTTGGGCCAACATAGGTCTATGTACCAAATTTCATCAAAATAGCTTAATATTTGCGACCTGCAGCGTATAAACAATATAATTTTGGGGGGACCCTTATATGGGCACTAGTTCTAAACATGGACCGATGTTCACCAAAATCAATAGGCTTCGTCCTTGGGCCAACATAGGTCTATGTACCAAATTTCATCAAAATATCATAATATTTGCGACCTGCAGCGTATAAACAGTATAATTTTGGTAGGACCCTTATATGGGCACTAGGTCTAAACATAGACCGATGTTCACCAAAATCAATAGGCTGCGTTATTGGGCCAATATAGGTCTGTGTATCAAATTTCATCAAAATATCTTAATATTTGCGACCTGCAGCGTATAAACATTATAATTTTGGTAGGACCCTTATATGGGCACTAGGTCTAAACATGGACCGATGTTAACCACAATCAATAGGCTGCGTTATTGGCCCAATGTAGGTCTGTGTACCAAATTTCATCAAAATATCTTAATATTTACGACCTGCAGCGTATAAACAGTATAATTTTGATAGGACCCTTATATGGGCACTAGGTCTAAACATGGACCGATGTTCACCAAAATCAATAGGCTGCATTATTGGGACAATATAGGTCTGTGTACCAAATTTCATCAAAATATCTTAATATTTACGACCTGCAGCATATAAACAGTATAATTTTGGTAGGACCCTTATATGGGCACTAGGTCTAAACATGGACCGATGTTCACCAAAATCAATAGGCTGCGTTATTGGGCCAATATAGGTCTGTGTACCAAATTTCGTCAAAATATCTTAATATTTACGACCTGCAGCGTATAAACAGTATAATTTTGGTAGGACCCTTATATGGGCACTAGGTCTAAACATGGACCGATGTTCACCAAAATCAATAGGCTGCATTATTGGGCCAATATAGGTCTGTGTACCAAATTTCATCAAAATATCTTAATATTTACGACCTGCAGCATATAAACAGTATAATTTTGGTAGGACCCTTATATGGGCACTAGGTCTAAACATGGACCGATGTTCAAAAAAATCAAACTTGTTCGTCCTTGGGCCAACATAGGTCTGCGTACCAAATTTCATCAAAATATCTTAATAGTTGCGACCTGTAGAGTGCGCACAAGATTGCATGGACAGACAGACAGACGGACGGACGGACAGACGGACATCGTTAAATCGAAATAAAAAAAAATTCTGAACCGATCGGTATACTATAAGGTGGGTCTACGACCAATATTTTTTGGTGTTACAAACATCAGCACAAACTTATAATACCCTGACCACATAGTGGTGTAGGGTATAAATACAGTAAAACTATCATATAAAAAAAAAATACTGAAAACATTATCTTGAATAATATAAATAGATATTTAAATAAAAATAATACAATCACCAGATTTTCCTAAGTGCAGCGAGAGAGATAAAAATAGTAGCACAAATAAAAAGCTATAACTCATGAATAGCTACATAATCCTTAAGCTTTCGCCTAAAGACCTGGAGTGAAAAAGCAAAACCTCTCAGGTATAGAGGTAGATCGTTCCATATTCTTGAAAGCCTAATCTGAAATGATCGCTCGAACATAGTAGTATGATGTGTTGAATAAACCAGTTGGGGGTTTCTTTCCGAGTTGGACAAAAGAAAGTTGTCAACTATATAGTCCGGAAACCCATTAACCATTGCTTTGTAAAAAAAATATCAATAACCTCATACCTACATAATTAACAAAAGAGCACCCAAGAAATTGGATTACGTACGGAGTCACATGAGAGCGAAGTCTTAGGCCAAAAACATATCTAATAATTCTATTGAAAATCTTGGTAAACCTATCTTGGTGGTACCAGAAAATACCTCGACACAATATAATATATGAGGCATCAACAAGGCATGTGCCACGCGCATCCTAATTGAGAGAGGCAGATACAAGTCAAGAGAATACAACCTTCTCAACAAGAATGATATTTTCGAAGAAACGTTATTAATATGCGATGAGAAATTTAAATGATTGTCAATTAAAACTCCAAGACACTTAATCTTATCCACAAATTCAACTCTCATGCCGTCGAGAGTAACCATTATAGTATCAGTATCGAAACCAAAACCCATTAACTTCGTTTTTCTTGGATTGACAACAAAACCATTGCCAGAAGACCAAGATATAACCTCATGTATGATGAAATTTACACCCTCTTCCAAGACATCTACAAATTGCGAATCGGCATAGCAAAGAAACTGAACATCATCCGCATAAACGTAAGACTGACATGATAGACCATTCCCAAATGTAAGAAGATCATTCAAGTAAATCATGAACAGCAGTGGGCCAATAACAGACCCCTGAGGTACACCACTGGTTATTGGTTTCGTTAAAGAAAAAGAATCGCCAATCGAAACAAACTGACTTCTACAACTCAGATAAGAGGATATAAGTTTACAAGCTTGTGATGAAAAATCAAACAAATTAAACAGTTTGTCCACAAGTTTCGAATGTATCACTCTGTCAAAAGCTTTAGATAAATCCAGTGAAAGAAGAACTACATTTTTACCATTATCCAAAAATTTTCTAATCGAATCCGTTAGACCAAGAAGAAGGGCACCAGTACTATACCCACGACGAAAGCCTGACTGAGATGAATGTATTAAAGAGTTACTATCAAGGTGTAGGATCATTTGATCCTTTACAATATGCTCAACGACCTTCGAGAGAATCGGAAGGACAGATATCGGACGCAAATTATCCAAAGAGTTGGAAAGACCTTCCTTTTTTATGGGTATCACCCTAGCTTTCTTCCAATCGTTTAGGAAAGACGGAAGTAGTAAAAATAGAATTAACCAACCGAAGAATATGGGAAGACATAAACGGAAAAACTAAATTAATAAATTTTAATGGTAAAAAATCATTACCTGCAGCATTAGATTTAATCTTCCCCAATGCTGCGCGCAATTCTCCCAGATTCACACAACGAAACGAAAAAAAAAGAATTGGGGTTATCATCTATCTGACACGAAACAAAATAGTCATTTACCTCGTCAGCATTAGCAGAGATAAACTGATTATCAGTCTCCAAACAACCATTTCCCCTTAAATAGCTCCACATTTGTCTAGGACTAAGATCCCTAAACATGCTTGAATAGGCACGCCTCTTAGCTACCCTAATAACTCTCTTTGCACGATTTCTGTGCTCACAATAAAGAGCCCAATTCAGTGAACTTCTGTTCAGAAGATAATATTTGTAGGCTAAGTCTCGTAAAGATATATGATAGACAATATTAGGGGAGTTAAACCAGTCAACAGACTTAAAAACTATCTTACGCCGTACGACAGGCACTAAGGAGTGTAAAACATAGAGGTTAGCCATAAAAATCTCCAAATGAAGATTTACATTATTCGTTGCATACATTCCAATAAAATAAAGTATTTTGTTATTTTAACAAAAACAATATGCACACAATTCCCCTGAAGGAATGATTCCGTTCGTTTTATAAAAACAGGGGTGTAATTTTGACAAATGTCCCAGTTTCACCAATTATGGTCTTATACGGCGTTGACACATACGTGTTTAACTCGATTTGACGTGTTTAAGCGTTAAACATGTTTAAGTGAGATGTTTTACAGTACATTTTTCCTACCCTTAAACACGCTAAATTATCGTGTTTAATTTTTAAACACGTTGTTAAACGCGATAAAATTGATATCAATTGGTGTTGAATGAAAAGTTTGAAGCAGAAGAAGACACAACAAGAAAAATAAAGAAATTAAAATTGAATAAAATAAACTAAATTTAAATAAAAACCATTTAAAATGTGTATTTTTCTTATTAAAGTGATAGATGAACAAAACAATTAATTAAACTTTGCTTCCGGTGAACGAAAAATCCAAAAAAAGGCCATGAAGTTGTCCCTTAACTAAAAATTTAAAAATCTTGTTTCCGACTGGGGCGGATAATGTTATTTAATTTTTTATAGCAATTATAACGTTGGATAATGCCAAAAATTATTAATTATTGCCTCCGGCCGAAGAAAAAACTACTTTTTGGGAAATTTTGTAAAATTTATGTTTTTTTTTCACAATTGTTAAGGAACATCTGTTCGAGATGTTTAACTTAAACACTTCATTTTTAAGTGTGAACTAATATGTTTAACTTTTACATAAACGTGTTTAACAATCGTACTGCGAACGTAGTATTAACTAAAGTTTGCATTTCGGTTTTAACCGTAACCAAAACCGCGGTTAACCGCACCAATTAACCGTAACCGCATGCAAAATCCGTGCGGTTACGGTTAAATTATTATATACTGAAAACAATATTTTTGTATCAAAATTTAGTATCTAAATTTTGGAATTTTTACAAAAAATAAAAATTTCTGCCAAGAATTCACGCAGTTTTATAAAACCTACCTAAAAAATTTTTAAATTAATACATTTTTTTTTGGTTTTGTGTTTAATCTGGAACCGGAATGTTTTTTTCTTCAAGCGATGATCAAAACTTTAATAACAATTCAATTCAATTTATTTCTTATAATATTTATATTATTTACATTTGACTTAGAAGCAAAGAGTTTAGGAACTTCGTTCCTTTTCTACTTAGATATATAAATATATTTTTTTAATTTATAAAATTTATGTACATTATTATCGAACGGAAGGAAAAAAATTTACAAAAACCTTTATGAAGCAGAGGTATAAGATAAAAATGAGAAAAAAATAAAGTCGATAAAATTATGATGAGATCAGTTCATTGATATGTACATGTTGTGAGAGTTGGCATCTTCCATTAAAATTTAGAGTCAATCTTTCGATTTTATCCAGAACGAGTTCGAAGCCAGCGAGACTATGTAGGCGTCGGGTGAAATAGTGCCATGGTAGTTTAAATCTACCATGGCACTATTTAAGTAGCTTATTTTGTGCTACTTGGAGTTTTATTATATGACATTTTGCAGACGTGTACCAAACTGGAGCACAGTAAAAAATATGGGGTGGAATATAGATTTGATGATGAGTTTTTTATTGTCTATGTTCATTTCCGACTTTCTGTTAATAATTGGGTACATTATTCTAATAATTTTGTTAATTTTGTCCACTATATAGGGAATATGATTATTAAAATTAAGCTTTGTATCAAGCATTACGCCCAAGTATTTGACGTTGTTTTCCCATGGAATATCATGGTTCATGAAACTAGGTAAACTCTGGGGTATAAAACAAGACTTACGTTTTCTTGTAAAATAAATTGCCTGCGTTTTTTCAGGGTTAACCAAAATCTTCCATTTATCAAAATAATTACTCAACCCAGTAAGAGCAGACTGCAAGTTTGTAATAATATCAGCTGAATATACATCCGAACTAAGAATTGATGTATCATTTGCAAATATAGACGTAATGCAATTGGAAAATGTTGGAATGTCAGCAGATGTTGTAAAGAACTGGCGACAGGCAAGAACCTTGTGGACATCCTCCAATGATATTTACTTGTTGTGAACAGGTTTTAGCCAAGTAAACGCTAAACGATCTATTTTGAAGAAAGTTTTGAATAATTTTTATGAGTTCAATTGGAAAGTTGAATTTTTTCAATTTAAAAATAAGTCCATTATGCCAAACGGAGTCAAACGCAGCTTTTATGTCTAGCAATATTTGCCGTTTTGAAAATTATTTTTAACTAATTTTCTGATTTTTAGTAGGGGTTGAGACGTATTATGTTCACTTCTGAACCCGAATTGTTGCGATGGAAGTATATTGTTTGCATCGATAAAATTAATAAGCTTTTCCTTAATAATTTTTTCCAAGATTTTACTTATAGAAGAGAGCAGACTTATTGGTCTATAAGAAAGTGGAGAATCAGGAGGTTTATTTGGCTTGAGTATTGGTATGGTTTTTGAGATTTTCCAATCACTGGGGAAGTAGCATAATTTAAGGCAAGCATTAAAGATGTTCATTAGATAGTTGATACCTTTATTAGGTAAATTTTTTAGACATTTATTATTAATACCGTCTAAACCTGGAGTTTTTTTGTTTTTAAATTTTTTTATAATTACACCAACTTTTTTAGTAGTAGTGAAGTAACGGTTTTGTGGGATTGGGTTAATATTACGAATAAGGATTGCAACACCATTAACCTCAGTAATCGTAGTAGTATCACTTAAATTTGATGAAATACAGTGGTTCAAATTAAAGTTGTGAGCCAAAATTTCAGCCTTTTCTTGCCGGGTGAAACATACTACATTGTTGTGTTTTAAAATTGGAATATTGCTAGATTTCTTCTTTAACATTTTTGAAACTTTCCAAAAAGGGGAAGATGCTTTGTCCAAATTGGACAACATGTTATTCCAAGTTTGGTTTCAAAAGTGGTTTATTTCATTCGTAATATTTTTATTTAAACGTGTCATACCTCGACGATCATTAACATCTTTGTAACGCTTCCAGTTCCTTTTAAATACGTTCCTTAATTGTATCATAATTTTTATGTTGTTTGGTAAGGGTTTAGAGGTTGGTGCAATTCTACGTTTGGGCACACATTCATCTATTCCCATTTTTACTACATTATTGAAAACATTTATCATGTTGTCAATTTGAGTGCTGTTGTTTATTTCATCAACGCTATCCGCCACAGGAAGATTCCTGTTTATGAATTTCATAAAATGCGGCCAGTTTGCCTTGCTGAAAGCGTAGCATAAATTGTCTACCATTTCATAATTTAAATTAATTGTACTAATGATAGGTAGGTGGTCAGAACTCAAGTCATTTATAACTTTTACTGCGGACATATTTTGAGATATGTTAGTTAAAAAAAAATCAAGAGTTGACGGTTGTTTACTTGGATCAGCCGGAATATAACTATAGTCGTGGGGAAATACTATTTGTGTTTGGTTTAGTTGGAGTTTCTCATATAATATATTACCCCAGCCATTACTTCTTTGGCATTCCCAATAACTATGTCTGCAGTTAAAATCTCCTCCTAATATGTATTTATTTGAGCTCGTTAGTTTACGAATATCTGACGCAAATGTTTGTTTTCCCTATTTGTCCCTATTTGTTGACCCACCAGGATAATAGCAAGAATAAATATTTATAAAGTCATTACCAGATTTTACCTTAGCACCTATGTTTTCAATCAGTTCTGTGTTAATAGGAGGTATAAGTTGATGCTGAATGCGTTTTTTAATTAAAATAGCTACTCCACCTCCTCCACCTCCTCCACCACGTTGTCGATCGTATCTGTAGCAGTAGAAGTTCTGATGTTTTATTGTAATTTTTTTATTTAGCCAGGTTTCACAAAGTAAACAAATGTCAATACAGTAGACGCTCGCAAATTAGAACCGCTTTGTTTTTGAGGCAATTCTAATTTCTGAATTATTCTAATTTCTGGACGTTTTTTTTTCGAAAAAAAAATTGAGTAAATTTACTTCCAAAAACTTAAATAAAACTCTTTTTAATATTTTTTAATTCAATTTTATTTGATAAAAACAAGAAAACAAAACACAACAATTCAGTCCAATACATCAAATGTATTTTTTTAAATTAAAAATATGAATATAAAAAAAAAAAACGAATGGCAACAAAACATAGCAATGCATTCCAATTACATCACATGTATTTTTTTTTAATTAAAAACTAAAAAACTGTATTTAAAAAAAATTAAACAATTAAAATTAAACAATGGCCAAGCTAACAACTAATCTTTGTTTGACATATAATCAGTTATATTTGTTTGTTTTTTTGGTTTCTTTAAATCCGAAATATCATTACGGAGAGCCAAAAGATTACTTATGTGCTTAGTTGAAAACAATTCACTGTTATTGCACCATTTTATTAAATTATTTACGCTTTCAATGGCTGTAGTATTAGAGACAACTGATGATACTGCAACAACGTCGTCTTCGCTGCTATGTGAAGACTCACCATCGCTACTGAGAACATAAACAGATCCGTCATCAAACATATCTTCATTCCATCTGTCGATGTCTTCTATACCGATGCAATCGTTGGGAGCTATTTCTTTTAAAAGAGCTTGAGTTATCTGAATAACTTCGTTGCAGTCCTGATCTATTTGCAACAATTGTGCTATTGGCACGTCATCGTCGCTGTCGTATTGGTTAGAGTCCCAATTGGACAACTTTGACCAAGATTTCTTCATAACACTTTGTGGTACCGCATCCCAAGCTTGTTTCAGTAATAATATAGCATTGCGGATCGAATGGGATTTCAAATGATTCTTCAGTTCACCACCTTCAGCAATTAACTGAGAAAGAAACATACTTCTGTAATTGAGCTTTGTTAACTTAATAGGGTTTTGATTCATTGCTTGTAAAGCTGCTGTCACATTTGGTGGAAAGAATAATGCAACTATGTTTCCATCGTCACTTTTAAGTTTCTCAATGGGTGTATGAGCGGAACAATTATCTATAAGCAAAATGGCTTTCGGAGGCAAATTATTTTCCTGAGAAAAGCGGATCACCTGTGAATTGAAAAAAATTTTAAAATTATGTACTGAACCTGAAATCCATATTTTTGTTTACCTCTTTAATAAATATTCCGTGAAACCATTCGTGAAAAATCCGAGAAGTCATCCAAGCATTTTTTGAAAAGTTGTAATGCAGAGGATTATTGAAATTTTTAAAACACCTGGGTTTTTTTGCTTTTCCAATTACCAATGGAACTAATTTGTGTGATCCATCAGAGTTTGCACCAAGTAGCACTGAAATTCTGTCTTTTTGAATTTTATGTCCAGGGGCGTTTTTTTCAAAAGCAGAGACATAGGTTCTGTCTGGTAGGCAACGAAAAAATAATCCGGTTTCGTCGACATTATATATTTGTGACTCCATTAAACCCATCTCAGCGTTCTTTGCACGATATCGATGAATAAAAGGAGTGACTGAAGCAACATCACTGGAAAGAATCTCGCCACAAATTTTTAAAAAACGGATACCGTGTCGCTTCTTAAATTTGGTAAGCCATCCATCACTTGCCCGGAATGCATTTTCATCTTTATCGGGATATACCTCTCTAAATATTTGTTTAGCTTTCTCTTTTTTTATATTGGCCCAGTCAATGTACACTTTTTTTCTCGTTGATTTAAAAACCACTCATACAGACGACTTTCTATTTTTGGATATTCAGCGCTGTGCAAAGATTTATTGTTTGCCTCCTGATATGTGTTTGAAACAGCATTTAATATTGCTGTTCTATGTGATTTGATGTAGCTGATTGAAGATGTTGTCACATTAAAATCTAGGGCTAACCGGTTCCCTTGAACGCCTTTGTCAAGCTTTTCTAATATTTTGACTTTAGTTTCCAACTTCCAAATAATATGTACACGCGTATCAAATTTCACAAATAAATAGCCAAAAATGTACATAAATGCGACAAAAAAAAACAAATAGGGAAAAACATATATAATTTGGTGATTCCCCTTTTTAGTTTTACTTTATTCAAACAGAATAAAAATAAATTGGGGATT
Organism: Leucophora obtusa; assembly: GCA_949987735.1. Taxonomy (NCBI): domain Eukaryota; kingdom Metazoa; phylum Arthropoda; class Insecta; order Diptera; family Anthomyiidae; genus Leucophora; species Leucophora obtusa. The sequence goes on from OX465296.1 coordinate 93,545,543, forward strand.
TCCTGTGATTTCAAATAACCAAAAAAAAAAAATGCTCAGAAATTAGAATTTTAAATTCGAATTTCAGAGCGTTTAATGTATTGCAAACATTGATTCTAATTTCTGGACGTTCGAATTACTGAAAGCTCTAATTTGCGAGCGTCTACTGTATTGGTTTTTTCCAAGAAATGGAATAATTCGTCTTTTTTAGTGCGAATGCTACGAGCATTCCATTGTAATAACGTTATGTTGCTGTTCATTGGTACAAAAATTTGCATGCAAGGTTTGTAACAACCTCGAATTGCTCTTCACGAGACCTGCATTTTTTTAAATTTGAAATTAATTAAAAGGTAAGATTTTTTAATTCTTCAAAAGAGAACAAATTATTATTATCGTTATTTTGGGTGAATGGTTGGCTATAACCCGTTCTAGATGGATTTGGTGTTTCGCTCTGATTTAAAGCATTTGGAAAATTAACATTGTAATTTGATTGGTTGTTGAATTGTTGGCTTCTTTGTCTGGTACTCTTTGGTTGAGCACGTTGCCTTATTTGCTTATATGTTTCCCTATTAGGGCAGTCAGGGGACATAGCCTTATGGGGGCCTTTACAATTAGCACATTTTACAATGGTTGACTTGCATTCTTCAGTTTTGTGATTCCCGGCGCAATGGGCACAAAATGTTTTAACATTGCATCTGCTGGCACCGTGTCCATACATCTGACAATTATAACATTGGGTCAGTTTTGTTTTGTTGGGTTTTTGGTATTCCCACCTGACTTTTATGTAGTTGATGGCTGAGTAGTTTTGCTTTAATTCTCTTAATGTGATTGACTTTTTTTTCAAAGTAGACAATGAATATAATTTGTTCGTTGTTACTGTCCCTAGCTCCTGCATAGGCTCTAGTAACAATTTTAACATCGATACATTTAAGGCCCATGTCTAAAAGTCTGGACTTAACAACTGATGGGTCTGTTTTATCTAGACCTAATAGTACAGCCTTAAAAGGCTTTTCGTTTTTAGCAGCATATGTGAAATATTCGAGCTGAAACTTCTTAGTGAGAGAGTCACAAACGGTAGTAAAATCTACGTTATTTGTGCAAAACAATTTTATACCGATGGAAATATTTTGCACTTCGCACATCAAGATGTGCAAGTGCAAATACTATTCGCACATGCACATCGATGTGCGATGTGCGAATACAAAGTGCAGATACAAAGTGGGAATACAAGTGCAGACTGGTTCTTGCACATTACACATCAAGATGTGTATGTGCAAAATGTGCACACATGTGCGTGTACATCGATGCAAAAAATCGCTGAAATTGAAAAAAGTTTCAATATCAGAAAAAAACGCCAAAAACAAGAAAAAAATGCAAAAATTTAAAAAAATAGTCAAAATTGAAAAAAAAAAACACGAAAAAGTCGCCAAAAAAAATTTGAAAAATTGCCAAAATTTAAAAAATCGTCATAACTTGAAAAAATCGTCAATATTTGAAAAAATTGCCCAAAATTAAAAAAAAAATCGTCAAAAATTAGACAAAATCGCCAAAATTACAAAATATCGTAAAAATTTTGAAAAAATCGACAACATTTGAAAAAATTACCAAAATCGTCAAAATTTCAAAAATTGGAAAAATCGGAAAATTTTGAAAAATTGAAAAATTTTGTAAAAATTTTGAAAAAATCGTCATAACTTGAAAAAATCGTCAATATTTGAAAAAATTGCCCAAATAGTCAAAATTTAAAAAAAAAAATCGTCAAAAATTAGACAAAATTGCGAAATATCTAAAAATTTTGAAAAAATTGTCAATATTTGAAAAAATTACCAAAATCGTGAAAATTTCAAAAAGTCGTCAAAAATTGGAAAAAATCGGAAAATTTTGAAAAATTTTGAAAAAAATCGTCATAACTTGAAAAAATCGTCAATATTTGAAAAGATTGCCCAAATAGTCAAAATTAAAAAAAAAAAATTGTCAAAAATTAGACAAAATCGCCAAAATTGCGAAATATAGTAAAAATTTTGAAAAATTGTCAATATTTGAAAAATTTACCAAAATCGTCAAAAATTGGAAAAAATCGGAAAATTTTGAAAAATTGCCAAAATTGAAAAATTTTGAAAAAATACCAAAATTTCAAAAGTTTGTGAAAATCGACAAAATTGAAAAAATCGTCCAGGTATTAAAAAAGGAAATTTCCAAAATTTGTTTCTCGAATTTATTTTTCCTTATTCCAAAACCGTTGTCCGTTTTCATCTAACTCATTTAGTTTTCGAGATACGGGAGATATTCCAAATAAAAGCCCTTTTCTCTCTACGAGGCTTAGTTTTCGAGAAAAACGCGATTTTAAAATCTAGCAATGCAAGTCAAAATCTAGTTTTGTTATGGAGGTATTGGTGGTGAGTTTTGAACTTTGGTGCAGTCAGTTTTCCTCTAGCTCTTCTAGTTTTCGAAATACGGACGATTCAAATTTTACTTAAGCCGTTCTCCGTTTTCATCTAACTCATTTAGTTTTCGAGATGCAAGTCAAAATCTAGTTTCGGTATCGGGGTATTGGTGGTGAGTTTTGAACTTTGGTGCAGTCAGTTTTCCTCTAGCTTTTCTAGTTTTCGAGATATGGACGATTAAAATTTTATTTAAGCGATTTTCGCATTTTCGTCCATAGAAGAGCTAGAGGAAAACTGACTGCACCAAAGTTCAAAACTCACCACCAGCCCTGGTTTATGTATTACGGAAAGGGTCTAAACTAAAGCAAAATAACGAAAGTTTGTTTTTGTTTCCCATGTAATTTTGTCGAAAGTCAATTTCTATCAATCTGTCAATTTCTATCGTTTAGACTTAGACAATGTCAAGGACAAGGATACGAAAATGTTGTATATCTATGAGTTTTAAATTTCATTTTCTATAAAATTATATTTTTCACGTTTTGTATCAAAATTCCTTTCGCGACGTAATTTATCCCTACGGGGAAAGGGACCGGTCCCAGATGACACGCAGGATTGGTCCCAAGGGGGCGGAGACCGGTCGTTGATCGGTCTTTTTGTTTGAAAGAGACATATCACTTTAACATGGCGTTGTCATTGGAAATGACCAATTGCCACAGTTTAGACACCTTGTGACAGTAAGGTGGTGTGTCTAAAAATAGCTTTTCAAATAAACTAATAAAAAATTAAGAATTAAAAATAATCTACTTGGCGTCGAAGTAGGGCTCGATAACACAACCTCCTGCTTGTAAGGCAAACGCTCTACCGTCTGAGCTAATGTTGCTTATGCGTGATGGCTGGCTGAGTATGCCCCCGATTGACCAGTCACGGGATAGGTCCTTTAATGGCAGTTGACTCGTTTTTTGCGTTGGCCATAATTAAATTAAAAAATCAATTAAAAATTAGAAAATTACCTCAAAAACTCTGATAATATAAATAAAAATTTAAAAAATTGCCCTTAAGTTAAAAAGAAAATTAAATGAAATACCAATTGTTAAAACTAACACAGCTTTAACATTAAAAATACAAACTTAAAATTTTTTAGCAAAAAATTATGAAAATTTAAAATAAGAGCTAAAATAAGCAAATCGTAAAAAAATAAAGTTCAAAATAAATAAAAGAGTAAAATAAATAAAAGAGTAAAATAAATAAAAATATATTTTAAAAAATAGGCCGCGAATTTTGTTTTTTATTTCGGTATCTGTCAAGCTTTTTAAAAGCAACAGTAAAAGTAACGAATCAGAAAATACTTATAAAATTAATTCATTCTCTTTGGTTCATATTTGTACTAATTTAGTAATATGCCTTCGGTTGACCGGTCACGGGATAGGTCCTTGGATGGCAATTCACTCCTCATTCCCCGTAGGGATGTTACACATTTCAATAAATTAAACAAGGGGTCAAAATCCATTAAGTAAATTTAAAAATATTTGAAAAATTGGTGAAAACCTTAAACCAAATTTTTTGAAATAACGAAAACTTTATTTTCGAAGATTAATTGGACAAAGTTTTTTGACTTCAGAGGGACCATTCTGTAACTTTTTAACGATAAAATTCGGTTGTTAACTTGACAAGTTTTCATAGTAAACTGACAACTTAACTACCGAATTTTGTCGTTAAAAAGTTAGAGAATTCCACTACAGATTCGTATTATATTTGGTTCAAAAATATAAAAAAATCATTAAAATATAAAAGATTTTGATGTACTTCTCCGCAATATTGACTCATAAAGTATCTCCCTGAGTCAGAGAATAAAAAAAAGATCCACAACTAGAGTGCTGTTCAGTGAACCGTTTTTGACTTTAGATCCGGGATTAGGAAACCAAAATACTCTAAACAGGTTTTAGCAGAAGGCTGTTCAAAAAATCTTTTTTTGTCGAGTAATGCATTAATAGGTGCGGCCCGCCGTAAGTTTGTGGAATCCCAAATTTGGCCCTTCAAGCCATTTATGTGCCCATACCTGATATATAAACATATTAGACCATATTAAATTATATAATTTGCTATATAATTATTTTTACTCGGGTTAACACATTTTTTGGTATATCATTTTATATGGTTATATATAAGAAAATGGTGGGAAATATTTGTAAGGTATTATAATATATGAATACATATGGATGCAAAGCCTTTTTATATTACTATATCCCAGTGTAGAAAATCATTACCAGATATGTAGTTATGTAACTACATTCTTGGTAATGGTAACTAGTTACTTTTGTTATTACATTTCTTATTACCTTTATATGGCGATGTCGCGAAAAAGAATGAGTTATGGTTACACACCAGCATACGAAAAATCCAAAAATATATCGTTACCTATGTGCTTACCAGTACTGACAAAAATAATGAGTCTAAAAATAGATTTTCAAAAAAATAAATTATATTAAAAAAATATTTTTTATTGTATTTTTTTTTTTTTTTAATAAAATTTGCTGGTGCGGGAATCGAACCTGGGTCTACAGATTGCCAGTCAATAGCTCTACCATCTGAGCTATATCGACATGTAATATTTAATAGATAAAAACATAATTGACCTGCTGCACACAAGTAAGCTTACTCGCCAGCATACAAAAAATAAAAAAATATGTGGTTACATATATGTGTTTATAGTGTTTAAAAATATTGAGTCTAAAAATAGATTTCAAAAAATTAAAAAAAAAATCTAGAAAATTATTTTCTATTTGAAATAATGATAAAAATAAGTCATTATCAGTAACTCATTATTATATGTTTTAAAATAATGCAGAAGGTAAGTGGGTATCATTACTGGTAGTCCAAAAAATAATGATATGTCATTACCGTTTCTACACTGGGATGTTAATGTATATTTTTGTTAAAAAATATATTTATACCCTACACCACTATGTGGTCAGGGTATTATAAGTTTGTGCTGATGTTTGTAACACCAAAAAATATTGGTCGTAGACCCACCTTATAGTATACCGATCGGTTCAGAATTTTTTTTTATTTCGATTTAACGATGTCCGTCTGTCCGTCCGTCCGTCCGTCTGTCTGTCTGTCCATGCAATCTTGTGCGCACTCTACAGGTCGCAAATATTAAGATATTTTGATGAAATTTGGTAAGCAGACCTATGTTGGCCCAAGGACGAACAAGTTTGATTTTGGTGAACATCGGTCCATGTTTAGACCTAGTGCCCATATAAGGGTCCTACCAAAATTATACTGTTTATACGCTGCAGGTCGCAAATATTAAGATATTTTGATGAAATTTGGTACATAGACCTATGTTGGCTCAAGGACGAAGCCTATTGATTTTGGTGAACATCGGTCCATGTTTAGACCTAGTGCCCATATAAGGGTCCTACCAAAATTATATTGTTTTTACGCTGCAGGTCGCAAATATTAAGATATTTTGATGAAATTTGGTACATAGACCTATGTTGGCCCAAGGACGAAGCCTATTGATTTTGGTGAACATCGGTCCATGTTTAGAACTAGTGCCCATATAAGAGTCCCCCCAAAATTGGCTTGGTTACAAACTGCAGGTCGCAAATATTAAGATATTTTAATGAAATTTGGTGCGCTGACTCACATTATATAAAATTTTGACATAAGCCCCATTTTAACCCATTCGAATTTCGGATCCAAACAATACACCAGACTGGTGTAGGGTATTGTATAGTCGGCATGCCCGACTTTAACCTTTTTACTCGTTTTATATATGAACTTTTTTACTCGGGTTGTCGTAAGTTAATTTCATCTATGCCTAAGATAATCCAAACTGTTCTTAAAAATAATGGTGGATATACCGGCTATTAACTGCCTGTTTTAACGTTTATTTAAAACAGGAACTTTCATGTGCAAATTATTATTTTATTTTAAAGTTTTTTCCTGTCCATATAAAAATCGATGAATTTCTTGAATTGATGTTATATCAAAAGGTTTATTGACAAACATGTTTCCAAATTTATAAACACATATCAAAGTAAATTACACATTTATTATAGTGAATTTTTATATGTACGCATTTGTGTTTGATTTTAAATTTAATGCGTAACTAAGAAATGTCCATATTATTTTCCTAATTTTTATTACAATTGAAAAATGCACACGCATTTGGTAATAAACACAAAAAAATTTACAATATCATAAACATTTTGGGAAAAATTTATCTGATGCCGAATTTTTAGAATTTGTGAAGACGTTATATGTAGGTGGTAAGTATATTTTTCTTTGTTTACTAAGAAGTACGTTAATATGTGATTTTTCCTCCTTTGCTTAATATTTTGGATGAATATTCACAATTATAAGGATATTCTTAAAAATACTGGAGCTGGAGTTGGTATATACTTATCTGTGTTATTAGTTTGTGCTGATGTTTGTCAAAAATGCTGGACCTAGGCCCAACGAATGGTATACTAATCGACTCATGTCAATATTACTTTTTGAGTCAATTGAGCGGTGTCCTTCCGTCCGTCTGTTTATGTGAACTTTGGAATCAAACTCCTAATTACGAATTAATTCAGACCTATATCCTATAGAAAAGTCGTACTTGAACTGGATTTTATTTGAGTTGTGAGCGCTATAAAGGCCCATACATAATACATGTCCCAATTTAAAGAAAATCAAATCACATTTGGTCTTAATCCCCATATAAACCTACCTTCCCGATATTTGCTTCAATGATTTTTTTTGGCAAGTTTATTTATATTTTCACTATTTATTGCACCTCTTCTTTTACATGCCTTTTGTATATAAGACGCTTCATTGTAGAAAATCCTGCAGAGCAGGCACGTAGCTAGGGGGGGGACTTGGGGGCTCGAGCCCCCCCGAAATGATTTGACAAATTTAAAACGTAACAAAATACGTCGAAAATAACAATGTTTTTCAAAAAATTTAATAAAAAATGTTTATTTTTAGTTAAAATCAAATAGCAAGTAGCCCACACCCAAAATAATACATAGTTGGTGATTACTACATTTTTCACTATGTCATAGGTGAAATAACCCTCACTATCACATAGTGAATATGAAATAGTGGAGTACAACTAAATTCAATTGAAATATAGAATTCAACTATGGATAAAGTCAATGCCAACGATAGTGTGGTTAAAGTAATATACTTTTTTAAAGGTAGTAAGTGTCAACTATGGGCAATTCAAAAATAGTGAATATAAACCATGTAACTTGCCATTTTACGTTATTTTCCCCAAAAAAAAAAAAAAAACACAACTTCAACCTTTCATAAAAATTTATTAACATTTACAATATTTACATAATTATTATACTACTACTCCTTTGCTTTCTGCTTCTTCCACATATTGCAAAAACTGGCTTTTGCTAGTTATGTTATTTTAAAAATTTGCGTGAAGTCTTCATCTGTAAAATGTTAGAAAATTTTGAGATATTTTGTAATTAAAGCCATAAATATATTTACTTACATATGCGCATATTTTAATTTTTGTTATTGAAAGAAATAATATTTTGAAGTTTTAGATCACAGGGCAACCTAAAAACAATTTTTTCGACTTTGTTCATAGTTGTTCATAATTAAGATAGTTGATTTTTATAAAATATAAATTTACTGTGGATTTTATTGACTATGCCACTACGTATTTTTTTCGGTGTAGTTTCTGACGTTTTCATAAATAAAATGGACTCGAAATCCAATTGCGAAAACTGTTTTCTAAAAAAATTTTTAAGCTGTTTGGTGCCCAACGAAAATGTTTTTGTTAAAGGCGTTTTTGTAAAAATCCTTTTTAGTTATGTGTGCTAAGCATAATCAAAGAGGTTAGAAAAAATGAGAATGCAATCCTCCAAATTACTGAATAAAACTTTATAAAATGTGCCTGCAAATAGGAAACCGAATTTTTTTCGCACCTTTTAATTGATAAGTGGCTATTTTTTATTGTTACTACTAATTGATGAATTAACCTCTGGTTTTCCTTGTACAAGCTATTTCCTTACCCAAGCTATTACTCTCAACCAAAAAAGTCCGTAATGGCTACTGAAAATATTGCTGTTATTATGGGAAATTTAACTGTTTTGAATCCGGTATTTTTTTTTTGCTAATTTTAGCAACATATGTCTACTGATCTTAAATAAATTTTAGAAAAATTGTTGCAATTCAAAATCGATTTGCTAAAATAAGTTAAAAGATTTACTAAATATCAATAATTTTAGTACAATGAAATTGGTATAAATAACACTGCATGACACTTAAAAAAATTAATGGAGATCTGAGCATCAGTTCTATATATTTCGAACATGCTGATTACAATGGCGGACTTTATTTTTTTTATAAACAAAGATTTTTAAATGCAATCAATATAAATTGTTTCTGGTGAAATGTAGGCACAGGACCTGAATTCATATTTAGGCTTAAAATTTGATTAATAAAACTTGATATTAAAACAATTGTTCGCATTTTGTATGGATTTTTACGATTTTTTAAGGTTTAGGCTAATTGAATCGCTGAAAGCAAAATCGGCCTTAATAAATGCTATGGCTTAGTAAAGAAGCAATTAAAAGGAAAATATTTCAAGCAAAAAATGTATTCATCTATAGCGGCCTATATGTTAAAATCGCGACTTTTCAAAAATTTTATATGGCAGCATAGCTTTCCAAGTTGTCTCCAAAATTTATTCTGGAAGTGACTGTAAATTAAATACATATATAAATTCGGATTTGTCCCAACAAGATTCTTGCAGTATATTTAACAAAAATAGATTCTGCGGTTTTAGAAGACCTTGCAAAATAATCATCGCGGCTAGCTTGTTGCTAAAACAAAATCCTCAAAGGGTTTTGCAAATCTAGCGTGGGTTTTAATTTGATGTCCTCTAGAAATTTTAATCACGTTCACGTAACAAAGACGCACTATCAGTTGCTTATTTTTATTCAAATTGTTTGTTATAACCAGTTTGGTGTTAAAAATTGTCGAATCGGTTTCAAACAATCGGAATTAAAATGACTATAACTGGGCATTATAGTTCACAGTTCATTTCAATCAATTTTACTTTTAAGCTAATGTATTCTTTTTCAATTGGTCATACACTAATATAAAAGTCTTCAAAAAATTTCGCTGTAAAAACAGCTGAACTCAGCGGAACATTTCCTAAAAATTAGAAAAGTACAAAAAGCAAGAAAAAATCTCTTAAATTTACAAAATTTCAGCTATATTTTAGTTAATCGAAAATAACAATTTACACTGCTAAGATCGGCAAAAATTTTCTTGGATATTAAGTCGACAAAAACATCACAAACAACTTTAAGTTTTTATTTTGTTTTTTTAATTTCTTAATGCGAATAAAAATCTACACTGCAAAAAACAGTCCACTATTTTCTAGCAAATATTTCTGTTTCTTGTAGCAGGAGAGACCGTTATTTATATTCAACTCAATTAAATTAAAAGATAAATCAACTTTTGAATATATATAACGATTTATATTAATATTCATCAACATTTCTTTGCCGATATTAGCTAGGTAAATTTGCAATTCGCTAAACAAAATTTAGCTCAAATATTACTAATATTTCGTACACTTAACAGTTGCATTTTTGCTGTTCTTATCTCACTAATATTTAGCAAAAACGATTTACTAATTTCAAAAGGTTTCTTTGCAGTGCCCCTTTTAACTAATTTTGAGTATCTCTTTTGTATGCTAATTTTACAGGATTTTTTCTATCAGTATAAGATTATATTATGGCAATGGTTTGCTTGATAATTCCGAATAAAATAAAAGAACCGAAAGGAACAGTTGAAATTTGACTTATTCGTGAACGCCAGAGAGTTCCTAACTCTAAAATTGAACAATATTTTTGGGGTTTCGCGCCACACAGATATTTCAAGAGGCCATAAAATAAAAAGCCGAGCAAACTTTGCAAAATCCTCCGGAATTTTGCCTTCATTTAGTATTGGAACCTGAAAATTTCCACGGAGTCTATGCTTAGCAAAAAATGGGTAAAAGAACATACACCATATCTGTAACGGATGGCAAACAATTTTAAATATTGACAAAAAAACTAAAATTTTTGAAAATTGAAATCACATAGAAATTAAATTACACTTGAAATATAGAATCTAGTTTAGAACTTAGAAAATGCGTTAAAAATTTAATTTTATCTTATGGGTATTAGCCATTCTTAATTGTAATATTTAAAAAGTTTCTTTCTTCCTTTACCAATATCAGGCAATTAATAAAAGAAATTTGTCTTTTAATTTTTCTGCTGAATTAGCACATAAAGGTCTGTTCCTTTATGTTACCGCGGAAACCATTTTTACCAAAAAGTGTTTCCGTACTCGAAAATTGAGCAAATGAGAGCGCTCAAAATGGTGTATTTGTGTTTCTCTTTTTACTATATATTAACTTCGGAAAATTATAAAAGGGACAGTTGGTGTAATTATAAACAAATAATCCCATTGTAAACAAATTTTAATTACCCGACTAAAAAAGATGTTATATAATCATATATCACCATATATAAACCCATATATACGTCCATATCTAATTTGATCCGAATATTGGAATATATAATTATATCAAGCGAGATAAGCATGTTATCTCACCTGATACAATTTGATCCGAAAAATGGGTCTATCTAACCGCATCAAATTATATATAAATACATATAATTTGATGAAGATTTTCAAAGAAAATTTTAGTAAATATTGTTGAGATCACTTATTTCATTCATATTAAATACTAATGCTTAATGTTTAGAAAAATTTTTGCTAATAAACTTAGAAATAGCTGACAAAATAAAACATTACAAATTAAAAATTTGTCGGAACAAATTTTTCTAGGTTAGAGTTTTGGTCTTTCTTACAAAATGTGTGTCTTTCTTATAAAATAAAAAATTAACTTTCACAATTATTTTTTTTTCACGGAAAAATAAATGAACTTAAACCATATTAATTTCAACATATGTTTGTCTAATTTTTATTTTTAAATTTAAAGTAAAAATATTTATTTCGGCTTTTAATTCCACAAAGAAAAAAAAATTTCTCCCCTTATTTATTTTTTTAACCCTTAAATGCATGATCTCTTCGATTTTAACCATTTTTTTATATATGATTTCTAAAGGCGTGTACATTTCAAGAAAAGTACCAAAAAAAATTATTTTTAAAAAAGGTGATTTTTATTGAAAAATATGGTTTTTTGCCAATAGCTAAATTGTGATTATTTTAACGTATATAAGAAAAAAAAATTGACAAAATTTCTTGAATTTTATTGCGAGAATATCACTTTAAATATTTAAACAAATATTTTTGAATATTACACTTTTTGTAAAAAAACGCGTGTTTTAGATTTTTCACAAATATACAGAGCAAAACCAAGATTTTTACTCTAACTTTTTAAAAATTCTGCACTAAACTATAGGAACACTATGTACAGAAGGGGCCCCCAATTCCCAAAAATGCAGTTTTGTGCATCAAGTGGGTTTTTTTTATTAAAAAACCGGTATGTTGCCAAATGGCTACACCATGCATTTAAGGGGGAAGATTATTTTTAGTTTAATAAAGAGTATTTTCCCAACTATTTGAAAAATATAAGTTGAATTCAATTATAAACATTTATATATGTATGTATATGTCAAAGTGCAAAATTCAAAACCAGATCCACAATTTCGGAGTTTTTTTAATTTTTATAGTGCAATTAAACTTTATAAAATTTAGTATAATTAAAAATCATGTCAGATAAATTTATACATGAAATTAATACAATTTTATATTAACTTTGTTATATATTTTGAAATAAGATTGTTTAGAGAAGCTTATACGCCATTATATATAATTATGTATAAACTATATTTGCAGATCACTTAATATATGCCTGGAGACCAAATCGCATATGATCATATATAACGTCATATCAAACATATTTACAAAACCAAAGTGTTAATATAAATGTATATGGTCATATAAAGCCACACATATAAACATTTATAATTATATCAAATCATATAAGATTATATGAAAACTTTTTTAGTCGGGTAAGCAAAGAAATACGCAAAATAAAACTTTTATATATAAAAATTAACTGAACAAAGTTAAAAAACTTTTAAATGCAAAAAATAAGTGCATCTGTGCGAATTATCAGCCTAAAACCAAATGCAAATGGGAAAAATTAACCAAAAAATTTTAAAAAGTCCCACCCGAAATAAATTCCTAGCTATGTGCCTGATGCAGAGTCTAAGGATTTTTCCATATCAAAACCTTTAGATTATTATCTGAGCAAATATTTCCTTTCCTGAAACATTTTCTATAGGGAAACCTGTAGATTCTGATAATTTACTCTCATAAAAATCTAAGTATTTTTTATTACTTAGATAAACTTTTATATATTCGTATTTCCTTCCATAGAAAAAAACACAGATTCTGAGGTATTTTTTCTATGGAAAAATATTGTGAAATTGTCCAAAGTCTTTTTCTATAGATTTTTTGGTGCATTTCAGATTTTGACTTTTTCATAGAAAACAGTGAAATTTTTCTATACAAAAGTTTTCAGATCCCATAAAAAAACCAATCCGATTCTGAGGACTATTTCTATAGAAAAGTTTTCCCTTATGAACACTCACTCACATCCTCTGTACTATTTTCTTTAACAAATCACTCAGATTCTGAGAATTTTTCCTTTAAGAATAAGCTAAAATACTAAGAAATGTTTTCTATAGAAAAATCTTTATAAGCTGATGACTTTTTCGCATAGAAAAATTCCCAGAATCTGAGAACTCGGTCAAGAAACTCGCAGAATTTCATTATTATTTTTGTAACTTTAAATTATATATTGTAAGAAAAATTATTCTTTTAATCTTAATATTGTTTATAATATTTGCAATGGTTTTCTATGTTCATTAGGGCGGGTCAATTTCTGGGACAAAAAATCGTAGGGGGGGAAATGATTCTACGAAGAATTCTAAGCAACTTGGCCCTAGAAACCATAGGTCTAAAATGGATTTCGAGCTTGCGGAAATTCAAAAATATGTTGTAAGTGGTGCTTTATGAGTTTGAATAATGAGTTTTATTAATTATACCCTACACCAGTACATGGACAGGGTATAATAAGTTTGTGCTTATGTTTATAATTCCAAAAAATATTGAAACTAACCATCTTTAAGTATACCGATTGACCCAGAATAACATTTTATTTCAATATAACGATATCCGTCTGTCCGTCCGTCTGTCTGTATATCCACATATTTTTGTGCGCAAATATTAAGATATTTCTACAAAATTTGGTATACCGACTATTGATTTTGGTTCAAATCGGTCCATGGTTAGACCTAGTGCCTATATAAAGGTTCCCCCAAGATTATATTGTTTGCACACTACAGCTCGCAAATTCGAAGATATTTTAATGAAATTTTATACACGGATTCAAATGGGCTCATGAATAATGGCTATTGATTTTATATGGAATCGGTCCATGTTTAGACCTAGTGCTCGTATAAAGGTCCCCAAAAAATGGGCATATTCGCTCGCTAAAGGTCGCAAATATTAAGATACATTGATAAAATTTGGTACACAGACTTATATCGGCCCAAGGACGAAGCTGTTTGGCTCTCAACCAGACTAGTGTAGGGTATCGTATAGTCGGCATTCACTAAGCCTAAAAATTTACCAATTGTAAAAAAATCAATAGGCTTTGTCCTTATGCCTATGTGAATTAGCGTACCTAATTTCATTAAAATATATTCGTATTTGAGACCTGTAGTATGCAAAAAACATTTTTGGGAGGAACCTTTATATGGTCACTAGGGCTAAACATGGACAGATATTAACCATAATGAACAGACTTCGACCTTGGGCAGATATAAATCGATGAACCGAATTTTATTAACTTCGTATTTGTAACCTGTACCGTAAGAAAACCCAATTTTGGGGGTACTTTATATGGGCACTAAGTCCAAACGTGGACCGATTTCAACCAAAATTAATATGCTTCGTCGCTGGGATGATATAAATCGGTATACCGAATTTTATTAAAATATCTTAACATACCAACCTGTAGCGTGCGCTCATTTTTAGGCTGATTTATGTCAAAAATAAAAAAAATTTTGAGATTTTTTTCTTAGAATAAGGAAAGCCGATGAAGACTCACTCCTATCTAAAAAGTCCAGAACTATTATCCTGGTTAACAATGCTTACATGTTAAATGAATTTCCGCAAGCTCGAAATCCATTTTAGACCTATGGTTTCTGGGGCAAAGTTGCTTAGAATTCTTCGTAGAATCATTTCCCCCCTACGATTTTTAATTTTTTTTGCCTCCATACAAATTGACCCGCTCTAATGTTCATGCATTTCCTAATTAATAAAACATTTATATCTTAAAAATGCATTTTGTTTTATTTTGAGAAATTATAAGGTGCAGTAATTAATAATAAAAAATTGCATTGTGTATATAGTGTAGAGGGGGGATCCTTCGCCACTTTTTATACAAAGCACTGTCATTTCTTAACCCCTAATTATTTTTCAAAAATTACTTTCAAATTGAAGACCTACATATCTTGGCTTTAATTTCTAAGATTTTTATTCTAATTATTTGCATATTTTCTATTACTTTTTTAATGATTTTCAAAGTAACCCAAATCGGCGTAACTGCCCCAAACCTGGGGGATATTCGCCAAAAGAGCTAGATACAATTTCAACAAAAAAATATTGTTAATACGGCAAAGTCAATGTTTTAATGACTGAAATATATAATTTAGAATAAGTTCTTTAAGATATATGATACTTTTTAATTAACAAATCTCCATTACACTCAGATAAAAAAGTGAGTAAAAAAATTTGTAAACAGTTTCTAATCGCACTTTACTATTTTTATACTGATTTTTAGTACAATTTTTTTTTAGTAATCATTTTTGCTATTCTCTTATTACAAATTACGGAGTTTTTTTTACTAATTTTCGTTGCTGATTTCAACAAAACATTTTACAAATTTTTCAAAACCGAGTGCTAAATTTAGCAGAAAAATATACTAATTAAAAAATTTTTTTTTTGGTTTTTTTACAATTCTTGTTTAATTTATATTTGTTACTATTGACATATTCTTAGTTTGGAAATAACACTCAGAAAATTTTATTGTATTTCCAATGCATAAAAAGCTAATAACTGGAGAACCGTTTGCAACTTTGACTCCAAATTTCAAGTACGATGAAGTAATTATACGCTTGTTACAACCGAAAGAAAATTTATATAAATTTTTTATACATTTTTTTTTTTAGATTTTACAGTTTTTTTTATTTTTTATTACCTTTTTTGCTAATTTCAGCAGATTGATTTTAAATTACAGTTTACAACAATTTACTGCAATTTAGTAGCAGCAACTAATTATTTATACTAATTTCATTGTACTAAAATTATGATATTTAGTAAGTTTTTTAACTGATTTTAGCAAATCGATTTTGAATTGCATTTTACATAAATTTTACTAAAATTTAGTAGCGGCTACTAATTTTTTATACTAATTTTATTGTACTACAGATCAGCAGACATATGTTGCTAAAAGTAGCAAAAAATACCGCTGGCCTCAAAACAGATAAATTTCCCGTAATAACAGCAAAATTTTCAGTATCCATTACAGACTTTTTGGTTGAGTGTACATTAAAAAAAAATAATTTAAAACTATAATATAATGATTGGTCAAAATTACAAAAAACTGAATAATTAATATAAAATTAAGAATGAACACTATTGTACTAATTTACTATTAAACATATTTTAAACATATAGAAAAGTCTTATAGAGCATTTTAGGCAGGGATGCAATTTAATTTTAAACAAAATTCAAATGTAGCTAAACGTGTTTGATACAATTAATAACATAATTTTAGACACATTGTGCCTATTATTTTTAAACACATTGTGTCTATGAATTTTAATTTTAAACATTGTGCCTATTTTTGCCTAATTTATAGTAGGTATCAAGTTACCTACTTTTAATAGAGTAGATTTCAACAAATATTTATTAGAGTGTATAATTAAAAGACTATCCAACTCTCCCTACCTCTGTTAAATCACTATCTTCTTAATTTATATCGAAAATTCAGCCATAAGAATTACACACGTCTGCAAAGGCTAACATTTTCGATACATATTGTCAATCTTCGAAAGAGAGCGACGAATACCGCCTCGATTAACCAATTCATTGCATATATTTTCAGGAATGTATATTTCTATAATTTCATGATATGAATTGTAAAGGGTTTCATGAATGTTTTTCAATGCTTCCAATTTGAATTACCCAGTGTAGAAACGGTAATGACATATCATTATTTTTTGGACTACCATTAATGACACCGACGTACCTTCTACATTATTTTAAAACATATAATAATGAGTTACTGATAATGACTTATTTTTGTCATTATTTCAAATAGAAAATAATTTTCTATATTTTTTTGAAAATTTTTTTTGATCTATTTTTAGACTCAATATTTTTTAAACACTGGTATGATATATGTAACCACATATTTTTTGATTTTTTGTATGTTGGCGAGTAAGCTTACTTGTGTGCAGCAGGTCAATTATGTTTTTATCTATTAATTATTACATGTCGATATAGCTCAAATGGTAGAGCTATTGACTGGCAATCTGTAGACTCAGGTTCGATCCCCGCACCAGCAAATTTTATTAAAAAAAATACAATAAAATTCATTTCAAAATTATATTTGACTCTAATAATTTCAGAAATAGTTTCTGGATTCAATTTATTTCTCTTTGGCGCCCACTGCGCTGTGATTAAAAACGATATACGTTCTACGTTGGCATTATGTGCTGGTAAGAAAAAATATGTCTGTTTGATGACTTCTGAGAGGAAAAAAGCAATAACAGAAAGCTGAATAGAAAGAAAACTATGAATTAGCCACACTATAAGCAAGGCTTACCGTGGGTTAGATGGCTAAGCTGTCGAACTCTAGTATATTTACGTTTGTAATGTAGGAGTGCATGGGTTTGATTCCTACAGCCGACAGGTTGTTGAAAAAAAATTATCATATAGAGACAATCTGACAATAAAATATAAACAATAATATAATTTAATGGAAAATCACTGATGAAGCCTGTCCATAAAAAAAGGCAGAAACTAGATCTAGTCTGATTTGCAAATTAATAATGTGTTTATAACTTTTGAAAAAATGTTTATTCTTCTCATTAACATCAAACCTACTAAATAAAATCCAACAAGTTTTTTTCATTTCATAGCAAAAATCATTTTTAATAAAAAATCGCACCAAAACTTGTTAATTGAATTTAAGCATTTTACATAATTTTTCAGGATAAGGAATTCATTAAATAAATTTTCATCATTAAAAGCAATGTTAATTTTTTTTAATTCAACAGTTGCCCAGCAAAATCTTTCATTACCAAATAAGTAGTTATATAATAGAAATTCATAGCTCCGCACAACTTATTTTTTGGCGTCTAAACTCATTATTTTTGTTTGGAGTGGTCGTTTTTATAAGTAGTCACGCTTACCCGCTCGCTTACGAAAAAATGAGAAATAAGTAGTTATGAGATTTTGAATAATAAGTGGTTACACACATGCTTACAAAAAGTTTAATTATAAGTGGTTATCCGATTGCTTACTTGATTCTTAAAAATAAGGAGTTAGGCAAATACTATTAGCTTAAGGAAATACATTCAGAAAAATTTAAGTTTTTTATAGTAGCCGTTTTTTCTAATCACTTGTATTTAATAAATCCAAAAAGTATTTCTAAAAGTGCTCAACAGATGGGGTTAGATTTTTCCTATTTTAAAAAAATTTTCTGTCCGACACTTCTTTCACCCTAATTTTTAATACCGAATTCGATGATGGAGGATTCTACTTTAACTTTTAATTTATAATTATATTTTATATAAAACAGCGATAAACACTCTGCCTTTTCAGTTTTATCACTTCAATTTATATTTTTACAAAATTGAAAAATTCCATTGCAATATTTAATATTCACTAATTGGATTTAATTAAATTACTTACTGTAGAGTGAAAAATTGCCATTTCTTTTTGAGCTATTTCTCCATGTCCAAGATGAAAAATATGTATTTGGTGAAGTGTAGTTTTTTTTCTAAACATATTTCATAATAAAAAATTTAAGAAAAACCTTTTATTTGTTAGTTTTTCAATTTTTTTGTTTCTCTTTTAATTTTTATTCGTATTTTTTTCTGACATTAAATTAATAGGCTGTTTCCTATATTTGTGCTTTTATTGTGGATTTATTAAATCCAGCTTTTTTTTTGGATTTAATAAATCCATTTTTTGTATGAAAAATTCTAAATCCAGGTGACTAAAAAACACGCTAAGTGTGTAATTTTAGGACTCGTCATAAAAAAATATTTACATATAATAAAAAAATTTAACTGCGTAAAAAGTACTTATTTAAACTAATACGAGTAAGTCATTATTTTATATTTAGAAACAATGACTACAATAGGCCGTTATTAGGAAGTCATTATTTTATATTATAAAATAATGCAAAAGGTAATGATATATCATTTTTGGTAATGCAGATAGTAATGAGGTGTCATTACCAATATTTTGCTGGGTGGCTCAGGGCTGATAAGCTTCAAATTTAGCAATTAAAGTGAGTGAAATAACAGTGACAAAACAGCGATGCCAACAATTCTAAAACAGTAATGGAGAACAGTGCAAAAAGTAGGACAACGCGGGACACTTACTGAAAAAGAAGGAGGACTGCCCCGGACGCCCTAAAAAAGAGGACGGTGTCCGGGGAAAAGAGGACGGATGGCAACCCTACGTACAGACAACATGAATTATACTAAAAACAACTCCTGTATATATTTTATTTATACTATTTATCTCTATATATAAAAGAATAACGTGAGTGACTGACTGACTCAATATCGTCCAGCACAAACCGCGAAAGCTAGGAATTTGAAATTTGGTATACTGGTTCCTCTTTCGGCGTAGACGTCCACTAAGAAGGGGTTTTTGCAAATTCCTACCGGAACGGGTAAGACTGGATTTTTGGAAATTCCTATAGGGAGGGGCAAAAAGGGGAGAAGTCTCCCCTTGATGGCCTGGCCAAACTACTGGAACTAGGCAGCTAATATTCGGTACGTAGATTCCTCCTCCAGCGTAGACGACCGCTAAGACGGCATTATTTGAAATTCTTACCGGGAAGGGCAAAAAGGCGTCAAAAAAGTACCATTTTCCAAAAAAAGTACAATTTTCCAAAAAAAAGTACCTTTTTTCAAAAAAGTACATTTTTCTAAAAAAGTACCGTTTTCCAGAAAGGAATTTTTTTTCCAAAAAAAATGTACCTTTTTCCTAAAAAAGTACCTTTTCTTCAAAAAAGTACCATATTCCAAAAAAGTACCATTTTCCCAAAAAAAGTACCTTTCTCCCAAAAAGTACCATTTTCAACAAACAAAAGTACTTTTTCCAAAAAAGGACTTTTTTCCCAAAAAGAACCTTTTCCAAAAAAGTTCATTTTTCCAAAATAAGTACCTTTTTCCTAAAAAAATGCATTTTCCAAAGAGGAAGTACCTTCTCAAAAAAAGTACCTTTTTCAAAAAAAGTATCTTTTCCCGAAAAAGTACTTTGTCAATATCTTTCGAATGTCTCTCCCTTGATGGTCTGCCCAAACTGCTGGAACAAAGTAGCTAAAATTCGAAACGTAAGTTCCTCCTCCTATGTAGATATCCGCTAAGATGGGATTTTTAGAAATCCTATCGTGAACCGCGATAAGGGCCGTCTTCCCCTTGACGGCCTGCCTGCCCAAACCTTTTTGGCTAGAAACCTAAAATTTGAAATATGTATTCCATGGAGTAGGGCTAACTCACGACAAGGTACTTTTGCGATATTGGAATAGGAACATGGTTAAAATGGTTGCCGAAAGGTGAAAATGTCCCCAATAACGGCCTGCCCGAACCGATGATGCAACGAAGTTAAAATTTCGCATGAAGGTTGCGCCTCTATCGTAGACACCCGCGAAGACGGAATTTTTGGAAATTCCTAGTGGTCAAAAAGAAGAAAAGTCGCCCTTGATGGACATTTTTGGAAACTCCTACCGGGATGTGTAAAAAGAGATTAATTTTCCCCTTGATTGCCTGCCCGAACCCCTCTGGCTTGAAATATGAAATTTATAAAATGTGTTCCTTGGAGTATGGGCTAACTTATAGACAAGGTACTTTTTGGAACTTTGGACAGGGACGTGGTAAAAATGGGGGTTAAAAAAGAGAAGATTTCCCCTTTAACGCTTTCCTCTTTGGCTAGAAACCTAAAATTTAAAGAACGAGTGTATTTGGAACTCAAAAATTAAGAATCGAAGTAGGAAACGAGTGGAATTGAAACACAACACAAGTGGAATGAAATTTAAATGAACTTGGAACAAAATGGAATAGGCAACGGGATGGCATGGAATGGGGAACGAGTGGAATTGAGATAGAAAATTGTTAAACGAAATGGAACTGGGAACGCGTGAAATTGGAACATTAGATAACTGGAGGGAAATGGAATGAAATTTCAATGCACTACAGGAGGCTGGCACTTGAAATTTTGTATTTGACTACCTCTAACTCAGACATTCATCCACTGAGACAGAATTATGTATATTTGGGAATTTTTGTGGGGGTAGGGGAACAAAAAGGGGTAAAGAACCCCTTTTAATTACCTGTGTAAACACTTTAAGCAAGAAATATGATACTTGGCATTGAAACATACTCTACAAAAAGGTTAAACAAATTTATTAAAACAGAAACCTTAAAAAAAGAATGCAATTTATATATTCGGATATTTAAACTGCATCGCTGGAAGAAACCGACACAAAAAACTTTCCAACTAAATTTGTGAATTTACTTGAATTGCCAGGTCTACTTTTAAAAAACTGAAATTAGATAAACTTTAAGGCATGCTAACAACGGCTTTGCCCGTTAGTTTTAATATATTTTTAGATTTTTAATTAAATCACGATGACATTTTAATATTTTACAAAGTTTTCTAAATAATTTTCAAAAGAATAAAAGATAAAAAAAACAATTTCTAGATTTAACTTTTCAGCGAATAAGTTTACTAAAGTATATTTTCTTTTACAAGTTTCTTCAGTTTTTTTAGGCTTACTTATATTAAACAAAAAGTTTTATTGATTTTATCAACAATTTTTTAAAATTGTAATCGACTAAGTATTAACAAAACTTTTGTTAAGATTTAAATTTTTTTGGTATAAACAGCTTGCTGATTTTTAGCAAACCCCTTCTGCTGAAATCACCAACTTTTTCGCAAGGACGCTTCTGACTAAAAATTTGCTGACACAGCAACATTTTTTGCTGACTTTACTGACTTTTTTGAGCGTAGTTAATTTATGTGTTAACTGTTCGAAGTATTTATACCCTACACCACTATGTGGTCAGGGTATTATAAGTTTGTGCTGATGTTTGTAACACCAAAAAATATTGGTCGTAGACCCACCTTATAGTATACCGATCGGTTCAGAATTTTTTTTTATTTCGATTTAACGATGTCCGTCTGTCCGTCTGTCCGTCTGTCTGTCTGTCTGTCTGTCTGTCTGTCTGTCTGTCTGTCCATGCAATCTTGTGCGCACTCTACAGGTCGCAACTATTAAGATATTTTGATGAAATTTGGTATGCAGACCTATGTTGGCCCAAGGACGAACAAGTTTGATTTTGGTGAACATCGGTCCATGTTTAGACCTAGTGCCCATATAAGGGTCCTACCAAAATTATATTGTTTATACGCTGCAGGTCGTAAATAATAAGATATTTTGACGAAATTTGGTACACACACGTATGTTAGCCCAATAACGCAGCCTATTGATTTTGGTGAACATCGGTCCATGTTTAGACCTAGTGCCCATATAAGGGTCCTACCAAAATTATACTGTTTATACGCTGCAGGTCGTAAATATTAAGATATTTTGATGAAATTTGGTACACAGACCTATATTGGCCCAATAACGCAGCCTATTGATTTTGGTGAACATCGGTCCATGCTTAGACCTAGTGCCCATATAAGGGTCCTACCAAAATTATACTGTTTATACGCTGCAAGTCGTAAATATTAAGATATTTTGATGAAATTTGGTACACAGACCTACATTGGCCCAATAACGCAGCCTATCGATTTTGGTGAACATCGGTCCATGTTTAGACCTAGTGCCCATATAAGGGTCCTACCAAAATTATAATGTCTATACGCTGCAGGTCGCAAATATTAAGATATTTTGATGAAATTTGGTACACAGACCTATATTGGCCCAATAACGCAGCCTATTGATTTTGGTGAACATCGGTCCATGTTTAGACCTAGTGCCCATATAAGGGTCCTACCAAAATTATACTGTTTATACGCTGCAGGTCGCAAATATTAAGATATTTTGATGAAATTTGGTACACAGACCTATGTTGGCCCAATAACGCAGCCTATTGATTTTGGTGAACATCGGTCCATGTTTAGACCTAGTGCCCATATAAGGGTCCCACCAAAATTATATTGTTTATACGCTGCAGGTCGCAAATATTAAGATATTGTGATGAAATTTGGTATATAGACCTATGTTGGCCCAAGGACGAAGCCTATTGATTTTGGTGAACATCGGTCCATGTTTAGAACTAGTGCCCATATAAGGGTCCCCCAAAATTGGCTTGGTTACAAACTGCAGGTCGCAAATATTAAGATATTTTAATGAAATTTGGTGCGCTGACTCACATTATAGAAAATTTGACACAAGCCCCATTTTAACCCATTTGAATTTCGGATCCAAACAATACACCAGACTGGTGTAGGGTATTGTATAGTCGGCATACCCGACTTTAACCTTTTTACACGTTTTAATTGTTAAATTGCCTCTATATGAAAAACTTTGTATATGCCGTGACCGGGAATCGAACCGGCAACCCTCCACAGTTGCACACACAGCGTTGAGTGTGGCTAATTGAAGTTTTGTCAACCACGGCCTACACAATATGTTTTATGTTTAGAAGAGTCAAAATTAACTAATACATGAGCAGTTTATTTCTCAATTAGAATGTTTCCTCTTTTTAATCTTATTGTTAACTCCTTTTTCACAAGTAATTATCACATTATGATGCGCTTTATTCGCATTCAATAGTTGGATACCAAGTGTTGATCGGAGATGTCGTTGCCGCTGGGAAAATTTTAAATTATTTCTGAGTAAAGTGATTGTAATCGTCGCATAGGACAATCGTAACTAATATTAGAATTAATTACTAAAGAATTTTTCTAAAGTTTATTTACAGGAAGAAGAAGGAGAAAACATTTTTATTGAAACTTGCAGCGTTTTACATAGGTATTGCCCTCAAAGTCAGTTCGTTGCATTAAAACAATCATACCAACATTCTAACTTGAATGATGATGCCATTGTATTTATATATTTCCCCCCACCCAACACCCATGAAATCAGTATTCAGTTGTATTAATAGCTTGTCCTCGACATGTTATTTATCTTGTGAAAACTCTGTGAAACAACTCGTGTGACCTAATTTTGTGTTTTGAGTAATTAAAATGTTCATGATTTTAACCACCTCAACCTTTCTTCCATTTGACAAAAAATGCACCGACCAACAAATAATTGTAACATCATCGAAAGCAGAAAATTATTTGGCCGTAAGTTTTTATATAATTTTTCTGCTATGTAATTACATACATAATAGGTATAGAGTTTTATTATTTTTGGTAAGTACCGACCGAAAATTCGGTTTCCTTTTCCGTAACGCTACCCTACAAAGTTTATATATTTTGTAGACTTTTGACAAAACAATTTAAAGTACTGACCAATATTATAGCATACTTTTCAATGTAGAATTTTTGTTTTGAATAACTTGGTGACAAAAGCTGTTGAAATGTGTTTGCACAATAAAATACAATTATTTATTTATTATCTAAAAAAAAATAATACAATTTATACACATTTCATTATAAAACTAAAAAAAAAACATTGGGCAAAATTATAGCACAAATTGTAAGATTATTAAAATACAAGTTTAACTTTTCGAAATATTTATTTTCATTGTACAATAAGAAGTGCACCATTAAAAATCAAGGTTGGTTACCGTTATCGTTATAATACCGTTATCGCTAAAATACCGTTTCAAATTGAATACCGTTACCGTTATCGATACCTCTAAAAAAATTTCTAAATACCGTTATCGTTACCGATACTGTTATTTTTATGGGTAGTTACCGGTATTTTACCGGTATTTATTATTTTATATAAAAATTACAATTTTTTTATTTTTTATTTTATAATCTTGAGTGTTTTTTTTTACAAAAAATTTATAGATAATAATTTTACTTATTAAAACTACCAGTATTGAATTTATAGCTTAAAATCTGTATTTTCAGTACTTAAAATTAAAAATATGCGATGTTTTTACTTGTTTTTATATGTTTTTAACATAATATTTAATACCGGTACGTACCGGTATTGCTGTTTCGATAACGGTATACCGTTACCGAAACCGTCTTAAATACCGTTACCTTTACCGTTACCTAAACAAACGAAATCTGATACCGTTACCGTTACCGTTACCCTTACCGTTATTCGTTTCGGTAACCAACCTTGTTAAAAATGTTACAGACATTTTCTTTAATACATTTTTCCACCTTTAATTAAAATAATATCTTTTGATCAAAATATCTTTGAGAACATACTTGGGATTTTTTCATTGGCATTGAAATTTCATTATCATTAGTTGACTAATGCTAATGGCAAAAAAATTTCATTACCATTTAATGGTACTGAAATTTTCTGGCATTAGAATTTGTAATACTAATGCTAATGAAATCGCACTAATGCCTTAAAAACTATGAACAATTGAGTAAAAAAAAGCATTTGTTTACAAAAAAAAGGGGGATGGATAGATTCCTTTTTTTTCAACTAGCCACCGAACTTTGTTCTATGAAATGGGTGTTATAGTCCCTAGATTATAAATTTTAAAAAACCGCACTTAAAAAATTGCAAAATAATCGCGGAACTCGAAAAAAGTCTTTATGGTACAAAAATTTAATTAAAAACTTAATCAGCGATTTTCATTCTGCAAACAAACATACTGATGTAAGAATTTTCCTTTTTGGAAATTTTTTTCCGCGACTTTTTTTCGCGATTTCTTTTTTCAATTAATCAATTCAATTGCAAAATAATCGCGGAACGATTATTTTGCAATTAACTCATACCAAAGACTGGTGGTTAGTTTGAAAAAGAAGTTTGCGAAAATAATTTTGCAAAAAGTAAAATTCTTGCATCAATATATTCCTTTGCACAATGTAAATCGCTGATTAAATATTTTAATTAATTTTTTATACCACAAAACCCTTTTCGCATTCCGCATTTGCAAGCTCAGAAATGAATTTGAAATCTATAAAATGACGTTTACAAATCCCAATTCTTTCTTATAATTGAGGCATTAGTAATCGTAATGAATTTACTATACAATTGGCATTAGTAATGAAATCGATGTATTTTAAAGCATTATCATTAGTCCAAGTAATAATAATGCCAAAAATTTCATTAGCATTAGTTTCCATTTAATGGTAATGAAATCACCAATTAATTTGTCCAAATAACACTGTGAGACAAATGGTAGGGGTCAGTGATCGGGAAGGGTTCAAACTACCGGGGAAAGTTATATCGGTAAAAAAGAAGTTATACGTGTCCCGGCGTTTCGCTGGGTCACCACTAGGAATCGAGATATAGCGATTTTACCTTTGGTGGTCTTTTTTTTGACATAACTCGAGAAACACTAGTCCGATTTTGCTCAAACAATTTAAAAAAAATTAAAAATTACAATTCCTTTAATCTGTTCATATAACGTTTTGCCGGTAAAAATAAATGTATGAAGAAAAAACTATTTTTTGCCTAAAATATTAAAAAAACAGTAATAAACAAAAGGTTATTGATTTTTATGGTAGCGGTAACAAACATTTATTTTTACCGGCAAAACTGTTGAGTATATAGAAAAACGTTATATGAACAGATTAAAGGAATTGTAATTTTTAATTTTTTTAAAATTGTTTGAGCAAAATCGGACTAGTGGTTCTCGAGTTATGTCAAAAAAAAAGATATATCTCGATTCCTAGGGGTGACCCAGCGAAACGCCGGGACACGTATAACTTGTTTTTGACCGATATAACATTTCCCGTTGGTTTCATCCCATCCCGATTTTGACTGTCGCATAGTGTAATTAATTAGTCTCATGTATGTTTGAGAACTATTGGTTTATTAGTTTATAATGTAGAATGCACTTGTCACAAAAAAATTATTAAAACTATTCAAAATAATCAATTGTAGATTTATAAAAAAAAATTGCAACAAAAGCACGCGTGACCAGCCAAGGTGTTTCCAAAGCGGTTAAAAATTTCAACAATGACCTAATAATTTAAAGAAAGCCTAGAGCGGGTAAATCAGAAAGGCCCAGGAACGAATCCACAGCCAAAAAGGTGGAGAAGCTTTTGAGCGCGATTTAAAACATTTCTGCCCGCGAAGTGCCACGCAGATTTAAAGTTTTCGGACAGAAATGCTAAGAAGAACGCTGTTGCCAAAAAACCAGTAAAACTTCTCAAAAAGAGTTTTTTGTTTTTTCAAAATATTGAGTGTTTTGTAATGGACGGCGTAAATTACGTTTTAGCAGATTTTTCGCAGCTTCCTGATCAGGACTTTTATATGGCGGATAGTCCAGGCGATGTCCCTGAAGAGTATCGAACGAAAAACAACTGGAATTCCCTAAAAAGTACAACAATCCATTTGTAGCTGCGAAAAAAAGAGTCAATCTTTTGTTATATTGGGCTCAATAAACTCAGATATTTATACGAGGGTTACTATTTATATTTTGCGCCTAACAATGAAAAACCAAATTTGTTATTAAAAATGTCTTTATTATTTTTTAAAATATTCTCCTTTATGATCTATACACTTTTGAATGCGTTGGAACCACTTGTCATAGCATTTTCCATTCCGTGTGAGACACCTCCAAAACATGCTTTTTGAATGCATTTACGGCTCCTTCTGCCGGCGAAAATCGTTGTCCACGTAGTTTAAGTGATGTGCGGGAACAAGTAAAAGTCATTGGGTGCCAAGTCAGCGCTGTACGGTGATCTATTAACCCCTTGTCGACCGACGGTACTTAAAAGTACAATTACAGTTACGAGCTCATAAAATCTTAAAAAAAGTTGTTGTATATCTTTGGGCCATAGGTATGTTAGAGTACACTATAATTTTTCTAATAAGATCTTTTTTCGACTATTGGCGACCCCGTCTTCTCAGAATAACGGTAATTCGAAATGTATTTCAGCTGTTTGGTTAAGATATGGTGGCACAAATTTCGATTAATGAAAAATACTTATTTTATAATGATAAATAAATTGTTTTTCTTAATACCATGGAATCAATTAATTAACAAATGCTTTAATACTAATTTATTAAAAGTACAAAACAAAAACTAATCTTTCTTTCTTACTTTTTAATTCATCCTGCCCAACGGTACTCAGGAGTACCAGTCATAACCATATATGGGACTAATTAATTAGGTGGACTAATTAATTGATGATTTCATTACCATTACATTGATATCAATTGTAATGAAATTATTTTCATTACAATTTTTTTAATTAATGGTAAAGATTCTAAAATTTAATTTCAATGGTTTAAGAACACTGATTTTAAATTTCATTACCATTGATAATGAATAAATTAAAAAAAATAATTGCCATTGACAGAAAAACGTAAAAATGGAGTAAAACTCGCTGAAATCGAAGATGGAATATGCTCATTCAGGATCATGCTCATTTGAAATTAAATATTACTTTCCATTCCGTTGTTATTTGTATCCAGGTAAAGATTAACGGAATTAAATGGATCCTCCTTAATAAATTATGTTTTATAACTTCCCTGGCCAAACCAGTTGTTCGTTTTCATTTGGCTGAATTTTTTGTAAACAAATGGTTTTCAATCAATTGTAATTAGTTTTTTTATACATTAGTGTAATTTCATTACCATTAGTAATGATTTTTCTAATGAAAAATATTTCATTACCATTAAATGGTAATGGAATTTTTTTCATTGTCATTGGTATGAACTAATGGTAATGAAAATTCAATGGTAATGAAAAATTCCCATGTATGGTCGTAACTAATATCCTTGCAGGTCCTTGACAAATTTCAAACTTTGTATATAACTTTAAGAAGGCACATTAATTAAGATTTAGTCAAAAAAATACAGAGTTTCCAACGCTTTCGAGTCTTGGTCCACAAGGGGTTAATTTGAAATTTTGAGTGCTCAAAAAGACATTTGTTTGAGCCGATGTGTGAGAACTCGCGTTGTCATGGTGAAGAATTATCCGCTTCCGAGGGTTGGTCTTTCTCATTTCTCCGAACACTTCTGACAAAAAAGTGGTGGTGTACCATTCAGAATTAACTGTTCTACGTTGTGCTAACACCACTGTTGACCAGTTTAAAAAAAAAAACAGGCGACCACTTGTTTCGAAGTGCTTCGATAGCGAACAACTTTTGTTAGATTTCCTTCATGATGAAACAGCCATACAGTCGACTGCTGTTTAGTTTCAGGCTCATGTGCACTGATTCATAATTCGTCACCTGTAAAAATCTTATATATGTACGTCTTTTGAAGCACCGCTATTGTAGTTCTTGAGCATTTATTTGCAAAAATCGACCCGAGCATCTTTGAACTGTTGTTATGAGGAATCCAACGAGATCAAATGTTTTTTACGGCTAAATTTTGATGCAATCGGTGCTGTTCTCAGTTCCGAATCGACATAAAGAAATTCTAAAGTGGAACATTCCGAACATTTTTGCTATTTTGTGATTCACATCCACAAAAATTTTTGTGAAATATTCCATGTATAAAAAGCTGGGTGGAAGTGAAAACGAATGCACTTTTTTCTATGAAATATTTATTAAATTATTAAAAAAACATTTGTGAACTAAATTCTGAAATGTTTTCTTTGTATTTTCAATAAAATATTGAAATTTGTAGAACATTTAATACATAAAACGATTATCTTAAAAACTGTCTATAAATTTTAACATTTTCTTTTGGAATCAAAAAAAAAAAAAAGAGGAAGAAAAAGAAAAAATTATTTAATCAAAATTTCAGCTGTGTTCAGCAAAGTTTACCCGAAGAAAAAGTCTGGGTAAATTTTGGTAGAAAGAGAAACACTAATACACTCTCATTAGCGCTCTCATTTACCTAATTTTCAAGTACGGGAACGCTTTTGGGTAAATTTCGGTAACTTTGGGTAAATTTCGTTAACTTTGGGTACGTACGGGAACGCACTTAATATGTGAATACCAAAACAGAAAATTTCCGAATATTTTAATTCCATGTGCTTTTAGAAATCCATTCTAAATGAAAACCCTCTAAACTCAGAACAGCAGTGAATATTTTATTTATGCTGATGGAACTTATGCCGAAGGTAGCCTTAATCTCAGAGTATGTCACATGGCGATCTTGCATTATCAGGTTTTACACAGCACCAATGTTTTCTACCACAACAACTGATCTTGGACGACCTTCTCGAAATTCGTCTTGGAGCGGAGGACATTTGCTATTAAATTCGTTATACCAGCGCACTATAGGTAAAATGACCCCATTTTCTGGCCAAAACTATAAGGAATCACTGAATAAGGATGAAAATCTATATACGGAGGTTTTCAAGGTTGCTGATTTCGAATCTGAGGTAAAATTTTTCGTATACATGAAAATTGGTATACGGGGGTCTTCAAGGTTGCTGATTTCAAATCTGAAGTAAAATTTTTCAAATTCAAAATGGCGGATCCAATATGGCGGCATAAATTTTAAAATTTCTTTAGATTTACATGAAAATCGGTAGACGGGGGGTTTCCAAAGTTGCTGATTTCGAATCTGAGGTAAAATTTTTCAAATTCAAAATGGCGAATCGTATAAATTGGTATACGGGAGTTTTCAAGGTTGCTGATTTCGAATCTGAGGTAAAAATTTTCAAATTCAAAATGGCGGATCCAATATAATGGCGTAAATTTTAAAATTTCTTATGATTTGCTTGGTAAAAATGTTAACTGTGTAAAATGCAAACTTTTTTTGTCCAAAATCTCAAAAAAAAAATAAAAAAATATTTTTTTTTTAATCTGGGGCATATTATAGCAGAAAATTGAACAAGTGGAAACTTTTGTAGAAACAATTTTTTTTTTCAATTAATCTATTTAAAATTTTGCTTTACATTTCATTATCTAAAGTAATTTCATTTCATTTTTATTTTTTAATAAAGCTATTTAAAATTTCCTCTTCGTTCGTTCAGATTTCTTAGGATACTCTTTCTTTGGAAGCCCTATTGAAGCTACAGTTGGCTTAGTTTTAATTGCCAAAATAAATTCAGCGTTTAGCCAGAGTTCGCTTTGCATCTGAAATATGTTTCTCTTCACTCTAATAAATTTTTATTTAAATTTACTACCATTATGGTAGGTAACTGAATGCCTACCTTTTAAACCCTATAAACACTAAAAGTGTATAAAATTAAAATACTTAGACACATTGTGTCTAAAAATATAGTCACAAAAATGGGTATTCGTATACTTTAAATGATTCTAAAAACAAACTAAATGTGTGTAAAAATAAAATGTTTGTACCTGAAATAACGTAAGCACATGAATAAGGAACTAGGACTAGGTTATCATAACCCAAAAGAGACGAAAAATTTCATCTGAATATTTGTGGATCTTAAAAATGAAACAAGAGTATAACCTTGTAATTTTTTGAAAGAAATATTTTATGTTTTTCGATTTTCATAATTTATCTCATTTTAACCCTACAATGGTCTGAGGAAATTGCAATTACCGAAATATTTTCCAACCGATTTTGGATTTTTATACATTAGTAGAGAGGGAATTCAGTTTAGATTATGATTCTATTTACATTTTCCAAAAATACAGTTATTTAAGAGCCTGTATTTTCAAAAAAAGCCAAAAAAGTGATTTTTTCGCCTTGTAAATTGTATTTAAAATTTTGAGCCCTCAGCGGCACGGGTTAACATACTCCAATCGAGCTCAAATTTCGGCTATCTCAATATCTGGAAAGGGGAATCGTTTTGTGGGGTCCAGACGAACAAAATTCCGACATCGATTTTTTGCGGTCACCCTAATAAGGATACATTTTGAGTGTTTTTAAAATGCTTATGCATACTTTTGAAAATATTTTCCAATAAACACCTGAAATGAAATCTAAATCAACGATCATTTGCGGAATTTAAATAGAAAACGAATACAGGTTTCTCTTTGTAATTTTATTAACAATACAATAAATTAAGAATTAATTTTTAGTTAATAAAACTAGGCATAAATATAAATTGTAAGAGATAAGAGACTAGTAGGTTAAATACATTATAGGGAAAATCGTAGTTTACGGCTTTTTAGATTCCGTTATTTTAAAAGCTTATATGTTGTAATTTTATTTGAAGAATGTAGGAAAAACTCATCCATATCTGAAGTTCTGTAAAGAAATACTTTAAATTTAGCAATTTCACTATAGGAAAGTATCCTTAGAATATTTCTCCGAAATAATGTCTTTGTAGGACCAGTTTTATACTCAGAATCAAGAATGACTTTTATCTCAAATATTTCTTAGGTGAAATTTTAGAAAAAATATGTTCTTAATATAAAACCGGCCCTTTGAACCCCTTAGGACCAGAATACAATTACCAAGAGGACTTCCAAGAATTGAAACTGGTGTATGTTGTAGGGCACCGTCATTGGTAGATAGTTGGGTTCATATTTTTCTGGCTTCTGTTATAAACAAATACGTGCACTTTCTTCATTACACTGAAATCTTGGATTTTAATTTCAGACCAAAACCTTGAAGAACAGTTTTCTTGATGCCGTGATGATGCGATCCGATTCTTATGATTGCGAAATTTGTGCCTATTTAAATCTCCTTGTTGATATAGATACAAAAGTCATCAACAAAGACATATTTCAGTTTAGCTGGAAAAAGCATCATATGAAAATAAAAAGTTCTTAATGTTTTATTGCATCCTTTCACTTACTTTTATTTAACCAAAATAATGCAATTTATTCTGCGCCCGCAATTATCATGTAAATACATTGATTTGAATATTTCCAAAATATATGTATTTATTTTTGTTATTATTTTGACATTTTTTACAACTACTTAAAATATTTATAATTGCGCACTTTATGCCTAAAAACAAAATTTAGGCACAATGTGTGTAATTATAAAATGTAAATGTTTATAAACATACAAAACACTATACTTTGTATGCAGTTCTGTAGACAGGACTGTGCATATAAAATTTTCAAACATTTCATGCATGAATTAAGGCACAATGTGTTATTTTAAATAAAAATTTACACGCTTTATAATGGTAATATTAAAGGCATTTTTTAGAGTGTTCCTATGAGAACTCTCCTATCTAACTGAGATATTCTTACAAAAAATTCGCACTTTACCCTTCCCATAAGACGCTTCCTCATTCAAAACATTGCCGCATTCAGCTTTACAAACAATAAAATTGTAAACAGTAGTATTCTCTCTTTCTTTTGCTCATCCAAGTAAACTTCCGCAAGTTCGCTATTTTGCAAGCGGATGCTGCCTACCAAAAATGATATTTTTCAAAAAACGCAAAAAATCGCAACATGAAATTGACAAATTAAACTCAGAACTCTTCATTTAACACGTTTCTGATTGTTTAAACACAGCCAAATCGGCCAACTTTTTAAAAGCTTATCGAAAGTTCATTTTTCAGAAAAAAAACTTGAATTAAAAGTTATGTCAGAAGTATGAGTTTTTTCCCCAAAAAAAAAATTTTTTTTTAATAAATTCTTTCTCTTAAACCATTAAACACTACAGTAGACGCTCGCAAATTAGAGCTTTCAGTAATTCGAACGTCCAGAAATTAGAATCAATGTTTGCAATACATTAAACGCTCTGAAATTCGAATTTAAAATTCTAATTTCTGAGCGTTTTTTTTTTTTGGTTATTTGAATACACAGGAAATCCCCAATTTATTTTTATTCTGTTTGAATAAAGTAAAACTAAAAAGGGGAATCACCAAATTATATATGTATTTCCCTATTTGTTTTTTTTGTCGCATTTATGTACATTTTTGGCTAGTTTATTTGTGAAATTTGATACGCGTGTACATATTATTTGGCAGTCTCTATTAAATAGTGAAAGTGTATCATTTAAAATGTTAAATAAACGTAAAAAAACACTTTATCATTGGAAACGAAACGAAAAAAAACGTCCAGAAATTAGAATAATTCAGAAATTAGAATTGTCTCAAAAACAAAGCGGTTCTAATTTGCGAGCGTCTACTGTATCACATTTGTTTTCCACATTAAGTTTAAATTTGTGTTTTTTTTAAACTATTTAGAGAAATTTAAAAATTCGACCAAATTGCACTGTATATACTGCGTTCAACACTTTGCTCACAAACAATGACTTTGACCACTTGCTAAGCAGTCGTTGTAAATTTTTTACAAAAACAAAACTTGCCATTATTTGCTTTGATGTGTTCTTAATTGAATGCCAACAAAAAATTCATTTTGGAATGTTTTAAAAATAACTTTTTGCCACAAAAATGGATCAAATTACCTATAGTGCAGCGTTTCACAGTTTCAAAGGAAGGATGTCTATGCACTCTTCTCTAGATAATCCACAAAAAAAATCGTAATAAATCATGAGCCGAAAATTTTAACGTGTTCCATTTTTTTCTAACACACAACTTTCACTTTTTTGTAAACAACAAATATAATGCTCAAATGATAAAAATTTCCTAGCAAGCTTATGGTCAAAGATGTTAAACTTTGTGGTGAAAATATCAGCTAGCACCTAACAAGTGTTAAAGTGGCAAAGGCTCACAATATAAGTAGTAACCTTCGTATTAAAGAGTCTCTTCAAAAGAAACTTCCATTTCTAATACAACACAATGTATATACATACATATATACATATATACCAAAAGATGCTAACCCACCAAACTGCCCAGAACTGCGGCCAATTGAAAGATACTGGACTTTGGTCAAAAGAGAACTAAAGAATACCACATCAGTGCCTACCCGAGTAAAAAAGTTCATATATAACAATATATTTTTTAATACAAAAATACACATTAACATATAGTAATATAAAATGGCTTTGCATCCATATGTATTCATATATTATAATATCTTTCAAATATTTCCCGAAATTTTCTTGTATAACCATATAAAATTATATACCAAAAAATGTGTTAATATTAATGACACACATAACTATATATAACCAGATATGGTTGATCCCATAAATTGAGGTTTAATATACAATAAGATATAACCCAATACATAATCACATATAAACCCAAATCGAAGAAATTTTCTAAGTCATTGTAGATATAATTTAATATAAACCTTTATCAAAAAAATTTCTAAGTTGTTTTACATATAACTTTATATGATAAATTATCAAATTCCCGAGTAAAAAAGTGTATATAAAATTATATGTGAATGGATATATTTGCAATACGTAACTGGATATAATTTCATCCGAAAAATGGTCATATTAAATTGTATCATATTGGATATAATTGTATTTACAAGGATACAAAGTTATATCAAATGATAAACTTATATCCGAATTTTGTCCCGATCAATTTGGATATAAGTTAATACAATACGATATGATTAAATTTAAATGATAAAAAAAAACTTTGAATTGGAGGGCAGCAGGATTTCGGGTCCTACACACTCAGGGGTGTGATGAAAATCGAAAACGAACAGTTTTTCAATCTGGAATAATTTGTTTCGCGAAAATCAAATTGGCTTCAAATTATTATTTATCGTTTTATTTGACGCCGGACATCTAAATTAGGAAATAAAAAATAATTGGTTTTGTACAGATCCATCATCACATGCCTGACTGTCAGCCGGGGGCTATTGTTGATAATGAGTAACTATTAAAGACGTTAATGTATAAATCTGTTATTCTTTAAAAACTAGATAATTTTTTATCAAATATGGGAATTTTCTTTGGACTTAGAAATTTTTTTTAAATATGTTAAGCTTTTTTTTATTTTAAATAAAATTTTAATGGTTAGCCCGGCAATGCACTTCTTTTTTGTTGGAGCCTCATAGTTCCCGATTTATGGAGCTGAAGATGATCTACAACAATATTCAATGGCTTATTTCTCCACTCAAAACTTATCGGACCAGAACAAAATATATATATCGTTGGAAAGGTACTTCAAATACCTTTCCAATGATATGCAACATGCCTAGACTTATTAACCCATTACGAGCCGGGCCATGATTTTAAATGTTAATTTTTTTAAATTGGATTTTTTAAATTAAAAAAAAAAAAACTTTTAAAGGTAAAAAAGCTCAGAAAATATTAATTTAATGAAAAAATTGAGTAAAACATATAAATAATTGTTTTTGATCAAATATTACATTAATCTCGAATATATTAGTTAATCTCGAACTTGGGTCTGATATTAACTAATATATCGTCGCCTTGCCTGCAAGAAGTGCTATGTTTTTGGTTTTAACAGGTTTTCAGGAGAGCGAAAAAACTGATTTATATTATCCTTTTAAGATATTTTATTGACATCATATGCCCTAATGATTCACGACCTTATTTATTACAATCATTATTAAGGCATATGATGTCAATGAAATATACCAAAAGGATAATATAAACCAGTTTTTTCGCCCTCCTGTAAACCTGTTAAAGAACACATAACACTACTTGCAGGCAAGCCGACGATATTGTTATATAAAAAACGAGTAAAAGGGTTAAAGTCGGGCATGCCGACTATACAATAACCTACACCAGTCTGGTTAAAAGCCAACTAATGTTTGGATCCGAAATTCGAATGGGTTAAAATGGGACTTGTGTCAAAATTTTCTATAATGTGAGTCAGCGAACCAAATTTCATTAAATATCTTTATATTTGCTACCTGCAGTTTGTAACCAAGCCAATTTTGGGGGGACCCTTATATGGGCAATAGGTCTAAACATGGACCGATGTTCACCAAAATCAATAGGCTACGACCTTGGGCCAACATAGGTCTGTGTACCAAATTTCATTAAAATATCTTAATATTTGCTACCTGCAGCGTATAAACAATATAATTTTGGGGGGACCATTATATGGGCACTAGGTATAAACATGGACCGATTTTAACCAAAATCAATAGGCGTCGTCCTAGGGCCGACATAAGTCGGTGTACCAAGTTTCATCAAAATATCTTAATATTTGCGACCTGTAGAGTGCGCACAAGAATGCATGGACAGACAGACAGACGGACGGACGGACGGACAGACGGACATCGTTAAATCGAAATAAAAAAAAATTCTGAGTCGATCGGTATACTAAAAGGTGGGTCTGGGACCAATATTTTTTGGTGTTACAAACATCAGCACAAACTTATAATACCCTGACCACATAGTGGTGTAGGGTATAATAAAATTAAAAATATTTTTCGTATCTAATAATATATTCCTATATATACAATTTTCAATAAAGCAAATACTGATATATGATCTAATATGATTACATATGAGAAAATTTCTAAAAAAATTTATAATATATCATCATATAAAAACATATAAGGTCGCACACAATATTTTATATTATCATATATTTTAATATTAAAAAATATGTTATATATACTCTTTTTTACTCGGGTTATTATTTTCTAAGTAATTTTATATATAACTTTATATGATAAATTATCAAAAATATTTTCTAAGTCATTTTATATATAAATTTAGATAAATCTTAATTTAAAATATTTCGTCGCTGCGCCTAAGAAAATAGCTATTTGTCGAAAAACTTTTTTGTGAGGAGTCCTACAAAACAGATTTTTTGCTGCCTTTCGTGAAACTTTTTATAAATTATTTTTTCACACGTATATAAACTAAACACTAAACTTTCCATTTATAAAAGAATTATATCCAAAAAATATATCCAAGATACAAAATAAATACCTAATTTAGGTGCCTCATAAATAATTTTAAAAAACAAATAGCTAATTTCTGAGGCGCAGCAACGATTTCCTGAGTCAATTTTTGATAAAAATTTATATTATTTAAAATCAGAAAAAATTTCGAAAGGAAAATATTTTTTATGTCAGTTTTACAATTCAAACATATTTCAAAACCCAACATATTTTGGGTATAAATCTTGAAATCCAATTGTATTAAATATTATATAACTATATCAGATTAGATATAATAGGATTCAATTAGATGTGCCCAATTTTGGGATGCAATTGCATCAGAGTATATGCAATTGTATAATATTAGATTGAATTGTATCTAAAATAATACAATCTGATATAATTTTATAGACCCATTTTGCTGATCAGATTATAAAAACACTTGTATGATTATTTTATATTCTTATATATTCGGGTAGAATCATTTCTAATTTTAGATACAAACGGTCAGATGGTACCAAAATAAGGAAGAAAACGATAAAATAAGATGAATAAATTGATAT
Source organism: Leucophora obtusa (assembly GCA_949987735.1). Classification (NCBI taxonomy): domain Eukaryota; kingdom Metazoa; phylum Arthropoda; class Insecta; order Diptera; family Anthomyiidae; genus Leucophora; species Leucophora obtusa. The sequence goes on from OX465296.1 coordinate 93,583,449, forward strand.
CATGAGATTCCCAGCAAAAACATGGTAATGACAGATCATTACCATACGGATTACCAAGTAATGATAGGTCATTACCTTTTGCATTACTTTAAAATACAAAATAATGACTTACCGATAATAAGATATAGAAGTACTTACATATTCGTGCAAAGTAATCACTTACTGGTAATTGATTAAATAAGTACTGGTTAAGTCTTTTTTATATTAATATTTTATTTATAAATTTGTTTTGAACTAAATAGGAAATTTTCCAAGGTAAAAAGTTTTTTTCCTAACTACTTATTTCCTAACTTCTGAGTAACCACTTATTCTATCTTTGTGAGTATCTACTTATTCTTTCACTATGTGTAACTCGTTATTCGCACTTTTTTTGTAAGCGAGAGTGTAATGACCACACATGAATTTTTGGACATCGCGAACAAAAGTAATGTTGCGAGTAAATAGCCTGGTAAGTAGTGAAACCCTTTGTGTGCTACTTACTCGCTTAATTACTCGGTAATGTCTGTTTTTGCTGGGTTAAAATACTATGTAAAACTAGTGGGCAAAGCCCGTTACATTATTAGCGTACTTAAAGTCTATTTAATTAAAGTTTATTTGGAAGTAGACCTGGTAATTCAAGTGAATTTAAAAATTCAGTTTGAAAGCTAAATCCGTCGCGGTTTTCCACTACTTTTCCAAAATATATAGCTTAAAAGCCCTATACTTAAAATATCGACATATGCAGTGGTGGAAAATATAATAGGGACATTCAACTTTTTCTAAATTTTTTCTGGTTTCCTTTATTTAAATTCATTATTTTTCTAAGGTTTTTTTTCTCTTTAGTAAATTGGTTTAACCTTTTTGTAGAGTATGTTATAATGCTAAGTTTCAGCTTACTGTCTTAAAGGGTTTGCCCAGGTAATTAAAGGGGATTCTTTCTCCCCTTTGCCCCTCCCCATTAAAATTCCCAAATATCTATAATTCTTCATCAGTGGATGTCTTGCTAGTTTTTAATTGTCAAAACTCATATATAAAAAAGAAACAAAAACTAGTTTTGTACGAAAACTGTAGTTTTTGCTCAGTCAGTGAATTTATTCAGTATAAAATTATACCAATAACAGAAAATCAGTTGTGTCTTTTAATTTAAATCAATAAAAAATTATAGATTTACTGCCCGTTTTTATAAAAAGAATCTGACGAATTCGCTAAAACATTTGTGTGAAAAACACAACCTTAGATACACCTATAACTTTAGGTACTTACCTGAATTTTATTTTATTTTTGTAAACAAATAAAACTTAAACATTTGGGGTCGCCTTTGTACAAAAGCTGTTTTCGTACAAAGACGTCGCCGGAATGCGAAATGGATCAATTATCTAGCTTTTGTTGTTTTCAATATTTTATGAAATAAAATATACTAAAATTTCCAATATTTGTATGACAAATATTTTTGTTTACATTTGAAAGAGGAAAGATAAGAATTTTTAAGACTTGGTAGCAGGCTAAATTTATACCTACTTAAAAATTTTATAAATGCTTAAATTTGTATGGAATATTTATACAAAATTCGAAAAAACAAACCTTCTATAAAGTATTTATGAATTTACATATTCATTGGGAATTCTGCTGGCGCAAATACAGGTAGTATTTCCTGTTATTTTAGCAAAATGTTGAACTATTTGTACAGGCTTTTTTTATGAGTGTACCCCCTTCCACAGTCATGTGTTTAAAATTTAAAATTTTTTTTTAAATTTAAGGTAGCAGTATTGTTTTATTTACTAAAATACGCACATAAGTAAAAAAATTAGAGATGGGCACGTGAGCAGAATTTTGCGTGATTCACGTGAATCACGCGTGATCACGCGTGAGTGTGAGTAAAACATTAATTTATTCACGTGAACGTGAGTGAATGTGAGTAGATTAAGAATGTTCGTGAGTGAGTGTGCGTGAATAAAATTTTTGCGTGAGTGAGTGTGCGTGAGTCGAATTTTAACGACTCACGCTTTTTTTGGGGTTTTTATTCATATTTTCAGTAATTGTTTTAGGAGACTTTATATTTTTAGGTATTTTTAATACAAAATAAATGGCAAAATTTCATACTCGTCTAGGGATTCGCGGAAAACGGGAATGAAAATCGAAAAGTATCAGTTTTTTGGTAACATTTTTTTTTATTTTGATTTGTTTTATTAATATAAAAACCAAAATAAATAATTTAATTTTTTCAGAATTTATAGCTTGTGAAATTATTTTTTTTAATTCAAGTTATTTCTTCTCGAATGTCAAGGTTTTTGACTTTAATAATATTGCAATTATAGTCACAACTTTGAATAGGCACGTAAATATTAATGGGCATATCTAAAACATACCCAATTTATTGCTTGCCAATGTCATTTGCTCCATTAATACTTCTAAATTATCCTTCTAATGCCCAAGGACTCTAAAAAGCGGTCTTCAGATCTTAAAAAAATTTCTGGCTAAATAACAATTTTTATAAAATCAATTATGTCAATAGAAAACATAATTTACTTCGTTTGTTGCACAACATACGGTTTTGAAGCGAGACCCAGCATAATCTCAGCAATGGGTGTTCATTTCTAATACCTAAATAATAAGCAGTAGAATTATTGTCTTCTGCATATAATTCAGTATCAAAACTCATTTTTTTATTCGACAAGGTCGTTTTTGTTAGTATTTGTCTATATTCGCTAGCAAATAATCTAAAATTTTGGGGTCTGAAGCTGTCGAATGCCCCATTAGTGCTTCTCAATCATATTTTTTAATATGAAAATTAAATGGATGAAAAAACATCGGTTGCCATTTTATAAGTTAATGATAATGATTTCGGCCCATCTCTATCCTCCTTGGAATCGATTTGACTAATTTTTAACAAATTTTTAATTGAAACACAGATTTCAACAAGGATTTAAATTATCTTCATTTAACACAATACTAAAAATTCTCAGTAGTTTAACTAATTTTGAGTATTAATTTTCAAAATTGTTTAAAACTAATTTTTAAGAACCTATTAGTTAAATTTTACACAATGTATTATAAAAATATAATTTCATGTTTCTGTTATTACCCGGTAGATGGCGAAACCAATGTGTCCCAAGTTTTAAACATAGCGCTATTTCTTTCCCTCCCGATTTTTTTAAATGGCCCATATATCCAAAACTAAGAGATAGAGCAAATTTGACGAAAATTTCGGCTACCCCTTGCTACGTAATAGTCCCGTGAAAGTTTTATTTCTATCCAAAAATTGCCCTTGGTAGGGCCTTCTGTCCTTAGAAATTTAAATTTAATAAAGTGGCGCATATCTCGAAAACTAAGCGAGATAGAGAAAAACGGACAAAATGTTTGCTCCTTTGGAGTATCCTTATGTACCCTTAGATGAAATGGACCAGGTCCGGGAAGCGTCCCGAGACCCTATAATTTGAACCAATTTTGCCATCAGTATAATTACAAATAAAACTGGAGTTTCACTAATTTTTTTACTTAAATTTAGATGACAAATTTAGATAAACAAAAAAAATCTAAAGTAGAATGTTTGTATATGTCTGTTTGATCACTTCTGAAAGTATTCATATAGAGACAATCTGACGATAAAAATATAAACAATAATACAATTTAATGGAAAATCACTGATGAAGCCTGTCCATAAAAAAGGCAGAAACTGGATCTAGTCTGATTTGCAAATTTAATGTGTTTATAACTTTTGAAGAAAAGGTTTATTCTTCTTCTTAACCTCAAACCTACTAAATTAAAATTAATAAAAATACATATTAATTACAATAATAATTGTATTAATTTGGTCTATACGACGAGTTTGAAAAAACCACACATTACTTAAGATGTGTTAAATTTAAAAAATCAACAAATTTTATATTAAGCTAAAAAACGGAAATTAATTTCGTGAAAGTAACAAATTTTTCTGTTCAGCGAACAGACATATTTAGCTTGTTTTTTAATCACCTGGATTTATAATTTTTCATACAAAAAATGGATTTATTAAATCCAAACTAAAAGCTGGATTTAAAAAATCCACAATAAGAGCACAAATATATGAAACAGCCTATTAATTTAATGTCAGAAAAAAATACGAATAAAAATTAAAAGAGAAACAAAAAAATTTAAAAAATAACAAATAAAAGGTTTTTATTAAATTTTTTTTTATGAAATATGTTTAGAAAAAAAACTACACCTCACCAAATACATATTTTTCATCTTGGACATGGAGAAATAGGTGAAATGGAAATGGCAATTTTTCACTCTACAGTAAGCAATTTAATTAAATCCAATTAGTGAATATTAAATATTGCAATGGAATTTTTCAATTATGTAAAAATATAAATTGAAGTGATAAAACTGAAAAGGCAGACTGTTTATCGCTGTTTTATGTAAAATATAATTATAAATTAAAAGTTAAAGTAAAATCCTTCATCATCGAATTCGGTATTAAAAATTAGGGTGAAAGAAGTGTCGGACAGAAAATTTTTTTTAAATAGGAAGAATCTAACCCCATCTTTTGAGCACTTTAAGAAATACTTTTTGGATTTATTAAATCCAAGTGATTAGAAAAAACGGCTATTATTTTGACAGACAGACATATTACTATTTCATAAAAAATGCCGATTATAATCTTTTTGGCATAAAAAGGGTTTTGAATTTTTTCGCAAAACTGGTATCAAAAGTTACCCAGGAAAATTTTTTACAATCGGTAGTCAACCACACCTATTCCATACCTATTCCACAACTGGTTCCACTGCAACCGATTTCATGGAACTGGTTCTGGAACGAGTTCTTGGGATCCCATATGGAAGGTATGACTGAAGTAGAATCAGTCCTGAAACTATTTCCAGAACTGATTCTAGGGCAACCAGTTCCAAAATTTTCCTATGTAACGACAATCTTGCTGAAACAGAAGCAGTTAAGTACGTCATTGCATTCCCGAGATGCAAATTTTGACGTTTATGCCAAAATAGGTCTGAAAAGTTTATCGTTAACAGACCTATTAATATTGTATGATCTATGGAATAATATCCCACTAAAATCTTTCATTACCCAATAAGTGGTTAAATAATGACACTAACATGAACTAGGGTGCGATTTCGAGTTTAATTTTTAATATTATGTTTTTCTGGGAAGTTTTTGTTTCGTGAATTTGCGTGATTCACGTAATCACGCGTGAGTGTGACTGAAAGTTCAATTCAGTCACGTGAGCGTGAGTGAGTGTGAGTAGTAATTTTTTTTATCGTGAGTGATTGTGCGTGATTAGAATTTTTTTCTTGTGAGCTTGAGTGAGTGTGAGTGAAAATTCATTCACGTGCCCATCTCTAAAAAAAATATTACTACTTCAGCTTTGAAATATTAATAATCTTTTATTTATTTCAAATAATTTTAAGTAAGTAAAAAGTTTCAAAGTTTCAAAGCTGAAATATAACTATTTTGAAATATATGAAATATGAATTGTATGTAACAATTAGCTACATATTTGAAATATTAAATATTTGTTAATTTTTTGAAATATTTAAAATTTTTAATATATCTTAATTTTTTTAAATATTTGAATTATTTGAAATATTTGAAATTTTTTAAATATTTTAAGCTGGTAGTAACTCCAACACGTGTGTTTTTCCAACAAAATTTCATAAAAATCTGAAAATCGATTCAGATAAATGATTAACTTAATAGCATTAAAAGCTTTTGACTAAAATGTTTTTTACGGACCGAGCTTGCTCTTCATAGATACTCCAACTCAAACATTTCAAAAATTTAAAATATTTCAAATATTTCAAATCTTCATATATTTAGTTAGAATATTGTTCTACGTCAGGTCCAAATTCTAATATGATATTGTCATATTAGATTTTATGTCTTGTTTCAAAAAGGTTGACAATTTTCATGATAGACAATACAATTGTTTCGTGGGCATCATCACAACTCGTCAGTTGTCCGCAATAAGAAAATGATGATTGAAATACACAAACCGAGACATTACATAAGGTCCAAAAATTCAACGGGACGAGAATTTTGTACTTTTGTATATGAACTGTGTGATTTGGTAAAACCAGTCAAAAATCAACACATTTTGAAAGCAACATTTACATAAAAGTACCCTTTGGGTACTGTTTATATGTATGCTTGTGTGTTCGTTGGCGATAACATTTATAAAACAAAATGCTCCTGACTAAAAATTGGTCACATAGCAACATTTTTTGCTAAATTTACTTATTTTGAGTATAGATATCTATGGCTTCTACATCGATTCTCAGAATCTTACACTAAGAAGTGCGCCATTAAAAAGTGTAACACACACTTCTTAATAACTTTCTCCACCTCATTCATACTGAACCCAAAACTAGAAGTTTTCGTTTTTTTTTGTTTTCGATTTGAAATTTGTATGGGATTTGACAATCGATAACAAAATAAACCCAAAATAAATATGAAAACTACTAGTTTTGAGTTCAGTATGAATGAGGTATTAAACTAAAATATTTTTTCTTTATCAATATATCTTTGGGAAATATGTCAAATTTCTAAATGCATCGGATTGTCAGTTTCAAGTGGTTTATAAGTTAGCAGTGCATGCACAAAAAAAATTATTAAAACTATTCAAAATAATCCATTGTAAACTTATAAAAAAAATTGCAATAGAAGTACGTGACCAGTAGAGAACCCATGTGTGCAAAAGTGTTATTTTTCCAGCTCCCCGCTCATTTTCGGATGGGTGGAGAGTAAAAAATAAGATATGTGCAAAAATTGGGTTTCTGCGATGTAAACCGGCCAGGCCGTTTACATTTATGTCCTCAAAATTACCCTAAAAAAGGTTCATGGATTTATCCATATATAACTCTTAAACTGGAAGTTTCTGGTGATTAAGTTACATATCTGTTGTTTACACAATGAAAAAGCAAACATTTTCTTTATACAAACTTTTAACCCTCCCATGACCGTTAGTGGTGTTTTAAGCGGTTAGCATAAACATTTTTGTCAAAACTAAACTTTGAATGTCTCTCATTTAATATTGGAGACTTGTAAATACGTATACTATTTATTATATAATAGGAAATTTAGCGTAGATTAAAAGCAAAATAAGCTTTTTTTTTAATATTTCGTCCACTCCATGACAGAAAGCCTAAAACTGATGAGTTATAGATTTTTTACATATGTGAAATAGGAAGCCATGTGAATCTTCCATTTTGGGTATAGGATGTGTTCACCGAACTTATGTACAACACTACAAGGTCCAGCTTTGTGGAACTATTTAACCCTCTCACTCTTCAATTAAAGGGACTTTTTTGGCCCCGTTTTTAAAAGGGACAAAAATACCCGTAAGCTGAAGCATTAGAGGGTTAAAATGTTCGACAGAAACATGAAGATCGTCGTATTTGCAAGCTGTAGCGTGCGAACAGGCCAGTTTTGGGGAGACCTTTATATGGGCACTAGTTCTAAACGATTTTAACCAATCGTAGTGTATAAATAGAAGCCGAATTTGGGAAGAAATTTTTAACAAAAACCAATACACAGAAAAAACTAAAAACGAATTTTAACAACGAAATTGATTATATCAATTAAAATTTTAATTGATTTTGCACCTATCACTCAAATGGTAATATTGACTACTAAAAATTGTATACGATTAATTGAAACAAATTTTGATAAAGTAGTAATAATATGTGTATACAGAAACTTTTGCAGATCCCTTTTCTAAAATAAATAATGACGAATGAATAAGAAGATTGTTTCTAATACTAAAATTCATATTTTTTCAGCAAAACAAATTAAAAAATTAAGTTTTATTTGTGAAATCAGTAGCATTTTCTTAATTTTTGCGTTTCATTCCAAAACTATTTAAATATTGCCCGACAATTTATTAAAGTTTTTATCATCGCTTGAATGAAGATTAAACACAAAAACTAAAAAAAAATTGTATTAATTTTTATAATTTATAGACAAGTTTTATAAAACTGCGTGAATTGTAAAGTGTTTTATTTACAATGACCCATGATGGGTCATCGATACGTCAAAAATGTGTATGAGAAAAATGCTAGGCATACTATTGCCTGTAGATATGCTTATACAGAATTTTTCAGTAAAACCTTTACTTTAAGATTTATAGCGCAAAGAAGCTTTGAATTAATTTTAGTCCATTTTAAGGGCTAAAAGCCGGGTGACTGGCCTGTTTTAATACGAGAGGATCAATTTTTGTTGGGATATTATTTTTTACGCCCAATCTACTGGAAAATGCGTGGGGAGGTAAAAAAATAACACTTTTGCAAATTCCATATATTTCATGGGTGCTCTAGTAACCAGTAGTGCGATTCTCTTATTTTTTGACGACAAAAATCGGTAGTTACATTGTCAAAATTCGATAATTATCTACAATTGTCGTTAAAACTGATTCCGTAACTTTTTCTACCGAATTTTGTCGTTAAATAATATCCTTAACTTCCGACAATTATTGTTAAGTTAACGACAGAAAAAAAAATTGTAGATAAGGTACCGAATGAGCAAAAAAATGTGAATAATTGCAAAATGCGTTAAAGAAATGTATTTTAGTGCAAATTTCATAAAAATTTGATTTAAGAATAAGGAACTGGCATTTAAAAGATTGCATTTTAGAGCATTGTGATGTGGTTAGCCAGTTTTAACGTCGACTTGAAGATCCTTTTAAGCTAATTTATTTCTTATAAAATATAATTCATTCAGCTCGATTCACAATGCTGGAGTATTTCACGCTGCATTGTGAATCGAGCTTAATGAATTCTTAAAAAAATATTGTCTGCTAGTGAGTAGACCAACTGTGTTATTCAAAGTTTTTAAAATAGCCTAATTACAGATTTTTAGGCTAATTTGGCAAAAAGAATATTCACAAATGATTAATAAAGAAAAATTTATTAAACGCTTAAAGCAGGGTATAGTCTAAAATATATGTTTGATAAAGTTTGGAAAAAGAAAACCAGTGTAAAAAACTAAAAAACGTGAATTTACAATGATTAAATAAATTGTTTAAGAGTCATCAACCCAAGAATAGATGGAATACAACATTTTGTATCCAACCAAAACAAAAAAACTGCAAAATTCCAAGACTAAACTCTTTTTTCGAAAATTTTCCCAAATTTGCATGAAAATAAAATAAAAACAAATTCGATAAAATAGTGATGCATTTATAATAAAACCATACCCGATATTCGTATACTTTCAGTATTCGTAATATAAAAATCGTTTTTTAATAGTTTTGGTCTGTAAAAAAACATTTTAGTTTCCAAAATTTACAAAGCAATATATTTACCTACAATTACCGAGTCAATCGTTCACAAAATTCATGTATCACTAACAATAAAAAGAGAGAATATATTAGGTGTTGCCAGAATTAAAAACAAAATTAATAAACTTTTATTGTATGTTCTTGAATACAATTTTTTAATGAAGGTTTAATAGAGATAATCAATGCTTTAGTAAATTCATTTTTTAAAGCTAAATTAAGAAGGTTTTTTTGAATAACAGCGTAAAATTTTTAGAAATCGCGAAACCAAGGATTTCAGTGAATTTTTTCATAGAATATAAATGTAATACCATTAGGGTTGCCAGACGGGCTTGATTTGGCTTGATTGTCAAGCTTTTTCAATGCGTGTCAAGAATAAAGAAAAAATGTCATTTGTTAAGCTAAAACGGAATTTTCGAAATTTTTCCAACAAATTGATAAGAAAAATCAAGAAAAATTAACCATTAGAAAATAAAACTATTTGTTTTTAAATGTACCTTGACTAATTTTTACGGATAAATGACTGTTTCCATGGTAGTAAAGCATAAAAAGTCTTTCTTTGAATGAAAAGGAAGCGTTTGAGTTAGATGCTAACCAATTTTTACAAAATGCTGTAAAATACTTAGAAAAAAGATATGATTTTGGAGAAAAATCTGTTTTTTTAGCAAGTTGCTGTTTTAAATATAAAAAACTCGTTGTTATCAAGGGATAATTAAGCAGAGCTGCCATTTATTTTAAAAATATCAAATTCAATTAATACTGATATGTTGAATTCAGATTACTGCTGCCTTCGGGAAGTTTTTGAAGAATTGCCAAAAGACATATCCATTGACAACATATGGTCCCATTTCTTTAAAAAATATGGTACAAAGAATGTAGAAAATCTGTATAAATTAAAATCATTTAAATTTTCGAGTCAATTCTTCAATTTTTTTTTTGCTAATTTAACTGAATTTTAAATTCTCAAGAAAAATCAAGCATTTTTTTTAATGTCAAGAAAAATCAAGATTTTTCCTCTGAATGTCAAGCTTTTTGCCAATTTCGATCCTGCAAATAAGAGTTAAAAATATTTATAATGGCTTAGTGCTTAAAATTAGTAATGTAACTTTTCACCCTACATGCATAAATAAAATTAATCCAATTAGATCGTTGCAGTTCAATTGGATGAATTTAACATTAACTAACATTTATGAATGACTGCCCAGCAAAACCTTGGTAATATGTTGGTATTACAGAACACATTACCTGGTAATACCATACCCCTTACCATTGCATTATTTCATAACTAAAATGTAATGTCTTACGTATAATGTCCTGCATAACTACTGGGTAGTAATAGCACTTTATTACCAATGATATATTTAAACATCTCAAAGAAAAGAGTTACTTGTAATACACAACATGAGTTCTAAATAATAGCAGCGACTTATTACAGATGGGATATTTTAAAACCGTAAAATAAGGATTTACTTTTAATGTGATACGTGATCACTTAATAGAAATAGCCACTTATTACCGATGGTGTATTCAAAGTGTAACGTTTGTTTTTTAACTTTGCTACCCGTTCTAAGTAGGCGTGGCTTTTAATGAAAAATCATCGATATCGAGCTTTCATCAAATTATATAGTAAAATTTAGCGAGTACTGATCGGATCTGCACAAACTAAATATTGTTGAAAATTCTATAAAATTTCCTTAAATCTTGCATTATTTTTATTCACAAATGGCGGCCAGATTTAAAATGACACCGGTTTAAATATGAGTAAATTTTTCTTTGTTTTTAGCGATTTTAAAATAAAGTTAACAAGAGTGAATATTTAAATAACTACACTCCACTACACAATAACTCCAAGAATCGTCGATGTTTAGAGTAATTTAAAATTCTTCAGTGATGAGTGCTCATAATTTGGTGGCAGGGAAAAACACTTGATTTTTATGTTTCTTGGTGCTATCTCATTACTTTGCAAACATTAAATAGATCGGTGTTATCATTTGGGTGTCAGGAAAGCACTTTAATATTTTTATTTGAGCGTTGGCAAAGCATTTGATTTTTATGTTTATGGGTGCTTTCCCAGGGCTTGGTAAAGCATTGGCACCACCGTGGAACGGTGTTATCATTTGGGCGTTGGGAAAGCGCTGTTAACAAGCACTCATACCACCCATTTCGGTGCTTTGCCAGTGCTGGCCCCTTTGTAATTTTCTACCTGGGTTATTTCAAAATAACCAAAAAATAAAAATATAGAATACTGGATAACATAGCGGTTAGCGTTCTGCGTTAAATTTAACGTATATTTTTTAAACTATAGAAGTATTAAAATTGAATCCATTAGGTGTGTGTTTTATAAATGCAACTGAACATTTTTTTTTTATTTTTTTAAAAAGTGAAGCGTTAAGCGCTCTATCGCTGTTTTTAATTTTTAATTGGTAAATTGTGTGATTGTTGGTGAAATTAAAGTTATTCAAGTAAGTCGTGCGATTGAAAAAATCGCCGTGAGTCAGCTACAAAGTTAAAGTTAAATTTTTGCGTTTAACGCGATTTATGTGTGCTTTTTCAATTTGAAATTAGCTTATTTAATTTTTTGATTCAACGCGTAATCAATAGAAAGACGTGTGAAATATCTCACTTATGCAAACCGCGAAAGTTTCGTATCACCCAACTTTATATAATTTAGTCACTGAACAAATTTAAAATGGAAACGCCAGTACTGTACACCTCAATTCAACTCACAATAAAAAATTTTAAGTGTTTGTTTGCAAACTCTGATTTTTTATTTAATATAGCGGGCAAAGCCCGCTAGGTTGTTAGCATGCCTTAGGCCTAGTTTTTGGGATATTTTTACATTAGCTGTATTTTATCCCATGCCTATCAACGTTAAGTATTTAAAGCAAATCTACGTTAAACCGATCGTAGTATAAAAAAATTTTAAACAGGTTATGTTTATAATTGTTCCGTTATAATCAGCAAAAGTTTTTGGGAAGTAACGCGAATAAGTCACGTTAGATGTGAAAATGTATAAACGTTGAGTTTTCAAAGTTGATAATTATCCGTGTTGAAAGTTAACGTGCATACGAAAATATGTTAATTTTCGTCTTAAACTCGTTTTTATGGTATTATTGCTCATAAATTTTTTATTAATTATTTTAATGGAATGATATAAAGCCTATGTCCATCCTTAAGGACTACTTTAAATACTGGAACAAATATTTTTGAAGTCAGATGAGTAGTTACGGAGATTACCTCCTACAAACAAACAAATATACACAAATAATTTCAAATCTCATATTTTAATTCAAGTAATTTTTTTTTTAAACAGCCCAGCAAAACCTTTCATTACCATGTAATGAGTTTTAGGTATTGAAATTTTGAGTGTTCACTAGTTACCTTTTAATTACTAAACTACTTATTTTAACATGGTGATGTCATTGGAGGAAAGTCATTACACTGATGTTACTTGTAAGTAGTTTATCAGCTGTTCTATAAATAGATGTTGAATATAAATTTAAAAAAATATAAAAATTTAAAAACCAATAGGAGCTGACACGTATTGATCAGCGTACCCCACGATTGTCAGGCAAACACTCTAACCATTAGACCACGACATCACTATGATTTTTAATGCTTTAACTTATGTACACATTTATTGTGGCAACTGTTATACATGTCTATTTTTCACAAAACTTGTTATGAAATACTGCTTAATGAACATCAACATTTCTATAAATAGATGTTTAATATAAATTACAAAAAAAAAAAAACAACAATGGAAGCTAACACGAGTTGAGCAGCGATCCTCATGTCTCTCAGGCAAAAACGATAACCACTAGGCTACGCCATAGTTATGATTTTTAATGATTTAGAACATATATTATTGGTTTCAGCTATTGTGAAATAGTAATGTGTGGGGTATAATTATCGGTAACTCATTACATTCAGTTTAAAAGTAATTCAACGGGTAATGAGATATGAGATCTAAGTAATGAATGTAGTAATGACCAGTCATTACCAAGTTTTTGCTGGGAGTCTATACCATAGATCGTATTTAACTAGTACACAACTGGTTCAAAATGATTATTTTGAAAACTAGATCTGCAATTACTAGTCAAAAAACTAGCACTCTTTAGAACTAGTTCGAACATTTACATTTGAGAAAACTAAATCGATGCTTATAAAATCAATTACAGTGCAAGCTCGGTATTCGCGACTACTCATTATCGCAACGGCTCGGTTATCGCGACGGCTTAATTTTTAACATTGCATGTTCTATAATTGCGACAGTTTACGAAAAACGGTTTCTATTTTCGCGACTTTTATCTGTTTTTTTTTTTTTAAATTTGATTACAATTTCTATAACTAAAAAAGGGAAATCCCCGTCTTTTCGTATATTAACGTTTTTGGATGATTTTGATCTTCAATTTTGTCAGTATATTCGTGCCATTTGTTGTGTAAATACATTTTTTAATAAGGGAAAAGTTGTGGCATAATTGAACGATAATCATAATTTTGTCATCTATCTTTTAACTGTTTCTCCCCAATGATATTTTCATTCGATAAATGAAAACCCTGAATATAGATTTTGAATTTTTAAACAATTTGGTTGGCTTTGACAAAATCGTAAAATTTTTGTCAATAGAAAATTTTCGAAAAAAAGTAGAATGTAAAAAGGAAAGAAGTACTCATAGGACCATTGTAAATTATTTTGAATATAATCTTGGGGCAAGTTTTGCTTATTGGCAAATGCATAATAATCCGATTTTCGTTGGATCTGGACCAGAAGACTGAATATAAAAGCGGTTAAATTTTCTTTTTTTTTGTGGAATCCAGCGATGATTTTTGTTGGTAAGTTGGGACGTGATATATTAGTTAATTTAGGTTGAAAAGGTTTCATCTTTGGGGTTATTTTAGCTGGATCTTATTTTGGTGGATCAATAAATAATGGTCAATAAATGGGTCGGACCTACTCGAAATTTCAAGATCTTCGAGAAGTTATATAGCATCATTTCTTTGGCTCAGTCAGTTTGTTTTAAGGCTTGGCTCAGTCGTTTTGTTTTGTTTTATTTATTTATTTTCGAGTTTTCCCGTTTATGATTGTTTAATTATTTTTTAATTCTTTATTAGTATCATTATATTTTTGTTATTATTTTTTTTACTTTTCTGTTAAACGTAATTCACGGTAAAAATTGTAACTTTTTATGAACGGTTAAAGCCTCTGAATTTTCCTAGAGAATTTTTTTCGACCATTTAAACACCTGTAGCAATGAAATCTGCACAATTCATCGGCTGTTATTCTGGGTGAGTAAAAATGAATATTATCTTATACAATGATATGAGGAAAGAATTCTAAAATATTGCTCGGAAGATCGGAATAACTTCTATGGTTTTTTTATATCGTTAATTGGTTTAACAATTATTTTAATTTTTGCATTAAAAAATACAAAAATTATTTTTTCGGACTTTCTATATTTTCATATATTTAGTTAGAATATTCTTCTACCTCAACAGTTCATATACGAAAGTACAAATTTCTCATCCCGTTGGTTTTTTGTACCTTATGTAATGTCTCGTTTTGAGTAGGAAAGTTATCATTTTCTTAGCGGACAACTGAAGAGTAGAGTGATGTCTACGAAACAATTGTATTGTCTATCATGAAAATGATCAACCCTTTTTGAAACAACAAATAAAAATCTAATATGACAATATCATATTAGAATTTGGACTTGAGGTAGAAGAATATTCTAACTAAATATATGTTAATTGGTTTATCTCATTATTATTTCTTTTTATCACGGTTAATTACGTTTTTTGTCTGAAATTGTTTAACATTTTGAAATACATATAATCAAGTTTCTCACTTGATTTTTTTTTATTGTTAAGTAGATTCAATTGTTTCGATACTTATTATAATTAGAAATTTAATCGTTAATACCAATTTTAACATGTTAATAAATTTTGTAATTATACTATATATACAGAATTATTAGAATTTTTTTTAAAAAAATGAAGTAAGCTTCTGACATGGGGTAGGAGAATTTAGGGGAATGACGTGATTTATTTTGTTAGGGCAATAACCGGTAGTGGGCCATTTGGTTATTCAATGGTTGGGTAGGGAGAAAAGGCCATATCAGTGCGTTTGGAAGTGGTACTGGTACTTCACTGAGTGGTATTTTTTTATTTTTTATTCTTCTTGCTATTTTCGGTGTTATTAATTTTTTTTTTTGTAACAGAGCTAAATAACATTCGGAGACAAGATCCCCACGACAGCTGAGCAAAGCTAGGTTCCTGAACACCGAATCGTCTCCTCTCCAAAAATTACGCCTTTCAATTTTACCCAAAGCAAACGTGTTACAAGGTTCAATATATTGTTACGTTTTTACCTTTTAAAAACGTTGGTTTATCTCCTTTAGATAAACCGGATTCTTTTCTATTGCACTCAAAATAATCAATTTAAATTTAGACACCAATTGTTACGTTTTATCTTCAAAAACATACGTTTATTTAATTTCCTAAACCTGGCTGGTGCAATTAAAAATAACTAAAACACACACACACTTGTTGTTTACTATTTATTTCTTTAACACTTTATTACATTACAAACAATTTCACAATGATTTACTAGAGCTCAACTCAACTGTACAAACGCTACTGCGTGACTGACTCACTTAGCACAACTTAACTTCACTTTCCACACCTAAGCTGCAGCCCTTTCATAGTGTAATGTCTGCGATTGTAGAATGAGCTCGAATGTTCCAGAGGCATCCAGATTGTTTGTAGAACAAACTAGAAGGTTCCAGAAGTATCCAGAGTATTCATAGCGGAGACGCCAACCACTTGGTTTTTAGCCGAGAAACCAACCAAGTTATACTTAGTCAAGACACAAATCACTTATTCTTAGCCAATACACAAACCACTTTATTATTAGCCGAGCCACAAACCAATTTACGGTATAACACTTTATAGCACATTATAGCATAATGTTTTATACTTAAACGTAGCGTTACCAGATTGTCATGTTTATTAAATCCCGTTTCTCGGGATATTTTTATTCCAAAATACCAGAACTAGACCAATCAAATTTCGTAACAATATTTTAAAGTCAACGATTTCTCAAAAATTAGATATTAAAAAAAAAGTGGAGATTCCATAAATTCAATTTGCGTGATTATAAGTTGCATAAGTCTTCGGTTTACCTCATTATAAAACAAGAAAACTCATTAAAAAAGTTCGTACGTACAACAGAAAGTGGCCCTGGCAAAAGTTGCACCTTAAAGAAAGCTGAGTACCCAAGAATGGAAAAAATGCTTTATAAGTGGTTTCTAAAACAAAGGGAAAAAAATTTTCCAATATCAGCAGAGATTTTACGATCAAAAGCCATTCATTTGTATTCCAAAATTTATCAAACCAATTCAGGTTTCAATGCCAGTGAAGGATGGTTGAAGAAATTTAAACGTCGACACGGAATTAGTTTTTCAAAAATTACAGGCGAGAAATTGTCTTCGAAACCTCATCTTATTAATACATTTGTGAAAGAGTTTAAGGAATACGTTGATGAGCATGGGTTGACTCTTCACCAAATCTACAATGCCGACGAATCCGGTTTATATATAGGCTGTTTCCAAATCACACTCTTGTCACATGTAATGAGAAAACGGCTCCCGGAAGAAAAATATGTAAAGAGCGAATAACTGTTTTGCTCTGTTCAAATTCGAATGGCACAGACAAACTGAAATTGTTGGTTGTTGGAAAATCGAAAAACCCACGCGACTTTAAATGCTTTTTCAATATTCCTGTAATATACAAGTCCAGTAATAATGCCTGGATGACATCATTTTTATTCAAGGACTGCTTCTGGTTCCATCACGCATTTATTCCCCACGTAAGTTAATTTTCACCAATAGTAAAAGTAAGTTGTTCATAAGTAAACATTTTTTAGGTCAGAGAATTTTTGGCTTCAAAAGGTCTGCCGCAAAAAGCAGTTTTGCTTTTAGATAACGCGACGTCTCCCTAGTTGAGGAACTAAAAAGTGATGACGGTTTAATTATAGCAATGAATTTGCCACCCAACTGCACTGCGCTTATTCAACCGTTAGATCAAAACGTTATCAACTTGGTCAAATTAAATTATAGAAAACAACTGCTCACCCACTTGCTTGGCGAGAAGGGAACAAATTTGAAGCTCAAACTAAAAAACTTCAATCTCAAAAATGCAGTTCAGATTCTAGCTACATCCTGCGATAAAATATCAGTGTCCAATATCCAAAAATCCTGGAACGCCTTGCTCGAATTCGGTAGTGAATGGAGTGAAGAGGATAACATGCCCTTAAATATTTTACAAAATATAATTCAGGAAGAAAACGAAGATCTTTCAACTATTGGTACACTTGTAGCTCAAATTGGTACGGAACATCTTCATCACGAATGCTGACATAAACAACTGGATTCAAGAAGAATTTCATGTGGAAAGTAATGAGGAGCAAATGGAATTATCAGATACGGAATTGGAGGATTTATACGATAGTGGTCATGAAGAAAACAAAATTAAAGTGGACGATGCTATAACATCGCTAAAAATATGCATACAATGGGCTTTGGAAAATGATAAGCCGACAACAGCACTATATGAACTACGTGATTCAGCTGTTATTTGCCAAAAAAGCAACTCAACATCCCCAATTTCTTTAAAAATGTTTAAAATGTAAATATATCAATAAAAACAATTCTAATTTAGTAGGTTTGTGGTTAAGAAGAAGAATAAACCTTTTCTTCAAAAGTTATAAACCCGAGTAAAAAAGTTTTGATATAACCATATATTATTTTATGTAATTGCATATAGTAAGTTATAGTTACATATGGCCACATATGCTTTTAAATTCAAGCAGATATACTTTTATATAGTCATATGTTAGATATTTTTTCCTCAAAGCTTTTAATATGGAGACATATGTGATTTTATATTATTACATACTGGCCTACATATAATTGCATGTGCTATATATAAGTTCATAAAGTAACATATTACAGATATAATTACGTATACGTTTATATATAATTTAATAGGACACTATACATAATAATATAATACTATATGTGGAGCCATATAAGAAATATTTCATAATTTGTGTTAGATATGATTATATATGGACGAATAAGAACCCATATATAACTTAATATGGTTCCATATCTACAATATTTCATGATTTCTTTAATATATAACAATATAACGTTCTTTATAACATCATCTATAATTATATATCATCCCACATAAGCAATTATTTCAAAGTGATTTTATATAAAACCGTATTATATTATATGTGGTTATATGTTAACAATGATTTTGAACTAGTTTTAGATTTAGTAATTACTAGGGATTGGCGCGTGACTAGAAATGTGAGTCACGTTATTCACACGTGATCGTGAGTAATAATTACTATACTCAAGTGATTCGTGCGTGAGTCTGAGAATATATAATTCGCACTTGATTCGTGCTTGAGCGGGAATAAGAATATATAACCTGTGCATGATTCGTGTGTGAGTTTATTTTTTGCATCATATATTTTTAGTAATTTTTACTATTTTGTAATATTTTACTACTTTTTTTACTATTTTTCTTATATCTTGGTTGTATAACATAATCCTATTAACTTCAAAATTTCAGTCTTGTTAACTTTATTTTAAAATTACTAAAAATAAAGAAAATTTTGTTCATGTTTAATGCACTGTCATGGTAAATCTGGATAAAAGTAATGGAAGATTTATCGAAATTATAGGATCTCCAGCAGACCTTTGGGTTAATCATTATATTTGGAAATTAATTACACATGCAATTACACAATTACATGTAATTGTAATTAAAAAAAAATAATTACAAGTAATTTGTAATTGAAAATTTTCAATTATACATTATACATATAATTGTAATTGAAAAAATGTAAATTACAATTACATTTTTTCGGAAAAGAAATAATGAGAAAAAGCACAAGTGAGGGGTCAGCCCAACATGACGTATTCTTTTTATACATATCCACGCCTATCCAACCTATCCCAGTAAGTTTTTTCTACAAAATTTTAACAAAAAACAATTTAATTCTAAATGTAAGTGAAATTTGTAATTGAAATCACATTCAATTACAATTACTTGTAATTGAAAATGTTCAATTACAGTTACATGAAATGTAATTGAGTTTTTTTTAATTTCAATTACATTTATTTGCAATTGTAATTGAAATCCCCCAGGTCTGATCTCCAGATATTGCATATCTTTTTTATTTAAAAAAATAATTTTTGTATATTGTTAGATGTGGTCATATATAATATGATCTTAAGTATAAGGTCAATTTTTAGATATAATTGTATCAAACTATGTCCACCTTTATAACATTTTATATAATTTTATATAAAAAGGTATAATTTGATGTAATTGGATGAGGACAAAATTCGGATACAATTGTATCGAATAGCATAAAATTGTATCAAATTGTACCAAATTGTATACAATTGTATACAATTCGATACAATAAGATACAATAAGATGTTCTCATTTTTCGGATATAATTGTATATAATTACATAAAAGATTATATATAATTAAATATAACTTCATATGGCTCCATATCATTTTTTTTTACTTGGGAACACATTAAATTTTTAAAGCAGACTAGATCCAGTTTCTGCCATTTTCTATGGACAGGCTTCATCAGTGATTTTCCATTAAATTGTATTATTGTTTATATTTTTATTGTCAGATTGTCTCTATATGAATACTTTCAGAAGTGATCAAACAGACATATACAGTAATTCTGACTTAGCTGCACAACCAACTTTTGCAAGAATTTTTGTGCAGGTAAGCCAAAAACGCAGCTAAGTCAAATTGTTTACCTGCCTTAATGTGCAGTTATACCAATACAGACTGAAAACAAACAAAACAAATGAAGCTAATGATGACAACTTTGTGCTTTGCACCAGAGCATGCGATTTTTACGGTTAAAAAACCACTAAAGTAGGATATTTTTGTCAAAAAAAAGTTGACAACAGATTTATTTTTTTTTTTTTTATAGAATTGAAAAACAAAGCAAAACACAAGAGGCAGCTGACGGTGATCTTTTTTATGAAAATAATGTAAAACTGCCAAAAATATGAGGCAGTTATCTTAAATGCGCGGGTACAAAAAGTGCAACAATTAAAGAAGACAATTGCGTACATAATTTTGTAAAATAGAAACGAAACCAAAATTTTGTGCAGTTATAAAAAATGTGCACTTAAGAAAAAGGCAGTTAAATCAAAACTACCTACTGTACAAACATTCTACTTTAGATTTTTTGTTTATCTTCTTATTTCCTCCGTGTCACCTTTTCTAAGGTGACCATACGTCATCTTTTTGGAGGACAATCATCTATTTTAACTCGCTCTCATCTATAAAATTTGTGTCCTCTTTCTGTCATTATTTCACGCCGGGTAACCGGCTTTTCTGTCAAATCGTATGAAAAATGTCGTGCCATGGTTGTTCTGTTCATATTCTTACTTAACTTTCGCTTTTGAAAATAAATTTTAGCACTTATTTTCTTTTCGATACTGCATGCTGTACAATTTGTTGGATGAAAATGCGATTTTGATCGTGTATGGGCTTGTTTGACGACGATTACAAAAACAAAATGCACACGTCCATCCAGCCACATGCAAAATCGTGTATGGGCTCCTATAAGCTTTATGAGTACAGGGTTGATACATTGCAAACATTTAGTTCTATTATCCTATTTTTTAAGTTTCATTATTTTTTTTAACTAACTTTATATATTTATAAGTAAATGTGAATTTTTTTTGTTTTTTTTACTATTTACTGTTGACTATTAAATTGTATCTGTCGAATGCACCCATTGTCTTCATAACTTTTGGGTGATATTTCTTCCGAATGCTTATTGGTCCGAATGCTTATTTTGGGTGTAATTAAACTCCGGCGATTCCCATTTTTTAATCTTATGTAATAAACCGTATAACAATTTTTATTTTCACTCGGTCTGTAAGTGAAAGACATCTCAACATGTCTTTTTTGGAAATAGCTCCATCAAATACAAAATTAACAAAAAGAGGTTCAACTGTATTTATTATTTTTCAATCGTTGACGCAAATAAGTCGGTTCAACAATTTTACATATGTGAGTGTAAATTTTTCTGTAAAAAATGTTGAATTCAAATAATTTTTTTACTTTTGTCATAGGTTAGGTTAGGTTGAATGGGAGCCCGCCAGAACGGCGAGTTCACTCGGAGGCCATAGGGCCCATTGTGATTCCCTTAGTTTTCCCCACATGGAAAGAAATACCACGACCCGAGAAATCTAGAACCATCCCGATCCCCTTAAAAAGTTCGCAAGACCAGACAGAGAAACATCGCGTAGACTGTCCAGGTCGTCGAAGAACCTGCACCCCAGATATCTGAGTCGCCGTTCCTTCAGTCCCGGACATTTACAAAGCAGATGATGCACTGTCTCCTCCTCCTCGTCCCCACAGCCCCTGCAGTAGTCCGCCTGGGCGTAACCCCGACGCGCAGCCATTCGGCCCATCGCGCAGTGTCCCGTTAGAACTCCTACAAGCATCCCGACCGTCCGCTTGCCAAATCCAAGAAGAATCTTTGTCCTCCCCGGATCAGGCAGTGGCCATAGGGTCCGAGATATCCTACAATTGGTCAAGGTTGTCCACCTTGCCCTTGTCTCCCTATCCGATATATCCCCTATCACACCGAATAGCTCCACCAGAGGAACCAGGACCTCCGTCTGTATAGGGTCCTCAACCGACTCGGAGCCATTCCTCGCACACTCATCAGCCCGCTCGTTCCCCGCAATCCCAGCGTGTCCAGGGACCCACGCCAGCCTTACCGAGTGCCGACGAATACGGTCGAGGGATTCAATACAGTGCCGCACACACCCCGATCTGACAGTATCGGATTCCAGGGCTTTCAAAGCAGCAAGACTGTCCGCAAAGATGCTAATGGACGATGGATCCAAATCCCGTTCCATTATCATCCGTGCGGCCACGTCAATTGCATACACTTCCGCCTGGAACACGCTACAATCGCCCGAGAGTCGTATGGAGATTCGAAGGTCCAGTTCGCCGGAGTAAACTCCCGACCCTGTCCCCATGTCCGTCTTCGAACCGTCCGTGAACACTGAGATATCACCACTCCGAATAACGGAGTCGGCTGCCCAGTCTTCCCTGGTCGGTACAATCACCTTAAAAGTCCTCTGGAAATTCGTGACCGGTACAATAGAGTCCGTTTCACGATCCAGTAGTGCACGACCAATCCCATGCAGAATGGTACTGTGCCCCCAAGTGTGTTGCCTCAGCTCCTGCATCTCCCTGAGTCTGAGAGCTGCCTTTGCCGCCGTGCCCCTGATATAAATATCCAGTGGTGGGATGCCAAGCATCACCTCCAAACTTGCCTGGGGTGTAGAACGAGCCGCCCCCGTAATACCCAGACAAGCCAGTCGTTGCACCTTTGCGAGAGTGGAGAGATATGAACCCGTGTCCACCGCCCTCCACCACACCAGTGCCCCGTAGGTCAAGATTGGTCTGATAATCGCCGCATACATCCAGTTAATGATATACGGCTGTAGACCCCATCTCTTCCCAAAGGTCCTTCTACAGGTGTAAAAAGCACACAAGGCTTTTCTCATTCTCTCCTCGGTATTCCTCTTCCAGGAAAGTTTAGAGTCAAGAATGACACCCAGATACTTTGCCTCCCCCGAGAGTTGAAGATCACCTCTCCGGTTTGTACTTCCTTGTGAACAAAACAAGTTCGATTTTAGATGGATTGACTCCCAGACCGTTCTCCCTTGCACACCTGGATAGCATCGTAAGCGCCGACTCCATGAGATCACTGACCGTCTGGAGAAATTTCCCCCTGATCAGTAGCACAACGTCATCGGCGTATGCCACAACCTACTACAACCTACTTTTGTCATAATGTCATCTTTTTTCTTTTTCAAAATCTGGTCGCCTTACCTTTTCGCAAATGTTGCCACATTGACGTACGTACAAGTGCAGGCAATTTGTGTATATTGGAGACGGACTGCCAACAGGACATTTTTATTTTTTATAGTAAAGTGTTTTTTGTTCACGCTCGTCGTATAGACAAAATACAATTAATATTGTAGTTAATATGTATTTTTATTAATTCTAATTTAGTAGGTTTGAGCTTAAGAAGAAGAATAAACCTTTTCTTCAAAAGTTATAAACACATTAAATTTTAAAAATTACATAAAATTTTGGGTTCTGTTATCGCGAAAATTCAGTTTTCGCGACAGGTCTAATTTTTAATTAGTCGTGAAAATCGAGCCTGCACTGTACCAGTAAGTAAATATTTTAATATAATGCAAAAGGTAATGCCCTCTCATTACTATTGATAGCACACTATATACCATACATGGGCAAATGCGGCCCGCCAACCAATTTCGTGCGGAAAATTTTTTAAATTTTAAGCTAAATTAAAAAAAATTGAAATCAGATTTTAAAAATATACATAATATAGAAAACAGCGGTAACAAAATAAACATTCAATGGAGCCTCAAAAAAAATTACACCGATCAACAAATATCGACTTTTTTGAACAGAGTTCCTCTCAAACTTTTTAAAGCATTTTCGCCTCCTATATACGAATATTAAGTGAAGAAAGCCTTCTTCTTTGTTTAAACCTTAACCCTCTAACCGGCAAGCCCGCGGAGGCGGAGTATATTAAATTCACCAGAAATGTGCCAAAAGAGTATTTTATAATAAGAAATTATGCTTTTTCAACAGAAAACAAAATTTATAAAATTTTTTGTGAAGAATTTTTTTTGTATACAATGCACGGTTTGGAAGCGAGAAAGTGTCAAAGATAAAATTTCGAAAAATTTCAGAAATTAAATATTTTAAAACAACCAAAATTTAAAAAAATCCTAAAAACATATTTAAAGCGACTAAAACAATTGCTAATGACCACAAAGTAAGATTGAAGCTTAAGCTATTCAAAAAATTCCTTACTTTGGGCCAAGGACACACAGGATTCCATAAGGATACCTTTAAAGGACAGCGCCTTAACTTGAAAACGAATGGACGTATTGTTCTTAAATTTGGTAAAAAGAGTATATTTGGTATACATAGCAAACCTTATAAGTTTAAATAATAGATATTGAAGTTTTGATGCGTTTTCGCTCAATTTCGCATTTTTCGAAACACGAAAATCTCTACATCCTCTTAAGTAACAGCACAAAAAATGTAATTATACCCTACACCACTATGTGGTCAGGGTATTATAAGTTTGTGCTGATGTTTGTAACACCAAAAAATATTGGTCGTAGACCCACCTTATAGTATACCGATCGGTTCAGAATTTTTTTTTATTTCGATTTAACGATGTCCGTCTGTCCGTCCGTCCGTCTGTCTGTCTGTCCATGCAATCTTGTGCGCACTCTACAGGTCGCAAATATTAAGATATTTTGATGAAATTTGGTACACAGACCTATATTGGCCCAAGGACGAACAAGTTTGATTTTGGTGAACATCGGTCCATGTTTAGACCTAGTGCCCATATAAGGGTCCTACCAAAATTATATTGTTTATACGCTGCAGGTCGTAAATATTAAGATATTTTGACGAAATTTGGTACACATACCTATGTTAGCCCAATAACGCAGCCTATTGATTTTGGTGAACATCGGTCCATGTTTAGACCTAGTGCCCATATAAGGGTCCTACCAAAATTATACTGTTTATACGCTGCAGGTCGTAAATATTAAGATATTTTGATGAAATTTGGTACACAGACCTATATTGGCCCAATAACGCAGCCTATTGATTTTGGTGAACATAGGTCCATGTTTAGACCTAGTGCCCATATAAGGGTCCTACCAAAATTATACTGTTTATACGCTGCAGATCGCAAATATTAAGATATTTGGATAAAATTTGGTACATAGACCTATGTTGGCCCAAGGACGAAGCCTATTGATTTTGGTCAACATCGGTCCATGTTTAGAACTAGTGCCCATATAAGGGTCCTACCAAAATTATATTGTTTATACGCTGCAGGTCGTAAATATTAAGATATTTTGACGAAATTTGTTACACATACCTATGTTAGCCCAATAACGCAGCCTATTGATTTTGGTGAACATCGGTCCATGTTTAGACCTAGTGCCCATATAAGGGTCCTACCAAAATTATACTGTTTATACGCTGCAGGTCGTAAATATTAAGATATTTTGATGAAATTTGGTACACAGACCTACATTGGCCCAATAACGCAGCCTATTCATTTTGGTGAACATCGGTCCATGTTTAGACCTAGTGCCCATATAAGGGTCCTACCAAAATTATACTGTTTATACGCTGCAGATCGCAAATATTAAGATATTTTGATAAAATTTGGTACATAGACCTATGTTGGCCCAAGGACGAAGCCTATTGATTTTGGTCAACATCGGTCCATGTTTAGAACTAGTGCCCATATAAGGGTCCCCCCAAAATTGGCCTGGTTACAAACTGCAGGTCGCAAATATTAAGATATTTTAATGAAATTTGGTGCGCTGACTCACATTATAGAAAATTTTGACACGAGCCCCATTTTAACCCATTCGAATTTCGGATCCAAACAATACTCCAGACTGGTGTAGGGTATTGTATAGTCGGCATGCCCGACTTTAACCTTTTTACTCGTTTTTTTATTGCAATTACATCTTGGTAAGAGAAATAATTTGTGCTTAAACCTAGTAATTTTTATGCGCTAGTTTTCGAGATTCACCCTTAAACTATTTTGCCCATTTCGCCTAAAGTAGGCAACGAAAAAAAATTTTGTAGAAGAGTTTATTGTTTATTTTTCGTGAGGAACACATGGTATAAATTTCATTGCAAAAAAGCTTAGGCCGGTTAGAGGGTTAAGCCTGGGAAAAATACTTTATAGGTCAATATGACTTCTATGTCTTCTATGTACTTAGAAATCTCTTACTTTTTATGAATTTGAATTCAAAAAAATTACCTTTCATTTTACGAATTGTTTAAGGCTGTTCTAAGGACCTCGTAAGGATCTCTAAAATCTACTTTTGAGAATAGCACCAAAATTTGGTAAAATAGTTAGCCACAATAAAATTTTACAAATAAACCTGTGAAAATAGAAAAACAATTAGTAGCTTTTTTTTTTTGCTATTTTTACAGGTTTATTATTTAAAGGTGACATTGCAGAAACATTTTTGCCGATTTTTCCTAAATATTAAAAAGATTAGAAGAGCTAAAATAAACTGCACTGTGAGACAAATGGTAGGGGTCAGTGATCGGGAAGGGTTCAAACTACCGGGGAAAGTTATATCGGTAAAAAAGAAGTTATACGTGTCCCGGCGTTTCACTGGGTCACCCCTAGGAATCGAGATATATCGATTTGACCTTTGGTGGTCTTTTTTTTTGACATAACTCGAGAACCACTAGTCCGATTTTGCTCAAACAATTAAAAAAAAAATTAAAAATTACAATTCCTTTAATGTGTTCATATAACGTTTTTCTATATACTCAACAGTTTTGCCGGTAAAAATAAATGTTTGAAGAAAAAAATATTTTTTGCCTAAAATATTAAAAAGTAATAAACAAAAGGTTATTGATTTTTATGGTAGCGGTAACAAACATTTATTTTTACCGGCAAAACTGTTGAGTATATAGAAAAACGTTATATGAACAGATTAAAGGAATTGTAATTTTTAATTTTTTTAAAATTGTTTGAGCAAAATCGGACTAGTGGTTCTCGAGTTATGTAAAAAAAAAGATATATCTCGATTCCTAGGGGTGACCCAGAGAAACGCCGGGACACGTATAACTTGTTTTTGACCGATATAACATTTCCCGTTGGTTTCATCCCATCCCGATTTTGACTGTCGCATAGTGCTGTTAAATATAATAATAGTCATTCTGCTAAAATCAACAGAAGCATGTGATGAAAAATAGTAGACTGCTGATTTCATAAAAATAGATTTTTATTCTCTTAAAACAATTTAATTTTTTTTTGGGTTTTTTATTATACAAATGTACAGCAAAATTTGTTGCTGATTCTAGCAGAGTAAATTTTTACTTCAATTCACTAAAATTTAACCCAAATGCAACTAAAATTCTGTATATTTAACAGCTTTTTTTTTTGCTATTCTTATCTTACTAATATTTAGCAAAGAAAATGTGCTTATTTCAGCAGTTTTTTATGCAAATTTTAACAAATTTTAACAGCTTTACCAAAAACTTTTACAGACTTTTTTCTATTAGTGTACTTAACCATCCCGCTTTTGACGCGATTATACCGCTTTTTAAATGCTTGCGCCGCCTTGAATTTTTATCCCGCATTTAAAGGAAAAAATTCAGCCTTATCCAAATTTTTTAATATGATATTCAACTTTTGAATAAAGTTTTCATAATTTAATTTTTCTAGAGTTCCCAGCCAGCAAACGAGACTAAAAATGAATCAGAAAAGTGCTCAAAATATATTATTTAACTTTCACTTGTATAAAAGTGGCGCGTCCAAAAGAACCTTTTTTTTTATTAAAAAATGACAAAGAAATATTTTTAAAAATTTTTTAGGCTAAAAAATTTATATTTTTTTGAATCATTTTTGAATTGTACACAAATTCAAATTTATTTACATTTCTGAATCATCTTGGGATTTAAAAAATTTGCCTCAAAAGTTTGTGCTTTTACTCAGACTAATATTTTCCTGCAAAAAATGCGCAGTTTTTGACCAATAGGCTTAAAATTTTAAAAATATTTGCGCTTTGTTTGAATAAGTTTTGACTTACTGAATAAGAACTAGGGTATTCAATCGATTAATCGAATAACGATTTCGAATTTTTCTCAAAAATTGTTCGAATAGTATAAAATGTTAGAAAATTACAAAAATGTTTAAAAAATATTAATTCTTTATTATGTGCTAAAATTTCAAAACTTTTTTAAAAATTTGTGAAAAATAATTTACTGTAGGCTTGTACCTATCCGGATTTCATTCTGGCCTAAGAAATAATTAAGGATCGACCTTTTAGAATTTCTAGAGGTATTTGTTGGCTTCAACTCATAAGAATTTCATGTTTTCAAGTAGGAGCGTTAATAAACATCTTAAATCCCAAAGAATAACAAAAACAACATAAAATTATCACAATTTGCTTTGTCATCTTCCAAATTACTACTCCGTTGTGACTTATCTAGTAAAGTGGTGGTATCTATTTATATATCTTCCTCTAACTCCCACTGGAGCAAAGGGCGCTTATTTACGTATAATAAATTTTTTAATTATTTTTTACGACTTTTTAAATGTTGATATTAAACGAAAGCATTAATAATTATTGTAATTAATGATTATTAGAATTATTAATTATAATTAATGCTCAATTTAATAAAGCTTGTTTAGTGGGCACTCTGAATTAATAAAATAAAATAAAATAAAATAAAGGGAGTGAGGTACGGAAACATAGAGAGAAAATCAATTCTCAACAGAATTCCTCTCAATGCATACAAAAGAGATACAAATTAATGTACGGGGCAAGGTTGCCAATGTAGCCATTTTCCGGCTAGATCTAGCCATTATAATTTTATCTAGCCATAAAAAAATGGCTAGATTGGATCTAACCATTTTATTTTACCCTAGCTATTTTTTCTTTTAATGTTTAAAGGCGTGTTTACAATGATAGAGTGACTACTCTGTAGCACAGATTGAAATGTTAATTGTTCAAAATACAGAGTAGATTTACTTCTAAAATTTATCACACCTCAATACTTACATTATATTTTCGCATAGTATATGCCACCACCGCAATATTTTCGTATTTAATTCTTTTGTTTTAATACTTTTTATATAGTTTATTAAAAAAATTTCGTTTTATTTTTTTTTTAAATTGTTTTTAATTTGTTGACAATTAGAGATGTGAACAAATTAGTGATGTGTTTTTTTAGGTATATTTGTCATGTTAAACACTTAACAGATCAATGTTAGCTCTAGAGTGCAGCAAATCTGTACTCCAGAGTCAAACAAGTTTTACTCTGTAGCGGAATAAAAAGAGATAGTAAAATACAAAAATGTGTTAATATGAAAGAGAAAAAAACTAAATTTGCTACAGATTGGAGTACTCCAGCATTGGAAACGCACCTTTATGATTTTAAAAAATTTAGTACAAAATTTTAAATTTTTTAAACTTCGATTTAAAATCATGTTTTTTGTAAAATTTGAATGAACATATTTTAGAAATTCGAAAAAAATTATAATTTAAAGGCTAGTTTCATGAAATTCGTGTTAGAACTCTTCATTATCACTGATTTATATTAAAATTATTGGGTTTTTTGCATTATTTATCAATTTTAGCCATTTCTAGCCATTTTCGCTCCGTAATCTAGCCATTTTTTCAGTTCAAGTGTTGGCAACCTTGGTACGGGGTCTTATATTCTTCTTTAACTCTTTAACTCATTGCGGTGTGGTTTTCCCTGATGTGGATAAAATATTAATATGTGAAAAAGAGGACAAAAAAAAAAATAAAAATAATGACAAAATCTGATCTCAATTATTAATTTTTTTTCATTTCTATAAATTTCAGAAGAATTACTGAATTTATTTTTGTTCCCTTTTTTAAATAAAATTATTAAAAACACAACAAGTGTATGTATATTATTTTACAGAAATTTAAAAAAATTTTTTTTTCTTAACCTTAACCGGTTAAGAAAAAAAACCCGAATAATTATTTGCACGATTAATCGATTAAAATAAAAAGCCGATTAATTGAATACCCTAATAAGAACACTCATAAATGTATACAAATTTTCTGGCTGGGTCATCAGTCATATGATTGAATTTTTAAAATTTAAGAATTAATGCAATCAGAGCCTGAGAGGTTTGATATTTGTTATAAATTTTCAATAAGAAAATGTTGTAGAACTATGACTTTTAAATTTCCTTTACATTCAGATTTTCTATAAAAATTATATTTTTCCACGTTTTTTTTTTTATCAAAGTTCCGTTTGTCACGTACCTAATTCATGTTACACATTTCAATAAATTAAACAAGGGATCAAAATCCATTAAGTAAATAAAATTTGCAAAAACCTTAAACCAATTTTTTTGAAATAACGAAAACTATATTTTCGAAGATTAATTCGACAAAGTTTTTTGACTTCAGAGGGGCAATTCTGTAACTTTTTAACTCAATAAAAACATTTATTGAGTCTGTGCCTACATTTTTAAATATATTTCGATCAAAAATATAAAAAAAAATCATCAAATATTTCCCTGGGGATAAAAAAAAAGAAAGACTCACAACTCGAAGTCTATTGAATTGACTTTTTCTGACATTAGCTCCGGGCTTAAGAATTCAAAAAAATTAAAAAAAAAGTTTTAACAGAAGGCTGTACAAAAACTTTGTTTTTGTCGAGTAATGTATTAATTGGTGCGGCCCTCAGTATGATTGTGAAATCCCAAATTTGGCCCTTCAATCAATTTACGTGCCCATACCTGATATATACTGTTTTATTGTGAGAGATTAATCCCAACTGGATCGAAAACCGTAGTTCCTAACATTTTGTATGGGCAGCAGAATGTTGCTAGTCGTATAAAATTTGCCGTCGTAAAAAAATCTATTCTGTTTTCACAACGCTGCGCTAACGTATATTCAAAGTATTTGTCAGATTGTTGCCTATGAAAACAAATACATACAGCCAAATTTATAATTTGTATTCCTTTTTTTCTAAATATCAAAAAATGTCGACAGTCGGTTGTCGCTTAAGAGATTAATCACAATTGGGTGGAGCAACGATAACAAATTTAATGGCAATTAATTTAAAGTAAGCGACAAGCGTCGAGTGTCGACGTTTTTTATCCGTTTAGAAAAAAAAAATTAAAGCAAAATCAGATTTTGGTTGGGTTTGTTTCGTTATATTTTTTTTTACCGATTTAGTTAGTTTTGCATTAATTTTTGTTGTTTTTAATTTTAGTCTAATTTTAGTTTTTGACGGTAAAGTAATTTTTCATTGAAAATTATTTTTTTTCTGTCAAAAATACATATGTAGGGGAGAGTCGTGTACCTTGTTACTTTTGAAAATTCTGTGCCAATATCTCTAAGATTAAGATAGATGCGAAAAATCCTTAAATGCAGAAATATTAGTGTTGGTGTTGTTATAGATTGGAAATAATAAAAACTTTAATAATTCTTATGTATTTTAAGAAATTACAATTTTTATAGAAAACCGAAAAAGTTTCCAAATTACTAATTGCCGTGTACCTTGGAACTCGTAAAAATTTAAGGGAATTTCTTAAAAAAAATATTACCCCATAATGAAATTTGTTGCATTATTTGCAATAGAGTTGATATCTACTTGAAATGAGACAATGCAATTTAATAATTGCATAAAAACATCATTTTTAAAAAATTGCGAAAATCTTAAAGGTTTACAATTAGCCTATGGAGCTTCAATTAATCATGTACTGGATTTGTTGGATACACAAAAGAGGAAATATTCAAAAAGATCCAAGGTACAATCATTTTAATTTTTGCGAAAAAGATAATTTTTTTCTTATGTGTACAATATATGTAGTTAAGAAATTTACTGGTTACTGCATTTAGAAAACGACAAACTTTATATTGATTTAAGCGCATTTCTTGAAATATCTTGATTATTTTTAAAAAATTAGTTTAAATTTTTTTTTTCAAAAATTTACTTTTGTCGATCCAAGGTACACTCACCCAATTTTAGGGTCTCCTATAGACTTATCTGAAACTCTGAGTAGTTTAAAATGATCATTGGGCAAAATAAAAAACTTCATAGAAGAAGACTTTACCGTAAAACATTAATAAATAAGAGAAAAATGTAAAGTTCCAAGGCACACGCGATCCAAGGTACACGACTTTCCCGTATATATTTTTTGTAAAGAAAGTACGAATCTGATAAGCAACCCTAATTCAGGTATAAAAATGTCAACAATTTTAAGTGTGTTTCGTCGCGAAAATAGAGTGGATGTTGTTGCAACGAAAAATCGCCGGACGACATGTCGACATTTTACTTCTCATACAAAATAGGAAAGCAATTGTCGCTGTCGTTGTCGACCCAGTTGTGATTACACGCTTAAACTTTTCTAAAAAACTTTAAAAAGGACTCAAGTATTACTACAATTCCCCCTGTATTTTAACTATAGATATTTGTGCAACAAACACATGTAGCCACACACAACTACAATCGGATACACACGAATACATTTCTATAAAGTCGCTTACACAGTTGCATATCTTCGTATAACAATACATATAAATGTAATAACAATAACAACCCTTAGAATACATTATATGCCACCCCATGTCTGCTGTTGTGCTTACTACTGCCACTGACACTACAACTACTAATTCCACGACTACTACTACTACTACTACCACGGTGGTTACCTTAACCTGTTCTACATAGTTAAGCTTTTACGCACTATACTCAATCGCACAAACATTCTGGTTTGTTTATAAAGAGGAAGAAAATACAATTTGTTCGATGGGGCAACATCATCATCATCATCACAACTACGTAATTTTTAATGCTCACCTTACTCAACTTGGTTATTTTGAAAAATATTTTGTACGGAGAAATTTTAATAGTTAGGAGAGTGAAAATAAAAACGTTTTCACATTAAAGTCGTCGATGATGATGATGATGACGATGAGAGCGAGCAAAACACGATGAAATGATTTTTCTTTCTTTAGTTTTTGTGTGTTAAATCCATTTAGTGGCACAAGAACGAAATCAACCCAGAAATACTTGGCCCAGTATCAATTTGTACGTTTTCCCATAATGTCTGCCATAGATACGTGGTCAAAGTTGTCATCATCGTGTACGGTAGTTAAAGAACAACAGCAAAAATAGTTTCAAAAAAAGAAGAAAAATTAAATATTATAGAATATTTGCAAAAAAAAAAGAAGAAAAGAAATTTATGAAAATATGAAACCACGATACGACAACTTAGTTGCGTATTGAAAATTCAATCAAATAAAAGGTGTGTGAAAATGTAAAAAATCAAAGTGAAAATTTTATGTGAAAAAATTGAAAATTTAAAAAATTCTTTCATACATATACACCAAATATAATACATATTCTAATACATATTCTATAAGTGTGTCTGTTTGTATATTTAATCTATACGTATGTATAGAATTTTCGCCCATATAGATACACACTAACTTTAACCACACGTTCTTTGGCGAATGGTATCCGAATGTATTGTCGTGTTGTTCGTGTTGCCGTCGTTGTTATTATTATTGTTCTTGTCAGCCAGTCAGCCAGCCAGCCAGCCAGCCATCAAAAACAGGCTGTTTTTAATGTCGTAAATGTTGTCGTCGGTCGGTCGTAAAAACCCTGTTTTACCAAAAAAAAATTAATAATAAAAAAATAAATAACAAAATAAAATGTGAAAATTTGTAAAAAGTTTATTAATTAATTTAATATTTCTCTAATAAAAATTTAGTTTTGCTACATCTAACGTTATAATAACTCAACAAAATTCAATTGATTCGATTTCCGTTTGTCATAATTCTTATGATTAATCACAAAATTTTCCTAATTTTCTTCATAGCGATTTAAACGAATACAAATTTAATGGTATCAGGAAGTGTAGAATAAAAAGTTTAATCGTATCATAATAATTGCATTCAAACAATAAGAGTATTACGAGATTGTTTGTTGCACAATTTATAATGTCATCTCTCACTTTTTTTCGTTCTCTTTTAACAAAAACCCCCCACCGCCACCTGTTTCCTTTTATTGTCGTGAAAAGACAACAATTAATGCAAAAAATATATACAAGAATGCATTAAACGGAACTAAAAAAGGAAAACTTGCAGGGATGATAAAAATACAACAAATTTTGGATATTATAGCAGAGTGGAAACCAAAAGTTTTTATAAAATTCAATTTCCATTAATTTTTTGATAAGTACATTCGTTTCTACGTGACGTTCCGAAACGAATCAGCTGATTTGTTTTTGGTTTATGAAAAAGCGTGTGTCGTGCCGTTAATTTCTAACGTAATGTTACGTTCTGGATGAATCCGTTGAAAACTGAATTATAAGATTTCACTTACACTCAAAAAAAAAGTCAGTAAAGTCAGCAAAAAAGGTTGCTGTGCCAGCAAATTTTTAGTCAGGAGCGTGTTTGCAAAAAAGTAGGTTATTTCAGCAAAAGGTTTGCTGAAAATCAGCGAGCTGATTTTTACCAAAAAAATAGTAATATTCAGCAAAAGTTTTGCTAACACTTTGTCGATTGAAAATGAAAAAAATTCCTTGCTAAAATCACTAAACTTTTTGCTGAATATTAGTAGACTGAAAAAAACTCGAAAAGCTTGTAGCGAAATTTTATTTTAACTAATTTATTTGCTGAAAATTTAAATATAGAAATTGTGTAGAGTTGTTTTCCTTTTTTATCATTTGCGTTGTCTGTACTACATCCAGACTAGATGCGTCATCTACATCTTGTCTATCTGGTTGTCGTCCACGCTATAAATGCGGTTATCAGCACAATTTTTGTAGCAAAATAAATTAGTAAAACATTAGTTCAAAATTAGTTTAGTGCTAAAAAAATATAACTAAAACTTTTGCTGAAAACGGAATTTCAGCAAAAAAATTGTTGAAAACTAGTACACTTGATATACAAGACGTTTTACTAACTTTTCTACTAACTTATTTTTTTGAGTGTACCTACACAAAAAAAAAATCCGTAAAAAACACGAAAGTAAAACAGCCTGCCAAAAAATTAAAAAGTTTTTTTTTTGGAAAAATCAATTGCTGTATCATGGAAGACGAGATGTATGTTTTAGTCGACTTCTCACAGCTTCCAGGCAAGCAATTCTACATTGGAGACTCGACGAATTTAAGACAAAAAGGCTGTCCAAATTACCTCGAAAATTCCTGGTATGACAAGCTATCTGCTCTTGTGGAGAGAGCAGAGTCTTTCGTGACCACAGGTACAATAAACTCGGAAATTTATATCAAAGAGTGCCTTTTGTTAGACAACATGAAGTGTGCACTTTCTTTCGCCAAAGATGGCAAAGATTTCCGCAGATAGGAAGGGGTACCAGAAAAGTTAAAAAAATCTTATAAAATAAAAATTATAAAAATTTGTTTATTACTAGTTTTGTAATAATCTTAAAAACATGGTTATAAAATAGTTTTTATTTTTAAAATTGAATGACTGGTTCAGCAGATTTTTTGAATTTTGTGATGGATGATTTTTTCAAACGCAGTCCTTAGTAGCGTATTCAAATTACTTGGGTTTGGCTTACTCGAGTGAGTTTTTGGACTTATTCGATTAATCGCGTAAGGTTTTAAAATTGCTCGAGTAACTCGATTAATCGTGTAAGGTTTCAATTTACTCGAGTAACAATTTTATTTCATTATTTTTTCGTAAAAATTACCCATTTTTGTAGGTTTTATAGTCTATTAGTAACAAAACACAACAAATTAACAATTAAAATAAATCCATAAGTAGAGTTTAAAAAAAATTGAGTTCCCCGAGTAAAAATAGTTATATATTGTCATATATAATGTGATTGGGCTATATCTGACAATGAATGGAGTAACATTAAGACACATATCATTATATACAACTACATCTGATATTATTTTTTCAACGAATTTTCTATACGGCAATTGATATTATTACATATCCCCGAATCTGACTCCATATATAACTACATAAGCCTTATAAAACTAATCAAATTATATGTAGTGATCGATATGATTATATATGATTTGATACTAAGTTTTATAACACTGTATGTGTCGTCTTACTAAAAATATATTTTAATTTTATATAACTTTCTATATAATCCCATACAAATAAATATATAGTTCAACATCAAATTTAGTTATCTGCAAATTCAGAGTTACAGTAGTGGACTAAAATGTATACATTAATACAACATTTTTCGAAATTTGTTATAATTTTTATTTTATTATAGAAACTTAAATGATTTTTTTTAAAGCATAAAACTAAAACATTCTTCTTCAATAAAAACCTAAATACAGTAGAGTATATCATTAAGAACAACTGATTTACGCAGAGGAACCACAGAAAAATATAAGAGTATCGGTATTTTAAAAGTTTTCGTCTGGCCCTATGTTTTTGGGGTGTTAAATTTCCCCTCTTTTAAAAATGTTTATTGTGAATCGGCATAGTTTCCTATGCGTTTCCATGTGAATCTTCCACTTTAGGTACAGGATATGTTCAGCGAACTTATATAAAACACTACGAGAGACATTTTTGTGGAACATTTTAACCCTCTAACTCTGCAATTAATTGTGACCCTTTTAAAAAAGGGCCAAAAAGACCCATAAGTTGAAGAGTTCAACCCTATAACTGTTCCGCAAAAATATTTGTCATGAAATTCTACTATAAGTCTCTGAAGACATCAAAGTTGAAAATTTGACTTCAATTCCAGAAATAAATTTAAAAAAAATCAGTGCTCTTATATGGATGTACAACTTGGAAGGTTACGAGGAACATAACAAAACGCCTTCAAACTTTTATAAATCGCTGCCTAAGAAGAAAATTGCGTATCTTTTGGCCCCGAACAATATCGAATATCAAGTTGCTAGCTAAAACAAACCAGATGCCGGTAGCAACGGAGATACGTAAACGAAAGTGGCAGTCGATTGGACACACATTACGTCGCAATTATGATAATGTCTACGTACAACATGGAGACGTTCAACAGAATCCGAAATGAACCAACTAGGTGTATCTCGGAACGAATTAAGATCTATCGCTCAAAATCGGGTCAGATGGCGATCTGCTGTTATTAGCGCCCTATGCTCCAGTGGGAGTTAGAGGAATATATACAGTAGTGGACTAAAGTGGATACATTAATTCAAGATTTTTCGAAATTTGTTATAATTTATATTTTATTATAGAAACTTAAATAATTTTTTAAAGCATAAAACTGAAACATTCTTCTTCAATAAAAACCTAAATACAGTAGACTATATCATTAAGAAGTTAATGAAAAAAATAATTGCAAATTGTGACCGCTTTTATCCAGTATTGTTCATATTTGAAATTTTCGGCAAGTTCTTTCTTTAATATTTTGTCGAAAGTCCTTTGTTCTTTAAAACAGATTTTATGCGAGAAGGAATGCTTTCCACGACATTTTTAATAGTTTGAGGTGGAATATTAGCCCATTCCGCTGAAACTCCTGACCAAAGATCATCTAAGTTGTTCGCATTGGGAGAGTCTTCTTTTGACAATTGCCCACCAATTCTCGATGGGATTCAAATCGGGGCTCTGATCTGGCCACTTCAAAAACTGGAAAAACCACACTTGGATATCACAAATTGAACAAAAGTTATTAATACAGATTTACAAATATTCAAATATGAATCCACTTTAGTTCACTACTGTAATTACTACATAGCCCAATAATTTCCACGTGATGTTTTTGCATGTAAAATCATATTAAAAAATGATGCGTACGATTTAGAAGACAAAAGTATTCAAATAAATTTTTATTTTATGTTTTAAAATTTGGGTCATTAAAATTGTTAAAACCATAGACATTTCAATCTCAATTTAATAGCTGGTATGCATAAAAAGTATGCCTACTATCAGACAAAATTTTATAAAATCAGATATTTTTATATCGAATTAGATATAATTTGATGTCCTGGATATGGACAAATCTCGGATCAAACTGTATCAAATTATATCTAATTTGATATAATTTGACACATGTAGATGACCCATTTTTCGGATCAATTAGTATGTCGTTGTATATGGGGATTTATCAAAAAAGATAAAATTATGCATGACACCATATTAAGATTTTTACCCGGGTCATTCTTTTAAGTAAATCTAAAAGAGGTCGGTTAAATACTTGTTTAAAAACTAATTTGTAGTGCAGTTTTCTAAAAAGCTAAACAAAATTAATTTAAAACCATCCTAACTCAATTTTTTTTTTTTTAGAGGAGAAGGAAAAAACTTAATAAAATCAAAGTTATTCAGATTTTATAAGTTTTTTCCTATTGCTTTAAAAAAATAAGATATAGAGTTATGTGAATTTCTAATGCATGGATTACATTTGAGTTACATATTTCGATATAAATCAGCGCATTGTCACCTGTTTTACAAAATTTATAACAATCTGACCAATTTTTGGTTAATACATAACATTTGTGACCAATTTTATAGGCCAAATGTAAACTCCGTAACAAGTAACTCATAAGGTTTTTTAACTTTAATAGCTTATATTTTAATAACCAATAAAGCTAAACACTAACTGTAAGAATTTTTATGAAGAGGAAAAGAGCCGTTTTTAATAAAAATTAATACATTTTACAAGCTTTTTCGTATATCTTAGCTATCACGACTTCAACTCTGTAACGATTTTTCGTCATAATTTTTGATAAAAATGCATATACCAGAATTTTGGAGTTATCTATTATTTATATTGCGAAAAGTATAATGTTATTTATACTCAAATGATCGTTGGACTGTAAGTAATCATCCAGTATAACATACTTGAAGCTTTTCTGCAGCATGTAACATTCTCGAGATGAAAAAGGATGTTTTTAATAAGATTTGAAAAAATGTTGTAAACTCCGTTCCTAATTTTTACACCAAACTATTTAACGAGTAAGAAAAACAATGTCATATTTAGATTCACCTTGTAGGCATCATGCGATTTTGTTTCGGAAAAAAAAATCTGACAAAGCGTTACTGAAAGAAAACGAAAAAAAGTAACCAAATGTAAACTCCGTAACTGTAAACTTCGTAACCACAATTGTTTGCATCAGGTTTCATTCAAATAAATGTAGATAAATGTTTAAAATATTTTAAAATAACCATAAACAGAGGTGATTCAACTAATATTTATGCGTCAAAAGACGATTCAACTAATAATTTTGCGTCAAATCAAAAAAAGTTATCAGTTTTTTACTCTAAGCTGCTGGAGCGAAAAACGATTGATTTTGCATTTCATTGGTTTTGAATCGATATTTCGAGTCATTACTGACATTAGTTTGACAAATTAAGTTTGTTTCACACAATTAAAGAATTTTTTGATCGTGAAATGTTATGTTTTTAGTATATTATTTTGTAACTGCGCAACCGCTGTTTGGATTTTAAAAAATTTTATATTTTTGAAAAGCATTTAAAAGGACCAAAAATACAAAATTAAAAAAAAAAAAAAATTTTTTCGCGGAATGAATTGTATTTTTATTCGCGAAACCGCCAATTTGATAAACACAAATTATATATCATTGGAAAGCAAGTTGAAAACCCAAATACGAAAAACTAATAAATTGAAGAAAATTCGTATCCAATTTTTTTTTGTTATATCTTTTGCTTGCAGAAATGTAAACTCCGTTACAACAAAAAAAAATTAAAATTGTGCAAAAAAAGTTATTGCGACAACTTGTAGAAGAGATTTTTTGCAATTAGGTTTATAATGACTAAACTTACTGATTCCATTAAGAAAACACCGAAATATTAACACTTTTTGCTTATCACAAATTTGGCCCAAAAATTTATCACATTATTTGATTTCACCCATATACATATTTAAAAAAAAAAAATTTTTTTTAATTTAGATTAATATAAATCCCCATTATTTTTTACTAGTGTTTCATAACTATAGCCGCACTTTCAGAAAAATGGATTTGGAAGTTAAAAACTTTTGAGTAAAAAATTAAATAAAATAATTTAATATTAGGTAAGTCGACCTGATTTTAATTAATACCAAAAATTCCATTCGGCATCCGCCATTGTACACTGTCAACCAATTTTGTTCATTCATTGGTATTCCAATACTATTTTCTGCTCTTTTAAGATCAAAAACTGTTTGATACTATAGATTTTCTGGAAAAAATTACATAATGAAATTCCGTAGGTATTCTAGATTCATCTCTTATCCCGGAAATGTACGGGTCATTCCATAGATATAGTATTTTCAGTTTGAAAGCATACCTGAGTAAGTGGATTTTTAAGACCTAATGCGTTTCCAGGTTGAAAAATCAGTTTAAGTGAACATTTTTTCTAAAAAAAATATACGAATTTCTCTTCCAAGATTAAAGCATACTCCAATGATCTCATCCGTGACACACCAAAACAACAAAGCAAACTTTCCTGTTACAATGAAATATTCCACGAACCACTAACAAATAACCCCGAAATGAATGTTTAGAAATGCCAAAATTTCTTCTTCAGATGGATCCAATAGTTATTAATATCATCTATACTTTTCAGAATTTAATTATCTCAATCGATTTTAACAGCGTTTAAGCGATGAATGGAAGAAACTCCACAATTTATAATTTTATTTACTTCGTTGTGAAAGAACTACTTTTTGGGTATGGTTGAGGGTATGGTTGATTTGGTGTTACCTGGTACACGGATGAGATAACTGAAGTATGCCTAAATCCTGGAAGAGAAATTTATGCAGTGTTTAAGAAAAAAAAACGATTTTTCAACCTGGCAACGCATCAGCCCTTAAAAATCCACATATTTAGGGATGCATTCACACTGAAAATACTAAAGCTATGGAATGACCCATATATTTTCGGGATAAGAGCCGAATTTAGAATACCTACGGAATTTTGTCATGTAATTGTTTTCCAGAAAATCGATAGTATGAAGCAGTTTTTGATCTCAAAAGAGCAGAAACTCGTGTTTGAAGACCAATGAATGAACAAAATTGCTGGACAGTGTACAATGGCGGATGCCAAATGGAATTTTTGGTATTAATTAAAATCAGTTCTACTTTAGCTAATATTAAATTACTTTATTTAATTTTTTACTCAAATGATTTTAATTTCCAAATCCATTTTTCTGAAAGTACGGCTATAGTTATGAAATACTAGTAAAATAAAAATGGCGATTTAAATTAATCTACGTTAAATTTTTTTTTTGCAATACAGCTATGGACATAGAAATAGGACACTTCATACAAAATTATCTTCATGCATATTTCTCTTAATAATTATAAAGCAATAATTATATTTCTTTTCTATTATAGTAAACTGTAATCAAGTAGTCTCAGATTATATATAAAACTTTGCAATATTTAAAACATGCAAATATTTACAACAAAATTACTTTACTTTGTTTATATTTGACTTGGACATAAAAATGGGACACTAGCAATAATTGCCAAAATTTTACTCGATGCACTTAGTAATAATTTTCTTTTCATAATTTGCGTTTGAAATAAGTAAATTCTTTTCTAATTGTACCAATATGGGACGTGGAAAACATTGTAATTCAGAAAAACGAAGACATATATCTCAATTCCACAACGAGATGAAATCTCCAACTGAAATTGCTAAAATACTAAAGTGTTCGCGAAATATGGTATACAATGCT
This sequence comes from Leucophora obtusa, assembly GCA_949987735.1. Lineage (NCBI taxonomy): Eukaryota > Metazoa > Arthropoda > Insecta > Diptera > Anthomyiidae > Leucophora > Leucophora obtusa. The sequence continues at coordinate 93,625,037 of OX465296.1, forward strand.
ATTCGTCTATGTGCTGCCGACAAGAAATATCATACGCAAAATAAAGAACGTAAGCCAATCCGTCGTAAAACTACAACTTATATGGACAGGACTATAGTACGCAAAAGCAAACTCAACCCTTTTATGTCCTCCCGCCAAATAAATAATGAAATCAGGGAAAAATTCAACGTTAAAGTGTCAGACAGATTAGTAAGAAGAAGACTGAATGAAGCAAACTTATTTGGACGAATAAGTAGAAAGAAGCCTCTTCTTTCAAGAAAAAATATTAAGAAACGTATTGATTTTGCCAAAACCCACAAAGGAAATGAGTTATCCTTTTGGAAAAATGTGCTTTGGAGCGATGAAACGAAGGTAAATCGTGTCGGACTAGATGGTAGAACATTTGTACACCGCCCAAAAAACCAGGCTTTAAACATTAAGTACACTCAGAAGACCTTGAAACACGGTGGGGGTAATATTATGGTATGGGGGGCTTTTTCCTGGCGTGGTGTTGGGCCTATCGTAAAAGTAGAGGACAAAATGGACAGGTTTCAATATTTGAGCATTCTTAAGAATGTTATGGAGTTATCTGCCTATGAAAATATGCCAGTTAAGTGGACATTTATGCAAGACAATGATCGGAAGCATTCGTCGAACATAGTGAAGGATTGGTTTTTACAAGAACAAATTAAGGTTTTGTACTGGCCAGCCCAAAGTCCGTACCTTACTCCAATAGAAAATCTATGGAATGATGTAAAAACAAAAGTTTCGCAAAACAATTACAAAAATTCCACCGAAGTTTGGGCTGGTATTCAAGAAGCCTGGTATTCTATACCAAAAGAAAGATGCCAGAGATTAGTTGAGAGTATGCAAAGAAGATGCGAAGAGGTTATTGATAATAATGGATACAGCACAAAATATTAGTGTAATATTAACGCTAAAAAAATAATAATTGTTTTAAAAACCCAAAAAATGTACGGATTTTTGTAAAAATATAAAATGTGTCCTATTTAGAAGTCCAGGTATTTTTATTAGTTTATACATATTTACCAATATATATAAAATAGTTCAAAGATTTTTATTTAGATAAAAAATGAATTACAATCATCAATAATAACACTTCCCGTATATGAAATAAAAAAATTTATTTTTGTTTTATTTTTCAAAATAAATAATGATTTTTCTTAACACATAAAAGTGTCCTATTTCCATGTCCATAGCTGTATGTTATTTTTAAATTATATTTTGCACCGTGTCAATGTGTGTTTTTAAGATGAATGAGGGCAATGTTTATTTATACATTTTTTTAAAAGGGCCATTGTCGTCCAACTTTCGGCACTGGTTAACGTGTTCCAAAAAAAATTGATTTCATCCCTTTGGGACCATTTCCAATAAAACTGGGGGGTATAATGACGAATCTATTTTTAAGGGACACCCTAATTTACACTTATCAAAAAAGTTAGTACAGAAGTCTGTTAAATGCGGTCTGGCGCAAATGAACTGTTTTTTCTGTTATTTTTTCTTAAAATTTAGGATTGAACTAATATTTTTGTAAATCCCATTTAGCATAACAATTACTTTCATTCGTATTTGAACTAACTTTGCATCCTAATTTTTACTAATTTATGTTTCTTAATTTTACAAATTTTTCAGCTAATTTAAACCCCAATTATTTTCCAAAGTTCATATTTTTGTGTCTCTGCTATCAATATCACATAGATATGGCTCTATATTTTCATAATTTTTATACCCTACACCACTATGTGGTCAGGGTATTATAAGTTTGTGCTGATGTTTGTAACACCAAAAAATATTGGACCTAGACCTTATAGTATACCGATCGACTCAGAATCACGAATCGATTTAACGATGTCCGTCTGCCCGTCTGGTACACCGACCTCCATATGTCGACCCAAGGACGAAGCCTATTGATTTTGGTTAAAATCGGTCCGTGTTTAGACCTAGTGCCCATATAAGGGTTCCCCCAAAATTATATTGTTTATACGCTGCAGGTCGCCAATATTAAGATATTTTGATGAAATTTTGTACACCGAATTATGTCGGCCCAAGGACGAAGCCTATTGATTTTGGTTAAAATCGGTCCATCTTTAGACCTAGTCCCCATATAAGGGTGTCCCCAAAATTGGCTTGGTTACACGCTGCAGGTCGCAAATATTAATGAAATTTGGTTCGCTGACTCACATGGTTCCGAGAACAAAGCCCATATATTCTAGATAGGATCGGTCCATATTTGGACCTATCGCCCATATGAGCTATATTTACGATTTTCTCTTCTTTTATTATTTTATAGAAAATATTGACACAAGTCCCATTTTAACCCATTCGAATTTCGGATCCAAACATTAGTTGGCTTTTAACTAGACTAGTGTAGGGTATTGTATAGTCGGCATGCCCGACTAACCTTTTTACTCGTTTATTATATAATCACAAAATGGCTTATATCTCGGAAACTAAGCGAGATAGAGCAAAATGGACAAAAATTCGATACTATGAACCTATCAATCTTTATAAGCCACCTCCCAAAAATAAATTAAAAATAAATATGGGCCTGTCTCGGGACTGATCCGTAGAGCCCAAAAACCAAGACTGTAAGCGACATTTTGAAGAAAATTTCAGTTAAATCAGGTAATGTTTCTGTTGAATTTAGCTCAAATTTCTTAGCTAGAATTGTCTGTGTATTTAGCAGTGTGTAAAATTTAGCTTACCTAAATTTAGCAGACCATAATTCTCAACTTCATTGAAAATTCTGCTGGCGCAAATACAGGTACTATTTCCTGTTATTTTAGCAGAATTTTGAACTATTTGTACGGGCTTTTTTATGATTGTACAAATAAACTGAGTTTAGTGCTTAACCCTAGTTATGAATGTCAAATTTATATGGAAATATCTGTGGTTACCGTTTAACCAGATTTATGTTGGAAATAAGTTACTCGCCCTAAATGGTGTTCTTAATTTTTAATTAGGACAGGTTAATAATCAAATGAAGCTGGAAAAATTATTATTTGATTTGCTTTCGTAGTTAAAAATGTACAGCAAAATATCTGGCCAATGTAAACCCATTTATACTTTTGCATCTCAGTGTACATCTCTGGTAAGACCAATTATGGATTATGGATCTGTACTCTCGTACATGAATCGGTCCATCGTATTACATCGGTCCAGAAACAATTGATTTTGTTCCGCTTAGGAAACTCAACCTGGAACCTATCTGTTGATCTTCCATCAGATATTATTAGGCTTGATAGAGTTAAACTGATTACTTTAGTAAGCTGAAAGAAAATGCTAAATGTCTCATTTATGTTAAACTTGCTTAACGGTGGCGTTTCTTCTGACTTCCTGCAAGTAATGTTCAACTTCTTGTTCCTCGAAGATCTACGAGGGCAGTATGAAATGTTCTTATCCTGACTTAGAGATGGTGGTATAAACAGAAAAATATATAATGGAAACTTCCATCCGTAATATGAACACATGTTAAATTTCATTTCGATCTGTCAACTCATTCGTATAGTAACAGGTGTTCAAAAAAGGCGCTTCAGTGATTTTTTTATAATGGAAAAATTAGAAATTCGTGGTGTGATTAAATACCCAGGTAGAAATTGCTGACGTTACAACAAAAGTTATACTGGGAGAGCACTGTTTTTAACGAAATGCCGGTACTACTTAAAACGTGCTTTGCCAGTACTGTTTTCTGAAAATTAACAAGCTTTTTATAATTTATTAAAATTAACAATTTTATAAATTTCACGTATTTTTACATCTATTACACAATTATTTATGTAAGAGAGACATCGCCATTCTTTTCTCGTGAAGTTTCGAAAGATACATTTGAAGAAATTCCATTAAGTCTCAAGACATTGCCAAAAAAAAATAAAAATAAAAAAAATCTGTGATGTACACTAAGAGGACAGTAAAGTTCTAGGAAACTACTAAAATTGTTATTAAATGTACTGGGATGATACGTTGGAAAATAACTACGGCCAAGCGTTTATTGGTGTTATCATTTCGGCAACATGGCAGTACAGTGAAAGTTAAAAATCCGACGCATTGCCAGTACATGTACTACCGCCTCCAATACCGGGCCAACATTGTGCCGTTTGTATTTTTCTACCTGGGTATCTACATATGAAAGGTTTATCGGGACAAGAAATTCATAATGCTATTGTGAATGTGTTAGTAGAAAGTGCTCCTTCATATGCAACAGTAAAAAATTGGGCTGCTGAATTTAAACGTCGTCGTTGAAGATGAACCACGAAGTGGACGTCCAAAAACTGCAACAACGTCAGAAATCACAGCTAAAGTCCCTGATATGGTATTAGACGATCGACGAGTGAAAGTGTGTGAAATAGGTAATGCAGATGAAAAAGTTGTCTGCAATATGTGTTGCGCATTGTTAACAGTTGACCAAAAACGCATTCGAATGAAAATGCAACGAATTGAAGTACGAATTGCTTGACCACCCACCTTATTCTCCTTATTTAGCTCCATCTACCTGTTCCCAAATCTAAAAAAATTTCTTGCTGGCAAACGTTTTACATCGAAGGAAGATGCAATGGCAGCTGTAAACGATTATTTTGTAAACGTTGAACTAGGTGTATTGAAGTTTGAGGAGATTATATTGAAAAATAAAACAATTTTAAAAATCTAGCTCTTGTTTTTCATTGTTAGGCTAAGAACATTTCGAACTGCCCTCGTACTCGCTATTACATCGCGTTATATTTACAAGTCTTCCAATCGAACTACGCTAATGCTGATCCCTTTCATATAGAGTTTGCTAAAAACAGAAAAATTTAAAAACCGCGGTTTCGGTTTTTAAAAGTTATAAAAACCGCGGTTTCGGTTATTTTTCGGTTTTCTTGTGATATTAATAGAATTGTTTTAAAATAATTAAATATGTATAAAAATTAAATACGTATTTTAACACGTTCAAGATATTTATTAAAATTCGATTGAATTTCTCACTCAAATAAAGTCAATATCGCCGTTTCGAGACCTTTGTGGGAGAAGAAGAAAAAAACGCGGAAGCTCGTTATAAATTAAATTTTTTTTATTCGTTTGTGGGCAACTAAAGCTGTATTTTCAAGAATTTAAATTTTAGCAATATGGTTAAAACAATATAAAGGAAGAATTTTTAAAATTTCGCGGACTACGAAATAGAACTTTTTGAAAAATACACGGTGAAAATCTGAACTGAATATATAAAACTGGACATCTCCTAAAACACTTGACTTTTTGGTGCACTTTTTTCTAATTTTTTTTCTATCTGTAATAACAAAAACAAAAAATTCTTTAAAGTAATATTTAATGGAGAAAATTTTCATTATAATTAAATAAGAAATTTTGTAAAATAGGAGCTGAGCCATTTTCGAATAATATCCCAGCTAACGTTTTTCTGATGTTTTCACTGCTCATAAATGTCTCAAAAATTAATCATAATGGCTCAGAAAATTCTAAAATTTCCAATAATGCTCATAATTCCGAGTCTTTTGTGAATCATAAAAGTGATCTCGGAAAGAGGTTTCATCGGGGAAGAAATACACCGTCATGTACACTCATAAAAAAAAGCCCGTACAAATAGTTAAAAATTCTGCTAAAATAACAGGAAATAGTACCTGAATTTGCGCCAGCAGAAATTTCAATGATGTTGAGAATCATGGTCTGCTAAATTTAGGTGACCTAAATTTTAGGTAAAAAAGTTAGTTCAAATACAATAATTTATAAGAAATGCTGTTTAATGAAAATGAAAATTACTCAGCTGAAATCAACACATGTTTTCTGCTAAATTTTAGTTGGTTATAAACAGTACCCCGTTTCTGTATCTAATGCGAGAAGTTTTCGCATCGAGAAATGCATGGTCACCCTGCATTATACAGGCTGATTAAAGACGTCATAAAATGGACTGCAGTTTTTGTTGTAATTCGTTCAGATAATGTAACTTTAAGAACTGTTGACACATGTTGTTTTGTAAAATACCTAATTTAATTAGAAATAACTTACTGTGCAACGTATTACTAGCTGATTTGGTTTCATATATATTTTATTGTCTGCGACTCACCCTCTATAAAGCAGAGCAGGGTTGCATTTCACATGTTTCTTCCGCAAACTTTTTCGATGCGAGAAATACAGAAACGGGGTGCAGGTAAAAAATTCAGTTAACATTAAAAAATTTAGAAGAATTTTCGTTTAATAGAAATGAAAGTGGGTCAGTTGAAATCTGCTAAACATGCTGCTAAAATTACATTCACTTTTTGTTATTAATTGAATAAAAACAAATTAATGTAAATATTGTTAATTTTATTTTCAAATAAATTACACAATCCAAAAACACTATTTGCACTTTAATTTTCTTGCCAATATGTTAAACTCCCGCTGGAGTTGTATTATTTGGTTCCTTTTTTTCGTCTGCTTGCGGGTCGAATTTAGATGAAAATGTTAAAGGGCTGAAATAAAAGAAAAAAAATAACTTATTTAATAGTATTCCCTTAAATATAGTTTATATTATAAAACAAACCTCTATTATTTTATTTTTTAAATACAATTTTAGCTGCGAAATGTTAATGTCCAGTATACCTCCGTTTTCTTTTGCGTTCCTTTGCTGACTAACAGAAACAAAAGAAAACATGCTTTATCATATTATTTTATTTACTAGAACTTTCTAAACAAGCGCATATTATTTTTATTTGCATTGGTAAGCGTCATCAGTGATGACTCATCGCACACATTAAAATACACTTACTAGAAATTTTCTAATTTGTATTGGTCGGCAAACTCACCAATACACACTTCACCATCAAGCGCCATCAAGCACCATCAATCACTGTACACTAGCGCCCCTATCGTTTTCTTTTGAAAACACAAATATTAAAAAGTTGCCAATAAATTTATCTATATTAGCTGATAAAATTGTCAAAATCATTTATAAAAAAATAACTAAATATCAGGAGGAAAAATTAGTTCAAGTACAGCAGAAATATGTTTTTGTGGTGAAATTTGATAACTAACAACTTTAGCTAAACAACGGACTTAAACGAAAACAACAGGAAAAATTAGTTCAATTGAATTAGAAAGCGTTTAACAGACTTTTGTACTAACTTTTTTTTTTATAAGTGTAGCTATGATTTCATAAGGCCTTAGTGCTGTTATGAGTCTTTTCGGATTCTAATTGTACACTGGGATGAAATTTTGAATATTTGAGTATTTATTTGGTTTTTTTTTTCACTATAAGGACAATAAGAATAAAATTCTTTTACAGTCCAATGAGTGTTACATATTTAATTAATTATTTTAAGTGGTTAAAGTATTTATTAAAAACCGACTTATTTTTGTCGGTTTTCGGTTTCGGTTTTGAGGCTTGAAAAACCGCGGTTTCGGTTTCGAATAAAACCGAACAGCAAAGTCTACTTTCGAAGAATATGTAAACATTACAACGAAATGAATTAATTGATATTTCTTCAAATGTAAATGTCATTAAATTTTGTACTTAAATATGTAGGTTTTTAATTTTCACTTGTTAATTACACTCATAAAAAAAGCCTCTACAAATAGTTCAAAATTCTGCTAAAATAACAGGAAATAGTACCTGTATTTGCGCCAGCAGAATTTTCAATGAAGTTGAGAATTATGGTCTGCTAAATTTAGGTAAGCTAAATTTTACACACTGCTAAATACACAGACAATTCTAGTTAATTTAGCTAAGAAATTTGAGCTAAATTCAACAGAAACATTAAAAATGAGAAAAACATTAAAATTTTATTTTTGATTTAACTTTAAATGCGTTCTTCTCAAAACTTCATTTTCACACACTAGGTCCCTTTTCTCGGAGAAGGTTACATATGGTGCTTTGTGAATTAAGTCATCGAATTTTTAATTCTGAATTGAAAAATTGAATTAAGGAATTAATTCTTCAAAGATCTGTGAAATTTCAAAACAACATGAGGTTGTTTTGAAATTTCAGTCTGCATAAAATTTTAATATGAACAAAATAATGAACCGATAACAGTAAATTAATGGCGCTTTGGTTAAAATTCAAATCACTGACGAGTTGATGAAGTCGACGTACATTATAATGTACGCCACTCGCCAAAAGGTTGAACACAGTGAAACCTACCAAAAACATTGATTTCAACAGTCATTTAATAAAAAATTTTTGAGCAGCGGCTCTTTATGTAAAAATTATGGAGTTAAAAATTACCTAAAAGTACACTCATAAAAAAAAGTCCGTACAAATAGGTCAAAATTGTGCTGGCGCAAATACATGTACTATTTCCCGTTATTTTAGCAGAATTTTGATCTATTTGTACGGACATTTTTAGAGAAAATAACAGAAAAATTAGTTCAATTTAATCAGAACACGTTTAACAGACTTTTGTACTAACTTTTTTCTATGAGTGTTGGGAATCATCTCTTAGTCAAATGCGGACACTTAAAAACAGACTTTTTGTAATTGTGAAGGATTTTAGACCTCTCAATAGCAAAGAAATTTTAAGATTTTTACCACCGAATATTATGTTTGCATTTTGTCCGTTTTATTAAATGCAAAGTTTTTTTTTTAATTTCGGAGGTTCCAAGGCCCCACCAAGGTCCATTTTCGGATAGAGATAACCTTTTTATGGTTAGGGGTAGTCGAAATTTTCGTCAATTTATGGGGCATTTTAAAAAATCGGGAGGGAAAGAAATATTGCTAATACCGGTAAGAAACATGAAAAAATCCTTTAGTAATTAATTCTAATATTAATTACGATTGTCCTATGCGACGGTTACAAACACTTAACTAAAAAATAATAAAATTGAAAAAATTTGCACAGCAGCAATACAACTTCTACAATCAACACTCGGTATCCAACTATTGAATGTGAAAAAAGCGCATCATAATGTTATAATTACTTGTGAAAAAGGAGAAAAAACAATAGGATTAAGAGAGGAAACATTCTAATTGAAAAATAAATTGCTCAAGTATTAGTTAATTCTGGCTCTTCTGATTACAAAACATACATTGTATAGGCTGTGATTGAAAAAAACTTCAATTAGCCACACTCAGCGCTATGCCAACCGTGGTGTATTTTGTTATGAGGTGATGCTACGACTCATAGCCTGTGCAGAGGGCTGCCGGTTCAATCCCCGGTCAAAAAAGTTTTTCATATAGAGACAAATTAACAATTAAAAATTACTTTGATCAGTTGACACATAAACTAACCACTGACGAGTCTTTGGGTGAGACGAAACTGCGGCAGTCTGGTGATTCCCTTGGGTCTGTTATATTTTTCAAAAAAATTGTCTTCTTCCTATAAATCAACTCATGAAAATATTATATTTTCACAATAAATTGTGTAAAATTTAACGAATGGGTTCTTAAAAATTAGTTATAAATAATTTTAAAAATTAACAGTTAAAATTATTTAAAGTATTGAGGATTTTTAGTATTATGTTAAGTGATGATAACTAAAATCTTTGTTTAAATTAGTGTTTCAACTAAAAATTTGTTTAAAATTGGCCAAATAAATTTGAAACCCGTTTGACAGATTTTTTACTGACGTATTATTTTAAGTGTAGTCAGTTGACTTTAAGTAAGTTGACTTTATTAATTTAACACAATTGAATACAAATTTTGGATTTTTTTAATTAAAAAAACTGTTTTTCTTCAAACGAACTTTTACAAAGTTTATAAATTTATTTTTGTTCTGGCATTTTTTAAAACAATGAAGGTGTTGTAATTTGTATCAATACTTACACCTGCGGTCACGCACATCTTACCACTGAATTTTGTTTGACAAACGCTTGTTTAAATACAAATTAAAACGGTATTTTTTGCTGTATCGCAATTATATCCATTTATCTGTGCAAGAAACTTCAAACTTAAAATAAATTCGTAATATTGTGAACAAAATCATTTATAAATTAGTAGTGGCATCCCAGTGTAGAAAATCATTACCACACGCTGAAAAAAACGGCCTGTCCTAAACATATTCTTGCTGGTAATATATATATATATATATATTTAGAGACAATGTTAAACATATTCGCCGTGTTTTTACTAAAAACAATATATATTTGCATGCAAATATATTATATTTGCCTGTAAATATATAAATGTTTGGATGAAATGAAATGACGCTATCTACAAATATATATATGTTTGGCAGCAAACATATAATATGTGTGTCATAAACAAATTATTTTTACATGCAAATACTATATATAAATAATATATTTAGTTATAAAGCAATTATTAATATATGGCAAACAATAGGCGTATTTATTCTACTCTCCAAATTTCTCTATATTTTAATGGAAAAACATAAAATGTAAAATTAATACATACATCTACTGTTTGGCGATTATTTAATAACTAAATACATTATAAATCACATTGAATTTTACATCTAATACAAATCTTTCATTGAAAAATAATAACTACAATCTCTCATTTATTTTTTATTTATTTTTATTAACAAATATTAATGAAAAACTCTTATAATATGTTAATACTTTAATATACACAATTAAATAATTTTTCTTTTCTTTTTAACACAATTTTATGTTTTATTTATACTAATTTATTTTATTTTTTCACATCTTTCACAATAAAATTAAGGAAAAATATCAATAAATTTTCTGACTAGATGCAGTCTAGCTAAATTAAACGATTATTACCAACTACAAAAGTAATAATGGCTACATACAACTTTATATGTAACAAGAATGGAAATTCGCCGTTATTCCAAATATATGTTAATTGTGTCCCACAAATATAATTATTATAAAGTTAAAAATGCAAAAATATGTATTCTTAGATGACAAAATATGACTAATTTACAAACAAACCCATGTTTGCCGCGAAATATATGTATAGTAACTATAAAAACAATATAATTGGAAGCATACTCCAAATACATATATGGTAGCTTGTAAACATACATATAATTACCTCCAAACATATACAAAAACGTCTTTTTCCTACGTGTAGATATGTGGTTATGTAACTACATACTTGGTAGTGGTAACTAGTTACTTTTGTTATTACATTTCTTATTACCTTTATATGGCGATGTCGCGAAAAATAATGACGCTATGGTTACACAACAGCATACGAAAAATCAAAAAATATATCGTTACCTATGAACTTGCCAGTACTGATAAAAATAATGTTCCGAAAAATAGATTTTCAAAAAAAAAATTATATATTAAAAAAATATTTTTTATTGTATTTTTTTTTATAAAATTTGCTGGTGCGGGAATCGAACCTGGGTCTACAGATTGCCAGTCAATAGCTCTACCATCTGAGCTATATCGACATGTAATATTAAATAGATAAAAACATAATTGACCTGCTGCACACAAGTAAGCTTACTCGCCAACATACAAAAAATCAAAAAATATGTGGTTACATATATCCTTACCAGTGTTTAAAAAATATTGAGTCTACAAATAGATTTCAAAAAATTTTCAAAAAAATCTAGAAAATTATTTTCTATTTGAAATAATGATAAAAATAAGTCATTATCAGTCACTCATTATTATATGTTTTAAAATAATGCATAAGGTAAGTGGGTGTCATTACTGGTAGTCCAAAAAATAATGATATATCATTACCGTTTCTATACTGGGATATTAAACAGAAAGACCTCTAAAATGAGTCCAAAATATAAGCGGTTGACCAAAAGGTCATTATTTTAACATTGGAGGAAGAAGGAGTACCTACCTTTCCGCAAAATTGCAAGACGGATAGACTGTAGTCATCCAACCGTGAAAAATTTGCTGAAAAAAAAGAACCAGGACGACGAGAGATCAGCAGCAGGAAAAGAACTAGGAGAAAGACATCTGACCGAACAGATACCGTTATACACCGAACAAGCCTGAAGAATCGTTTTAAAAGTGCCGTCGAAATAAGAAGAGATCGTGAACAAGACCACCAAATTAGCATTAGTGTGGAAACGGTTCGCAGACCACGCCGGGAATTCGGCATTTGTTGCAGTAGACCAGCAAAAAAAACCCCTCCTGGCACAAAAATTGAGTGCTAAACGGTTGGAGTAGGACAAAATGCACTCTCCAGAGGGGGTCGACATCTTATTAGGCTTAAGATTATAATAATATTTTATCTAATATTCAAGTGAACAACCAGCAATTTTTTTTTTTTATCTTATTTAATATTGAAAATATTTTGAAAACCAGGATAAATATATGAAAATAAAAATTATCCCTTTATGCATTTCATATGAAAAACGAGTAAAAAGGTTAAAGTCGGGCATGCGAACTATACAATACTCTACACCAGTCTGGGTAAAAGCCAACTAATGTTTGGATCCGAAATTCGAATGGGTTAAAATGGGGCTTGCGTCAAAATTTTCTATAATGTTAGACAGCGCACCAAATTTCATTAAAATATCTTAATATTTGCGATCTGCAGTTTGTAACCAAGCCAATTTTGGGGGACCCTTATATGGGCACTAGGTCTAAACATGGACCGATGTTCACTAAAATCAATAGGCTTCGTCCTTGGACTGATATAGGTCTGTGTACAAAGTTTCATCAAAATATCTAAATATTTGCGACCTGTAGAGTGCGCACAAGAATGCATGGACAGACAGACGGACGGACGGACAGACGGACGGATAGACGGACGGAGAGACGGACGGACAGACGGACATCGTTAAATCGAAATAAAAAAAATTCTGAGCCGATCGGTATACTATAAGGTGGGTCTAGGACCAATATTTTTTGGTGTTACAAACATCAGCACAAACTTATAATACCCTGACCACATAGTGGTGTAGGGTATAAAAAAAGAAAAATACACTTTCGAAATCAATAAAATTTTGTTAAAAACCGTATTTTTATTTATAAAATCCATGTTTAAAATTGTTTTCATGTGTCTAAAAAATACAGCGAAAAATTAAGTGGTAAGATGTGCGTGACCGCAGGTGTATGTCCAAATAATATCCGTATAATTTTTGTTTTGTTAGAATTAAAAATAGTTTTGTCATTGGTGCTATTTTTTTTTACCGGCACTGTATATACACTAGGCCGGGTCGATTTGTGTGGAGGCCATGGCTCAGGGAAAATCGTATTCTAGGGATCAAAATAAGAAACTTTGCCGAAGGAACCATACCTCTAAATACCTGTATCGCAATTATATCCATTTATCTGTGCAAGAAACTTCAAACTTAAAATAAATTCGTAATATTGTGAACAAAATCATTTATAAATTAGTAGTGGCATCCCAGTGTAGAAAATCATTACCACACGCTGAAAAAAACGGCCTGTCCTAAACATATTCTTGCTGGTAATATATATATATATATATATTTAGAGACAATGTTAAACATATTCGCCGTGTTTTTACTAAAAACAATATATATTTGCATGCAAATATATTATATTTGCCTGTAAATATATAAATGTTTGGATGAAATGAAATGACGCTATCTACAAATATATATATGTTTGGCAGCAAACATATAATATGTGTGTCATAAACAAATTATTTTTACATGCAAATACTATATATAAATAATATATTTAGTTATAAAGCAATTATTAATATATGGCAAACAATAGGCGTATTTATTCTACTCTCCAAATTTCTCTATATTTTAATGGAAAAACATAAAATGTAAAATTAATACATACATCTACTGTTTGGCGATTATTTAATAACTAAATACATTATAAATCACATTGAATTTTACATCTAATACAAATCTTTCATTGAAAAATAATAACTACAATCTCTCATTTATTTTTTATTTATTTTTATTAACAAATATTAATGAAAAACTCTTATAATATGTTAATACTTTAATATACACAATTAAATAATTTTTCTTTTCTTTTTAACACAATTTTATGTTTTATTTATACTAATTTATTTTATTTTTTCACATCTTTCACAATAAAATTAAGGAAAAATATCAATAAATTTTCTGACTAGATGCAGTCTAGCTAAATTAAACGATTATTACCAACTACAAAAGTAATAATGGCTACATACAACTTTATATGTAACAAGAATGGAAATTCGCCGTTATTCCAAATATATGTTAATTGTGTCCCACAAATATAATTATTATAAAGTTAAAAATGCAAAAATATGTATTCTTAGATGACAAAATATGACTAATTTACAAACAAACCCATGTTTGCCGCGAAATATATGTATAGTAACTATAAAAACAATATAATTGGAAGCATACTCCAAATACATATATGGTAGCTTGTAAACATACATATAATTACCTCCAAACATATACAAAAACGTCTTTTTCCTACGTGTAGATATGTGGTTATGTAACTACATACTTGGTAGTGGTAACTAGTTACTTTTGTTATTACATTTCTTATTACCTTTATATGGCGATGTCGCGAAAAATAATGACGCTATGGTTACACAACAGCATACGAAAAATCAAAAAATATATCGTTACCTATGAACTTGCCAGTACTGATAAAAATAATGTTCCGAAAAATAGATTTTCAAAAAAAAAATTATATATTAAAAAAATATTTTTTATTGTATTTTTTTTTATAAAATTTGCTGGTGCGGGAATCGAACCTGGGTCTACAGATTGCCAGTCAATAGCTCTACCATCTGAGCTATATCGACATGTAATATTAAATAGATAAAAACATAATTGACCTGCTGCACACAAGTAAGCTTACTCGCCAACATACAAAAAATCAAAAAATATGTGGTTACATATATCCTTACCAGTGTTTAAAAAATATTGAGTCTACAAATAGATTTCAAAAAATTTTCAAAAAAATCTAGAAAATTATTTTCTATTTGAAATAATGATAAAAATAAGTCATTATCAGTCACTCATTATTATATGTTTTAAAATAATGCATAAGGTAAGTGGGTGTCATTACTGGTAGTCCAAAAAATAATGATATATCATTACCGTTTCTATACTGGGATATTAAACAGAAAGACCTCTAAAATGAGTCCAAAATATAAGCGGTTGACCAAAAGGTCATTATTTTAACATTGGAGGAAGAAGGAGTACCTACCTTTCCGCAAAATTGCAAGACGGATAGACTGTAGTCATCCAACCGTGAAAAATTTGCTGAAAAAAAAGAACCAGGACGACGAGAGATCAGCAGCAGGAAAAGAACTAGGAGAAAGACATCTGACCGAACAGATACCGTTATACACCGAACAAGCCTGAAGAATCGTTTTAAAAGTGCCGTCGAAATAAGAAGAGATCGTGAACAAGACCACCAAATTAGCATTAGTGTGGAAACGGTTCGCAGACCACGCCGGGAATTCGGCATTTGTTGCAGTAGACCAGCAAAAAAAACCCCTCCTGGCACAAAAATTGAGTGCTAAACGGTTGGAGTAGGACAAAATGCACTCTCCAGAGGGGGTCGACATCTTATTAGGCTTAAGATTATAATAATATTTTATCTAATATTCAAGTGAACAACCAGCAATTTTTTTTTTTTATCTTATTTAATATTGAAAATATTTTGAAAACCAGGATAAATATATGAAAATAAAAATTATCCCTTTATGCATTTCATATGAAAAACGAGTAAAAAGGTTAAAGTCGGGCATGCGAACTATACAATACTCTACACCAGTCTGGGTAAAAGCCAACTAATGTTTGGATCCGAAATTCGAATGGGTTAAAATGGGGCTTGCGTCAAAATTTTCTATAATGTTAGACAGCGCACCAAATTTCATTAAAATATCTTAATATTTGCGATCTGCAGTTTGTAACCAAGCCAATTTTGGGGGACCCTTATATGGGCACTAGGTCTAAACATGGACCGATGTTCACTAAAATCAATAGGCTTCGTCCTTGGACTGATATAGGTCTGTGTACAAAGTTTCATCAAAATATCTAAATATTTGCGACCTGTAGAGTGCGCACAAGAATGCATGGACAGACAGACGGACGGACGGACAGACGGACGGATAGACGGACGGAGAGACGGACGGACAGACGGACATCGTTAAATCGAAATAAAAAAAATTCTGAGCCGATCGGTATACTATAAGGTGGGTCTAGGACCAATATTTTTTGGTGTTACAAACATCAGCACAAACTTATAATACCCTGACCACATAGTGGTGTAGGGTATAAAAAAAGAAAAATACACTTTCGAAATCAATAAAATTTTGTTAAAAACCGTATTTTTATTTATAAAATCCATGTTTAAAATTGTTTTCATGTGTCTAAAAAATACAGCGAAAAATTAAGTGGTAAGATGTGCGTGACCGCAGGTGTATGTCCAAATAATATCCGTATAATTTTTGTTTTGTTAGAATTAAAAATAGTTTTGTCATTGGTGCTATTTTTTTTTACCGGCACTGTATATACACTAGGCCGGGTCGATTTGTGTGGAGGCCATGGCTCAGGGAAAATCGTATTCTAGGGATCAAAATAAGAAACTTTGCCGAAGGAACCATACCTCTAAAACGAATTCTACTACCCCCCAACTGTTGACTTTTGTCCCGTAGGGTCAAGTTTTGAAAAATCACACTTTGACCCATTTAGAGTGCCCCAATCGAGTCCAAATGTATGACCGACCCCCACTAACTTTGGAGGGCCGATCCACCCATGCCAGTGGCACACCCCCTGGAACTCCCCTGGGGGGTTCCCCATACAAACATTTTAAAAAATCACCATTTTTGGCACTTTATTTTATTATTTTTTATTTATTTTATTTATTTTTATTATTTTATTTATTTTTTCTCCTTAGAAATTTATTTAGTCAGAACATATGTAAATGAAAAAATTAATTTAACTTAGTAATAGAAAAGAAAAAATAAAAAATTACTGTTTGAAGTCTTTTTTGCTTTCAAGTCTGGGCAATTTCGCACGGCTCTCTAATGTCGTCGCCATAACAGCCTCTACATTTTCCGGTATAACTCGTTTGGAAACGCTAGCTAGCAATTGAACGTGTCGTTCTGTTTCTTGTATGTGTGATGGAATTTTTGGATCATTAAATGGTGGATCATCTTGATTTAAATATTCTTTCAAAGTATCGTATGGAATGCTTCGCGTGAATGGTGGTTCAAATACGTCATTTATGTCATTCATATTGATCATTTCCGTGTAACTTGTGCAATAAAAGTTTATATCTGGTTTTTTATAAGCTCTAAGTCCCGTTGGGTCGTCAACATCGGTTCGATAGCGTAGAATTATCTTGATAGCACAGTCGCGCTTTTCTTTGCTATCATCAAACAACATTGATAACAAGATATTTTCCGAATGCGCATAATATGAATTATCTGTAATTACTTTATTGACAATTTTGCGTAAACGAGGTTCTAGAAATCTTGACCAACTAATGAATTTGAAAAATAATCTACTACCGTACACGACAGAGCTGTAATACTTGATATTGAAGTACACTGGCACATAACATGTAATTATAAATTCAACCAGTATTCTTAAATTTGCATCTGGATTTTCCGTTGTCACATATAATCGTAATAGTCTAGCGGCCTTGGTGAGCCACCGAGAATGTACAATTTTCCCTGGTTTGATGTTTGCCAGATCCACTGAAACCACGCCGCTAGAAATTGCATGGGCCATGTCGTATAAGTACTTGGAATCGGTGGAAAATTCAATATTTTCTGGATCAGGGGGCATATTTTTCAACTCAATTTTCTGAAAGCCGTCCACCACCTGAAAATATATAAAAATAAAACAATTAAAAACGGTTGACAATTATAATAAATGAGTGATAGCAATAACTTACCGGAAGAGTTTCACAAGTTTCGATTTGACGGCTCAATTTTCCGGTTGCCGATCTTGGTCCAGTGCTGGTTGATTTATCCAAAGCTTCAAACAAATGCCGAAACGGAAGTTCGTTGAAGTGTAGAAGGCAAACGAACCAATGCAATGGTCTTTTTAACAGCAATTCGAATCGTCGTATAATTCCACCGTTTGGGCCAGTGTTTGTTGGCTCACCGTCAGTGTATATGCCAATTAATGCATCCAGTGATATATTTTTATCGTTGAAAAAATCATTTAATTTGGTTGTTTTGTATTCAGCGGTTTCATGTTCCAGTCTTACGTAACCAATCAATTCAGAATTCGGTTCTCTCAAAATAACAAGATGAGGTTTTTTTACCATTCTAGTATGATACTTCTCATCAATTGTATCTCTCGTTAAAGTATCATCTTTTCTGCCATCGAATGAAAATGCTAACAAATTGGTATCATCTAACCGTTTGCGAAGCACTTTTTGTCTGCATTTCTCTTTTTCTCGGCGAACTTTCGATTTATCCATGATGAGAGGTTTGCCATGGATATCTTTCATTTTAAAATCTTGGAAAAGAGCTGTTCCCATTGCTGATGCTACTCTATCAGGCACGCCAAATCTGTCACATACCAAGGCAAAGTTAACACAATCGTATCTCTGTGTGTATTGTGAACTTGTGCTTATATCCAAATCTTCTTGAACCGGTGGCGGTGCGTATGTTGAATCATCGGGATCTTGGTATGTTGGCATTGATGACATAGACGTTGCTCCTTGCTCTTCAATTTCCATCGCAAATCCATCCATTGTTAGACTTCTCTGATTATGTTAATCGTGCATAAACTCTTTGAGGCGTTCGGGAACCAAACCGCATGCACATGGAGCTGCCTTCAAATCGCATTTACATGTTCCAATGAAAAAAATTGTTTCCAGAGATTTTACATACTCTGTAAAATGTTGGGGTTTGTTTCTTCTCTTGATTTGCTCTTGATATTTGTCAAGCAATCTATTCAATTTATTACATACACTTTTTTTCAGCATTATTTTCATACCAAGTTTTTCCCAAATTCCAATCAACTTATCTTGTACTTGAATAGTGAATGCTTTATAGGACAACTTTTTTTGTTCGCTCAAGTAAAAATAATATCTCAAGATATCCAGATGGGTTGGTAAATTAAGATCAGTCAAATCAGTAGACATACCAAAAACAGTAACATCATGCCTGGGTATATGACTCATTGGGTTTTCGATAGTTGTTGATGTTGTTATTGCTTCATCTTGCGGTGTAGAGGATGGTGGATTCATTGTAAACTTCTTGATTTGGAATGATTTTTTTTTTAATATTTTTTTATCTCAAATTAGCACTTCACACTTCGAGTTCTTCACAACGACTTAATACATTCACAAAAACTGTTGCGTTATATATGGTCTAGGAGACGAGGTAATAATAATAATGGTAATTTCAATTCTACCTGTAACCGATTTTGTTGTCAAAACTTCCCATAAAGTACTTACATGTAAATTAAACGTTAATCTGACTACAAATTCTGTTAAGCAAGTGCGCCTTTTATTACTTCTGGAAAATCCTTTATGATAATTTTATGCTCAATTCTACCTGTAACCGATTTAGCTTAAGTAAGTTTACGACATGCAGCTGTGTCTTGTGGTGGCTTAAAAAACCCACACAACCTATTTTACGACCTGCAACAGAACGACACGTTCAATTGCTAGCTAGCGTTTCCAAACGAGTTATACCGGAAAATGTAGAGGCTGTTATGGCGACGACATTAGAGAGCCGTGCGAAATTGCCCAGACTTGAAAGCAAAAAAGACTTCAAACAGTAATTTTTTTTATTTTCTTTTCTATTACTAAGTTAAATTAATTTTTAATTTACATATGTTCTGACTAAATAAATTTCTAAAGAGAAATAATAAATAAAATAATAAAAATAAATAAAATAAATAAAAAATAATAAAATAAAGTGCCAAAAATGGTGATTTTTTTAAATGTTTGTATGGGGAACCCCCCAGGGGAGTTCCAGGGGGTGTGACACTGGCATAGGTGGATCGGCCCTCCAAAGTTAGTGGGGGTCGGTCATACATTTGGACTCGATTGGGGCACTCTAAATGGGTCAAAGTGGGATTTTTCAAAACTTGACCCTACAGGACAAATGTCAACAGTTGGGGGGTAGTAGAATTCGTTTTAGAGGTATGGTTCCTTCGGCAAAGTTTCTTATTTTGATCCCTAGAATACGATTTTCACTGAGCCATGGGCGATTATTAAATCGACCCGCCCTAATATACACATATGGTGAAAATAATAAGTACAGCCTGAAATATTTTTTTTAAAGGCTCGTAGCCGAAATTTATTTAAATTAAAAGAAAAAACAAATACTATTTTGTTTTATTATAACATTAGAAATAAAATAAATACTAAAACAATAACAAAAAATTCTGTCGTGTTCAAAAAGTAAGTAATTAATCAAAAAACATTTAACAAAATAAAAAGTACATTTAGTTAAAATAAGCAAAACAGTAAAAAAATTTAGTGATTTTAGCTGAGTTTCGTTAAAAGCCGGTATGTCCGCCATTATTTTGAATTATTTTCTTGACTCTTTTTGGCATGCTGGCAATATTTCATACCAAGTTTTTTGAACAAAATTCCATAACTGATCCTTATTCTAAAAAACCTCCTTTCCAATTCTTTGTTTTAACTCTTCCAAAGATTTTCGATGGGGTTTAAGTCCGGAGATTGACTTTGCCAGTCAAGAACTGCCACATGATTGTTTTCGAACCAATCCTTTACCAACTTAGAAGTACGTTTTGGATCGTTATCCTGCTGAAATGTCCATCTAAGAGGCATACTTCCCTCAGCATAGATTAACATCGTATTTTCCAAGATATCTTTGTAGTGGAATCTGGTAATAGTGTCGGTGATTCGATGTATCGGGCCGACACCATACCACGTGAAACAACCCCAGACCATAATATTGCCGCTCCCGTGCTTGACCGTCTTCTTTGTAAAGCGAACATGGAATTCCTTACCCTTAGGGCGTCGAACATTCCGGGCACAGTCGTTTCCAAATAAATTAATTTTTGTTTCATCGCTCCACAAAATGTTTTGCCATTTTTTTTCACCGTCTGCAGGAGCAGGACCAATTGGAATGACTTCTTGCAAACGCCAACCTATATTTAAAATTTTTTTGTCTAAGCAAAAGGACTCTTCTGGCTATCCGTCCTGGTAAATGAGCTTCTTGTAGTCTACGACGAACCGTTCGCGATGAAATTACATTTCCAATGTCTAATGAAATCGCTCTTGAAGACGCAAATGGGTCCTTCTTCGCAAGAGTTACAATACGGATATCTGTTGTTTTTGAAGTTTTTTGAGTCTTCCGCGAGTTTCGACAGGATTTTAATTCTTTAAAGCATTTTGTACAAAAAATAGCGACCGATTAATAGTTGCAATTTGGCCACTTTCTCTTAGTCTTGAAACTATTTTTCTCTCCTCCGGAGAACAATGACTTTCGACCCATCGCTGATTTTTTTTACTATATATTTCGTTATGAATAAAGATAAACAACAGTAAAATAACTAGCCTTTCTAAAAAACTAGAGCAGACTGCGAAAATATTAAAGAATTCAGCAATATATTTATTATTTTGACAAAGTAGGGTAGAGGGGGGATCCTTCGCCACTTTTTTTTCAAAGCACTTTGATTTCTTAACCCCTAATTATTTTTCAAAAATTACTTTCAAATTGAAGATCTACATATCTTGGCTTTAATTTCTATGATTTTTATTCTAATTATTTGCATATTTTCTATTACTTTTTTAATGATTTCCAAAGTAACCCAAACCTGGGGGATACTCGCCAAAAAAGCTAGATACAATTTCAACAAAAAAATATTGTTAATACGGCAAAGTCAATGTTTTAATGACTGAAATAAATAATTTAGAATAAGTTCTTTAACGTATATGATTCTTTTTAATCAATAAATCTCCACTACATTAAAAAAAATAATTTAAAACTATAATATAATGATTCTTCAAAATTACAAAAAACTGAATAATTAATATAAATTTAAGAATGAACACGATTGTACTAATTTACTATTGAACATATTTTAAACATATAGAAAAGTCTTATAGAGCATTTTAGGCAGGGAAGCACAAACTGTTCGTAGCTCCAGGGGCCATCTGGTGATTGTGCCCCAGAGGCAGGCACTAACATAAAATTAATATTTTTTCACACTTTTTAAGCATTTATTAAAATCAAATTATTATTTTCTGAAAGCTTAGGATCACAGGTCTAACATAATAAAAAATTATTTTTTTATCACACGAATTGAGGAAGTTATTGCAAAATGTAGTTGCTTTCAATTATTTTTTTGGCACCCCAAAAAACACAAAAACACGTCTATCTGTGACCAAATGTGATATAAATTCGTCAAAATGGATGTCAAGGAAAGGCAAATGAAAAATGCACAAAATATATTTTTTCCAATTTTTTATCTCCCTTAACATCGGAGAAAAATGGGATTAGTGTATGTGCCCCACTGGCGAAGGATCCTCCCTCTACCCTACTGCCATATTTACTTTTCGTTAAAGTAACTAAAATTAAAAATAAAAGAATAAGCAGGTGTACTTATTATTTTGACCATATGTGTATATTCTTCTAACTCCCATTGGAACATAGGGCGCCATAATAAGATGCATGAATAAAACCATGTTAAAGACGAACACTAACACCCTCCTTTGCGAATGCACGGTGACTTTCAACGTGGGTAATTATGAACATTGAAAACTCAACGTTTACACATTTTTACATATAACGTTTTGCTGACGTTCGATTATACCTAAACTATTATCACAATCTGCCTGGTAGTAAATTAACTGCCTTAGTATTGTAAATGGTATTGCAGTGCGTTTATGCGTTTAGTTTTTTCTCTGAGAAGTTCGTGATCGTGTGTGGTGATTACACAGTATGACAAAATCTTAACTTTTAAAAATTAATAGAGTCCTGACCATTAATTCTATATATTTCGGACATGCTGATTATCCATTTACTTTTTATATCAAACATTTTTCAATTGCAATCAACATAATTTTTTTGTGGAGCCATATTTAGGGTTAACATCTGATGAACAACACTTGATACTGAAACCACTGTTCGGCAAAAGTACACTTTATGGGGCACCCCTCAAAAAAAAAAAAAAAAAATATGACCCCCTCTGGAATTAAAAAAGAAATTTTTTTTTCTATCTGGTGTTAAGAGGGCCGCGGCCCCCGGGACCCGCCAGGCCCGAAAAACCGAAACACGCCCAAAATGGCACGTGTGATGGCTCAAATTAAAGGAAATTTTCTCACGATTGCAAATATGCATTTTGTTTTAAGATCCGGAAAATATAATTCGGGCTAGGTGCATTTTTTTCACTTTACGTGTTAAAAAATACTACGTACGTTTACTTTTTGGTGATAAAAGTGTGAGATTTCTTTAGGAAAAAGTGGAAATTTTATGAATTTTAGGGGGTCATTTGTATATTATGGGACACAGCGTCGCAGGCGGAAAAATGTTTGTTACATAGCGTACACAAGTTGGTAAAGTTTGGTAAATGATGGTGTTTTTTTTTTTTTGGAAAAATTTAAATTTATTGAAAGTTTGGGGGTTTATTGTGTATTGTGGGACATAGCGCCGCAAGCTAAATATTTGTTGAAAAAATCGCGCGATTGGTTGTTACTGATCACGAATCTGAAATAAAAAATATAAAATTAAAAATGCCGGATCCAAGATTTAATTTTTAGTTCTTATTATATTGGACTTAAAATAATCAACTACATATATAGGTCTAGGATCCGCTGATTAAAAACTTGAAATTAAAATTTTGAAATTCAAAATGGCGGATCCAATATGTCGACAAACAATTATTTCATTAAATTTCTTATGTCGCCTGATTTACTTAAAATTTCCACCAGGGGTAGTTTTTGGGTAGCTGATTACGAATCTGATATCAAATTTTAAAAATTTAATATGGCGGATTCAATATGGCGGCCATAAATTTAAAATTGTTATGTGTTGGAAAATAAATTACATTGTACAAAAAAAAGGTTCTGATGACAACTAATTCTGGCAGAGGGACCAAAGCTTAAAATTTCCCCTCTTTTGAACATGTTTATTGTGAATCGGCATAGGAAACCATGTGAATCTTCCATTTTAGGTATATGATATGTTCAGCGAACTTATGTAAAACACTACGAAGGGCATTTTTGTGGAACATTTTAACCCTCTAACTCTGCAATTAAAGGGTCTCTTTTGGCCCTTTTTAAAAATTGTCAAAAAATACCCATAAGTTGAAGAGTTAGAGGGTTAAAATGTTCCGCGAAAATATTTGTCATGAAATTCTACTATAAGTCTCTGAAGACATCAAAGTTGAAAATTTAACTTCAATGCCAGAAATAAGTCAAAACTTAAAATGTGTTTAAGGGTTAATTTCGTACTTATTCAGAATTGGCACTCAAATGTCCCACAAACCTGGACTTTAGGGGGCTAGTCTGTGTAAGAAAACCAGAACCTTCAGTTAAGGTAATTTTCAGTGCTATTTTTTAGTTTTTACTAAAACTCTGGAATGCTGGAAATCAGCGGGATCTGAAGGTACTTTTTCAGTTAAAGGGCAAAATCTCAAAAGTTTATGAACGGTCGCAAAAACGTAGGTAGAAGACATGTTATGGAACACATTGGCATTCAAGTTTTTCAAATATCTCTTGGAACATTGTGGAGTTTTGAGGTAAAATTAATAATTTTGTTACTTTTTTCTTAAATACTTAACAGGTTTTTATTTTTTTTTTTTTTTTGAGAACTAGTTTCAGTTTTATAATTTGGGATTGTTTTTGGCACAAATTATTGTTTATTTATGATTTTTTTATTGTATCATTAGAAGATAAAAAATGTCACAAAAATAAAAAACTTTGACTTTGAACTCTCGCCAACTAACAACGAGTAACCACAATGATACAATATTTCACTCACAAAATAGTCAACAATCCTAGATTTTGAATATATAAACATATTTTCCCTTTACCTGAATTGTACTTTTGGCAAAAAAAGGCGATTCTGGCCCACAGTGCATTGTAATCAGCATGTTCGAAATATATTGAACTGATGGTCAGATCTCCATTAATTTTTTCTGTCATGCAGTTTTATTTTTTTCTTCGTGAGAGTGCGTGAGTAAGTCCATACCCCAGTGACACACACTTTAAATTTTAGGTTTCTAGCCCATAAGATTTTTTGGGGAGGACATTGAGGGGAAGACTTCCCCTTTTTGCCACTGCCCGTAATAATATAAAAAATCACGCCTTTTCAGACGTTCCATACCGCAGGTAGAACTTAAATGACAAATTTGAAGGTCCTGCACACAAGAACCAATTTCCAACGGTTGGTAGAATTGAATATTGGTTCGCACAATGAAATTCAGTTTATACAACTGAATTTTAGTTGCAACTCTCAAAGTATTCAAGAATCACAATTGACTTTGGTTGTGCTAACAGAATTTATTGGTTGAGGAAACCAAAACACAATTTTCAATTCTGTTGCCATTTTTATTACTGTATGAAGCTGGGCTGGCTGTGTGATGTTGTAGTAAAGTCAAGAATTATCACACGGTACTTTTATGAAAAAGTAACTTTTTGAAATCTTGTTATGGTGCACTAAAAACATTTTGTAAATCTTGTTTATTTATCATCTCTGTTGCACAGCAAACAAATTTTCGTACTATCGTTCTTGTTGTCGGTCATGTTCTTCTTTTAACAAACACAACATTATTATAATTATTATTACTTCCGAGTTTTTCACAGCGCATGTCCTTTAGTATTGAATGTTTTATTTTGATAATCTCTCACACACAGCTGAGACATTGCATTTCTCTCTGCCTCTTATTCTTTATTCTTTATCGCCGTTCATTACTACTTCTTCTTCTTCTTTGCTATTTCTGCTGGCCAGGTCACTTATTTATTTCCATGCTTTACGATTTTAATGGGTTGTCCTACTTGTTCATATTTTCTTATACCTTATTCAAAGTATTTTTTGCGACTTTTTCTTTTTCACATTTTCAAACAGTCTGGCATGTTTTGCATATTGCATGTGTGTGTGTGTGTGTTTGGGAAAATCTTTATGTGTTACAATTTGTGCTGCTTGTCATCTAAAATAGATTTGTTTACTTTTTAACAACAAACTAAAAAGAATTGAATCAATTGGCATTTCTGTACATGTGTATTGCATTTGTTTGTTGTTAATCTAAGATTTGGTTCATGTTTTATCAAAACATACAAATCTTTATTCCATTTTTCAACAACGACTTTTTAGTATTGGGAGTTAACACGTAACTTATACCTAATTAAAAATTATGATTTGAATAAATAAACGCTATTTGTAAAAAAAACTTCAGTTAGACCATTTTGAATTGGGTCAAATTAGTGTGTCAGTCAGTTTGCATTTATATACATACACATATTTCGCTATATAGTATTCGACCTTCGAATGGTATTGAATACTTTTTGTTCAAATTTTATAATGTTCATATTATAAAAGCTACATATTGTTGAAAGTTATTTTTTGACAATTGTTAAAATCAAATTATATTCGATATTGGTAATTATTATTCAATAATTCGTGTTCCGAAATGAACGAGTCGACAATTTTGCGATTTTAAAATCATATTTCACTGTTTGTTAATTACAAAAAAAAAAGGGAAATTTTTAATTTAAACACACCTAAATTCAATCACCTCTGAATGTTACAAATATCCTTAAAAGCTAATACATGCAAACTAGATCAATTGATTAATTTAAAATTAAACAGTTCATTTTTCAAAAATGCTTTAGATTTCATTAAATCTTATAAAAATTAAATTTTTATAAGATTAAAATCCTGATAAGAATGAAAAAAATTCCTTAAATTCGATAAAAAAGCTTCATATATTTTATGAATCTAGCTTTAATGAAACTTTTTCATGGAGTGTATGAAATAAAATAAAATTTTTGACAATATTTTATGAAAAGTTTCAATGGACGAGTTCTAGTGCAACTTCATTGGTTTTATGCAAAAATTCATTAATATCATGCAAAAATTCTCTCAGCGTACCCAGAGTAGAAATACTTATCCAATTAGTGGGTTATATAAACCATTATCAGTTAAGCCCAGTATTTTGTTCACAAGTGTAAAAGAATTCCGTTCTATGTTTTTGAATGGTGCCGTCTATTAAATTGATGTGAAAAAAAAAAAAAATTCCACCGCAATTTCGTAATAATTCCACGCAAGTGAAAAATTAATTTTTTTATATCGTGTTAGACAGCTTTCTTCGAAAAATCATGAACAATTTACTGGGCTTTAACTAGTAAGGAGTGCGAAATAAATTTAATAAGGAGCGTGAAATAAATATAACATACTTTTAGGCTCATAACTTTGAAATAAACAACCCGAGTAAAAAAGTTTTGATATAATCATATATTATTTTATGTAATTACATATAGTAACTTATAGTTAGATATGGCCACATATGCTTTTAAATTGAAGCATATAGACTTTTATATAGTCATATATTAAATATTTTTTCCTCAAAGGTTTTAATATTGAGACATATGTGATTTTATATTATTACATACTGGCCTACATATAAGTGTATGTGCTATATATAAGTACACAAAGTAATATATAAAAGATATAATTACATATACGTTTATATATAATTTAGTATGACACTACACATAATAATATAAAACTATATATGGAGCCATTTAAGAAATATTATATAATAGGTGTTATATATGATTATATATTGACGGATATGAACCCATATACAACTTAGTATGGTTTCATATCTACAATATTTTATGCTTTCTTTTATATATAACGATATAACGTTCTTTATAAAATCATCTATAATTATATATCATCCCACATTAGCAATTTTTTCAAAGTGATTTTATATAAAAATATATAAGGTCCTTTTAAAACCGTATTGTATTAAATGTGGTTCCATATTAAAAATGATTTTGAACTAGTTTTATATTTTGTAATTACTAGGGATTGGCGCATAACACGATCGTGAGTGAAGTTATTTACAAGTGATCGTGAGTAATAATTACTATACCAAAGTAATTCGCCCGTGAGCGTGAGAATATATAATTCGTACGTGAGCGTGAGTAAGAATATATAACCCGTGCATGATTCGTGTGTGAGTTTATTTTTTGCATCATATGTTTTTAGTAATTTTTACTGTTTTGCGTGAGAATTTTGTGATTGTTAGTAAGTTTTTAATATACTCATGTCTGCGTGAGTAAGGCACGAAATGCTCGTGCGTGAGTAATTTGATTTTGTTTAGGAGCGTGAGTCAAAATGGCTAACGCGCCCATAAAATTAACAATACTGAAGCTTTAATATGGAATTCTCTATACTATAACGCACACTTGACTGATCTCTTATATCTTGGTTGTATATCACAATCCTATTAAGTTAAAAATTTCTGTGTTGTTAACCTTATTTTAAAATTACTAAAAACAAAGAAAAATTTGTTCGTGTTTAATGCACTGTCATGGTAAATCTGGATAAAAGTAATGGAAGATTTATCGAAATTATAGGATATCCAGTAGACCTGGGGGTTAATCATTACATTTTGTAATTAATTACACATTCATTTACACAATTACATGTAATTGTAATTGAAAAAAAATCAATTACAATTACAAATTATTTGTAATTGTAATTCAAAAAAGAACAATTACAAGTAATTTGTAATTTGAAAAATGTCAATTACATTTTTTGGGAAAATAAATAATGACAAAAAGCACAAGTTAGGGGTAATCCCAACATGACGTATTCTTTTTATACGCATCCATGCCTATGCAACCTACCCCAGTCAGATTTTTCTACAAAATTTTAACAAAAAACACTTTAATTCTAAATGTAATTGAAATTTGTAATTGAAAATTTTCAATTACAATTACTTGTAATTTCAATTACAAATTACAAGTAATTGTAATTGAAATCCCTCAGGTCTGATCTCCAGATATTGTATACCTTTTTTTATTTAAAAATATAATTTTGTATATTGTTAGATATGGTCATATATATTATGGTAAAAATATAGGGTTAATATTTAGGTGTAATTGTATCAAACTATGTCCACTTTTATAACATTTTATATAATTTTATACAAAAAGATATAATTTTATGTAATTGGATGAGGACAAAATTCGGATACAATTGTATCATATTGTATCGAATTGTATCAAATTGTACCAAATTGTATACAATTGTGTACAATTCGATACAATATGATACAATAAGACGTTCTCATTTTTCGGATATAATTATATCTAATTACATAGAAGATTATATATAATTAAATATAACTTTATATGGCTCCATATCATTTTTTTTTACTTGGGAACTTATTTCTTTAGTGTTTATTTTTTTTTCTTTTATTAATAAACGTTTATTTAAACGTTTTAATTTACAAGGCTATACACAGAGAGAATTTTGCTGGACGAGTTTTAATGAAACGTCTCACGCACGATAACTTTTTTCTTACTCACGCAAGCTCACGGAAGAATTGCAAAAGTTACTCGCGATCCCAAAATTCTCACGAAAAACAGTAGAAATTACTAAAAATCTATGACGTAAAAACTAAACTCACGCACGAATCACATGAATTACTACTCATGCGATTCGTATTACTCATGCTCACGTGTGAATTATGTGATTCACGAACATTTCACATCACACATCCATATCTAGTACACTAAAAGTTCTATAAGTGTCACTGATTCCTGATTCAATTTTTTAAAAAAGATGACTTATAGAATTTTCAGACAATTAAAGCATACTAGGAATCAATTTTTTTTTATTAATTAATTTTTTTTTTTAATTTTAACAAATTAAGGAATAAATATCACAAAGCAACGTCTTTCAAAGCATGCAATTCATAAATTTAAGCATATAACATTGTAAATAAAGACCATAGAAAAAATACATATCGATTGATTTAAGAAATTAAACCTGTTATAGGTTTGAAGACTTCTGAATGGTGGATTTGTTAGAAATCCCCCAAATCTTGTAGGGCCCATTTTAATTAGATGTCCAGTCAATAATATCGCTAAATGATCAAATTATGTGATCAAGATTTTGCAATATCTTTTATCTTCACTTTTTCATTTATTTGTTACAAAATGTTTAATTTATCCAAAATTCTCAACTGGACCATTTTTAAAATTGTATTTTAGAATTGAAAGAGTCGTTAATGGTGTAAATCTAGTAAAGCGTGTTTTTTTTAGAGTGTCACAATTTTGAGTTGGCATCACTGCTTTATTTGAGCACCCATATAACAGCTGATAGTTGCTTTTTATTTAGTTTGCTTTGAAATTTCATTATGAATTCGTATGACCATCGTATGCGCCGCCAATTCGGCGAATGGGCTGAAGCACAAATTGGTATTGATTTCGAATTTCTATTCAAAATTTTATTTTCCGAAGAAGCCCATTTCTGGTTGAATGTGTACGTAAATAAGCAGAACTGTCGCGTTTGGGGTGAGGAGAATACACAAGCTTTTGTCGAGACACCATTACATCTACAGAAAATTACTGTTTGGTGCGCTTTATGGGTACGGTATAGGAACATGATTCGAAATTTTTTCGTTCCTCAATTACGTGGCATTATTCTTGCTGATATGTGGTTCCAACAGGACGGAGCCACATGCCACACAGCGGGCGCTACAATTGATTTACTCAAAGGAACTTTTGATGAAAAAATTTTTTCACATAATGGCCCAATTAATTGGCCACCAAGATCGTGTGATTTAACCCCATTGGATTATTTTCTTTGGGGTTATGTTAAGTCACTTGTCTACGTCGATAAACCACAAACAATTGAACACCTGAAAATCAACATTCGAAGAGTTATCGGCGAAATACGGCCGCAAATGCTGCGAAAAGTTATTGAAAATTGGTCTTCCAGATTGCGCCTTCTACGCGCCAACCATGGCGGCCACATGGCAAAAATCATATTTAAACATTAATTTTATAAAATTTTCTTTCCAATAAAGCCCGTTTCATTGATATTAAAAATATATCTCCTTCTTTTATTATGATTTAAACTTGTGTCACTCTATAAAAACACCCTTTACATTTATGAGTATAATGTCAAGCTCCATATATAAAAAATATGGCTTGTATTTATACAAGGTTTACAAGGTATTTACGAGTTATAATGAGTACCCCTAATATATTTCTTAAAAAGACAATTATAGAATCATTTAAAAGACAATTATAGAATCATTTAATTATAGAAACATTTTACGACTTTAAAAGCAAAGTGACAATTAAAGTACTACATGAATCAAATTTTCCGACCTTTAAAGGGGGGTGACAATTAAAGCACGCCGACATTTAAAGTAGGTGACGATTATAGAACTTTTAGTGTATATGATATTCGGAATCCTTTCATTTGCACTTTTAATATAAAATAGATAAACTCCTTTCCTTGCGATATTATTTCCTCTCTTTATTTAAAAGATATCGCATTAAATTTTATAGCTTTTATAAGGCGTATGAATAGAATTTAATTATTATACAAATTCAATTACTTATTGCATTAAAGTAATTAAATGTGCTAAAATCCCAAAACTTATTTAACAAATTGTGAAGGCATGTCCCTATCCGGATTTTCATCCTTGCCTAATACGTTCAGTGTACTTATGTGATCAATAATTTGATTATTCGATAGTACAAAAGCTTTTTATTTTAATAAATCTGTTTTTTGATACTAGACCTTGTGGACTCCTTTTGTATGTACGAGTACATAAAATATTCCGTACGGAACACTCAAGGAAAAATCTTCATCATATTTTCGTCCAGTGTAACATTTGTTTGTTTGGTTAAATGTAATTTTTTACTATTTTGAATAGTTTTCGGAGTGATCGTTAACTGGAAAATCTTACTACTTTTACTACAAAGTAGTAAATTTTAGTAAGTTAGCGCACTAACCTTTTCCCTCTTAAGCTCGTCTTTGAAGTGAAATTTTCACGTCTTTAATATCGTTGTTTCTTTTACTACTTTTGCTAATATTTTCTTTCACTCCAGTTTAAATTTTTGGCAATTATTTCATACTTTCTAAGAACACTTATTTTTACTAGAAATTTAAAAAAACATACCTTGTTTGAAGCCCCGTAAACATGGAACCTATAAATCTTTTAAAATGATAATCGAAAGAAAATATCACATATCAAAAATTTCAAGTTTATTTTTGATATGTGATATCAAAAATAAACCATTAACATAATGTCCTGTTATCTACTAACTGGGACTTTAACTGACACATTTGTTGTTGCTTACTATATAAATTTAAAATTTAACTTTAGGTTAAATTTTAACGGGACATTGTGTTATCCGGCCTAAAAGGTATAAAATAAATTTTGGAAGAAGAAAATGCAGCAATACCAATATCGTAAAATTGATAAAAGTGTTTTTAACTTGACAAACTATATTTTAGTTTGAAAGTTGACAATACCTAAAATAACCTGTCAATCCAGGTCACTCCAGGCCACGTGTCAACCCTAGTTGATTGGTTTAATAATTCTTAGTAAAACTTTTCATTTACAGTCGTTTTATATTGTATAGTAAAAATCTCCAAGCAAATTTTTAATTTCAATATGTGATTTAATCATAAATTTCAAGCATAACAAAATAAAAATAAAACAATTTATCTAAAGTGCACAAAAAAGTTTTTACAAGAAACAACAAGAAAAAAAGAAAATGATTCTATTTTGGTTAATTGCACTGCCAAATGTAAAAATTTATAAACACGATGATTTTCTTAAATTATAAAATAATTTTAATAAAATTAAAATTCTGCTAAATAAAAACAATAACTACAACTACTAACTACATTTATAATAATAACAAAAAAGACATTTTATAATTTAGACAACAAGTTACTTTATTATTTTTTTTTTTATAAATTTACTAAAATTTACAAAAGAAGAAAACTAAATTCTATTTATTGTAAATAAAATTAAGTGTAAAATATGAACAACAACAAAAAACCAACAACACAATAATGCAGTAGTTTTCTTAAGGTAAATATGTGTTAATATATTTATATTCTTAAAATTGCTAAACAATAAAGTTTTTCCAAAAAAGTAACTACCCGAGTAAAAAGTTTATATGTAATCATATCTTGTTTTGTCTTGTAGTATATTACAAGATATATATGTAGCAATTTTTGTTACTTTTAGCCTACTAATATTTAACAAAATTTTCTATAGATTTCACAGTATAATTTGTCATTTTCAATTAACTAGAAGTTAAATATATCTAAAATTCTGTAAATCTAACAGTTTTATTTTTGCCGCTCAGTAAATCTAGCAAAAAAAAATCTTATAATTTTGGCAAGTTTCTTCTGCAAGGCGAAGAAGTTGCCAGTAGCTTTTTCTTCTATTTTTACAGGTTTATTTCCATGAGTGTACTAATGTAAATATGTTTGTAGTATAAATACCCAGGCACCTAAACTGAAGATTTAACCCATTTTGTAGCAAGCATGTTTTCCGTGGGTGTTTTTTGACAAAACTTGGTAGAAAGATAGGCCGGTTTCGTAGTAAGCATTTTTTGCAATTTTTATAGCTAAGTAGGGCCCTTTAGTGGTGCACTTATAAAAAAAAGTTAATACAAAAGTCAAATGAACTAATTTTTTCTGTTATTTTATCTTAATATTTAGGATTGAACTAATATTTTTGTAAATCCCATTTAGCATACCCAGCAGAAATTACTGCTTGCTTGGAAGCAGTTTTGTCATTGAAAGTTGAGGAGTGAAGCGATTGCATTATTGATGATATCATGCCTGATTTTTGTTCGAGATAGCTCGCGTGAAAGCATTTGTTTCGAGATCCGAAAAGGCATGAATTCACCGCTTTTAATTAGTGCTCCTGTTTTTCTTTTAAAATGTCGATAATTCATGCCTTCTCGGAAGTGCATATTATAAAGCTTTTCAACTATTTAAAACCATGCCTTCTCAAAAGTACAATATTCCTGCATATTTTTCCGTGAAGAAAAAAAGCCTCTTATTTTTAGTAAGACCTCTTATTTTTATTAAAATAACTTTTTTACTCATTTTAAAAAATTTTGATAAAAGAACCGCAAAAATATTTAAACAATCAAAATGTATTGCTCATTTCACGCCTTTTTGAAAAGCACAGCAAAAAGCGATGTAAACAATTAGTCAACTTAGGCCTTTCATTACTGCTCTTTACGAAGCTATACATTTTTAGAAGCGGTAAAAGTAGCAGTAAGGAAGCAGTCAACGTTTTTACTGCTTCCACATTTTTGCTGGGATAACAATTACTTTCATCCGTATTTGAACTAACTTTGCATTCTAATTTTTAGTAATTTATGTTTCTTAATTTTACAAATTTTTCAGCTAATTTAAACCCCAATTATTTCCCAAAGTTTATATTTTTGTGTCTCTGCTATCAATATCACATACAGATGGCGCTATATTTTCATAATTTTTTATTGTATAATCACATATCTCGGAAACTAAGCGAGATAGAGCAAAATGGACAGAAATTCGATACTATAAACTTATCAATCTTTATAAGCCACCTGTAATCCCAAAAATAAATATGAGTTAAACCAGGTAATTTTTCTGTTGAATTGAGGTCAAATTTCTTAGCTAAAGTAACTAGAATTGTCTGTGTATTTAGCAGTGTGTAAAATTTAGCTTACCTAAATTTGGCAGACCATAATTCTCAACTTCATTGAAAATTCTGCTGGCGCAAATACAGGCACTATTTCCTGTTATTTTAGCAGAATTTTGAACTATTTGTACAGGCTTTTTTTATGAGTGTGGTATAAGTTATTCAAATTGAACTTTGACGCTCTATACGCACTTAAATGGTTAATATTTTTTCAAAAATTAAATTCTTATATTTTGATAATACAAATTTCTTTGAAAAAATTGCAAGAACCTTAAATTATTTCATTTGCAATATTTTTAAGAACTTTAAAAAAACAAAATGGTATTTTTAGACGTTTTTTAAAAATTGTTATTTGGCAACTCTAATTGCTGAGATTTGTATGCTTATTTTTTAGTTCAGAGAAAATAGCTCATTTTTAATATTACAAATAAAACGGATTAATTTTCTACAAACTCACAGTTGTAAGATAAGATCAGTCAATTTATTTTTTAAATTGCGAACTGAACTCAGAATTTTTCTTCCCTTAAATATTTTCTTACATGTTTTTATCGAAATCAACATATCGATTTTACTATGCCGCTCTTCCTAATATTTTTTGAAAAAAGTGCTTTGAAAAAAAATCAAAAATATTATTTTTTCAAATCATTATATGGCAATCCTGGAAGCAAAATTTTTGTAATTCTTAAAATATCGTAAATAGTCCAGGCCTTAAAGTAATGTCGCCTTCCTATAAAAAGTTAGTATTGTAATATCGCCTTCCTATTAAAAGTTTGTGCTCGAGATCTCGACCGCTGGTACAAAATGGGTTAATACCGCAAATTCTAACCATTCAACTTTGACTCTAAATTGATTTACAATTCCTCTGGCAGAAAAATTCCGTTTGTCTTCCGAAAACAGGTGGTTAGTTTGGGTTTAGTTTTTAGTCAGTTTTCAACCGCGCTTTCTATATTACAATAAATTTAGTTCTATATTTTTCTTTATTTACAGAATTTTTATACAATAAACTGTGATTATGAGTTCCACAAAATCGCAAGTAGCTGTGGCTACAAATATTCCAAATTTATCCTCATCCAGCCAACAACAAAAGGATTACAATACCGAAGAATCATTAGGCCGTCAAAATAGTTTTGGATTAAACAGAAGAGTAAGTAATTAAAGGTTCTTCTTATTTTTAGTTTTAAATTATGTTTGCATTCAAATTAAAGCATAGTTTGGCACGAAAAGTAAATAGCAAAAGCGTTTTTAAATTATTACTTTCATTAAGGAATAAATGTTTATCAATAATTGGATTTTTAAGATGCGTAATTTCTTGAAAAAGGAGGAAAACGCTAAAAAAATAGTCCTTAACATTTAAAACTACCCTGAAAAAATTGCCAATTGTACCAAAAATAATACACTGGAATAGCACCGATTTTATAAAAATTACTGTGCTTTGTTAAAATAATGTTTAAACTCAGAAATTCTCAAGTTCGATTCCGATCACGAACTTAGAATTTTTTTGTTTTTTTATAATTTTTTATACCCTACACCACTACGTGGTCAGGGTATTATAAGTTTGTGCTGATGTTTGTAACACCAAAAAGTATTGGTCCTAGACCCACCTTATAGTATACCGATCGGCCCAGAATTTTTTTTTATTTCGATTTAACGATGTCCGTCTGTCTGTCTGTCCATGCATTCTTGTGCGCACTCTACAGGTCGCAAATATTAAGATATTTTGATGAAATTTAGTACACCGATCTATGTCAGCCCAAGGACGAAGCCTATTGATTTTGGTGAACATCGGTCCATGTTTAGACCTAGTGCCCATATAAGGGTCCCCCCAAAATTATATTGTTTATACGCTGCAGGTCGCAAATATTAAGATATTTTGATGAAATTTGGTACACCGACCTATATCAGCCCATGGACGAAGCCCATTAATTTTCTTAAACAGTGGTCCATGTTTAGACCTAGTGCCCATATAGGGTCAACCCAAAATTATATTATTTATACGCTGCAGGTCGCAAATATTAAGATATTTTGATGAAATTGGTAAACAGACCTATGTTGGCCCAAGGACGAAGCCTGTTGATATTGGTGAACATCGGTCCATGTTTAGACGTAGTACCCATAAAAGGGTCCTACCAAAATTATATTGTTTATACGCTGCAGGTCGCAAATATTAAGATATTTTGATGAAATTTGGTACACCGACCTATGTCAGCCCAAGGACGAAGCCTATTGATTTTGGTTAACACCGTTCCATGTTTAGACCTAGTGCCCATGTAAGGGTCCCCCCAAAATTATATTGTTTACACGCTGCAGGTCGCAAATATTAAGATATTTTGATGAAATTTGGTACAACGACCTATATCAGCCCAAGGACGAAGCCTGTTGATTTTGGTTAACACCGGTCCATGTTTAGACCTAGTGCCCATATAAGGGTCCCCCCAAAATTGGCTTGGTTACAAACTGCAGGTCGCAAATATTAAGATATTTTAATGAAATTTGGTTCGCTGACTCACATTATAGAAAATTCTGACACAAGTCCCATTTTAACCCATTCGAATTTCGGATCCAAACATTAGTTGGCTTTTAACCAGACTGGTGTAGGGTATTGTATAGTCGGTATGCACGACTTTAACCTTTTTACTCGTTTTTTTATAAAATTAATTTTTTTTATGAAATAAATTCTATATATATTTCGGTTTTCTCGTCGATATGCCTGCGTTGGCAAGAGAGTTCTAGCAGACGTTATGCCAATGTTCACATTTCAGCCATTGTTATTATTCATTTATGTGTAAATACATAAATGCTTTATAAAGTTATAAGAGGCTTACAAAACAAATTTTTCATACAAAATTTGTTTCATAACTTTATAAAGCATTTATGAATTTACACATTATTATTTAAGCTATCTTGCATTGCATGTCTCGTTAGCTTAGTGTGAAGAGCGATTGTCTGGCAATCAGACGGCCGAGGTTCGAGTCACAGCCGGACCATGTTTTATTTAAAATAATTGGTAATTCACATTTCTGTTGTAAAGAAAAATTTTTTTCGAAAAGAAACTTTTTTGTAGGATCTTTAGAACATAAATTTTTTGGTTTTTCCATCATTATGACAATTTTGTCATAGCTCAGAAATTTTACATTCTTGCCGTAATGTCCTTTTTTATAAAACAATATTTTTTGTATACAATGCTTTTTTCTTCAATTATATGTACATTTCATTACCATTACGTGTACATTTCATTACAATTGTTTTAATCAATGCCAATTGAAAAAAATTGCATTGGAATTGAATGGTAATGAACTTTATTGGCATTGGCATTGAGATCAAGTAATGGCAATTAAATTTCAATGCCAATGAAAAATTCGCAAGTATGGTGTGTAATAAAAAATAACTTTTTGAAATTTTTGAAAAAAGTGGATTTTTGGACCACTCTAATGACCAGGGCAAGGACTTTCATGCAAATGCATGTTTGTAGTCAGTGGCCCAAAAATGATTTTGACAAAATACTTTTCCGAATCAAAGAATTTGCAAAAAAAAGGCATCGATTTGTTGTTGCATATTTTTGCATATTTTGTTATAAATGCATATTTTTGCATATTTTGCTTTTAAGTGCATATTTTATTGCATATTTTATTATTTTTATTTCATATTTTTGCATATTTTGCACATTATTGCATATTTTTTAATATTTTTAAATGTGAAATTCGATTTAAGAATTCATACTTTAAAACTAAAAAAAAATCTAAAGAATTAATTATTTGGAAGCTCTGTTGGTAATATAACACTACACTAGAAAGAGAAACACATAGTATACAATATGTTGTCATCCACTAAAACATTTTTTATAGATGTAATTTTAAATTAACGTTTTCCAAAGAGTATACATAATAAAGAGATTGGGGGACTCGCTATCACTGAGAAATCATTTATTCTATTATGTGCCTTGGAACAGGAACATACTCAAACCAATATCACCCAGCAAACATGGCAATACGAAGAAGATTCTCCGAACATATCACCAAGAAGAAAACATTTATTGCCGGCAATATCAATTTCGTATTCCGGAAGTTTCCTACGTCGGAAACAACTGTTACACTAAAACAATACTTCCAGGCAATATGAAAGCAATAACTCATATGGAAGATAAAAGGGATATTGGTAAATAAACTCCCGGTACAACAAAAACGATTTAATTTTTTCATTATTAAATTTAAGCCTGAAAAACAATATCTGCATACATAAGCGAAAAAAGGCTTTATGGTACAAAAAATAATTAAAAAACTTAATCAGCGATTTAAATTCTGCAAACAAATATATTGATGAAAAAATTTATCCTTTTTGCAAATTTTATTTTTCGCGATTTTTTTTGCAACTAGCCACCAAACTTTGTTGTATGAAATGTGTATTATAGTCCCTAGATTATAAATTAAAAAGAAACGTACTTAAAAAATTGCAAAATAAAAGCGGAACGCGAAAAAAGACTTTGTGATACATAAAATGAATTAGGAAACGTAATCAGCGATTTGGATTCTGCAAACAAATATATTGATGCAAAAATTTTCCTTTTTGCAAATTTTATTTTTCGAGATTTTTTTTGCAATTAGCCACCAAACTTTGTTGTCTGAACTGCGTATTATAGATTATAAATTAAAAAAAAAACGCACATAAAGAATTGCAAAATAATAGCGGAATTTGAAAAAAGACTATATGGTACAAAAATTTAAACCCTAGGTTATATATTTAAAAAAACCGCACTTAAAAATTGCAAAATAACGGCGGAATTCGAAAAAGGCTTTATGGTACAGAAAATGAATTAAAAGAGGTAATCAGCGATCGACATTCTGCAAGCGAATATATTGTTGCAAAAATTTCGCTTTTTGCAAATGTTTTTTTTTTCGCAATTTGTGCTAATATTTCCTAATATCTAAATATTTAATTTTAATTTTTTTTAACGAGCCAAAGAGGAAGCTATTTTTTAGTTACTTACATTTTTAAATATGTAAGAGCGATCTAACATTTTTTGGTATAAGAGCCCGATTAAGTGAGCCTTTTCCATCCCTGATTAACCAGTCGGAGTTCGTTCCTGTTCCAAGCCGCCTAATATTTTTTCAAATAAAAAATATTTGTAATTTGTAAATAATTGTAAATTGTTATCTTTCATATAAAAATTGTTTAAAAATAAAAATTCAAAGTTACAAAAAAAAGATTTTTTTTTGGATTTACCAATTTCTTTGTTGGTGCCTTTTCAAAAATTTTTTTTTTTGTATTTACAAATTTGGTATGAGAAAGATGTTTAAAAATTTCATTAGAATTTTGTAAATTCTTTCTGTGAAGGCAGAGGTTAGTCACTGAATAGTACTTCAGTATTGCCAAGTATTCAATACTCTAACAAAGCTGGGAAAAAACTTGTTCTTAACAATGTTTTTTTTCAAAAACGTATAAAATTGATATTTTAATTACCGTTGAGATATGTCGTTGTGTTTTTTCTTACTGTTTTTTTTACAAATAAATACAAAATCAGTTTTATTACAATTCTTACTTTACCAAATACTAGTAAATTAATACAAATCATTACTATGCAGCACTGTTTTCTTTATTCTGTCATTTCACTTGCTGCAAGTGTCAAAAATTCACGGCCTTCAAAATTTACTTGCAAGTTGAACCGCAAGTCGTACATATAAGTGTCATGTATTAGTGAAAAAGTGTGAGTGTATTGAGTTTTTCGAACTTGTACTTGCATGTGGCAACGGGGGGTTAATCCAACCTGCAGAACGTGGTTGGAAAAACTTTAATTTTAATTTCAATAATAATAATTAGGTTGTTCATAAGGGGTGTGCTATCTGTTGTATCGTTGTATCGTCCTAACAAAAAACAGAGTTGTTAAAATTTTTATTTGTGTTTAACAACGATTTTCTATTCAGTTTTCTATCGGTTAGCACACTCAAACATAGGACACTAAACATACGTAAAAATGTTGTATCGTGCTATTCTCAAATGTTGTATTTTTTCAATTTAATTTTTAACAACTCTGTTTTTTGTTAGGACGATACAACGATACAACAAATAGTACACCCCTTGTGAAAACCCTTAATAATTTTAATAAAAGCAACAAATATAATTAAATCTGTAAAAATAACAGAAGATATTACTAAAAATTATTTAGAAATGATGCTACAGAAAAAACTGCTAAAACTAGCAGATTTTTTACTAATTACTAGTAAAATAAAAACTGCAAAATTCAAACTGTTAAATTTACAGAATTTTAGTTATATTTAAGTTAACTTTTAGTTAATTGAAAATAGCAAATTGTACTGTTAAATCTGCAGAAAATTTTGCTAAATATTACAATAGTAGACTAAAATAGCAAAACTAAACTGTTTTATCTACAAAATGTTTGCTATTTTTAAGCTAAATTTAGTTGAATGCAAATAGTAGTCTATTCTGCTAAAATCAGCAGAAATATTTGGTAAAAAATTGTAAACTGCTGTTTTCAAAAGGCTCGATTTTTATTTGCATTTAAGGGGGGTAAATACTGTAACAACAGAATTTTATGGGGCATATTTAAACGGTTGTCAAAAATTCAAATAACAATATTTTTAGTATATTATTGTTTTATTTAAAATATATGTTATTGCAGTATTTTTAAAAAATATTAGTTTTAAATGTCTCCAACCAAAATCGCCAGGGTTGCCACTTCATTATTAGCCTTTTTTTAAAAAGGAAAAATCGGCTGCGACTGTACATTAGGTTGTCCCGAAAAATTTGTTTTTAGATTTCCCTAACGCAAGACCTCCTAAAATTTGCGTAATTGATCGTAGATAACCAAAATGATTTTAAAAATAAAATGAAACTATATCTTTAGGGTTCTACCGATCTTCAAAGTTTTGAAAAGTAGTTATTTTCATGATTATATTTCGCCATCTTTAATTTCGACACCTAAACTAAATATGCCACGACTATATATAAAAACAACACTTTGTCGGCGACTACGAATTTGCTAGACACAGTAGAGTTCGTTTATAACGTACACCTTTTATAACGAATTTTTTATAAAAAAAAAAAAAAAATTCCGTAAAAATTTTTTTTCCGGACCCAAAACATTCACTTTCAAATTACATACCAATTATTACGGTTATAGCGAACTCTTGTTTATTACGAACCAGTTTTTAAGTTCCTTTTATAGTTACAGCTTACTCCCTAAAATATAGAAACCCTTGAACATGAAATAAAAAAAATTAAAAATCTGGCAACACTTCAAAATCACCTGTTATATTTATTAATACCAAAATACGTAAACTAGGGTTTCCCCAAAAAAGAAAACTAAAAAACAAAAACTAATTTATAATACATAAGTCAGTTGCGATAGTTACAGTATTAAGAGAGGTGCTTGTGATTTAAAAAAAATGAGTTCGAGGCGTAGTGCTGCAACTTGTGAAATATTGGAACCATATAAGGGACTTGATGATCGGCAGCTACCAACTATAAGAGACGTCCTTAAATATATTTTATTTATCAAGTATAACATGATATTAAAGTATAATGGAAAAGATCCATCAAATTCAGATATATATGCGATTGTTTTTGAAGAGATTGACAATATTTGGAACAAGGCTTCGATTCCAATCGTAAAAAGGAACGAGTTATTCAGTTACTCAAATCCTATTTCGAAAAGTACCTCCATTTAAAAAGATACCCTAAAATTAAACGAAAAAATGGTTTCGAAAACAAACTAAAGTGTTTTTTGGAGTCATCTGAGAAGCTTTTCGACGTTTCTGCTTGCAAATACACTTCATTTGAATTTTGTTCTTGTTTAAAACCTAAGAAAGTTCCAATCAATGAAAGAAGTTTTTTGTTGGTTCAAAGAAATTTCAGAAAAATGGTTATATGTGGAGTTGATAAAAAAGAAACAGCTCGATTAATAAAACGAAAGCAGAGACAAACTGAACAATCCATAAGGGCAGCAAAAATGGAGCGTTCTACTCAAGAAACCGATTCTATCTCAAAAAATTGTGATGAAGTTTCACTGTGTGAATCTTCCCTAGAAACGTATCCGATAACAGAGACATCTCACACTAATACACTTTCGACAGACACACCTTCGACTTCAACGACGAATCGGAATACATTGCCGTTGCCAACAGTTTCTAAGGTCTGTGATAGATACGGTTTATCGACTCAGTCTGCTGCTGCTGTTGCTTCTGCGGTTTTGACTGACTTCGGCTTAATTTCTACCGAAAATTTAACTCTGGTAATCGATAAAAACAAAATACACAGAGCTGTATCTAAAGTCCGGAAAGAAAATTCAAAAGGCATTGGAGGTACACTCACAATATTTTTTCCTTAAAATCAACCGAATATATACAATACAACAATAGAAAATAAGTTAAGAAAAGGACTACCTACTTTTCGTTTAAAACAATTGTATTTTGTCGTTTATTTTTAATTGTTATTTTATTAACTGGCAAAGCCGGTAAAAATAATAGATTTATCGTTTATTTTAAAATTAATTGTATTCTAAAAACTGATTGTTTTTAACAGAAAATTTTGATTGAATATTTTAACTTCTACCGAAAGTCCGTATTTTGTGTATTTTATTTCTTGAATGACTGATAGAAAAAGTTAAAAAATTTCTTTGTAATTTAACTACTTATTCAATGAAAACAACTTTACTGATTTTCTTTTTAAACAACTGTTGAACTTTTACGGTAAAGTTATTGTGAGTGTATTGTTATTAAAAGCATTTACTTTGATGGACGAAAAGACAAGACTCTGATAAGTGCAAAAATAGGGGATCGTTACCATCGCAAAGAAATTTTAGAAGAACACATCTCAATTTTAGCAGAACCTGAATCAATTTATTTGGAACACACAACGCCAAGTCGTAGCACTGCAAAGGGCATTCTAACTTCGATCACAACTTTATTAGAAGATAAAGGTTGGAATTTAGATGACGTGATTTGCATTGGATGTGACGGAACTGCAACTAATACCGGTTGGAAGGGTGGTGTTATTCAATATTTGGAGGAGTATTTGAAGAGACCGTTACAATGGTGTGTTTGTATGATCCATGCCAATGAGTTACCCCTTCGTCATTTATTCTTGACTTTAGATGGTTGCACTTCGGGTCCTAGAGAATATTGTGGACTTATTGGAAAACAATTAGCTACTTTTGATAATGAAACAACTGTTTCTTTTTGTGCGGTGGCTGGTAATTTGCCTGACTTGCCGAAAAATGTGGTCGATCAACTAAGTACGGACCAAAAATATCTTTATGAGATATGTAAAGCTGTACAAACTGGTTATTGTAGTCCTGAGCTGGCAAACCTTAAACCTGGAAAAATTGCGCACTCGAGATGGCTTACCTCTGCTAATCGTCTACTCAGAGTTTACGTAAGTACCCTTAATCCATCAGAAAATTTCCAACTGCTTGTAAATTACGTTGTTAAAGTATACGCTCCGATTTGATTCCTAATCAAACAAAAAACGTCTTTTAAAGAAGGAGCCAAACATATTTTTTATCTGCTTATGTACTCTCGTTTTTTACTCCAAAGCATGCGATCAGTTGTGGATTCTGTTATCGAAAGAAATGCTTTTTTTGCTCACCCGGAAAATCTACTTGTCAGTATGCTGTTTGATGATAGAGACCACATTCGGGAGCTGGCATTGCATAGAATAATCAAAGCTAGAGAAGCTGAAAGTAGCACTAAGCACAGAATATTTAAACCACCAAAAATTAACTTCTCTGCTAGAGATTACACCGAAATTATTATATGGCACGAGTGTAGGGTTACAGCA
The DNA here is from genome assembly GCA_949987735.1 of Leucophora obtusa. NCBI lineage: Eukaryota > Metazoa > Arthropoda > Insecta > Diptera > Anthomyiidae > Leucophora > Leucophora obtusa. The sequence continues at coordinate 93,669,271 of OX465296.1, forward strand.
CCGCCGGTTCTTCGGCATATTTCTAATGAGGAACTTCAAATTATGGCAAAAGATAACAGCTTGGAAATTGTTGACTTTCCTTGTCACACACAAGCTGTGGAAAGATGTGTTAAACTGGTAACAGAGGCCTCTCAAAGTGTAACTAACGCTGCTTCTAGAGATGGCCTTATTAGAACCTGGTTGAAATCACGAGCAGAAAAGCCAAATTTTGGTCAAAAAAATATGTTTAAATTTTAAGTTTTAGTCATTTATTATAAGTTTTATTTTCTTGTACATTAATTGCAAGTATAAAATATATTAATAAAATAAATTTGTATCTCGTTTTTTTATTATTTTAAGCATACGGTTTAGGTTTGTAAAAACGTTTTCAAAAGTAGAGGCCTCAAGATGGCATGTAATTCGATTTTTATTACTTTTACCGTAATCTGTGTAAAATTACGCAAATTTTATTCTTTTTGCGTGGGATTAGTGAAGTTTTTAGGTTTAAGAAATTTATTATTAAAAATTAAAATTTATTTTTTGAAAAAAACCCATTTTTTAAAATTTTTATATTTTTTGCACAAAATGCCACATATGTGTTCTAAACATCCTAAAAATTTCAGAGTGGAATGCCTCCTACTTTTTGAGATATATTAAAAAATGTACTGGTATGTTTATAAGAAATACTCTCTTTTACTAGTTGCTACGTGCCACTGAGTTAATAAGTTAAGTTTGCTTGTATGCAATTCATTGGAAGCATTGTTTGTATTCATTGAAAATTGTTTTTGCTGATGCAAAACGATGAAAACGATTTATATTTCTTTAATGTCTTTGCGTTGTTGAGTAGCTTTTTAATTGTTTATAGATTTTTGACAAGTCAACATCGTAGTAGTTTTATTCTCTGATAATAATTTTCAAAAACTATTTTATTTCAAGCAGTACACATTTGTTCACAGATTTTTAATTTGCTTAAAATGCCTTTTGGAAAAGTTTGTTGTAATCCTTTCCGAAAACTCAAGCATAAAACAAACAAAATAAAATGTGTTCGTAAAGTTTCGCAAAGTCTTAGGGAGCGTTTTCGACAATATTTGCATGGTCAATATATCTGTGCTTCATGTAGAATGGCTCTATTAGATCAAGCGAAGTCATTGATAAAGAAAAAGAAAAACGAAAACAATTTCGAAGATTTTGAAATTGACACGGTTGCAGGAACTTCTACATCAGCTTTAAAAGTTGCCAATGCTGAAAGTGATATTGGCTCACTTTCGGAAGAAACAACCGAAAAGGCTTTCAATGAAAAGAAGAACACAGCTGTTTTTTATTTGAATAAGTGCTTAGAAGCGCTAAATGAATCTCCCATTGAGTTTAAAAATAACTATTCTAAATATAAACAGGAAGAAATTTTAGGCAATATAAATTCCATATTTAGGAAAAACCTTTTTAGTTTAGAAAATATATCCTGCGATGGTGAAGATATTTTAAACCACTTAAAAGAGATTTACAATACTTCTGAAGATGATAAAGATTAAATTAAAATATTAACATCTTTCCCACATTCTTGGAGTGTTGGTAAAATAGAAAAAACCTTTTCAACTACAAACTATATGGCTCGTAAAGCTAAAAAACTAATTCAAAATGGCGATTATTATTTTTCTTCGCATCCAAAAAGACGATCCGGCCTCTCGACAGAGACAAAATCTATAGTTGAAGATTTTTATAGAAACTACAAAAGCAGTCGCGTTATGCCCGGGAAATAAGACTATAAGTCTGTTAAGAGTTGTAATGGGGAGAAAGAAAAAAAACACAAGAGATTGATGCTTTGTAATCTGAAAGAATTGCATAATTCCTTTCAAGAAGTTTATCCAACAGTAAAAATTGGATTTTCAAAATTTTCAGAGCTGAGACCACAAGAATGTATTTTGATTGGGGGAAGTGGCACTCATACAGTTTGCGTGTGTGCTATTCACCAAAATTCCAAACTTATGTTTATTGGGGGCAAAATCAAGGAATTGGCTGAAGAGGAAGTTATAGGTTTTCCCACTTACAATCATTGGATTGCTCAATCTATTTGTAATCCAGCAACTGTACAATGCTATATGGGAAATTGTCCACTTTGTCCAGGGGATACTTACCTTAAAGATGCCCTTAAAAACGCATATTCCACTAACAACACAGAAAACATAACATACAAACAATGGGATCCAATCTTTTGACCATAACATCTCCATCTGACGACTTTGTGGACAAACTTTCTGAAGAAATGACAAAATTAATTTTTCATAGTTTTGTGGCAAAAGAACAGAACAAGTTTCTTGATGAGGTAAAATCCAATTTAAAAATTGGAGAATTTTTGACTATCTGTGATTTTGCCGAAAATTACACATTTGTTATCCAAGATTGTATACAGAGCTATCATTGGACAAATTCTCAAGCCACTATACACCCCTTTGTGACATATTTCCGAAATGCAGATGGAAAAATAGATCACATAAGCTTTGTTGTCATTTCAGATATTTTGGAGCACAACACAGTCGCTGTTCATTTATTTCAAAGGAAATTTGTACAATTTATAAAAGAACATGTTAATGAAAACATTGACAAAATAATATATTTTTCTGACGGTTGCGCAGCTCAGTATAAAAATCGAAAAAATTTTGTAAATTTACTATACCATAAAACCGATTTTGATTGTGATGCTGAATGGCATTTTTTTGCGACATCACATGGGAAAGGCCCTTGTGATGGAGTTGGAGGTTCACTAAAAAGAACAGCAGCTCTTGCCAGTCTTCAGCGTCCAATAGAAAATCAAATTGTAAATGCTACAGATTTATTTGAATACGCTAAGGGTTTGCCTAATATCAATGTAACATTCTGCACAAAAAATGAATATGAAGAAGAGGAAATAAAACTAAACACTAGATTTAAAAAATCTGTTGCAATTAAAGGAACACAAAAACTCCATTCATTCGTACCTATTTCAAGAACAGAAATAGCTGCCAAAACCTTTTCAAATTCAGTTGAAACTCCAAAACCTATTAAGATAATAAAATACTTATAAATACTTTTATATTTTTTCTCATATCTCGAAAAGATTCCGCAATTTTCAAGGTATTTAGAACGTACATGTGGCTATTTTTATAAGAAAAACTTTTTTTTTTCCAAAAAATGAATTATATTTTTGTTTACATTTTTACATTTTTTAATATATCTCAAAAAGTAGGAGGCATTCCACTCTGAAATTTTTAGGATGTTTAGAACACATATGTGGCATTTTGTGCAAAAAATATAAAAATTTTAAAAAATGGGTTTTTTTTCAAAAAATAAATTTTAATTTTTTTTTTTTTTTAAAAATTTAAAAAATTAAAAAACAAAAAAAAAAAATAATAAATTTCTTAAACCTAAAAACTTCACTAATCCCACGCAAAAAGAATTTTTTAATATCTTGCTCACAACAAAAGTTATGAAATTTTAAGTGTAGTGCCTACCCTGCAATTTTCAGTATTTCAAAGCTGCAGGGTTGCCACAGTTTTCGAAAACAAAAAAATTAAAAATCGTTTTGTGAACATACATACACTACTACACACATTCACCAAGTTTTATCAAAATCGGACACTACCGAAAAAATGTTCGTTGAAATAAAATGGAATTGCTCAATTGTCATATACTTGAAGTGTCACAATTCTATAAGTGTCACCCTCTAAAAACGCCGGAAAATTAAATCTAAAATTTTAATTATGTTTTGGTTAATCTCTACAAAAATCTAAGAACAAATATAGCTATTGCGAAATTTTAGAAGCGCCCATATATTTTATATGTGATTTCTTTTTTTTTGCAAAACTTGATTCCTGTAGGTGACATTTATGGAATGTTCAGTGTATCTAGAAATATAAATTTTTTGGTTCCATATTTAAGAAATATTTAAGCAAAAAATCGATCTTAGGTCTGACTATAAAACTGGCCCTAAGTATCGTTTTATATCGTAATACCTAAACCAGGGCTGAAATTTAAAATTTGTGTAAGACATAAAAAGAAAAAATAAAGAACATGGTCCAGATTTCCATATAAGAAACATCTGAAAATATATTTTTTTTAAATCTCTAAAATTTCATTTTAATAAATTTGTTATTTCACCGTCCGACACAAGCACCCATTAACAATTCCAATATATCCTGAAGGAAGGGATGAAAAAATAGCCATGTATTTCACTTTTTCTAAATCAATTCGTTTATCCTTTGAAAAGAGAATTAATATATAGTTAATATAATTCAAAGAGTTTTTTTTAACTAAGACGGTGATCAATAAAAATACTTTAGCTAATATCAATTTGTGACTTAAACTGTTAAACGAATTGATCTAGAAAAAGTAGAAGATATGGCTATTTTATATTTAGCCCTTCTTTTAGAATACATTAAGTAGATTTTCTCATGGGTACAAACAAAAAATGGACTTTTTCGGACGGTGGTTTAATATAAATTAAGTTTTCCAAGTACAACATAGGTCGGATTTATTTATTTTCCAACGAGCGGGAATTCCCGGGATCCCGGGAAATTTTAGAAAAAATCCCGTTGTCCCGGGAAAAGAAAAACCCTGAGTATTATACATAATGCTTCTCATATTATTTTGTAAAAATGCTATAATTTTGTACATTTTTTAATTTATTTCGTGTTTTTCCCCATTTTTATATCAATATATATAAAAATGGGGAAAAACACTTTTATAACTTATATTAAGCCATCAGCACCTGCCCCAAATGACGTGTCTTCAACATCCATCAAGGAATCGTCATTGGCTTTTCTTTGAAAACTACATGCAATTCTTACATCTTTTGATGTAGTTTTTATCTTTTTATTCTATACGATTTCTAATAAAAATTTGTTAATAAAAATGCAAACAAAAAGTGGTGTTACACACAAATTTACCACATAGAGTATTACTTTGGGACTAAAACATATTTTACAAAAAAACTTGTAGAAATTTAATTTCTTCGAATTTTTTATTGAAATTTTCTTCATTCAAATAAAATATAAAAAAATCGAAAACAAAATTTTTCCTAGAGTCGATTAAATTTTTGCTGATTTTTTAGGCTACTAATTATTTAGCAAAATTTTTAGCAGGTTAATTTGCTATTCTCGATTTATATATTTACAATATAACTAAAATTCTTTATATTTAACAGTTTTATATTTTCTGTTCCCATATTACTAATACATGCAAAAATAATCTGCTAATTTAGCAGTTTTTTCTACAGCATCATTTTTAACTAATTTTTAGTAGTTTTAACTACATTTTTTTGTAACTTTTTTCTATTAGTGTACTTTTTACGTAGTAACGCTTAACATAACGTATAGGTATTTTAGACCAACATTGACCTTAATGCACAAAAAATAACGTTGACCTTTTAGGGTTAATAAAAAAATTGGAAATCATACGAAAAGTTTTTGCAAGACACATCATCAAATTTTGTATAAGTTAAAGAAAAAGTATGATTTTCCACAAAAGTTCCCGTTCCTTGTTTTCCAAAAAACCATTTTGTACAAATTCTTTTAGAATCGAAATCCCCATTTTTTTATTGATTACCTAAAATAAATCAAATTGGAAAACTAAATTTCAATGTTACGAAATCGTTTGATATTTCATTTGTATGTCTCGGAATGGAAAATGTTTTTGTTTTTACCAAATGAAAACATGTTTACATACGAAACAACACATGCAATGAGCAACCATTTTACTGTTTTTTAATTTTACCTTTTAAGATAGTTTTAGTTTCTTGGAATTTCTATGTCAATCAGTACAACTTTCCTATAATTTTTTTTTTCATTTAATTACGCAATTTATAATTTCGAGTTCAAGGTTCAGGATTTGTAAACCCCTTCCATACCTTTATAATATTGCATATTGTTTTTATTTGGAGGAATGAATGAATGAATGTTGTGAAATTGTTGTAGAACTAGTCACCTTACACGATGACGTTAAAAAAACAACAACCCACGTTTAACTTAAAATCAATGGTTTTTTTATGTATTAGGTCACCACTAACAGTTAGAAATTTATCAAAATTGGTATGTATGTATATTAGAGCACCCATATGTGCAAAAGTGTGATAGGTTGAGAGTAAAAAATAAGATCTGTGCATAAATTGGGTTTCTGCGATGTAAACCGGACAGTCTGTTTATATTTTGGTCCTCGAAATTACCCTAAAAAAGGTTAATGGATTTATCCATCTCTAACTCTTAAACTAAAATCTTCTGGTGATTAAGTTACATAGCCGTTGTTTGCACAATGAAAAGGCAAACATTTTCTTTATACAAACCTTTAACCCTCTCATGACCGTTAGTGGTGTTTTAAGAGGTAAACATCAAAATTTGGGTCAAGACTAAATTTTGAATATCTCTCATTTAATTTTGGAGATCTGTAAGTACTTATACTCTTCATCACATAATAGGAAATTTAGCGTAGATTAAAAGCAAAATAAGTTTTTTAAATATTTCGTCCATTCCATGACAGAAAGCCCAAAACAGATTCTAAATTATTTATTACATATGTGCACTAGGAAACCATCTGAATCTTTCATTTTAGGTATAGGATGTGTTCAGCAAACTTATGTAAAACACTACGGGGTACAGTTTTGTGGAACTATTTTACCCTCTACCTCTTCAATTAAAGGGACTTTTCTGGCCCCGTTTTTAAAAGGGACAAAAAGACCCAAAAGTTGAAGCGTTAGAGGGTAAAAATGTTCCACGGATATGTCCAACATAGTGTATTATGTACATGAAATGCAAGATTCACATGGTTTCCTCCTAAAATCCAGGTTTGTGGGCATTTGAGCACTACCCAGCAAAAACTTGGTAATGACTGATCATTACTACATGCATTACTTAGTTCTCATAACTCATTACCCTTTGAATTACTTTTAAACTGAATGTAATGAGTTACCGATAATTATACCTTACACATTACTATTTCACAATAGCTGAAAAAAATAATATACATATGTTCTAAATCATTAAAAACCATAACTATGGCGTAGCATAGTAGTTACCGTTTTTGCCTGACAGACATGAGGATCTCTGATCAACTCGTGTTAGCTTCCATTGTTTTTTTTTTTTTTTGTAATTTATATTAAACATCTATTTATAGAAATGTTGATGTTCATTAAGCAGTATTTAATAACAACATGTTTTGTAAAAAATAGACATGTATAACAGCTGCCACAATAAATGTGTACATACGTTAAGCATTAAAAATCATAGCGATGTCGTAGTGTAATGGTTAGAGTGTTTGCCTGACAACCGTGAGGTACGCTGATCAATTCGTGTCAGCTCCTATTAGTTTTTAAATTTTTATATTTTTTTAAATTTATATTCAACATCTATTTATAGAACAGTTGATAAACTACTTACAGGTAACATCAGTGTAATGAATTTCCTCCAATAATTAGGTATTGAAATCTTAGTGAACACTTAAGATTTCAATACCTAAAAGTCATTACATGGTAATGAAAGGTTTTGCTGGGTAATTCTGTATAAATACGAAATTAACCCTTAAACAAATTTTAAGTTTTCACTTATTTCTGGGATTGTACTTAAATTTTCAACATTGATGTCTTCAGAGACTTATAGTCAAATTTCATGACAAATATTTTTGTGGAATATTTTAACCCTATTACTCTTCAATTAAAGGGACTTTTTGCCCCTTATCATAACGGCTCAAAAACGACCCGTAAGTTGAAGAGTTAGAGGGTTAAAAATTTCCGCAAAAATATTTGCCTGAAATTATACTATAAGTGTCTGAAGACATTAAAGTTTAAAATTTAGGTTCAATGCCAGAAATAAATAATGTGTTTAAGAGTTAATTTCGTGCTTATTCAGATTGACGCTCAGTAGAGCACCCATAGGTGGAAAAGTGTTATTTTTTCACCACCGAAGCACTTTCCGGTAGATTGGGCGTAAAAAATAATATCCCCGCGAAAATTGATCCTCTCGGATTAAAACAGGCCAGTCAGCCGCGGCTTTTAGCCCTAAAAATGGATTAAAATTAGTTCAAAATTTATTTGCGCATAACTCTTAAAATAAAGGTTTCACAGAAAAATACTAAAGCATATCTACAGACAATAATTATGTGGCTAGCATTTTTCTCCTACACATTTTTGACGTATCAGTGACGCGTCGCGTAAATACTTTCTCAGGTGACAGTATAAGCACAATGCAAAAGTCCCCGTTTTTTTCCATACAATTTGACAATTAAAATCGTGCAACGATTTCCGTGAGAGATAAAACTTATTTTATTTTCTCAATGGAATTTCTAATTCTCCTGTTTTTACTCTCAGATTATTTTACTAATGTTGCCAGATTTTCACACAATTTCAATCACAGTACAAGTATAGTACGATTACATGGTTGATTTCGTCTTGCACATTCATTAGTAATATCAAAGGATTTAACTTTATACATTTACAAAAAATATATAAAAAACACCAATAACACAACAACGCCTTCACAGCCTTTTATTCTAACTAATGTCAAACAACAACAATACGTTGGAATGTGGCAAGAAGAAAAATATAAAATATAACCAACTTGACTTTCTATGTGTTCTGTGTTGTAAGAGTCAGATTCCTTTTCCGTTGCTATTTTGTTTAAGTTTTTTCCGTCACGATTTAAGATTCCTTTTCCATTTGTATTGTGCTTATTCTCAAAGTCCAGTAAAAATTACTCAGTAACAAATTTACAGAGAGTAAGGCAAAATTTACTCTCAAAAAGAAAAATAACTAAACATGTACGCAAACAGAAAAATTGTAAGAATTAGTAAAATACTGCTGCCAACTTCTTTCCTAAAAATATCGCTAAATCAAAATAAAAAATCACTAGAAAATATCTAAATTATGAAAAATCGATAAATCGCTAAATTTTACGAACTTTTCAGATTCTGTTGTAAAATTTCACAAAAATAGCTATATTTTTCAAACTTCTTAAAACTTTCTTTAAAAATTATCGATACATCGCCACAATGTTCGAACTTTTAAGTTTTCCATAAAAATTTAGCGATAAATCGCTGAATAATAATGATTCAAAAATTCTGTCAAGGAAATAAATGTAAAAAAATGCCTAAAAAAAATGTCAAGACTGACTGAAAAATCGCCAGTTTTCCCGCTAATAGTTAAATTATATTTTATCCCGCTAAAAGAGTTGAAATATCGTTGGATTTTCCGAGAAAATAGCTAAATTGGCAACAGTTATTAAAATAGCTGGTTATTAATGCAATTGTTTTAAGATAATTAAATATGTATAAGAATTAATTCTTTAATTTTAACACGTTCAAGATGTATATTGAATTTCGATTGAATTTCTCACTCGAATAAAGACAATTACTCCGTTTCTAGACCTTTTCGAGAGAAGAAAAAGACACGGAAAACCGTTATAAATAAAATTTTTTTATTCTTTTGTAATTGAATACATGAAACTCAATATCTCTTAAACTACCTGACTTTTCGGTGACTTGACTTAACTTACATATGTTATCCGTAATAACAAAAAATTCTTACACATAAACACAGGGAAAAAATATGGCATTTTCCAACTGAAATTTGGTTACATCAAAACAAAATTCGGTATATACAACTGAATTTTAGTTACAATACCCAAAATATTTAGGAATCACATTCCAATATGGTTTCACCAACCGAATTGATTGGTTGTAGCAACCAAAATAGGCTTAGCAATTCGGTTGTCAATTTTTTTTCCTGTGTGTAATATTTAATGGAGAAAATGTTCATTACAATTAAATACAAAATTTTGTAAAATAGGAGCTCAGCCCTTTTCGAAATTCAATATTTAATAATATCGCAGCCAACATTTTTCTGAGCGCTCAGAAATTATGACTCGTAAGAGACTCTAAAATATGATAATTTTCGGAGTGCTCAATTTTTCAAGTCATAAATGAAACATAATAGACTCGTATTTATGAGTGTATTCGACATATTTTTTTAATTTCTTCATTACTCAAAAAAAAATTAATGCTCATATTTCAGGGTCTTTTGTGAGTCGTAAAAGAGCGCTCGGAAAGAGGTTTCATCGGTGAAGAAATACTCTCTCATATAGCTATAATTTCAGAAGGTGTTAGGGTTCTTTTATGAGTCTTTTCGGATTCTAATTGCACACTGGTATGGAATCTAGTTAATTATTTTAATTGGTTAAAGTCATTGTTAAAAGCCGACTTATTTTTGTCGGTTTTCGGTTTTGAAGCTTGAAAAACCGCGGTTTCGGTTTCGATTAAAACCGAACAGCAAACTCTATAGGTGTCATTACCAATATTTTGCTGGGTGAAGTCTTAAAACTTGTTTTTTTTAAATAATAACTACAGATTTTGAGGGTTATTAAAAGTTCTCCAGATTGTTTTAATTTTTTTGTTTTTTATAAATCGATGCATTTTTAGTGAATTGAAAAAAACTTCAAAAACTTCAGTCAGATTATAAGGGGTTTTTTAAACTGTAATAGAACCTTTAATAAACTTTAATATACCATTCCCCATCAAAATAATTTTATAAACGCATTATTAACATCTCATAACCACAAGTGTAAAATTAACCAAACCTGATAAATTATTTACCTATTTATTTTAAGGGCAACATGAAAGGAAAACATTTAACCAGAAGTCACGCTATGAGAGAGGCAACATCTCCGCCACGTACTCCAACGCCACGAGCATCGGAGTCTTCTTCGCAAATATCACCAAATGGTTATCAGCAGCAGCATCAACAACAGCAGCAGCACATGCAACATATGGATGTTAATGAAAACAACAACAACAACAATAATAAATTGCATACACAATCATCAGCAACTCGAGGAAATTCACCAATAATTGATACACCAACTGTGATTGTTACTAGTCAGCACAAGCAACAACAACAACATCATCAGCAACATACAAATGTTGCTCTATGTAATGAAACTGAATTTCCCAAATTGACACCACCCAAATCAAAAGGTGGTAGTGGAGGTAGTTCCGGTAGTAGCGGTGTAAATAACAATAACGGCCAGCAACGTATTAATAACGTTGCTGAAGGTCACAACAACAACTGCAACAAAAAGACAAATGGTGATAGTACAGCAGTGGTGGGTGTTAATGAGACGCACAACAAAGGCACCAATACAAATGCTGGCAACACGAATAAAAACTACAACAATCAACACCATCAATCTCAGCAACATCCTATACAGCAGCCGTTTAATGCTGGAAATGCTTTACAGAAAGCTTTAAATATTACTGATAATTCACATTCTACTCCAATTTATAATTCCCCAATGAACTATCAATTGCATACAAATGATGGCAGTAACCAACAACAGCAGCAGCAACCATCATTCATTGTCTACGACAAGGAAAACCGTTGTCCACGCAATGACAGCCAAAATAGCATGAATTCCAGTGATGAGATACATTATGAAACACAACAACAAAGCCAACAACATCAATCACAACAACAACAACATCATCAACGTTCTGGTGGTGGGGGTAAAAAACACCGCACCAATTCAAATTCCAAAGGTTCAAAACCTCGGTTGAAGAGTATGGGCGGAAGCAGCAGTGGTGGCGGTGGTGGGTGTGTTGGTGGTACTTCTAATAGTGGTGCTGGTGGCGGTGGCGGTGTTGGTGGCATATCATCCGGCAGCATTGACGGTGGCGGCAGCCTTAATAGCAGCAACAATACATCGGGATTCATTTCAAGAGGTTTGTATCAACAAGCTTGCTAAAAATTTGTATCTATTATTATTTCTTTAGTCTTCACAAATTCAGAAAATTCCAACGAACAATATACGGATCATGGCGGTACCGATTTGCTCAGTTTTTTCAAAGAGACTTTGAATAAAAATGTCAAAGATCGTCAATTTTTGTTGAAAGTTGAAAAGGATCTCATTGAATTTGTACAAGAAGGAAGGTAAGCATTTATAACATAATTACATTTTACGTAAAATGCATAGGTTGTTTGATAAATATTAAACCTAAGAGTTATTTTGAACTTTTGACAATTAACGATTGACTGCCGATTCCTTTATCCGATTTTGATGAAACTTTCCACATACAATACTTAAGTGTTTGTAGTCACGGTTTACTTTATATTGATCTGTCATACCTGCGACTTGTGCACTAACCACTGATATAAATTTATTCCTCCATGTTTTAAAAAGAAATATGTTTGACATATTTCCCACATACAATTCATAATTTTTATCTTAAACTAGTCGAAATTTTAATCTATAAAACCCTCTTTACTGACTTTAGGTAATTTTTTTGAGATTGCTCTATTTTTGGGTAACTTTCAGCCCATTTGACCGAAATGGGTAAATAGCAAAAATTGAGTAGGTGCTCAATTAGTTTTAAATCTAAGGGCCAGTTTTATGGTCAGAACTAAGAACGATTTTTTTTAAACTTTACTTACCCAAGTAAAAAAGTTTTGTTATAATCATATAAAATTTTGTATAAAGTTTTGACATAATCATATATTATTTTATGTAATTACATATAGTAACTTATATTTACATATGGCCACATATGCTTCTAAATTGAAGCATTTATACTTTAGCGGCGTGCCTTAGGCCTAGTTTTTGGAATGTCAGTTACACCGAAAACGAATTTTGTCGTATCGGGCAAGCCTGCTACGTTGTTAGCGTACATTTAAAATAAAATACAATGGTCCTTACTATAAAAGAGTATTTTAAATTTAAAGTCGACTTTATTTTTAATCATATGGTTTTTTTCATTTTGTGTATGAAAACCCTATAAAAATATTCATATTTTCAAACATTTTGATTGATGAAAATTATTAATAATTTTGAAAATTATTATTCAGAGGAAGCTTAGGTTAAAATAAATTTTCTACTTTTAAGTAAAAATAAAATCAAATAGACACACTTAATAATTATTAACAATAAATAACGATGACGATGTGAGGGCTGTGGTGTAATGGTTTGCGAGATGAACTGTTACACATGTGGTAGCGGGTTTGATCCCTAGCTACCGTAACATCTATTTGGAAAAATAATGTGTATTACTTTTCTATCCCTAATACAGTGTCCTCCTTCACTATTCCCATAGCACTTAACCCCACCGAAGTAAAATAATATAACAGGGATTTGAAATAAACAGCCTCAACAAAAGTTCGCCAACTCACCATCAAATGGCGCGCAACAACTATTCTAAAATTCAACATCTCGCGCAATTACAGTGTTGCCATATTTGAGGCCTTTCATATTTCACCACCTCCTATCTCTTCTTTATCCCCTTTCCAAATAAAGCAACACGCTAAATAAGGTTGGATTAGATTAGGTTAATGCTATAAGTGCTGCCTGGTAGTCATAGTAACGCCAAGGCTTGGTTGTCATAGCAAAACGAAAATTTTATAAAATAAGAGACGATAAGATAAGGATCAAGGATTAAGGTTAAGATTAGATTATATAAGGTAGGATTATATAAGGTGGTTCTCATAGTAACGCCAAGGCCTGGTTGCCATAGCAACAGGAAGGTTGTCATAGCAACACGAAAATTTTATATGTAGGGACGCCCTAATCCCCTAGCGGTATGAAAAATACCTTACGACCTATTCTCATACCTACCAAATACACATACAAAATTTCATAAAAATCGGTCGAGCCGTTTCGGAGGAGTTCGACCGTGACACGAGAATTTTATATATATAGATATTAGATATTTTTTCCTCAAAGGTTTTAATATTGAGACATATCGTTGGCTTATTCGGCAAATATGTCAAGTCCGTTTGTCTAACTTTTTTTTCGGTTAATTTTTTTTAAATCTGTAAACGCAGTTTTCTTCTTTAGTTCATCTTATTTAACCACAAAAGATCATAGAATTCCAAAATAAAAGCTTGCAGACTTATAGGCTCCTTCTGGACTTAGCACATTTGCTCTTTATAATTTTCTACTTTAAATGTGGACTTAGCAGATTTTCTTTTTATACCCTACACCACTATGTGGTCAGGATATTATAAGTTTGTGCTGATGTTTGTAACACCAAAAAATATTGGTCCTAGACCCACCTTATAGTATACCGATCGGCTCAGAATTTTTTATTTCGATTTAACGATGTCTGTCCATGCATTCTTGTGCGCACTCTACAGGTCGCAAATATTAAGATATTTACGAAATTTGGTACACCGACTTACGTCGGCCCAAGGACGACGCCTATTGATTTTGGTTGAAATCGGTCCATGTTTAGACCTAGTGCCCATATAAGGGTACCCCCAAAATTGGCTTGGTTACACGCTGCATGTCGCAAATACGAAGATATTTCAATGAAATTTGTTTCGCTGACTTACATGGTCCCAAGGAAAAAACCTATTGATTCTAGATAGGATCGGTCCATATTTGGACCTATCGCCCATATGGGCTATATTTTGGATTTCCTCTTCTTTTATGATTTTATAGAAAAGTTTGACACAAGTCCGTTTTACCCTATTCAAATTTCGGATCGAAACATTAGTTGGCTTTAATTCAGACTGGTGTAGGGTATTATATAGTCGGCATGCCCGACTTTAACCTTTTTACTCGTTTTATTTTTATTTATGTCAGCAGAATCCATGACAATCGCCTAATAAAATTTACAAGTTAACAATGTTTTTCCTGAAAAAATTTATAAGTAATAGTTACCCAGCCAACATTTTTCTGAGCGCTCGGAAATTATGACACATAAAAGACTCTAAAATACGAGCATTTTCAGAGTGCGCAAATCTTAGAGTCATAAATGAAACATAATAGACTCTTATTTATGAGTGTATACAAAATTTTGATTAAATTTTTTCAATACTTATAAATGACTCAAAAATTGGTCATAAATGACTCATAAATGGCTCAGAAAATTCAAAATTTTCCAGCAATGCTCATAATTTGGAGTCTTTTATGAGACATAAAAGTGCGCTCTAAAGAGGCTTCATCGGTGAAAAAAACACCCTCATATATCTATTATTTCAGAAGGTCTAAGGGCTCTTTGAAGAGTCTTTTCGGACTCCACTGGGTACCTTAAAAGTTAAAATAACTAAATAATTATTTAGTTTATCTTTAATAATGTTTTGTCTTTTTAAATAAACAAAAGTCGCATTTAATTCTATTGAAGAAATTTGTTGAAACAAAATGTGTGTTGTTTTCAGCTGGCAGAATTGCTTACCACTGCATAACAACAAGAAAAAACAACATAACGGCATTTTGTTCTTTGTAAATGATGTGTTTTGAGTTACACTAGCATACTACATCAAAAACTCAATTTGCATAAAAATTGGACTTGACAGGTTTGCCGACTAAGCCAACGATATGTGATTTTATATTATTACATACTGACCTACATATAAGTGTATGTGCTATATATAAGTACATAAAGTAACATATAAAAGATATAATTACATATACGTTTATGTATAATTTAGTATGACACCATACATAATAATATAAAACTATATGTGGAGCCATTTAAGAAATATTTTATAATATGTGTTATATATGACTATATATTGACGCATATGAACCCATATATAACTTAGTATGGTTTCATATATACAATATTTCATGATTTCTTTAATATATAACAATAGAACGTTCTTTATAAAATCATCTATAATTATATATCATCCCACATAAGCAATATTTTCAAAGTGATTTTATATAGAAATATATAAGGTCCATTTAAAACCGTATTGTATTATATGTGGTTCTATGTTAACAATGATTTTGATTTAGTTTTAGATTTAGTAATTACTAGGGATTGGCGCATGACACGCTCGTGGCTGACGTTATTCACAAGTGATCGTGAGTAATAATTACTATACTCAAGTGATTCGCGCGTGAGAATATATAATTCGTGCGTGAGCGTGAGTGAGAATATATAACCCGTGCATGATTCGTGTGTGAGTTTATTTTTTTGCATCATATGTTTTTAGTAATTTTTACTGTTTTGGGTGAGAATTTTCAGATTGTGAGTAAGTTTTTAATATACTCATGTGTGCGTGAGTAAGAAACGAAATGCTCGTGCGTGAGTAATTTGTTTTTGTTTAGGAGCGTGAGTCAAAATGGCTTACGCGCCCATAAAATTAACAATACTGAAGCTTTAATACGAAATTCTCTATACTATAACGCACACTTGACTGATTTCTTATATCTTGGTTGTACATATTTACTTTTTGGGTAAAGTTCGGTAAAATGAGAGTTAACAAGAAATACTCTCACGAAGTGATAAAAATGCACAAAAGTAAACGAACGCGAAAAAACATATTTGAAGCCCGAAAAACAAACGTCAATAGATTTGTGCATTATAGTTCGTTTTGGTGAGCGCTCTTTCTAGTTCTTGTTCAATTTGTTGTAAAAATCGAGATAGCTTTTCTAGTTAAACCCCTTTTTAAATCAAAAATTTTAATAAAAATTTTCTTTTTAGGCATTTCTATTTACAAAAAGGAATACATAGTTTATTAAATTTGGAAAAGATTTTAATATTAAAAAAAAAGGTTTGATTTATTTACATATTTATCTCTTTAACATATTTAAACAAGCGTCTTCAAAAATTTTTTGGTAATTTTATGGAGTTGTAACATCACCGATAAGCTTTTGCAACTTTTATACTAATTTTTGTAAATGATAAACATATTTTCTGAATGAATGTAATGAGTGATTAAACTAAAAGAGCTATTAGTTGTGAACTAGGTCTTTGTTTCAAATTAGTGAATAGTTCAATTGAACTAGTTGAACCCAACTGATGATATAACAGCTGATAAAAACAATTTACCAAAATTTATACAAAAAAAAAGTCTGGGCTTTTTCGTGCAAGAAGAACAAGAATATAACTCTCTCATGACAGCTCTAATTTACCCAATTGTTGAGTAAGAAAACGCTTTTTGATAAAATTGGGAGTAAATGTTGAGTACCCGAACACACCTATAATAATCCTATTAAGTTCATAATTTCAGTGTTGTTAACTTTATTTTAAAATTACTAAAAACAAATAAAAATTTGTTCATGTTTAATGCACTGTCATGGTAAATCTGGATAAAAGTAATGGAAGATTTATCGAAATTATAGGATCACCAGTAGACCTGGGGGTTAATCATTACATTTTGTAATTAATTACACATGCATTTACACAATTACATGTAATTGTAATTGAAAAAACTCAATTACAATTACAAATTACTTATAATTGTAATTCAAAAAAGAACAATTACAAGTAATTTGTAATTTGAAAAATGTCAATTACAATTACATTTTTTGGGAAAATAAATAATGACAAAAAGCATTTATTCTTTTTATACTCATCCATACCTATCCCAGTCAGTTTTGTCTACAAAATTTTAACAAAAAATACTTTTTAATTCTAAATGTAATTGAAATCACTTTCAATTACAAATTACAAGTAATTGTAATTGAAAATTACTTGTAATTTATAATTGAAAATTTTCAATTACAATTACTTGTAATTTCAATTACAAATTACAAGTAATTGTAATTGAAATCCTTCAGGTCTGATCTCCAGATATTGCATATCTTTTTTTATTTAAAAATATAATTTTTGTATATTGTTAGATATGGTCATATATATTATGGTAAAAAGTATAGGGTCAATATTTAGATATAATTGTATCAAACTATGTCCACTTTTATAACATTTTATATAATTTTATACAAAAAGATATAATTTTATGTAATTGGAAGAGGACAAAATTCGGATAAAATTGTATCGAATTGCATAAAATTGTATCAAATTGTGTACAATTGTATACAATTCGATACAATACGATACAATAAGACGTTCTCATTTTTCGGATATAATTATATCTAATTACATAAAAGTTTATATATAATTAAATATAACTTTATATGGCTCCATATCTTTTTTTTTTACTTGGGTATTGGAACATATATACCAAGATATAATTATATAAAATTTTACGAAATTATATCCTAAATATATAACTATATCTTGTTATATATTGCACAATATATAGTGCAAAATATTACAATACCCAATTATATATAGACCAATATATAGTTACTTGTGCCTCATATAATTATGTATAATTGTATCGAAACAACATCTAGTTGTATATGATTATATTATATTTGATACATTTGGATGAGGACAAAATACGGATAAAATTGTATCAAACCATATCTTATTCCATCAAATTAGAACTAATTGTGTAAAATTAGATCTAATATGATCATAATACGATCTAAATTGATACAATTAGATCTTCTCATTTTTCGGATATTATTATATATAATATCAAAAGACATATAATTTTTTTTAGTAGGGATTCAAAAAAAATATATATAATTTATTTAGTGCAAATAAGATTTAAAGTCTCTTAAAACTCATCAACAATAGTACATTAACATAATTAAATTAATAATTTAAAACAATTGCAATTGTTATAATAACTTAAATATATATATATGCATCGGCTTCAAATAACATGGTCAACGAACTAAAATTCGAATAGATTAAAACCAAATTAAAAAACACATTCTAGTAAAAACATAATAATTAATTATTGAAATAATTAGTAACTGCCATTTTAAATAACAAAACACGGCGATCGATTTTAATGTGATTAGGTAAATCATTCCACAATTTCACAGCACTAACAAAGAACATTCTTGAGGACGATAAATAGTTAAAACAAGGCATTACCAGATTGCCTGTGCGACTAGATTGACCGATAGTTAACTTTTAAAATAAATACTTTGGTTCCTGCGAATAAATAACTTTGTGTAAAAATGTAAGATTACGGATGTTCAAATACGTTTGCAAGCTACATCCCAAAATATTTATGGAGTACTGAGATATTCTGTCATATTTCCGTTTGTTGTAAACATATCTGGCAGAATTATTTATAGTCATTTGTAATTTATTTAACGATGTCGCATCAAGATTACCAAATACTATACTGCCGTACGTAATTATGGGTACAATTAATGCTCTTACAAGTTTAAGTTTTATTTCACTCGAAAATCATATAATTTTTTTTAGTAGGGTAAGTAAAAAATTGACAAACTAAATTTCCTAAGTAATATTTAAGACAAAAATCCTGGGCATAACCTCATAATCTATCCACGGATTTTCTTTAAATATTTGTTGTAATGACTGTATATACCCAGCGAAAAAAGAGATGCCAAAGCAGTAGAAAAAGCACTACAATTGATGCTCTAGATGTACTTCTTTTTTAACATAAACACTAATGATTTTAACATTGAGTTGTCATAGGAGAGGAGTACTCCGACTTTAACATTTTTTCAGTACTTTGTGAACGTGTGCAAAGGAAGCTCTTTTTCACCAATTAAAAGTTAAAAACAATTCTTCACAAAAAAATATTATATTTTTTATTTTACAAAAGTTTTTTTATTGCCGCCACCGGGTATCGAACTTGCGACCTCACGATTGTTAGTCGCTGAGCTCTACCGCTGAGCTATTCTTTTATATGAAAGTTGACTGGCATAAAAACACCACTTTGTTAATGCGAGATATTGTTCCTTATTCCCTTCAATAAAAGTACTTAAAAATAAGAAAAAAATTTTGGTCCCGCCGGGAATCGAACCCGGTACCCTCTGTTTGGAAATGACAAATGATACCAAAATCAGTTTTTATGATCACTTTTAGAGCAATTACTCTTTAGAAGCAATACTTAAGTGATTTTTTGGATGTGGTTCAGAAGTAATTCTAAAAAAGCTGTAAAAATGTAATAACGGATACTTGGGAAGCAATGAAAGAAGTGATTTTTTAAAGTTGTTCAGAATAACTTCTAAAAAAGCAGTAAAAATACACTAACGGATACTTGTGAAGCATTAAAAGAAGTAGTTTGTAAAGCACTACTTGCATTTTTTTGCTGGGTATTTGATAATGAACTATAAAATTTGTTTTTGGTTTAACTAAATCACAGTTGCACTAAATGGCATCCCAAAAACTCACTCTAACAAGAGAACTACTTTAGGGCGACAAGGTTTAGGATTTGAGACAAAAAATAACTCGGTTTTCATATTTTACGATATTTTAAGTTTGTTCCTAAGAAACTATATAAAAATGGTTATCAAATGAAAACTATTTTGAACATCTCCCTATCATACACAAAAAAATATTAAAAATTTTACAAACAAATAAGTTTCGAACTATTTGTACTTACTTTTTTACCCCTAGATAAAAGATTGGGGCGCCAAAAAGGGGTAGATGTTTTTAATTAGGGTTTTTTATTCTACAACATATCCAAATTTTATCAGAAACTGAGAGTTCTCCCTAAACTAGTTTCTTTGCAAGAGATTTATCAAACAACCCATGTTTACATTAGCTGTTTTTATGCGACATGAATATCAAAGTTATCTCAAACGATTTAAACAGTAAAAACCATGAAAACTTCTAACTTATTTGAGGTAACACTGATATGCAATCACACAAACACAGTATTGAATTTATAACTATATTCCAAATATATTCGCTAGCCGCGGTGAAATACGTTTTCCCCAAGCATCTTCATACAATCGTATGTTAATACATCGCACAGCTGCCTTTTTTGGCATGGAACACAATGTGGACACTGAGACCCAACAATGTGTTATTGTGGCACCAACAAAAAACACTCGCATACCCGAAGTAAGTGCAGAAGAAGCAAGTAATGTATAACCGAATTTCGTACTCAATGCTTTTCAATCTTTTTAGATTCGATTTAAAACTTTGGTGATTCATAATCGTGAGGATTCACGCAAATCTATACTCAAACGCGATACGCACAGTTTTGATGAGGCTCGCCAGAGCAGCTATTTATGTCCTGATCGTGGTGGTATGCTCGATCGCAAAGCGAAAAGTTTTGAGGAACGTGAAGAAGATTATGATCGCGCACGTTCCCGTATATTTAATCGTAGTCAAAATGAGGCCTGTGGTGGTGGCGGTGGCGTTGGAGGGGGCAGTATCGATGATGATAATAATTACATAAGCTGGACTAGTTCAGTTGAGCAACAACAATTTGCACGTGGACGTCCTAGTGGAAAAGTGATTAAAATTCAAAATGTAAACTATTAAGATGTTATATAATTTAAAAATTGATCAAGTATTTAAAAACAACTTCAACATTATTGTTACCTATTTACAGTCTCCAGATGGCGGTCGTGCTGGTAGTGTAGTTCCGAAATCAAATAGTTACGGGAATTATGGTGGTGGTCCTACACAGGCCGGTGCTCCTCTAATGCGCGGTGACTCAGTATCTTCCAATAAAAGTGGTAATGGCGGCGGTGGCAATGGAACTCGAATATTTTCTAAACAAGACTCGGCCGGAGGTACAAATACATCTTGGCGTTTGTCACCTTCCAGCAGTGGGTAAGTTTTTATTGTTAAATCTCATAACTCATTAATAGCTATCCAGAAATTTTAAGTGTTCTAAATGCTCTGATACTTTTCTTTGGATTTTGTGAGGAAGAGTAAAAATTTAAAAAATTTAAACAAATTTTTATTACTATTGTTATTTTTAAACACTCAATTGTTTAGCTATAAAACCCAAACACAGTCGGTTCGATCCGATTCGGTAACGCCATCACCAACCGGTGGTTATGGCAGTGATGATCACATGCCAGATCATTCGTCCGTCGCCGCAAGCAGAGAAGAGAACATTGATGCTGCTGCACCATCGCTGCCAAATAGTGGACTTGTTTGGGCCGTCACAGATATTTCGAATGTGCCAAAAGGCAGCATTCTTATCAATCCGCAAACCCTACAGCCAATCCTAAATGCAGACGGGTAATTTACAAACAAACACAAAACTTTAATCAATCAATCAATCAATCAATTAAAATAAAAAGAAATCAAAATTCTTTTCTGTTCTTCCTTTTAAATCACTAATCAATTTGTATTTTTTTTGTTTGTTTTACAATTGACAAAATGTAAATGCATTTTAACATTGTTTCAAATTTCAAACTTTATTAATTTATATTTTTATTTTGTTCTGTTCAATAAATAATTTTCAAATAGTTTGCAAAAATGTTTCTATCTTTCTCATGCCAGCTTTCATTAAAAACTAATTATGCATTAAAACTTAATTCAAATGTCCGGAAGTGAACAATTTTTCCAATTTATTTGATATTTTTGAATCGCTGGCAGCCAGCTATAAACACACTTGCAAAAGTCGCAAATTAAAAAAGTTCGTTGACTCGAATAAGGGCTAGTAATATTGTATTCAATCAATTAAACGTTATTCAATTAATCGAACGATTTTGCTGAAATAAATTTTCGAATAATTTAAAATGTCTCAAATTTCGAATAAGAATAATTTGAATAATCTAACACGGTTAATCGATTAATCGAAATTGGTAAAATATCATTTTTTATTATGTTTGAAAAGTGTGAACAAAATACTGGGCTTAATAAGTTATTTTCAGTGTCCTATCGAACAGTTCGGCCAGAAAATGTATTTGGTCGGTATTCGGTATGCTGAAACATTGTGGACAAAAACGTTTGTTTGTGCCGATTTAAACCCATTTCGAGTGTCAGTTAAGCAACGAATTCGCTGTTGATATGCCAAAAGTTCGGCCAAATTGGAAAAAGTTCGGCGGCCGAACAGTTAACTTTACAGCTAAACTTCGGGATGTACCTTAAATTTAACACGCAAAATAGCATTAAATCGGCTCAAACAATGCAACATCATATTTAATTAAAGCTCTATATAATAAAGCTTGTTGAGTAACCACTCCGGATTTATAATATCTTTTAGCAAAGTATAATATCGAACTCCATAAGATTCGACGTAATGGTGGACGAATAAAGAGACAAATAATTCATATTCAGAAGTTTCTTAAAATACTTACGGTTTAAAAAGTAAAACACAAAAATTTGTTTAGAAGATGTTAGCAAAGGTTATGAACTTTTGTAGTGGGTGATATTAGGATTAATGTAAACTTTTTATATTTGAAAACAGCCAAGGTATCATTTGTTTCTGAAACAACACTGTGATCATTGTAACCACAGTTGTAAACTGTGGAATTTGATATATGCATGAGCACATTCATTTTTCGTGCATTTTCGCTCATGGGGATATAAAATGGCTAAATCATACATTTGACGTCCATTTGACCTTGATAACGAGTTGTGGAAATAATTGTTTTATATACCGATTGAAATAAAATCTGAGTATTATTTTATCTGCAAATACAACCTTTCATACAAGGTATCAATAGCAAAAGGCTATTGAAAACTGCATTTTCGAGTCCGATTTTTTACATAAAGGGGAGGGGGGAATGTATATTATTCAAATAAGTTTTTGTTCGATTAATTTTAAAATTTTATGCGATTAACCGGTTAAAAAGGAACCGAATAATTATTTGGGCTATTAATCGATTAAAATAAAAAGACGATTACCTGAATACACTAGTGAGTAACTTTTCCAAAAATAACCAAATACGTTACTAATTAATTTTTGTTGCAATTACCAACTTAAGAGAGGATTTTAACTATGACTGACTCTTGCAAACGTTCAAATTCTTTTGTAATGTCAAAATTTTACATAATGTTAAGATGCATCAGCATCCAACTTCTTCAAAATTGCTTCCAACTTCTCTCAATAAAGTAAGGGGCTGACGATAATGTTGACCGACTAATAGATTGTTAATAGAAATTTTTCTACAAAACTAAATTATGATCATATTTAGTTGATTTGAGCAACTGAATACAGTGTCAAAAGAGAGCTATCACAACCCAGCAAGCATGGGAATACGAAGAACATTCCCCGATCATATCGCCAGGAAGAAAACATTTATTGCCGCGAATATCAACTTCGTATTGCGGAAATTTCCTCCGTCGGGAACAACAGCTACCAGGAAATACGAAAGCAATACTCCAGGAAGATAAATCGACGATATCGCTAATTTATTACCTGGAAGATAAAAATGCGATATTGCTAAATAATTAAATTTAAACATGAAAAAGAATATCTGCATGCATAATCCATTGAATATTAATTATCTTGATTTCTTCATAGCTGATTTTTTCCGCGCATTAAATCGTGATTTTTCGACGAGTTTGTTTTCTACATCTGTTGATTGATTGTTTTTGTACAAATTTTGTTTTAATATTTTTCAAAATGACAATAAATTTCAAACAAGTTTTCTCTATCTTCCAGATGATAAAAAGGTAATATTGCTGCATTATTGTCATAAAAAATTATGACAAAAAATTCTATTTTTAATTTTTTTTTTGGAAGATAATTCGGCGATATTATCTTCCAAATGATAAAAGAAATATAATTTCAAAATACGACTTTATTATTTTCATTCAGATGAAAAACAGAAGATATCGCTTTAATATCATTTTGGAAAATATCTTCCAAATGCTAGCAGGGAAGGAGATATTTAATTACAGGACCATTCGTAAAATAAAATTACCAGAAAATGATCTTAATGAGCTGTTCACAGTATGATTCTCAAACACGTTAATGTAAAAACTAATCATATCTGTTCACATATATTCACGTTCAAGGCCCTTATTATAAAAGTTGGATTTTTAATTTAGGGGGTTAGTTTCTAAAACACTATGGTGAAGTGTTGCGTTATTTCCATAGAAATTGTTTTTGATACAAAAAAATGACATTGTGGTTGACTCTTTAAAAGAAACTATAGTTAAGTATCCAAATGATGATATTAATTTTTTTAAGAACTTTAAGCCAACATAATAAATCTTTTTCCTTAGAACCAATAACGTCAAATGATATAGAAACTGTAATAATGAAATTAAAAAAATCAAATAGTACAGGTAGTGATAACATTTCATCAAGATTGTTTATATACTGCTGTAAAATTACATCACCTCATTTAGCAAACATTTTTAACAACATGATAAATACCTCTATTTATCCTGAAGTTTTAAAACTACATGAACTACATATAACACCATCACAAGCAATTGTTATATTATGTCTTCAAATCAATTAACAACATTGGTCAGAGAACGGTCCAATTAATCATTAATCAAAATCCGTTTAACACTACAAACGCATCATCAAATCTAAGAATGGTGAGATGTAGACTGGAGACAACCAGGCAAAGAATTGAATATTCGGGTAGTTCAAAGTTTAATAATTTGCCGGGTAATTTGAAGAATTGCAATCGGTTATCAAATTTAAAAAAATATGTAAAAGAATATCTTTTGGAAAACATTGAAATGCTTCTTTAATAAAAACTTGTTAATATAATTTAATGGATAATTTTGTCATAGAATACAGAATGTTATAATTTAATTTTGTTTGTTTTGTCAACTCGTCTCACAAAGCCTTTTGGCGCGAGACTAATATTTTCGAATTGTATTTAAATGAATGAAAATAAAACTCTGAAAAAAGTACCCTTTACTTCACGCAAGTGTTTTAAGTTTTTTTCTAATTTTATACTACGTTCACAGTACGATTGTTAAACACGTTTATGTAATGTTAAACATATCAGTTCACACTTAAAAATGGAGTGTTTAAGTTAAACATCTCGCACAGCTGTTCCTTAACAATTTCAAAAAAAATACAAAAATTTTACAAAATTTCCCAAAAAGTTATTTTTTCTTCCGCCGGAGGCAATAATTAATAATTTTCGGCATTATCCAACGTTATAATTGCTATAAAAAGTGAAATAACCGATATGTCACGGTGGCATGGCGCAGAATCGTTTTGGAAAACAAATTCCTCACTGTGAGATAAATGCTCTTCAATGGCGGGAAGAAGTTGGTGCCTAATAATTTGTCCATATTTTTCAGCAATCATGGTTCCTTGAATATGGAATAAGGGACCTCGGATAAATAGGAAAAACAGCCCCACACCATCTGGCTTTCTGGAAACTTCACTGTTTTAACTATACAGTTATCATTAAATCTTTCACCATCTGAACGACGAACATAAGGCAGATTATCTGCGCATAGCAAATTAAATTTGCTTTCGTCGGACCATATAACTCTTCTCAAGTCCTCGATGGTCCAGTTTCAATGCATTTTGGCCCACGCCAAGCGGTTTGATTTAATACGCTTCGTCAATAGGGGCTTTTTAGCCGGTCGTCTTCCGTATAATCCGCACTCCCGAAGCCTTCATCGCAAAGTTTCGGCACTTAAATCCACATTCTGATACCTTTCCATCTCAGTTCTTATTGCTACTGCATTTTTTTAATCGATCTCTCAAACTTATTTTTCGTATTACTCCGTCTGTCCGGGTGTTAGTCTTTCGAGGACGTCCTGATCCTTTCGTCCTTGCTAACGGGTCGAAATTATTTTTTTTTCTTTATGAACCTTACAATAGTTGAATGAGAGCATCCCACTTTATCTGCTATGCGACGATAAGGAACCCGCATATCATTTTAAATAAAAATTTCGACCTTTTGGTCACGCGTCAATTGTTTATACAGTGTGGAAATTTCTCAAATTCTTACACAAAAATGCATTTATAATGCTAATATTTATAAAAATGACAGAATCGGCTTAAATTCGTTACATTAATATAAATAGGTAAATCCCCATTATAAAAAGAACACAATTTGCGCGGTGTTTTTATTTATTTTGCCGTAATTGCTGCAGAGTTGCTAATGGTGCGGTTTTTATGACCGCCAGTGTATATTAAATTTGCGTGAAAACAAAGCCTACACAATTTTCACGTGAAACTCATTGTCGTAAAAAATTAGTTTTTTTGTATGGAGTATAACAGTTTTTTCACGTGAAATCGAAACAACTTACGGTGCTTAAAGCTTCAACCAGATAAACGCAGTGTGGACAGTGTTTTACCGCCGTGCACTGTGGGCTAGGATCGCTGTTGGCCAAAAGTACAATTCAGGTAAAGGGAAAATATGTTTATATATTTAAAATCTAGAATTGTTGAATATGTTGTATCATTGTGGTTACTTGTTGTTAGTTGGCAAAAGTTCAAAGTCAAAGTTTTTTAATTTTGTGACATTTTTTATTTTATAATGATACCATAAAAAAGTCATAAATAAACAATCTCAAATTATAAAATTGAAACTAGTTATAAAAAAAAAATAGAAACCTGTTAAGTATTTATGATAAAAGTAACAAAATTTGTAATTTTACCTCAAAAATATGGGTTTTTTGAAAATCCTAACTTTTCAAAAAGAGCTCCAAAATGTTCCAAGAGATATTTGAAAAACTTGAATGCCAATGTGTTCCCTAAGATGTCTTCTACCTAGGTTTTTGCGACCGTTTGCGACCGTTCATAAACTTTCGAGATTTTGCCCTTTAACTGTGACCATTCGTACTGATTTGATCAGTACATGTACTGATTTTTGGTCTCGTGTACTGTTGAATAAGTCGTGTACTGATTTGTACTGATTTTTTAAAATTTGTACTGATTGTACTGATTTTTGGCATTTAAAAAAAATATTAAATTTTTTTTAGCAAAAAAAGCCAAAATGCAAGTACAATGTAGTTTTTTTTATAGGATAAATTTGTATGAATGTGAGCGGTTTTCTCTACCAGAAAGTATTCAAAATGATTTTTCTATATGTAAATTTCTTAATCTAATATGTAGTTTCATACACAGAGAAGATTCGTTGTGACAACCGAATCCATCAAATGGTTCCATTTCGATAATAGAAAATCAGTTGATACAACAGTTATTTGACTGTGATAAAAATATTTTAATTATCCGGTTGTCAGAGCTACTATCAGAATGATTCTGTTTTCTGAGTGTAGGAAACGACGTCAAAAGCTGGAGATTTTGACGTCGTCTGAAGAAATATATGTCGGTATTTTTATGGAAAAATTTTCTAATCATTTTTAAAAATGTTACGTGGTTTTTGTAGAAACACGTAGCTAAAATGTGAAGGTTTTCTACGTCAGAAATCATGCAGAAATTAGCAAAGAGAAAAAAGATTTGTTCGGACAACTAAATTTGTAGCCAATCGATTGGTTAATTTGTACCTACAGAAAATTAGTTTAGAAAATGCAATTTGATCGTGACGACAGAAATTCGTTGGCTGAATAAAAATTCGGTAGAATTAAATACTGGTGTCACATTAAACTCCATTCGTAGCATGGCTATATTTCATCAATCTGTTACAAAAAAAAAATTGAAAAGGAATGGTAACAGATCATTGAAATTTCTAAATAATGGGTCCGTTTCCTGTACTTAAAAAACTGGATTTTTTCATGTAAAATTTTTTTTTTTTTGGTTTGTGGTCTATATAGGGAGAAATGTGTAAGGTTTTTTAGGATGGTATGATGGTTAACCGAAAAATTTTGTTGCCATAACCAAACCATGCGGTTGACAACAAATTAGGTTGGTTGCATAATCATTTTTTGATGATGATAATATTTTTTAAAATTTGTACTGATTTGAAGTCAGAGAAAAATGGTCACCCTACCTTTAACTGAAAAAGTACCTTCACATCTCGCTGATTTCCAGCATTCCAGAGTTTTAGTAAAAACTAAAAAAATAGCACTAAAAATTACCTTAAATGTAACTTTTGGTTTTCTGACACAGACTAATCCCCTAAAGTCCAGGTTTGTGGGACATTTGAGTGCCAATTCAGAGTAAGTACGAAATTAACCCTTAACGTAATTTAAGTTTAGACTTATTTCTGGCATTGTAGTTAAACTTTCAACTTTGATGTCTTCAGAGACTTATAGTAGAATTTCATGACAAATATTTTTGCGGAACATTTTAACCCTCTAACTCTTCAACTTATGGATCTTTTTTGACACTTTTAAAAAAGGGCCAAAAAAAACCCTTTAATTGTAAAGTTAGAGGGTTAAAATGTTCCACAAAAATGTCCCTCGTAGTGTTTTACATAAGTTCGCTGAACATATCCTATACCTAAAATGGAATATTCACATGCTTTTCTATGCCGATTCACAATAAACATTTTCAAAAGAAGGGAAATTTAAACCCCCCAAAAACATAGGGCCAGACGAAAACTTTTAAAACGCCGATACACTTATATTTTTTTTTGGTCCCTCTGCCAGAATCAGTTGTCATCAGAACCTTTTTTTTTGTACAGTCTAATTTATTTTCCAACACATAACAATTTTAAATTTATGGCCGCCATATTGGATTTTTCAAGTTTTCTCACGACTTGAAAGAAAAATTGATATCTAGTTGCTGTTCAATTTTTTAAAGTGTGACTGTATTAGTAAAAAACAAAATACCTACAACAACAAATTGACATTTAAAGCACACGAATAGTATTCTGCTGAAAAATTATTGAATTTACAACAGTATTGGATTTTGTTTACGATGTGACACTCATACACTAAGAGAATTATGTCTGCAAATTTTACTGAAATTGTAGTTAAAAAAGTGTACACTGCAAATGCATTTAAAATTAATTGATGTTGCAGTTATTTTAACTACAATTCAAATTAAAAATAACCGGAAATTTTTGTTAATTCAAATGCAATTGCAGTGAATACTTATTTAACCGCAAATGCAGTTCATTTTACCGACATAATTTTCTGAGTGTGTTATAAATTCATTGATAAAAATTCCAAATTTTGAACTATAACCATTTAAAAAAACTGCTTAGGGGCTAAAAGTAGACCATATTTGCCATTACCATCAGTGATTTCAACATTAGCGTGTCATACGAAAGATCCAATATCCCTTTCCGACCGTATACGCACAATTGTGCGGGTAAGTTTAAATCTCTATAATTTCTTTCATATTTGACGTTCTGCGATAAGACCGTTATTAGTTTTTTCATACTAATTTCGTAGTTTCAGTTGTTTACTTTTTGTAGTTGCAAAAATGAGTCGAAAGGGTAAGTTTGCATATAAATTAAAATTATTTAAATTGTGGAATCTTAAATCAAACAATTGTTTTCAATAAGAAAAAATACTAAATATTGTGTGTAAAGTGTAACTTGGTGATTATTTTGTAAATTTTTTTTTACGTCAAAATTGTTTGGAGTGCCACAATTGTGTGTATCCTGAAAAAAAGGATAAAAGGTCTTACTGACAAAACTTAATATCCTAAAATGTTTTATGTACACAGAAATAACACAATTCAAAAATTTAGATAAATCTGTCACTTGGATTGGCTATAGGTCGGAAAGGGATATATTTGTAAATTTAACAATTCTTCAAAAGAATGCATTAGACCGTACCACCTTACAGGAGAAAAAAGTGCGCCATACACCCTTCAATATGAAGTATTTTTGCAAGGCAATCGCCATAGGGGTCGCCATTTTACAATTTTCTTTATATCTTTGGCATTTACAGTCGGATCTTAAAGTATGTTACATCGATGTTTTTCTCTCGAGGAACCGATTTTCTGGAAATTGTCGGATCAGCCATTACCAACTCTCGAAATTAAAATAGGCTATATTAGATCTTGATCGAATAAAAGGGACGTGGCACCTCCCATATAACACCAACATTTAAATGTGATATTTCTCGACTCCTGTTCAACTGTTTCGAATAAAATTATACACAACATCTTATCCGAAGCACTGTTCTAAGAGTAGGCGTGACAGAATAAGGGGGCGTGGAACCACTCATAGAATCCAAAGCGATTTACGTAGGCTTCTGTTGAACATACTTGAGCAAAATCTGGCAGGGAACTTTCTAAAAAAACAAAGAATTTAATTTTTTTCAAAAAGTACTTTTGGCAAAACAAACTACGATTTTCAAAAAGTACATTTTTCCAAAACAAGTACCTTTTTCCAAAAAAACAGACCCTTTTTCGAAAAAGTACCTTATTTCAAAACAGTAACTTTTCTCAAAAAAATAGCTCTTAATAAAGGACCTTTTCTCAAAAAAGTACTTCTTATGAAAAAACTAAAATTTTGAAAAAAAGTACTTAAAAAAAAATAAATCCCTACTAATATTATAAATGTGATTGTTTGTCTGTCTGTTTGTGGCGACATCAGGCCCAAACGGCTGAACAGATTTTCTTGAAGTTGTCGGAGCAGCCATTACCAACTCTCGAAATTAAAATAGGCTATATTAGATCTTGATCGAATAAAAGGGACGTGGCACCTCCCATATAACACCAACATTTTAATGTGTTATTTCTGGACTCCTATTCAACTGTTTCAAATAAAATTATACACAACATCTTATACAACAGCACTGTGCTAAAAGTGGGCGTTTCACCACCTGGCAGGGTGCTTTCTAACAAAATTTTACTGTTTAAAAAGTGGGCGGTATATGACAAGGGGGTGTGGCACCACTAGGGTATTCAATTAATCGACATTTTAATTTAATCGATTAATCGTTCAAATAATTATTCGGGTTTTTTTCTTAACCGATTAATCGAATAAAATTTTAAAATTAATCGATTAATCGGAAAAATGTTATGTAAAATAATATACATACATTTGTTGTATTTTTAATAAT
Source organism: Leucophora obtusa (assembly GCA_949987735.1). Lineage (NCBI taxonomy): Eukaryota > Metazoa > Arthropoda > Insecta > Diptera > Anthomyiidae > Leucophora > Leucophora obtusa. Next base: position 93,700,591 of record OX465296.1, read on the forward strand.
TTTATTTAAAGAAAAGACCAAAAAGAGTTTCGGAAACTCTTCTAAAATTCATAAAAATAAATAAATGCTATAATTGCCCAGGAAAATTTTTTACAATCGGTAGCCAACCACACCCATTCTACAACTGGTTCCACTGCAACCGATTCCATGGAACTGGTTCCGGAACTAGTTCCTGGGATCCTATATGGAAGGTGTGGGTGACGTAGAATCAGTTCCAGAACTAGTTCCACAACTGATTCTAGAGCAACCGCTTCCACTTTGGAGCTATAGAAGGGGTTGCTTTTGGGACAATTTCAAACAAAAAGAATCGGTGTTAGAATCGACAGTAGAAGGGGTTGTGAATGAAAAGTAGCGATTGTACAACCGATTCTTTGGATCAGAAAATTTTCTTGGGTTATTAAAGGATATCACTACCCAGGAAAATTTTCTGTTCCAAAGAATCGGTTGTACAATAGCTACTTTTCATTCACAACCCCAACTAGTTCCAGAACTGATTCTAGGGCAACCGGTTCCACTTTGGAGCCATATAACGGGTTGCTTTTGGGACAATTTCAAACAAAAAGAATCGGTGTTAGAATCGACAGTAGAAGGGGTTGTGAATGAAAAGCAGCTATTGTACAACCGATTCTTTGGAACAGAAAATTTTCCTGGGTACTGTTGAGGTTTTTATTTTTTCTTTGATATTTAAGATGTTTTTTACAATTTGTTAAATAAGTTTTAATAAAATCCCATATTTACTTTAATAAAAAATATATATTTTTAAAACATTTTATTAATGTTTTACCAATTTCGATTAATCGATTAATCGTATTAAATTATTCGAATTATTCGTTATTCGAAATATGGCCATTTTAAATTATTCGAACAATTTTTGAGCAAAATTGTTCGATTAATCGAATAACGATTAATCGACTGAATACCCTAGGCACCACCCATACAATCCAAATTTTTAAAGTGCTTTATATAGGCTTCTGTTGAACATATTTGAGCAACACCTTGCATGATGGTAGCTAACAGAATTCTTAAGAACTGGTCCAAAAATGGGCGCGATAGGGCCAGGGGCGTGGCACCTCTCATACAATAGCTTTACCCTGCTCCTGTACCTAAACAACATTTTGTACGGTGTTTTCTAACTAAAATTTTTAAGTACTGTGACAAAAGTGGGCGTTACAGGAAAAGGAGGCGTGGTACTCTCCTACAATTCTAATTTCTTGACAGCTTTACATTGTCTTATGTTGAACATATTTGAGTAAAACTTGTGTTTCCAAATAAGTTCTCTGCCAAAAGTGGGCGGAACAGAGCATACCATACAACCTGAAATTTTAAATAGCTTTACCTCGGCTACTGTTAAGCGTTTAGGAGCAAAACTTGACACAGACTTCTCCATTAAAATTCGTAAGTACTATTCCAAAAATGATCGGGTTAAAACAAAGGGGCATGGCACCTCCAATACAATCCAAAATGTAAAATTGCTTTAACTCGGATGCTGTTAAAAGTATTTGCGTAAAATTTGGTACAGTGTTTTACAATTATATTTTTAAGTGTTAGCTTCCAAATAACCCAAAATTTTTAAATTTTTTTACTTTTGCCCATACGCGACTTGATGGTGGGATGGACGTGGAGGCGTAGCATCTCCCATACAATCTAAAATTTTAATTGCTCTGCCTCGGCACCTGTAACGCATTTACATTCAAGGTAAATTTGCCACAGCGTTTGTTAATATTCTTTAGCACTGCCGTAAAGTGAGCGGGATAAGAAAATGGCAATATTTAGTGATTATTTTAGTTTTTTTAAATCTACTAATATTAAATATTAAGCACATATCTCTCCTGATTTCAGAAAGGTAGATTGTTATTTGCATTTAACTATAATTTTACAGAATACTTTAAAAATTTGTTGCTGTTTTAAGTCTTCTATTATTCGGCAAAATAATTTTGCAAGATACTACGATTTCAGACAATCAACAATTAAATGGATAAAAACATGTCTCTTATAGCTGAATAGTGAGTTCTCAGATTTTAAATTTCAATCTTTAATGCCTTTAAGTGAGTGAAACATTTAACAAGATATTTTGTTTGGGTGATTTGGGTCCAATACAACTATAAAAATAAAACCAAAAATTTATAAAATATGACAATTAATAAAATCGGAAATCCCAGGATTTCTTCAAGAAAAATCTCGGGATTTCGTAAATCCCGGGATTTCGGGGTCAGTATCCCTAGTCGACATGCGTTGCTAAAATTATGAAAATATTCCGCAATGCGCGAAAATAGTTAAATTGTCCATAATAACAGCAAAATTTTCAGTAGCCATTACAGACTTTTTTTTGTCGAGAGTACTGTTACCATATTTAAGTAATGTAATGTAAATGAAATCGTATTGAAAATAAAAAAGTGCTGACTTTATGTAATAGTAATGAAATTTGGTTTTCATTTCCATTACTTTTTTGTAATGTAATCAAAACAAAATCATTACTTACTTTTTGAAAAAAGTACTTATTATGTTAATTCATAATAAGGAAATTGGCCTCGAACTGAATTAATAAATTTCTAATTAATCAATAAAAAGGTCGAACAAACAATTTTTATTTTTTGAATAAAAATTAAAAACCAACATTTCATTACATTTTTTTATTGTAATGAAATGAAAAAAAAAAAAATCATTAGTTTAAGTTAAAGGAGAAATAAATTTGATTTTTTAACAGTCTCGCCTTTAGTGACAAAGTTATTAATTTTAAAATAAAATGTTGTGGTTGAGAAGCACTTATGGGGCCTTTTATAGCTTCTGACCTCAAATTTGAAGCTTACCCAGCAAAAAAAAATTGGGAGCCATTCTATGCAAATCACTTCATTCATTCGAAACAGTATCCAAAAAATCACATAATTATTTCTTCTAAAGCATTATTGCTCTAACAGTGATCCTACACAGCAATAATGTATAAAATTCTTATTATATTATTTAACATTTTTCTCATACCGTTTTTTGGAAATACAAAAATACAAAAAAAATTTTTTAAATAGGTACCAACCATGGCAAAACAATAACTGGAAGACACATTAGAGAGTATGTTCTCTCGACTACAATAACAAAAATCCTATAACGTCAAATATTCATACAAAAAGTAGACAAATAAACCCAGAATGTCAAATAAAAAACCCTTTTTTTTGCTAATGACTTTACCGGTATCGTTATGCAATGGTACCAGTAATGGAACTTGTAAATCAAAAAAAAAAAATTAATTTTTGTAACTTTGAACTTTTAAGTATTTTTATACAAGTTTATGTATGAAAAATATCAATTTACATACATTTCAAACAAAAAAATTGTTCGAAATCAAATTTCAGTTAAAAAAGAAATTACACCGTTGGTGCCTACTTTTTTATCTGTTGAAGAAGTGATTCGGATACAGTTTATTTCAATATATATATTTTTTTTATATTTATAATTGTTTTAATTTAATTGACTGAGGGCTAATGTAGCAATCTTAAGGTCGCAAGTTCGATACCGATGGCGGCAATAAAAACACAATTTTTAAAATAAAAAATACATACATATATCTTTTTTCCTAATCTTTTTTTTAACTTTCAATTGATTAAAAGTAGTTTCATTTCCACTCGTTCAAAAAGTGCTGAAAAATGTTGAATTGGGAGTATGCTCCACCCATGACAACTCAATGTAAAAATCATTAGTGTCTCTGTTAAGAAAAGAAGTACATCAACATCATTAATTGTAGTGCTTTTTCTAATGCTTTGGCATCTCTTTTTTGCTGGGATATTTGTTATTTGGGCTTTAAGGGCGAAAGCGAATTCAAATTAAAGGACACAAAAAACTAAAAATATTTATATTTTTATGTCTAATTTTGTAATGGAAATTAGTATTAATTTCATTAGTATTACTTGATTGTGAAAAAATTAATTACTCCCAGCTGTGATTAAAAAGACATACATTTTGGTTTTTTATGGGGATGCATGTGATTTCAGCCACCAAATTTAATTTTTTTTTTTTTTTTGTTAGACCAACACTCAGGGGATGCCCCCTATTGACGCAGCGCATTGTGTTGGTATTAGGAAAATAGGTTATGGGGAGGAGGAAAGAGGGAGTAGTGTTTGTGAAAATTTGATTTGAATTTCTCTACATTGTAAGTAACAGGGAAGACTCTGCGGGGAGTTTATTCCTAATACGGCTGGTGCGACTGATAAACGAATTCTCTCTGTAATGCGTTGTGCGATCCACTGGCCAATCGACTACAAACGGAAGTGCTCTACTTGATAGGCGAGTATTACGAATAAAAACTCTGGCTCTGGGGATATGTTCACTTATCTCAGCAGAACACTTCCCATGGTAATATCGATAGAACAGAGTCACACAACCCACATTCCGACGATGCTCCAATGAGTCAATAGAGCTGGATACTCTACTGTCATTGATAATCGCCGACGCCCTCCTTTGCACACGGTCCAGAAGCTTCAAAATAGACTTCGAAGTTCCTGCCCATATATGGGAGTTGTATTCCATCTTCGGTCGGATATAGGTGGTATAAATATTGAGTAAATCGGATGGAGTGAAGTACTTCTTGCACCGACGTAGAAAACGTAGACACTTGAATGCTTCTTTCGACACTTGGAAAACATGCCACAAAATATTATTTACCCAGCAAAAACAGACATTACCAAGTAATTAAGGGAGTAAGTAACACACAAAGGATTTCATTTTACTCGCTTAATTACTTTTGCAATGTCGCAAAATTCATGGGTGGTCATTACCCTCTAGCTTACAAAACAGTCCGAATAACGAGTTACCAGCATGGTTACCCCTAGTGAAACAATAAGTGGTTACCCAAAAGTTAGGAAATAAGTGGTTATCCAGAAGTTAGGGAATAAGTGGTTACTCTACATTGTAAAATAATTTGTTGCTACAACTTCGTGGAGAAATATTCTTAAATTTAAAAATAAATAAGAATCTTAAAATAAATAAGAACATCTTAAAAACTTACAGCCTTACTATCAATTAGGTTGTTCATAACGGGTGTGTTATCTGTTGTATCGTCGTATCGTCCTAACAAAAAACAGAGTTGTTAAAATTTTTATTTGTGTTTAACAACGATTTTCTATTCAGTTTTCTATCTGTTAGCACACTCAAACATAGGACACTAAACATACGTAAAAATGTTGTATCGTGCTATTCTCAAATGTTGTATTTTTTCAATTTAATTTTTAACAATTCTGTTTTTTGTTAGGACGATACAACGATACAACAAATAGCACACCCCTTGTGAAAGCCCTTAATATTTCCCAAACGTATATTTTAGTTAAAGTCGACTTTAGTTCAAATATTGGGTGGCAGTATGCCTTGACGTGTTTTATTTTTGGAGCATTCTGATTGGTTAATTTATTTTCAACCAATCAAAATGTTTGAAAATATAAATATTTTTGTAGGGCTTTCATACACAAAATGAACAAAACCGTATGATTAAAAATAAAGTCAACTTTAAATTTAAAATACTCTTTTATAGTAAGGGCCTTAAGCTTTTAAAATTTTTAGGTTTTTGTAAAACAATTTTTGCCTCGGAAATTTTCTATTTAGTTGCAAATATTTTCAATTTAGTTGTAAAAATTTTTAAAATCAATAAAAATTAAAATAGAAAAACAATATTAAGTCGGTAGTTATTTCATCAATGACTAGTAAGTAATTATTTTAATATAATATATAAGTACTTCTATAACTTATATTAAGTCATTATTTTGTGTTTTAATGTAATGCAAATATAATTACCGCATAGATTACCAACTAATCATTACGTGGTAATCTATACGGTAATGACCTGTCATTACCGTGTTTTTGCTGGATAGGGCCGATAAAAAAATACAGGTTTATTAATTTTGTCTGTACTTTAACATATAAAAATACACTTTAAAATGCACATTTTTTTTAATTAAAAACTTTTTTATATCTAAATATTTTTTATGGTACCTATACATGTTATATAATAATGTGGTGAATATATAATTATTCACCACATCGATAATGTAATATTGCAAATTGTACCATTATCATTTATCTCATCATATCTAATTGTCATCATCTTTCGCTATCAAACATTTTTGCAAACTATTCTTTAGTTTCACAATTACTAAGTTTAGTTATAAAATAAATTGGCATTTAATTTAATTGTTTGTTCACAAGTTTTCGTAAATTATCTGTTTTCTTTTAAAATTGCTGCATTATATACATATAATTATAATATTTTTTTTGTATAATCTGCTTTCGGCTTATTGAATATCTTCAAGCTTTTGTATGCTCATTATCGAAATTAAGTGCAAAACCAATTGAATTGTCTATTAAAATATCAAATTGGGAGACTTCAAAACTGTTTAGCTAATTTTCCGAAGTAAACACGAATTTAACTGGGTGTTTTTGTAAAAAGAATCAGACGAATTCGCTCAAAAATTTGTGTGAAAAACACTAATTTAAAAACGTTTTTGATTAAAATTTTTTACACTAATTTGTTAGGACTTTTAAAGATAAATGTTTCTAAGTTTGTGTTTTTCAAAAAAATGTTTGTGATTCTTTTTATAAAAACAGGCAGTAAGACTTTGTACAGATTCTTTGAAATTAAAAAAAAAAAATGTTGGAGTATTATAATCAGCTAACGATATATTAGGTCTGTTTCACGTTCTTACTGCAGGAAACCGATTTACCCGAAACAACAGCAATGTATACATAGAGAATTTTGCTGGATGAGTTTTAACGAAATTTTTCAGTAAACTAATGAAGCATTCTTCACAAAGTAAATGAAAAATTTTTTAGCTTTGATGAAAAAGCTTCATATATGTTATGAATATGGCAAGGAATTCCATGTATTTTCTCGATAGTCAAAAGCTAATATGGACTAAATATTTATCCGAATCATCAAATTTAGAACAAAATGTCATCGATTTGTAGTTGCATATTTTGTCAAAAATTTATGTTTTTGCATATTTTGACTTTAAATGCATATTTGGTGCCTTTTTAATGCATATTTTGCAAGGTTGGTTACCGTTATCGTTATAATACCGTTATCGCTAAAATACCGTTTCAAATTGAATACCGTTACCGTTATCGATACCTCTAAAAAAATTTATAAATACCGTTATCGTTACAGTTACCGTTATTTTTATGGGTAGTTACCGGTATTTTACCGGTATTTATTATTTTATATAAAAATTAAAATTTTTTACTTTATAATCTTGAGTGTTTTTTTTACAAAAAATTTATAGATAATAATTTTACTTATTAAAACTACCGGCTTAAAATCTGTATTTTCAGTACTTAAAATTAACGAGTAAAAAGGTTAAAGTCGGGCATGCCGACTATACAATACCCTACACCAGTCTGGTGAATTGTTTGGATCCGAAATTCGAATGGGTTAAAATGGGGCTTGTGTCAAAATTTTCTATAATGTGAGTCAGCGCACCAAATTTCATTAAAATATCGTAATATTTGCGACCTGCAGTTTGTAGCCAAGCCAATTTTGGGGGGACCCTTATTTGGGCACTAGTTCTAAACATGGACCGATGTTCACCAAAATCAATAGGCTTCGTCCTTGGGCCAACATAGGTCTATGTACCAAATTTCATCAAAATATCTTAATATTTGCGACCTGCAGCGTATAAACAATTTAATTTTGGTGGGACCCTTATATGGGCACTAGGTCTAAACATGGACCGATGTTCACCAAAATCAATAGGCTGCGTAATTGGGCCAACATAGGTCTGTGTACCAAATTTCATCAAAATATCTTAATATTTGCGACCTGCAGCGTATAAAGAGTATAATTTTGGTAGGACCCTTATATGGGCACTAGGTCTAAACATGGACCGATTTTAACCAAAATCAATAGGCGTCGTCCTTGGGCCGACATAAGTCGGTGTACCAAGTTTCATCGAAATATCTTAATATTTGCGACCTGTAGAGTGCGCACAAGATTGCATGGACAGACAGACGGACGGACATCGTTAAATCGAAATAAAAAAAATTCTGAGCCGATCGGTATACTATAAGGTGGGTCTACGACCAATATTTTTTGGTGTTACAAACATCAGCACAAACTTATAATACCCTGACCACATAGTGGTGTAGGGTATAAAAATATGCCATGTTTTTACTTGTTTTTATATGTTTATACCCTACACCATGCCCGTCTTTAACCTTTTTACTCGTTTTAACATAATTTTTAATACCGGTACGTACCGGTATTGCTGTTTCGATAACGGTATACCGTTACCGAAACAGTCTTAAATACCGTTACTTTTACCGTTACCTAAACAAACGAAATCTGATACCGTTACCGTTACCCTTACCGTTATTCGTTTCGGTAACCAACCTTGATATTTTGTGATTTTTAATACATATTTGTGCATAATTTTCATTTTTAGAAGCATTTTCTATTTTGTAAAAAAATATAAAAAATTAATACGTTTTCATATTTTGATTTAATCAAAATAAACATTCTTAAAAACATTATTGACCTATGGAAAATTTTGGAGTTCTGTGTCTGTTTGCAAAATAACTAACTTAAATATATTTTTAAGTTTTAAAGTGCATTCGTTTTGCAAAACTAATAGTTTTTAGTGCATATTTCTTATATTTTTACCCTTAAATTCATAAACGCTTTGTAAAATTATATTAGGTTTATTGAACAAATTTTGTATGGAAATGACGTTTTGTAAGCCTGCTATAACTTTACAAAGCATTTATGAATTGAGGACTTAATGTATATTTTTATTTTTTAGCCGCATATTTTAGGCGCATATTTTCCATTTTTAAGTGCACGAAATTCCTTGCCCTAGTTATAAATCTAGATTTAATGAAACTTTTTCATGTAGTGTATGAAACTTTTAATAAATAAAATTAAATTTTTCACAAGATTTTAAGAAAAATTTCATTATTTTAGTGGAAAGTTTTAATGGACGAGTTCCAGTGAAATTTCATAGGTTGTATGCAAAAATTCATTAATATCATGCAGATAATTTTGTCAGTGTATACATACTTTTGACAGTAAAACGCTTTTTGGTAAAATTGGGTATACGCGGTAACGTAAACGTTTTATTAGTTTGTTTTTTTTTGCGAAGATGTTGAACAATATCAAAACAAACGAGGGATCATTTTCAAGATCTAAAAATGTTAAATATACTTTTTTTTCAAAATTTTCTTTTACTACAACATTTTTTATATATTCGAAAGAAAAAAATTTGATTTTTTTTATAAAACCAAACCTTTATAATATGAAAAAAACATAACTGTAATAAAACAGCAGGTTCAAACTATTTTGTCAGTTTTTTTTAAATTTTTCAGTTAATTTTACGACAGTGTTAGTTATTTTTCAGCAGTTTAAAAAAACTAAATTTTTTTATTTTGAAGCTATATACCTTTGTTGCCTTTGCGTTTATAATTACTATGAAAACTTATTTAAATATCATAGAATTTGGGAAATCTGAATTTAGTTTCAAAATCAGTAACTACCAAAACATTATTTTTGTAGTAGCTAAATAGCTAATTTTTGTTAGTTGTTTAAAAAATATTTTTTTTTGTTAATTTAGTGAATTTATATTAATTGATGAAATTATATTAATTGTGTTGTATATGGACAACATTCATTTGATCGCAATTATTTCTTTTTTCCGCAAAAATCTTTCTTTTGCGAATTTATTCTTTTTTTTTCAATTCTGACTAAAATTTTTGACTATGTATAAAAAAAAGACAAACATTTTGGTTTGAAAATATATGAAAAATCATATCAAAATAAACCAACGCGAGTTCTTTTTAGAATAGTTTTCATACAATGAATTGATCTAAATGCGAGGAAAAACGAATGGCACTACTAAACTCAGAATACTTGATTTGAGATAAACAGCTGCGCTCAAGAAAGGTTTTGGTTGAATCTACTAAAAATGGCAGTTAACACAAATGTACATATACATAATTTGAAAAGGCAACAAAGGTACTATTAAATCAACTAAAAATATAGTTATTTCAACTGTTAACGAACAACTTACAAATACAGTAAAATCATATATGTAACAATTTCGTAAAAATAAATTAAAATTGAAAGCCCATTATTACATTTTATGCATTGGAGATACAGTCAGATTTTCATTTGCAAACTAATACCCCATTCACACGCAAGTTTTGTAGGCGACTAAGCAGTTAGATTTGGAAACTAATCAAAACTCTTCACATAATGTTTAAGACTTTGCATTATCTCGTTAACAGCTATTTCGTTACTTTTGTAAACAAAAACCACCTATAGTCTAACCAAAAATTTAACAAAATATTTCAAAAAGCATATTCTTTATAGCCGGAACACAATATTTATTAACTTTTGCAAAGATGCAAGGGTATTATTTATGTGGAAACCATTTTTGAATAGAGATATACAGTTTAAGATTGAAGTTTTTAATTTTTTGGTGAAGGCAAGACTGCAAGTTTTGAAGATCTGTTTGCATAAAATTTCTTTGCCGGAAGTAATAATAATGTTACATATAGACACAATTGAACAGAAATACACATTTTAAATGATCTACCCTCAATTTTAATTAGAAATTAAAATTAATTATTGTTTAGATTTTTTTTTTGTTTACATTTACACGGAGTATGTTCACTGCAAGCAAAAATGGAAAAATCAACTCTGAACACAAGAAGTGGGGGTTTATATTGTAAATTATGTCAATTAATTGAAGTGATTATTAACAGAATATTTGTATGGAAAGTTTCGAGATAATACATGAGATAATATAAAAACCTTCAAGATAACTGAAATCGCGTTCATGTGAATGGGGTATAACTAAGTTCCTCCTTTAGCTTACACATTTAAATTATTTGTTGCCGGGGTATACTCTAACAAGCTGTTCACAGTACGATTCTTAAACACGTTAATTTAAAAACTAAACATATCTATTCACTAGACCGTACCGCAAAAAAAAAGTTTGCCGTACACCCTCCAATATGAAGTATTTTTGTAAGGCAATTTAAAAAAAAATTTTTTTTGCCGAACGTAGGGGTCACCTTTTTTAATTTTTCGCTATAGCTTCGGCATTTAAAGTCAGATTTTAAAGTGTAATATATCAATTTTTTTGCCTCGAAGAGACCAGTGTTTTGCTATAAAGGTAAAATCCAATAAAAAAAAATTTTAAATGGCGACCCCTACGTTCAGTTACCAAAATATAAAAAAATATTCGACTGGTTTTATCGAAAAACTTCCTTAGCAAAAGTTTAATGATTTTTTGCGAGCTTTAATTTTCTGACATTAGGGTCGTAGCAACTGAGATCTGGTGGATAACTACTAGAACGGGATACTTGAGGTCAAGGGCAAAACACTGGTCTCCTCGAGAGAAAATCATCGATGTATCATACTTTAAAATCCGACTGTAAATGCCAAAGAAATGCAAAAAAAAATTTTTTTTTTGAAACCTCCTTGCAAAAATACTTCATATTGTGTAGAGGGTGTATGGCGCACGTTTTTTTGCCTGTAAGTTGGTACGGTCTACTGTTCACACATAAAAATTTAATGTTTAAGTCAAATGTTTCGAACAGGAAGTGTAAATAAAAAACAAAAAATTTAACAAAGTGTTTCAAAACATTATTTTTTCTTCGGCCGGCTGCAAGAATCATTAATTTTTTGCGTTATTTAACGTTATTCAGCTTAAGGATAACTTTAGGGCTGGTTTTACATTTTTCTTTCACTGGAAGCAAAATGTAATTAGTTTTTGGATCGTCCAAAAAACAGGTTCTAAATGGGTTTTACTCAAATTTATTTTATTCAACTTGAATTTTATTAATTTTTTTTATTTGTTTTTGTTTTCTTTAGTTTCCAACTTGTCATTCAGACTAATTGATAACATTAAACTTAAATGCATCGCATATGATAAGGTGTTTAGATTTTAAACACGATAATTTAAAGTGTGTAAGGGCAGACACATGTTTAACTCCTGAAAAGGTAGGATCACGTTAAACACGTACACAGAGAAAACAGACTCATTATGACAAACGAATTTTTTGCCAACCTTATGGTTTAGTTGGAGCTACTGATATATTTGTTCTTGTTCGCAGAAACTCGGTTAGTACAATAGAATTTCGGTTTAAACAAGATATTTTAATTATGTCAGGAACACATTTGATTGCGACAACCATATAATTCGACCGCTGCAACCAAACTATTCAGTTGCAAAGAAATTCGGTTGCTACTATGAATCCATTTTCTCTGTGTATGTGTGACTTTCGCATAGGTTACCAAATAGATGCTTTTTTGAGTTTTCATTTAGAAAGACACGAACTTGGGGAAAAATTGCTGCATTAAACGCAGACGGAAGCTATGAACTTGAAATTTGGCACGTAGGTTCATCCTTCAGTATACACATTCTCTAACAAGGAAGGTGTCCGAATGCATTTTCTCCGATTTAAATGAAATTTGAATATGTGATCGAGGGGAAAAGGCACGTATTTTTTAGCGGCTCAATCTTACGTTTAGGGTTTAAAAATTGGGATAAAATACTGATCTTTTTTTCTGTAAGAACATGTCTGACATTTACGAAACAGACTTATTTGTACGAGTACACTCGTTACTCGAGAACATAAAAATGTTAATACCCATATTACCAATATTGCGGACCCAGGGTTGCCCACTTTTTTGATATATTGATGAAAAGTGCGATATGGGCGAAAATTTTCCCATAACATGTGCAATTCGAAAAAACTAATAATTGTGTAACAAAAAAGTAGATGTTCGGACACCGGTAAATACGTCCTCAAAACCCTCTTCATTTGATACGCAATTTGTATATACATATTTTTTTTTGAAATTATAAGAAATTTATTAAAAAACGTAATTTTTTAACCCACTTTTTAACCCCTAAACATGAGATAAATGTGCATAATTTTTCCTCCTCTTTGACATATTAAATCGGAGAGATCCGGATATGTCAAACTGGGATATCTTCCATGTATGACTGGATTTTTAGAAATTTTAAAAAAGAAACTTGTGAAATCTGAAATTTAAAATGTGTGTTCCCTAAGGTATGAGCTAATTCACTGAAGAAAATTTTTGATTTTTGATAAAGACGCTTTATAAATGGATTTTAATACCAATAATTGCGATAATAATTAAACTTTATATTTGGCGTTGAAAATCTACTATGGAACAAATGTTAAAATTTTAGTTTATCACTTTATTCGATATAGCACACTAAAGACGTATCTAGAAACCCAGTAGTCAAATAATTTCGGTTTTTGCTATAAATAACACTATTAGTAAAATAAAATTACGTACCGAAAATTGTTGATCAGTTGTTGTTACTTCAGAAGTTATGGCGATTTTCGCCCTCTGAAAATTACGAAATTTGGCGAATTTGTCACTAAACATCAATTTCAAAAAAATCTGTTGGCTAGTTTTTGAGTTAGAGAGATATTCGTAAGACATATCCTGCGGTTATCCTGTGAGTCCTGTAAAAAAATGTTTAGCTGATTTTACAATTAGAGACTCTAAACTAGTTTTTTTATTATTGATAATGTATGCCAGATCGTAAATGCATTTTTTGCGATTTTTCAAATATTTTTTTCTTTTTTAAAAAGTTAATTTTTTTCAAATTTACTAAATTTTCACTTTACATGCTTCTCGCTTGAAAAACATTCCCTTTACGAAAAAAGTTTGAAAGCAGAAAAGTGGGTAATTAAGTTTTCTATGGATATAATACAACTTGTTTAATAAAATGTTGTTATTTAGGCAAAAACTATTTAAAATCTGAAGACCGTCTTTTGGCGTTTAGTAATACTCTAATGACTTGTGCAAAACTTTTAAAAGGATGGTAAAATGAAAAATGAACAGCTGATGCAATGATAAAAAAAAACAACTTTTTCGGGATGAATAGTAAATTAAAAATTTTAATTAAATACGCTAATACGCAAAAGAACTGCTGATTTGTAATAATTGATTGCTACCCGAGTAAAAAAGTTTTGATATAACCATGTATTATTTTATGTAATTGCATATAGTAACTTAAAGTTACATATGGCCACATATACTTTTAAATTCAAGCAGATATACTTTTATTTAGTCATATGTTAGATATTTTTTCCTCAAAGGTTTTAATATGGAGACATATGTGATTTTATATTATTACATACTGGTCTACATATAATTGCATGTGCTATGTATAAGTACATAAAGTAACATATTACAGATATAATTATATATAAGTTTATATATAATTTAGTATCTCACTATACATAATAATATAAAACTATATGTGGAGCCATATAAGAACTATTTCATAATTTGTGTTAGATATGATTATATATTGACGAATAAGAACCCATATATAACTTAATATGGTTCCATATCTACAATATTTCATGATGTCTTTAATATATAACAATATAACGTTCTTTATAAAATCATCTATAATCTATAAATCATCAATTAATTGTTTAATTTTTTTGTTAAAATAATTGTGTCGTCCGTTTCTTGTTTCAACAAAATAAATAAAAATATAAAAAATCTAAATCCAACTAATAATAAACAAAAATGCAACAAATTCAAAAATACATAAATAAAACCAAAATTACAAACCAATAACAAAACTCAATATACAAAAAAAAATAGAAAAAAAAACTAGCTCCAATTAGCAATAAACAAACAAGCACAAAACAAAATAGAAAAAAACAATAATAACAACACAAACAAAAAAAAAATAAGCACACTGAATACATAACAACATACATCTTAACAACCAGAGAACGAAGCCGATCAGCATATAGGCGCGGCTAAGCCGCCGCCGATAATTTTTCAGTTTTTTTTTAATATATTTTTTTTCTGCTATACAATGGCCAAACAAAGGGCTTTTATGCTTGCCTTTGTTAGTGTCGTTGTTGTTGTCCCCTCCTTTTTCTAATATATTTATGCAGTGCAAGTAGTTTGGTGTTTTGTTTGTTGTTGGTTTAGTTAGTGATGAAGGCATAGCACTGGTCACTAATTAACCAAAACAGCAACAAACCGAATACCCGGCACTTGTACACGCGTTAGAAAGATTTGATTTATAATTTCAATTCGTTGTAATGGCAGGAAGTTTCCGCATCGACTTCTGCAACATACGGGGACTGAGGGCGAATTTCTTCTCCGTATTTGCTCACATTCGTTTTCATCGGCCGGATGTTTTCGCCTTATGTGAGACCCAGGTATGTGGGGATGCTGATCCACAGGATTTCTATATACCTGGTTATCAACTCCTATCCCTTTTTATATTTCACAGGGGCCTAGCTATGTACATTCGCAATGATGTTGTGTACCAGTATCAGCAACATTTAAACTGTAATGATAGGGAATTTAACTCACTTTGGGTTAAATTTAAAATCAGGACACACATATTGCATTTCGGGTTCTTATACAGAAGCCCAAACATGGAGAGGACGAATACCCTTAATGGCTTCGACGTCCTTTCTGATACTATTTCTAAAATTTTGGAGAGTTGCCCGAGTAGTGAAATCGTTGTTGCTGGCGATTTCAATATTCACAACTCTGCCTGGCTTCGCCATTCCAGCCATACAACTCCCGAGGGCCTTTATGTTGAGCTTTTTGCCGCGCATAACCACCTAGCGCAATTAGTGAATGAACCAACCCACATTCCGTGCGTTGAAGGTGAACACCAGAATACTCTTGACCTTTTCCTTACTTCACATCCAGACAAATATGAAGTAAGAACACTTGCACCTCTCGGCAATTCTGATCATTGTACCATTTCCGCATCTTTTTCGTTCTCCGTCCTTCGAAACGTTTCGACAACAGCTGCGAAACGTTCAGTTTTTATTTACGAAAAAGCACGTTGGGATGAGCTCAACGATTTTTTCCGGCATTTTAATTGGAAACTCTGTTTCCTTGACGACAACGTAGATGCCGCGGCGAAAATGGTTGAACAGGTTATATCGCTTGGAATGAAATCTTTCATTCCTTCGAAGCAAATTTCGGTTAAACCAAAAGATAAATGTTGGTTTAATCAGACTTGCAGGAACGCAGTCAGATCCAGAGAGTTAGCGTTCAATAATTTGCGGGATAATAAGAACGCCAATACTGATCTGCTTCGGAAACGGGCGAGATATGAGTGTTCCAAAGTACTTAGTCGTGAAAAGTTTCTTTACGAGCAACGTCTTCGTACTAAAGTTCTTTCTGCTCCACGGGGTAGTAAGAGCTTTTGGTCATTCGTTAAAAGAGTAAATGATAATGCTAGTTCAACTATCCCAACTCTTATAAAGGATGACCAAATATTCACTGAACCGATTGATAAAGCTAACCTTTTAGCTGAGATGTTTGCAGGTAATTCATTCCTGCCGGAAAGCGATCAACCACTGCCCGAGCTTGAAAGAGTGTCGAGTACTATGCCTAAGATATTCTTTCGAGCTCGAGCAGTCAAAAGGGTTCTTGCTGACCTCAACGTAAATAAGTCATCGGGGCCAGATGGTATACCAGCACTGGTGCTGAAACAGTGTTCTTCGACGCTAGCTCGTCCATTGGCAAGCCTTTTTAGTGCTTCGTATTATGCGGGAGTTTTCCCCTCGTGCTGGAAGGTTGCCAATGTCCAGCCAATCCCTAAAAAGGGTGCGGCTAACAACCCTGAAAATTACCGCCCGATCGCAATATGCTCTGCGCTCTCAAAGGCGATGGAGAGTATGGTTAATTACCATCTTGTGAATTATTTAGAGTCCAACTCACTTCCTAATGACCGACAGTATGGCTTCCGCAGACGTCGTTCTACGGGAGACCTGTTAGCGTTCCTCTCGGAGCGTTGGAGTCGGTCCATCCACCGTTTTGGTGAGAGCAAAGTGGTTGCTCTGGATATTTCAAAGGCCTTTGATCGTATATGGCACGGGGCGCTTATTTCGAAGCTTATTGCGTTTGGTGTAGGTAATGACTTCGCTCGTTTTATTTCGAGCTTTCTCAGAGATCGCACTATTCGTGTTGTTATAGATGGGGTCTCATCCGACGAGTTTCAGCTGAATTCAGGCGTACCGCAGGGTTCTATTCTTTCTCCTTCCCTATTTCTTATCTTTCTCAATGATCTTCTTGGTCGAACTTTCAACCCTATCTACTCTTTCGCAGATGACAGCAACATTTGTCATTCATTTTCCTTCGATCGTAGGCCAAGCCCTGAGGAGATTGGGGGCAAAAGGCAGATTATGAATGACACACTGAATCGTGACCTTTCTACAATCTCAGAGTGGGGTCGTGCGAATAAGGTCGACTTTAATGCACGCAAGACCCAATGTTGTATGTTGACCCATAGGGCTGTGAGGTTAACACTGTCATTTGTACATATGGGTGATATTGATATTGAGGAATCGGATACTCTTGATGTTCTGGGCATGAAAATTCAGTGTGATGTCCGTTGGAATAAACATGTTTTTCAAGTGTCGAAGGAAGCATTCAAGTGTCTAGGGTTTTTACGTCGGTGCAAGAAGTACTTCACTCCATCCGATTTACTCACTATTTATACCACCTATATCCGACCGAAGATGGAATACAACTTCCATATATGGGCAGGAGCTTCGAAGTCTATTTTGGAGCTTCTGGACCGTGTGCAAAGGAGGGCGTCGGCGCTTATCAATGACAATAGGGTATCCAGCTCTATTGACTCATTGGAGCATCGTCGGAATGTGGGTTGTGTGACCCTGTTCTATCGATATTATCATGGGAGGTGCTCAGCTGAGATAAGTGAACTTGTCCCCAAAGCCCAAGTTTTTATTCGTAATACTCGCTTGTCAGGTAGAGCGCATCCGTTTGTAGTCGATTGTCCAGTGGATCGCACGACGCATTATAGAGAGAATTCGTTTATCAGTCGCACTAGCCGTATGTGGAATAAACTCCCCGCAGAGGTCTTCCCTGTTACTTACAATGTTGAGAAATTTAAATCAAATATTCACAAACACTACTCCCTCTTTCCTCCTCCTCATAACCTATTTTCCTAATACCAACACAACGCACTGCGTTAATAGGGGGGTATCCCCTGAAAAAAAAAAAAAAAAAAAATATATCATCCCACATAAGCAATTATTTCAAAGTGATTTTATATAAAAATATATAAGGTCCATATAAAACCGTATTATATTATCAGGCATGTCACAGGTTTTTTACGGAATTGCTTTGATTTCCCAATTTCACTTTCGCAATTTTTTTCCTAAAGTGATCGAAAACAATTTTTTTCCTTTTGAATTTGCAGTTTAGGGTGCTACGGATAATTTTGTATAGAAAATGAAACGTTCTGGTAAGTATCGAGTATGCTACAGGCTTAATAGTGGTACTTAAAACGTTAAAAGTTTCTCCACAAAACGTAAAACGCAAAAAAAATCGTTTTCATTCCACTTTCAAAAACCAAAATGGAATTGATATTTAGAGCAGCTTAAACTCATAAAAGCTTTTCAATAGTGTTTGGTATGTATTCCCTAAAGTGTCGTTAACTATTTCACTTAAAAAAATTGACATTTAAAATGCTATTTGTTGGTAAATTCGACAATTTTCTTAATCATTAGCAAAACATAATTTTTTCTGAAAAATTAAAATTTTAAATTTTGATCGCCGATCTTCTCTTTTTTAACTACAAATGGCAACTTACATCAAAAATTGGCAGTTGGAACACGAATTTACCACAAAAAGTCTTTTTAGAATTTACGAAAACGCAAAAAAGCTGAAGAAGCAAAAGTAAAACGTTACGAAATTGTACATCGGAATCATATTAATTTTATGCGAAATATGTCTTAAAACTCTAATGCTCTCTAACAAAAACTTTTAAAGTGAAATCATTAAAAACAGCATTCTTAATTTATAATTAATTATGTTTATCTATTATATTTGGTCTAAATATGCAAAAACACCATTTACTTCTGGAGAAGCAATTTGCGTTTTCAATTTCACTTTCAAGTGAAATTGAGGTCTGTGACATGCCTGTATATGTGGTTCTATGTTAACAATGATTTTGAACTAGTTTTAGATTTAGTAATTACTAGGGATTGGTGCGTGACTAGAAATGTTCGTGAGTCACGTTATTCACACGTGATCGTGAGTAATAATTACTATACTCAAGTGATTCGTGCGTGAGTCTGAGAATATATAATTCGTACTTGATTCGTGCGTGAGCGTGAATAAGAATATATAACCCGTGCATGATTCGTGTGTAAGTTTATTTTTTAGTAATTTTTACTATTTTGTAATATTTTACTATTTTTTTACTATTTTTCTTATATCTTGGTTGTATAACATAATCCTATTAACTTTAAAATTTCCGTCTTTTAACTTTATTTTAAAATTACTAAAAATAAAGAAAATTTTGTTCATGTTTAATGCACTGTCATGGTAAATCTGGATAAAAGTAATGGAAGATTTATCGAAATTATAGGATCTCCAGCAGTCCTTTGGGTTAATCATTATATTTCGAAATTAGTTACACATGCAATTACACAATTACATGTAATTGTAATTGATAAAAATTCAATTTCAATTACATCCCGGTGAAAAATGTCCATATGTGAACATTTATGGTTCAACCATATATGTATGGATCCGAAAAATGAGGTAACACCTAAGTATATGTTAATATATGGACATATATGAACATTAGGGTTATGACTTTTTGATTTTTTTTGCAAATATCAAATTTTACATGCCCTAGCCAAAAAGGCCATAAAAAAATATTAAGAAACGCAGTCTTACTTTTTCGCTGCTGTCAAAAAAGTTCCCGCACCAAAAGGGTTGAAATTTGGTCTATATGGTTATAGCTTAATTAAAATATTTCTTTAAAGTTTTAAACAAATGAGACTCAAACGATGCTTATTAAAAGCTATTTACGGTAAATATTACGAAACCTTTTTGGAGGGACTTGTGGATACATTTCTTGTGGTTTACAATAATTTTTGTAATAATTCGTTATGTAAATTAAACAAAATCCCCGATCAAAAATTATTTTTAGAAATTGCATTTGGTGCGGAAGGTTTTTTTGTCGAAATTACCAGCAAACACGATTTTTATTTTTAATTTAGTATTGCCTATCACGTGGTGATAGGTAGAAATTTTGATAAAAATGAGTCATAACACTAATGAACATATACATTTATTAAATATATGCGAATACATGCGAACGTTGCTGTCCTTTATTATAAGGTTGTACTATAGATATAAATTTATGTATGACATTCAAATTAGGCGCTACATATGTTCCTTTTTTTATTCATGGCATTAAATATAATTCCATATTTATCCAAATATGGTTCCTTTTACACATATTGAAAAATGTATTCTTCCAAATATGTTCATATACAAGTCCCGTTTGCATAAATTGCCATTTCCATATATGAAATAACAGATGCCTCCATATATGTCTGTGTATGAAAGCATTCTCCATATTTGGAATCACATATACTTCCATATATGTACGTTTATATAAAATCCATATATGTTCATAAAAAATCCATATTTGTTCATATGTGTCCAAACATAAACCATATATGGACATGTTTGAGCGAATATGAGTATTTTTCACCGGGATATAATTTGTAATTGTAATTAAAAAAAAACAATTACAAGTAATTTGTAATTGAAAATTGTCAATTATACATTACATATAATTGTAATTGAAAAAATGTCAATTACAATTAAATTTTTCGGAAAAGAAATAATGACAAAAAGCACAAGTGAGGGGCAGCCCAACATGACGTATTCTTTTTATACTTATCCACGCCTATCCAACCTATCCCAGTCAGTTTTTTCTACAAAATTTTAACAAAAAACACTACAATTCTAAATGTAATTGAAATCACTTTCAATTACAATTACTTGTAATTGAAAAGTTACATGAAATGTAATTGAAATCCCCCAGGTCTGATCTCCAGATATTGCATATCTTTTTTATTTAAAAAAATAATTTTTGTATATTGTTAGATGTGGTCATATATAATATGATCTAAATTATAAGGTCAATTTTCGATATAATTGTATCAAACTATGTCCACTTCTATAACATTTTATATAAAATTTTATACAAAAAGATATAATTTGATGTAATTGGATGAGGATAAAATTCGGATACAATTGTATCGAATTGCATAAAATTGTATCAAATTGTACCAAATTGTATACAATTGTATACAATTCGATACAATAAGATGTTCTCATTTTTCGGATATAATTGTATCTAATTACATAAAAGATTATATATAATTAAATATAACTTCATATGGCTCCATATCATTTTTTTTACTTGGGCAGATAAAATGTGTTCAAAGTAAACAAATATTCTAAAAAAGAAAAAAAGTAAAAGTAAAAAAGCTTGGGAAAACAACAACTTTTTCAGATTTCTGGCAGTGCTTTTAGTGCTTTTTGTACAGTTTTTAATTTTAGTATTTGTTCTCGTTTTTAAAAATTTTTCTTCAATTTTCTGTCAAAGTTGAAAAAATAATACAAACTAAACAAAAATATACATTTTTTCACAATAGTGGTATTCATCTAACTGGCTTTATGCCCTCATAAACCGTGTATTTTTTTAATCGCGTATATTCATAACTTTACCTGTTTATTTGAATGAACGCCCCTTTCAAAACTATTCACATTTCAATTTTGCATGTAGCCACTTTTTTGATCTTTTCATAAATTAAACAAAGAATTTTTTAAATTTGTATTATTTAAAAACAAATAACACATAAAATAAAAAACAACAAACAAAACAATACAAAATAATTTTATTTTTGACAATAGTGGTATTCATCTAACTTCATTTATGGCATCGTAAACCGTGTATTTTTGTAATCGCGTATATTTGTAACTTTACCTGTTTATTTGAATGAACGCACCTTTTAAAACAATTCACATTTCAATTTTGTATTTAGCCACTTTTTTGATCTTTTCATAAATTAAATACATGAATTTTTTTAAATTTGTATCATTTAAAAACAAATAAAACAGAAAATAAAAAACAACTAACAAAACAATACAAAATATAAAGGGTTCTTCAATAAGAGCGCTACCAAAGTTTTTTTAAATAAAACAAAAACGGTTTTGGATATCAATGAAATTCTTTATTCCTGTGAAGGTATAAAGTTCGATGCCATTATATATGGAAATCGATCTCTTTTGCATGGCCACCACGGGCACGCTTGCAAAAGTCCAGACGCTGAACCCAATTTTCGACGGTTTTCAAGCATAAATCGGCCGATATTCGTACGAAGTTCATCAATCGTCGCTGGCTTGTTGGCATAGACCATAGATTTGACGTAGCCCCACAGGAAATAGTCAAACGGCGTCAAATCGCACGACCGAGGCGGCCAAGCGACTGGACCATTTCGTGAGATAACACGTTTTCCAAACTTGGTTTTCAATAAATTGATTGTGACATTCGCTGTGTGGCTTGTGGCGCCGTCCTGTTGGAACCACATGTCCTCCAAGTCCATATCATCCAATTGGGGCCAAAAATATTCGGTTATCATTGAACGGTAGCGATTCCCATTCACAGTAACGTGCCGGTCTTGATCATCACGGAAGAAGTACGGCCCAATGACGCCGCCGGCCCATAAACCGCACCAAACCGTAATTTTTTCGGGATGCAATGATGACTCATGGAGTACGTGTGGATTCCTGTCTGACCAATAACGCATATTTTGTTTATTGACGAAGCCATTCATTATGACGACCATAAATTGGACGTAGCGCTCTTAACGTTGAGGCCACTGACTCCGAATTTCGGTAGTAAATTTTAATAATTTCGACTCGTTGTTGGCTCGTATATCAGGAAATGGCAAACCTTACTGAAGAGAAATGTCAAAAGAGCGGCAAGAAATATGGCGTCGTTTGCAGTCCCTGTCTTTCTACTTTTGTAGCGTCCCTGTTGAAGAACCCTTTATTTATTTTTGACAATATTCAAATGTGTGTATAAATACGAAAAAGTTTACGCATAAAAATGTAAGCGTATATTTACGAGGGCACGTAAACTAGTTTTGACATTAATCGAGTAAACTTACAACAAATACACAGTATACGAGGCGTAAATACTTTAAATGAATACCTTTAATGTTTGTAGTACAACTGCAAAATTTTGAAATATTAGTTTGGTGCTTTTTTACCCCTTTTTGGTTATTTTTTTTTTGAATGTTTTTTACACGATTATACAAAGCTAAAATGTGTTTTTAAATCAGGCATCCGTAACCTTATTTTGTGCTTGTATGAGTGAGTTGCAGCCTCTCTCTCTCAATGCACTGACAAAGAACGTTTGTATAATAATTTGAAAATTTTAAATGTTTATAATGGGAATATAAAATAAAAATTTAAAAGCAAACAACAACACAAAAAAATAAAAACAAAAAACTTAAAAATAAATTACCAAAAAAATGTATCAATAAACATTATGCAGATTGTAAAAAATCTGGCAAACAAGCGATGTGACAACCTACTTCATTGAATGCTTGTATGCGATTGATTATTTTGTTGTTCTATGTGTGAGCTTATGTAGGTGTGAGAGAGTGCCCATGGGCATAGGTGTTGCCGACGTCTGTTTTAAATTCCTGACTTAAATTTTTGAAAAAATTAATATCGTGCTTTTTTACCATATTTTTGGTAAAATTTTACCCTTTTTACCCGTTTTCACAATGCTCACGGTGCTTTCCTGCCTT
Organism: Leucophora obtusa; assembly: GCA_949987735.1. Lineage (NCBI taxonomy): Eukaryota > Metazoa > Arthropoda > Insecta > Diptera > Anthomyiidae > Leucophora > Leucophora obtusa. Next base: position 93,724,261 of record OX465296.1, read on the forward strand.
CAAGAGTTGGCAACACTGTCAAAAATCTTAAGGAAAAGCTAACATGAGTAAAGGAAAAGCAAAAAAAGCGATTATGTCTTCTCTGTTAATTACACAAAACCAAAATGAACTTTAAAATGCAAATAAATATGTGTTCTACAATTTTTAAAACTAAAATCAAAGGTATTTCCAAATTTTTCTTTGCCGTAGATTATTGGGCTTGCGTTCTTGAACGTTTGGGCAATAATATCACTTCATGAGAGGATTTTTTACTTACTCTTATTTTACTAAGCTTCACACAGAAAGTAATTAAAGACAATTATTGTGAGTAAAACGAAAGTTTGACAAACGATATGATATTACAAGTTACTTCGTTGGCGATATTAGCTGTTTGCGTACTTTTTGGGTAAAGTTCAGTAAAATGAAAGTTAACAGAAAATACCAGAGACTATTAATTATAGAGATAGGAAATAAAAACTTACACTACTCACCGGTAGGGGCGCTGAAATTTAGTATCACCTGAACAACTATTTAGTATCACTTTAGTATCAGCTGAGCCTATATTTAAAAGCTCAAAAATTGCTGAAAACTGCGCAAAATAAGAAAAAATCAAGCGCAAAATATATGTAAATAATAAAATTTGAGAATTCCTTTATTTTAATGCTTTTTTGTTTGTTGTTATTTCAATTTAAATAAAAACAGAAAATTGTCAATTTTTTGAACAAAGTGCCATCTAGTGATAACGATTTCGTTATAACTTTTGTTTTTGGTGATGCCATACCCCTGGATAATACTCTCACAAAGTGACAAAAATTTATATATTGCAAGCCTAAAAAACAAACGTCAATAGACTTGTGATTATAGTTTGTTTCGGTGAGCACTCTTTCTAGTTATAGTTCAATTTGTTGTAAAGTTCTAATTAATTTTCTAGTTCTACCCCTCTTTAAATTAAAAATTTAAAAAAAATGTCCTCAAGCATTTTTATTTACAAAAAGGAATACATAGTTTTATAAATCTATAAAAGATTTTGGAATTAAACAAAAGCTTTTTTTTTTTTTTTTTTTTTTTTTTCTTTAATTTATTTACTTATTTGTCTCCTTACGCATTTAAATATGCGTCTTCAAAAATATGCAATTTTTACATTCGTTTTTGTAAATGAAACACATATTTTTCTGAACGATTGTACGAAGAGTTATTAGTTGTGAACTAGGCCTTTGGTTCAAATAAGTGAATAGTTCAACCCAGCTGATGATATAACAGCTGATAAAAATAATTTACCCAAATTTACACGAAAAAAAGATTGGGCTTCTTCGTACAAGAAGAAGAAGAAGAAGAAGAATATTACTTTCTCATGACAGCTCTCATTTACCCAATTGTGAAGTACGCGAACGCTTTTTGACTACGCGAACACAGCTATTATTAACGAAGTATAACGCTTGCCAACCTTATTTGAGTAAAGTTTTTGTATATAAAGTAACGATTTTTTTGCAGTACGTTACGTACAATTAACCTTGATTAAGTTTAGGCTTCTTTAAATTTCTTCTATACGTAGTACCAACATTTTCACCCAGCACTGTGTGTAATGTTTTGTCAACTTGCTATTTTAATTACAAACAAAGTATGAAAGGAAAATCATATTTCCATATTATTTTGTCTATATTTACAGTACTGTTTATCATTATGACCCCTCCAATATGCCACCATCTCAAGCAATGACATCTAGTGTTGGCGGCGGGGGCAATGTTGGTCCCGGTATTTATCATCCAAATCAGAGTAATACCTCGCCCCAACAACATGCAGTAGTACATAGTGCAATGAAGAAACAACATAAGAGTCATCAAATGCAACCACAACAGCCACAGCAACAACAGCAACAACAACAGCAGCCACAACAACAATTTAATAATATGGAATCCACAACTTCGAATACTGGAAGTGAAACGGTCTCAGAATCATCGACACAAACAATGAATGTGGGTGAAGAAGTTGGAATTTCAAATAATGTAATTGATGCCAGTTATCAAGAAGGTGGTGGTGATGGTAAGTATCCAAGTTCTCTCTTAACGGTAAAAATGATATGCTATTCAATATAAACCTTTATAAATACTTTTATTTTTGATAGATTTATGCAATCAGGACGATACTGATGAATGTGATAATTCTGCCAGTGGTTGTCTTAGTATAACTACAACAACATCGACAAAAAATTATGATCGCATTGAGGTTCAAAAGTTTAAAAATCAAGCAACAAGTCCTAATATACCCATTAATGAAAAAGAGGACATTGTAAAGCAAGAGGTATTTTCCATCATTTACAATTCTTTATTTTAGAAATTATCAATTAAGATAATTCAAATACAAATACCAAAATACGAACGAAAACAATAGGGGTTTTCTAATAAACTCGTAAATGCCTTGTAAACCTTGTATAAACAAGCCACATTATTTATGTATGGAATTTGACATTAAACTCATAAAGGCTCCATTAGTCCGGTAGTATCGTAAAGTATCGTGTCAGCTGTTTATTTCCAACCAGTGATATTAGTATACACAACTACTTAGTTTGAAAGTAGATTTGACGTAAAAAATCGATTTAAAATAGATTTCTACCTCACGATACCTCCAATAGAATACGAGTTTATAAGTAGGATACGAGTTTATATGAAAACCCCTAATATTTTTGCTGTAAAAAAATTATTCGAAATTTAAAACCCTTAAATCAAAATTTAAATTGTGAATGTCAATAGTTTTTTAATTTTATTAGAAGGAATTCATCAAAAGTTTTTTTGTATGGAATACAACAGTTTTTTTTTCTTCTGAAATTGAAACAACTTTCGCCTACTGTCAACAGTGTCTAATGCAGTGCGACGTTTTGTCGATAAAGCAGGTTTATCTGTTTTTTACATAAACAATAGCGGTCTTCAAAAAATAATTCATTGAGAAATTTTTCAAAATATTGAATAGATTTCTCGAAAATCAAGAACAAAATTTGACAGCACTGCCCCCTTACTGGCACTTTCAGTTATCTGGTTAGGGCTTTAAGCCCAACCAGGTGCTCGCAGTGTTGGCTGTGTTTTAGGGCAGTGCGACAGTTGTCGATATGACAGTGTTTTTATTTTATTTATTTCTCAATGTCGAGCAATTAGAAAAATTTATAAATAAACAGAAGCTGCCTTCAAACAAAATTCAAAAATAAATTCTGAAAAATATTGAATATTTTCCGCGAAATTCAATAACCAAGTTTGACAGAACTGCAACTATTAACTTGCACTTTTACTATCTGGTTAAGACTAATCCAGATACTCACAGTGCCAGTGAACTGTAGCAGTCTGCTAAATTTGTTTCTTGAATTTCGTGAAAAAAATTCACTATTTTTGCAAATCTGTTATTGAATTTCGTTTGAAGGCAGCTCTTTTTTATTTAGAAACTTTTCTAATTTCACGACAGTGAGAAATGAAGTAAATCCTAAAGCCCAAACCACATAGTGGAAGTGCCAGTGAACAGTGACAGTGCTGTCAAACTTTATTCTTGAACGATTTAATATCTTTTAAAATTTCTTATTGCGTTTTGTTTAGAAACAGCTCTTGTTTATTTAGAAACTTTTCTAATTTCTCGGCAGTGACAAATAGAGAAGATACAAAAACTGCTTTATCGACAAAACGTCTCACTGCGGTCGACACTGCGTTTATGTGGTTTAGGCTTAAACCAGGCCGTGTCGACAGTGTTATCTCAGTGCGACGTTTTGTCGATAAAACAGGGTTTTGTATTTTGCCACTGCGGAGAAATTAGAAAATTTTCTAAATAAAAAAGAGCTGTCATCAAACAAAATTCAGTAAAAAATTCTTAAAAATACTGAATGGTTTTCGCGAAATTCAAGTAACAAATTTGACAGCACTGCTGCAAGTCACTCGTACTGTAAGTATCTGGATTGGGCTTAAATAATAAAATCTCTTTTATCGACAAAACTTCGTACTGCGGTAAAACACTGCCGCCACTTGTTTATCTGGTTTGGGCTTTACTGTGCTTATAATAAGTGTGTTTGTTTACATGCTATTTTTTTACTAGCTTTACCATTTTGACCAGTTTTATTCAAAAATCCGTTCGAGTACAAAAAAAATAGTAAGAACTAGATAAAGCAGTTTTTTGTATCTTCTCTATTTGTCACTGCCGAAAAATTAGAAAAGTTTTTAAATAAACAAAAGTTGTTTCTAAACAAAACGCAATAAGAAATTTTTAAAAATATTAAATCGTTTTCGCGAAATTCAAGAACAAAGTTTGACAGCACTGCCACTGTCCACTGTCACTTTCACTATGTGGTTTTGGCATTACTCTTGAATATTTTGACAACTTTTTCAATATTTTTTTCTGTTTTACTAGTTTTACTAGAAATGTAATCGCACAAACCTAATGGAAAAAAATTCTCACTAAATTTTTTTTACAAAGACACAGTCACAATTTTCATAAGCGTACGACCTAAATTAGTACGTCGCACAGTGTCGTAAGTTCATATAACGAGCGGCCAAAAATTTAAGGAGTAATCGTAGAATAATAAAATTTTGCACATATGCTTTTTTGATCAAATAATGATTCTAAGCCAAATTTTTAAAATTTGCCCAAAGGATATACCCACCTCCCATATAGCAGTAATCGTAAAACAATGGAATTTTGCACATATGTTTCTTTGGTTCAATAATGGCTTCAAACTAAATTTTGTAAAATTTGAACAAAGGGCACACCCACCTCTATATGTTTTTTAAACCAAGAAATTTATAAAAATAGAAGGATTAGTTATAAATACAACAATGACATTTGGCACACATGTTTTTTTGGATCAATAATGATTTGCAAACAAATTTGAGCAAAGGTCACGCCCACTTCCCATATGTTTTTTTAACCAAAAATTTATAAAAATGGAAGGACTCAAAAACAAATTTTCAAAAAATTTGGACAAAGATAATGCCCATCTCCTATATACCCTTGTAACCAAAAATTTACAAAATCAGAAAACATTAAACTACATCCAAAAATAGTTTACAGAGATAAAGAACATATCGCACTTGACTAACAAGAGGGTATTAACTCAACATTTTAAAATTTTCAGTAGAGGTGAAAAACTGTTTCTGGTTACATTTCAAGAGAATTTGAAAACCCGAATACATCATAGTAAGCAAATTTCATTTGAAAATATATTGTATTTACATTGTTTTTCTTTTCAAGTTTTGCAATTATTGCAAAAAAAAATCTATTTTTTGAGTTAATACCATTTTTCTGAAACTTTTTGTTGATATAAAGGTACCCAGCAAAATATTGGTAATGATACCTCATTGCTGTCTGCATTACCAATAATGATATATCATTATCTTTTGCATTATTTTGTAATATAAAATAATGACTTCCTAATAACGGCCTATTGTAGTCGTTGCTTTTAAATATAAAATAATGACTTACTCGCAATAGTTTAAATAAGTACTTTTTGCAAAGTTAAATTTTATACATTTATATTTATTACATGTAAATATGTTTCGTGTAAAATTTTTATGACGAGTTCTAAAATTACACACTAGCAAAAACTTTAATTTCTCTGAATGTATTTCCTGAAGCTAATATTATTTGTGTAACTCCTTATTTTTAAGAATCAAGTAAGCAGTCGGATAAGCACTTATAATTCAACTTTTTGTAAGCATGTTTGTAATCACTTATTATTCAGAATATCATAACTACTTACTTCTCATTTTTTCGTAAGCGAGCGGGTAAGCGTGACTACCCAGCAAAATATTGGTAATGACACCTCATTACTATCTGCATTACCAAAAATGATATATCATTACCTTTTGCATTATTTTATAATATAAAATAATGACTTCCTTATAACGGCCTATTGTATTCATTGTTTCTAAATATAAAATAATGACTTACTCGTATTAGTTTAAATAAGTACTTTTTCACAGTTAAATTTTTTTATTATATGTAAATAAGTTTTATGTTTAAATTTTTATGACGAGTCCTAAAATTACACACTAGAGAAAACTTAAAGTTTAAATTTTTTAACTCCTTATTTTTAAGAATCAAGTAAGCAATCGGATAACCACTTATAATTCAGCTTTTTGTAAGCATGTGTGTAACCACTTATTATTCAAAATCTCATAACTACTTATTTCTCATTTTTTCGTAAGCGAGCGGGTAAGCGGGACTACTTATAAAAACGACCACGCCAAACAAAAATAATGAGTTTAGACGCCAAAAAATAAGTTGTGCGGTGCTACGAATTTCTATTATTTAACCACTTATTTGGTAATGAAAGATTTTGCTGGGTAGCCACTACACTATCACGAAAATGGTCTCAAATGTGGTTTTCGAGATGAAAGAGGAATCGGAATACGTTGGAATTTTTAAAGTAGATATATATTGATGTTGTTAGTTGATTTCTTGCAGAAAGTGAAATTTTAAAAATTTTGAGTAATACCCTCTTGTTGATCAAGTGCGTTATGAGTATTTTGATGACGTATTTTTTTAATTCGTTTTAATTATTTTTAATATTAAATTTTATTCAAGAAAATTTATGGGAAAATAAAATAAAAAATATCGAAAAAAATAAAATAAAAAATTAAAGTAAATTATGAATCCCAGTGTAGAAAATCATTGCCAGATAAGTGGTTATGTAACTACATACTTGGTAATGGTAACTACTTACTTTTGTTATTACATTTCTTATTACCTTTATATGGGGATGTCGCGAAAAATAATGAGCTGTCGTTACATACCAGCATACGAAAAATCAAAAAATATATCGTTACCTATGTGCTTACCAGTACTGACAAAAATAATGAGTCTAAAAATAGATTTTCAAAAAAATAAATTATATACAAAAAAATATTTTTTATTGTATTTTTTTTTTATAAAATTTGCTGGTGCGGGAATCGAACCTGGGTCTACAGATTGCCAGTCAACAGCTCTACCATCTGAGCTATATCGACATGTAATATTTAATAGATAAAAATATAATTGACCTGCTGCACACAAGTAAGCTTACTCGCCAACATACAAAAAATCAAAAAATATGTGGTTACATATATCCTTACCAGTGTTTAAAAATATTGAGTCTAAAAATAGATTTCAAAAAATTTTCAAAAAAATCTAAAAAATCATTTTGTATTTGAAATAATGATAAAAATAAGTCATTATCCGTAACTCATTATTATATGTTTTAAAATAATGCAGAAGGTAAGTGGGTGTCATTACTGGTACTCCAAAAAATAATGATATGTCATTACCGTTTCTACACTGGGATATTAAACTCAAAGTTGCTATAAATATGAAGTTTTTTAATTTATTTTATATAAAATCGGCAAAAAATTATAGAAATATTTTTTAAACGCTGAAAAACAAATTTTTTAAAATTCGACTCACGCGCACTCGTTTACGGAAAAATTTCGCTCATGCACATTCACGAACAAATTTTTTCTACTCACACTCACTCACGCGAGTAAATTAAGATTTCACTCAAGCGTGATCCCGCGTGACTCACGGGAATTACGCAAATTTCTGCTCACGTGCCCATCTCTAATATTTATTCACTCAAACTATCATATTCAAAATCGTTTGCTTAATCTTTGAATTGAATTTACTTTTTTTCTTCAGTTTTCTTCAATAATCAATTGTAAATAATAATTAAAAGAGGAAGTGGGGGGATGGGAAGCCAAGTTTTTTAGAAGTACATACTTGTAAAAATATTATATCAAAATATAAAAAAGTCTTTTTTGATATTTTTTATAGTCCACTGAAGTTGTAACTTCTTGATATATATCACGTTTTTCACCATGCTTTCATGCAGAATAACGGTAATTATCACATGAAGTATCAATTGTACAAAAAATAGATCTACCATATTTAATAAAAAACAAATAAATATTTTATTCAAAATTATACTGCATTATCGACATATTTTTTCAAAGTGCTACACTTTAAAATTTGTTTATTTTTTTTCGAATTTTTTCAATAATTTTATACTCACCAAAAGCTATTAATTTTAAAATATCATAACTTTTTAAAAAATAAATTTTGTTAAAAAAGTTATTTAGATTTTTATTATTTGAAATGTACATTATAAAATGGCATTAAAATTTTTTTAAATTTTAAATGATGATATTTTTATTTTTGGCCAAATGTGATTCATAAACTTTGTGTTAAACTAGATGATATTAATATTTCATCTGTTTTAGAGAATAATCGCAATATTGTTTTTAATTGTGATTTTTATTTGAATGGTGCAACTAGTATGCAAAATTCCATAAATTTTTTATTAAATGAAGTTGCTCAACTGAAAACTATAATAAATGAGTTAACGAATATTGATCAAGAAAAATGCAAAAATAATAACAATTCTCTCGTGAGAAATAAAAACAATTCCCGTGAAAAGAATAAAGCTAATGCTAGCAGTGATGCCAACTTGGTGCTTTAAGCACTATTTATGGTGCTTTTTGATGACCCAAAACGCCAAAATTTTGCTCATGGTGCCAAAACAAAAAAAAGCACTAAAATAGTGCTTTTTTATTTTTTGCTTAGTGCTTTTAATGCTTTTTTAACAATTTTTCACATTTGTGTTTTTGCAAATAAATTGTTCTAAAAAAGGTCACTAATTTCTTTAAGTTGAACATTTTATATGGCAAAATTTTTTAGGTTTTAGGGTCACTTAGGCAGTGGTACCAGACCAAATGTAAAGCGGAGAATACATGAAGGAACATTGAGTAGGGAACAAAAAATATTGATAACACGAATTGCACGAATATCAACACAACCCATTGACATACACAAATGCACATTCGTAAAAAAATTGGCGTTTTTTCACGAATGTTCCTTCGTGTATTCTCCGCTTAAAAATAAATCGTCAAAATCGTTAGCCATTTGATGAGAAATCGTCATCAGTTAAATATCAAAAAACACTAGTTTTATCAATTTTTTTATTCGTAATTTAATTCATTTTAACAGCTTGACTATATGGCTGCTCTTAAGATAATTGACAGCTTCTATAAATTTGAATTATATATAACTGGACGTTATTCTTTACTGCACCTGTAAAAAGGTGGTATTTATGCTATGATTAGTTACAGATAAGACACCTCATCATGCGTTATGCGGTTCAAGTTCTCATAAATAATTTATATAGACTTTAAGTTCGTGATTCCGAAGTCTGTTTTTAAAACTTTTAGTCACGTCATATGTTCTATAATTTACAACCCAGCAAAATCTCGGTAATGAGTGCTCATAGCTACCCAGGTAGAAAAATACAAACGGCAAAACGTTGGCAAATCACTGTATATAGTGGTACAAGCGCTGGCAGAGCGTCCGTTTTTCTAAAATTAAAGTACTGGGTCAACCTTGAAATGATAACGTCGATCTTCGGTTGGCCGTTTATCTTTCCGAACGTTGGCAAAGCGTTGGTAACAATAGTAATATAAGTGCTCTGCCAATCGGTATTTTAGATTAACTACATTTTTATTCAATTCTTCATGGAAAAATCTGTAAAATCCCAATCCCAAAAAAAAGGAGAAACGTAAATTTTAGTATAGCACCACTGTATCTAATAAGCGAATATATCTCTGCTTAAAACTACAAATTCATTAGATTTTACACAAATTTTACCATAAGAACAATTTTCCAGCTTTATCAATAGACTTGAAAACTGGTACTTAAAAAGGGTGAACATTAAGTGATCAGTTTATGTATTTTTTACATACAGTCATAAGTTTCGTAAAACAAGTACTGGCAAAATCCTTTTTGCAACTGTTGGCAAAGCGCTGCAATCCAATGTTTTGCCAGTAGTATTTTTTCATGTACAGTCGTAAATTTTGTGGCAAAGTCCTTTTAGCAAACGTTGGCAATTCGTTTTAAGCCGATGTTTTACCAGTGGTATTTTTTATATACGGTTGTAAATTTTGTAAAACAGGCACTGGCAAAGTCCTTTTACCTAACGTTGGCAAATCGTTTTGAACCGATGTTTTGCCGGTGGTTTTTTTTCATAAACAGTGGTAAACTTTGTAAAACAAGTATTGGGAAAGCACTCTTTCCAAAGGTTGGCAAAGCGTTATAAATTAGTGCTTTTGCAATGCTTTTTTTGGTGTACCATTGTAAAGCAACGCTTTGCCAGTGCTTTGTTTTTTGTACCGTCGGCGATTTCTACCTGGATAATATCTAAATAATAAGCAGTAGTTTTAGGGTCTACTGCTTATAATTCGGTGTCAAAAGTCATTATTTTTGTTCGACAAGGTCGTTTTTAGGTAGTTGTCCATATTCGCTGCATGAAAAAACGCACAAAATTTGTGCACCCGCTTACCCGCTGCATTACAAAAGTATATAAAATAAGTAGTTACCAAAATAAGTAGTAATTCGTGTGCTTATACGCAGTTAAAAAATAAGTGGTTACAAGCTATTAAATAATACTTACTTATATACTTACTAGTGGTTAAAAAATAGGTAGTTACCAAATTCACATTATCTTTATAAATAAATAAGTAGTGGCGCGTAAGCTAGACTGCTTATAAAAACGGCTTCGCCTAACAAAAATAACTAGTACTGACGCCGAATTATAAGTAGTAAAAATGTTAGTTTCATTATATAACCACTTATTTGGTAATGAAATATTTTCCTGGGAAATAAGCCAAACACAGAGTATTTCGGCATTTTTAACGGCGATTTTCTAAAAAATGTTACCCGATTGAGACATTTTAAAAACATATTTAGAATCAGCTCCTCTAAATCTATAAAAATGTTGTACCAAATTTTAAATCCCTGCAAAGAATTCATTTTGTAAAGCTGTGTAAATTAAAAATTAACCTACCCAGTCAGAAATCGCCAGTGGTACAAAAAATCAAGCACTGGCATACCACTGGGTAACCATGGTATTAAAAATAAATGACTGGCAGAACACTCATTTGGGACGCTTTGCCAGCGTTTGCGAAAAGCGTTTTACCAGTATTTTTTTTACAAAAATTTCGGTGGTTTATAAAAAAAACCACTGGCAAAGAATTGGCTTAGAGTGATATGCCAAGGTTTGCAACCAGTGGTTATCCAGTGCTACCTAGCCAATGCTACCAGCCGTACAAAAATCAATTCACTGGAAAACCAATGATTTTATAAAAATGCTGACGCTTCGTTAAAAAATGTTTGTAGTCGGAAGGTTCCGAGTTCAAATCCGGTTGCAAGCAAAAAAATTTTTTGGGATTTTTTTTAATTTAAAATTTTTTTTGTTTTATAAAATCAATTTTTTTGTTTGTGGGAAAGCTACTTCAAGACCAACTTTTTTTTGCCCTCCAAACACTGGCATACTAGTTACTAAAAATTGTTTGCCAGTACTAGCATTTTGGCACAGCCAGTAGTTGTCCAGCTATTATCACTCATTTATGTGTTTAGCCATTAAATATTATATGTCTCGTTAGCTCAGTGGGTAGAGCAATCGTCTGCCAATCTGACGGCCTGGGTTCAAATCGCGGCAGGGTCAAAAAAATACGTATGAACTTTTTTTTAATTTTATTTTGGAAAATATATTTCCAGACCACCTATTTATTGGTTTTGCCAGCGTTTTGCCAACGTTTAAAAATTTCGTTCCTCCAGTGCTTTTCCGGCGCTTTTTGAACAGCCGGTCCTTTTGTCTAATGATGTTATCATTTTGGGAATGGGAAAGCACTTTTTGCCAATACTTGTACCACCTGTTAAAGTGCTTTGCCACCGCTTTCCCGTTTGTATTTTTCTGACTGGGTAGTTCCAACTTTTGTTTGTTAATTGTTTTCAACCATGAACATATTTTTCCACTCAGACCTGAGAAGTATTGCTAATCACAAAAACGCGATTCAGAAAAAACAATTTGCGGTTTTTTAAACGCCTTTTTTATAGTTTTTTGAACTGGGTGGTATTTATAATTAAAGAAAATATAGACCTTTGTATGTGAACAGTTTATTTCTGTTTTTAGTTTTTAAATTAAAATATACGTGTACGTTACTTTTTTACACTTTGTATAAATTTATTTTATTTTTTTTATTAAAAAGGCCTAGTGCTTTTTTACGCTTTTTTAAGGGAAAAACAACTCTTTTTACGCTTTTTTGCAAAACATTTGCGCTTTTTACACTCCAAAAGTTGGCAACACTGAATGCTAGTGTTATTAAAGTTAATTCTGATGTTAGTCATGCAAAACAAAAACACAATGCTTCTCAAAAACAAACACAAGCATTTGATGATATTGTAGTTGTTGCTGATTTTAGTTCTTCGTTTTCCTATATATTAGAGAAGAGACACAAATTTGCGGCTGGGGATGCGGCTGTAGATGTAAATCGGGATTCGGATTTGATAATTGCAAATGGTAAACGTAATTTGGTTGACGATGATTGGGTTACTCTTCGTCGGAAAAATTATAATAAATCAAAAATTATTTATGGTGATAATGATAATAATGACCTTGAAGTTTTAAATCTAAAAAAATGGGTTCACATTTCATCCTTTAAGCCCAGTGTTACTGAAGAAAATATTATATCTTATGTTGGAAAACATTTAGATATAAGTAGTGACCATTTGTCCTGTTACAAATTGGTAAAAAAGGAGACGCCTCTAGATCAAATAAAGTTTGTAAACTTTGAGATTGGTATCTCTTCGTCTTTCTATAATGATCTGTTTAAACCATCTGTTTGGAAATCCAATTTAAGAGTTCGCCTATTTAAGTTTTTTCCCAAAAGAGGCTTCAATCAAGTGACGGGTTAAATGATGATTTGTTACCTGCTGCTTGTATTTGCAATGATGATCTTAGTATATACTTTCAAAATGCTTCTTGTATCCATACTAAGTAAACTCACTGATGTTTTCAAATTTACTGCTCAAGCTGATTATGATGTAATTGTTATTGTAGAATCCTGGCTAAAATCTGCTTTTTTTGATGGAGTAGTTTGTGACCTACAACAATGGCTCATATGAATAAAAAATTGATATTTCTAATAGGGGGAAATACAGGGTTTTTTAAGCAATTACTTCACAAATCTAGTCTGCTTGGGAGTAGGCTAGAAAATTAATTTTTTAATTTTCATTTACATTTCATGCTATTCTACCAGCCAATTGGTAAATTTGGAGCACAGGACCTATGGCCATATTTATGGAGTCCTCCCAAAGTAATTAATTCGAAGTAATTGCTAAGCTTTATTCATATGATCCAATATCAGTTGTTTCGTAAAGATCGCGATCCTGATTTAACTAACAAGAATATGTATGTATATGTATTTATTTGTAGCAGTTAAGAAAGAATTTGAAGCTGCTTTGGTCAGTTTATATGATTCTAATCCTGCCCTTGACCAACTTTTTGTTTCCATAAATGGTACGCAGAAATTTTTGTTATACTCCTCCAAGGAGTGATTACGAAACTTATAAAGCTCATGTTGATAAAGTGGTTCATCTCGTTACGATTCATGGTAAGGACAATTTTTGTGTACTTGGTGAATTTAATCTTAGTGAAATTGGTTGCTCTTATTTATTTGATAACACTGCATGACAAAATCTTGACTTCCCGGTGAAAAATGTTCATATACGCTCAAACATGTTCATATATGGTTTATGTATGGACACATATGAACAAATATGGATTTTTTATGAACATATATGGATTTTATGTGAACATATATGGAAGTATATGTGATTCCATATATGGAATAAATTTCATATACAGACATATATGGAAGCATCTGTTATTTCATATATGGAAATGGCACTCATATATGGACAAATATGAAAGTATATGTTATTCAATTTATGCAAAAGGGACTTGTATATGAACATATTTCGAAGAATACATTTTTCCATATATGTAAAAGGAACTCATATTTGGATAAATATGGAATTATATTTAATGCCATGAATAAAAAAAGGAACATATGTAGCGTCTAATTTGAATGTCATACATAAATTTATATCTATCGTACAACCTTATAATAAAGGACAGCAACGTTCGCATGTATTCGCATATATTTAATAAATGTATATGTTCATATATGTCCATATATGAACATATACTTAGGTGTTACCTCATACATATATGGTTGAACCATAAATGTTCATATATGGACATTTTTCACCGGGTTTTAAAAACTAATGGAGATCTGACCATCAGTTCTATATATTTCGGACATGCTGTTTACAATGCCGTACTTTATTTTTCGATCAATGGTACAGATTTTCCGCTAAATGTCTTTAAAATTTGGCAGTTTTCCATTAATTTTTTTTTATATAAAAATTTTTTCAAATTCCATCAATATGATTTTTTTGTGTTAAAATTTAAGCACAGGACCTATGGCCATATTTACGATATAAATGCGATGTGCAAATCTTGATATTTAAACCACTACTTAGCGTTTTATATAGGTTTTTATGGTTTTTTGCTATTTCAGCGACTTTAGTCGCCGAATGTACAATCGACCTCAATAAATGTAATGCCTTAGTAAGAAAGCAATTAAAAGGAAAATATTTCAACAAAAAAATTGTTACAATGGTGTTATTTTTGTTCGGTTTAAGATCAAATATTACAAATTCTAAATAGAATTTACAATTTTTATTTTACAACCAATAGAGAATAAACTTATGAAAAAAACTTTCCTAGAACCAATGGCTGACAATTAATGCATTTTCAAGTGACACCACATCACTATCATCAGATTATCTTTATGGAGTCCTCTCTAGGCTATAATGCAGATTTTAATTTTTTGTATATATACCGGTGAAAAATGTTCATATACGCTCAAATATGTTCATATATGGTTTATGTATGGACACATTTGAACAAATATGGATTTTTTATGAATATATATGGATTTTATATGAACATATATGGAAGTGTATGTGATTCCATATATGGAAAAAGATTTCATATACAGACATATATGAAGGCATCTGTTATTTCATATATGGAAAAGGCACTCATATATGGAAAAATATTGAAGTATATGTTATTCCATTTATGCAAAAGGGACTCGTATATGAACATATTTGAAAGAATACATTTTTTCATATGTGTAAAAGGAGCTCATATGGATAAATATGGAATTACATTTAATGCCGTGAATAAAAAAAGTATATGTGACGCGCAAAATAGAAAGGGACCTAAGGATAGAAAGGGACCTAAGGATAGAAAGGGACCTAAGGTCAGGAGAGCATGGGATCGGTCTCATTCGATGCTCAGATGTTGTCCACAAAAAAAAAAAAAAAATTGATTTTTTTACCCTTAGGTCCCTTTCTCTATGCGCTGTCACATATGTAGCGCTTAATTTGAATGTCATACATTAATTTATATCTATAGTCCAACCTTATAATAAAGGACAGCAACGTTCGCATGTATTCGCATATATTTAATAAATGTATATGTTCATATATGTCCATATATGAACATATACTTAGGTGTTACCTCATTTTTCGGATCCATACATATATGGTTGAACCATAAATGTTCATATATGGAGATTTTTCACCGGGTATGTTAAATTTCAAAGAAATGCATTTGAGAAGTAAATTCAAACATTTGTACTATCCATTTCATATTATTATAACCAGGGCAAGGACTTTCATGCAAATGCATGTTTGTAGTCAGTGGCCCAAAAATGATTTTGACCAAATACTTTTCCGAATCAAAGAATTTGCAAAAAAAATGGCATCGATTTGTTGTTGCATATTTATGCAGATTTTGTTATGAATGCATATTTTTGCATATTTTGCTTTTAAGTGCATATTTTATTACATATTTTATGATTTTTATTGCATATTTTGCACATTATTGCATATTTTTTAAATATTTTTAAATATGAAATTCGATTTAAGAATTTATACTTTAAAACTAAAACAAATTCTAAAGAATTAATTATTTGGAAGCTCTGTTGGTAATACAACACTACACTAGAAAGAGAAACACATAGTATACAATATGTTGTCATCCACTAACACATTTTTTATAGATGTAATTTTAAATTAACGTTTTCGGGTGTTATTGCTCACAAACGGAAAGTTGAAAAATTTTATAAAAATTATTTTAAGGAAACTTGTCCCCAAGCATTAATTTCTGCCATTTTTTTCTCTGAGTTACGAAAGTGAGTACGATTTTATAGTACACATCACAGATTAATACCAGATGTGAAACTAATGACAGGTGTCAAAAAATTATTCTCGAACCGTATGGTTTTGTTTACATGCACTCTAAAAACTGAATGTAAAACAGCTACATTAATGTGCGTAAATTTTTATATAAAATAAAGCAAAATGCTTATGATTAAGCACATTATGCTTTATAATGAAGTTACGCACTTTTACTTATAAAACCAAACACAAAATATAGTAAATTTTATGTTGATAAACATGTAGCCAAATATATAAGCACATTTAAAAGTAAATTACACATTTAATATAGTAAATATCTATTGCTGTGTCTGCTTAAGCATTTGTGTTTAATTTTAAATTTAATGCGTAACTAAGAATTGTCAATCAATAAAAAATTTTGTTTCATAATAAAATAATAAATCAGGAACATTTACCAAACAGAGAAGTAAAATAGAACACCAAAAAACTGGCTAAAAGCAAAGATCTATTTATAACTATATTATTTTTCACGGTCAATCATAAACCCCTAAATGGTATTTCGGTGGTGAGTTTTTAATTATTTTAAAAGAATTTTAGAGATGTTAATGTTCACTTTATATTTTTGCAGGCATTATCGCCAATAAGTCTTTAAAACTAATAATGGAAAAAGCACAGTTATTTTTCACAATTTTTATGTGCAAACCAAGTACCATATATTATGCTCGAAATTAAGTAGATTTTGGTGCAAAAATTATTCGATTTTATCTGCAAATTTTTCCTTAACAAAGTACTGATTAATCTCAGGGTTCTAACCAGACCATATTTCTGTACACTCTAAGTATAAGCTCCTACTTATGAGAAGCAGTGATGAGCGATTGTTAGAGAACCTATTATGATAAAACTTTTAAGGACTATTACTTGGGACTTCAAAAAATTCAAGAAATTTCGTAAGAAAAGCCTCAAGATTCTCCAAAACCACTGATTATGACTAAAAAAATTCGTCAGAATCTGATTACTATATATTAACAAGTTTTACCTATTGAAAAGACCTCAGAAGCTGTAGACATTTTTAGTATAAAAATTGTCTTAGATTCTTAGAACTTTTCATGTAGGAAAACCCTCAGATGTGAATACTTTTTAGTTCAGAAAACTCAAAGACTATGAGAAATTTTTCCTGCAGAAAAACGCTAACATTCTGAGGACTTTTTTCTTTAGAAAAATCTTCAGATATTGAAGTTTTTACTTTAGGATATCCCTGAGAATCTAGAAATGTTTTCTAATGAAAACCATAAAATTGTGAAAACTTTTTTCTTTAGAAACCCCTTAGATTTTGCTCAGATTTTGATATAGAAAAATGAAAATACTCTGGTGAATTTTTCTTCTAAATAATCCTCAGATAATAACACTGTGAGACAAATAGTAGGGGTCAGTGATCGGGAAGGGTTCAAACTACCGGGGAAAGTTATATCGGTAAAAAAGAAGTTATACGTGTCCCGGCGTTTCGCTGGGTCACCCCTAGGAATCGAGATATATAGATTTGACCTTTGGTGGTCTTTTTTTTTGACATAACTCGAGAACCACTAGTCCGATTTTGCTCAAACAATTTTAAAAAAATTAAAAATTACAATTCCTTTAATCTGTTCATATAACGTTTTTCTATATACTCAACAGTTTTGCCGGTAAAAATAAATGTATGAAGGAAATAATATTTTTTGCCTAAAATATTAAAAAAAAAGTAATAAACAAAAGGTTATTGATTTTTATGGTAGCGGTAACAAACATTTATTTTTACCGGCAAAACTGTTGAGTATATAGAAAAACGTTATATGAACAGATTAAAGGAATTGTAATTTTTAAAATTGTTTGAGCAAAATCGGACTAGTGGTTCTCGAGTTATGTCAAAAAAACGATATATCTCGATTCCTAGGGGTGACCCAGCGAAACGCCGGGACACGTATAACTTGTTTTTGGCCGATATAACATTTCCCGTTGGTTTCATCCCATCCCGATTTTGACTGTCGCATAGTGTAATTTTTTTTAAATATTCTGAGCTTCTGAGGGGGTTTTCTAGAAAACCTAAAAATTTGAGAACTATAGACCAGACCTCAGATTTCGAGCACTTTTTATATAGAAAAACCCTCAGATTTTAAGAAAAAATCCTCCGATATTAAGTGTTTTCGTTTAGAAAAACCCTGAAATTTTAAGGACTTTTGATAAAGAAAACCCTAGAAATTGCAGATTTTGCAAACAGACTCTGAGGACTATTTTCTACAGAAAAGCAATAAATTACTTAATTTTTTTTTTATTTAATCTTTATAATGTGCATACTTTTCCAATGGAATATCCTCTAGTTTTGGGGCTGTTTAAAATGTTTTAAATATAAAGGAACTCTCAAATTCTCACGAATTTTTGCATTTGGACGGTCTTCAGATTTTTATGACTTTTTTACGGAAAGACTCTTAGACTCTATAAGGATTCTTAGATTCTGTAGAGGAAAAACTCCACAATAAATAATTTTATGCTAATTTTAATCGGTTTTTTTTTATCTGAATTTCTTTTATTAATAAAATATTTATTTTCTTTTTAATGCATTTTGTTTTATTTGAAGAGATTATAAGATGAGGTATTTAATAAAAAACATGTTTTTGCATCATTAAACATGTTTCTATATAGTTTAAATGTAGACTCATGCATTTAAAGAAGCTTTTTTAGACACATAAAATATAAATTTAAACAAAATACAAATGTTTATCAACATTCTTGATACAATTAAAAATGTACATTTAGACACGTTGTGCCTATTATTTTTAAACACAATGTGTCTATGTATTTTA
This sequence comes from Leucophora obtusa, assembly GCA_949987735.1. Taxonomy (NCBI): domain Eukaryota; kingdom Metazoa; phylum Arthropoda; class Insecta; order Diptera; family Anthomyiidae; genus Leucophora; species Leucophora obtusa. Next base: position 93,743,160 of record OX465296.1, read on the forward strand.
ATTTTAAACACTGTGTCTATTTTTGCCCAACTTATAGTAGGTATCAAGTTACCTCCTTTTAATAGAGTAAATTTCAACAGAAATTTATTAGAGTGTGGAAGTCAAGTCAAGAGGGAGATAACAATATAAAATCTCCATACATTTTGTATTGCGCGTTTTTGTATATATCTGTCTCTTTTTAGATTATTGTGCTTTATCTTTTGTGTTTTTCTTAAATTTTTGCGTTTTGTTTTGCTCATTTTCTGTCGGCCATATTGCCCAAATCAGCTGTTCATATCTGGTATAATTTGTGGTACACATATTTAAGTTCTATTTTCTAATAAAGTTTTTTTCAGGTAAAATGCCACACACCCTTAATATTTACAATCGATATATTTCTTTTTATTTTCACTGAATTCTATAAAAATATATTTAACTATGTGTATTTAAAGACATATTCAGTGTGTTCGTTTACTCGAATTTCTTACTACTTTTACTAGAATTGCAAAGTTTTGTTTACTTTTTGTATTGAATTTTTCCAGCTGTAGTAAATATAGTAACATGTAGTAAGTAAACGAACAAGCTTATTGTAACCGATACCTGAATTTTTACGTTTATGTTAGTTTTTAATAAATATAATTAAAAAAAACATTTATTTTTATATGCATATTTTTTGGTTTTTAGTGCATATTTCGTTATAAATGCATATTTAAGTGCATATTTTCTATTTTATAGTGCATATTTTAAGCGCATATTTTCGATTTTTTAGTGCATGAAAGTCCTTGCCCTGATTATAACTAACGAAAACCACATGTCTTTAACAAAGCTATTATTTTTCTCTATGTTGTAGTTGTGCTTATTTATTGAAGCTCCTTCAATGGCAAAGCAATGATTCGTGCTTTTTAACATTCAAGCTTTTTTATTCTATTTATAGAAATTAGAACTAAAGCAAAGAAACTTTTACATCCTAACACATCATGCCGTATAAATGACTAACATGTTGCAATTATGGGATATTACTTAACAATCTGTGGGTATTTTATTGTAGATTTTTAGTTGATCTGAAAATTGTTACAGTGAGTGTTATTTTTGTTCGTTTTAAGATCAAATATTACAAATTCTAAATAGAATTTACAATTTTTATTTTACAACCAATAGAGAAAAAACTTATGAAAAAAACTTTCCTAGAACCAATGGTTGACAATTAATGCATTATTGCAATTGTATTCATCTATAGCGGCCTATACGTTAAAATCGCGATATTTCAAAAATTTTGTATATAGTATAGTATGTGGGCTAGGCCGGGTCGATTTGTGGGGAGGCAAAAAAATCGCCCATGGCTCAGGGAAAATCGTATTCTAGGGATCAAAATAAGAAACTTTGCCGAAGGAACCATACCTCTAAAACGAATTCTACTACCCCCCAACTGTTGACTTTTGTCCCGTAGGGTCAAGTTTTGAAAAATCACACTTTGACCCATTTAGAGTGCCCCAATCGAGTCCAAATGTATGACCGACCCCCACTAACTTTGTGGGCCGATCCACCCATGCCAGTGGCACACCCCCTGGAACTCCCCTGGGGGGTTCCCCATACAAACATTTTAAAAAATCACCATTTTTGGCACTTTATTTTATTATTTTTTATTTATTTTATTTATTTTTATTATTTTATTTTTTTTTTTCCTTAGAAATTTATTTAGTCAGAACATATGTAAATGAAAAAATTAATTTAACTTAGTAATAGAAAAGAAAAAATAAAAAATTACTGTTTGAAGTCTTTTTTGCTTTCAAGTCTGGGCAATTTCGCACGGCTCTCTAATGTCGTCGCCATAACTGCCTCTACATTTTCCGGTATAACTCGTTTGGAAACGCTAGCTAGCAATTGAACGATTTTCACTGAGCCATGGGCGATTATTAAATCGACCCGCATTGTGGGCCCTTCTAAAAAATGTTCTTGCAAAAATTCAAACCAAACACTTTCCATTTGCAAAAGTTATTGTTATAAATACATTAATTTATAAATATTAGTTTCTTACTAAACAAATTACAATTATAATATTAACCAAAACTAAACAAAATATATAGTAAAGTAAAGGTGGCAATAATAAAGTAAAAGTTAAATAATTAAGTTTAAGTGGTAATTTAAATGTGTTATTCCGCAAAAAAAAAATAAGATTTGGTAAAGCCTCCCTGGAGTCCATATAGGATGGCAATAACCTTGAAATTCGAAATTATTTTCTACTTGTGGGATTTCTGAGCTTTTTTCGATATTCGTTATCGTTCGGCTTTGCTACGGCTTTTTCCATATCTACTATTTCACAAATATCTGAAATTAGTGACAAGCCTGGGTCCACGGAATGGGCAATTTGGTCATAAAAATTTTTATTTTTTCGCGGACTTTTGTTCAGAAAAAAGTTAAAATTTCGTAACTGTCAGACATGTTTTCATAAAGTAAGTTCGCATTTGATCCCACTTGTTATCCCTTAAATGTGAGATTAGGCCGTTAAAAAATATGTATCTTTTATTTTGTCATTTATAATTATTTCGACAAATGAATTGAAGATTTCATTAGCATTAAATTGAAGCTAATGGTAATGAAATTTTTGGCTTTATCATTACTTTGACTAATGCTAATGCTTTGAGATACATCGACTTCATTACTAATGCCAATTGTATAGTTAATTCATTACGATTACTAATGCCTCAATTATAAGAAAGAATTGGCATTAGTAAAGGTCACTTTACAGATTTCGTAATCATTGTCGAGCATGCCAATGCGGAATGGAAAAAATGACTTTTTGGTACAAAAATTAATTAAAAGACTTAATCAGCGATTTACATTCTGCATAGGAATGTAATTTTTTTCCGCGACTTCATTTAATTTTTCGCGATTTTTCTTTTTTGCAACTAGCCACCAAACTTTGAATTGGGTATTATAGTCCCTGAATTATAAATTTAAAAAACCACACTTAAAAAATTGCAAAATAATCGCGGAACGCGAAAAAGATTTTATAGTACAAATATATAAGTAAAAAACTTAATCAGCGATTTTCATTCTGCAAACAAATATGCTGATGTAAGAATTTTCCTTTTTGCAAATTTTTATTCCGCGAATTTTTTCGCGATATTTTTTTGCAATTAGTCACCGAAGTTTGTTCTATGAATTTTAGAAAACCGCACTTAAAAAAATACAAAATAATCGCGGAACCCTAAAAAAGTTTTCATGGTACAAAAATTAAATTAAAAACTTAATCAGCGATTTTTATTCTAAATTTTTTACGGATAGTATTAATGATGAAAATAAAAAATTTGTTCCTCGTCTGCGGCGAAAGATTCATAAGCCTCCATGGTACACAAAGGGATTGAAGAAATTAAAGAATCAAAGAAACAAGTATTATAATAAGTTTAAATCTAATGGTAATAATTAGGGCAAGGAATTTAATGCAAATGCATGTTTTTTCACGATAGTCCGAAACTAATATGGACTAAATATTTATCCGAATCATCAAATTTAGAACAAAATGGCATCGATTTGTAGTTGCATATTTTGTCATAAATGCATGTTTTTGCATATTTTGACTTTAAATGCATATTTGGTGCCATTTTAATGCATATTTTGTGCTTTTTAATGCATATTTGTGCATATTTTTAATTTTTAGGAGCATTTTTTATTTTGTAAAAAAATATAAAAAATTCATACGTTTTCATATTTTGATTCAATCAAAATAAACATTCTTAAAACCTTATTGACCTATGGGAAATCTTGGAGTTCTGTGTCTGTTTGCAAAATAACTAACTTAAATACACTTTTAAGTTTTAGAGTGCATTATTTTTGCAAAAATAATAGTTTAAGTGCATATTTCTTATATTTTTAATGCATATTTTTCTTTTTTAACCTCCTATTTTAGGCACATATTTTCCATTTTTAAGTGCATGAAATTCCTTGCCCTAGTAATAATGAACATAAACCCTATAAACAATTTCACTGGAATTTAAGTTGAAAACAAGTCCAATTCCAGCCCTGTTTTCCAGTTTCAAGGCTTGAACAAAACTTTAATTACATTTTATTTCAATAGCATACTCCAGCAAAAGGGAAACAAAAATTCAAGTTTGAACTATTTTTTTTAAATATACAAATGCTAGAATTTGAAATATACTTTACTTCAAGCTAAATTTAAAGCACTTGAATTTTTAAAACCTATGTGCTTATTGGGAAGTAAAATACGAGTACTATATGAGGGAGTTCAATTTCCTTGATAAAATTCTGTACAAACAATATTTGTTGAATTATGAAAGTGCCGTAAGAAGTAGGGATGCCAATCGGGATTGATATTTGAAAATCCCGGGATTCGGGATTTTGTATGAAATCCCGGGATCCCGATCTTCGGGACTACGGGATTTTTCGGGATCCCGGGATTTCGGGATTTAAATTTTCCTTTATTTGTAAAAATTTTTATGTTATGTAACTAATTTTTTTATAGAATAAAGCGTTTTATAATTATTTAATAGTTGTTAATTAATAATGTGGTACATTTTATGGATATTGAAACATCTCAGTCAGAAATTGACAGTAAAATCAAGTACTTGCATACCACTGGGTAACCGCGATGTAAAAATAAATGACTACAGAACACTCATTAGGGACGCTTTGCCAGCGTTTGCAAAAATCGTTTTGCCAGTATTTGTTTTACAAAACATCACGGCAGGGCAAAAAAAAAGATACATATGAACTTTTTTTAAATTTTATTTTGGAAAATATAATTCCAAACCACCCATTTATTGGTTTTGGCAGCGTTTTGCCAAAGTTAAAAATTTTGTTTCTCCAGTACTTTTCCGGCGCTTTTTGAACTGCCGGTCCTTTTGTCTATTGACGTTATCATATTGGAAATGGGAAAGCAATTTTTGTCAGTACTTGTACCACCTGTTAAAATACCTTGCCATCGCTTTCCCGTTTGTATTTTTCTGGCTGGGATAATATATGAAGGACTGTCATTAAGTACACTTGCGCCCAGTATTTTGTAAGCAGATTTTAAAACAGATTCGTTGCGATAACCTTGCCCACTAAATCGTGTAATTACAGCAACAAAGTTATTTGGTTATCGTTATCAAATGTTTTTATGGAAGAATTCAAACTTACAGTCCGAGCCAAAACTTACAGTCCCAGTTTCAGAAATCGATTTTCGCTTGGAAGAACAAATCGGTAAAATAACAAACAAACTTGGTTTTTCGCATGTATTACTCAAAAACTTAATATTGTTTACCAAAATTTCAAATTTTTCTGCAAAGTCTTGGCATAGTTTACTCGAATAATCTACTTAATTTATAATTTTACCAATATCTTGGCATCAATTTCTTGTCAATGTGAGAAAATACAAGAAAAAACGTAGGTAATCTAAAATTGCTCACTTTGTTTATTTGCGTTTATATTAATATTAAAAAATAAGAAAATCCCGGGATTTTTGAGAAATAATCCCGGGATTCGGGATTTTGCCAATCCCGAAAATCCCGGGATTTCGGGATTCGGGATTTCCCGTTTGGCATCCCTAGTAAGAAGAAAGAAAATTCTGGAATTTTATTAATTCAAAAAAGTCGAATTCGTCTCATCCCTCGACAATGTTTCTCCGAGATACTGTCGCAAATGCTGGTTCTGATATTGCCAGCTTATTTGCTAACTTTTTTAAATCTAACTGTGAAATGAATTCTAATGGTTCTGTTATACCTAGTGTGGTTAATTCTATTGAGCCTTTTATTGATTTTGGTTTAATTCAGTTATCAGAACAAGATGTTACAAATGGCATAATGCGAATAAAATCTTCTTGTGTCAGAAATATTGATGGTTTTTCGGCATTTTACGTTCAGAAATGTGCGCTGTCTTTATCTAAACCACTAAGATATATATGTATTTAATTTATCTTTGATTAATGGTTGTTTTCTCGACAGATGGAAAACTGCTTCTATTACTCCTGTTTTTAAAAGTGGTAAAAAATCTGACATTTGTAATTATCGACCTATTTCTAAATTGCCTACTATTTGAACTCAATGAGCACATAGGTTTTAAAAATTCAAGTGCTTTAAATTTTGCTTCAATTAAAGTATATTTCAAATTCTAGCATTTATATACTTAACAAAAATATTTCAAACTTCAATTTTTGTTCCCCTTTTGTTGGAGTACCCAGCAAACAAAAATGATCACTAATGACTCAGAAATGAGCTCCAAAAACATAAACATTTTTCCACTTTTTCCTATGAAAGTGGTCCGTCCAAAAGAGCCCCCTGTGTACTCAGAAATGACTCAGAAAAAAGAACGTATAAAATCGAAATTTTCCTCATAAATTTAAATAATTTTGGAATCTTCTTTGATTCCGAAAAATGAACCCTCATTTTGAGACAGCTTTTTAGATTGTAGAGACAACTTTTTGTATTGTTTTCTGAGGGTTCATATTTTCTACCAAAAAAAAGAGTGTTTTCAAAAAAACAATAATCATTTCTATGAGCTATTTAATAATCTTATTTATGAGCGCTCCGAAATTGCTGGCTGGGTATGCTATTGAAATAAAATTTAATAAAAGTTGTATTCAAGCCTTGAAACTGGAAAACTTGAATTCCAGTGAAATTGTTTATAGGGAAAAGTTTTTGAGGACATCATTAAAGATAAAGTTTTTTTTCGGTGTTAAACGTCACTTATATCCTGAACAACACGGGTTTTTCTCTGGTCGTTCTACAACTACAAACTTAACAGTTTTTAATAATGTTTGCATTTCTGCTTTTGAAAAGCATTGTCAAATTGATATTGTCTGTACGGATTTATGTCAGGCTTTTGATAAAGTGCCACATGATATTCTATGCCTTAAGTTGTGGCGAATGGGGTTTCACAAGATTTTCGTGAATTGGATTATTTCATATCTTAAAAGTAGAATATATTCTGTGGTTATTGACCAATACGTGTCTCAGTCTTATATTGCTACATCTGGGGTACCGCAGGGTAACATCTTGGGCCTCTTGTTAATTTTACTTTATATAAATGACATTGGATTTTGCATTATTGGCTCTAAATTTTTATTATATGCGGATGACTTGAAAATATTTAAAGAAATTCGGTCTCTCAATGACACTATTATTTTGCAAAATGATCTAAATAATATAAAAACATGGTGCGATCTTAATCACCTACCCTTGAATATTGACAAATGCTTTAAAATGACTTTCAGCAGATCTAATATTAGTAGTCGTATTCTATGCCCTTACTATATATCTAATGTCGTTCTGAGGTCTGTAAATGAGATTTTAGATCTTGGTTTAGTTTTGGACACTGAACTTACTTTTGTATCCCATCTCAACTACATTATTCCCAAAGACCAGACCATAATTCTCAATTTCATTGAAAATTCTGCTGGCGAAAATACAGGTACTATTTACTGTTATTTTAGCAGAATTTTTAACTATTTGTACGGGCTTTTTTTTTGAGTGTAGGGTGTTGGTTTATAAATGTCCCCCGAGTGTTGGTCTTACATAAAAAAAATTATCAAAGTTATGTTAAAAATTCAATTAATTTCAATCCCTATTTTAATTTGATCCATCTAGCACTCAAGTCAAACTCCCACTAATGTGACACCATCTCAACAACCGCAACAGCCACCGCCGCCGCAGCAATCGCAAGCACAACCACAAGCTCAACCTCCTCAGAACAGGGAGACACCGCACTCATCACGCTCTACACCCTTTAGCAACAGTGATACATTGACTAAACGTTCTTCCGAAGAACCCAGGGCAACTAGTTGGACTCAAAGTTATCAGGCACCAGATGGTTCTACAGTATTTCATACTACGAACACACAGAACAGCAGCAATCCTTATTGTACCACAACATATCAGCAAGGGGTATGATAACTATGATCTTCTTCTGGGCTCAGTATCTAAGCGTTTTTGTTTTTATTTTTAGCCTGATGGAAGCATTTATGCCGTGCCACAGGGAATGATTTACGCTTATCCACCACCAGTGGTAAGTCTTTCGAAAAAAATGTAAAATATTCTTTGGTCCGCTTCATTTTGTACTTTTATTGTTAATATTTTTTAGGAAGGGGAATTTCAAGGATATTTTATGCCAGTTTTTGATCCCTCACAACAACAACAACGTGGTGATACCACCGGCCTATTGCAGCCAGGTGCCCAGGCTATATACCCAGCGAGTGGTACAACAACCATGGTGCCAGTGGCGGCATATCCAACCGCACAGTTCACTACTACCAATGGAGCGCCAATATACCCCAGTCAGGTGATATATTCCGGCGAACAATTTCCAACAGCCGGTGCTCCTTTGGCAGCAACAGCTCCAGCTTCTGCTACCGGCCAATTGCAGCAAATACCAATGACAACTTATCCGATTGGATATCCTTATCCGTATAATGGTAAGTTGACATTTAAACGATACGTTATTATTATTATTTGTAAATTTCTGTGTTCATTTAGGATATTGGGGCCAAACTATGACATACTATGTACCTCAACAAGCTGTTCCCGCCACTGCATCACTACTAACTGCACCGCCACCACTACCACCTCCAACGGCACCCAATAATGGTACTCACGTCGCAGGCGTCGTGAACGCAACTGGTCCAAGTGGAGGTAATTTGACGGCTGGACCGTCAATCAATTCCTCGAATACTACCAATCCATCATCTTCGGTTGCTAACGGAAATAATCTAAATACAAGTCATCCCAACAGTGGGTCTCTGGTAACAACTGGCTACCATCAATCACATGGTGGCCACACGATTGGCGTTGGTTCTAGTGGCGGTGCCGGAGGTACAACATACTATGGCACTGGGCGTATAAAACGACCGGCGCCAGCTCACTTTGGTGGAGGCAGTGGCGTCAGTGGTGGTCATCAGGTTTTAACTGCTGCTGCTCTTCCAAATGGTGTCGGTGGGACAACATACCAACTAGGACCCACACTGACTCTGGCAGCCGCAGCGCCCCCTCAAAATACAGCCGGCAGCGCACCTACAACATCTGATCTCAGTGGCAGTGCTGGTGGTGCACCCACAGCTACGACAATGTACGCTTTGCCACAGCACGCTACTCTGTTTCCAGCTAATATGTTCCCATATACTACAAATGCAGCAGCACCAACTATTGGTCCGCAGACAGCAGGAAATATGGCGCCACAGGCAACCCTAATTCCGCAACAAAGCAGCCAACAAGGTGGACATGTAGGTGCGGCTGTAGGTGGTCATGCTGGTGCCGCCGTTGGAGCAATCCATAATCCTCACCATTCAAATACTGTGATTACGCCCTTTTACACCACCACAACACACCATCATGCCCCACATCCGGGCATACATTCAGCTGGCGCCCACACAATACACGCACCAGGTCCTGCAGCTATACCCATTGTGGATCCAGCAACTCTAACAAACACTCCACAAGGTGGTCATATTAATAATTCGACATACAGTGGAAGAGGAGGTGGTGGGGGTGGTATTAATAGCGGCAGTGGAAATTCTCAATCCGCACCTAGTACACCGCATTCGTTGACTTCAACGTCGGCTTTGCATCATGCTCAACGCAATGCTTCAGTGTTTTCCACTCCCCCCATCATGAACAATAGTGGTGTTGGTGGAGGCAACTATAATAGCGCCAATTCAACGCCACACTATTATGGAAATAATGAACAATCACATCAAGCTGCTACGGTCAATGTCACCAACAATGGCCCTCACAATTCCTATGTTACGGCCACGTATGAGAAGAGATCAAACACTGGCGGTGGAGGTGGAAAAAAACCTCTTTCGTACCAAAGTGCTAGCTTGAGCAGGCAAAATTCGACTAATACTGGTGGCGGAGGCTATAATGGAAGTGGAAAGCCTTCTCCATTGTTGAACAACAACGACACTAGAGCTTCACCGAGCAGCAGCAGTACTAATTCACGGCCACACTCAATAAAACGCTCTGGTGGAGATAACAAACCGCAAACTCCTTTATTAAGTGGACCGCCAAATTATGCCGGCAATGTCAATATACAAAACAGCAACAGTGGTGGGGGTGGCTATCACACTGTCGGATCAAATATCGAAATGGGTCCGAGCGGTGGAAGTATTCCTATAGTTAATGTTTCTAAACCACCCATACGTCTGAATGCTGCTGCTGCGGCATTCCGACAAAAGGGCACAGCAGGCGGCACTGGGGGTTCCATTATTGAATATCGTCGTAATCCCGCATCGCAGCGTAATTCTCCAGGCACAAATCCTAGCAGTAATGACAACAGTAATAACAATTCACCCAATAGTATACACAACTCTTCCAATGCTGCCACACCGATTGCTGCGGGTTGTTACGCTGCTGCACCACCATCGTATATGATCAATGCTCAGAATAATATGGGGGATACCGCGCCGCAACCGCATCCACCATCGTTATATATAACAACCGCACCAGCACGAGGACCTGCACACATTCCACCACATTTACAATCAGCTGCAGTAAGTGGTGCAGCAGCTGCAGCAGGCATACCGCAGCACACAACCACGGCTGTTTTAGGCGGAGCTGCTGCTGCAGCAGCTGCTGCTGATGTAGCGAATGCTGCTGCTGTTGCTGCAGCAGCAGCCACCGTTGCACACCATCATCATCATCAACCGTTGCTGGGTACTTATAATCCTGCAGCATCAGGATTATACTTCAAATACGGACACACGTATTTTGCCCACGTATGTTAACATTGTATTTTTATCTTTTTTTTTTGTTCTTCTGCCTTTAGCTGTAGATGGCGGTGTTTCCAACACACATATTGATAGGGTTTCCCACTATAAGACCACCAAAAAGGTTGGATTATATTAAAAATACCTATTTCCACAGAATTCGTTCCTAAAGTTGGCCATACAATACGCGTGTTCTTGTGCAACTTTTGGTATTGTGGAAAAAATTGCCAGTGTGTATGTCATATAGAAAGGTTTACAATACATTGGATAAAATCAAAACGGATTTGATTCTTATTGCACAACCATGAAAAGTGAAAAACATTTTGTAATGTGTAGGTGGTATTATGCCATTTGTATATAGAAGAAGACAGTGCTGCCATCTCCTGTACAATAATATTGTACATCTTATTGTATGGTGTATGGCAAAACGACGATAATTGGTCTGTTTCTTTACTTTTTGGGTAAAGTTCGGTAAAATGAGAGTTAACAAGAAATACTCTCACGAAGTGACAAAAATCAGTCTAGCATTATCATTTGATGTGTTAAGTCATAGTTTATTCTGTTTCCTTAAAGTGTAATAAAAGTTAACGGTTTATTTTTTCTTTATTTCTTGTTGTTATTGTTTGTTAACAATATCTAAATATCATAAAAAAAAAACAAAAACAAAATTAAACGCAATCGAGAAGAAGATGTTGATGCCTGCTCTGGAAAAAAAAAGGCCACAAACAGCTCTCAGAGAGCTAGCAATTCAAATTATTTTGCACCTCTGCAAACTATTGATGATGACGATAATGATGAAACAATTATCGAACCAGCTTGTAAAGATAACATACCACCAATAGCAATCTTAAAATGTAAAATTGAACAAGTTCATTTGATGTCTTATATAAGGTTTAGCACGTTAAACCAAGGTTGGTTACCGAAACGAATAACGGTAAAGGTAACGGTAACGGTATTAAATTTCATTTGTTTCGGTAACGGTAAAGGTAACGGTATTTAATACTGTTTCGGTAACGGTCTACCGTTATCGAAATAGCAACACCGGTACGTACCGGTATTATAAATTATGTTAAAAATATATAAAAACGAGTAAAAAGGTTAAAGTCGGGCATGCCGACTATACAATACCCTACACCAGTCTGGTGTATTGTTTGGATCCGAAATTCGAATGGGTTAAAATGGGGCTTATGTCAAAATTTTCTATAATGTGAGTCAGCGCACCAAATTTCATTAAAATATCTTAATATTTGCGACCTGCAGTTTGTAACCAAGCCAATTTTGGGGGGACCCTTATATGGGCACTAGTTCTAAACATGGACCGATGTTCACCAAAATCAATAGGCTTCGTCCTTGGGCCAACATAGGTCTATGTACCAAATTTCATCAAAATAGCTTAATATTTGCGACCTGCAGCGTATAAACAATATAATTTTGGGGGGACCCTTATATGGGCACTAGTTCTAAACATGGACCGATGTTCACCAAAGTCAATAGGCTTCGTCCTTGGGCCAACATAGGTCTATGTACCAAATTTCATCAAAATATCATAATATTTGCGACCTGCAGCGTATAAACAGTATAATTTTGGTAGGACCCTTATATGGGCACTAGGTCTAAACATAGACCGATGTTCACCAAAATCAATAGGCTGCGTTATTGGGCCAATATAGGTCTGTGTATCAAATTTCATCAAAATATCTTAATATTTGCGACCTGCAGCGTATAAACATTATAATTTTGGTAGGACCCTTATATGGGCACTAGGTCTAAACATGGACCGATGTTCACCAAAATCAATAGGCTGCGTTATTGGGCCAATATAGGTCTGTGTACCAAATTTCGTCAAAATATCTTAATATTTACGACCTGCAGCGTATAAACAGTATAATTTTGGTAGGACCCTTATATGGGCACTAGGTCTAAACATGGACCGATGTTCACCAAAATCAATAGGCTGCATTATTGGGCCAATATAGGTCTGTGTACCAAATTTGATCAAAATATCTTAATATTTACGACCTGCAGCGTATAAACAGTATAATTTTGGTAGGACCCTTATATGGGCACTAGGTCTAAACATGGACCGATGTTCAAAAAAATCAAACTTGTTCGTCCTTGGGCCAACATAGGACTGCGTACCAAATTTCATCAAAATATCTTAATAGTTGCGACCTGTAGAGTGCGCACAAGATTGCATGGACAGACAGACAGACGGACGGACGGACGGACAGACGGACATCGTTAAATCGAAATAAAAAAAAATTCTGAACCGATCGGTATACTATAAGGTGGGTCTACGACCAATATTTTTTGGTGTTACAAACATCAGCACAAACTTATAATACCCTGACCACATAGTGGTGTAGGGTATAATAAGTAAAAACTTAACATATATTTAATTTTACGTGTTAAAAATACATATTATAAGCTTTATCTTCAATGCTGGTAGTTTTAATAACTAAAATTATTATCCATAAATTTTTTTGTACAAAAAAAAACTGAAAATTATAACAAAAAAGTTTAAAAAAATTTGCATTTTTATATGAATTAATAAATACCGGTAAAATACCGGTAATTACCATTAAGAATAACGGTATCGGCAACGATAACGATTTTCGGAAAAACTTTTAGAGGTATTGTTAACGGTAACGGTATTCAATTTGAAACGGTATTTTAGCGATAACGGTATTATAACGATAACGGTAACTAACCTTGCGTTAAACAAAACCGATTGCAGTTTTCCAAATAAAGCACAATTGGAACGGTATTTACTTTATATATGTTGTCGTTTATAGGTATTGTTTAGGGCTTGCCTAAATAAAAAACACGGTCCTTTTTTGATTTTAATTTAAATTTAGCTTTTATTTAGTTTTAAGTTTTATTTTAAATTGTGTTGTAATTTGTGTATAATTTTTAATTTCTAATTGTTGTAATTTATATTGTAATTGTAATTTTGTTTTTATTGTAATGTGCCACTGTTTTTTCACTGTTCACTATGTATTTCTTTATTTTGTGTGTTGTTAAGGTTAGAGTGTTTTTAAAATAATTTGGTTTACGTATTGATGCTTTGCAATGCATCAATACGCATTCTTTTTAACAACAATAACAATATGTAAAATAAAAGCAAATTCAGCTAAACCGTTGATTACAGTGCAGTTGATTAGTTTAGTGGCACACTAATGGGCATTAGTTTAGGGGCATCTCTAAACATTCTCCCCCCCCATGATTGGTGCAATGGTGATGTCATCTTTCGGGTTTACACGTTGAAGCATTTGATTGTTCTGAGTTTCTTGGGGCTTCTTTTGTAGACATCATTCCTTTTAGATTTGTGATGAAGGCTTCGAAGAAGGTCATGTTAGTTTGTGTATAACACGACTATTTTTGTAATAGGTCTAGTGCATATTCCATTGGCTGTTCGTATGTCAACTACTCGACTGTTTTGATCGGGTCCTAAGTAGGTTTTAACAATACGGCCTAAATTCCATTCGTTGGGTGGAAGATTATTGTCTTTGATGACGACCAGATCATTGACTTTAACGTTTTCTCGTTGATTTTTCCATTTATATCTGCGATGAAGTTCAGTTAAATATTCAGATTTCCATCTTTGGCAAAAAGATTGATAGATGACCTTGATGCGTTTCCAGCGGTTGATTAACGTCAGATTTTCAGTGCATAATTCAGGTTCAGCTGGGGTCATTAATGGAGCGCCAATGAGAAAGTGTCCAGGGGTCAATGGAGATAGGTCATTAGGGTCATCGCTAGCAGGACTTAAAGGTCTAGAGTTTAAACAGGACTCGATTCGAGTCAAAATTGTAGACAGCTCTTCAAAGGTGAATTTCATATTGGGAATCATTTTTCTTAAATGGGTTTTGAACGATTTTACGCCTGCCTCCCAAAGTCCGCCCATGTGAGGGGCACCGGGAGGAATAAATTTCCAGTCAAGATTTTGATGGCTATAATGATGAATCACCTGGGTTTTCAGATTTTTTATAAACTCTAGGCGGTCTTTTTTGATAAGTTCTGCTGCACCAACGAAATTTGTTCCATTGTCGGAATAGACTAGAGCTGGGCATCCACGTCTTCCAATAAAACGTGCAAATGCGGCTAAAAACGCTTGAGAAGACAGATCACTTACTGCTTCGAGATGTACGGCTTTTGTAGTAAAACACACGAAAATGCAGACGTATCCCTTTGTGATGAGACATGCTCGGCCAGTGAAATTTCGTATGTCAAAGGGGCCTGCGTAATCGACTCCCGTAGTTTCGAAAGGTCGGGAGATATTCGTTCTTTCCGGCGGCAATGAAGCCATGATTTGATTTTGTGTCTGTTTTTTGTATAAGACACAAGTTTTGCAATTGTGTATCACACTTTTAACTAGGGGCCTCAATCTAAATATCCAGAATTCAGTTCTTAGAACTCGAATCATGAGTTGATTTCCACCATGTAACGTAATTTTATGGGTAAATTCGGTAATCAATCGAGTGAATTTAGAGTTATGAGGCAGCAAAATTGGATGACTTTCGTTATACGTTAGGGCTGGCGATTGAACAAGACGTCCATTTGCTCGAATGATACCTTGTCCATCTATGAAGGGATTTAGGGTCAAAAGGCTGCTGCTGGGTGAAATTTTGACTTTTTGTGATAACTTTTGGTAATCATCTTGAAAACAATGCTTCTGAGTCAAAATTATAAGGCGATTTTTGACCTCTTTAATTTCATCTGATGTGATTTCTAGCGAGAAAATTCGAAGATGAGTCCGATTTGCGCCCGTATTTCGCCATAATCGTAAAATGTATGCGATTACCCTATAAGCACGGGGTAGTGATGAAAAGCGTACCAGTGGGTCTTCATAAACGGTGTTTATTAAAACTTTTGTAGGTTTTGCTTCAACTTTTGTATCTGTCGGAGAAATTGGTATGGGCCATTGATTTTTTTGTAATTTTAACCAGGGAGGTCCAAACCACCATAAGTTTTGTGTTTCCAATTCTTTTGGTGTACACCCGCGGCTAGCGACATCTGCTGGATTTTCTTTGGATTCGACATGTTGCCAATTTTGAGTTCCAACTTTTTTCGATATTTCAGAAACTCGATTTCCCACAAATGTATTCCATGAGCATGGCGGTTTCTTTAACCAGGCTAGCACAATTGTAGAATCGGTCCAAAAATGGGTCTTCAAATTTCGTACCTGAAGATTTTGTAGAATTCCATAAGTTAAATTTGCTAACAAAACGGCTCCACATAGCTCTAGACGGGGCAATGACACTTTTTTGATGGGGGCCACACGGGTCTTAGCGGCCAAAAGAAAAGTGTGAACATAATCGTATTCATGCTGGATTCTAATGTATAGCGTCGCCGAATATGCCTTTTCTGAGGCGTCGCAAAATCCATGGATCTCCACATCACAGGAGGGGTTATAATGAATCCAACGTGGTATCTTCAGTGTATTGATTGAAGGACAATTTTGTACGAATTTTTGCCATTTCATGTAGGTGAGAGTTTTCAAGATGTCATCCCAGTCGATTTTATCTAACCAAATTTGTTGCATGATTAATTTGGCATCGACAATGATTGGGGCCAGCCATCCGCATGGGTCAAAGAATTTTGCAATTGTCGATAAAACTTCGCGTTTAGTGTACGATTGTTTTATTTCGACTTCTGGAGCTGTGAAAGTGAAAGAGTCTGAAGAAATGTTCCACTTTATCCAGCATTTTCGGATAAGTTTAACCAATCAAGAGGTAATAGTGTCTCGTTTGGCAAATCCTGGATGACTCGTGGGTCGTTTGAAGTCCATTTCATCAGGTCAAAAACGGCAGATTTTATAACACTAGATAGTTCTTTTCTTGATTCGATGGCAGCGTTTAAAGTGTGCCCTCCGGCTAAGACGTCATCTACGTACATATTTTGCTTTAAAATATGTGATGCTAAGGGGTGTGTATGTTTGAAATCTTCTGCTATTTGGAGCAGCGTTCTAATGGCCAGGAACGGGGCACAATTAACTCCAAACGTCACTGTTAGGAGTTCAAAATCTTCAATTGGATCATTTGGAGATTTTCTAAATAATATCCTTTGATATTTGGTTTGAGTGGGGTGTACTAATATTTGCCGATACATTTTTGTGATGTCGGCATTGAAGACAAATCGGAAGAATCTCCACTTCAGTATTTGGAGCACTAGGTCCTGTTGAAGTATGGGTCCTGGATGTAAAATGTCGTTCAAACTTCTCTTATTTGAAGACGGGCTGGAGGCGTTGAAAACTACTCTAAGTTTTGTGGTTAGCCTATCAGGTTTTATTACTGCGTGATGCGGCAGGTAATAATTTGGGGTACTATTTATATCCAGGGGAGAAACTTTCCGCATATGTCCCAGCTCAAGGTATTCCAGAATTACCTGATCATACTGTTTCTTAATGTCAGGCTTTTGGCTAAGAATCCGTTCTATTCTTAAAAATTGGGCCATGGCGATATTTCTTGAATTCCCTACCTCTTTATCATTTTTAAAGGGCAGGGTAAATAGGTATCTTCCATTTTCGATTCTACGAGTTGTAGATTGGAAGTTGGTTTCACAAAATGTGTCCTCATCTGACCTCAAAATCTTTTTTGGGGTTTCCTCCACCTCCCAAAAGCGTGTAAGGATTTGGTCATGGGACGTTGTATTGAGTAGTGAAACAGCATTTTCTGTACGATTTGGTGTATTTGATGGTCCCCCCAATACCCAGCCAAATACGGTTTTTTGCGCTAAAAACGATCCTACAAGGCGCATAGGTGTTTTGCAACAAACTATTAATGGGCCTATATCGAGGCCGATTACTAAGTCGACAGGGCGACTCTGATAAAAATGAGGGTCTGCAAGTTCTAATTCTGCAGCCTCACTTAGATTTGGTAGATACAACGTTTGGCTTGGCAAAAGTAGCGACATGTCTTTTACCACTTGTGCCCAGACCTCTAACTTGAAATTAGGGTCAACTCTGGAGCAAAGATTAAACAAACAGGCTTTGGTAGAAGTACCCGAACCGTTAGTCATACCACTGTACTGAATTAGGTTTCGTGTTGAGGGTAGCTTCAACTTGTTTTTTAATTTTTCGGATATAAACGTTGTTTGTGATCCAGGGTCGATGATAGCTCTTGCCTGGAATCGTTCGCCTTTGGTTTTGATTTCTACGATGGCAGTGAACAGTAAACTTTCCTCGTTGTTTGGGGGTTTCGTTTGTAAGGTCAAGGTTGTCGTTGAGGGAATTGCAAATTGTGAATTTGAAGTGGACTGTATGTTTGATGCAAGGGCTGTGGTGCTTGTACTCGGCCGCACCGTATTGATTTCATGAGATGAAGCTGTAGAATGGGATTCTGTCCCCTTGTGTAACATCGTGTTATGTTTTTGGTGACAGACCCTGCAACTATATTTACTTTTGCAGTCCTTGACGCTATGATTAACACCGAGGCAGTTGTAGCATGTATTTGTGACTCTAACTATTTGTATTTTATCATTTACATTTTTTTCTAAAAATTTGGGGCAATTTCTTAATGGGTGGGCCTCTTTACAATGAGGGCAATTGTACTTAGAATGATTTTGAATGCCCCTGTTTGGTTGTGAGTGATTTTTCTGTTTTGACCTATTATTGATTTGTGAGGTATTTATTTGTAATGAATGGACTTTTTTCTCCCTATTTGAGGGGTTGTTTTCGGTTTGAGGTTGAACACTTGGTAATTTTGTTGCCTTTATGTTTACGCTGGACTGCAGAGTTTTAAATTTTTTTGTCAAAAAATTATCAAATTGCGTCCAATTTGGTATCTCTTCACAGTCCTCAAGTGTATTTTCGAATTCCTCTACAAATATTCGGGGAAGTTTTATCTGGCATATAAAAACCATGATTGGGTCCCAACAACAATAATTGATTCCTAAGGTATTAAGTGTTTCTAAAATACCGTTAGCTGCGCATTGTAGTATTTGAACTGAGGCAGGTGAATCAATAGAAACGTTTGGGAGATCAAAAAGAATCCTAAGTTGTGCATTTACTTGTTCCCTTTTATTGTCATAACGTTTTAATAACCTATTCCAAGCAAGGTCAAATCCCTCATTGGTCATAGGTATGTTTCCAAGCACAATGTTAGCGTCGCCTCCAATTTTTTGTTTCAAATAAATCAGCTTTTCGATTTTCCGCATTTTGTCGCTTCTTACACAGATGGCCGTGAAAAGATCCCGAAATGTGAGCCATTTTGTGGGTTCCCCGTAAAATGGATCCATATCACACTGTTGCAACCTCATATAAGAAACTGAATTATTGTCTAATGTTGGAGGGCTAGAGGAAGATTGACGACCTAATTTATTTGCTGCTGACTCATTTGTTTCTGATAAAGCCTGAATTTCCGCATTTATAGAAGCAGCACAACTTTTATATGCTGTGAGGGCCTCTTTGTACCGATTCCGAAGTTTAGTTTTGTCAATTGGTTTTGCGTCTGGTCCTTGCTTTAAATCCCGGCACTCTTCATAAGTTCTTTTGGCTTGGGTCCAAAGAGAGTCGAGTTCGACGCGAAGAATTTCTAGAGCGTGAATATTATCTTCGGCCGCGGTCTCAGAATGAAAGCTTTCAAAATCCAGCAAATCATTTGTGCAGTTAACGAATTTATCAAGAGGCATTTTGAATTCAATAGGACGAAAAAAGTAAGGTCAAACGAAAAAGGATGTTAAACTTGAATCAAAAAGGTGAATACTTTCAATAAAAAGATATTTTTTGTCAAAAAGAATGTTGATAAAAGTCGGCAAATTTTTAATTACCAGCAACTAATTAATTTATATGGGTCAAAAAGTACCTGCTAGCGATAAAATGAGATCTTATAACAAATTGGGTAAAAATTTTAAATCCCGATTTGTTATTATAAATGTCCCCGGAAATTTTACAAAATGTCAACAAGCGGCAACTCTATTATTTCCTTTAACAATAGCAGCAGCAAAAAATAGAGTAAGTGGCCAATAACAACAAACACAGGACAGTTACAATATTGAAGTAAGTTTTTTTTTTTTTGTTGTTGTTTGTCTCACTTCTGTTTGTCGATCTATTTTTTGTATTTTAATTGTTTTGTTCTGTACTTACTCAAGTTGTTTTTTACTTATGTGGTTGCTGTGTGTGTTTGATATCGCTGCTTGTTTAATGTTGACTGAGTTTTTTATGCTGCTACTGCACTTCAATATTGGTTTATGATGATGTTGCTGCAGATCTTGTTTTTGAAGAACTTTTTGTTGTTGTTGCTGTTAGGCAGTTATTTTTCACAATGTTTTTATATTTTGTTCTTATGTACTTGTTTCTAAAGGATCTTTTTTAAGGGCAAATCAATGTCACCTCTGTAGGTCAACTTTGAAATATTTAATTTTGCAAATTTAATTTTGGATATTTATGTACAATGTATATTTTTAAGCCAAATTTACACTACAACAATAGGGGTTAGTTTTTGGCTTTTGAATCACTTTCAATATCTTTCTGAAACTTTAATTTTAAAATTTTTTTATTTTCACAATTTTTGGAACACTTGTTTCAAAGTTAATTGAAACTTTTTTAGGGCTGAAACTTTTATTTCCTCACACTTTTTTAAGTTTTGAAAAATCACTACTAAAGTTATTTGTTGTCTATTTATTTAAAAACAATCACTATTACACACTTTTTGTTTTTTATCGATCCGGTTCGCGAGGACCAAAATGTTTAGGGCTTGCCTAAATAAAAAACACGGTCCTTTTTTGATTTTAATTTAAATTTAGCTTTTATTTAGTTTTAAGTTTTATTTTAAATTGTGTTGTAATTTGTGTATAATTTTTAATTTCTAATTGTTGTAATTTATATTGTAATTGTAATTTTGTTTTTATTGTAATGTGCCACTGTTTTTTCACTGTTCACTATGTATTTCTTTATTTTGTGTGTTTTTTGTTCAATTGTTAAGGTTAGAGTGTTTTTAAAATAATTTGGTTTACGTATTGATGCTTTGCAATGCATCAATACGCATTCTTTTTAACAACAATAACAATATGTAAAATAAAAGCAAATTCAGCTAAACCGTTGATTACAGTGCAGTTGATTAGTTTAGTGGCACACTAATGGGCATTAGTTTAGGGGCATCTCTAAACAGGTATATTTTAGCGTTATTTATTTCTTTAGTGTATTAAACAAATGAGACTAAAGTTTTCCAAATAAGGAAAAAAATCAAATGAAAATGTTTGACTGTAAAGTCATTTCAAGTTTAGTTTGCTCATTTTTAGGAATGCTCATATTGAGCCCAATTAAAAGAGCACTTTTTGAAAAAAAAAAATTGCGGAACCTAAATCAAATGTTGTACATTTAAATCATTAGTGACTCAGAAATATGATTGTTCTAAAGTCCATAATTTTTATGAGTCATTTAGGAATTTAAAATTATGAGCGGTCTTTATTTGCTGGCTGGGGTTTTAAAAAAATTAAAATTATGTGATTTGAAAATCAATAACTCAAAATTAAAAAAAAATGGGCTCAAATATTACTCATATTTATGAACTAATTAAGAGTGTTCTAAAATGATTCCTAAAAACACATATTTTTGATTCTTTTTTGACTCATATTTTCTAACCTTCAGAAAACATTTCAAAAAATGTGCAATTTTAGGACATGGGCTCAAATATTACTCATATTTATGAACTAATTAAGAGTGTTCTAAAATGATTCCTAAAAACACATATTTTTGATTCTTTTTTGACTCAAATTTTCTAACCTTCAGAAAACATTTCAAAAAATGTGCAATTTTAGGACATATCATTTTGTATTTCCTTTTTTAGAAAATATCCCTCATTTTTCAGAGTAATTTTTGAATATTTGATGAATGTTCAAAATGATTCAGAAATATGTGTAATTTCTGAGTTCATTTTTTGAAACACTCATAAAAAACAATAATATATGAATCATTTAAGACTCAATATTATGAGCGTTCAGAAATTATCAAGGTTGGTTACCGTTATCGTTATAATACCGTTATCGCTAAAATACCGTTTCAAATTGAATACTGTTACCGTTACCAATACCTCTAAAAATTTTTTCAAATACCGTTATCGTTACCGATACCGTTATTTTTAATGGTAGTTACCGGTATTTTACCGGTATTTATTAATTTATATAAAAATGCAAGTTTTTTGACTTTTTGTAATAATTTTCAGTTTTTTTTTCTACAAAAAAATTTGTCGATAATAATTTTAGTTATTAAAACTAACAGCATTGAATTTAAAGCTTATAATATGTATTTTTAACACGTAAAATTAAATATATGTTAAGTTTTTACTTGTTTTTATATGTTTTTAACATAATTTATAATACCGGTACGTACCGGTATTGCTGTTTCGATAACGGTATACCGTTACCGCAACAGTCTTAAATACCGTTACCTTTACCGTTACCGAAACAAATGAAATTAAATACCGTTACCGTTATTCGTTTCGGTAACCAACCTTGGAAATTACTTATATTTTGGACTCCAATAAGAGTCGTAATTTATGAGCACTCAGAAATTTGTTTAACACACTTTCCTACTTATTACCTTTATAAATAAAAAAATGTTTTTAAACACTTTAATTTATCATAGCATGGCATTACTTTTCTAATTAAATTAATTTAAAAAAACAAA
Source organism: Leucophora obtusa (assembly GCA_949987735.1). Taxonomy (NCBI): domain Eukaryota; kingdom Metazoa; phylum Arthropoda; class Insecta; order Diptera; family Anthomyiidae; genus Leucophora; species Leucophora obtusa. The sequence goes on from OX465296.1 coordinate 93,765,458, forward strand.
CAAATTAAAAACAAAATAATTGTATACAAAATAGCAAAAAAATTTGGGTTAACTGTTATCTAACTCTTCAACCCACCGTTAGTTTTTATTTGCAAACTCTGATTTTTTTCCCTAATCCTTTCATTACCGACTTTTTGTTTGCAAATGTATCGTTATTTTGACTTCAGATTCTTGTTATGAGTCCTCAAATTAGAAAAACCACAAATCACGTTTAAATATCGATTTTTTGAAATTTCTCATCCCTGTTTTACCCCTTAAACATTCGAATAGCCAAAAATCCTTTGGTTGATTTTCTTCTCGTCATCAAACGAAGCTATATGCCAAATTTCAATTACGATCCCTACATGGATCGTATTTAACTGCTGCGGTGTTTATAAGCATAATTTAGGCACTTCAAATCCACTGAATAAGTTTTTCTTATTAATATCACTCTTTACTAAACGACACACAGAGGAGTATTTGACCCGAAAAGCTGGCCAAAATTATTAAACGTGTTTTTTGGACTAAAACTTCTGGGTTTTTGATAGTTTTGGGTTTAATGTGATAAAAAGAATCCAGCGGCGAATATTTGGCAGGTTCGTATTTTTTTTTTTGATCCCACGCTTACTCGTACTTCGCAGAAGAATGCGAGTTTCCAAATTCTTTTTGTATTTTAATCCTTTTTCGACCAAAGTTTTAAGAAACATGGATACACATAAATAAAGTATTTTAGATTAATTTTGTGCCTTTGCAACGCCCCCTAATGGAAATATTTGGAACTAAAGTTCAAACTTTGACATGCTGTATCTTCGGAACTAATCAAGGTTTTTCCAAAACTAAAATTTTGTATTTTTTGTATAACAAATCTCTACATATTTTAAAGTTTTTTTTTTATATATATTTAAATTGATTTTTGATATTTATTAAAAAAAATTGTTCAAATAGGGAAAAAGCTGCATACAGAGAGTTTTCGGTACAAATTTTAATGACCTTCCCCATCGCAATAACTCTTTAATATCATGTAGATAACTCCCTCAATTTATCATTGCAGACCCTACCGTACACCTAAGGGGTCTAGAGACCATTCGTTTGGTGGCCAGTTCCCTACTTGGGTCATCGACGATCTATGTTCTCCTAATAGTCCGCCAATACGGTAATCCTGTGGAAAGACAACTAGCGGAAAAATACCCTAAAATATCAAACTTATCGGTTTTTCCATTCATCGCTACAACTTACCACCGCAAATGAAAACAAAACTCCCCCCCCCCCCCCCCCAAAAAAAAAAAAAAAACTAAACCAGAAAACAAAAACAGAATAACCACACCCACCATCCATACAAAAACATAGCTGTGCAGGCACTTGGGCAATTCCTGAAGCACTTTCGTCCCCTGCCAAAGGGACTCATCAGCGGAATTAACCTACTGGTTCCATAGAACCCCTCTGGGATGCATATCAACATGATCCCGAAAAATTACCAGAAAACATAACAAACCAAATCTCAAATGATCACAAAACCATAAATTCAGAAAACACAGAATCATAAATTCAAAAATACACAGAACAAATTTACCAAGTCCACTTCAGTATCACACCCGAGATACAATAACATCCGCGCACCATACCACACACTCGCGAGAAAAAACGATAACATTTATTTAACACACAAACACAATATTTATTTTAAGATATAAAATTAAAATGTCAAAAAAACTTACACCTCATAAACTTACACAAAACCACAGGAAAAACCAATGAATAGACGTCACCAATAATTTGACAATATTTAAATATTTCCTAGAAACTCGTCAAGAAAACATGATCAACACATCCATAGCACCTGAGAGATATACCTACCGAATGGTGGACTTGTACATCAACTTTATATAATCAATCATTTGCCCAATAAAATCCATTGATGAAAATAATTTTTCATTCAATTACATTTACAAGGCAAAAAACCATTGTAAAGTTAATAGGCAGTGTTAATCCCCAAACAAAAGTTTATGACTGACAAAAAAAATATGAGAAAAAGTGCCTGATGAGTAAAAATTGATAAAAGATGAAATTTTCAAAAAATCGCCAAAAATCATGGCGCAAACTTGCGCAAACTTTTTTTCTTTTGTTTAAAAAAAGAGATTTAAAATTTTTTTGACCTATATAACATTTTTCCTACACTTACTACTCTCACTTTCAAAAACCTTCTTCCTTTTTTTTTTTTTTTTTGCAAAAAAGTGTATAAAAAAACCTTTTTTTTAATTTTTGAACAAAGAGTTTCAACATAAATATTTAAAATAAAATTTTTTAAAAATTGTTGCAAATAGCTATTGATCAAGTATTTTATAAAAAAACAAAATCAATTTAAAACCTTCATTCGTTCAGCCATAAAAAAATATAATATTAACCTCTTAAAACTGAAAAAAATCAATAAAAGGGGATGACATTTTCTTAACTTTCCTGACTTTAACAGTTTCTCGAAACTACAAATATCAACTTAAAATCTTGAGAATTTGTAACATAATGCAGAATTTTTTAAATTTATTTAAATTCATTTTTGCCTTTTTGGCCAGCTTTTTGGGTCAAATACTCCTATGTGCGACGTACAAACTCTGCTCATCTCATATACAATTGGTGGAATTTTGACAATAGCTGTTCCAATTGAGAAAATTCTTATTTATTTACTGCTTGTTTCTATAAAAAGAATCAGAGGAATTCGTTAAAATATTTGTGTGAAAAAAACAAACTGAAAAAGATTTATCTTTAAATTTTTTTAGCCGCATTTGTTCTACATAGAAGTCCTAATAAACTTGTGCAAAAATTTTGAAAGAAAAATGTTTTTATATTAGTGTTTTTCACACATATTTGTTAACGAATTCGTCTGATTCTTTTTATAAAAACACCCACAGTTAATCTAAACTTTTTTGTCCTGATTTCAGTTAAATTTTTCTCTTATATAATTTTTTCAATTGTTCTATATGTTTTTTTTTTTTAATTTTTTTCAAAAACAGGGTTGGTAAAATTTTAGTTTGACAGAGGATATCCAAAAGTCTTATGAATAGACTTGCGGACATCCAATGTGTAGCGCACACCGAGTACTCAACTAAAACTTATTAATGCCGTTGCAAGTACGCAACTGGTTCAAAATGATTATTTTGCGAACTAGTCAAAAAAAAAACTAGTATTTTTTAGAATTAGTTCTACATTTGCTACTGGAAATTTAAAGAAACAACGAAAATTCTGTTTCTCTGTCCCTGTATAAATTAAAGTGTATCCTATGACAATTATTGAAATGACTACTTCATGCAATTCTACTAAAAATTAATTTTAATCGATGTATTTTTATTTACAGCCTTCCGTAGCTTTACCAAATAGTCGCCGTTCTCCATCAACGGATATGAGACCTCCGATTGCACAAATGGCTGGCATGTATCCTACAGTGAATATGATGATACCAGGTATATTAATAACACTACTTGACAAGGTTTTTGCACTACTTTCTACTAAAACTTTTTTAACGTATTCTCAAACAATAAAAAAAAAAACCAAATTTCAAGATCCTTACGGAGTGCCTAAACCTCCCTTAAACAATTTTCGACATAATTATACTCAAATGAAATGTAATTTTATGTGGAATTAAAATCCATTCAAAAAACAATACATTTTATGGTACATCTCCACAACATTGACACATGGAGTACTTTTTCTGGGACAGGCGCTAAAAAAAGTCAGATCGGCAACTCGGAAAGAAACTTAGAACTTCTTTTGACTACATATTCGGGTTTCTGAGACCAAAATACTTTTAAAAAAAAGTTTTAGTAAAAGGCTGTGCAAAGAAACCGGGTTTTGTTGAGTAGTGTAATTTGTGGGTTGCCTTTCTTTAAGAACCTTTATTAAATTTTTTGTTTATAAAACAGCTCAACCACGACATCCTGGTCGCCATCCTAATCCAAACTATAAGGGCACGCGGCCTCGTTGATACACGAGGTTATATTGATGGCATGATGGTCTCCACAATATCGAGAATTGATAACACGATGACGCTATACCAAAAACCTTAATATAGAATTAAGTTTAAATAAAACAACAAATAGGAACACAAACAAGAAAAACAAAAAACAAATACTAATCTAGTAAAATACATTAAGTTTAGTTAACAATAATTATACAAAACAACAACAACAAGAAATAGCAAGGAATCCACAGCAAAAACAACAGCAATACCGGTATAAGAAATGATTTTAACATGCACCTCTATGGGAGAGCATGTGAATGAAGTAAATCTGATATATTCAAACATTTCCGGCCTACTTTTTCTCCCGAAATGAGAAATGAAAAAGAGCGTGAAATACACAAATGAAATGATAAAAATTTAAATTTATTAATTTAAACAAAACATTGGCTTTAATAGGTAGAGAGTAAAACAAAAACAAACACAACAAAAATAATTATAAATCAATAATTATCATCAAAATACAAACATTTCATTCATATATTACATAAAAACAGAATCAAAACGACTGCATCATGTCCACTATCGGACAATATAAGGTATAAATCTTAATAAAATTTAAACTGTTTAAATTTTATTAAATTACTTATTTTTATTTTTATCGGGACATACATTAATTGCATTAAAGGAATTAAATATGCTAAAATCCCATAGACAAGAACAAGAAATTCTCATTGAGTTTGTAATTTAACTTAACAAATATTTTCAGAAGTTCTAAATACATCGTCCCCTGACGAGTTCCTTAGGCGAGAATGAAATCCGGATAGGGACATGCCTCCAACAGATTATTTTTCACAATTTGTAAAATACGTTTGGGATTTTAGCATATTTAATTCCTTTATTAAATTACTTTCAAAATACTAAAAAAAGACACAATTTATAAATCATAAAAGTCGACAGATTACAAGTGTAATGTCGCTTTTCGTATACAGCCCCTAAATTCTGGTGGGTGTGACGCTTACGATAAAAACTGCCAATGTTGATTTTTTTGGGAATTACTCCACAGATCAGGAAATATTAATTAGATCTTTAAATGATCTATATATCGCACCCTAAATACAAAAGTGACAAAACTCAAAATTCTTAAACTTTCAGGAGAGGCAAAAAACTTTTATGTAAAAATGATTGTAGTATTTAAAAAAAGTTTAGTTCCATTATGAAAAAAGTCCATTTTGAAGAAAGGTTTGCTACACATTTTTTTAATTTTTTATTAGGGGTTTTCATATAAACTCGTATTCTACTCGTAAACGGTGTAAACCTGGTATGTTAATGAGTTTAATGTCAAACTCCATACATAAAAAATATGGCTTGTATTTATACAAGGTTTAGAAGGAATTTACGAGTTTATATGAAAACCCATTAAATTAAATTAAAATTTTGAGTTATGAATAGGGTGACCTTTCGTACTGATTTGATCAGTACATGTTCAAATCTTTGGTCACGTGTACTGATGGAAAAAATCGTGTACTAATTTTTTGAAATTTGTAGTGATTGTACTGATTTTTAAATTAAAAAAAAATATATATAAAATTATTTTAAAAAGAAAAATCAAAATACAAGCTCAAGTACAATTGAATCCCCATTAAATCGAATTAAATTTTTGTCAAAAACAAGTTAATCAGTTTTAACAAGTGGTGCCTTTTTAGTATTCTGAAATCGATTTGTTAAAATCTGACCAGTTTTGGTTTTGCTAACATTCATAGTTTTTTTAAGTTTTATACTTTATTTTGTCGGATATTGTACATATTGCACTAAACACTAACTAAAGTAAGAGGTGATCATCAAAAACAAAAAAAGTGTAACTAAAAACTATACCATTTCGGATTTAGATTCAATAAATTCCATAAAAATTTTGAAATTTCCCATTTTAATTTTGTTTACGATATCTGGAACGATTTTTGCACTTTTTCAACATATTCTAGCTTTCTGCTGTCAGAATTGATAAATACAATTGTGTCTTATAATCGTGAAAATGTCATGAATATAGAAATGAGATCTGTGCAGCTTGATATCGCCTAATGCTCTGAAAATTTCAGATAAGTACTTTTGTTTAATATTTAAACGTAATTTATTTTATAAAAAAAATATTGTGCAAAGAAATCACAATATCGGACTGCAATATATATATTAAATTGATATGCATTTCATAAAACAATTTTATCAAAATTAGGAACGGACTAATAAAATGTCAAATTTCATATCAAATAAATAATACTTTATGAAAAAATGGTGTCTTGAATAAAATGTTAAATTTTCAAAACTTTAAATTAAAATATTAAAGAGATTAAAGTACCTTCCACAGCAGAAATTTGGAAGCATTAAAAAGACAATTACTTTTTCACAACTTCTTCTACTGCTTCTCAAGATTCATAGCTTGCCTCTATATACTTTATCGTTTTACGCAAGGCACAAAAGTATGGAAGTGATAAAATAATGTTCGTGTTTTAACAGTGAATTCATGTCTTTATACAGAACAACGAAAAAAGCGCTTTTTTTGTATCTTATTTCTGTGGTTTTCTAAAAAAATACTCTGAGGTATTGATGATAAATTGCTTAATTTTTTACGCTCGAACTTTTTTTTTTTTTTGCCAAATATGTACCAAAATGTAAACGAAACTTTCCAATTGCAGTACAAATAAGGTATGTTCCACGTGATTACCGTGGGTACCAGCGGAAACCCAAATTACATCAAATCTGACAATAAAAACGCTTTCTGGTAAAATTGGAAATAGACTTTGAAGCCCCTGGTCATTAAGGCGTTTGACCAAACAACCGTTTGTTCTGGAAATCTTAAAGCGGAATATGATTTCTCATGACCCAAAAAATTTTCGAGAGCGCAAATTGATTCTATCCAATTAATGAGGTTATGAAACATATTTTGTTTTTATTTTTTTTTCTCGGGTGCTTTATTTTCCTAGCATACTAAAAAAGTTTTTCGGCGATAAAAATTATTAGTTTAAGATGCAATTTGATGACCTTAAAAGTAAAAATTGTGTGTTTCCAAATTCAAACGTAAATAACTCAATAAGTATGTAATGTATGGGCGTGAAATTTAATCACTTACGTTGGTTATCGATATACCTTTCATTCGAAATCCACTTTGATTATTATGAAATTATTTTCCTTTTGCTTAGATGGGAGAAAACAAAACATAATGGTTCTCCATTGCTTATATACTCGAGATTAAGGTGTGAACTTTCGAAAAGGTGAATTTATAAGTTTAAGGCAATCGAATTGCACCTTAAAATAATAATTTTTACTCCGGATAATCTTTTTCGTTAACTTGCACTCTTTAGAAGTAATTTATACGGTGCAAATAAAGCATCAGGGGGAAAAAAAGAAAATGTTATATTTCGTAACATCGTTTTATTAAAAAATTATATTGCGCGACCCCCTAGCAAGCAACCTGTCTTGTGGGCATAACAGTTCATATTCTGCATTAACAGTTGCAATAAGTTTTGTGGGGATTGCCCGCTTTTTGGAAACAGAATGTTTTTCGTATCCAATGGTACAATAAATACTGCATGTTTGACATTGATACTTTTTCTTATAGCGGGGCAGTTGGTATGGAAAGCCTCATATGGTAGTTGTATTCCATCTTCGGTCGGATATAGAAGCACCTACCATTGTTTCCGAAAATCAAGTCACAAAAGGCTTCTTTCGACACTTGAGAAACGTGTTTATTTAGGCGGACATTAAACTTAATTCTCATGCCCAGAACATCAAGAGTATCGGAGTCTTTAATATCGATATCACCCATATGGACAGACGACATTGTTGGATTCATAGTTCTATCAAGAAACATATAAACCAGGAAGTACAAACTGACTGCTCGGCGGAACGATCGTTTTCGCGAAGGTCCTGAACGTCTTTTTCATTGAGTGAACATTTTTTCCGTAGCGTTCGCGAAGAGTGGCTTAGCCGCAAAAATTTGTTCGCCCCGCCGAATAAGCTGCCGAACAGTTATTTTGTACTTCCTCGGTTATATGGTCACTGGTTTGACCATGACGAGAAAGAACTGAAACTTGCGCCTTGTTTCAAAAATATTTTTGAACATTTCAAGGCTTGATTCCAAGACTGTTAAAAGACTCAAATGCCGTAAAAAAAAGTTATGCACCGGTTAGGTAGCCGTTTCTTTAAACTTATGAATAGTACGGTAAGGTATAATTCCCAAGAATTAAGTAAAAAATGTGAAAACCTCAGACTTTTTAATGAAAATCGCAAGGTTGGAATATTTCGAATACTAATCAAGTGATTTTTAAAACTTTGTCTTTTCTTTAATTTTCTAATTTTTTGGAATAATTTTCTTCTGAAATTGATATATGCATCTCATTTATAAATCAAGAAAATTCCAAATAAAGGTCTGAAACCTTTTTATTGTAACATATATTTAGACTTGGCAAAAACCAGGGGTGTAATCGCCGCTTTCGATATCGAGTATTCTATGTCGATGATTTTTTTTAATTTGGGATGATGGCGTTCGATAGCGAGAGTATGATCGAACAAAACTGTCACTTTTTCATTCGATACATAAATAATGATCGAAATCATATATTTTTGCATTGTTTCGGAACCAAAAGCATATGAATATTGTTTTAAAGTACTTTTTATAAATTAATAGGGTTTACATGAATAGATTTCAGGTAAAAGTAGTAAAAAAGAAAAAGTTGTAAAAATATAAAAATGTACTCGAATCAAAAAATTTTAAATATGGTAAACAGACAAAAAAATTACGAAAACCGGGAAAAATCGCACGCGGAGTGAAACCTTTACAGCATTTACTTTATAAAACTAGTTCCCCCTTAAATTCTTCACTTGTTTTTTTTACTTTTTTTTTACTCGAATGAATTTTTGAGTGAAACTAGTAAAAATTAATCAAAAAAATCAATGTAATATATTTTTTCCTTTAGACAAATTATTACATTTTTAGATCTAAAATACTTTATTTCTGCAATTAACAATTTAATTTTTAAATTATATTGCATATTCTGCACATATCGATATCGAACAATATAATTTAAAAATTAAATTATTAATTGCAGAAATAAAGTATTTTAGACCTAAAATTGTGATAAATTGTCTAAAGAAAAAAATATATTACATGGATTTTTTTTATTGCTTTTTACTAGTTTCACTCAAAAATTCGTTCGAGTACAAAAAAAAAACAATAGAAAAAAACTAGTGAAGAATTTAAGGGGGAACGAGTTTTATAAAGTAAATGCTCTAAAAGTTGCACTCCGCGTGCGATTTTTCTCGGTTTTCGTAAACTTTTTTGTCTGTTTACTATTTTTATAATTTTTTACTTCGAGTACATTTTTATATTTTCACAACTATTTCTTTTTTACCAGTTTTCCCTGAAATGTATTCACGTATAACCTATTCATTTATAAAAAGTACTTTAGAACATTGTTCATATGCTTTTTGTTCCAAAACAATGCAAAAATATATGATTTCGATCATTAGTTATGTATCTAATGAAAAAGTGACTATTTTGTTTGATAATACTCTCGCTATCGTACGCCATCATCCCAAATTTTAAAAAATCGATATAGAATACTCGATATCGAAAGCGGCGATTAGACCCCAGTAGTTTCTGACCATATTGCCATTTGAGCAGAAAACAAAAAATTATACACTACAATTTTCATACAAACTAAACAACCAGATTCTACCTGGTTTTTGCCAACAAACCAACTAAAATATATATGAAATGTGCATTTTCGATACACCTGATGTCTTTTATAATTAATTTTCTATACACCCTGTTACAACGAGAATAGAAATAAAGCAAGTGTCAAAAAATTTATGTTCAATTCTTTAAAAATTTTTCTGTTTTAATTTAAAATTGTGTGTTGTTATTCACTTGTAAATTTGTTAATAAATTTTTTAATTTAATTGAACAATAAAAATATTTAGAAAAGTGTTAATAAAAAAGTGATTTGACAGAAGAACTAAATAACCAGTGGAAATAACTTGACTTTTGTAATTTACTTTTGTTTAAAATAGCTGGTTTTTGCTAAATTCAGTGTAAAATTTCATTCATACAGAACCCAAAACTAGAAGTTTTCGTTTTTTAAGTTTTCGATTTGAAATTTGTATGGGATTTGGCAATCGAAAACAGAATAAATTTGAAAGTTTTGGGTTCAGCATGAATAAGGTATACGAATAATTTAGGAAATTTTAAATGAAATTAAAAATTTTAATTTGAAATTAAATTAAAAAAGAAATTTCATTAATATTTGAAAAAGTGTGCCATTGTAACACCCTGTAGCTCGTCTTTTACTCTTACAGCATGCCTCTACAAAGAAATGTCATGAAAAGCTGTCATTAGTTTATGACCATCTTTATTTGAAAATTACGAGTACCAAATGAGATTTAAACATGAAGATAATAAACTGACCTCAATATAACCAGACCTTTATATTGAATTTAGACAGAGCAAAAACCAGCTGGTTTCAATACAAAACTAAATTACAAAAGCCAAGTTATTTGCACTGTTTATTTAGTTTCTCTTTGTCACATCACTTTTTTGTTACACTTCACTATATATTTATTTTTTTTTTTGTTAAATTAAAGTAAAATAAATACTAAGAGATTTAAAAATGAATAACAACACAAAAATTTAAACTTAAACGGAATTATTCTTATAAAATGAACAAAAAACATTCGTTGTAGCAGGTTGTGTCGAAAATTAATTATAAATGACACCGGGTGCATAAAAAATGCTCATTTCAAATATTTTTACCAGGTCAAATTTTGCTTTCAGTTTGTATGGAAATTGTATTGAAAAACTAAATTTGTAGTTTTCGGCTCAAAACTGAACAATTTCCAAAAACTGCTAGTTTTTGTCCAGTCTAAATATAGTATTAATTGGATTTTTAAATTTGATCAAATTATAAACGAATGGATTCATATTATATCTTTATTTAATCAATTTATAATTAAAAGAATCAATTTGTTTTTTGTTGATTCTTCTCATAGAATTAAAGAATTGATTCATTTCTAACAAATCAATTTAATCAGAAATGGTTGCCTTGAGTTATAGTTCGCGAATCAAATCATAAAACAATTATTTCAATCGAATCAAAGTTGAATCTGTATAAGTTTAAATAAATCATACCTCACTTTATTCAATTTAAATTATTAATTCAAAGTAATTATGTATTATTCACTGATTCATAAAATGAATAAGTTTTATGCGAGTTGTTTTATCGTTTTCAAGTTCTGACTGTAGTACTGAAACAGAATGCCTCTAAATTAATATTCTTATGATCCTACTTCTTATTAATCACTCCTTGTTTAACAGTCCAATAATAACTATGATTTTTTATTTTTCGTTTAAAAACATTTTTCGTTTATTTTTTGTTGTTGACCCTGTAAAAGCGCTGGCTACGTGCCTTACCCCTTGCAACATATACCAATCGGTCCAGAAGTTTAGAAATTTATTCACTCTTTTGTCTTCCTGTTGTAATACATCTTTTCTAACACAAGTATAATTAATGAAGATAAATACATATTACTTAAAGAAACTATATGATTTTATCGTCAAAAATTTTGTTAAAAGTTGTCAAAAATGGGGAATCGAACTCAATTTTAAAAACAGCGATAACAAAAACTCAATTGAAAATGTTTTTGTTCTGCCACATTCAGATTTAACATACATACGATAGTTTATTAGGAAATATGTATTGGAAGAGGAGGTTCTGCAAAAACTTGATAGTGTTTAATAGTGGAATTTGTCAGATTTAAAATCTGAAATGGTATGGTTACAATAATAGTAGAATTGAATATGAAAAACTTTGACACGTTGAGAAAAAAAAATATGCAACAAAATAAATGAAAATTGTGTGCCATTTAAAAACCAACAAAAAAGTACATACATAAATAGAAAATAAACTTAATTCATAGTAATAATTTATAAACATTCTAATTTAAATCAACAAAATGAACATACATATATATTCATTTAAACAATTTCATTTCCTTCACACATATACAAAAAAAAACACCCGCTCACACATTCATACATACACACACATATACACTCACTTACTCAGTCACTTAACATAGACACAAAACAAATGTTAAAATATACATTATATACCAGTGACATAAATATTAAGTCATTTTAAAGAATATATATATATATATATATATATATATATATAAAAACAAAAAAATCAACTTAATTATTATTATTAATTATTATTATAATTATTTATAATATACATAAAAACCTAAAACAACAAAAAAAATAATAATTTTATAGTATTTAAAGAAATGAAATTTACTATATATACATACAATATATATATACATAAATTATAATTAAATAATATTATTTATAGTTACCTAAGGTAGCATAATGAAATTATTTAAAAAAAAGTAATAAAATATATATAAAAATAAAAAAATTAAATAAAACAAAAAATCGATTGTTCTTACCTTATTTCAAACACAATCTTACAAGTTTTCCCAATACATAATTGCATGTTATAATCCATCTATCGGCTGTTTGAAAATTTATAAAAAAAAATTATTTCTTTTTCGTTATTTTCTTTTAGAAACCCCAAAAACTGAAATGTTATATTATTTTTTATTTTATAATTTCATTTATTTTTCAATCTGATTCATAAACGCTTTATAAAGTTATAGAAGGTTTATCGAACAAATTTTATATGAAAACTTCCATTAATTTTATAATGCGTTTATAAGGTAACACTTTATTCATTAATAAATTTTTATTGTATGTTTTATTTTCGGCTGTTCTTGCTATTACTATTATTTATAAATTCAATTTATTTTGAGTAAATTTACACAATCATTTCGTTTTTTTCGTTTGGAAAATTTATTATTTTATTTATGTTAAACATACATAAAATACATACATATGTCTATTATAGTATGCATGAATTGTTATCTTTTTTTAAATTAAAACATAAATAAATTCCTGTAAAATATAAAAAAAACTTATTTTAATGCACAAACATGGCGAAATTTACTGTTAGAGTGATATAGTGCTATTTTGAGTTGTTTTGTGTTTGACGTCAGTTCATATTTTCAGTTGTATTACTGTACTTTTTGGACAAATTTGAGTAAAATGTATGCCCAAAATCCTCCTAAGAGAATTTAAATTCTAGGTTAGCTAGAAGATATTTGATTTCAAAGAAGATATTTGAATTTGAAAATTATTGCTCTAAAGGCACATCTACACGAGATAGAAATCTCGTAGAGTTTGCACTAAATAACGGTATCGAAAAAGTGGTGACTTGCCGAGGGAGGAAGAAGTAAAAGTCGACTACTGTTTTGATAAATCGACTGTGCTGAACTTAAATATGGCCACATTAATTGTCTAAACCCATGGGAAATATATAAAATTCGTTCATATTCCAGAAAATTACCTTAGATTTTTGATAAGGCAACTTATTTTTAAACAGCTGCGTTTTTCAAACCGCTTTTTATATTTTCAAAATTCCTATTGACTTAAGTTTTGAACAAGTTCAGAATTATAAATTATATTTCCTTACAAAGCTGGTGCCAAAAATAGACCTGGAAAATGGACGAAAATGGGTGAAAAATTTGCGAAAACTCTAAAAAATATTAGTTTCGAGTCTTATATGTCGTTAGTTACTTAAGATAATATCACAGAATTTTATTTTTATTAACAAATGTGTAGATCAAATAAAATATGCCGCTTTACCTTTTTGAGCTCAACATTAATTTTTATATTTTTTTGAAACAAGGAAGTATATCAATAAACGTCGCAGTAAGCATTGGTAATTGAGTTTGTATCTTTAAGTGTCAAATATAGCGATAAAGGAAAAAGGTCCGATATTAATGATTTGTACGTCAGTATAATCTGCTAACCAGGGTCTTTAAAGGTGACATAAGATAAATAAAATATATTTTATAGTTATTGTAGGGTTCTATAAATCGAATTTCGACTAATCGATTAATCGACTTTTTGCGAAAATTTTCGACTTTTTGAAAGTCGACTTTCTTGTGATGCAAACTTTTGCTTTCGACTTTTCGACTTTTTTAGTTATTACCATATGGCTTAAAAGTAAATTTTGTTTTTGCTGATATAACACAATAGAAAAAAATTAAGCAAGTGTTGCTAATTCTATTGGAAAACAAAACAGTGAAATATGACATAAAAAACTCTACGACACACAGTGGTTTTAAACTGAGAGAAGTGGTAATACATCATACATGGGAATTTTTTATTACCATTGAATTTTCATTACCATTAGTTCATACTAATGACAATGACAATTTTTTATTAGAAAAATCATTACTAATGGTAATGAAATTACACTAATGTATAAAAAAAAACTAATTACAATTGATTAAAAACCATTTGTTTAAAAAAAATTCAGACAAATGAAAACGAACAACTGGTTTGGCCAGGGAAGTTATAAAACATAATTTATTAAGGAGGATCCATTTAATTCCGTTAAACTTTACCTGGATACAAATAACAACGGAATGGAAAGTATTTATATCTGTAAAGTTTTTATTTTTAATAGTAAAATGCTTTATTTTTGAATCATGTAGGTTGATAAACAGCATCTGGTTTCTAATATGTTCATTTTTACTAGCACACGCTGTAAAATTGCTTATTTAAAAATTTAATTTGTACATTATTGTTTTCTTCTACTGAACGGCAGAAAACAGGCTTTGAATTCAGTGAACTTATTTTATTTTTTTTCAATTTAGTGAACTTATTATTTTTTTTTTAATTCACTGAACGTAATTTTATATTTTTTTAATTCACTGAACGAAAATGAAATTGAACGAATTCAGTAGTGAATTAATTCAGTAAGGAATTAATTCACTTTTTTCCGTTCGATTTATAAAATTGAACTCGTTCACCGGTGAATTAATTCATTTGATTTAATAAAAAGAACTATTGCAATTGAATTAATTCTTTGAATTTGTTGTTTGATGAACGCATTCAGTTGAACGAATTCAGTGAATTACTTAAGAAAAGGAATTCATTCAATTGAAGAGAAAATTCAATTCGATTGGTAGTGAATTCATTCAAAAAGGAATTAATTCTTCAAAGCTCTGAGCCTCGTAGAGAGAAAAGGGCTTTTATTTGGTATATCGCCCATATCTCGAAAACTGAATGAGTTAAATGAAAACGGACAACGGTTTTGGAACAAAGAACTCAGGGAACCGATTTTTTTAAGTTATGGCGATTTTTTCAAAACTTTCATAAAATTTTTCAATTTTGGCAATTTTTAAAATTTTTCCAATTTTTGACGACTTTTTGAAATTTTGACGATTTTGGTAATTTTTTCAATTTTTTAAGACCCCATGTGAAAATCGAAATATATATGAATATACATGATCATACATTGACTTGTATATGATCATGCATGGGCATACATTGTCATATACGTACATGCATAGTTGAATGTATGACCATACATGATCTCATATATTTCCATATATCCTTGGATCCGAATTTTGAGGGTATATGACCGTACATGTTTATATATGACCAAATATGCTCACATATGATTCATGTAAGATCATATATGGCCATATACCTCCATATACCCTCAAATTCCGGATCCAAAGATATATGGAAATATATGAGATCATGTATGGTCATACATTGAACTATGCATTTACGTATATGACTATGTATGCCCATGCATGATCACATACGAGCCAATGTATGATCATGTATGCTCATATATATTTCGATTTTCACATGGGACGTTTTTTTTTTTATTTTGACCATTTGGGCAATTTTTTCAAATACTGACGAGTTTTTCAAGTTGGGACGATTTTTTCAAAATTTTTCAATTTTGGAAATTTTTGCAATTTTGGCGTTTTTTTATAATTTTGAACGATTTTTTTAATTTGGCGATTTTTTATAATTTTAACGATGTTAAGAAATTTTGTAGATTTTTTAAAATTTTGCCGATTTTTTAAATGTTTTTATACCAAGTACCAAGTAATTAACCAAGTAATTGTACTTAAGTACAAGTACATTCAAAGTACTTGTACTTATTTTTTTTAAGTACAAGTACCAAGTACTTGTACTTTACTAGTAATTAAGTACTGAGGTACTGAATACTTTCCGACTATGTGGCATACATTATCGACAATACCGAAGCTAGCTTGCGTCTCTCCTTATAAAATCAGTTACAAATTTTGCTCCAGGACTCACAGGAGAACGTCAGGATACATCTTACGAATATCTCTCTAACTCAAAAACTAACTGAAATAAAACACAGATCCCATACTCAGAGCTAGTAGTAAGCAAAACTAGTTTCGTCAAAATTTATTGATGTTTTGTGGCAAATTTCGTAATTTTTAAAAAAGCGAAAATCGCCATAACTTCTGAAAGATCAAGACTAGATGAGGAATTCTCAGTATGTGATTTTATTTTGTTGATAGTGTTATTTATAGCAAAAACCGAAATTTTCTGACTACTGGATTTCTTGATTCGTCTTCAACCTTTATTATGCGATATCGCATATTAAAAGTTGAATTAATATTTCTTCCATAGTAGATTTTTAATGCCAAATATATATTTTAAATATAACTCATAAACATACCAGGTTTACACAGTTTACGGGGGTAGAATACAATTTTTTATGAGAAGGCTTAAAATGCTTGGTTACAATTATGTACAACTTCTTCTAAATACTTAAATTTTTATTTAAATTTTGGATTCCTAAGGGTGTTATTTTTTAGTACTTTTTATTAGCTTTTGTTTTGAGCCTGAAATATAAAGCTTTATATAATTATGTCTCTCTATATCAAATTAGATATGATTATATCGGGTCAAAATCAGGATATGATTCTATATGATTTAATATATTTAGATCTTATCCGATATAATTTTATCCACCATTTTTCGGATCATAGCATATCTTCAATTATATTAAATAAGATATCATTACATATGACATCATATTATTTTTTTTACTCGGGAAGACACACCGCTAAATATCTCTACTGTAAATGGTTTAAGCTATTAAAGGTCTCGTTACTAGATCGTAAATGTAACGAGAACGAGAAAATATGTAACGTGCTATTAAGGATTGATAAATTTGATTTTCAGAATAGTACCAACCAGTTTAAAAATAGTACATTTTCGACCCCTATAGTACCAAAACTTGCATTTTTTTTATAAAATAACAAGTAAGAACTTTCATAAAAATTCATTGTGGATTATATTTTATCCCTGAAAATCGGATTCAATTTCATTTTCAATCGAAAATAATTCGTAGGCGATTTAACTCATTTGATTCATTCAATCATTAAATTAGTTCATGCCAAATTTAATTTATTTGTGAATTTAATCGATTTTTATTTACTTAATTTGTTTACTTTTCAACAGAGATGGGAGTAATTAATTACTTTGTAATGACCATTTCGGGTTTTCATTACCATTAAATCTATAAAATGAAAATTTAAAAAAAATTCATTACCATTACAAAATGTAATTGCAATGGAAAAAATGTTAATTTCATTTGTTTTCTTTACATGTAATGAAACGTTTTTATAATTTTCATTACGATACGCAATGGTAGTAAAAACTAAAAATCATTTTCATTTTTTCTACACTAGGTAGACAAATGAAATTTCATTACCATTACTTAACATAATGATGTAAAGAACGTTATGTTCTTTGTTCTACACTAAAAAATTTACCTTTATGGAAATTTTTTTTCGCAATTTTTTTTGGCAACTAGCCACCAAACTTTGATGTATGTCTCTAGATTATAAATTTAAAAAAACCGCACTTAAAAAATAGCAAAATTATGGCGGAATGCGAAAAAAGACTTTATGGCAGAAAAATTCAATTAAAAAACTTAATCAGCGATTAACATTCTTCAAACAAATATACTGATGCAAAAAGTTTCGTTTTGGCAAATTTTTTTCGCGATTTTTTTTTTTTTGCAACTAACCACCAAACTTTGTTATATGAAATAGGCATTATAGTCCCTAGATTATAAATTTGAAAAAACCGCACTTAAGAAATTGCATAATAATGGTGGAACGCGAAAAAAGACTTTATGGTACAAAAACTGAAATAAAAAACCTAATCAGTGATTAACATTCTGCAAACAAATATATTAATGTAAGAAATTTCGTTTTTGCAAATTTTTTTTCCCGATATTTTTTCGCGATTTTTATTTAACTAGCCACCAAACTTTGTTGTATGAAATGGGCATTATAGTCCCTAGATTACAAATTTTAAGAAAACGGACTTAAAAAATTCAAAAATAATGGTGGGACACGAAAAAAGACTTTATGGTAAAAAAATTTAATTAAAACACTTATTCAGCGATTTACATTCTGCAAACAAAACTATTAATGTAAGAATTTTCCTTTTTGTAAATTTTTTTTCGCGATTTTTTTCGCGGTTTTTTTTAACTAGCTCCCAAACTTTCTTGTAAGAAACGGGTATTATAGTCACTAGAATATAAATTTTAAGAAACCGCACTTAAAAAACTCCAAAATAACGGCGGGACGCGAAAAAAGACTTTATGGTAAAAAAATAAAACACTTAATCAGCGACTTACATTTTGCAAACAAATCTATTGATGTAAAAATTTTCTTTTTTGTAATTTTTTTTTCGCGATTTTTTTCGCGGTTTTTTATAACTAGCTCCCAAACTTTGTTGTATGAAACGGGCATTATAGTCCCTAGATTACAAATTTTAATAAACCGCACTTAAAAAACTCCAAAATAATGGCGGGCCGCGAAAAAAGGCTTTATGGTAAATATATTTTATTAAAACACTTATTCAGCGATTTCCATCCCGCAAACAAATTTATTGATGTAAGAATTTTCCTTCTTGTAAATTTTTTTTTCGCGATTTTTTTCGCGGTTTTTTTAACTAGCCCCAAAACTTTGTTGTATGAAACGGGTATTATAGTCACTAGAATAAAAATTTTAAGAAACCGCACTTAAAGAACTCCAAAATAATGGCGGGATGCGAAAAAAGACTTTATGGTAAAAGAATTGAATTAAAACACTTATTCAGCGATTTACATTCTGCAAGCAAATATATTAATGCAAAAATTTTCCTTTTTGGATTTTTTTTGTTTGCGATTTTTTTTCGCAATTTTTGTTTGCGATTTTTTTTTTGCAATTTTTGTTTTTTTTTTCAACTTGCCACCAAACTTTGTTGTACGAAATGAGTATTATAGTCCTTAGATTATAAATTTAAAAAAAAACGCACTTACAAAATTGCAAAATAATGGAGGATCGCGAAAAAAGACTATGGTACTAGAATTGAATTAAAAAACTTAATCAGCTATTTATGTTCTGCAAACAAATTATATTGATGCCATAATTTTCCTTTATGCAATTTTTTTCGCGATTTTTTTTTTGCACCAAAACTTGGTATCAAATATGCATACCATAGGCCTCAGATTATGAGCTAAAAAATGCTTTTAGTAATTTGTAAACCTTATATTTTTAGAATAAAAAACTTCGACAAAAACGGATTGTAATGAAAAACAAATGGGTGTTTCATTACTATGTAAACATTAGGTAAAAGTAATGAAAATTAAAAAAGGTTCATTTTAATTTTCAAAACAAATGAAAATTAAAAAACATATTCATTACCATTATTTAACGCAATGGTAATGAAAAAAAAACATTACCATTTTTTCAAAAAATGGTAATGATAAAAAAAGGTCCATTACCATTACATCAAGTAATGGTAATGAAAATGTAATGGTAATGATTTTAGCCCATCTCTGCTTTTCAAATATAATATTTTATGTGTTCGTTTTAAACAAACGTTTTTGTATGAAAATTAAAAAAAAAAAATTTTTATTGTTTTTGCCAATTAATTTCTTTTTTAAATAAACTGGATTTCTATAGAATATTTGGAAATAACAAACAGTGTACCAATCAAACTTTGATTGTGCCAAACATGAAATAATTGTGCCACAAATCCCATCACTGATATGCAACTAAAAACAGCTGTTTTGCTCTCTCACGTAAAAACGGAGAAAAAATTCTGTTTTCAACAGAAATGTCCGGCACGTTACTACTCGTTTACGTCTAGTATTCAGCACTATGTGTTTCTCATTAAGCAGGTTGAATCAGCTGATTCGTCACGTTACATTTACGTTCAAGTAATTTAGGCTTAAGGCATATCTATACGGGATAGAAAACTCGCTAGACTTTATGAAAATGCAGCTCTGTAGCAAGACTTTTCACTGCGTGCCAGAAACGGAAATTTTTTTTTCTAAAAATTTCTCGCGTGCCACCTTAAATTTAGTTGTCTTTAAAAGTCCTTTTTTAAAAATTTTTAAAATTTTGAAAATTTCTCTTGAAAAAATGTACATATTTATCAGCGCTACGGATACCCCCATGAAATAATCCCCAAAGGGAAAAATTAAATAACATCCAAGAAATGACGTAAAAATGTTTGACAGTTCTTTAATTTTTGGGGGTTTATTTAATCTTTAAATATTCAGATTATTTCATTATGAAAAAATCCCCAATGAAATAAAATTAAAACAGTTTGAAAATTTAGCCTTTTACGGTGGGTCTCATACTGCAGGTTTAAACTTAGGTTAATAGTTAACCCAAAAATTTGTTGTTGTTTTGTGTACATTTTTTGACATTTTATTTGTTTTTAGTTAAGTTAAAGTTAAACCTACAGTATGAGACCCACCGTTAATTTTTTTTTTTTTTTTGGTTATTCCATTTTTGGTGGTTATTTCATATTGTTAAAAAAAAGTTAAATTATTGGCGCCATTTATTATTTAAGTACATAAGAAACTAGTTGACAAATGTGCTACGGGCAAAAATTTGATTTTGTTAAAATAAATCTCGCGATTTTTATCATCATAATAATGAATAAAAAGCGAATATTATGGATTTGAACAGAGAAATTTCTATTTCAGATGACTCTGCTAAACACGATCAAAACCCAATTTCAAATTCCAACAAAGGGGGTTATTTCATTATGTAACTTATTTTCAGCCTTGATTTCATTGAGGGTAATTTCGTAGCACCTATTTTCCTTTTAAAAAAAACTTGATTTTTTAACATCCAATTTTATTACAAGTTGCTTTCCATTTTTGTGCAATTTTCTGGTACTTTTTATTTCCCCGATTTGAGGTATTTTCTCATCGAAACATTAAATTTTCTGATAGACGAATATGCGAGTTGTGTATTAACATTTTCACGAATAAACTTGAACCGCTGTAGATTTTCTAACGAAACTATTTGAGGTCATGGCCTTATGACTGAGAATTGTTTGTATGTTATTTTTGGCGCTTCACTTTACTCCATATCGCAGAAAAATGGAACTAAAGCTATAACATTAAAGGACTATCGCTAGTGAATGGGTTAATATTTTTAAAAAATTAAAATTTTTTATTTTTCTCTAAACTATGGCCAATCCAATAATAATAAATAGTTCTGTGTATATTTCAAATTGAATTTTAAAATTTAAAAAACTAAAAACAAAAAACCAAAAAAAATCTTAAAAAACAAAAATTTTAGTTTTCGATTTTCAGCTGACCTTGTACTGCTCTGAGATTATCTGGCTACAAGTTATCCTATAGAAAGCTACATCTCTCTACATCTCTCCTTAGAAAGCTACATCTCTCTAGTATCAAACACAATAGTTTAGTAAAAAACGCCTCACAAGATTTTCTAAAATAGCAAAAAGTAAAAATGGGACATATATCAACCATTGGTCGTCTAAGGGTTAACCATATTTCTTTAAACAAAAAATGGTGGCAATACAGAGTTTTGTTAATTTTAAAAGACGATTTACAAGCTCTATGAACAATTTCACCATTATGGAGTTAAATCACACATTTTTGTAGCGAAATTTAACATTTAACTGAATTTTTTGCTGGTTTTCTAATAGTTTAAATTTTTTGAAAATATTCAACAAAACGTCGCGTGCCATCTAAAATACACTCGCGTGCCACTACTGACACGCGTGACATAGTTTTGCCAACCCTGCACCAGACCATTGACAATTGTCATACATAATTTCTTTCATTAGTAACAATTTCTAAGATGTCTTGTACCATTATTTAAAATTTCAGTTTATTAAATGATCCTTTCGGTATTTGGAGGAAAAAATATTCTTTAAAATACAACAATTTTAATAAGAACAAATACTTGATAACTAGAGATGATGCTTTTACGATAAAAATTAATGCCAACTATATTAGAGATGACAAATTTAGCTCAAACTCTAGAGAGTGAGATGTTTTTTGCTATATCTCTATCTCGCTAGACTTTACGAAAATGCAGCTCTGTATAGGTTTAAAAAATGTAATCTCTAGATCGTTGACAATTTCTGTCACACACAATTTATTTAATTAGAACAAATTATTAAAATGCTTTGTTGAATTTTTGAACATTTCAGTTTATTAAATGCACTTTTTGGTATTTGGAAAAAAATAATTGTCTGAAATAAAAAAAAAATAAAAACAAATGCTTGGCAGTTATAGATGGTACTTCTGCGATAAAAGTGCACATACAATTTTTTATCGTAAAAGTACCACCTCTAGTTGTCAAGTATTTATTGTATTAAAATTCATTTATTTCAAAGAGAAATTTTTCTCCAAGTACCAAAAGGCTCCTTCTGTCACCAACTGTCGATGGTCTAGAGATTAAATTTCGTAGACTTATACACAGCTGCATTTTCATAAAGTCTCACGATATTGTTTTATTACAAAAACCAACTTCTTAAAAGATTTTAGTGAAAAACGAGTAAAAAAGCTAAAGTCGGGCATGCCGACTATACAATACCCTACACCAGTCTAGTTAAAAGCCAACCAATGTTTGGATCCGAAATTCAAATGGGTTAAGATGGGACTTGTGTCAAAATTTTCTATAAAATGATAAAAGAAGATAAAATCGTAAATATAGCCCATATGGGCGATAGGTCCAAACATGGACCGATTCTATCTAGAATCTACAGGCTTTGTTCTTGGGACCATGTGAGTCAGCGAACCAAATTTCATTGAAATATCTTCGAATTTGCGACCTGCAACGTGTAAAAAAGCCAATTTTGGGGGGACCATTATATGGGCACCAGGTCTAAACATGGACCGATTTTAACCAAAATCAATAGGCGTCGTCCTTGGATCGGCGTAAGTCGGTGTGCCAAATTTCATCAAAATATCTTAATATTTGCGACTTGTAACGTGTAACCAAGCCAATTTTGGGGGGACCCTTATATGGGCACTAGGTCTAAACATGGACCGGTGTGAACCAAAATCAATAGTCTTCGTCCTTGTGTCAACATAGGTCTGTGTACCAAATTTCATCAAAATATCTTAATATTTGCGACCTGCAGCGTAAAAACAATATAATTTTGTGGGGACCCTTATATGGACCGATTTTAACCAAAATCAATAGTCTTCGTACTTGGGCCGACATAAGTCGGTGTACCAAATTTCATCAAAATATCTTAATATTTGCGACCTGTAGATTGTTCACAAGAATGCATGGACAGACAGACGGACAAACGGACATCGTGAAATCGAAATAAAACGTGATTCTGAGTCGATCGGTACCTTATAGTAGGTGGGCCTAGGTCCAATATTTTTTAGTGTTACAAACATCAGCACAAACTTATTATACCCTGACCACGTAGTGGTGTAGGGTATAAAAACTTTATAAAAAATGCACATTTCAATAGAATTCGGATACACTCACAATATATTTTCCATAACCGATTGAGGTTTATTTAAAAAGTAATAGGTAAAGTTTGTTTTCAATTGAAGGATCAATTAAAATACATTGAAACATATTAGGCCTTTTTTTAGTCACTGGATTTATTTTTGGATTTATTTTATTTTGCTTAAAAATCTACATTTTCTTAATGAATTTTAAAAATTTTATATTTTTATTCAAGTCTAACGCTTATTCGCTACTATAATGTGAAAGAAAAAATTTAAATTTTGCGGCAATGCAATTTCTGGAATTAAATTAAGCTAAATCCGAAACGGATTTATTTATTTTATAAATCCGTTTTGGATTTATCTTAATTCCATTCCCGTGCTCACATTTTTACAAAATTTAATAAATTTCTTTCACATTATATTAGCGCATAACTATTAGATTTAGCTAAAAATATTAAATTTTGAAAATTAAATAACAAAATGTGGATCTTTTAACAAAATAAAATAAATCCAATGATTAAAAAAAGGCCAATTGTTTAATTTTTAAATTCGTTAATAAAAAACAAACCAAAACAAAATATGTATCGTCTGTAGGAGTGATTATTTTCAGTCAAATATTCTATTTTTAGATTTCTATTTTTATAAAAAATAATTTAAATAATTTCGTTGTTTTCTGTTTTAAAACAAACAATTCAAATATTTTCGGTTTTTTTTGTTAAAATAGTTTGTTTATATACAAAATTATTTCAATTCAAATTACAAGAAATTCTTTACTCATGCACACAAACATAGCCAATAAAAATATGAACGTGTGTGTTGTGTGTGAGTGTTTTGAAAATCCAAACAAAAACAAAACTTTCAAATATGAAAAAACAAACCACAAACTCTTGTTTTTTTACGTTTTGTCAGTCAAAAATTGATGATTGTTTTAATAGACTTTTCAATTATTTTTATTTCTTTTATGGATTGTTTAAACAATGTTTGAAAATAAAAAGCAAAATGGTTTGAATATAATTAAAAATCAGTAGTCCTTTTTCTAATTGCATTTTCAATTAATTTAATATGTATTTTAGGTTGTTTTTAAGGATAAAATATTGTGAGATTTTTCTGCAATATAAAATGGATATTTGGAAAATCCAAAAACCAGTTTGAACTAAAAAACTAAAATCCGGATTTTAAATATAAAACAGGCGGTATATATCGAAAACCGATGTTTCAAATGGTTCGAAAACTTGACAAATCTGCTTAAGCTACAGAATTGAAAATTTAAATGTCAACGTTGTAGTTTATGTTAACGTAGTGAATAATTTAAAAATTACCATGGATAGTAACCGAAAGAATGGGGTTATCGGTAAGGGTAACGCTATTTTAGATTATTTCGGTAATGGTATTTTAAGGGTAACGTTATTTCATTTATTTCGGTATCGGTATTTTAAGGATAAGGGTTTTTTAGTTATTTCGGTAACGGTATTTTAAGGATAACGGTATTTTCATTATTTCGGTAACGGTATTTTGATTATTTCGGTAACGGCATTTTAAAGTTAGCGATATTTCAGTTATTTCGGTAACGGTATTTTAAGGATAACGGTAGTCAGTTATTTCGATGCATCCCGCAATTTTTTTGACAAAAAACAAACGAGATTAAAAACAAAACCAATTTACCAACTTAAAGTACGAAAAATACTCAATCCCCACGTGCAATTACCAAAAGCAGAAAATTAAAAATAACAGTAACGGTATTTTATGGGTAGCGGCATTTCATTCATTTCTGTAACTGTATTTTAAGGGTATCGATATTTCATTTATTTCGTTATCGGTATTTTAAGGATAACGGTATTGCAGTTATTTCGGTAACGGTATTTTAAGGCTAACGGTATTTCGGTTATTTCGGGAATGGTATTTTAGGGGTAACGGTAGTCAGTTAAACGGGTTTTGAATCGATAACGGTATTTTAGCGGTATTGCCTGCCAACCCTGAAAATTACAGAATAAAATTAGTAGCAAATTTTGTTTAGTACATATGTTACCAATGCGATATTTATTTAGAGTCTACATATATTTTACTACAATTAAGTTAGGTTGAAAAGAAGAATTGGAAGTGAAGATATCCTTCACAACAGACTCCCAAGCAGACTTTAAAGCAGGTAAGAAAAAACTCTATACTTGAATTTAAAAATCTATGACAGCTGCATTTGTGCGGTAATCTATAAATGTTGGCTTATGTCATACCCATATAAATTTGACATTAGCCAACATTTAGTGTTAACTCTAAATGTTACTAATGTCAAATTTGTTTGGGAATGACAGAAGCCAACATTGATAGCTTGCCGCACGAACACAGCTGAATATTTGGGCTTGTATTCAGAAAAATGTTTTGAATTTTATTAAACTGTAATAAAAAAATTAACATTCAAAACAACTACAAAAATCCTTCAATTAGCTTCTAATAAGACAAAAACTTTTTTCTGAATAACCATGTTGAAATTTTATTATTATTAAAATAAAAATCCCAAAAATGTGTGTATTTTGAATTTGAAAATAAAACTCTCAAAACTTACGGTGCGTCTTTCATACTGTAGGTTTAACTTAACTATCAAATAAAAGAAAATGATAAAAAATTGTATACAAAACAACAACAATTTTTTGGGTTAACTATTAGTTAACGCTTAAACCTTAACGAGTGTTGTAGAATCTTTGAATAGGTTTTTGAATAACACTATACAACAGCCTAAAAAAACCTCCTTTTCCGACACATATTTTCCAATAAATACCCAGTAGCAAATAGTCGAACTAGTTCTAAAAAGTACTAGTTTTTTGACTAGAAACTACAAAACTAGTTCTCAAAATAATCATTTTGAACCAGTTGTGTACAAGTTAAATACGATCTATATAGGGACTGTAAAATAAATTAAAATGCGAGATTTGAAATTCTCATTTCGTTTATATTTGTATTTAATAAAACGTCAGAAATTGCAAATAAACACCCAATTTTTTTTACTGTAAATTGCCTTGAGGTGCAAATCAACTGGTACATTACTAGTACCGAAGAGCCACTCCGGAACTAGTTCGGTAAATTTCTCATAAGTACCAGTAGAGCTCCCTGTTTTTATTCTTAAAACAATTTTGAACCATTTGTGTACCTATTAGTTTCATTGAAACAATGCGAGACTATTTCGGAAGATTAAATTTAAATAGGAGTTGTGAAATTCTAGTTTTGTTTACATGTGTTGTTAGTAATTTTTAACAAAATTTCATTGATTTCTAAAGTATATTTTTCTTTTTTAACATATGAAATGCATAAAAGGATAATTTTGATTTTCATATATTTATCCCGGTTTTCAAAATATTTTCAATATTAAATAATATAAAAAAAAATTGCTGGTTGTTTACTTGAATATTAGATAAAATATTATTATAATCTTAAGTCTAATAAGATGTCGACCCCCCTCTGGAGGCTATATGCAGTCACACTTGCCATTTTAACCGTGTTTCGGTTTTATTAGACCTAGCGGGTCCCAGCGTCCCCCTTAATACCAAATAGAAAAAATTTCTTTTTTAATTCCAGAGGGGGTCATAATTTTTTTTTTTTTGAGCGGTGCCCGAAAACACTAAATTTTTCCATTTTTAACTACCTAAAATTTACTAAAATGGACCTAGCGCAAATTTCATTTCCGGATCATGAAACAAAATACATATCTGAAATTGTGAGAAAATTTCCTTTTATTTGAGTCGTCACACGTGCCATTTTGGGCGTGTATCGGCCCGGCCCCCTTAACACCCTTAAACCAGGCAAACTAGTACGAGTTCTACCGCCTCTCTATACAAACAACTATAGAATTTAACATGGAGATGTCATAGGGATGGGGGCAATTGTCGCCAAACTCCCACTTTGGTACTAGTTGAATAACTAGTTTGGAACATACAATTTAAGGACGAAAAATAGGGAGTGAAACAGGTACTAATGTGACACTCGCGGAACCAGTTCCGAAGTGAGTCTTTGGAAATAGTACACTAAAAGAAAAAAGTCCGTAAAAAATTTAGTTAAAACTACTAAAAATTAGTTAAAAATTATGCTGCAGAAAAAAACTGTTAAATTAGCAGATTATTTTTGCTATATATTAGTAATATAGGAACAGCAAAAAAAAACCCGTTAAATATACAGAATTTTAGTTATATTTGAGCTAAATTTTTGTAAATGGAGAATAGCAAATTAACCTGCTAAAATCAGCAAAAAATTTTGCTAAATAATTAGTAGCCTAAAAAATTAAAAATTTTCGAAGTTTTTTTTCGATTTTTCTTAAATGCAAATAAAAATCTAGAATTTTGAAAACAGCAGTTTACAATTTTTTAGCAAATATTTCTGCTGATTTTAGCAGAATAGACTGGTATTTGCATTCAACTAAATTTAGCTTAAAAATAACAAAAGTTTTGTAGATATAAAAGTTTTTTTTGCTATTTTTATTCTACAAATATTTAGCAAAACTTTCTGCAGATTTTACAGTACAATTTGCTATTTTCAATTAACTAAAAGTTAGCCTAAATATAACTAAAATGCTGTAAATTTAACAGTTTTAATTTTGCTGTTCTCATTTTACTAGTATTTAGTAAAAAATACTACTAATTTTAGTAGTTTTTTTTTGCAGCATCATTTTAAACCAATTTTTAGTACTTTTTCTGCTATTTTTACAGATTTATTTCTATGAGTGTACTGTACCAGTTGGTTCCTATCTGAATTATATAGATAAAAACAAAGGGTTTTTCTTTGATAAAATGTAGTTTAGACCGATAGTTTCCTCTTACTGAGATAATTATATCCATGTACCAAATGTATTTTAAAATATTTTGTGTTTATGCTTTCTAATGACAATAAAACATTTTAGTGTATATTTGCAAACTCAGAATGTATTATTACATATTCCAAACAAAGGTAACCAAAACTATTATTCCAAAACTCGTATTTGAATTCAATCTTTTGAATCAGTCTGCACAGTTTCAGTGAAACTATTAGGTATACAAATTGTTAGGGGAAGAACAAGAAGCTATACTGGTACTCATAAGAAATTTACTAAACTAGTTCTGGATTGAGTCTTTGGCACCAGTATTGTACTAGTTGATTTACACCTCAATTCAATTCACAATAAAAAAAACTTAACCGATTGTTTACAAATTCTGATTTTTTATTGAATATAAATGCAAAAAAAAAAATAATTTCAAATTTCTTTTCAAATCCTGGTAATTTTTTTAAAAGTCTCTACATCCCAGTGTAGAAACGGTAATGATATATCATTATTTTTTGGACTACCAGCAATGACACCCACTTACCTACTGCATTATTTTAAAACATATAATAATGAGTTACTGATAATGAATAATTTTTATCATTATTTCAAATAGAAAACAATTTTCTAATTTTTTTGAAAATTTTTTGAAATCTAATTTTAGACTCAATATTTTTTAAACACTGGTAAGGATATATGTAACCACATATGTTTTTATTTTTGGTGTGTTGGCGAGTAAGCTTGCTTGTGTGAATCAGGTCAATTATGTTTTTATCTATTAAATATTACATGTCGATATATGTAGCTCAGATGGTAGAGCTATTGACTAGCAATCTGTAGACCCAGGTTCGATTCCCGCACCAGCAAATTTTATTTAAAAAAAAATACAATAAAAAATATTTTTTTTTATATAATTTATTTTTTCGAAAATCTATTTTTAGACTCATTATTTTGTCAGTACTGGTAAGCACATAGGTAACGATATATTTTTTGATTTTTCGTATGCTGGTTTGTAACCATAACTCATTATTTTTCGCGACATCGCCATATAAAGGTAATAAGAAATGTAATAACAAAAGTAACTAGTTACCATTACCAAGTATGTGGTTATGTAACCACATATCTGGTAATAATTTTCTACACTGGGATAGATCGTATTTAACTAGTACACAACTGGTTCAAAATGATTATTTTGAAAACTAGTTATGTAATTACTAGTCTAAAAACTAGTACGTTTTAGATCTAGTTCGACCATTTGCTACTGAGACCATACCCAGTAGCAAATGGTCGAACTAGTTCTAAAATATACTAGTTTCTTGTCTAGTAATTACATAACTAGTTCTCAAAATAATCATTTTGAACCAGTTGTGTACTAGTTAAATACGATCTATGTAGAGACTGATTAAAAAAATTACCTGAATTAAAATATGAAATTTGAAATTATTTTTTTTTGCATTTATATTTAATTAAAAAATCAGAGTTCGTAAATAAACACTTAAATTTTTTTATTGTGAATTGAATTGAGGTATAAATCAACTGGTACAGTACTGGTGCCAAAGAGTCAATTCTTCCAAAAACAATAATCTTTAAGAATTTGTATACCTAATAGTTTCATTGAAACTGTGCAGAGATTTCAAAAGATTGAATTTAAATACGAGTTTTGAAATACTACCTTTGTTTGTAATACGTGATACATTCTGAGTTTGCAAATAAACACTAAAATGTTTTATTGTCATTAGAAATCATAAACACAAAATATTTGAAATTTCATTTGGTAAATGGATATAATTATCTCAGTAAGAGGAAACTATCGGTCTAATCTGCGTTTTATCAAAGGAAAAACCTCTGTTTTTTATCTATATAATTCAGATACAACCAACTGGTACAGTACTATTTCCAAAGAGTCACTTTGGAACTAGTTCCGTGATTGTCACATTAGCACCAGTTTCGCTCCCTGTTTTTCGTCCTTAAATTGTAATTTTCAAACTAGTTATACAACTAGAACCAAAGTGGGAGTTTGGCGACAATTGCCCCCATCCCTATGACATCTCCATGTTAAATTCTACAGTTGTTTGTATGGAGAGGCGGTAGAACTCGTACTAGTTGCCTGGTTTAAATAAATTAGTACATAACTGGTTCTGAACTAGTATTTTTTGCAACTGTGTATAGAAAAAAATTTCCTTTTTTAATTTCAGAGGGGTCGTATAATTTTTTTTAGCGGTGCCCGAAAAAGTAAACTTTTGCCCACATTCGTTTTTCATTACTTGCGGTTTTTGTCGAAGTTTTCTATTTTAAACACATGAGGTTGAGAAATACCTTAAAGCATCCGAGGCCGAGTTATCCATACACTTATAGAAAAAAGTTTGTAGAAATGTTAGTAAAACTGTTAGTATTTCAACTTAACAAATTTTTAACTAATTTTTAGTTAAAATTTAATTTTTAGTTCATTTTTTTGCTACCTCCACATTACTAACTTACAAATTTGTTTGCTATTTTTTTTGCTGAATTTAGTTACTAATTTTTAACAATAAATTTGCTAACTTTACCGTATTTTGCTGAATTTTAGTTACTAATTTTTAACAGAAGATTTGCTAATTTTACAAATTTTTTGTAAACTAAACCACCAATTTTGGAGGGCTTATAAACAGAATGTTAAATGACTCATAAAAATTACTGCATATTTTTAACTCGCCAAAAATAATGCGAAAAGTTTTTAAATAAAGCTAAATTGAAATGGTTGAAAATTTGTCCTACTCATAAAATATCTAAATTATTAAAATTTATGAAAAAAGTTTCTATTTATCCCCAGGAAAAATATGTGTAAGTCATTCAAAACAAACAACTTTTTAATTGGTTACAATGGAGCGATAAGTGATCTTTTTCTGTTTCGAACGTATGTGCTTTAAAACAACTTTCAAAAACGTATATATAATCTTGTTTTTTCTTTCTAGATGCATTTGTTTGTAAATTACGAATTTATTAGAGATTTCATTTTTTTCTCTAAAAAAATGAATAAAATTTCGCGTACTTTATTAATTTACGATTATTTACATATTTTTTAATTATTCGTACATATTTTAAAAAATACTTCAATTGCAGTTCCCATTGAAAAAGGGAAGGAAATAAAGAATTGGATCCCAATGAATATCCTGGACTATGACCCAAATATGAATTCTTCTTTTCACTAAATGCAAATATATAAAACTTAACAATTAAAATGTATTGTTAAGGCTCTATGTAAGTCGCTCGCGTCACCAAAGAAATATGTTAATAAAATTTGTTGCAATGTTAACACATTTTATCATTTAAAACCAAGGTTAGTTACCCTTATCGTTAAAATACCGTTATCGCTAAAATACCATTTCAAATTGATAAAAAAATTTCCCAATACCGTTATCGTTACCGATACCGTTATTTTTATGGGCAGTTACCGGTATTTATTAATTTATATAAAAAATGACAATTTTTTAACTTTTTTATTTTATAATCTTGAGTTATATTTGCAACAAAATTTATAGAAAATAATTTTAATTACTAAAACTACCAGCATTGAATTTATAGGTTAAAAATCTGTATTTTTAAGACTTAAAAGCAAGAATATGCTATGTTTTTACTTGTTTTTATATGTTTTTAACGTAAAAACATATAAAAATACCGGTACGTACCGGTATTGCTGTTTCGATAACGGTATACCGCTACCGAATCAATCTTAAATACCGTTACCTTTACCGTTACCGAAACAAACGAAATTCGATACCGTTACCGTTATCCTTACCGTTATTCGTTTCGGTAACGAACCTTGTTTAAAACAGACCCGTCAAGAGTTTGGTTAACAGAGGTTGAGCATCCTACAATCCTTTACCCGTTGCTTGTATACAAAAAGATTTATAAATGTCACCTGCTTTAAATGTCGATATGCTTTAATTGACTCTACACCTTGAAAGTCGTAAAATAAAACTAAATAAATAATTCTATAGTGACAAAAAATATATTATTTCTTCAACTCAAAAACAGATCATAAAAAAATGACTGCCGTCAACTTTAAAATGTCAAGAGGATTTTGCCATTTAAAGTTACAAATTTAAATTAAAGTTAAAAAGTATTCGCCTTCGAAATATGTCTTGGAAAAAACTGTTCTCCAACGGTTTTGGGATTCTTTAATGAATTTAAAGCTAAAATTTCAATCATAGATCTGCGGCTTGAGCAAATTTATAATGATGTCGTTATTACTGTAGAGTTTTTAAAATGTAGATGCTTTTCTTTCCTTTATTTGTTAAAATGAAAAAAAAAGAAATATGAAAAAATTGTTTCATAGTAGGCTTTAATATTCTGAAAATTCCTTGAGTAATGTTTTTAAAAAATTTAATCAGGGTAGGTTATATATAACTTTTAAGCCCAGTTTTTAGGATGTAGATTATCTTTAAACTTAGTTTATAACTGGAATACTGCTTCTAAAATGTGATATATTTTATTTGCTTTCAATGAATACCGAAATTCTAAACGAGAAATAGTTGTTCAGGAAAATTTTTCTTAATAAAATTGAAATGGCTGATATAATTCGTTTTTGGTTTAACTAAACCAAGTTTAACTGACATCCCAAAAACTCGGCCTTAGTGTATTAATCTTATTTAATTCAATATCGTATCCTTTTTGAATTTAAAGACTGAAGAAAACATGTTACAAACTTATTTAAAAAAAACTGTGGAACAAAAATTAAACATAAATTTTGGTTTTGTCTGATTTTGACTTAATCGAATTGATTCTGATGCAAAAGAAGTATTTCCTTAATACTACAAATAATAATAAATTGAAGCTTTTGTTACACAATAGGTTCAGAAATGGGCTCTGTAAAGGCTAAACATTAAAATTGGCTCTAAAATATGCTATTTCAGACATTATAAAAAGCACATTTAAATCACTTTGAAAAATGTATTATATTATATATTATAAAGAGTACTTCTAAATCACTCTAAAAATGCAAACAAAATGTACTCGTATTGATGTGATGAAAATGTATACCTAAAAACCATACTTTTATTAACATCATGTAATCACTTTTAAATTACTAACAAAATGCTTAAATTGAACTACTGACAACATGGGACATCACGTGTAAAATAAATCAGTGTTAGAGCTAAATTATAACTATGTACTTCACAATCAGTTGATGCTATTCGGAGTGCTTTTAAAATAACTTTTTTGTAATGACTTTTTTTCTGGGTCGTAATACATTAATTTTCAAAGATCAAGGTTTATTTTGGACGAACCATTTTAATATGAAAATTGTGATTAAAAGGAGCAAGTGGAGTTTACGGGGATGACCCTAATTTTTCCCCCCAATATTGTACTTTCTAAGCTTATTTAAATACGATATTTTTAATCGGCCACACCTTTTTTCCTGTGGGTGGAGCTTTAGAGGTGAAAATGGAAATTCAAATAAATTCGGAAGTACATATCCGATCAGCAAACAATGAAAATCAAAAGGGTCTCTGAAATACATTGTCCCAATCAGAAAAATACAAACGGGAAAGCGGTGGTAAAGCACTTTAACAGATGGTACAAGTACTGGCAAAAAGTGCTTTCCCATTCCCAAAATGATATCATTAGACAAAAGGACTGGCTGTCCAAAAAGCGGCGGAAAAGCACTGGAGGAACAAAATTGGTGGTCTGGAAATATATTTTCCAAAATAAAATTTAAAAAAAGTTCATATGTATTTTTTTGGTCCTGCCGTGATTTCAACCCAGGGCGTCAGATTGGCAGACGATTGCTTTATCAGTGGGTAGAGACATAACGAGACACTTTTTTTTTTTTTTTGAAAAAAAAAATACTTTTTTAAAAAAAATGTTTTTAAAAAAGTACTTTTTTCAGAAAAAAGTTCATTTTTATATGACAGTCTTTCTATGGTAATACAACAAACTACTATAAGTTGTATATTCATATCGTCACCTGAAATGCAAACGGACGTAACTACACAAAAATTCGAAATCGAGTTTTTTATTCGTTTTATCAAACTACATGTTCACAAAAAATTTTAGACTTCTACGGTCAAAAACGGCGACTTTATTAAAGAAATTCAAACGGACGTAACTACAAGTGCATGTATTTCTTGATGCAAAAAGACGTAACTACACTCTTGTATGAAAAATATACAAGCACATGTATTGTGTAAGCTTGTCAGCGTTGCCACAATGGGAATTCAAAATTACCCGCAATACAAATGACAATTTATCTGCGGAATTCAAAAAAACCTTTTTCAGAATATTAGTAGACAAAAAACAGCAACAAAAAGCTGTTGTATCTCCAAATTTTAGTTATATTTAAGTTAAATTTTGTTGAATGAAAGTAACAATTTTCCAGTTAAAATAAATAAAAAAATAATATTTGCTTAACAATAGTTTTTAGTCGACTAAAATTAAGCAAAATTTGTTTGCTGATTTTAGCAGGGTGAGTTGTTATTTCCAATTAACTAAAACATAGCTAGAATTTTATTCTTGCTGTTTTATCTTACTAATATTTAGCAACCCAATTCTGCTAGTTTTGGCAGTTTTTTCTGCAGGGCCCCTTCTATATAGTTTTTTTTTCAATTTTAAAAGATAAACCACCAAACATCATCTAAAAACTTACTAAGGATAACCGATTGGTTTGTCTGTGGCAACAGAAATTCGGTGAATAGAATAGATTTTCGGTTGAAACAAAATATATTTGAATTATATCAGCAACACATTTGACTCCGACAGCCAAATAATTCGGTTACTGCCAACCATTTAGTTGGCAATAAATTCGGTTGTCACAATGAATCCGTTTTCTTTGTGTATAATAAATTACAGAAGAACTTCGAACTTTTTTTTAATGAATTATCTTAAAAATCAAATTCCTCTTTTTGAATTGGAACTGTCGGAGTTAGTATTACTTTATTCAATTAACTAAAAAATCTGAAAATATAATTTATCCAATTCATGCATAGAATTCTTTTTTAATTGTATAATTTATCCGATTACCCAAAAACTACGCATGAAAGAAATTACCCGCGCTCTATCCACGAAGGCAAAAATTACCCGCGATTTGTGGCAATTTGTTTTTTCATTTAAAATTCCTCAAATATCTGTATTAAAAATACATGTGTTTTTCTTTTAGTTTAAAAATGAACAACATAAATCCTTTTTCTTCTTTTTTTTAATAAAATATAAACATTTAGATAAAAAAATAAATAAATTAAAATATAAATATATAAAATATAATATAAGTATTTTTATTAAAAAAGCTTGAAAAATTTACTAACATAACATGGATGTTTTAATTTTTGTGGCGTTATTGGTTCTACATCTAAAAATGACTTTAGTGTAGTTACGTCTTCTTGTTTCAGAAAAAAACAAGTCAAAAGGACGCAACTAACAAAAAAATATATAAAAATAAAACAAAAATTGTTAAAAAACATACTTGGGATTTTTTCATTGGCATTGAAATTTCATTATCATTAGTTGACTAATGCTAATGGCAAAAAAATTTCATTACCATTTAATGGTACTGAAATTTTTTGGCATTAGAATTTGTAATACTAATGCTAATGAAATCGCACTAATGCCTTAAAAACTATGAACAATTGTAAAAAAAACATTTGTTTACAAAAAAAGGGGGATGGATAGAATGCTTTTTTTCAACTAGCCACCGAACTTTGTTCTATGAAATGGGTGTTATAGTCCCTAGATTACAAATTTTAAAAAACCGCACTTAAAAAATTGCAAAATAATTGCGGAACGCGAAAAAAGTCTTTATGGTACAAAAATTTAATTAAAAAACTTAATCAGCGATTTTCATTCTGCAAACAAACATACTGATGTAAGAATTTTCCTTTTGGCCATTTTTTTCCGCGATTTATTTTTTCAATTAATCACCGAACTTTGTTCTATGAATTGGGTATTATAGTGCCTAGATTATAAATTTTAAAAAACCACACTAAAAAAATTGCAAAAATTTATGGTACAACAATTGAATTAAAAAACTTAATCAGCTATTTTCATTCTGCAAACAAACATACTGATGTAAAAATTTTCCTTTTTGGAAATTTTTTTCCGCGACTTTTTTTTTCGCGATTTCTTTTTTTAATTAATCACCGGTATTTTTTCTATGAATTGGGTATTATAGTCACTAGATTATAAATTTTAAAAAACCACACTTAACAAATTGCATAATAATCGAGGAACGCGAAAAAAGACTTTATATTTATAGTAAAAAAGTGGAATTAAAAAACTTAATCAGCGATTTTTATTCTGCAAACATACTCACTGATGTAAGAATTTTCCTTTTTGTAAATTTTTTTTCCGCGACTTTTTTCGCGATTTCTTTTTTCAATTAATCACAGAACTTTTTTCTATGAATTGGGTATTATTGTCCCTAGATTATATATTTAACAAAATCGCACTTAAAAAATTGTAAAATAATCGTGAAACGCGAAAAAAAACTTAATCAGCGATTTTCATTCTGCGAACAAATATACTGATGTAAGAATTTTCCTTTTTGCAAAATTTCTTTTACGCTGCATTTTTTCGCGGTATTTTTTGAAACTATCCACCGAACTTTATTCTATAAATTGGGCTTATAGACCCTAGGTTATGATTCTAAATAATCACAAGTAATAAATTGCAAAATAATCGCGGAACGCGAAAAAAGGCTTTATGGCACAAAAATATATAAAAAACTTAATCAGCGATTAACAATCTGCAACTTTTGTACCATAAAGTCTTTTTTCGCGTTCCGCGATTAGTTTGCAATTTTTTAAGTGTGGTTTTTTAAAATTTATAATCTAGGGACTATAATACCCAATTCATAGAACAAAGTTCGGTGATTAATTAAAAAAAGAAATCGCGAAAAAAGTCGCGGAAAAAAATCCAAAAAGGAAAATTCTTACATCAGTCTGCAGAATGAAAGTCGCTGATTAAGTTTTTTAATTCAATTGTTGTACCATAAAGTCTTTTTTCGCGTTCCGCGATGATTTTGCAATTTTTAAGTGCGGTTTTTTAAAATTTATAATCTACGGACTATAATACCCAATTCATAGAACAAAGTTCTGTGATTAATTGAAAAAAGAAATCGCGATAAAAGTCGCGGAAAAATGAAAATCGCTGATAAAGTTTTTGTACCATAAAGCTTTTTTTTCGCGTTCCGCCATTATTTTGCAATTTTTTAAGTGTGGTTTTTATAAAATTAGAATCTGGTTACTATAATATCCATAACTCATACCAAAGACTGGTGATTAGTTTAAAAAAAAAAGTTTGCGTAAATAATTTTGCAAAAAGTAAAATTCTTGCATCAATATATTCCTTTGCAAAATGTAAATCGCTGATTAAGTATTTTAATTAATTTTTTATACCACAAAACCCTCTTCGAATTTCGCATTTGCAAGCTCAGAATTGAATTTGAAATCTATAAAATGACGTTTACAAATGCCAATTCTTTCTTATAATTGAGGCATTAGTAATCGTAATGAATTTACTATAAAATTGGCATTAGTAATGAAATCGATGTATTTAAAAGCATTAGCATTAGTCCAAATAATAATAATGCCAAAAATTTCATTAGCACTAGTTTCAATTTAATGGTAATGAAATCACCAATTAATTTGTCCAAATAATTAATTAGTCCCATGTATGTTAAAAAATAAATAAATCTCCATACCATAAGTAAAATTTGGAAATACTGCAAAGAATAGTTTATTATTATTGATTTTATAACGTTTTTTGCTTCTCCTATAAAAAAAATAAAAGTAGTTACGTCCGTTTGTATTTAAGGTGACGATATAAAAATACCACTGTCTTTTTCGGGAGGTAAATTCTATCAATATTTAGAGATATCTGTCTACTTTGTGGAACAAAAATATTCTGAAAATTACAATAGAATTCAGAAAGTACGGCATTTTCCATACATTTACATGAAACAGCCACGGTCTTTTTCGGGTAGTAGTACAGCGTTTTTACACAGTGATTCCAAATGAGTTAAAAATTTACAAAAATTATCTGAATGTAAATTCGACCAACAATTGTAGCGAGTTTTTTAGGCGTGGAACAAAAATGTTCCGCAAATCGAACTAGACTCCAGAAAGTGCAGTGATTTCTATACATTTCTATGAAAATGCCACGGTCTTTATCGGGTAGTAGTAAACGGGTTTTATGGGAGTATTAACACCCAACGGGCAAACATTTGAACCATTTTGCTTTATTTCGCTTAGTTTTCGAGTTATAGGCGAGA
Organism: Leucophora obtusa; assembly: GCA_949987735.1. Taxonomy (NCBI): domain Eukaryota; kingdom Metazoa; phylum Arthropoda; class Insecta; order Diptera; family Anthomyiidae; genus Leucophora; species Leucophora obtusa. Next base: position 93,804,115 of record OX465296.1, read on the forward strand.
AACCAAATAAATGTCCTTTTGGTTCTAGCATTAGTAGTTTATGATATATTTGCAATTTTATAATCTAGCAGAGTTAACTAAAATTTGATTTCACTAAACGGGTTTTATGGGTGTATTAATACCCGAAAGGCAAAAACTTTAACCGTTTTGCTCTATGTCGCTTAGTTTTCCAGATATAGAAAAATACCGCGGCAGTTTCATGTGACTGTATATAAAATGCAGCACTTTCTGAATTCTAGTGTAACTTTTGAAATATTTTCGTTTCACGACCTACGCAGATGTCTATAACAGAGATACAAGCCGGTCCATTCCGTCGGCTGGCGGCGGCTAATGGGTAAAATGGTCGGCGGCGATTGATTTTTGGAAAATGAGCCTCAAAAGCATAGGCGTTGGCTGGCTAAAAAAAATAGTGTCGACTGCCGGCGGCTAATCGGCTAACGTCGGCTAAAATACAAATTTTCAAAGAATTTCGACAGATACATACACGCAAAAATATCGAATTTATAAAAATTGATCTTAAATTTAACAATGTCGTTGTCAAAGTTATAAATACATTTGTTGAATTTTGCACTTATTGTAACAATTTTCAGATCAACTAAAATCTAATTTCTGTTAAACTAATAACCTCAAACCTACTAAATTAGAATTAACAAAAATACATATTAATGACAATATTAATTGTATTTGGTCTATACGACGCCCAACAACACTTTACTATAATAAATTTTTTGTTGGGCCAACAGACATATTATTTTGAGCGTATAAGTTAAACATTGGGAAGTAGTTTATTAAATTAATTAGGTTGTTCACAAGGGACGTGTTATCTGTTGCATCGTCCTAACAAAAAACAGAGTTGTTAAAATTTTTATTTGACTTTAACAACGATTTGGGTTTTCTATCTGTTAGCACACTAAAGCCCCCCATACATTTGCAATATTATGTCCAATATAATGGCACAGTATTTTCATCGTTTTGCCACACACCATACAATAAATTGCAACATATATGTAACAAAAGATCGCCACAATATTTTATGCAATATATGAATTCAACATAACCTCAAAATGCACACAAACATAAACAGCGCAAAATTAAAATTGCACAGTGTTGCCAATAGATTATGCAATATTTCAAACTGTCCAATAAAAATCAAGTGTTTTGATTCACTACATAATATTGCTCAACCTTAAATTTAATACATACACGGTCAATATGCTAGCACCATTTGGAAAGTTGTACCATAATATTGCAAATGTATGGCTCGCTTAAAACATAGGACACTAAACATACGTAAACATGTAGTATCGTGCTATTCTCAAATGTTGTATTTTTTCAATTTTAACAACTCTGTTTTTTGTTAGGACGATACAACAAATAGCACAACCTTAATATTTTAAAAATTTACACTCAAAATTATTTAAAGTACTGAGGATTTTCATTAATAGTACACATCTTTAAAAAAATATATAAAATTTAATAGTGCAAAAATCTTTACACTTTTTGCAAATAAGTTTATTAGAATCTTGGACTTCAAATAAAAATCATTATATGTAAGCAGTTCAACATGGCAATATGGTCGCGATATTTGTTAAAGAAGTCAAATTTTTTTAATATATCATAATCTCCGTGAAAAGGGGGTTTTTGTGTTTCTCCTAAACTAATGAAGATAGATAATTGAAATTTGGCATATAGCTTCGTTTTATGACGAGAAGGAATCCAACCAAAATATTTGTTTAAGGGGTACTCGAATGTTTAAGGGGTAAAACGGGGCTCAGAAGTTTGAAAAAATCGATTTTTGAACGTCATTTTTAGTGGGTAGGAGGGGGAGGGGGCAAAATATGTTAAAATATTTTTTTCTAATTTGAGGACACTTAACAAGAATCTGAAGGCAAAATAACGATACATCCGCAAACAAAAAGTCGGTAATGAAAGGGTTAATGTGTTAAATGAAGATAACTCAAATCTTTGTTTAAATGTGTTTTTCAATCATGAATGGTAACCGAAACGGTGCGGTAACACTATTTTAGATTATTTCGGTAACGGTATTTTAAGGGTAACGCTATTTAATTTATTTCGGTAACGGCATTTTAAGAATAACGGTAGTCAGTTGGAAGAGTTTTAAATCGATAACGGTATTTTAGAGGCATTACGTGCCAACCCTGATCTCAATCGATTTGAATCCCGTGTCACAGATTTTTTTACTGCCGTTTTAATTTAAGTGAACTAATAGAGCTTTGAAGAGTTAATTCGTTTTCGAATGAATTTATTAACAATAGAATCGGATTTGTTTTGATTTAAATAAATTCCTTTTTTAAATTCAAATTCGTTCAATTTAACACGTTTGACTAAAAAAACAAATTCAAAAAATTAATAACAAGGTTGGTTAACGGTTACCATTATCGCTAAAATACCGTTACCAATACCTTTACCTCTAAAAATTTTCCAAATACCGCTATCGATACCGATACCGTTATTTTTATTGGTAGTTACCGGTATTTGTTAATTTTTATAAAAATGCCAATTTTTTAACTTTATAATAATAATCTTGGGTTTTTTTCCAAAAAAAAAAAATTATAGATAATAATTTTAGTTATTACATTGAATTTAAAGCTTATAATCTGTATTTTTAACACTTAAATTGACAAATATGCTAATTTTTATTTGTTTTTATATGTTTTTGAGGCAGTTTATAATTCGGGTACGGTACCAACCTTGTTTAATAATTAACTACTATCGTAGTCTTTATGAAAACCCTACTGGAATGGGATTGAAAAAGGATTAAATTCTATAAACGGGGTTGTGAAACTTAACAGAAATGGCATTACAATATCGTAAAAAAACTTTTCTAAATTTTTGTTTATTTAAAAATAACCCTCTAATGCCCAAGACCGCCTTTTGGCGGTCTTCAGATTTTAAATAGTTTTTGGCTAAATATCAATATTTTATTAAACAAGTTGTACTATATCCATAGAAAACTTAACTGCTTACCTTTTTTGCCTTCAAACTTTTTTTGTATAAGGAACGGGTTTCAAGCGAGAAGCATGTAAAGTGAAAATTTAGAAAATTTGTAAAAATTAACTTTTTAAAACAGAAAAAAAATATTTGAAAAATTGCCAAAAATACATTTACGATCTGGCGTATATTACCGATAATAACAAAGTTGGTTTAGAGCCTTTAATTGTAAAATCAGTTAAAAATTTTCTCCAGGACTAACGCCAGGATACGTTTTACAAATATCTCTAGAACTCAAAAACTAGCCAACAGATTTTCTTGAAATTAAATACAGATTATATACTCACGAGCTAATAGTAAGCAGAACTAATTTCGTCAAAATTTATTGATGTTTAGTGCCAAAATATTTTTTCATTTTGTTGTCGGCTGTCGGCTCAGCCGGTTGTTGTCGGCGGCTGAATCGGCTTGGCAAAGGTGTCGGCTGGCGGCGGCTAACCGGCTTGTATCTCTGGTTTATAATTCTTTGTCTCATTTACGTGTTTAAACTATTTGGAGCTACGGTGTAATAACGCCGTGCAACTACCCGAAAAAGAGGGTGTCATCTCTATATATAAAAGAATAACGTGACTGACTGACTGACTCAACATTTCCCAATCCAAACCGCTGAAGCTAGGAAGTTGAAATTTGGTATGTAGGTTGCTATTTCGGCGTAGACGTCCGCTAAGACGGGATTTTTGGAAATTCCTACGGGAACGGGCAAAGAGGGGGAAAGTCTCCCCCTTGACGGCCTGCCAAAACCCCTTTGGCTAGAAAGCTGAAATTTTAGATATGTGTTCTTTGGAGTAGGGGCTAACTTTTCTAGAAAGTACTTTCAAGAATTTTGGACAGGGACGTTGTCAAAATAGGGGTTAAAAAGGGGAAAAGAGCCCCCCTTGACGGCCTGCCAAAACCGCTGGAGGTAGGAAGTTGAAATTTGGTATAAAGGTTCCTCCACTATCGTAGACATCCACCAAGACGGGATATTTTGGAAATTTTTACAGGGAAGGGCAAAAAGGGGAAAAAGTCTCCCCCTTGACGGCCTGCTCAAACTGCTGGAGCTATGAAGTTGAAATTTGGTATGTAGGTTCCTCGACCGGTGTAGACGTCCGTTGAGACGGAATTTTTGGAAATTCTTATCGAGAGGGGCAAAAAGGGGACAAAAAAGGTACCTTTTTCCAAAAAAGTACCTTTTTCCAAAAAAAGTACCTTTTTCCAAAAAAGTACCTTTTCCCAAAAAAAGTACCTTTTTCCAAAAAAATTTACCTTTTTCCAAAAAAATGTACCTTTTTCCAAAAAAAAGTACCTTTTTCCAAAAAAAGTACTTTTTTCCAAAAAAAGTAACTTTTTCCAAAAAAAAGTACCTTTTTCCAAAAAAAGTACATTTTTCCAAAAAAGTACCTTTTTCCGCAAAAAGTACCTTTTTCCAAAAGAAGTACCTTTTTCCAAAAAAAGTATCTTTTTCTAAAAAAAGTACCTTTTTCCAAAAAAAGTACCTTTTTCCTAAAAAAAGTACCTTTTTCCAAAAAAAGTACCTTTTTCCAAAAAAAGTACCTTTTTCCAAAAAAAGTACCTTTTTCCAAAAAAAGTACCTTTTTCCGAAAAAAGTACCTTTTTCAAAAAAAGTACCTTTTTCCAAATAAAGTACCTTTTTTCAAAAAAAGTACCTTTTTCCAAAAAAAGTACCTTTTTCCAAAAAAGTACCTTTTTCCAAAAAAAGTACCTTTTTCCAAAAAAAGTACCCTTTTCAAAAAAAAGTACCTTTTTCCAAATAAAGTACCTTTTTTCAAAAAAAGTACCTTTTTCCAAAAAAAGTACCTTTTTCCAAAAAAGTACCTTTTTCCAAAAAAAGTACCTTTTTCCAAAAAAAGTACCCTTTTCAAAAAAAAGTACCTTTTTCAAAAAAAAGTACCTTTTTCCAAAAAAGGTACCTTTTTCCAAAAAAAAGTACCTTTTTGCAAAAAAGTACCTTTTTCCAAAAAAAAGTACCTTTTTCCAAAAAACTACCTTTTTACAAAAAAAAGTACCTTTTTCAAAAAAAAGTATCTTTTTCCAAAAAAAGTACCTTTTTCCAAAAGAAGTACCTTTTTCCAAAAAAGTACCTTTTCCAAAAAAAGTACATTTTTCCAAAAAAAAGTACCTTTTTCCAAAAAAAGTACCTTTTTCCAAAAAAAGTACCTTTTTCCAAAAAAGTACCGTTTTCTAAAAAAATTTACCTTTTTCCAAAAAAAAGTACCTTATCCAAAAAAAGTACCTTTTTCCAAAAAAAATCATTTTTCCAAAAAAATACCTTTTTCCAAAAAAATACCTTTTCCAAAAGAGGACCCTTTCCCAAAAAAAGGACCTTTTTCCAAAAAAAAAACAAATTTTTCCTAAAAATAACTTTTTCAAAAAAAGTATCTTCTTCTATAAAGTACTTTGTAAAAATAAAGTATCTTTCTCCAAAAAATTTCGCTTTTTCCAAAAAATTCCATTTAAAAAAATATAATTTCACAAAAAGTACTTTTTTTCCTCCCCCCACGGATATCTCCACTAAAACAAGGTTTCTTGATATTCGGCATAGACGGCCGCTAAGACGGGATTTTTGGAAATTCCTACCGGAATTTCCAAATATATTCGGCATAGACGGTCTCACAAATTGGAAACGTGTCCCCATTAACTGCCTGCCGAAACTACTGGAGATAAGAAGTTAAAATTTGGCATAAAGATTCCTCCACTGTAGTAGACATCGAGTAAGTTTGTATTTTTGGAATTCCCTACAGGATATCCCAATAGGGGGATGTTTCCGCCTTGACGGCCTGCCCAAACTGCTGAAACTATATAGCCGAAATTCGGTATGTGAGTTCCTCCTTCTGTGTAGGCATCCGCTTAGACAGAATTTTTTAAATTCCTATCGGGAGGGCGATAAGGGGAAAAGTATTCTCCTTGACGGCCTGCCCAATCCCTTCTGGCCAACCTAAAATTTTAAATATGTATTCCCTGGAGTAGGACTAACTCACCGGCAACGTAATTTTTCTATTTTGGAACAGAAACAATGAGGCAATGAAGTAGAAATTTGGTATGGATGTTCCTCATCCATCGCAGACAGCCGCGAAGATCGAATTTTTGTAAATTCCTAAAGGTAGGGGCAAAAAGAAAAAAGCCTCCCCTTGGTGGCCTGTAAAAACCCCTTCGGCTAGAAACCTGAAATTTAAAATGTGGGTCCCTGGAGTAAGGGCTAACTTATTAGAAAGATAGTATTTTGAATTTTGGACAGGGTCGTTATAAAATAGGGGCTCAAAAAGGGAAAGTGACCCCTTAACGACCTGTCCAAACTGCTGGAACTAGGAAGCTGAAATTCGGTACTTAGGTTCCTCTTCCAGCCTAATTCCAACCGGGAGGGACAAAAAAAGAAAAAGTGTCCCACTTGACAGCCTGCTCAAACTGCTGGAACTAGGAAGCTGAAATTCCCAGTCGATGGATTTTCGGAAATTCCTACCCAGAGGGGCACAAATAGTAAAAGTTGGCTAGAAACCTGAAATCTAAAACATATGTTCCTTGGAGTATGGGGTCACTTATCGGGAAGGTGCTTTGTGGAATTTTGGACAGGGACATTGCAAAAATGGGGATTAATGAAGCGAAAAGTGCCGCTTAAAGGCCTGCCCAACTGCTGGAGGTAGGAAGTTGAAATTTGGTACTAAAGTTCCTCCTCTATTGTAGACATCCGCTAAGATGAGATTTTTGGAAATTTCAACAGGTAGGGTCAAAAACAGGAAGTCTCCCCCTTAACGGCCTTGCCAAACTGCTTAAATTCGGTATTTGGGTTCCTTCTCCAACGTAGACGTCCCCTAAGACTGTATTTTTGGAAACTCATACCAAGAGGGGTAAAAAGTAAAAAACTTCCCCCTTGCCGAGTTGGGCAAACTGCTGGATATAGAGACCTAAAATTATGTATGTAGTAGGTTCCTCCTCCAATGCAGACGTTCTCGGAATTTTTGGAAATTCCTAACGGGAGGGGTAAAAACGGAATAATTCTCCCCCATGATGGCCTAACCGAACCCCTCGGCTAGAAACCCGTAATCTATAATATGCTTTCCTTGGCGTATGGGCTAACTTATCGACAAGGCATTTTTAGGACTTTTGACAGGAACGTGGTAAAAATGGTGGCTCAAAAGGGCGTCTTTAGATAGAAACCTAAAATTTAAAGAACGAGTGTATATGGAACACTAAAATTAAGAAACTAAATAGGAAACGAAATGGATATAAACGTTGAACGAGTGGAATTGAAATTATAGACAATGGAAATGGATTGGAAGAGGAATGGACTATAGAACGAAAAGGAATGACAAGCGAGATGGCGTAGAATGGGGAACGAGTGGAATTGGAACACTGCAGTTAAAAGAGGAATGGCACGGAGCAAGTGCAAAGAAATGGAAATAGAAGCGACTGATATCAATATCGATACACAAGACAGTAGGAACAAAATGGAATGAAACGAGGAACGAGTGCAATTGGAATAACAGATAATGGGAACGAAATGCAATGGAATGGTGAACAAAATGGAATCTTGGAAGGAGTTGCATTGGAACACTAAAATTGTTAAACAAAATGGAATGGAATTTGAGTGAATCAAACTGCCGGAGTTTGGTACTTGAAATTTCGCATGCGATTGAGGCAAGATTATATATATTTGGGATTTTTACTGGGTGGAACAAAAACGGGTGAAGAATCCCTTTTAATTACCTGTTCAAACACTATCCACGGAATATGAAACTTATGTAGCATTGAAACATACTCTCCAAAAAGTTAAACAAATTTTCTAAAAGAGAAAAAACCTTAGAAAAGGAATGGAACTTATATATTCCGATATTTAAACTGCAGGTAACGAAGCACCGGTGGAAGAAGCCGACGCAGTAAATTTTCCAACTGAATTTGTGAATTTACTTGAATTGCCAGGTCTACCTTTACATAAACTGGAATTAAAAAAAAAAACTTTAAGGCACGCTAACGACGTAGCGGGCTTTGCCCGCTATTTTTAATATTATAAAATGCTTTCCAACCCTGCTTTACGTTATTTATTTTCATTCAAAACACAAATGAACAAAACTACTTACGGGTCTATCTACCTAAGTTCGCACTTTACCAAATTATCTTAACATACACACGTATATTGCAATTTATTATGAATTCATTACTAACAATCCACTTTCATGAGAAAAAGTGATCAAATATTTATTTATTTTAAACCCATTGTTGTGCAGAATTATTTATTTGTGGTGGCTGTACTTTAAATAAAAAAACGAATTTAAAAAAAATTTAAGGTATGCATATAAATGTATAGAAATCGTAGTAGTTTCTGAATTCTATTGTGATTTTTGGCACATTTTTGTTCCACGACCTACACAAAAGGCTATAATTGGGGATAAAATTCATGTCCAGATAATTTCTGTAAAGTTTAGACCTATTTGGAGTTATCGTATAAAACGCCGTACTACTACCCGATAAATACCGTGGCATTTTCATAGAAATGTATAGAAATCACTGCACTTTCTGGAGTCTAGTTCGATTTGCGGAACATTTTTGTTCTACGCCCTAAAAAACTCGCTACTATTGTTGGTCGAATTTACATCCAGATAATTTTTGTAAATTTTTAACTCATTTGGAATCACTGTGTAAAAACGCCGTACTACTACCCGAAAAAGACCGTGGCTGTTTCATGTAAATGTAATGAAAATGCAGTACTTTCTGAATTCTAATGTAATTTTCAGAATATTTTTGTTCCACAAAGTAGACAGATATCTCTAAATATTGATAGAATTTACCTCCCGATAATTTTTGCAAAGTTTCAACCCATTGGGAACTACGATGTGAAAACGCCGTATTACTACCCGAAAAAGACCGTGGCATTTTCATATAAATACATGGGAAATGCAGCACTTTCTGAATTCTATTACGATTTTCGGAACAGTTTTGTTCCATGATCCGCCCAGATGTCTATAATTTTTGGTTCACTTATTTTCTGTACAGTTTCAGCCCATTTGAAGCTATGATGTAAAAACGCCCAAAAAGACCGTGAGAGTTTCATATAAATGTATCGAAAATGCAGCACTTTCCATTGTAATTTTCAGAATATTTTTGTTCCACAAACTGCACAAATATCAATAATTATTAATAAAATTTACCTCCCGCTAATTTTTGCAAAGTTTCAGCCTATTTGAAGCTACAATGTAAAAACGCCGTACTACTACCCGAAAAAGACCGTGGCATTTTCATATAAATACATGGGAAATGCAGCACTTTCTGAATTCTATATGATTTTCGGAACATTTCTGTTCCACGATCTATACAGATGTCCATAATTCTTGGTCCAATTTATGTCTAGATATTTCCTGTAAAGTTTCAGCCCATTTGAAGCTACGATGTAAAAACGCCGTACTACTACCCGAAAAAGACCGTGGCATTTTCATATAAATACATGGGAAATGCAACACTTTCTGAATTCTACACTCAGAAAACAGTCTCAGTTGTGGCCACCGAATTTGTTGCCAATCGAATTCGTGCGGTTACGATAACTATCTTTATATTAAATAATATTTTTCGTCGTGAAAGCCAATATTCGGTTGTCTTATTCAATATTATGTTCCACATAAATATTATTATGTTCCACAAAATTTTATTGAAATTAAAAAACTTTTTTTGAATTTTCTGGTATTGAACCCGGCCATTCAGGTTAATAGTTCACACTCTTAGCCTCTGCACCACAACTACTTTTAATTTTCTTAGCCATATTTACTGTTTATACATATCAGTATTTTATTTTAATTTAAAAAAAAAAAAAACATATAAATTTTTGTCTTGTCCGGGATTTGAACCCGGAAATCCGGCGTACTAGGCCAACTCCCTACCGACTACACCACAAACACTTATTAATTTTGAAGTCGAATTTATATGTTTTGCTTGGAAAACAAATGTAATAAAAAATTCGTTTACCAATACCAATCAATAGTTGTGTGTGTTATCAGTACAATCCACAATTCGGTTGGTTCTACAGAAACTCGACTTTATGGTCATATTTGATTAGGATACCCGTATTTGTAGTTACCACTTTCGAATATAGAAATTTTTTTAATAAATGTTATCGGCAACACCAATTTTCTTGTATATACACTAAATAAATGGCTGCTTCTACTGCATAAAATTACTAAACTGATACTAATTTTAAAATTGATTGGAAATACCAATAATTTGTTAAAAGAATTGTTTTTTAATTCATTTTCCCTATTTTTAATACCTAGTAAAATATTTCTGGTGTAGTATTCACTTATAGGCAACTTCAAATAAAATAACGTCCTGGTAAATTCATTTTAATGGTTTTGATCGAATTCCAACCAATCTTTTTCCTGGGTGTATACGATTTTCGGAACATTTCTGTTCCACGATCTACACAGATGTCCATAATTCTTGGTCCAATTTATGTCTAGATATTTCAGCCCATTTGAAGCTACGATGTAAAAACTCCGTACTACTACCCGAAAAAGACCGTGGTATTTTTATATGAATATACAACTTATAGTAGAGTTTGTTGTAAATATTTATTACCATAGAAAGACTGTCATATAAAAAAGTACTTTTTTTTTTTAAAAAAGTACATTTTAAATTCTTTTCGTTTATTTAACCTTCTTTTTTTAATTTTTAACTCTACTATTTTCTTGAGCTTAAGGTTTGGTTTTTATTTATAAAAAGTTTTTTATTTTCGATATTTCGTTACTCCAATGTGTAGCATCTTCAGGAAATAACAATAAAATGAACAAATTATAAACAATTTTAAAGTTTGAAAAAGTTTGAAAAAATTTGAAAAGTATTTGTCAAATATAAATTGTATGTATACATTTATACCAGCAAACAAAGTTTTTGGTATAAAAGTATAACAAACAAAAATAAAAATAACAATAATTAACAATAAAAATGTATAATATAATGTGTTATAAATTAATGTAATGTGTGCTATTTCTTTTGTATTAAATATCTATAATTCTGAGCTACATTTTCAATAATGGTCTATATACCGGGAATATCAGAACGTTTAGAGAAATCAAAAATAATAGATACTAATAGATATAGAATAGCTTTTAAATCATACAATACAGTAATTAAATTATACAGTAAGACAAAGGATAGGATACAAAAATTGGACATGTTAAATATAGTATATAAAATACCATGTAGTGGAAATGACGGAGAGCATTGTGATAAGGTATATATAGGCACAACAAAGAATAAATTGAGAACTAGAATAGGTGGACATAGATCAGATCAGAAATATAGACATATTAATTCACAAAAGACAGCATTATCTTCTCATTGTTCAAGTTTAAATCACTATCCTGACTTCGAAAATGTATCAGTTTTAAATACAGAACATAATTATAAACGTCGTTATATATTAGAAATGTTACAGATAATTAATACACCAACAACAAATAGAATTAACTTTAAGGCAGATATTGTATAAAAAAAATTTTTATAAATAAAAACCAAACCTTAAGCTCAAGAAAATAGTAGAGTTAAAAAGTACATTTTATAAAAAAAAAAAAAATTTTTAGGAAAAAGTACTTTTTTCAAAAAAAAAGTACTTTTTTCAAAAAAAAAGTACTTTTTTCAAAAAAAAAGTACTTTTTTATGCAAAAAGTACTTTTTTATGCAATAAACACTATTTTTTAGAAAAAGTACTTTTTTTTTCGAAAATATTACTTTTTTGAAAAAAAAAATTTTTTTTTCGGAAAAAGTTTTTTTTTTTTTACAAAAAAGTAGTTTTTTTTTTGTAAAAAAGTAGGATTTTTTTTAAAAATATTTTTTTTTGGAAAAAAAAGTATTATTTTCGAAAAAAGGTACATTTTTATGTAAAATTTACTTTCTTCAATGGCTTTTACGAGTAGACTGGTCTGACCGGTCTACCAGGGCAGACCGTAAGACCGGTTTTGAAACCGGGTAGACCGAAAACCGGGTAATGGGGGGCTCTAGTTACTATTGATATATTCTTAGTTTGGAAATAACACTAAGAAAATTTTATTGTATCTCCAATGCATAAAGAGGTAATAACTGGAGAACTGTTTACAATTTTGACTCCAAATTTCAAGTACAATGAAGTAATTATACGCTTGTTAAAATTTTTTTTTTTTTTTATCTCTTCTCTTTATTTACAATCTATCCATTTAAGGATAATAAGTAAATCTTATAACAATAAAAATAACATTAATTGTTGAACTCCATTGAGAACAACAATAGACATATAATCAAAAAGATAGTATAACTTTTAAACAATATTTACAAACTTGTACATATATTCTTGAGAATAACTGATTAGCTGCGGAACGGCAGATCCAGGATATGGAACCTTTTAAGTCTTCTTACTTCCTCTGTGTCATCGAGTAGAGCTATAGCTAACAGATTAATGTGGTTACTTAACCTTTCTAAATATTTCTCACTGTATCTTCTGACTTCATCTATAATACGCTTGTTAAAATAAAAAAAAAAGGTTTTTTTTTTTAAATTTTTTTTTTAGATTTTACAGTTTTTTTTTATTTTTTAGTACACTTTTTTGCTAGTTTCAGCAGATTAATTTTAAATTACAGTTTACAACAATTTTTAAATTTAGTAGCTGCAACTAATTATTTATACTAATTTCATTGTACTAAAATTATTGATATTTAGTAAGTTGTTTAACTGATTTCAGCAAAACGATTTTGAATTGCAGTTTACAACAATTTTGCTAAAATTTAGTAGAGACTAAAATTTTTTCTACTAATTTTGTTGTACTACAGATTAGCAGACATGTGTTGCTAAAATTAGCAAAAAATATCGCTGGGCTCAAAACAGTTAAATTTCCCGTAATAACAGCAAAATTTTCAGTAGCCATTACAGACTTTTTTGGCTGAGTGTACGAAAAAAAATGGCAAAAAAAATCTTTGAAAAAAATTTGCAAAAAGGAAAATTCTTACATCAATATATTTGTTTGTAGAATGTAAATCGCTGATTAACTGCCTGTTTTTATAAAAAGAATCACTCGAATTCGTTAAAACATTTTTATGAAAAACACAAACTTAAAAACATTTATCTTTGAACTTTTTTAACCGCAATTGTTCTACATAGAAGTCCTAACAAATTTGTGCAAACATTTTGAAACAAAGGCGTTTTTAAATTAGTGTTTTTCGCACAAATTTTTTAACGAATTCGTCTGATTCTTTTTACAAAAACACCCAGTAAGTGTTTTAACCCAGCAAAATCTCTGTAATGGGTGCTCATTACTAATATCTAAATAATAAGCAGTAGAATTAGGGTCTACTGCTTATAATTCGGTGTCAAAACTCATTATTTTTGTTCGACAAGGTCGTTTTTGTAAGTAGTTGTCCATATTAGCTGCATGAAAAAACGCCGCTTAGCCGAGCATTACAAAAGTATATAAAATAAGTAGTTACCCCAATAAGTAGTTATTCGTGTGCTTATACGAAGTTAAAAAATAAGTGGTTACAAGTTGTTAAATAATACGACTTACTTATATACTTACTAGTGGTTAAAAAATAAGTAGTTACCAAATTCATATTATCTTTATAAATAAATAAGTAGTCGCGCGTAAGCCAGACTGCTTATAAAAACGGCTTCGCCAAACAAAAATAACTAGTACTGACGCCAAATTATAAGTAATAAAAAATTTTAGTTTCATTATATAACCACTTATTTGGTAATGAAAGATTTTGCTGGGAATTTAATTCTTGTACCATAAAGTCTTTTTTGCAATTTTTAAGTGCGGTTTCTTAAAAATTATAATTTAGGGACTATAATTCCCATTTCATACAACAAAATTTGGTGGCTACCCAGCAAAATATTGGTAATGACACCTCATTACTATCTGCATTACCAAAAATGATATAACATTACCTTTTGCATTATTTTATAATATAAAATAATGACTTCCTAATAAAGGTCTATTGTATTCATTGTTTCTAAATATAAAATAATGACTTACCCGTCATAGTTTAAATAAGTACTTTTTACACAGTTGAAATTTATACATTTTTATTTATTATATGTAAATATGTTTTATGTTTAAATTTTTATGACGTGTCCTAAAATTACACACTTAAATTTTTCTGAAAGTATTTCCTTAAGCTAATAGTATTTGCTTAACTCCTTATTTTTAAGAATCAAGTAAGCAATCGGATAACCACTTATAATCTCGTAACTACTTATTTCTCATTTTTTCGTAAGCGAGCAGGTAAGCGTGACTACTTATAAAAACGACCACGCCAAACAAAAATAATGAGTTTAGACGCCAAAAAATAAGTTGTGTGGAGCTATGAATTTCTATTATATAACCACTTATTTGGTAATGAAAGATTTTGCTGGGTAGATGCAAAAAAATCGCTCAAAAAAATGTACATAAAGTAAAAATTTTCAGCCTTACTATCAATATTTTTCAAAGGTATATCTTTGTTAAAGTCGGCTTTATTTTAAAGCAAAGGTTTTGTTTTTTTACCGTACCATACAAAATATTTAAAATAGAACTTTTAAAATAATGCAAACATAAAAACAAAATATTCAAAAATAAAGAGGAAATTTCAAAATAAATATAAAAAAAATTTGAAAACAAGAAACACAAAATAAATAAATATAAAATGAAAACTTCAAATTTAAAACAGAATTTTAAGGTACATTTTAAATATTTTGTATGTTAAGAAATTGAAAATAATAGTCGACTTTTGTGATTTAGAATAGACTTTTTCTTTTTTATAGTAGAGGTGTTTGAGTGTAGAACAAAGAAAAAAAGCACAGATTAATACCAGATGTGAAACCAATGACAGGTGTCAAAAAAGTATTCTCGAACCGTATGGTTTTGTTTACATGGAAGTCAAGTCTAGAGGGAGATAACAATGTAAAATCTCCATACATTTTGTATTGCGCATTTTTTTATATATCTGTCTCTTTTTAGATTATTGTGCTTTATCTTTTGTGTTTTTCTTAAATTTTTGCGTTTGTTTTGCTCATTTTCTGTCGGCCATATTGTCCAAATCAGCTGATTCATATCTTCTATATATAAAAGAATAACGTGACTGACTGACTCAACATCGCCCAGCCCAAACCGCTGAAGCTAGGAAGTTGAAATTTGGTATGTAGGTTCCTCTTTCGCGGTAGACGTCCGCTAAGACGGGATTTTTGGAAATTCCTACCGGAACGGGCAAAAAGGGGGAAAGTGTCCCCCTTGACGGCCTGCCAAAACCCCTTTGGCTAGAAAGCTGAAATTTAAGATATGTGTTCCTTGGAGTAGGGGCTAACTTTTCTGGAAAGTACTTTCCAGAATTTTGGACAGGGACGTTGTAAAAATGGGGGTTAAAAAGGGGAAAGGGGCCCCTCTTGACGGCCTGCCCAAACCGCTGGAGGTAGGAAGTTTAAATTTGGTATAAAGGTTCCTCCACTATCGTAGACATCCACCAAGACGGGAGTTTTGGAAATTTTTACAGGGACGGGCAAAAAGGGGAAAAAGTCTCCCCCTTGACGGCCTGCTCAAACTACTGGAGCTATGAAGTTGAAATTTGGTATATAGGTTCCTCGACCATTTTTGGAAATTCTTATCGGGAGGGGCAAAAAGGGGACAAAAAAAAGTACCTTTTTCCAAAAAAGTACCTTTTTCCCAAAAAGTACCTTTTCCCAAAAAAAGTACCTTTTTCCCAAAAAAAGTACCTTTTTCCAAAAAAAGTACCTTTTTCCAAAAAAAAGTACCTTTTTCCAAAAAAAGTACCTTTTTCCAAAAAAGTACCTTTTTCCAAAAAAGTACCTTTTTCCAAAAAAGTACCTTTTCCAAAAAAAGAACCTTTTTCCAAAAAAAGTACATTTTTCCAAAAAATACCTTTTTCCAAAAAAAAATCCTTTTTCAAAAAAAGTACCTTTTTCCAAAAAAAAGTACCTTTTTCCAAAAAAGTACCTTTTCCAAAAAAAAGTACGTTTTTTAAAAATAGTACCTTTTTCCAAAAAATGTACCTTTTTCTAAAAAAATGTACCTTTTCCAAAAAAAAGTACCTTTTCCAAAAAAGGTACCTTTTCCAAAAAACATACATTTTTCCAAAAAATACCTTTTCCAAAAAAAGTACCTTTTCCCAAAAAAAGTACCTTTTTCTAAAAAAATGTTCCTTTTCCCAAAAAACATACATTTTTTCAAAAAAATACCTTTTTCAAAAAAGTATCTTTTCAAAAAAAAAGTACCTTTTCCCAAAAAAAAGTACCTTTTCCAAAAGAAGTACCTTTTCCAAAAAAAGTACCTTTTTCCAAAAAACATACATTTTTACAAAAATACACCTTTTTAAAAAAAAATACCTTTTCCAAAAAAAGTACAAATAAAGTACTTTGTAAAAACAAAGTATCTTTTTCCAAAAAATTTCGTTTTTCCAAAAAGTACCATTTAAAATAATATATAATTTCAAAAAAACTACTTTTTTTCCTCCCCCCACGGATATCTCCACTAAAACAAGGTTTCTTGATATTCGGCATAGACGTGCGCTAAGACGGGATTTTTGGAAATTCCTACCGGAACGGGCAAAAAGGGGAAAAGTCTCCCCATAAACAGTCTCACAAATTGGAAAAGTGCCTGCCCAAACCACTGGAGGTAAGAAGTTGAAATTTGGTATAAAGGTTCCTCCACTATAGTAGACATCGACTAAGTTTGTATTTTTGGAATTCCCTACAGGATTCCCAAACGGAAACTCGGTATGTGAGTTCCTCCTTCTGTGTAGGCGTTCGCTTAGACGGAATTTTTGAAATTCCTATCGGGAGGGGAAATAAGGTAAAAGTCTCCTCCTGACGGCTTGCCCAATCCCTTTTGGCCAACCTAAAATTTTAAATATGTATTCCTTGGAGTAGGACTAACTCACCGGCAACGTAATTTTTCTATTTTGGAACAGGAACATAGTAAAAATGGTGGTTGAAAGGGAAAAATGTCCCCACTAACGGCCTGCCCAAACCGCTTAGGCAATGCAGTTGAAATTTGGTATGAATGTTCCTCATCCATCGCAGATAGCCGCGAAGATGGAATCTTTGTAAATTCCTAAAGGGAGGGGCAAAAAGAAGAAAAGCCTCACCTTGGGGGCCTGTAAAAACCCCTTCGGCTAGAAACCTGAAGCTTAAAATGTGGGTCCCTGGAGTAAGGGCTAACTTATTAGAAAGATACTTTTTTTAATTTTGGACAGGGTCGTTATAAAATGGGGGCTCAAAAAGGGAAAGTTGCCCCTTAACGACCTGTCCAAACTGCTGGAACTAGGAAGCTGAAATTCGGTACTTAGGTTCCTCTTCCAGCCTAATTCCAACCGTGAGGGACAAAAAAAGAAAAAGTGTCCCCCTTGACAGCCTGCTCAAACTGCTGGAACTAGGAAGCTGAAATTCCCTGTCGATGGATTTTCGGAAATTCCTACCGAGAGGGGCACAAATAGTAAAAGTTGGTTAGAAACCTGAAATGTAAAACATATGTTACTTGGAGTATGGGCTTTTTGGACCGGGAAGGTGCTTTTTGGACAGGGACATTGCAAAAATGGGGATTAATGAAGCGAAAAGTGCCGCTTAAAGGCCTGCCCAAACCGCTGGAGGTAGGAAGTTGAAATTTGGTATTAAAGTTCCTCCTCTATTGTAGACATCCGCTAAGATGAGATTTTTGGAAATTTCTACAGGTAGGGTCAAAAACAGGAAAAGTCTCCACCTTAACGACCTGGCCAAACTGCTGGAGCAAGGGAGCTTAAATTCGGTATTTGGGTTCCTTCTCCAACGTTGACGTCCCCTAAGATGGTATTTTTGGAAATTCATACCGGGAGGGGTAAAAAGGGAAAAAACTTCCCCCTTGACGGCCTGGCCAAACTGCTGGATATAGAGACCTAAAATTATGTATGTAGTAGGTTCCTCCTCCAACGCGGACGTCCTCTAGGACGGAGTTTTTGTAAATTCCTACCGGGAGGGGTAAAAACGGAATAATTCTCCCCCTTGATGGCCTAACCGAACCCTTCGGCTAAAAACCTATTATATATATATTATATATATATACCTATTATTATATTATTTATTTTAAACCCATTGTTGTGCATAAATATTTATTTGTGGTGACTGGGTGAAGGCTTTTATTATAAAAACTGTACTTTAAATAAAAAGCGAATTTAAAAAAAATTGTCCCCTAAACTTTAAGAAACGCTAACAACGTAGCGGGCTGCGCCCGCTAGTCTGTTATAATCTGTGAACAGAACGTTGGCTGACTTCATAAACGCAGTATGCAAAGCTGCATTGCATTGCACAGTGTTCATAAACGTCATTGTCTTTTTTTTTACAAGGCCGTAAGTTCAACATTTGGCAAATTTATGCAGTATTTTTATTTGTGATGCTTTGTGATTTTCGGCGATTGAAATGACGGACATATTATCGTAAGTTAAAATTTAATATAATTTTTGTACAAATAAAATGCATTTAGCTTTTTTCAATGATTTTATATGACTTTATATATTTATATAGTGAAAAACAGACGAAAAGTAGTATTTAGTCTCATTTAGCCATACGTAACGCAACGTGACGAATCAGCCGATTCAATCGAAAATAATGAGTAAAAAAGAAATAGAATGTCAGCTATGCTCTTTTAACTCATTATATTTTCCATAAGGAGATACGTCACGTTACGTCCACGTATGGCTAAATAAGCCTTTAGCGTTCATATACGTTTCAAAATGTCATCGCATTATTTGACAAAGCAGTGTTGCCATGCAGTATTGCTTTGAATTGTAAACGCATATGTTTGCAGTGTTGCTTTGCATTACTGCGTTTATGAAGTCGGCCGTTTTTACATCATTATGATAAGTAATGGTAATAAAATTTCATTTGTCTGCCTAGTGTAGTAAAAATGGAAATGATTTTTTGTTTTTACTACCATTGCGTAAATTTAATGAAAATTATAAAAACGTTTCATTACATGTAATGAAAACAAAAGAAATGAAAATTTTTTCATTGACATTACATTTTGTAATGGTAATGAATTTTTTTTTAATTTTCATTTTATAGATTCAGTGGTAATGAAAACTCGCGATGGTCATTACAAAATAATTAATTACTCCCATCTCTGAATATACATACATACATACATACATACATGTTTTCAAAATAGAAACAGTGGCTTACATAGTAGATTACATAGTATCTTACTCTTTGATATTCGCTGTCACTGGTCGTATCGCATGAGAATGTGTTGGACTTACGTCCTATACCTATATAAATAATATTTTAATATATGTGAAAAAATGTGTTTGCTGACAAAAGAAGAAGAAGAGTAAGATATCTATGTAATCTATGATTGTAGAGTCCCCACCTGAAAAAAATTTATTTGCAAAAACGTTTCCTCAATAAATTATTAGAAATTTCTTATATTAAGCACAGTAAGTTATCTCGATTTTACATACAAGTATTACTATAAACAAAATGCTTTTGATGATAAATTGTTTCATGTAAAAATTGTCCGTCATTTGTTTTTTTTTGTTTTTTTTTATAAAATTTAATATACAAGACTATTATTTATTTGGAGAAAAATTGACGTTTTGTGTTTGCTGCATCTTTCTTATGAAATAAAAAAATTTATTTATTCACAATTTTAATAACCATTTGAGACCTTTAAAGTTCGAGTAAAATTTTTTCAAGGGAAAACGGGAAACAAATTCTAGAGGCTCCCCCTAAAAATATATTCTTTGTTTTTACATTAGATAAGATTTTAAAAATGTTCTTACGAAAAACCATATTACAATTCATTTTTAATTTAAGTTAATTCTTAAATTAAAAACTTCTTTTTATAGTTTGATAAAATTTTTCATAAAAAAAGTTTTCAAAAGCAAATTTTATAAAATTTGTTTTCCTTTACTCTTTTTTATTTTTCGATCTAGGTTTGAAACCACACATGACACTTTATGAATCGTTTGCCAACCCGGATATTTTCGGAATTTAAAATGGAAATTCTGAATATAAGATGATGTGCTTTGAATTTCAAATGGAATTTTGAATTTCAATTAATATTTTCTGAATTCCAATTGATATTTACTGAATTACAATTGCCAAAGGTTTAGATTTGTTTTTAATTTAAAGTATTAAATAATTGCAAAGATGTTTATATTATTTCTATCGTACAAACATATTTTAATAAATATTTAAATAATCTTAATATATGTCATTGTCCAATGAATCAATAAATAAGAATTATGAATGCTTATCATTTATTGAAATCTTAACAGCAGGCTAAAACTCATTTCATTTACATGTGATAATTTTTAAATGTCAACAAAAAATAATACTCGCATGTGAAAGGGGGAATATAAAACTATGTTTAGAACTCTAAATTATTTGATTTTAACCGCTTTTCTTTGGGTTTAGAAGAGCATTCATAGGTTTGTTTTTATATTTTAGGCGCATGTTTCGATCATTGCCATATCGTCAGCATATTATTGCTTTGACCCATATGCCAGAAAATCGTTATCGAGAAAAATGCTAAAGAAATTTTACACTTTTAAATTTTTGTATGCAAAATTGGCATGTAGATCAAAGTCGATACTGGATATATCAGGTGAGATATCGAGAAATAGGTTTCGGTGTTAGATAAAGGATATAAACATTATATATAATTCATTCCTATCTTCAGTTTTTCAAAAATATTCAGCGTGTCAAACCAATGGTAAGCTGACGATATGTATATTGAGACAAAACGAATTGATTTGGATTTTGAGGCAATATGAAAAAGTGAAAACATACACTTGTTGCCACCAACAACAATTCACAAAAGTACATCAGGTATGGGCAACAGAAGTTAGTCGCATTTATCCTTTTATCTATTGTAAGCATTAAATGCCATTGTAGTATATTGTTCTCAAGTCAAAAGATGAGGTTGGATGGTTGGTTGGTTAGTCGACTGGTCGGTCATTCGTATTTTCGGTTAGTTGTATCTATTGTATTCATGTTAACATCTACAACTTACTATTACAAATATAAGATATATGTTCATTTGTAGGTGTAGGCATTTTGGTGGCATCGTATTTGCAGAAGAGTAATTTTCAAACCCAACCAAATTGTTTTCTAATGAAATGCGAACAGGTTGACCCTTATCATTCTTATAACCTGGGACATTTAACTTGTCGATGAAAAATGTGTGCATGAATGTCAGTTGCTTATAGGTCTTTAGATAAAATGTGGTTGCATGGTTATTTAAGAAAAAAATATAAAAAAGCAACTAGAGTAAATAAGTTATAATATTTGTTAAAAATTCAGCAGAGCTGCAAAATAAGTAATTCACGAATTTTTAAAATTTCAAATTCTTATGGAAAACTTTAACAAACATTTCTAGTTACCCAAGTAAAAAAGTTTTGATATAGTCATATATTATCATATAAAATTTTGTATAATTATATATTGGAACATATATACCAAGATATAATTATATAAAATTTTACGAAATTATATCCTAAATATATAACTATATCTTGCTATATATTTCACAATATATAGCGCAACATATTACAATATACAATTTTATATAGACCGATATATAGTTACATATGCCTTATATAATTATGAATAATTGTATCGAATTATATACCATTATATCTAGTTGGATATGATTATATTATATTTGATACATTTGGATGAGGACAAAATCCGGATAAAATTGTATCAACCCATATATTATTCCATCAAATTAGATCTAATTTTGTCAAATTAGATCTAATATGATCATAATACGATCTAATTTGATACAATTAGATGTTCTCATTTTTCGGATATTATTATATATAATATCAAAAGACATATAATTTTTTTTAGTAGGGTACTCAAAATAGAATTTCTTTACCTACCCAATGTAGAAACGGTAATGATATATTATTTTTTTTTGCACTGCCAGTCATGACACAGACTTACTTTCCCCATTATTTTAAAACATATAACAATGACTTAGTAATAACTACCCAGATAGAAATTGCCGACGTTACAAAAAAAAATTTACTGGGAAAGCACAGTTTTTGTCAAAATGCAGGTACTACTCGAACCGTGCTTATGCCAGTAGGTACTATTTCCTTTAAATTAAGGAACGTTTTTTTAATTTATAAAAATTAACAATTTTATTAATTTCACATATATTATGAAATTATTTATATAAGAGAGACATATCCATTGAAATTCCGAAAGAATGCATTAAAAATTTGTCATATGCACTAAAAGTAAAGAAAAATACAAATATTTATTAAATGAATGTGTCACTTGCCAAACCGATTAACTCCACTCTTAGAATTTTATAAAACTTTAATTTCAAAACACTTTATTGACCCCTAACTGTAAAATATTGAAAACAAAATTATCTGATAATAAATACTAATACTACTAAATGACAAAATTTATAATTTAACAAGAATTAAAAAAAAACACTATTTACTATTTTCCCATTTTTCTCCTTGAGCCTCATTCATTTTTCATTGTGGAGTTAATCGGTTTGGCAAGTGAAGCATTCAAATGTACTGCGATATATCAAAAATATTAAATCCCAAGGCTGTGCCAACGTTGGCAAAGAACTACGGCCAATCGTTTATTGTTGTTATCACTGCGTCAACATGCCAGTAAAATAAAAGCTAAAAATCCGACGCATTGCCAGTACATATACTACCGTTTGCAATATAGGGCCGACATTGTGCCGTTTGTATTTTTCTACCTGGATAGTTACTTTCCCCATTATTTCAAAACAAAAAATAATGATATGTCATTACCGTTTCTACAGTGGTTAGGTAAAGAAATTCTATTTTAATTGAGTAGAGTGCATTACCAATAATGACTTATTTTTTGTCTATTTTACGATTTTTTCAACACTGGTAAGGATCATATTTGAGATTTTTTCATTGGCATTGAAATTTCATTAGCATTAGTTGACTAATGCTAATGCCAAAAAAATTTCATTAAAATTTAATGCTACTGAAATTTTCTGGCATTAGAATTTGTCCCACTAATGCTAATGAAATCGCAATAAAGCTTTAAAAACTAATTGCAATTGAGCAAAAAAAGCATTTGTTTACTAAAAAAAGGGGATGGTTAGATTGCTTTACATTGGCAGTTTTATAAAAATGGATCCCTCGGGATCTCTCCTCGACCTAGTCTATTTGTATTATCGGAGTGTGTTAATACTCCAACCCAGCAAAATTTTGTCCGTTTTGCTCTATCTCGCCTAGTTTTCGAGATACGGGCCATTATAAAAATCGCGATTTTACAAAATGGACTGTATCTCGAAGACTAAGCGAGATAGAGCACAACTGACAAAATTTTTAGTTTTGTCTATATTTAAAGCATTTATTATAAAACCTGCTAAATTTCTCCAATTACACTGCTCATTCATACCGTTCAATAGATTTATAAGCTCATATTCATTAATGTAGTTTTTCGAGATATACGTATCTAACCCGGAATTCCCTGAGTATTGGACATTTTCCCATAAAGTGTATTAGGTTCTTAGTTTCACCCAAATTACACAAGCAACATACAGTGGTAGTATTAGTTCTACTATTTCTATGAACATTTTTCAATGGGAGAGTATCGCAACGTGTTCTCAATATAGCTGAAATTTCATTTATACATAAATTTTGGTCGCATATATAAGTTGAACCCATAGCTGGTATTAAATCTTTATAAATACGAGTAACACTTGCAGAAGCTGTTTGTAACATTTTACTGTAGTTTTTAATTTTAAGTTGAGATACAAAATCTAAACATTTAGAACGCCACTCAATACCCCTCATTAAACTAAAGCATATTGCTTCCTTACTAAGGCATTACATTTATTGAGGCCGATTGTACGTTCGGCGACTAAAGTCGCTGAAATAGCAAAAAACCATAAAAACCTATAAAAAACGCTAAGTAGTGGTTTAAGTATCTAAATTAGCACATCGCTTTTATATTGTAAATATGGCCACAGGTCTTCTTCTTACATTTTAACACAAAAAACTTCATATTAATTGAATTTGTAAAATTTTTTATATAAAAAACTGAATGGACAACCGCCAAATTTTAAAGACATTTAGCAAAAATCGGTACCATTAATCGAAAAATAAAGTACGCCATTGTAATCAGCATGTTTGAAATATATAGAACTGATGGTCAGATCTCCATTAATTTTTTGAGTGTCATGCAGTGTAATTTATGTGGTAGTCTTTCAGTGTTGTACTTATATATAACTGCGTAGATGTAATTTAGGTGTAGACAGAGTATAAAAGTGACTATCTACCGCTCCTGTTTCGAAAGCCAATGCATAATTGGGAGTACAATCTGGTATTTTTAAAATTCTTTTAAGAAAATATCTTTGTAGTTTATCGACATCTTTAGCTTGAAATATTTTCCATTTTGATTGTAACTAAATATTCGCTTTATTTAAGTAGCTCTGCCATGTTGCATCTATACTATTTTTGGCAGAATTGTTTCTATATTCTACGTGTTTCTGAAAGGACATTTTTGGGGTAAAAATTACACCTAGATACCAAAATTGTGTTGTTATTTTAACTTCTTTTTGATTATAAAACCATTTTTCATCTCTAGCCAGTCTGCCTCATTTTCTGAAAACCATTTTTCTAAATTCACCTCCATATTCCATTGTATACAGTACATTTCGAGTTTGTTAATCATTGAATGCATAACTTTTTTATCATCAGTAATTATGACTATGTATATCGTCTGCATATAAATGTATTCTTAAATTTAGATCTTCTATCATCAAACCTATTCCCAAATGATCGTGTAGATCATTTAAGTATAAAGTGAATAATAATGGTGATAAAAGACAACCCTGTTTCATACCACAATGTATTTCGAAATATTCCGATAACTCACTCCCATTCCAAACTGCAGACCAAGTGTTTCCGTATATATGTAATTTATATATTAATTTCTGCCTTGGTACTTTGTCGAAAGCTGCTCTAAAATCTATGAAAAAGGCGTAGACTTTTTTATTTTCTTCAAATTTTAGGTGCACTATTAAGGCTAAATTATAGACATAATCAGCTGTAGAGTATTGTCTTCTAAATCCGGCATGAAACTCATTTAATATCTTGTTTTTCTCTACCCTTGAAGTTATTCTTTCATTTAAGATTACCATAAAAATTTTTGCTATACAGTTCATACATGAAATGCCTCTATAGTTACCAGGTACATTAGGATCAGCATTTTTGAATATTGGGAATAATGGACTAAACAAAAGTTTCATCTACTTTTCCAGTTTCGAACATCATGTTATACGTTTTGGCCAATTGTGTTAAAAATTTGTTTGCCGCATTTTGGAGGAATTCGTATGTGATTCTATCCTCAAATTTTAATCTGTCCAATTCATTATCCTCATACCACATTGGTGCATATTGTATATTATTTATTATTTCCTGGGGGTTTAAAAGTTGATTAAAATAATTTTTAAAATCTTCTGCAGCAATTTCTGCTCCTATTTGAAAGCTATTTCCTCTAATCTCATCTACCAATTTCCACTAATTTTTTGAGTCACGAACTCCATTTATTTTATTCCCAAGTTGTTGAAGATACTCCAGTTTCCTATTTACACATATAGTTTTATATTTTTGTTGAGCTTTTAAATACTTTTGTTATACCCTACACCACTATGTGGTCAGGGTATTATAAGTTTGTGCTGATGTTTGTAACACCAAAAAATATTGGTCGTAGACCCACCTTATAGTATACCGATCGGCTCAGAATTTTTTTTAATTTCGATTTAACGATGTTCGTCTGTCTGTCCGTCCGTCCGTCTGTCTGTCTGTCCATGCAATCTTGTGCGCACTCTACAGGTCGCAAATATTAAGATATTTTGATGAAATTTGGTACGCAGACCTATGTTGGCCCAAGGACGAACAAGTTTGATTTTGGTGAACATCGGTCCATGTTTAGACCTAGTGCCCATATAAGGGTCCTACCAAAATTATACTATTTATACGCTGCAGGTCGCAAATATTAAGATATTTTGATGAAATTTGGTACATAGACCTATGTTGGCCCAAGGACGAAGCCTATTAATTTTGGTGAACATCGGTCCATGTTTAGAACTAGTGCCCATATAAGGATCCCCCCAAAATTGGCTTGGATACAAATTGCAGGTCGCAAATATTAAGATATTTTAATGAAATTTGGTGCGCTGACTCACATTATAGAAAATTTTGACACAAGCCCCATTTTAAACCATTCGAATTTCGGATCCAAACAATACACCAGACTGGTGTAGGGTATTGTATAGTCGGCATGCCCGACTTTAACCTTTTTACTCGTTTATTATTCATCTCATTTGAGTTTCTGTATACACGCTGAAAAAAAACGGCCTGCCCCAAACATATTTTTGCTGGTACAGTAGACGCTCGCAAATTAGAACCGCTTTGTTTTTGAGGCAATTCTAATTTCTGAATTATTCTAATTTCTCGACGTTTTTTTTCGTTTCGTTTCCAATGATAAAGTGTTTTTTTACGTTTATTTAACATTTTGAATGATACACTTTCACTATTTAATAGAGACTGCCAAATAATATGTACACGCGTATCAAATTTCACAAATAAACTAGCCAAAAATGTACATAAATGCGACAAAAAAAAACAAATAGGGAAAAACATATATAATTTGGTGATTCCCCTTTTTAGTTTTACTTTATTCAAACAGAATAAAAATAAATTGGGGATTTCCTATGTATTCAAATAACCAAAAAAAAAACGCTCAGAAATTAGAATTTTAAATTCGAATTTCAGAGCGTTTAATGTATTGATTCTAAATTCTGGACGTTCGAATTACTGAAAGCTCTAATTTGCGAGCGTCTACTGTAATATGTATATATTTGGAGAAATTGTTAAACATATTCGCCGTGTTTTTACTAAAAACAATCACCCATACTATCTAAATTTTTCAAATGAGTATTTTTGTTAAAGTCGACTTTTGTTAAAATATTGGGTGGCAGTATGCCTTGACTTGATTTATTTTTGAAGAATTCTGATTGGTTAATTTATTTTCAACCAATCAAAATGTTTGAAAATACAAATATTTTTGTAGGGGTTTCATGCACAATATGAACAAAACCGTATGATTAAAAATAAAGTCGACTTTAAATTTAAAATACTATTTTATAGTAAGGGCCAATATATATTTGCATGCAAATATATTATGTTTGCCTGTAAATATATAAATGTTTGGATGAAATGAAATGACGCTATCGACAAATATTTATATGTTTGGCAGCAAACATATAATATGTGTGTCATAAACAAATTATGTTTCAATGCAAATACTATATATAAATAATGTATTTAGTTATAAAACAATTATTAATATATGCCAAACAATAGGCGTATTTATTCTACTCTCCAAATTTCTCTATATTTTAATGAAAAAACATAAAATGTATGTAATATTAACAAATATTAATTAAAAACTCTTATAATAAGTTAATACTTTAAATACACAATTAAATATTTTTTTTTTCTTTTTAACACAATTTTATGTTTTATTTATACTAATTTATTTTATTTTTTCACATCTTTCACAATAAAATTAATAAATAAAGGAAAAATATCACTAAATTTTCTGACTAGATGCAGTCTAGCTAAACTAAACGATTATTACCAACTACAAAAGTTATAATGGCTACAAACAACTTCCCAGTGTAGAAACGGTAATGACATATCATTATTTTTTGGAGTACCAGTAATGACACCCACTTACCTTCTGCATTATTTTAAAACATATAATAATGAGTTACTGATAATGACTTAATTTTATCATTATTTCAAATAGAAAATAATTTTGTAATTTTTTTGAAAATTTTTTGAAATCTATTTTTAGACTTAATATTTTTTAAACACTGTTAAGGATATATGTAACCACATATTCTTTGATTTTTTGTATGATGGCGAGTAAGCTTACTTGTGTGCAGCAGGTCAATTATGTTTTTATCTATTAAATATTACATGTCGATATAGTTCAGATGGTAGAGCTGTTGACTGGCAATCTGTAGACCCAGGTTCGATTCCCGCACCAGCAAATTTTATTAAAAAATATTTTTTTTTATATAATTAATTTTTTTGAAAATCTATTTTTAGACTCATTATTTTTGTCAGTACTGGTAAGCACATAGTTAACGATATATTTTTTGATTTTTCGTATGCTGGTGGTAATAAGAAATGTAATAACAAAAGTAAGTAGTTACCATTACCAAGTATGTAGTTACATAACCACATATCTGGTAATGATTTTCTACACTGGGTTTATATGTATCAAGAATGGAAATTCGTCTTTTTTCCAAATATATATTTTAATTGTATCCCACAAATACAATTATTACCAGGAAATATATGTATAGTAACTATAAAAACAATATAATTGGAAGCATACTGTAAATACATATATGGTAGTTTGTAAACATACATTGATTACCTCCAAACATATACAAAAACGTCTTTTTCCTCCGTGTACGTTAAGTAGTCTAAAAACCTTTTCTCTAGCGTTTAAACATTTGTAATTAAACCAGATTTGTTTGAATTTATTACACTTATTACATATATTTTAATGGGTTTCAACTGACATTTTAATTGATGCTACTAAATCTTGCAAACTCAAATCTTTTCCTTCATCTACAATTGGTTTTATATTGTCGTTTAAATTCTGCTGATGATAATTTGATTTATATGATTCTTTCCCAATACATTTTGGGAGCAGATCTAATTTTTTTTAGCATTTTTAGTAGAAGTAATCTTTAGACATAGCTTAATTGGCATATGATCAACTTTAAAACTCTGAACCAGCCCTAACCCCTCCTGATAAACAGCACAAATGTCGTTTAAAGAGCTTCCTTTCATTTTTATACAAGTATAATTTTCATCCTCGTCTCCAACTGTTCTTCCATTAAGTATTACTAGACCATAGTCATTACAAAATTCAATAAATTCTTTGCCAATGCTATTTGATATTTTTTCTTTAGAATTTTTCCCCATTTCAATAATATCTTCATACATTACGTCTATATCTTGTTGTAAACATCCAATTCTTACATTAATATCTCCTAAAATAATAGGAATATTATCATTATTATTTTTAAAATAATTTTTAACTATAGTGCCAGTTTACTCCTCAAATATACAGGGGTATAAGAGTATCGTACTTGCTATATGGCCTGAATGTATCTTTATCTTATCAATACCATTTTCACATATAAATAAATGTTTGAAACCTTTCGTTTTCAAAGCCTTCTTCACATCATACGCACAGCCTCCACTCGCTCTTCCATACATACTACATCTTATTGCAGGCTTCCAATAAATTTCATGATTGCTGAAGTATTTGTTAATTTTTGTGGTATTTTCATCAGT
This sequence comes from Leucophora obtusa, assembly GCA_949987735.1. NCBI lineage: Eukaryota > Metazoa > Arthropoda > Insecta > Diptera > Anthomyiidae > Leucophora > Leucophora obtusa. The sequence continues at coordinate 93,833,499 of OX465296.1, forward strand.
TATATGGGTTTCTCTTAATATGATTACATCACTGTTTCCGAGATAGTCAAAGAATACAGAGAATATTTTTTTATTTTCAAAACCATTTATATTAAAAGATACTATATTGATAATATGGGTTTGATTTTTGCTTACAGATTCGACATTAACAATATCTAAGGATTTAGAAACAATTTGACTACATTTAACATTATTTACTGAATTTGAATTGCTAACAATATTATTGAATTTGACATTATGATTATTACAGTTAATTTTTTTGGATGAGGTATACTTAACAAATATTCATAATCTAAATAAATACTTGAAAATTGTTCACCATATATCTGCTTCATAATCGGCTCGGCCTCCATCTGATCACATACTAACTTTTTATTTGAGTTCCACTTATTCACATGAGGTAGGTCCGACAGCGATTCCCAGGAATCAATTGTTATGAAACAGCCCATTTTTTCCATTTATAGGATAATAGAATTTAATACACTAAGATAAAAAGAATTTCGTTATCCGTTTGATTCCATTTCGTTCCCTGCGGCAAGTATTCCAATTTCCCTTGTTCTCCATTCCATTCCATATCGTTCCGATTTGCACCTATTTTCCAATCCATTGTCGGAGTGTGTTAGTTTGTATTATCAAGCAAATTGACTGTTTTATAGAAATGGATCAATCGGAAGCTCAAAAGACCTGGCCTATTTGTATTATTGGGCTGTGTTAACCCCTAAATGAATAGTGTAGCCATTTGGCAACATACCAGTTTTTAATAAAAAACCCACTTTTATTTGTTAAAGAGATGAGACACTCAGGAAATTCTTCCTATTAATTAACGTGTTGTTCCTTTGGAAAGGGGATAGAGAAGAAGTGAAGGTGAAGAAAGATAAAGGGCTTCAAATCTGGCAACACTGTAATTGCGCGAGATGTTGAATCTTAGAACAGTTGTTCTAAGAAATCTTCTTTGTTGAAGATTTTTTGTTTATAGCCCTGTTATATTATTTTACTTCGGTGGGGTTAAGTGCTATAGGAACACCGAAGGAGGACGCTGCGATATGTATGGGGGATAGAAAAAACTCATACATATTAATATTTTTCATAAATTGATGTTGCCTTGGTTAGGGATCGAAACCGCAAACTTATGTGTCACAGTTCAACGCGTTAACCATTACACCACAGCGCCCACATGATGATGCACAAAACTGCATTTTTGGGCATTGAGGCCCTTTGTGTAAAGTGTTCTTATATTTTAGCGCATATATTTAAACAGTTGTAGGAAAAATCTTGGTTTTTGATATATTTGTGAAAAATCTAAAACACGCGTTTTTTCGTAAAAAGTAATTAATCAATCAAGGCAAACTACACTGACGATGTCTTTGTAACGAAAGCCGAAAATACGTATTCTGTTCTGCTGGCCTTATCGAATTCTTTCAAAAAATTTTTATTCTTTGTAAATTAATTGTAAAAATTCTATCATCTTTCTTTAATTTGAAAAATAATTTAACAGAAAGATATACTAATATATGTATGTGGCTTTTCACACCAACTGCCCTGCTACTGTAACACATGTGTCATATCAATGTCAAATTTTCGGTACCAAAAAAAGAATCCGTACTTGTCAAAATGTTGGTTTTTAATTTTTATTGAAAAAATAAAAATTGTTTTTTTCGACCTTTTCAATTGATTAATTAGAAATTTATTAATTCAGTTCGAGGCCAATTTCCTTACTATGAGTTAACATAAAAAGTACTTTTTTCAAAAACTGCTATTTTTCTTCATCAGGGTACTCTCCTGACAAATACTTCACAGAGCTTTTGCTTTCAAAAAACCTCTACACAATCCGTATTTGTTTTTTTTACTTTTTTACAAAGTGGGAAATGGGAAATCTCCCCCCAACCGAAATCGAAAACGAAAAAAAGGGGAAAGAAAAGGCAAAAAGGAAGAAAAAGAAAAAAGGGAAAGGAAAAAAGGGAAAAGAAAAAAGGGAAGAGAGAAAAAGGAAACAATAAAACAGAAATCAATATAGAAACAAAAGTTTTTCCAAAGTGGAAAACTGTTCTAAAGCAATTTAACAAAAAAAGTCACTCCTATACTCAAACGTTTCAGATTCTGAAAAAATCACAAAATATTTAATCAATTACGAGAAAAAAATACACAAATGACCAAATACTTAAGTAAATTTTTATTTCTGGCAATCTTTCATTTAGAAAAAAAAACTACAAATGAATACGTTTATGTAAATTTTCCTAATGCGGCAAATAGACTATACAAGTCACTTGCACAATAACGAGTTTGTTCAAGTCACCTTACTCGCCACACACCACTCAAGTAAACTGCAATATTCATTTTAATTTACACATAGCAGCAGAAACATGTAGCGGAGTCCTTAAAAGCGGAGTCCTTAAAATAAATAAAAAAATAAGCTTTATTTTACACTTTGCGCAGGCCAAAATACCAGAAATTCGTTGGTGATGTCAATAAATTTATATTAACATTTTTTACTTTACGTTTATTGATACTTTTAATTTTTTTATCCGTATTTATGATGTTCACTCTTCAAAAATTACTGCTGAACTGTGCTAATTTCAGCATACACCTCGCAAATGACGTGCACAAGTTCTAAAATATTGCGTAAAAATCAAAATCGTTTTGATTTTTACTCAAGTCTAAAAATATACTTGTAGAAGTACACAAACCAGGCCACACACTGTTCAACTGACCTGCACAAACTCATTATTGTGCAAGTAACTTGAGTAGTCTATAGGCCGCATAAAGAACATTTGGGATATTTTACGTTTTTTTATGAAAAGTTTGTCAAACTATAAAAAGATTTTATTTAAGAATTAAATTTAATTAAAAATCAAATGTGATACTGTTTTTCGTAAGAATATATTTTTTTTATATAAAATTATATAATAGTAAAGGGCAAAGGCTTTAAAAACTACATTTTTACAGTAACCTTAGGAATTTGTTCCCCTCTTTCCCTTTGAAAAAATTCAGTCGAACTTGAACTCTAAAGGCCTCAAATGGTTATTTAAATTGTGAATGAAAACATTTTCGGTGGGTCTCATACTTCAGGTTTAAACTTTAGTTAATAGTTAACCCAAAAATTTGTTGTTGTTTTGTGTACATTTTTTTGACATTTTCTTCTTCTTCTGTTTATAGTTAAGTTAAAGTTAAACCTACAGTATGAGGTTTCTTCTGTTTATAGTTAAGTTAAAGTTAAACCTACAGTATGAGACCCAGCGTTTGTGTTTTATAGAAAAGACGTTGTTACAACAAACACAAAACGTTAATTTTTTACCATATAAAAATACTAAATTTGCTGAAAAACTAATGATACAGAATTTTCACACATAACACTTATCGTGAAAAACATTTTGCTTATATGAAAAATCGAAACAACTTACTGAGCTTAAAAAAAGAAATTTTTAAAAATTTATTGAGGAAACGTCTTTGCAAATCAATTTTTTTCTTACTCCGCAGACTTTCTCTTTTGAAACTGTCGAATGTATATTAAAACTTCAAAATATGATAATAAATTTTAATTTTTTTCCTTCGGTATGCAATAATAGAATAGATAAATTTTTTAAATGAGAATTTAATTAAGATCTGAGGATTTTCTACACACAAGAAATTTAAATAAACTATATTTTCAAATTGGAAATTTATTTATTCTAGTTCGAGGCCAATTTCCTTGTTATGAATTAATATAATAAGCACTTTTTCCAAAAACTGCTATTTCTCTTCATCAGGTTATTCTCCTGACAAATACTTCATAGAGTTTTTGCTTAAAAAAAGGACTTATTATGTTAATTCTTAATAAGGAAATTGGCCTCGAACTAGAATTAATAAATTTCCAGTTTATCAAGTAAAAAAATGTCACAAAACAATTTTTATTTTTAAATAAAAATTGAAAACCAACATTTTAACTATATTATCGCTAAAAACGCAATGAAGTAAAATTTAAATATAAAATGTTAAAAATTATTTATGGCCTTGAAATCTACGGAGATTTAGTTTTCATTTGAGTATAATAATGTATTTTAATGTACCAAGATTTTCCAGGAATAAAAAAATTGTAATTTTTTAGTTCAGTTATCATTTTTAAAATTTTAAATTTTACAAAACAAGATAATTTAATAAACAATATATTCTATAAAAATTGCAAAAGCACTAAATATGCCTCAAAATATTAAAAAAAAATCGAAATTTCAACCAAACTTTACATGAAAGTTAAAGTTTTTCTTAGATAAAAAAAGTGTTTCTTTTAACAGTTGAAACATTTTTTTTCATATAAAAGAATCATTAAAATTTGTGTTAAAATTTCGATTTGTTATTCAAATATTTTAGAGCATACCAATGTTTAGGTACACAATTTTAATACAAAATATTGTTCATTAAAGACAAAATATAAACCCATTGATTATTGCGAAAAATAATTTTCCTTTTATGGAGCGTAATAGTTGTTTCACATGAAACACGAACCACTTTCCAAAAAAAGAAAATTCTATATACAGTAACTCGACAATCTCAATGCCGTTAATCCGAACGTTATGTGCTTCAGATCTCTAATTAATTTTATGGTTCGCGAAGTTTTTTCACGAAGTGAAGTAAAAATTTCTTAAATTTTATTAAAAGGTTCATGATTGTTATGAAACTCTTTTTAATGAAACTTTTTCATTGTGTGTATGATATTTTTAAGAAATAATATGAAATTGCTGTTAAAACTTTATGAAAAACTGCATTAAGACCTGCTAACTTATTTTAAAATAAACTGACTTTAGTTCTTAACCAAAGTTATGAATTTCAAATTTATATGGAAATATCTGTAGTTAATGTTTAAACTTGGTTATGTTGGAAATAAGTTTCTCGCCCTAAATCAATTAAAAATTTCAATGGACGAATTCCAGAGAAACTCCATTAATTAAATGTAGAAATTCATAGAGAATTTTTATATAGGAATATCTATTTTAAGAATCAGGAGGATTTCCTGTAGGGCAAAGTTCCCAGAATTAAACGAGTTCTGTAAAATAAATATCCTAGAAATCTAAGTGGTTTTCTACGGAAGAGTCCTCCCTATTCGAGTAATATTTCTATAAAAGAGTCTTTTAAATGTTAGGGATGAATTTCTCAAAATCTTAAAGTTATCGTAATAAATTGCTGTTAAAATCCTAAAATTTTTTAAGAAATTGTAAGAGATTTCATTATGAAACAGTCGTCAGAATCTAAAATATTTTTGTAACAAAAACAATTTCTACAGAAATAACGCAACACTTCACCAAAGTGTTTTAGAAAATTACCCCCTTAGTGTAGTGCTGAAGGTTCAGATTAAAAATTTTATGTTTTTCTTCAGATATGTTTACTTTTGCATTTTTTTTTATTTTTTTAAAGGGAAGAAAAACTCAAGAAATTTGTTACATTAATTAATATGCTACCTTCCTTGGAAAGAAGATAGAGGACATATAAAAGGTGGTGAGAGATGAAAAGCTTCCATTAGCAATATTACTACATATTTAAAAAATAAAATCATAATTTTTTAACCCCATTCAGTAAAAGAATATTTTGATAATCAGAACTAAAAAGGATTTTTGTCTTAAATGCAACTTATATAAGAAATTTTGTTTAAATTTTTTTATTTAAGTCAAATTTTATAAAAAATTAATTCTTAGTTTTCGCTCATAATAGTTTGTTCTAAAACAATTACAAAAGGTTTTCGTTACTTCCGAAAAATTACTCAATTTCTGTATAAACCAAATTTCGAATTTTGTAAAATGTAACATGTATTTTTTTCACACAAAGGTAGTCACAAAATTCTCGGTGGAACAATTAGTGGGCAAAAATGGGTTAACAGGTGGTTAATTATAAATGCTTCGACTGATATAGCAACCCAGCAAAATATTGGTAATGACACCTCATTACTATCTGCATTACCAAAAATGATATATTATTACCTTTTGCATTATTTTATAATATAAAATAATGACTTCCTAATAACGGCCTATTGTATTCATTGTTTCTAAATATAAAATAATGACTTACTCGTAATAGTTTAAATAAGTACTTTTTACACAGTTAAATTTTATACATTTATATTTATTATATGTAAATATGTTTAATGTTTAAATTTTTATGACGAGTCCTAAAATTACACACTAGAAAAAACTTAAATTTTTCTGAATGTATTTCCTTAAGCTAATAGTATTTGCTTAACTCCTTATTTTTAAGAATCAAGTAAGCAATCGGATAACCGCTTATAATTCAACTTTTTGTAAGCATGTGAGTAACCACTTATTATTCAAAATCTCATAACTACTTATTTCTCATTTTTTCGTAAGCGAGCGGGTAAGCGTGACTACTTATAAAAACGACCACGCCAAACAAAAATAATGAGTTTAGACGCCAAAAAATAAGTTGTGCGGAGCTATGAATTTCTATTATATAACCACTTATTTGGTAATGAAAGATTTTGCTGGGAACCCTATGGATTATACGGGACGTATGAGTAGTAAACAAAATTTTGAAATTCATATTCAACATATTTTTGTAATCGAAAGAAAAAAAAATTTTTTTTTTTTATTAAAATATAATTTTATAAACAAAAAGTATTGACTGTAAAAAACAGTAGTTTTTCTGATTTTGTCAGTTGTTTTGAAATTTTTGTAATAAAAATTTATTGGTAGTTATTTTTATTGCATTTGTTAGTTATTTTTCAACAGTTAAATAAAAATAACAAAAGTTTTAGTTTTTTTAAAGGTAAATACCTTTGTCGCCTTTTTAACCGCATATACCAGGTATGGGGACGTAAATGGCTTGAAGGGCCAAATTTGGGATTTCACAAACTTACGGAGGGCCGTACCAATTAATACATTACTCGACAAAAACGAATTTTTTGTGCAGCCTTCTGCTGGAAGGTTTTTTGGGTTCCTAACCCCGGACGGTAAGTCAAAAAAGGTCCTTTGAATAGCCTTCGAATTGTGGGTCTTTCTTTTTTATTCCCTGTACCAGGAAAATACTTTATGAGTCAATATTGCGGAGAAGTACATCAAAATGCTTTTATATTTTTATGATTTTTTTATATTTTTGATTCAAATATGTTTAAAAATACAGGTAAAGACTCAATAAATATTTGTAAAATATTTACCCTCCTTAATACGAATCTGAATTTAAATTTGTCGAATTAATCTTCGAAAATATAGTTTTCGTTATTTCAAAAAATTTGGTTTAAGGTTTTCATCAATTTTTCAAATATTTTTAAATTTACTTAATGAACAAAAGGAATTTTGATACAAAACATTGAAAATATATAATTTTAATTGAAAATCTGCATGTAAATGTAATTCAAAACTAGGTCTACAACATTTCCATATCAAAAATTTATAACAAATATCAAACCTCTCAGACTCTGATTGCGTTAAATTAACGCTGGGTTATCAATCACAAGACTGATAACCCAGCCAAACAATTTGGATATTTTATGAGGGTTCTTATTCAGTAAGCACATATTTCTTAAATTTTAAACTTATTTGTCAAAAATTGCGCATTTTTTTGACGAAAATGTTAGTCTTAGTAAAATGAATCATAAAAGGCACAAACATTTGAGGCAAATTTTTAAATCCAAATATGATTCAAAAACGACTCAGAAATGTAAATAAATTTGAATATTTTGTAAACAATTTAAAAATGATTCAAAGATCAATTTTTCAACCTAAAGAATTTTTTTTAATATTTCTTTGAGTCATCATTATTAAAAAAGGCTCTTTTGGATGCACCACTTTCATACAAGTGAAAGTTTAATTATGCATTTATTTTGGGCACTTTTCTGATTCATTTTTGGGCTCGTTGCTCGTTTGCTGGCTGGCAACTCTAGAAAAAATAAATTATGAAAACTTTATTCTTTGCATAAAAATCTGCTGAAATAAGTAGATATTCATTGATAAATATTAGTAAGATGCTATTAAAATGCAGAATTTTAGTTCTATTTGAGCTAAATTTTAGTTAATTGAAATAAAAATTTACTCTGCTATAATCAGCAACAAATTTTGCTGAATATTAGTAGAATAAAAAAACACTAAAAATTTTTTAGCAGGATTACTAAATCGGCAAAAAATTTTCTGCAGTCACTTTAAATAATAAACCTGTAAAAATAGCAGAAAGAGCTACTAATTGTTTTGCTATTTTCACAGGTTTCTTTCTATGACTGTGTGAATAAAATTTTATTGTGTCTAATAGTATATTTAGACTGGGCAAAAACTAGTAGTTTTTGGTAATTTTTAGGTTTTGAGCCGAAAACTATAAAATTAATTTAGTTTTTCCATACAATTTTCATACAAACTGAAAACCAGATTCTACCTGGTTTTTTCCAAAAACCAAGTAAAAATATCTGAAATTTGTATTTTTGATACACCCGATGTCTTTTATAACTAATTTTCGATACACCCTGTTACAACGAATATAGAATTAAAGCAAGTGTCAAAAATATATTTTTTAATTTTTTTTTAAATATTTCAGTTTTAGTTAAAAATAGTGTGTTGTTATACATTTGTAAATATGTTAATAATTTTTTTAATTTAATTTAACCATAAAAACATAAACAAAAGTGCTTAATAAAAAAGTGATGTGACAAAGAAAAACTAAAAATTCAGTGTAAATGAATTAGCTTTTGTAATTTAGTTTTGTACAAAAACCATCTGGTTTTTGCTCAGTCTAAATTCAGTATAATATAAAAAAAAAAAAAAAATTTTAAAAATTTTATTGTGTCTATACCAACCGTTTTACCAAATTTAAGTGCTTCAAGGACAATTCTCAAAAGTAGATTTTAGTGATCCTTACGAGGTCCGTAAAACAGTCTTAAACATTTCCTAAATTGGAAGGTAATTTTTTTTTTTAATTCAAACTCATAAAAAATAAGAGAATTTAAGTACTTCTACGTCATATTGAGCCATAAAGTATTTTTTCCAGGCCTAAGGTTTAAATAAAGAAGAAAGAATTTTTCACTTAATATTCGTATGTGGGAGGCGCAAATAGTTTAAAAAGTTTTTGAGGAAATCTGTGCAAAAATATCAATATTTAATGATGGCTGTCATTTTTTGAGGTACCATTGGATGTTTATTTTGTACCGCTGTTTTCTACATGATGATTATTTTTAAATTCTGATTTTATTTTTTTTTAGTTTAATTAAAAATTTTTTTTAGTTATATGAAAGAAAACTTTTTGAAATCAATTAAGCTCTATAAGTACAAACAGCTTATCAAACAACCGGTAACTTGTAGACAAATTTATTGAACAAGAATTTATTCTTTCAAATATATTTATCATATACACGACGTAGATCTATTAACAAAATGGTTTAGTAGGTATATGTGTGTATTTGAGGCGAATAAACTCGAATGTTGTAATTTATTGTAAAATTGTGGTGGCATTAGTTCACAATATCATAATAAACGCATCTGGTTTATGGACAAAATTCAATAGAAGATGCATGTAGTATTTTTCTTGTTGTGTTTTTTTAATTTCATATTTGATCTTTTGGGTCCTGGTTTTATTAAGCCATCTTCATTGTGTTGTGAAGTATTTTTTGTATTATTTCAAGATTTATATGTTTTGGCACGAAGGTGATATCGACAGATATTTCATTGTTTCAATGAATTATGAATTTAATGTTGCAGCTCAACTACAGTTACTGATGTTTAGTTGTAGTTATTAGAATATGAGTTCATATTAATAATTGTTTAAGTTTACCCTCTTCTGCCAAATACCCTTTTTCCGTTTCAACAAATAATCCAAATTTATTAATAAATGTTTGTTGCAAAATATGCAGACTTCATCAAAATCTAGGCGAATCACGCCACAGACTTTTATTGTAAGAAAAAAATGTGTAAAAGTAACAAAACACTGTTTATTTGAGCCCCAAAAAAGTTCAACTAATTTGAAGATAGGGTTTGCTAAATATTAGTTAATTAAAAATATCAGGAAAAAATAGTAGTCACTACTAAATATTATAAAAATAAAACGCAAGATTTTTTACTTCTATTTTTTTATTTTATTTTATTTATTTATTCATTGTTTCCCCTATACAACAAGATTTACATCTTTTAATTTACAGTACAGGGTTGTGCAAAGTTATATCGTAATGAATTTTTTTTTTATAATAACAATAATAATACAAATATTGATTTAAAATTATATACTAAAGCTAAAAAACGTTAAATATCGTGCATATTTATTTACTACAACCAGAGATGGGCCAAATTATTTTATTTACCATTATATTTTCATTACCATTACTTTATTCAATGGTAATTGAGATTTTTTTATCTTTACCATTTTTTTTTTTATTTTCATTTTTTCCTCGTTGAAATGTCCCTTTTTTAATTTTCATTACTCACTTTATATGGACAGAAAAAAACTGCCGCCCCCTACACGCAGAAAAAAAGGTGTAACATTTACAAAAATTAGAGTAAAAGTTTACAAAGTTCCGTAGTAGATATACAACTACATAAAATTAACGACAAATTTGTCAAGACGCTTAGGTAAATTTTCAAAGAGATATATATGGGTGAAATCAAAAAATGTGATAAATTTTTGGGCCAAATTTGTGAGAAGCAAGAAGTGTTAATATTTCGGTTTTTTCTTAATGGAATCAGTAAGTTTAGTCATTATAAACCTAATTGCAAAAAATCTCTTCTACAAGTTGTCGCAATAACTTTTTTTGCACAATTTTAATTTTTTTTGTGGTAACGAAGTTTACATTTCTGCAAGCAAAAGATATAACAAAAAAAATTGCGTACGAATTTTTTTCAATTTATTAGTTTTTCGTATTTGGGTTATTAACTTGCTTTCCAATGATATATTAATTGTGTTTATCAAATTGGCGGTTTCGCGAATTATGTATACAATTCATTCCGCGAAAAAAAAATTTATTTTTTTTTAATTTTGTATTTGTGGTCCTTTTAAATGTTTTTCAAAAATATAAAATTTTTTAAAATCCAAACAGCGGTTGCGCAGTTACAAAATAATATATTAAAAACATAACATTTCGCGATCAAAAAATTCTTAAATTGTGTGAAACAAATTTAATTTGTCAAACTAATGTCAGTAATGACTCGAAATATCGATTCAAAACCAATGAAATACAAAATCAATCGTTTTTCGCTCCAGCAGCTTAGGGTAAAAAACTAATAACTTTTTTTGATTTGACGCAAAATTATTAGTTGAATCGCCTTTTGACGCATAAATATTAGTTGAATCTCCTCTGTTTATGGTTATTTTAAAATATTTTAATCATTTATCTACATTTATTTGAATGAAATCTGATGCAAACAATTGTGGTTATGGAGTTTACACTTACGGAGTTTACATTTGGTTACTTTTTTCGTTTTCTTTCAGAAACGCTTTCCCAGAATTTTTTTCCGAAACAAAATCCCATGATGCCTATAAGGTGAATCCAAATATGACATTGTTTTTCTTACTCGTTAAATAGTTTGGTGTAAAAATTAGGAACGGAGTTTACAACATTTTTTCAAATCTTATGAAAGACATCTTTTTTCATCTCGAGAATATTACATGCTGCAGAAAAGCTTCAAGTCTGTTATACTTATACTTACAGTCCAACGATCATTTGAGTGTAAATAACATTATAACGCAATATAAATAATAGATAACTCCAAAATTCTGGTATATGAATTTTTATCAAAAATTATGACGAAAAATCGTTACATAGTTGAAGTCGTGATAGCTAAGATATACGAAAAAGTTTGTAAAATGTATTAATTTTTATTAAAAACGGCACTTTTCCTCTTCATAAAAATTCTTACAGTTAGTGTTTAGCTTTATTGGTTATTAAAGTATAAGTTATTAAATTTAAAAAACCTTATGAGTTACTTGTTACGGAGTTTACATTTGACCTATAAAATTGGTCACAAATTGGCCAGATTGTTATAAATTTTGTAAAACAGGTTACAATGCGCTGACATATATCGAAATATATAACTCAAATGTAATCCATGCATTAGAAATTAGTTGGTTACACGGTTTTTATCACATTTTTTGATAACACCCATACGTAATTAAATCGAAGCCTTTGTTTAATATAACAACACGCAAAGGAAAATTAACTTTTTTCTTTCAGTAAAAAAAACATGGTTTATTTTTTAAATAAATAAAAGAAAAATTTGCAAATTCTGTATTTTTATTTTTGTTTGTTTATTCTAATTTTAATTAATTAATTTTATTTATATTTTAATATTTTTCGTTGTCCTCAATTCCTCTGCTGCCGAACTGTAATTGTGTTTTGTGTTTACCAACCCTTCATTGCTCTATTTGTCATTTCCATTCAATAACTGTAGGTCAGGCACGTAGCTAGGAATTTATTTCGGGGGGGCTTTTCAAAAATTTTTTGTTTAATTTTTCCGGTTTTTTTTCTTTACTGGGGAAACTTATAAAATTAAAAAAAAACTCGTTATTTTAAGTTAAGTGTTCTCCTTTACTTTTTGTGTAATAGTAGACAGAGGCAGAAAATTTTATAAAAATATCTGTAAGAACTAGTGTTTCCAATTCGGTTAATCGATTAACCGATTCCTCGATTAATCGCCTCTGTTTCGGTTAATGTCGAAACAAATAATTTAAAACTCAAATAATTATTCGACCCGAATAATCGGTTAAAATAGGTCGATTAACCGGTTACATTTTTAATATGTAATTTTTTGCTTTATTTTTTCCCAAAACTTCATAATTTTCTTTACTTTGGCTAAAAAATTACAAGAAATGCTTACCCGAGTAAAAATAGTTATATAGGAAATTATATAATTTAATATGAATTAATATGTTTATATATAGTCAAGTGTAACACTATATGTTTGCAGATATAATTATGTATAGCTTTGAGTTTTTCAAAAATTTCTTAGATGATGTCATATATAGATCAGTATAAATATACATGGCCCCATATATATTTATATGTGCCATATCTATTTACATATGCTATGACAATTTTAATATATCGTCATATATAATTAAAAATGGCTTTATCGGAAAATATATAAAGTTTTATATAGCTCAATGTTAAATTTTTTTCTAAGTTGTTTTAGATATGTTTAAGTATAGCGCAATGTAAAAAAAAATCTATGTTTTTTTGAGATATATTTATGTATGATTTCAAAATATAAAAGGCGTACTCATTATAACTCCTAAATTCCTTGTAAACCTTGTATAAATACAAGCCATATTTTTATGTATGGAATTTGACATTAAACTCATAAACATACCAGGTTTACACAGTTTACGGGTAGAATACAAGTTTATATGAGAAGGCTTAAAATGCTTGGTTAGAATTATGTACAACTTCTTTTAAATTTTTATTTAAATTTTTAATTCTTAACTTAAGGGTGTTATTTTTCAGTACTTTTTAATAGTTTTTGTTTTGATCTTGAAGTATGAAGCGTTATATAATTATGTCTTCCTACATCAAATTAGATATAATTATATAGGGTCAAAATCCGGATAAGATTCTATATGATTCAATATATTTAGATCTTATCCGATATAATTTTATCCACCATTTTTCGGATCATAGCATATCTCCAATTATATTAAATAAGATATCAGTACATATGACATCATATAATTTTTTTTACCCGGGTAGAAAAAACAAATATTAACTAAAATACGATCAAATTGTTTTAAAATCGATTTAAAGAGAAGCCTTTAGATACAATTTTTTGAGCAACTCCGACATTGAAAATAAATAAAATAACAAAGTTTCTATTTGTAAAAAAATGCTTTAACACTATGTGCCTGGCTGGAGCAGGCTTAAGGATATACAATAGACAATTTTTCATTTCTATCTTAGTTCTTTTAAAATGTAAACTTAATTTTCAAAAGCGAGAGCAGTTTTAAGCCTCTAGTCTATGATTTTATTTATATTTATTTTAACAAAAACAGTGCGTATTAATTTTTAAAATTTTATGATTGCAAACATAGAATTTTGAAACGCTGAAAGCTGCTCTCACTTTTGAAATTCTATGATAAAGTTCGAACAAACAAATCTGTTTGGGATTTGAAATCTATTACTGCACATTGAAGGAATTGTATACATGCTTTTTATGAATTTTATATTGATTCAATAAAATTTCGCTGGAATTCGTGCATTGAAACACGGAGGAGATTGGAAGATAAACAAAAATGTAAAAGTAGAATGTATGTGTCTGCGTTGATCACTTCTGAGTAAAAACAATAACAGAAAGCTGAATAGGAAGGAAAACAACGAATTAATTACATTGCATTCAAGGCCTTCCTCGGGTGAGATGTTTAAGCTGTCGCACTTTAGTATAGTTACATTTATAATGTGGGAGCATGTATTCAATTCGTACAGCCGATGGGTTGTTGAAAAAAATTATCATATAGAGACAATCTGACAATAAAAACATATAAATAATTAATACAATTTAATGGAAAATCACTGACAAAACCTGTCCATAAAAAAAGGCAGAAACAAGATCTAGTCTGATTTGAAAATTATAATTAGGTTATTTACAAGGAGGTATCGTCCTAACAAAAAGCAGAGTTCTTAAAATTTTTATTTGGCTTTAACAACGATTTTCTTTCGTTGTAGCACACTCAAACATGGACACTTAACATGCATAAAAATATTGTATCGTGCTATTCTCAAACGTTGTATTTTTTCAATTTAAATTCTAACAACTCTGTTTTTTGTTATGACGATACAACGATACAGCAAATAGCACACCCCTTGTGAACAACCTTAATGTGTTTATAATTTTTAGGGAAAAAGGTTCATTTTTCTTCTTAACCTCAAACCTATTACCTAAAATTGAAAAAATTGCATATTAATTACAATATTAATTTAGCTGTCTATAGAACGTTAAAACAACACTACTAAACTTTTCATTGAATTGATGCAGTTTTATTAAAAATCTCGTATTATTTATTGAAAATTACATACACGCAATGAAAAACCTTTTTCGTAAAATTTGTTTTGCATTAACTCTGTGAAGAAAACTTCATAAGTTTAGTGAAAACTTTCATTAAAACTCGTCCTATTAAATTCTCTCTGAATAAATTAACTCAAAATTGTTTTATTGTTAATGGCCCTTAAAAACCGAAAAGACTGAGAATTTAACAATTATTTATGAATTTCTCAGACTACTAATATTCAGCAAAATTTTTTTCTGATTTTTGCAGAGTAAATTGGTATTTTCAAATAGAAAAGTTAAGAAAATACATTAATTTTGCATTAAACGATTAACCGATTAATCGCCAATTTTCTCGATTAACCGACCCGAATAACCGGTTAATTAATTTTAGTGATTTTTCGAATAATGCATTAACCGGTTAACCGCCTATGTCGAATAATTGGAAACACTAGTAAGAACCCAAAAATATCTGTTAGGGCCTAAAGGTTTTTAAAACTTGTTTAATATTACATCTAATACTGTATTTAGACCGAGCAAAAACTACTAGTTTTTCAGTAAAAACTAATTTTAAAAAACTATACTGTTTAGACATGCTAGCATGGTTTTTGTTTGTCAGTTATAATTCAAATTGTGAAATATTTTTCACAAAAGTCAATTATTTGTTTCAAAAATATATTTTAAAACAAAAAACAATTAAAATGAAAATTAACAAAAAAATAGCTGTGTGCACATATAAACAGAATTGTTTATTTAACCAGTTATCAATATTATGTTTGAAATCAAAAGAAAAAGAATTTCAAATAAACCGTCTTTTAAGAAAAAGAAAGGCACATTTTCGAGTTATTCTTCAACAAAAACTTTACCAGGATTATTTAGCTTCGATCCTGAGTAAAAGGAGACAAGTTTGGACCTACGTAAGTACATGTTGTTTCATGAAGTTATTTAGATAACCTTTACATATTTATAGGAACGTCATGGGCAATTCTGGGAAAAAGATATACCCTTCAGTACGGACGAATTTTTTAAAGAATCATTTCGAATGTGTAGACCGTGTTTTGAATTATTATGTTCAAAGCTATATAACATGAAAAAAAAAGAAACCAACTACAGAAAGACCATTCCATTGGAAAAACGTGTTGCAATTGCATTATATACTTTGAAATCTTCTGCTGAATACTCAACAATTGCAAATTTGTTTGGGGTTTCAAAAGCCAGCGTTTGCTGTATTTTAAAAGAATTTTGTGAGGAAGTATGGAAAAGTATGGCTCCAGAATATCTTTCCCAACAATTTATTACTAAAGAAAAAGTAATTGAGTGTACTAATGGCTTTAAAAAAATGGGATTTCCACAGTGTTTTGGTGCATTAGGTAAGGTTATCAAGGGTTATGATATTGAAGGGGTGAATTTCCAATTTTTATTTTTTTCCGTAGATGGGTGCCATATAGAAGTTCGGCCTCCAGCACAAGAAGCTGCAGATTACTATAACTACAAAGGCTGGTATTCTACAGTACTCTTAGCCTTAGTTGATTATAGGTATTTATATAACCAATTATGCCCAGTGGAAAATTTGTAAACAAAATTTTATAGAATGTTCTGTTCTGTGTCACGAATCGTAACGAAGCGGTTATTGGTAACAGTTACGCTTTATTAAGAATATTTCGGTGACGGTATTTAAGAGATAACAATATTCCGGTAAAAAAACAGTTCGTCAAAATATCTGTAGCGGTGACAGTTATATGCAATGTTTTATATTAACGATATATAGGAAACATTTTTATTAATTCGTTATGAAAACAGTTTTTGCAAAATAATTGCATTTATTTGCAAATTTCAAAGTAAAAATATTGTTTTGTATGGCGCATGGTGGGTCCGACTGTTGAACCGGTTTCGGCCAAACATTCACAATCGCCCAAACAACAATAATTTCCACACAATTGTCAGTACGGAAACGCTTTTAGGCTGTTTTGAGTTACCAAGATAAATTATTGCTTAATAATAAGGGTATTCACGATGGTACATGTGCATATTTGCAATTTGCTAATTTGCTATGCAAATTGTAACATATCGTGAACGTCCTTTTTAAGATCAATTGCATATTTGCTTTATGAGCTATTTTGTTCACTGTTACCAACTTTTTTCCTAAAAATATCGCTAAATCAAACTAAAAAATCACTAGAAAATAACTGAAAATGGTAAAATATCGCTAGATTTGACGAGAAAATAGCTAAATTGGCAACAGTGATTTTGTTTACTTCAAAAGTAAAAATAAATCGTATTTTTTGAGAAAATTTATGAATCATAAAATTAAAAATAATAAATAAAAAAGAAATAAAAAAAATTTTATGTTAATAAAACATCACAAGCAATTTTTTTATTACATTTCTTATTTTATAAATAATAATATGGCGGCTGATATGTTAAAAACAGATGTTTTGTTTTATTTGCAACTTAGCTTATATGCAAAGTGATTTTTGCTAAAGGGGTTTTTATTGCAAATGAAAAAAAATAAAGCAAATTGCAAATACATACATTTTGTTGTTGTGTTGATGCAATCGTTGTTTTTTTGCAACCATTTGCAACGTTTGCATCGTATGCAATACCCATCGTGAGTACCCTTAATGTATTTTTCGTGTACTTTGATTCGGTAAACCAAAGGCGTTCCCGTATTGAGAAGTGTGGGTTTACTGCTTTTTGAATATAATAAAAACAATCGGCTTCGGTATTGGCATAGGCTGATTATTGCAAATTTGGCCGATGTTCGGCTTCACCACAAAAAAGTGCCTTCGCTCGGACACTATTGTTAACTTAAAATATCACTAACCCAATACCTTAAAATACTGTAACAAAAATACTTAAAATACTGTTAACCATTAACGAACCATGACAAACTCTAACGAATTTCTTTAAATACCGTTATGCTTATAATAATATTTTTATCATTCCGCAGAAGTACTTGGTCAATAAATAACTTTAAGATTAGTGCTTTGTGCATAGTTCTAAATATCTGCAAAGTATGTTTTGAAAATGTCCAGCGGTCTATTTTGATTACATAGTTTACATTTTTTCAACTGGGTTAAAAGCAGAGCTTTGAAGAATAAATTCTACTTTGGATAAATTGTATGCAAATTGATATTCTTTTATATCAAATGAATTAGTTTGTTCACAGTCGCAGTAAATTTATCCAATTTATATTGGTTTACATCGATTGGTTTCATTCGATTTACATATTTATTTAGTTAATTGAATTTGTTTTTGCAAATGGAACCAATAAAAAATTAACTATTCCCAAGTTTTCAAATCGAATAAATTAGAAATCGATACAAAATAAAATTTGAAAAGGGTATTCTATGAAGAAATTCACAGTGATGATTTTTTAAGATTGTCAAAACATACAGAAAATGCTAACCTAGCACTTAGCACGAACTGTGAATTAAAAAAAATATTAAATTTTTGTTCGAAATTTTAATTTAGGATTTTATTCTTTACAAGAGCTGCTTAAAATATATATGAAGTCTGTTTACGTACGTTACCGCGGAAATCCAAACACTTACCCGTTTGGGTGGTTTCGAGTTGTTTTGGGTTACCGAAGTAAAGTATGGGAACGGACATTTTTAAGTTGATATAGCAATATTAATTAATGTATTCAATTAACTATCTTCTAGATACAGATTTATGTATATAAACGTTGGTTGTACAGGCCGATGCAACGACTCAGGAATTTTTGAAAGATCGGCTTTAAAACAAAAGCTAAATGACAAACTAATAAAAAACAATACAATATACATAAATGGCACAGACGTTCCCATTATTATCTTAGGAGACTCAGCTTTTAGATTAACTGAGTCACTGATGAAACCTTACCCTTTTAACATATCATCAAGTGAACGTGAAAAAAATTTTAACTACGTTCTATCCAAATGTCGCAGAGTTGTGGAAAATGCTTTCGGCCATTTAAAAGCCCGATTTCGTAGGCTTGGTAAGGGTTTGGACAACCACATAAAAAATGTTAACATAATTATAAAATGTTGTGTCGTCTTACACAATTTTTTAAATGAACATAATGATGTCATAAATGAAAATTGGATATATTTGCAAAAGGAATCCGAAATTTCTCGAAACAGACCACAG
Organism: Leucophora obtusa; assembly: GCA_949987735.1. Lineage (NCBI taxonomy): Eukaryota > Metazoa > Arthropoda > Insecta > Diptera > Anthomyiidae > Leucophora > Leucophora obtusa. Next base: position 93,852,548 of record OX465296.1, read on the forward strand.
CCAGATAGACAAGAGTATGTGTATGATGTAAACAGGCGAGGTGAGGAAATCAGAGAGGCCTTATCGTTTTATATTAATGGAGAGTAGTTTTTTAAGAATGTTTTTAATTCATAACAAATATGTTTATTCTCGTATTATTAATACATATTTTACTAAAAATAAACACTTTAAAAATTATTTATTTTCATTCATAGCTTTTAATAGTATATTTTGCATTTCGCTATTATTTTTAGAAATAGCTTTTAAAATCTCATTCCGTTCTCTTTCAATTTTAACCATTTCCGTCTGCAAAGATATTAATTTTTCATCAGTTTCTTTTTGGCGTGAAAACTCATTCATAAGTATTTCATTTGATTCATCCAATTTTATTAACATTTCATTTTTGATATGTTTCTTAGGAGCTGGTTCAAGGTTTACACTATCATTTTCTCCACCGCGTGTTACTTCAAAAACTTCAAATTCTTCATCTAATGTTTCAGATAACATTTCTTCTAACGTCTCATTAAATGTTTCATCTAACATTTCATCGAATGATTCATGCACTTCATTTGCGTCTGTAAAGAAAAATTTAAATATTTGTATAATAATAGACAAAATTTTTAAACAAAATTTGTTTTCAAACAATTATTTTAACTTTTGCATTAAAAAATACAAAAATTGTTTTTTTTGGACTTTCTATATTTTTATATATTTAGTTAGAATATTGTTCTACCTCAAGATCAAATTCTAATATGATATTGTCATATTAGGTTTTATTTGTTGTTTCAATTATTATGTCTGTTCCCGTACTTTACCGCAGTTACCCAAACTAGTACAGACAATGGAAATGATAATTTAAAAAAAAACAACTCTACATAATTTCTATATTTAAATTTTCAGCAAATAAATTAACTAAAGTAAAATTTCTCCTAAAATTTTTCGTTTTTTTCAGTCTACTAATATTCAGCAAAAAGTTTAGTGATTTTAGCAAGGATTTTTTTCATTTGCCTTCGACTAAGTGTTAGCAAAACTTTTACTGATATTACTATTTTTTTTTTTGGTTAAATTCAGTTTACTGATTTTCAGCAAACAACTTTTCCTGAAATTACCAACTTTCGTGCAAGCACGCTGCTGACTAAAAATTTGCTGACACAGCAACATGTTTTGCTGACTTTTTTTTGGTGTATCTGTTATGTTATTTATCCATTGTTATTCAAAAAATACATAATTATACAAGTGGGCATGTGCAACGAAAAGTATATGGTGGACTCGGATAGGCTGTAACGATTATGTGTACCAAATTTGAGCGAAATTCCATGAAAAATAAAAATTTTAATAGCGAAAAAAAATTCACAGGAAAATTTTCTGTTCCAAAGAATCGGTTGTAGAATAGCTACTTTTCAATTGTAACACCGATGACTTTTGTTCGAAATTGTAACAAAAGCAACCACTTCTACAGCTCTAAAGTGGAACTGGTTGCCCTAGAATCATTTCTGGAACTAGTTCTAGAGCTGATGCTACGTCAGTTATGCATTCCACTGAATCCGGAAACAGCTCCATGCAATCGGCTGCAGTGGAACCAGTTGCAGAATTGGTGAGGTTAGCAGCCAATTGTAAACAGTTTTTCTGGGTTGTTATATAGCAAATTCATAATTAAAAAAGTGGGCATGAAAATAGGCGTGGCTAATGAGGGGTATGTAATGACCTCGGCCAGGCTGTAAGTACATTGTGCGCTAAATTCCGTTGTAAAATAAAGATTTCCATAGCGAACATCTATTGTTATATAATAAATTCTTAATTTAAAAAAGTGACCATAAAAGTGGGCGTGGTCAATTAAAAGTACATGGCGAGGTGTATGATGATCAAGTCTACCAAATATCAGAGAAATGCGTGAAAAATAATTTGTATAGGGAACATTCAAACATTAAACAAAGACACAATTTTACATATATAATGTGCGTTCCCGTACGATACGGCGGGTACCCGCGGTAATCCAAAACAGAACAAACAACAACAATTTACACGCAATTTTGAGTACGGGAACGCTTTTGGGCTACTTTGTGTAACCGCGGTAAAGTACGGGAACAGACATATGCGGGGGTGTTCTGAAAAATTAAACCATAAGAAATTACTCGTTTTTGTACAACAACAACATATAATTTTATGTGAAAAGGAACAATTTTATATTGTTTAATTTTTAAGAACACCCCATTTCCTTTCCCGAGAGATAATTTAAAGAAGTATCTATTTTCTCGGAGCTTTACATTAGCATCAGTCGGGTTTAACAGAAATAAATCATTTTCCACCCACTCGAAAAACTTTTAAAGGAATAATTTTTACTTACCACAACTTTCTTCCATTATTTCTTCCATCATGTTGGATTTAAAACCACCGAGAAAACCATGTAGCCTATTATAATGAGGCCAGTTAGATGGCGCGCCTCCGGATGGTCCAATCTTCCGCTTTTCATCTCTATTAAAGGACACATTACATATATACATACATATATTTTTATTCAGGTATACTTTACCTGTATTTGTTTGTAAGATTATGGATTTTATATTTTATTTCTCCCTCATTGAAGATTACACCTTTCAGCGATAATTCATGTGTAATTTCCTTGAAGATGTGTGCTTTCTTTCTTGCCCCACGAAGTTGGTCAATATGATTTTCCCAATGTGCAATCAACATTTGTTCTTGGGAAGTGGACCACTGCACTTTTTTCTTATATTGTCTGCGAAAATCAAAAATATTTAATTAGTATATAACCAATAAACATATATTTCGCTTACCTTTTCTGTTTACTCATTTTTAAAGAACAAATATATTTATAATATCTGGCAGTAAAATTCAAACATTCAACGAACAGCACAAGAAAAAGAAAAACGATTGTCAATTATAACAAAAACACAGTGTTGTATGTAAAAACCCAGAGTTGATCAGACACTTTTTTGGCCATTTAATTTGGTTTTTGTAGAAAACTACCTCTTTAGGTAGTTTTTCATTTGTATGGGAAAACCAGTTAGTTTTTTGTCGAAAACCAACAAAATTCATAAAACTGGTAGTTTTTGCTCTGTCTAAATACAGTATAAGAATGGCTAATAACCATAAAGAAAATTTAATTTCTAACCAAGGTTGGTTACCGTTATCGTTGTAATACCGTTATCGCTAAAATACCATTTCAAGTTTAACACCGTTACCGTTACCAATACCTCTAAAAAATGTGTAGCTAATAATCAGTATTTTTAACACCTAAATTTAAAAAATAGGCTAAATTTGTACTTGTTTTTATACGTTTTCAACGTAATTTATTATACCGGTACGTCCCGGTATTGCTGCTTCGACAACGGTATACCGTTACCGAAACAGTCTTAAATACCGCTACCTTTGCCGTTATCGAAAACAAACAAATTTCCATACCGTTATCTTTACCGTTATTCGTTTCGGTAACCAACCTTGTTTCTAACGCATTTCCTAAGTTCTAAACTAAATTATATATTTCAAGTGTAATTTGATTTCTAGGTGATTCCAATTTTCAAAAATTTCTGTTTTTTGTCAATAATTAAAATTTTCTGCAATCCGTTTGTGTATTGGAGTATATTGTTTTACCCATTTTCTGCCAAGCATGGATTCTGTGCTAATTTTCTGACAAAATTTCGTAGATGGATAGCTAGACGTGTCTTTAGAGATATGTTGATAAAAAATGGATTAAACAATTTAAATACTTTATCTCATAGTTTTGTTACTTGATTTTAACAGTGAAATTATATTTTAATACTTTTTGGACTAATTTTTAATTTATTTGTGTGGTTTCCTTCTTCGATATTAGTTTTAAAAGGTCCCAGCAAAAAAACTTGGATGTAATGCTTCACAAACTACTTCTTCCACTGCTTCACAAGTATCGGTTGGTGTATTTTTACTGCTTTTTTAGAAGTTATTCTGAACAACATCAACAAATAACTTCTTTCATTGTTTCTAAAGTATCTGTTAGTATATTTTTACAGCTTTTTTAGAATTACTTCTAAACAACATCCAAAAAATCACTTAAGTATTGCTTCTAAAGAGTACTTGCTCTAAAAGTGATCGTAAAGTGATTTTCGTATCATTTGGCATTTACACACAGAGGGTCGAGGGTTGGATTCCCGGCGGGACCAATATTTTTTTATTTTTAAAAATATGTATATAAAAATGTATTTAAAAAAAATGGTGAGAATTCGCTTTTTATGCACCTGTAAAAATAGTACTGAAAACAATACTGAATTGGAGTGCACCATTTACACTTGTTTAATAAGTACTTTTATTGAAGAGAATAAGGCACACTATCTCGCAGTAACAAAGTGGTGTTTTTATGTCACTCAACTTTCATGTCAAAGAATAGCTCAGCGGTAGAGCGCTAGACGAGCAATCGTGAGGTCGCAAGTTCGATACCCGACGGCGGCAATAAAAAACTTATGTAAAATAAAAAAAAAAGCGTGACTACTTATAAAAACGACCACGCCAAACAAAAATAATGAGTTTAGACGCCAAAAAATAAGTTGTGCGGAGCTATGAATTTCTATTATATAACCACTTATTTGGTAATGAAATATTTTGCTGGGGCAGGTCAATTTTCTTTTTATCTATTAAATATTACATGTCGATATAGCTCAGATGGTAGAGCTGTTGACTGGCAATCTGTAGACCCAGGTTCGATTCCCGCACCAGCAAATTTTATTAAAAAAAAATACAATAAAAAATATTTTTTTTTATATAATTTATTTTTTAGAAAATCTATTTTTAGACTCATTATTTTTGTCAGTACTGGTAAGCACATAGGTAACGACATATTTTTTGATTTTTCGTATGCTGGTGTGTAACGACAACTCATTATTTTTCGCGACATCGCCATATAAAGGTAATAAGAAATGTAATAAAAAAAGTAACTAGTTACCATTACCAAGTATGTAGTTACATAACCACATATCTGGTAATGATTTTCTACACTGAGATTTAGAATAATTATAATTCGTCATTTGGAAGAGCTATGAGTGAAACCAAATGAAAGTCAATCTGAATTGCAAAAGGGCGTAACAACACTTTTTATCTTTTTAGAGGAGAAGCAAAAAACATTGTAGAATTACACATATTTTGGAATTAAAGGAAATATTTCCTCTCTTGTCTATAGATTTATTTCTGTATATAAGTTTAAATTTTTGTAGGGACATGTATTTAGTATAGTGTATCATAACTAGGCCAACCAAAAAGAAGCCAGGGCATGTTTTTTATTTGAAGAGATAAAACAACTTAGATTAAATACAAGTTCTGATCTTAAAAATATAAGAATTTTAAGCTATATTTGTTAGATCTTTTTTTTTGCTTATTTTATCTAATTTTGCTTGTTTTTGCTTATTTTGTAAATATTGGGTTATTTTTGTTATTTTCTTTGAAAAATACGCTTATTTTAGCTTTTTTATTCGAAAATAGAGCATATTTTTGCTTTTTTTCATAAAATTAGTCATTTTTAAAATTATTTTAAGTCGACATATATTTTTTTATTTAAAATTTGTTTTTTTAAATTTATTTTAAATTATAACATTTCTTCTTAAAATAAACTTTTTATTTTTCCAACCTGAATTCTAATAGTAAAAATATGACAATGACGATTTCCTTAGGCAAGAATGATTTTAGCACATTTAATTCTTTAATGCATTTCCCGATGAAAATAAATTTAAGAATGTCACAACTTTGTCTGATTCCTGATGTTCTAAGGAATGTAGCATTGTATTAAATAAAAAATTTAAATTTTATGAGGATTTTAATGAAGAAGTGATGAAGTTTAAGGGCTTATTTTTGCATTTTAACTGCACAGGTCTTCCTGTGCTTCCTGTTCAGATGCAAAATGTTATTGGTCTTGCATCAATAACATCTGATTAAATGACATCCAAAAAATATGAACAAAAAAACTTATTTTTCAGAAGTTGGGGTCAATTAATTAGGCGCTAAGAACATATCGTCGACCGGCTTGCAAAATGTCACATGTGTTTTTTAATAGATTTTCAGGAGAGCGAAAAAACTGTTACAAAATCTACTTTTAAGATATTTTATTGGCATCATATCCACAGAGCCACAAAAATGTTTATTTTTTGCTGGGTTGATATTAATTATCACTACAAACAAATTCAAAAGCACAAAAAATTTAATAAATACCTCAAAAAGCGTAAAAAACCGTCTTTCTTAAATGTTAGTTAATGTTGAAATTAATCCTATTGAAATAATTTGATGCAATTGAATTAATACGATCTAGTTGGATTAATTTTATTTGCACATGTAGGGTAAAAAATTATGTAATTAATTTTAAGCACTAAACCATTATAAATATTGGCAACTTTTATTTTTAGGAATATAGAATGGGATTCCATTTATATTCTATGAAAAGAAAATCCACTAAAATCCTTGTTTTCGCGATTTTTACAAATTTTAGTCGAAAAAAACAGTATGTATCCAGCACTGTTTATTCACTGATTCACTGTTAAACGAGAGCCATTGAATTAATGCAAACGCCAGTTCCTTATTCTTAATGTAAAGTGTTAAGAAATTTGTAATAAAATACATTTCTTTAACGCATTTTGAAATTATTAAATTTTTTTACTCATATTTTATCTTATCTACAACTTTTTTCTGTTGTTACCCAGCAAAAAATACTGCTTGCTTGGAAGCAGGTTCGTCAGGGAAAGAAAATAGAGAAGCGCTTGCATTATTGCTAATATAAGGCATGATTTTTGTTCGAGATAGCTCGCGTGAAAGCACTTGTTTCGATATCCGATATGCGCTTCTATCATGGCTCCAAACAATGGCATGAAATCACAGCTTTTAGCTAGTAAATTCGGTTATCATTGTCATCCTTTCGTGCTTTGTTAGAGCAATAAAGTGTGGTAAACAAAACTCTATTGCCTTTTTTAACATACTACTGCAAGCTATAAATTCTCGGAAGTAGTAAACGAAGCAGAAAAGAAGCACTAATCATTTTTACTCAATTTTACCGCTTCCGAATTTCTGCTGGGTAACTTAATAATAATTGTCGGAAGTTAACGATATTATTTAACGACAAGATTCTGTAGAAAAAGTTATTTTCGCAAAGTTGACGACCAGGGGTATGGCATCACCAAAAACAAAAGTTATAACGAACTCGTTGTCACTAGCAGGGGTATGGCATCACCAAAAACAAAAGTTATAACGACATCGTTATCACTAGATGGCACTTTGTTCAAAAAATTGACAATTTTCTTTTTTTATTTAAATTGAAATAATAACAAATAAAAAAGTGAAACAAAAAAAGGAGTTTTCAAATTTTATTATTAGAACATATTTTGCGCTTGATTTTTTCTTATTTTGCGCAGTTTTCAACAAATTTTGAGTTTTTAAATATAGGCTGATACTAAATAGTTGCTCAGGTGATACTAGGTGTAGTTCATCATCAATTACACTGCATGACAAAATCTTGACTTTTAAAAATTAATAGAGCTCTGACCATCAATTTTATATATTTCGGACATGCTGATAACAATGGCGTACTTTATTTTTCGATCAATGGTACAGATTTTTCGCTAAATGTCTTTAAAGTTTGGCGGTTTTCCATTTAGTTTTTTATATACAAAAATTTCGAAATGCAATCAAAATAAATTTTTTGTGGTGAAATGTAGGCATAGGACCTGTATTCCTATTTAGACTTAAAATTTTATGCTTAAAACTTGATATTAAAACCACTGTTCGAGTTTTAGATGGATTTTTACGTTTTTTTTTAAGGTTTTAGCCAATTGAATCGCTGAAAGCAAAATCGGCCTTAATAAATGATATGGCTTAGTAAAGAAGCAATTTAAAGGAAAATATTTCAACAAAAAAATGTATTCATCTATAGCGGCCTATACGTTAAAGTCGCGATTTTTCAAAAATTTTGTATGGCAGCATAGCTTTCCAAGATGTCCGCAATTTCAATTTCTATTTTTTTATATATACAGCAGTGGACTAAAGTGGATACATTAATTTAAGATTTATCGAAATTTGTTATAATTTTTGTTTTATTATAGAAACTTAAGTGACTTTTTTTAAAGCATAAAACTAAAAATTCTTCTTCAATAAAAACCTAAATATAGTAGACTATATAATTTAATAAAAAATAATTGCAAATTGTTACCGCTTTTATCCAGTATTGTTCATATTTGAAATTTTCGGCAATTTCTTTCTTTAATATTTTGTTCAAAGTCCTTTGTTCTTTAAAACAGGTTTTATGCTAGAAGGCATCCTTTCCACGAGATTTTTAATAGTTTGAGGTGGAATATTAGACCATACGGCTGAAACTCTTGACCAAAGATCATCTAAGTTGGTCGGTGCTCGTTCGTATTGGGAGAGTCTTCTTTTGACAAATGCCCACAAATTCTCGATGCACTCTTAAAATAATTCCGTTGTGACACCGAATTTTTTCCAACCGAATTGGCTCGGTTGCTGCAACCTCGTAATTCGGTTGCCCCAACCGAATTCAGTTGTGGCAACCGATAATTCATTTGTCGCAACCGAATTGAAATCGAATTCGGTTGCCACAACTAAATTCGGTTGCTGCAACCGAATTACGAGGTTGCAGCAACCGAACCAATTCGGTTGGATAAAAATTCCGTTGCCACAACAGAATTGTTCTGAGAGTGTGGGATTTAAATCGGTGCTTTGAGCTGGTCACTTCAAAAACTGGAAAAACTGCACTTGGATATTACAAATTCAACAAAAGTTACCCAGCAAAAACATGGTAATGACAGGTCATTACCATACGGATTACTAAGTAATGATAGGTCATTACCTTTTGCATTACTTTAAAATATTATTTATAAATTTGTTTTATCCTAAATAGGAAATTTTCCAAAGTAAAAACTTTTTTTTGCCAATATAACTAACTATTTTACAATGTAGGGTAACCACTTATTTCCTAACTTCTGAGTAACCACTTATTCTATCTTTGTGAGTAACTACTTATACTTTCACTATGGATAACTCGTTAATCGCACTTTTTTTGTAAGCGAGAGGGTAATGACCACCCATGAATTTTTGGACGTCGCGAACAAAAGTAATGTTGCGAGTAAATAGCCTGGTAAGTAGTGAAACCCTTTGTGTGCTACTTACTCGCTTAACTACTCGGTAATGTCTGTTTTTGCTGGGTATTAATACAGTTTTAAAAAAATTCAAATATGTATCCACTTTAGTCCACTACTGTACATAAATTTTAAAAATTAAAAAAATATTGAATTTAAACAAATTAATAAAAAATATAAAAAAAAATTAATATAATAAAAAAAAATTGGTCCCGCCGGGAATCGAACCCGCGACCCTCTGTTTGGAAATGCCAAATGATACCAAAATCACTTTTTACGATCACTTTTAGAGCAATTACTCTTTAGAAGCAATACTTAAGCGATTTTTTGAATGTTATTCAGAAGTAATTCTAAAGAAGCTGTAAACATAGAATAACGGATACTTTGAAAGCAATGAAAAAAGTGATTTTTTGAAGTTGTTCAGAATAACTTCTAAAAAATCAGTAAAAATACAATAAGGGATATTTGTGAAGCTATATAAGAAGTAGTTTTTAAAGCATTACTTCCAATTTCTTTTGATGGGTACCAGCGTTTATATACCCAACGGTAAGCGACCAAAATGCAGTAGGCATTTAAGCATATATGTAGATCGCAAACTGCAAATAGATAACAAAGTGATATATATCCTCATCACTAGGGCAAGGAATTTCATGCACTTAAAATTCAAAAATATGTGCAAACAAAATGCAGTTAAAAAAAACAAATATGAATTAAAAGGCAAAAAATATCGCATTGTAATAATTCTTTTCGTAGATCTCTTTCTCCTCATGATATACAAATATACAACTATCGAGTAACTCATCCACACATTTTCATCCGTTCTATTCTTCACCATTACGATCAAATCAATTAACCGAGATAAAGTTCAAATATTCAGTATATTCAAAATGCCAGTGGAATAAGAACCAAATTTACTCCATTTTCTCTGGCAACATCATTAAGGGAATATGATATCATTGCTATTTCTGAAACTTGGTTACCTGCTGATTTTAACAGTTCCGAATTTTTTGGCGATTATTATAATGTTTTCCATTGTGACCATCGTTATGTGCCAGGTGGCCATTAAAAAGGTGGTGGAGTGCTGCTAGAAGTCAGGGGTGATATTTCAAGTAATTTAATACCTTTGTATTGTATTGAGACCATTGAACAACTTTCTGTTGAAATTAAATTTTCTAATTGTAAATCAATTAGGTTGTTCATAAGGGGTGTGCTATTTGTTGTATCGTTGTATCGTCCTAACAAAAAACAGAGTTGTTAAAATTTTTATTTGTGTTTAACAACGACTTTCTATTCAGTTTTCTATCGGTTAGCACACTCAAACATAGGACACTAAACATACGTAAAAATGTTGTATCGTGGTGCTATTCGCAAATGTTGTATTTTTTCAATTTAATTTTTAACAACTCTGTTTCTTGTTAGGACGATACAACGATACAACAAATAGTACACCCCTTGTGAAAACCCTTAATATTTTATATTGTAATGACATTTACAAAAAGCACTTATATAATATTAAGAATGTTACTGAATTATCTTCAAACAGTCAAGAGGTTATTGTTTTAGGTGACTTTAGCCTCCCTAACCTTACTTGGTCTTTTGAAGATACAAATTTATTACCCTTTAATATTGAATCTGATAATGATGAATCAGTTACTAGTTTTTTTCTTTCTCATGATTTTGATCAAATTAATTGTTTTAAAAATGAAATTGGTACAACTCTTGATTTGATTTTTATTTCAAATGGGATAATATCATCTTGTAATTTATGTCTTAATCCAATTTCAAGAAATACTGTGCATCATAAGGCTGTAGTAATATCGTTTGAATTTTATACTTTTGAAAAAGCGTGCGCTTGTATCACCAAATCATATAATTTTGTAAAGGGAAATTATTCGGCGTTAAATAACTTTTTTAATGCCCCAAGTAAAAAAAATTGATATGGAGCCATATGAAGTTATATTTAATTATATATAATCTTTTATGTAATTAGATATAATTATATCCGAAAAATGAGAACGTCTTATTGTATCATATTGTATCGAATTGTATACAATTGTATACAATTTGATACAATTTTATGCAATTCGATACAATTGTATCCGAATTTTGTCCTCATCCAATTACATCAAATTATATCTTTTTGTATAAAATTATATAAAATGTTATAAAAGTGGACATAGTTTGATACAATTATATCTAAATATTAACCTTATACTTTTTACCATATTATATAGGACCATATCTAACAATATACATACAAAAATAATTTTTTTAAATAAAAGAAAAATTTTCAATTACTTGTAATTGTAATTGTTCTTTTTTTTAATTGCAATTACAAATAATCGGCCTGATTACGAGTGTCGAATTTGTAGTCGAAATTTTCGACTCCATATAAAATGATTTTATATATAATGGAAATTATAAAGAAATGAAACTCTGATGCTAGATTTTTTTAAATCTGAGTGCTATATATGGTAAATCCAATTGAAAAATTGTTCAAAAGTTGCGTTTTTAGTGAATTTTCAGCAAATTCGACTTAGTTTCGGCTATGACTACGACACTAGTAATAAGGCCGAATATGTAATTATAGATGAGTTTTTTTTCAATTACAATTACATGTAATTGGGTAATTGCATGTGTAATTAATTACAAAATGTAATAATTAACCCCAGGCCTGATGGAGATCTTATAATTTCGATTAATCTTCCATTACTTTTATCCAGATTTATCATGACAGTGCAATAAACATGAAAAAAAAAATTATTTTAATTTAGTAATTTTAAAATAAAGTTAACAACACTGAAATTTTAAAGTTAATAGGGTTATGATATACAGTAGTCGCTCGGTTATATGAACTAATTCATACAGAGCCTGTTCACTAAATGGAGAAGTTCACATAACCGAGAGAATATAAAATAAGTAATTCCAATGATTTTTATTACATTAAGTTTTTATTTTTAATAAGTTTTTTTTATTAAAAAATGTACATGAAAGTAGTCGGTTATATTTTTTTGTACTTTTTTGCTTCAAGGGATTTCTGTAGTGCCTTGTCCCTGCATTTTCGCAATGCCAAAATATTATTAATATCAGATATATTATTTTCACTCCAAGCAATAACTTTATTGAATGCTTCGATTGCCTCCGTTGTGCTAAATTCAGCTGTTGTTACGATGCACTGCTCTTGATCATCATCTTCAAATTCGCTATCTATATCTTCGCTAGCAATGTCTTGATTCCACGTCTGAATCTCTTCCCGTGAAAGCTGTTCACATAATAGAGATAGGCTGTGTTCACCCTTTAGAACCTCCTGTATTTAAATTTTGTTGTTCACTATTCTGGAAGTTTACATAACTGGATATTCATATAACCGAGCGGCTACTGTACAACCAAGATATAAGAAATCAGTCAAGTGTACGTCATAGTATAGAGAATTTCGTATTAAAGCTTCAGTGTTGTTAATGTTATGGGTGCGGTGCGTAAGCCATTTTTGACTCATGCTCAAAAAAAAAACATTACTCACGCACGAGCATTTCGTTTTTTACTCAGCACACATGATTATATTAACTTACTTATTAAACTTACAATCAGAAAATTCTCACGCAAAACAGTAAAAATTACTAAAAACATATGATGCAAAAAATAAACTCACACACGAATCAATCACGGGTTATTCTTACTCACGCTCACGCACGAATCACTTAAGTATAGTAATTATTACTCACGATCACGTGTGAATAACGTGACTCACGAACATTTCGTGTCACGCGCCAATCCCTAGTAATTACTAAATCTAAAACTAGTTCAAAATCATTGATAACATGGAACCAATTATAATACAATACGGTTTTATATGGACCTTATATATTTTTATATAAAATCACTTTGAAAAAATTGCCTATGTGGGATGATATATAATTATAGATGATTTTATAAAGAACGTTATAAGTTATATATGGGTTCATATTCGTCAATATATAATCATAACTAACACAAATTATAAAATATTTCTTATATGGATCCACATAGTTTTATATTATTATGTATAGTGTCATACTAAATTATATATAAACGTACATGTAATTATGTCTTTTATATGTTACTTTATGTACTTACTAGCCGGCGCAGCCCGCTACGTTGTTAGCGTGCCTTAAAGTTTAGGGGGGGGGGGGGGGGGGCGCAGCAGGGTTGGAAAGCATTTTATAATATTAAAAATAGCGGGCAAAGCCCGCTGCGTTGTCTTAGCGTGTCTTAAAGTTTTTTTTTTAATTCCAGTTTATGTAAAGGTAGACCTGGCAATTCAAGTAAATTCACAAATTCAGTTGGAAAATTTACTGCGTCGGTTCCTTCCACCGGTGCTTCGTTACATGAAGTTTAAATATCGGAATATATAAGTTCCATTTAGGGTTGCCACATGGCCTTGAATGGCCTTGATTGTCAAGTTAATTTAGGTCTTGTCAAGTGCCAAGGTCAAATTTATTTTGTCAAGTTAAATTGAATTTTTGTCATATCAGTAGTTAAAAAAAACATGTAAAATTAAAATTTGTTAGTGTTTTAATTTTTTTGAGTAGCATTTATTTCTAAACAATAAGAAAAGAAAGATGAACTCCTAAATTCATAAACGCTTTGTGAAATTATAGGAAGTTTATTGAACAAATTTTGTATGAAAATGACGTTCTGTAAACCTGCTATAACTTTAGAAAGCATTTATGAATTGATGGTGAAGTCTGCAGGAAGTCGTTGAAATGTTCAAACTTTAGGACAAAAAAATATATAAATTTTTCATTATTCTCGCAACGCCATTTTAAAATTTTAGCATATTTTCTTTTCTGAAACGTAAAAAACCAAAACTTTTTTTTCATAAATTTATTAAATTGATGATATATTATCGAAATAAAATGGCGCTAAGGTATATCTTTGGTTTTGAGAGCGCGAGTAGATATTTACGAAAGACGGTTTTCCTTAAAAATCGGTAAACAATAATTTTACTGGGAAAATAAAAACCTTAAGTGCTATTTTATTTTTATTATATGTATATCATCCATTTAATAAATTTATAAAAAAAAAGTTTTGGTTTTTTACGTTTCAGAAAAAAAATATGTTAAAATTTCAAATTGACGATTCGAAAACTATGGAAAGTTTATATATTTTTTGGCCTAAAGTTTGAAAATGTCAACGACTTCTTGCAGACTTCATCTTTTTCTTCTTATTATACAGGAATAATTTCTACAAAAAAAAAAAATAAAACACTAATCAAGTTCATCAATTTATGTCCAAACTTCAATGGCTAGTAGCACTATCGAGTTTATCCCCGAAAATTCCAAAAAAAACCGAAATTTTTTTTATGAATCTTAATAAAATGACGAGTGTATTCAAAAATTATAAATTTTAATATTAAGAATCAACCTACTGCACACTAGACCGTACCTCAAAAACACATTTCGCCGTACACCCTCCAATATGAAGTATTTTTGCAAGGCAATTTAAAAAAATATAGTTTTTTTTTGGCCGAACGTAGGGGTCGCCTTTTTCAATTTTTCGTTATAGCTTCGGCATTTAAAATCGGATTTGAAAGTGTCAAATATCGATTTTTTTGCCTCGAGGAGACCAGTGTTTTGCTATAAAGGAAAAATCCAATGAAAAAAAATTTAAAAAGGCGACCCCTATGTTCGGCAACCAATATATAAAAAAAATTCTACTGGGTTTATCGAAAAACTTCATTAGCAAAAGTTTAATGATTTTTCTGACATTAGGGTTGTACATTAGGGTTGTAGCAACTGAGATCTGGTGACTAACTACTAGAACGGGATACTTGAGGTCAATGGCCCTCGAGAGAAAAACACCGGTCTCCTCGAGAGAAATACATCAATGTATCATATTCTAAGATCCGAAAAACCAAAGATATACCGAAAAATGTAAAATGGCGACCCCTACGTTCGGCAAAAAAAAAAATTAAATTTTTTTTTTTGAAACCTTGTTGCAAAAATACTTCATATTGGAGGGTGTACGGCGACCTTTTTTTTTGCCTGTAAGGTGGTACGCTCTACTGCACACATATGCACATTAAATTTTTTATTGTCAAGTTATTTTTTTTAAATCAAGTTATTTTTTGCGAAGTGTCAAGTTATTAGACTTTTGCGATGTGGCAACCCTAGTTCCATTCCTTTTCTAAGGTTTTTTCTCTTTTAGAAAATTTGTTTAACTTTTTGGAGAGTATGTTTCTATGCTACATAAGTTTTATATTCCGTGGATAGTGTTTGAACAGGTAATTCCCTCTTCCAATCCATTTGCATTGTCTATAATTTCAATTCCACTCGTTCAACGTTTATATCCATTTCATTCCACTTGTGTAGTGTTTCAATTCCACTCGTTTCCTATTTAGTTTCTTAATTTTAGTGTTTCATATACACTTCTTCTTTAAGTTTTAGGTTTCTAGCTAAAGACGCTGACGTTAAGGGGGGGGGGGCAATTTTCCCCTTTTGAACCACCATTTTTACCACGTTCCTGTCCAAAGTCCTAGAAATGCCTTGTCGATAAGTTAGCCCATACTCCAAGGAAAACATATTATATATAACAGGTTTCTAGCCGAAGGGTTCGGTTAGGCCATCAAGCGGGAGAATTATTCCGTTTTTACCCCTCCCGGTAGGAATTTCCAAAAATTCCGTCTTAGAGGACGTCTGCGTTGGAGGAGGAACCTACTACATACATAATTTTAGGTCTCTATATCCAGCAGTTTGGCCAGGCCGTCAAGGAGGAAGTTTTTACCCCTCCCGGTATGAATTTCCAAAAATACCATCTTCGGGGACGTCAACGTTGGAGAAGGAACCTAAATACCGAATTTCAGCTTCCTAGTTCCAGCAGTTTGAGCAGGCTGTCAAGGGGGACACTTTTTCTTTTTTTGTCCCTCCCGGTTGGAATTAGGCTGGAAGAGGAACCTAAGTACCGAATTTCAGCTTCCTAGTTCCAGCAGTTTGGACAGGTCGATAAGGGGCAACTTTCCCTTTTTGAGCCCCCATTTTATAACGACCCTGTCCAAAATTCAAAAAAGTATCTTTCTAATAAGTTAGCCCTTACTCCAGGGACCCACATTTTAAGCTTCAGGTTTCTAGCCGAAGGGGTTTTTACAGGCCCCCAAGGTGAGGCTTTTCTTCTTTTTGCCCCTCCCTTTAGGAATTTACAAAAATTCCATCTTCGCGGCTATCTGCGATGGATGAGGAACATTCATACCAAATTTCAACTGCATTGCCTAAGCGGTTTGGGCAGGCCGTTAGTGGGGACATTTTTCCCTTTCAACCACCATTTTTACTATGTTCCTGTTCCAAAATAGAAAAATTACGTTGCCGGTGAGTTAGTCCTACTCCAAGGAATACATATTTAAAATTTTAGGTTGGCCAAAAGGGATTGGGCAAGCCGTCAGGAGGAGACTTTTACCTTATTTCCCCTCCCGATAGGAATTTCAAAAATTCCGCCTAAGCGGACGCCTACACAGAAGGAGGAACACACATACCGAGTTTCCTTTTGGGATATCCTGTAGGGAAGTCCAAAAATACAAACTTAGTCGATGTATACTACAGTGGAGGAACCTTTATACCAATTTTCAACTTCTTACCTCCAGGGGTTTGGGCAGGCACTTTTCCAATTTGTGAGACTGTTTATGGGGAGACTTTTGCCCGTTCCGGTAGGAATTTCCAAAAATCCCGTCTTAGCGCACGTCTATGCCGAATATCAAGAAACCTTGTTTTAGTGGAGATATCCGTGGGGGGAGGGAAAAAAGTAGTTTTTTTGAAATTATATATTATTTTAAATGGTACTTTTTGGAAAAACGAAATTTTTTGGAAAAAGATACTTTGTTTTTACAAAGTACTTTATTTGTACTTTTTTTGGAAAAGGTATTTTTTTTTAAAAAGGTGTTTTTTGGAAAAATGTATGTTTTTTGCAAAAGGTACTTTTTTTGGAAAAGGTACTTCTTTTGGAAAAGGAAAATTTTTTTTAGAAAAAGGTACTTTTTTTTTGGGAAAAGGTACTTTTTTTTGGAAAAGGTACTTTTTTTGAAAAAGGTATTTTTTTGAAAAAAATGTATGGTTTTTGGGAAAAGGAAAATTTTTTTAGAAAAAGGTACTTTTTTTGGGAAAAGGTACTTTTTTGGAAAAGTATTTTTTTGAAAAAATGTATTTTTTTTTGGGAAAAGGAACATTTTTTTAGAAAAAGGTACTTTTTTTGGGAAAAGGTACTTTTTTTTGGAAAAGGTACTTTTTTTGAAAAAGGTATTTTTTTTGGAAAAATGTATGGTTTTTGGGAAAAGGTACTTTTTTTGGAAAAAGGTACTTTTTTTGAAAAAGGGACTTTTTTGGAAAAATGTACTTTTTTTGGAAAAAGGTACTTTTTTTTTGGGAAAAGGTACTTTTTTGGAAAAAGGTACTTTTTTTGAAAAAGGGACTTTTTTGGAAAAATGTACTTTTTTTGGAAAAAGGTACTTTTTTTTGGGAAAAGGTACTTTTTTTGGAAAAAGGTACTTTTTTTTTGGAAAAAGGTACTTTTGTTGGAAAAAGGTACTTTTTTCGGAAAAAGGTACTTTTTTTGAAAAAAGGTACTTTTTTTGAAAAAAGGTACTTTTTTGGAAAAAGGTGCTTTTTTTTGGAAAAGGGTACTTTTTTTGGAAAAAGGTACTTTTTTTGGAAAAGGTACTTTTTTTGGAAAAAGGTACTTTTTTGGAAAAAGGTACTTTTTTTGGAAAAAGGTACTTTTTTTGGAAAAAGGAATTTTTTTGGAAAAAGGAATTTTTTTGGAAAAAGGTACTTTTTTTGGAAAAAGGTTATTTTTTTGGAAAAAGGTACTTTTTTTTGGAAAAAGGTACTTTTTTTGGAAAAAGGTACTTTTTTTTGGAAAAAGGTACTTTTTTTGGAAAAAGGTAATTTTTTTGGAAAAAGGTACTTTTTTTGGAAAAAGGTCCTTTTTTTGGAAAAAGGTACTTTTTTTTGGAAAAAGGTACTTTTTTTGGAAAAAGTTCCTTTTTTTGGAAAAAGGTACTTTTTTTGGAAAAAGATACTTTCTTTTTGGAAAAAGGTACTTTTTTTGGAAAAAGGTACTTTTATTTGGAAAAGGTACTTTTTTTGGAAAAAGGTACTTTTTTGGAAAAAGGTACTTTTTTTGGGAAAAGGTACTTTTTTTGGGAAAAGGTACTTTTTTGTCCCCTTTTTGCCCCTCCCGATAAGAATTTCCAAAAATGCCGTCTCAACGGACGTCTACACCGGTCGAGGAACCTACATACCAAATTTTAACTTCATAGCTCCAGCAGTTTGAGCAGGCCGTCAAGGGGGAGACTTTTTCCCCTTTTTGCCCGTCCCTGTAAAAATTTCCAAAACTCCCGTCTTGGTGGATGTCTACGATAGTGGAGGAACCTTTATACCAAATTTCAACTTCCTACCTCCAGCGGTTTTGGCAAGGGTGGCTTTTTCCCCTTTTTAACCCCCATTTTTACAACGTCCCTGTCCAAAATTCCACAAAGTACGTTCCAGAAAAATTAGCCCCTACTCCAAGGAACACATATCTTAAATTTCAGCTTTCTAGCCAAAGGGGTTTTGGCAGGCCGTCAAGGGGGACACTTTCCCGCTTTTTGCCCGTTCCGGTAGGAATTTCCAAAAATCCCGTCTTAGCGGACGTCTACCCCGAAAGAGGAACCTACATACCAAATTTCAACTTCCTAGCTTCAGCGGTTTGGGCTGGGCGATGTTGAGTCAGTCAGTCAGTCAGTCAATCAGTCAATCAGTCACTCAGTCACGTTATTCTTTTATATATAGAGATATATAGCACATACATATATATGTAGGCCAATATGTAATAATATAAAATCACATATGTCTCCATATTAAAACCTTTGAGGAAAAAATATCTAACATATGACTATATAAAAGTATATATGCTTGAATTTAAAAGCATATGTGGCCATATGTAACTATAAGTTACTATATGCAATTACATAAAATAATATATGATTATATCAAAACCTTTTTACTCGGGGCTATAGATTGGTCAATAATTTCGAATTATAGTGGCCCTGATCTAATATATAAATTCATGGCAGATAAAATAGATTTTTCTATTTTTCTAATGGTACCCTCAATAGAACCTTCACTAGGAAATAAGCCGCCTTGATTCAAAAAAAGGCTGGTTAATCCGAAAAATGTGAAAACAAAGCGTTTAAGAAATATAAAAAGATGATGATGCTGATTTAAGATATTTTCAGCAAATTCGTCGTGAATTTTACTTTTTAAAAAATTTTTTATATAAGCAGTATATTTTCAAAATTGAAAATAAACTAAGCCAAGATTCATCTGGATTTTGGGAATTTATTAAAAATAAACGGAAGAATACCAGATATCCTACGAGTATTGTGTATGATAATGAAATTTAAATGAGTAGGCTTGAATGTTGTAACTTATTCGCCTCCTTTTCTCAATCAACGTTTTCTAGTCCTAGTAGTATTGATAACCGGAGTGTGGAAACCTTTTTAAATACTCTATATTAGCTTTTAAAGATAGTCCTTCTTGCATTTTTAATGATGCAGTACCGCCAATGTTTTTTAAACATTGTGTTTCATCTTTAGTAAAGCCTATTTAAATTCTTTTTAATGCTTGTTTAAAAGAAGGAAACTTCTTAAGCATTTGGAAGAATTGTTGTGTGGTGCATATATTTAAATCTGGTGATAAAACTATAGTAACTAATTATAGACCCATTGTAAAACAATGTGCAATGGCAACAATTTTTGATAGTCCCAGCAAAACCTTTCATTACCATGTAATGAGTTTTAGGTATTGAAATCTTAAGTGTTCACTAGTTACCTTTTAATTACTAAACTACTTATTTTAACATGGTGATGTCATTGGAGGAAAGTCATTACACTGATGTTACCTGTAAGTAGTTTATCAGCTGTTCTATAAATAGATGTTGAATATAGATTTAAAAAAATATAAAAATTTAAAAACCAATAGAAGCTGACACGTATTGATCAGCGTACCCCACGATTGTCAGGCAAACACTCTAACCATTAGACCACGACATCACTATGATTTTTATTGCTTTAACTTATGTACACATTTATTGTGGCAACTGTTATACATGTCTATTTTTCACAAAACTTGTTGTTATTAAATACTGCTTAATGAACATCAACATTTCTATAAATAGATGTTTAATATAAATTACAAAAAAAAAACAACAATGGAAGCTAACACGAGTTGAGCAGCGATCCTCATGTCTGTCAGGCAAAAACGATAACCACTAGGCTACGCCATAGTTATGGTTTTTAATGATTTAGAACATATATTATTGGTTTCAGCTATTGTAAAATAGTAATGTGTGGGGTATAATTATCGGTAACTCATTACATTCAGTTTAAAAGTAATTCAACGGGTAATGAGATATGAGATCTAAGTAATGCATGTAGTAATGACCAGTCATTACCAAGGTTTTGCTGGGGTATTCTTAAAATAAAACTTTATCTCATAGTATTTAAAATTTTCAGCATGTATTCATACCAGGTCGATCCACTTGTACTGATCTGTCTGTGATAACCAATCAGATTGTAATCCCAGTGTAGAAACGGTAATGACATATCATTATTTTTTGGACTACCAGTAATGACACCCACTTACCTTCTTCATTATTTTAAAATATATAAAAATGAGTTACTGATAATGACTTATTTTTATCATTATTTCAAAAAGAAAATAATTTTATAGATTTTTTTGAAAATTTTTTGAAATCTATTTTTAGACTCCATATTTTTTAAACACTGGTAAGGATATATGTAACCACATATTTTTTGATTTTTTGTATGTTGGCGAGTAAGCTTACTTGTGTGCAGCAGGTCAATTATGTTTTTATCTATTAAATATTACATGTCGATATAGCTCAGATGGTAGAGCTGTTGACTGGCAATCTGTAGACCCAGGTTCGATTCCCGCACCAGCAAATTTTATTAAAAAAAAAAATACAATAAAAAATATTTTTTTTATATAATTAATTTTTTTGAAAATCTATTTTTAGACTCATTATTTTTGTCAGTACTGGTAAGCACATAGGTAACGATATATTTTTTGATTTTTCGTATGCTGGGCATGCATGAACCATATGTGCTCATGTATAATCGACTTTTAACAGGGAACAGGAGATTTACTATAATCTTAGATGAATGGACAAGAATATCACAAAAGAGATATTTGATATTTTCCATCGTAACAAAAGGAATGCGTTTTGTATAGTATTTTAAAATTCGTAAAAAGCTATTTTTCGCGTTTGTAATCACGATTTTCTAAAAATTGAGAGGTGATAGAGAATTCGGAATAGATGTTTGGAATCAGCAAGTAAAATACTAAAAGTTTGTATCAAACTTCTACCAACAGCGACTTTTCATTTTGCAGAGGTGTATAATTCGTGTCAAATTGTTCTAATAATGGTCACCATTTTTGGTTTTCATTACTCAAGACAGATTTTGGCTCCTTGAACCCATAAAAATACATTTTTCCTATTTCCTTATATGAGGCCAATTTCTGTAAGATATCGCAGAAACCTAAATCCTAATTAGCAACAATTTGTGCACGATTTTAAGTACTGATGCAATTTTGGTAAACTGGGGAAATGAACATCGAAAATATTGGTTAAAGCTGCGCTTTAAATTTTTTTAATAATCATCATTACAAGTTTAATTTATTAAAATATCTTATGTAGGATGAATTGTTCTCAAATAGCTTTGGTTAAGTTTCTTAACCACAGATATTTCTATGGTTAAATTTTATCATTGGTTAGAAGCAAAGTAGGAAAATAAACTGTACACAACATGTAGGGTAGGGTAGGGTACGGCTAAGGAACACATACCGTATCTATCGTTTTAGCGGTTGTGTGTTTGTATACAAACCGAATAAGGTACACTACGATTGTTTGATGAACGCAAACGCTACGATTACACTGTTCAAGTTGTAAAATGGTACTAACGTGAAAACCATATGGTTGTGTTTGGATGAGCCCCCTGACTACTACTCCACCGATGAAAGTCCCAATTTGGCTCATTGGGAAAAATTTATGGCGTTTTTTTTTGAATTTCGGTCAATTCGCCAATTTTTGACCATTTTCAGCCCATTTAAGTCGCTTTTCCTGTATTCAAAATTTCTTGTGTTTCCTTTATACGGCTCACAATTACTATTTCCACCATTAGAACGCACATTTCAACTGAGAAAATCAAAATTTTTAGCCTATTTTCATGATTTTTGCCCAGTTTTCATTGATTTTCCCCATTTTTGTGCGCTTTTTTGTAGTTCTTGCGCAAACTTATCGACATAATTCTTACCGTTTTTCCTTTTTACAATATATTATGCAATATTATTGCCATTTTAAGCAACTCAACACACTTTTTAAATACAAAAACCATCGTTTTTTACGCTTTTTCGGTAATGTGCGTGGACAATTAAAAGGAAAAAAGGAAAGTATACTTTTTTAATTATTTGGGTTTTTTCCGTTGGCTACCGCATGATTTTTTTACACAAATTTTTTTTACACAAACGCACACGAATCAGGTATATATCCACCCTTAAAAGATGCGCCAATTCATAAGTACCTCTCAGTAAAATATTGAAACTTACGTAGTATTTATAGATGTTCATTGATCGATTTTTGTCATTCAACAAGTGTCTCCGAACGCGTAAAGTACGATTTTTATAAAGTGACAAAAAAGTAATAAAAGTATAAATAAAGTTTCCAGTTTGAAGTGATTAATTTTTATGGTAAAAAATGGATGAATGCCTGAAGAACTTCAATCATTACTGTTATATGTGCGGAAAGTGGACCATTATGTCGTCTAAGAAAAAAATTACTGATGAAATTGCAACATTGTACGAGCAGTACTTCAATATTCCAGTGATTCGTAATGTTGACTGGGTGCCTAAAATAGCTTGTTCATCGTGTGTAGCACGTTTGTATGATTGGCGAACAGGTCGACGGGAAAGCATGCCATATGGAATACCGATGATTTGGTCAGAGCCAGTCGACCACGAAAAAAACATGTGCTACGTATGTAAAAATAATGTTGTGGGTATGAACAGAAGAAAGGCGATGGAATATATTTACCAAAGTGTTTCGTCAGCTCAAACCACTCTTCCCCATTCTCCGCCAGTGCCAATCCCGAGAAAACCGAGTCCAACTGAAGAATACATCCCACCATCTTTTTTTCGGAGCCAAAATCGAATTTTTCTATACTACGCCACCATGCAAACACATTGAAGTTACACAACAGCGCTTGAACATAATGGCAAGACAACTAAAGTTGTCACAAAATAAAACCATAATTCTTGCTCAACATCTTAAAGCTGTGAACATCCTGTCACCAGAAGTTAAAGTATTCGGTTCGCGTGGTCGACAGCATAAATTTCTACCGTTTTTTACTCGCAACGAAAACAACGTACTGTAATGATATTGATGGTTTGATGTCGGCCATGAATCACACGTACAATGCGGACCAATGGCGGTTGTTCATCGATGGATCGAAGAGCAGTCTCAAGGCTGTGCTGCTGTATTTCGATAATACAAAAAACTCTGTGCCAATTGCGCTTGCCGTGAAAACAAAGGAAACGTATGATTCCATGAAACTAATCTTGGATTCTGTGAAATACCATGAACATTGTTGGAAAATATGCGCTGATTTGAAAGTGGTTGCACTTATCTGTGGCCTTCAAACTGGTTACACTAAAAATATGTGCTACTTGTGTACGTGGGATTCGCGATATACACCACAGTATCAAAAACGAGATTGGTTACCGAGAACAAATCGTCTAATCGGGCAGCAGAACGTTATCCACGAGGAGTTGGTGCCGATGGATAAGGTGTTGCTGCCACCATTGCACATTAAACTTGGGTTAATGAAGAATTTCATCAAAGCGTTACTGGTGCGTGGAAATAGATTGGCTTTTGGACGATTGGAGTACATTTTTCCACGCTTGAGTGAAGCGAAAATTAAAGAAGGTAAATAAATATTTGGAATTCTTTTTCCGCCAAACAAAGATGAAGTATTCTTGAAAGTTTTTATATAAAATCATATATTTATTTCAGGTGTGTTGAATGGCCCAGACATTCGCAAACTGATGAAGGATGAAGACTTCAACAATATCCTTCAAGAGGAGGAACTCATCGCTTGGGATAGCCTGAAAGCAGTGATCGAAAAAGTTCTCGGCATTCATCGAGTGGACAATTGGCGTGCCATTGTTGATGATATGCTGCAATCTTTCGAAAACATCGGTGTTCGAATGTCGTTGAAAGTGCATTTCATCCACCAGGATCACTTCGAGCGTCAGTTGCCGTCTGAATCAGACGAGCATGGGGAACGTTTCCACCAGGTATCAGCACAGTTGGATCACTGGTATAGTGGAAAAAAATTAGATTCACTTTTGGCAGATCTTTGCTGGAATTTGTTAATGGAATTGGAGGATAACGAATGATATTCCATTGCTTATTTCTCTATTTCAATTGCCAATTTAAAATGAATTACATTAATACGGAGAAACACGCATTTCCATTAATTTTTATACCGAAAAAATGTATTCAACCACAAAAAATTTATTTAAATCAATAAAAAACCCGAAAATCACCCGAAAAAGCGTAAAAAACGATGGTTTTTGTATTTAAAAAGTGTGTTGAGTTGCTTGAAATAGCAATAATATTGCATAATATATTGTAAGAAGGAAAAACGGTAAGAATTATGTCGATAAGTTTGCGCAAGAACTACAAAAAAGCGCATAAAAACAGCACAAAAATGGGGAAAATCGATGAAAAATGGGCAAAAATCATGAAAATAGGCTAAAAATTTTGATTTTCTCAGTTGAAATGTGCGTTCTAATGGTGGAAATAGTAATTGTGAGCCGTATAAAGGAAACACAAGAAATTTTGAATACAGGAAAAGCGACTTAAATGGGCTGAAAATGGTCAAAAATTGACGAATTGACCGAAATTCAAAAAAAACGCCATAAATTTTTCCCAATGAGCCAAATTGGGACTTTCATCGGTGGAGTAGTAGTCAGGGGGCTCATCAAAACACAACCATATGGTTTTCACATTAGTACCACAAATTTCGTGTTAAAGACTTGAACAGTGTTATGTACTGTACTTTCAACACATATTCACACCCCGTAGCGTACCGAATTCGGGTTGTGTATATAAACACAAACACTAATTGGAGAGAATAGCGTATATGTTTTCTACGCAACCAATATGCTTGTGTACTGTGTTCGCGATGTGCGGTACGCAACCCTAAAGGTACGGTTCGTTAGAGTTTATTTTCCTACTCTGGTTAGAAGAAATGCTTGGTTAAAATTTAGATAAGTTATTCAAAAAAATATGTTTACCAGTGGTTAAGGCTAGTAGAGGTCTTAACCAGGGCATAAATTGAGATAAGTTAATGGGACTTAGAATGAAAACTATGCACAAATATGCCTTAAAATGCACAAAATATATATTATATATATTTAGTAAAATGAATGAGGGGTTGATCTTTTATTTGGTAAATTAACCTATTTTTTTAGTTTGACTCTAGATCATAAATTAATATCACTTTCTGTTTAAATTATTTTCCAAATTAAAGAAAGATAATACAATTTTCACAAGTAAATTACAAAGAATAAAAAAAAATTTTTTTGTTTGATTGGTTATCATTAGGGCAAGGAATTTCATGCACTTAAAAATGGAAAATATGCGCCTAAAATATGCTGTTAAAAAGAAAAATATGGATTAAAAATGTAAGAAATATGCACTAAAAACTATTGTTTTTGCAAAAATAATGCACTCTAAAACTTAAAAATGTGTTTAAGTTAGTTATTTTGCAAACAGATACATAACTCGAAGATTTCCCAGAGGTCAATAGGGTTTTAAGAATGCTTATTTTGATTGAATCAAAATATGAAAACGTATCAATTTTTATATTTTTTTACAAAATAAAGAATGCTCCTAAAAATGAAAAATATGCACAAATATGCATTAAAAAGCACAAAATATCCATTAAAAAGGCACTAAATATGCATTTAAAGCAAGGTTGGTTACCGTTATCGTTATAATACCGTTATCGCTAAAATACCTTTTCAAATTGAATACCGTTACCGTTATCGATACCTCTAAAAAAATTTCAAAATACCGTTATCGTTACCGATACCGTTATTTTTATGGGTAGTTACCGGTATTTTACCGGTATTTATTATTTTATATAAAAATTACAATTTTTTTATTTTTTATTTTATAATCTTGAGTGTTTTTTTTTACAAAAAATTTATAGATAATAATTTTACTTACTAAAACTACCAGTATTGAATTTATAGCTTAAAATCTGTATTTTCAGTACTTAAAATTAAAAATATGCCATGTTTTTACTTGTTTTTATATGTTTTTAACATAATTTTTAATACCGGTACGTACCGGTATTGCTGTTTCGATATAGGTATACCGTTAACGAAACAGTCTTAAACACCGTTACCTTTACCGTTACCTAAACAAACGAAATCTGATACCGTTACCGTTACCCTTACCGTTATTCGTTTCGGTAACCAACCTTGATTTAAAGTCAAAATATGCCAAAACATGCATTTATGACAAAATATACAAAAATATGCAACTACAAATCGATGCCATTTTGTTCTAAATTTAATGATTCGGATAAATATTTAGTCCATATTAGTTTTGGACTATCGAGAAAAAACATGCACTTGCATGAAATTCTTTGCCCTAGTTATCATACACAGAGTTGAATAGAACCAGCTGAGATACTTTAAGAGTTAAGGTTCAATGCAAAAAAAGAGTAATAATAACAAAGGATAAAAATAGCATTGTTAGATTTCGTTGATGTTAGTCTAAGTTGAGTTGTTAACATATTCGATTTACTTTCAACTGTCACATAAGTAGACGATTATCAATTACTAACCCGTTGAGGCAAACGACACTGATGACGGCTTTGTAGCGAAAGCCGAAAATACGTATTCTGTCTTGCTGATCTTATCGAATTATTTAAAAAAAAATTTATTCTTTGTAATTTACTAGTGAAAATTGTATCATCTTTCTTTAATTTGAAAAATAATTTAAACAGAAAGTGATATTAATTTATGATTTAGAGTCAAACTAAAAAAAAAAACATATTTAGTTAGAATATTGTTCTACCTCAAGTCCAAATTCTAATATGATATTGCCATATTAAATTATATTTGTTGTTTCGAAAAGGTTGTTCATTTTCATGATAGATAATAAAATTGTTTTGCGGGCATCACCCCAACTCTTCAGTTGCCCGCAATAAGAAAATGATGACTTCAATAAATACTAGGGTATTCAATCGATTAATCGTTATCCGATTTACAGAAATATTTGTTAGCCTAAACGCAATGAGAATTTCTTGTTTTCATCTAGAAACATCAATAAACATCTTAAATATCAAAGAAAAAAACAAAGCCAACAAAAAATTACCACAGTATGCTTTGTCATCTTCCAAAAGACCGCTGTGTTTTTTTGACAGATCTGTCAATGTAGTGGTATCTATTTACGTATAACCAAATTTTTTATATTTTTTAAATGATGATATTTAACGAAAGCCCTAACAATTATTATGATTAAAAATTATTATTAATTACCCAGCAAAAAAAGAGATGCCGAAGCAGTAGAAAAAGCACTACAATTGATGATCTAGATGTGCTTCTTTTTTAACATAAACACTAATGATTTTAACACTGAGTTGTCATATGAGAGGAGTACTCCCACTTCAACATTTTTTCAGTACTTTTTTAATGAGTGCAAAGGAAGCTCTTTTTCACCAATTAAAAGTTATAAAAAATTCTTTACAAAAAAAAATTATATTTTTTTTATTTTACAAAAGTTTTTTTATTACCGCCACCGTGTATCGAACTTGCGACCTCACGATTGCTAGTCTAGCACTCTACCGCTGAGCTATTCTTTGATATGAAAGTTGACTGGCATAAAAACTCAACGTTGTTACTGCGAGATATTGTTCATTATTCTCTTCAATAAAAGTACTTATTAAACAAGTGTAAAAGGTGCACTCCAATTCAATATTGTTTTCAGTACTATTTTTACAGGTACTTAAAAATCAATTTCTCACCATTTTTTTTTATATATACATATTTTTAAAAATTTTAAAATTACAAAAATATTGAATTTAAACAAATTAATTATAAATATTAAAAAAAAATTAATAGAATAAAAAAATTAAAAAAAAATAAAAAAAATATTGGTCCCGCCGGGAATCGAAAACAAGAGCCCTCTGTTTGAAAATGCCAAATGATACCAAGATCACTTTTTACGATCACTTTTAGAGCAATTACTCTTTAGAAGCAATACTTAAGTAATATTTTGGATGTGGTTCAGAAGTAATTCTAAAAAAGCTGTAAAAATGTAATAACGGATACTTGGGAAGCAATGAAAGAAGTGATTTTTTGAAGTTGTTAAGAATAACTTCTAAAAAAGCAGTAAAAATACACTAACGGATACTTGTGAATCAGTAAAAGAAGTAGTTTTTAAAGAACTACTTGCAATTTGGGTATAATTAATGCTGAGTGTAATAAAGCTTGCTTTGTGAGTACTCTGCATTCATAATATCCTTTAGGAAATAAAGTAAAACAAAGGGATGGAGGGACTTAATTGTAGATACAAATTAATGTACGAGTTGTTCTCTTCCTCTTTAACTCATTGATTAATCGATTAATTTTTAAATGTTTTTCGATTATCCGGTTAAGAAAAAAAATCCGAATAATTATTTGGACGATTAATCGATTAAAATAAAAAGTTGATTAATTGAATACCCTATTGAGGCATTACATGAGGTAAAAAAATTCTTTTGTATATGAACTGTCTGATTCGGTAAAACCAGCCATAAATCAACTCCTTTTGAAAGCAACAATTACATAAATATATATTAAAAATACATCAAAGATGCATTTGAAATCAAAATATGCAGAAACATGCAATTACAAATCGATATCATTTTGTTCTTGATGATTCTGAATTTCCATGGAAAACCTTGCCCAACTCCTCACATATGGCCGAGAATGTAAAAATTTAATTAAGAAAAATATCCTACTGGTTATAAATGATTGTTAAATTTTTTACATTGATATAAATCGACGAATACTTTATCTCTTCACTGTACATAAATATAACGCTCATATATTTTAAATATCATAAAGTGAAATCAAAAAGCTTCTCAAAGGCAACTTATGCAAACATTGATCCATAATTTGTGTTGTTAATCCTTTAATAGTGCCTGACAGATATGCAGCGTAACGGAAAAGCTAAAGAATCTCTTTCTTTAAAGGAATTGAATGGGATAAGTAACTACATACATAATTTTTTACATACATATACCATTGCACACTTGAGAGAGCTTTAATATTTTATAAAACATCTAATGACTTACGTATACAATGTATTGCAGATGGGAAAAAAACTGGCTTGACAGATACTTGTTTTTATTATCTACAAATTATTCCCAAAATACCACAAACTGGTAAAAAGCAAGTCAAACGCACAGAAAAGGTTGGCCAGTAAATTGATAAAAATATGTAGCACTATCCAAGTTTTATGAATAACTTATCTTACTTTTAACTGTTTTTAGCCAATATTTTAGTGACTTTTTCAAAGTTTTGCTTATACATACATAGGTATAACAAAAAACAATTTGGCTGGAGCTGTTTTACCAAACATTTTTTCCGTGAACAAATAGCCCCCGAATTTAGGAAAAAAAAACTCCAAATCTGGCAAGTCTGATGGATACTTCACTTGACTAAAGAAAAGAAAACGTACTTTGCAAATTGTATATACAAGTGAAAGAGAGACAAGACAACGAAAACATAAGTGAAAAAAAGCAAACTAAGCATACAAAAAAAAATTTTTATGTATTCACCTTAAGCAACTGTATCTAGAAAGCAAACAAAAAAACAGTTAATGGATACTTAATGTTGCCAACAGATATAAAACTTTTCTCCCCTCTTCAAAAATTAAAAATTTCAAAAATGAAGGCTTTGTAGCGAAAGCCGAAAAATGCGCATTCTGCCTTGCTGGTCTTATCGAATTTTTTCAATAATTTTTATTCTTTGTAATTTACTTGTAAAAATTGTATCATCTTTCTTTGATTTGAAGATAATTTAAACAGAAAGTGATATTAAATTATGATCTAGAGTCAAACTAAAATAACATTCATTTACTTAAATAACAGATCAACTAAAAACATTTCCCCCATTAATCTCAAAAATCCTTAAAATATTGCAAAATTTATGAAAGCCTTAACGAAGCAGCGATGTCGGGGCATGCGTTGACTTGTTCTGAAAATAACTAGATGATAAAAAACCCTTTAACCCCTTTAAATCTCCTCTAACTGAATAAATCTGTCTTACACATTGATATAAATCATAGATATCCAAATTAAAATCTTAAAATAGCTAGATTATTTAGGAATTATCAGCCAAAAAACCCACTGTTTTTATCAAGCGAAAGCAAATAATCCTCTAGAGGAATGTGTGTATTTTGTTTTTGTTACAATAACAAAATATACACATTCCTCAGGCGGAAGTATTCCGCTCGCTTTATAAAAAGAGGGAGTAAATTGAATTAATCAGCCAAACTACATTAAATTAATTATTAAATATACCATCTCGCTCCATTCCATGTAACAATGCCCTGGGCATTATTACATCAATGCCCTGGGCATTATTACATCCGTACAATCATACATACAATCTTAATACTTCCCCTAATAGCATAGAGGTTGGCTGAATTTACAAAGTTCGAAGGCATTGCGTAGATACCCAGGAAAACTTCGGTAATGGGTACGACAAACTCATGCATTACCTTATAATGTATACTCCTTATAGTTGTAATTATTGTTCAACATAAAGTAATTAGTTACCGACAATTGGATACATAATGCATTACTTTGTAATGAATAATCCTTACCTTCAGCCCTATTTTGAAGTATAAAGTAATTACCCTGTGGGAAATGAAGGGTCGATTGATCCAAAGCGACAAATCTGTGATAGGTGAATAGGGGACATATTACAAAACTTATGCAAACCAAAATTTCGGTGTATCAAAACGTGGTAATTGCAGCAAAATATTCAACCTCGTGACTATTGAAATGGAGACAAAACATTAACTGGTTCATTTTGGATATATCATATAACTGGAGAAAAATTATCATAACATCAAATTGACAAAAGTAACTACTTAGTACTGTTACAGGTGAAGTAGTGACCAGAACAGGTGGCAGTATAATTATATGTATATAAAAAAAATTACAATCGGTGCCGTTAAACACTGTCCAGTGACTGTTACAAAGTGCACATAATACTTAACTTTGATGACATAATACTAAACTATGAGTATTTCAAAAATATTGATTACGGAACTGCTCGGGTACGAGTAAGCATAATAGACATTGATAATAAAAAAAAACACTAGAGAAACTAATTGACCCCTTAGTAATTCGACCAAAATAGTTACATCACATCTGTATTTGCAAAAATTAATTAAGGGAAGATTAAATTTATGTGTTTTTAAATAGATTAATGGAACAGTTTTTTTTTAAATATGCTATTCTCAATTTTATAAAAATAGTTACATCACATCTGTATTTGCAAAAATTAATTAAGGGAAGATTAAATTTATGTGTTTTTAAATAGATTAATGGAACAGTTTTTTTTTAAATATGCTATTCTCAATTTTATAAAAATAACTAAAAACTACCACAAAAGCCCAAAATGATCCGAAAGCCAGGTTAGTGGTGAATACAGGAATGGGCTCTGTAAATTTCATACATATTTTTTCATATGTCAACTTAAGAGGGTTTTACTTAAAATCTGTGCCCATAATCTATAACACGATAGACGATTGTCGTACACTTTTCTGAGTTTAATAACTAGCATATTACATAAAATTTTTAAAATATTGTAATAAATTTGGTAAAAGACGGCAATTTTGCATCAAATATGTGATTTTTTGTAATGTCTTTAAAATGTTAGAAATTTAACATCGAAAATCTGAAGGTAATCGTCAGTTTTTTATAGAATCTCTAGCCTGTTTGCAAAAAGTATCACTTCGGTTAAGAAAAAAACTACTCAACCAATTTCCAAATGTTGTTTTTTAGTGAAAAAAAATGACTCGAACTCTAAAGGCCTCAAATCGTAATTAAAATTGAGAAACTGAACAATGTTTTACTTTTATAAGACAGACACAATACAATCCAAGCAAAAAAAAAATGCCAAATTTCAGCAAAATCGGAATTCTTACTGATGTGAAAGAGTTTTGCCTACAGCATTCAGATTACGTAAAGGATTTTCCAATGTATGATATCAATGAATTTTGTCTTTTATTTCAAAGGCTTATCAATTACATTATGTGTGGAATATGACATCGTTTAAGTTTGAGCAACAGCACGGGTTATGCAGACATCGGATATTTGTTACTTATTGACATAGACATGCGACTTAAGGGAACCTCACAAGAACAATTCTAAAGCGATTACATCGCACGATTTCGGTGACTAGTTCACGTTGCTTCTGTGCGGTTACCTCACAAAGAAATCATCATAATCTGATAATTACCTGTGAAAAGGATATAACGATAGGAATTTTCTAATTGGAAAATAAATTGTTCATGTAACATATAAGTTAATTCTGAATCTTCCGATTACAAAACATTCATTGTGTACACTATGACTGACAAAACTTCAATTAGCCACACTAATCGATATCCCGACCGTGGTGTATCTCGTTAAGAGGTGATGCTTATGGTCGTAGCCTGCGTAGAGGGTTGCCGGTTTGATTCCCGGTCATGGCATACACAAAAAGTTTATCATATATAGAAAATTTAATAATTAAAAATGCTTTGATCAATTGGAAGATCAATTCTTTCTGTAAATGAATTGTTAAAATTGTTCAGAATTTATACAGAAATACAGAAAAGAAACTTGATAATTTTAGGGACCCCTAAACATCATACCATTTTGCTGAAATTTGGTTCAAAGGTTGCTGTATTCTACCCATATGTATATACCACTTGTTGCGTGCGCACAAGGATACATGTACAGAGAGACAGACGGACGGACGAACATCGCTAAATCGGCTCAAAATGTGATTCTGAGTATATGTATCTTAACTTTTGAGTTCATTTTTATATGTATACTTTTATATATTTGTTAGAATATTGTTGTACATCAAGTCCAAATCGTAATATGATATTTTGAAACAACAAATAAAATCTAGTATGACACTATCAAATTTGGACTTGGGGTAGCATAATATTGTAACTAAATATGTGAAAATATAGAAATTCCGAAAAAAAAATTTTGTATTTCTAAAGCAAAAATTTAAATAATTTATATGTTTAGCTTAAACTTCCCAGCAAAACTTTGATAATGGGTGCAACAAACTCATGCATTACCTTGTAATGTGTACTCATTACAAGTGTAATTATTGTTCAACATAAAGTAATTAGATACCGATAATTGTATACATAATGCATTACTTTGTAATGAATACTCCTTACCTTCAGCATTATTTTGAAGCATAAAGTAATTAGTTGCCGGAAATTCATTACGTAATGCATTACTTTTTAATGTATACTCCTTACCTACACCATTATTTAGAACCACAGAATAATGAGTTACCGATATTTGATTACATAATGCATTACTAAGTAATGTACGACACTTACATTTATCATTATTTTAAAACATAAAGTAACGCATTACTGTATGTCCATTACATTATTACTTCGGTAATTTTTTATTTAAATTTTATAAATATTTTTAAAGTGGCCATTTGTTGATATATGTTATTTGGTTGTTACTTTTAAAACGGACAAATTTATTCGAATTCCATGTATGATAAAAGCAAGTAACCAATTTCTTTTTCATTCCCTATCTGTAACTAAGTAACCCATTATTCTTTATTCTTTTGTAAGCATACTGGTAACAATGAACACATTACTTTGAGGCTCATCGCCTGTAAAATTCATCAGTGAAGTAAGGTATAAAGTAATCAGTGCAATCCTATGGAGATACATTACTTTACCCATTATTTGGTAATGTGTGGTTTTGCTGGGTCTTTACCAAATTTGAATTGTAATCGTGAATTAATATTAATATTTTTGATGATTTTAAAAACAGATTCGGTGACTTGTTGTTTTACGTAAGTTCAGTGACTGCATCCTTTTGGGTTCTTCCAGCACCAGTACTTATTATGACACATGGTGAATAATAAGTTACATGTTACATGTCAATTAGTTTGCTTTAGTCCTGTGACTTGTTAACTTAGAGCAGTATAGTGATATGTCACGAAAATATTATTTAGAACTAGTTCAGCAACAACACACATATTGATTAGTATGTGACTAGTTTTATAGCAAATATTTTTCTTTAGTTCTGTGATATGTGCACTAAAACCAGTCACGTGATATTTTATTTCGCACTAGTTTCGGTACATATCACATGATGCCTAACATGAGACTACTTCCGGTAACTCCCACAAAGTTCCAGTCACGTGACCAGCTCTGTGACTGATCCATTTCCCGTAGGGTAGTTACTGAAAATTGATTGCAAAATGTATTACTTTGTAATGAATACTCCTTACCTTCCATATTATTTAGAACCACAGAATAATAAGTTACCGTTAGTTGATTACATAATGCATTACTTAGTAATGTACGTTCGTTACATTTATCATTATTTTAAAACATAAAGTAATGCATTACCGAATGTTGATTACATAATGCATTGTAATTACATATCGTCATATGAAATCAAAAAAGCCGTAACTTACATTTAAAAATATTTACAGGAGAAGCAAAAAACTTTTTAAAATTGCTTGAGTTTGCACTTGGGGCTGTTTAGAATTTTGTTAACAAAATCGTCGTTTTTAGTCGTAGGATTGTAAAATTTTGCAGGAATATGTATTTTGATACGGTGCATCATAATCGATCAAAAAGTCGATTTTGAATATTTCGTAACTTACGGCTTTTTTGATTTTATATGACGATATAAATTAATGACTATTGCAAAATGCATTGTTTTAATTTAAAAATTAATTACTTCGATAATTTTTTTATTTTAATTTTGTAGATATTTTTTTAATAAATTTTTATTTGTTTATATTTGTTATTTGGTTGTTACTCTTAAAACGGAAATATTTATTCAAATGCCATGTAGGATAAAAGCAAGTAACCAATTACTTTACCCTATCTGCAACTAAGTAACCCATTACTCTTCATTTTTTGTAAGTATACTGGTAACAATGCACACATTACTTTGAGGCTCATCGCCTGTAAAATTCACCAGTGAAGTGAGGTGTAAAGTAATCAGTGCCCTTTACCCTATGGCGATACATTACTTTACCCATTTGCTGGGTAACAGCCTGGCAACCACCGAATCAGTTTAAAGAAATGTCCTATTGTCTGAATTGGTTGCGAATACTGAATTCAATTGATAAAAGTATATTAATTTAGTTGCAATAACAAAATGTTTGTCTCTAAAGACAACTTTTTTTTAGTACTATTTATATTTTACAGTTTTAACCAAAATTATGTTGTAGTTGTAAAATTATTGTAATTCCAACAGTTTTC
Source organism: Leucophora obtusa (assembly GCA_949987735.1). NCBI lineage: Eukaryota > Metazoa > Arthropoda > Insecta > Diptera > Anthomyiidae > Leucophora > Leucophora obtusa. Next base: position 93,888,277 of record OX465296.1, read on the forward strand.
CAACTGATGTTTTCCCTGTGTGTGAAAAACTTTTATAGCTATTTCTTTGTAGCTCTACCCCTAAATTCATAAACGCTTTGTAAAATTATTGGAGGTTTATTGAACAAATTTTGTATGAAAATGACGTTTTGTAAACTTGCTATATATACAGAGTATTTATGAATTGAGGGGCTAATGTTTAAACTAAGATTGGTTTTCAAACAAATATTTAACTGAAGCAGTTAAATATTTAAATTGTTTTAATTAACTGTACAAAATCTTTAGTAATTAATGAATTCATATGCGTGATAGGTGCAAAATCAATTGAAATATAATTGATATTATCAATTTCATAATTGAAATTTGTTTTTAATTTTTTGTGTGTGGAACAAGCATGAAAAAATTACCCCACTTTGTAACCCTAAAATATTCGATTGGTCCGCTAAAATGATTTTTTCTGTCATCTCTACCACATGTTCATTCAAATCTGAAGGAACCACAACGGATACCTTCCTTGTTAGTTAATTCTTTGGGAACTATTACCCCTATGCTGGTTTTAATCAGCGATGTGCATAGGGCCGTTAGTTGGGATGAGGTCGATAAGAGGTTGGCAGTTCCCACTCGGGATTGACTACCATTATTAATGCTCTTTTTCAGTTCATAATATTTCATTACCATTAATAAGTAATGCCATTTTTTGCATTAGTTGCAACTAATGCTAACGGGATTTCAATGCCAATAAAAAATTCCCATGTATGAGTACTTACCCTACGGGGAATGAGGAGTCAATTGCCCTCCAAGGACCTATCCCGTGACCGGTCAACCGAAGGCATATTACTAAATTAGTACAAATATGAACAAAAGAAAATGAATTAATTTTCTTAGTATTTTCTGATCCGTTATTTTCACTGTTGCTTTTAAAAAAACTTGACCGATACCGAAATAAAAACAAAATTCGCGGCATATTTTTAAAAATATTTTTTATTTATTTTACTCTTTTATTTATTTTTAACTTTATTTTTTCAAGATTTGTATTTTAGCTCTTATTTTAAATTTCTATAATGTTTTGCGAAGAAATTTTAAGTTTTGTATTTTCAACGTTTTTTTAATGTTAAAGCTGTTTTAGTTTTAACAATTGGTATTTCATTTAACTTTTCTTTGTAACTTAAGGGGAATTTTTTAAATTTTTATTTATATTATCAGAGGTTTTGAGGTAATTTTCTAATTTTTAATTGATTTTTTAATTTAATTTTGGCCAACGAAAAAAACAAGTCAACTGCCATTAAGGGACCTATCCCATGACCGGTCAATCGGGGGCATATTCAAGGCACTTCCACCATATTTGTGTGTGTGTTAATGTTATTTTCTTTTCTATTTTTTTCTTTGCCTTGTTTTTTTTATTTGCTGTGTGTGTGTTTGTTTTTCATTCTCTTTTTTATTTGAACAGAAACGAAAAACATAACTTAACCATCAGCCAGCCATCACGCATAAGCAACGTTAGCTCAAACGATAGAGCGTTTGCCTTACAAGCAGAAGGTTGTGTTATCGAGCCCTACTTCGACGCCAAGTAGATTATTTTTAATTTTTTATTAGTTTATTTGAAAAGCTATTTTTAGACACACCACCTTACTGCCACAATGTGTCTAAACTGTGGCAATTGGTCATTTCCAATGACAACGCCATGTTAAAGTGATATGTCTCTTTCAAACAAAAAGACCGATCAGCGACCGGTCTCCGCCCCCTTGGGACCTATCCTGCGTGTCATCTGGGACCGCTCCCTTTCCCCGTAGGGTATATTTAAAAAAAATATACATAAATCCGTATAAAACGAACCAATTTTTGATACAACGAATCTTCCTATCTGGCAACATTGTGAAACTTAAAATGTTTACATCCATAAATATGCACATAGGGGGCATGGATACGCGTAATAGTAAACAACTATGTGAGTGGGGTGTTGTCTGCTTATGATATGGCGCTCATAAGGGGCGTATCTAGTGTTTCAACAAAAACGCCAAAGTAGTATAGTATCAGTAATATATCCGCAGTGTGTTATGTACGTGTTTGCATGTATTGTGACCCACACGTTGCTCGCGTGCTTCTACTTGACTACTGTGGTGCCAGTGTAGATAGAAGAATATAAATAAAAAGCCACAAGTGTTTTGCAATCTGATCATGATACTACTTAACATTGTACAAAATGATGAGCCTCCATGTTTTTTGTTTTGTTTCATCATTGTTTGTCATGAGTTCTTTTTCCTGATTTTTGTTTGTTTGTTTTTTGAGTAACATACACGTGTGACACGCGACTGCGTACTCAATAGAGCACAAACAGAGATACTTTTCACTCAAAATGGTCCCTCACTGGTAAAACTCGTTTTGTACACAATCATTGTTTGAGGCGGCGCCAAATTATTGCCGGTTATAAACAACCAATCATTAACTACCACCCTTAATATTGAAAAGTATCTCATAGATACAAAATATATTGAGTTACGTTACGTATAGATTTTCAACTACTTTATATATAACGGTGGTGGATGCATCAATGAAACAGATGTCTATCGGCTTGTGTGTATTTATTTCCTTTTTGTTTTTGCATTTCATTCTTATTTGCTTTTCACTACACACACACATTCATATTTATTTTCTTTCGCTATTTTGATTGCATTGTAGTTGGTATCTATGTGTGCTTTCCTCTTCACCTGTGTTGGTAACTTTAGTATCTGTGTGAGTTATGAGATTGTGATCGTTGATTGTATGTTGGCTGCTTGTTGGTTGGTTGTTGGTCAGCCACACACTAACGTAGTTTCGTTTTGTTGTTTTTATCGTTGCCATAATCTGGTATTGAGTTGAATCGAATGCTGGTCTTGTGTGTGGGACTAACTGCTTTTGCTCTGTCAGCAGCCATTTAGTCAGTTCAACGAGTGGTCTTGCGTTGTTACGACGTTTGTGTACGTTGATGGATTTTGTGTGGCGTGGCACTAATTCAATTCTCGGCTTAGCGTGTTTTTTTCGTTTTGTCAATTTAAACTCTTTTTCAAATTGGAATATATCGACGTAATTGTGTCCGCGTTCCATAGCATACGTATAATTACAAATTGTAAAAAATATATATTCTTATAAAATATATATGTATAAATGTCTGGAAACATGCATATTAATGCAAATAAAATAATTAAATATAATTGTGTATAAATTGTAATAGTTAAAGTGAATTTACAAATATTCCAATAGGTTTTAATTGTAAAAAAAATAAATGAAAAGAAAATCATATCATAGAAATTATCAATAAAATTATTTGTGAAACTCAAGTTATAAAAAAAACACAAGAATTATAGTAAGGAAGTACAAAAAGTGTAATAAAATTGTGAGTCTCCAACACAGTTTTGTTGGAATACAAAAAGCATTAAAAATTTGGAATTTCTCTTATTCTTTACTTGGATTAAAAACCGCCAAAATTGTGGAGGCACTTAAAATGAAGGTAAGTTCTGGATAACTTCTTTCCGGCGGCATAAAAAGTAATCCATTCATTAAAGGCAGACATATAAAGTAATAAATTTAACTTACCGTCGGAATCATAATATGTACATTAGGCCGTCCCGATGTTCTAAAAATATTAGAATTTCTTGCAATAATAGCAATCAAACGATCTGTTTTGATGAGTTGATGGCGAGAAAAAAAAATATTTTTGTTTGGAGGTTTATTTTAGACGGCTACCAGTGTTTGAAGTGCGATTTTGGTTCATGGATGCATTTTAAAGTTCTGAACAAGTACAATATCAAAATAAAAAAATCGAACTTCCTTAGTGTAAAGCTATTGTACAACCGATTCTTTGGAACAGAAAATTTTCCTGGGACTTAAATGATACATATTAATGAACTAATTACGAAAAAAGAAAATATTTTTTGATGGTACTTTCAGACCGCTAAATGCTTTTTAAATTTGAGATTTGAGGGGGGAAAATTTAGATTTAATCAGTTCACATTTTTCGTTCCATTTTTATTCCAAGTAAAATGTTTGTCTGAGTTTTCTGGTAAAGAACCGAATTCCAACCAATCTTTGCCCTGGGTGTATAAATAGTTTTGGATACGAGTGATTTATTGTATTCGCATTGGCGGACTTAGGCCGGTCTGGGGTGGGCTAAGCCCACCCTAGACTGATTTTTGCCCACCCCACAATTTTTAAAAAATCTACCTACAATTCTTTTATCTATGATTTTGATGGCGTAAAGTATCACAATAATATTACTTTTTTTTTAATATCAATTAATCCTGTGTTTTTGGTTTGGGAAAATGTCTACTGGTTTCCTAGGCAGATAATTTGTTGAAATCTAAGGGTCAGTTCTACAGTCAGAACTAAGATCGACTTTTGTTGGAAATATTTCTTAAATAAGAAATGTTGTTTGAAAAATTCTTACCTAAGAAATATTTAAGAAACAAATCTATCTTAGTTCCGATTATAAAATTGACTGTAAGAGTTTTTCTTTAAGAAAAATTATTAGAATCGCAAAGTTGTTGAATAAGAGAAAAATAACGCAGAATCTTTTTTGGTGAGTTAAATATCTTAGATTTCATAGTTTTTTAAACGAATAATTAGTTTATATCTAACACGAAAGTTACTTCAAACTAAACACTACTATGTTATTTTAATGAAATCAATATTTTGTAGAAACAAAAATTGTAAAATGAACATCTCACTATTTTGGTCCACCTCGGTAATTTAAGTGGTCAGAATATGGTGTTAGATAGGGTTAGTCCGAGTTGGACGAATTAGACAGGTTGATCTTAGATTTCTTTCTCTATTAAATATCTAAATTTCATAATAATCTGAGAATATAGCTTCGAATACATTCCTTGTACGAGGTTTTCTTCAGAAAAATAAATGTACTATTCAGAGTTTTGTACAAAAATATGGCGATTTTGATAGGATAAGCTACCAGGATTATTTAATTTTGAAAATTATGAAAATTTTATTAGAAGGCAATTTTAAGTTTTGTGTGAAAAAATTGTAAGCATAATGCCGAAAGTGTTTTTTAGGATTAAGAGTGTGAGAATGGGCAAATAAACAGCATAAAATTAATGGGTCGCTTGCTCACCGCTGAAAAATGGTCTAGGTACGCCTATGTGTATTCGCCAGTCCTTAGTACTTTGTCTGTCTAACATTTTCGTCAATTACTTTTGAACAGTTTCTTTGCTGACATTCTCAATAGTACCAATCGGACGCTGCGTATATCGTAGTTATGTAGTTGGCGAAGCGCTTTAATTTTTAGTTTGTCTTTAACTAACTTACGGTTTATATAGAGTTAGTCCTCACATTTATCGTTGGCGATTTGGGCGTTGACAAAACAGTCTTTGTGAATAATCGTACCAACTTTTGAAGTGCTTTATCCAGAGATTATTAATTATAGAGATAGGAAATCAAAACTTACACTACTCACCGGTAGAGAACACTGAAATTCAGTATTACCTGAGCAACTATTTAGTATCGGTTTAGTATCAGCTTGTTCTTTGTTATTATTTAAATTTAAATAAAAAAAGAAAATTGTAAATTTTTTGAACAAAGTGCCACCTAGTGATAACGATGTTGTTATAACTTTTGTTTTTGATGATGCCATACCCCTGGCCAGGCTCGGTTACAAGGGGGGCTATGGTGCAATAGCCCCCCTCCCCCCTTGAAGAACAAACATTTTTTTTTTTGCAAATAATGTTATAATGATTAATTTTGTAAACATTATAAATTTTGTAAACAGACATTTTAAAATTTGACATTAAACAAACATTTTTGCATTAAAGGAATTAAATGTGCTAAAATCCCAAACGTATTTAACAAATTGTGAAAAATAATCCGTTGTAGGCATGTCTCTATCCGGATTTCATTCTTGCCTAAGGAAATCGTCAGGGGACGACGTTTTTAGAGTTTCTGGAAATATTTTTAGTTTCGAGATTTTGTTTAGATTCTAAGATTCAAGAATTTCTTTTGTTCAGGAAACCTGACAGATTCTACATTTTTTCAAGAGATAATTCTCAAAATTTTTTTATAATGAGCTTTTTTTTTACAGAATTATTATAAAACCATTAACAATTTTTTTTGCATTTAAACAAATGCTTTGAGGCATTTTCCTGAAAAATTAATATTTAGCGCCAGTTTTATTGTTAGAACAAAGATCGATTTCAAACGAAATTTCTTACTTATCCCTTAACTGCATGATGTAGCCATTTGGCAACATACCGCTTTTTTAATAAAAACCCCAGTTGATGCACAAAACTGCATTTTTGGGCATTGGGGGCCCTTCTGTACAAATTGCTCTTATAGGTTAGCTCAGATTTTTTAAACAATTACACAGTACAACACTAAAAATGCATCGGGCATGCGACATATCAATTCTGATAGACTTTAGGATGAACATCACGATTGTGAACACCAAATTTCAAAATTAGCTCTAGTTTTTGCAATATTTGCAAATTTAACTTTTAGCAAAAAGACAGTTTTTTTGTTAAAATTTCTTATTTATTAATAACCCTGAGTGAACCGTGGATAATTTTTAATATGGTTTAAAAATATAGACTTTGGGATTTTGGAAACATATCAATTTATTTTGATTAGTTAAAGGTTTTTTGATATAAGTGCAATTAAAGTGAAAACTTCACTTATTTTCCTATTTTGCAAATCTAGTAAAATCCCTTAATCGGATTTGCAAAATCTTTGCATATGACGTAAATTCATATTCCACTAAATTCTTTTTATCAAAAGAATCACAAATTCTGCATCAACATTTGCAGAAAATTCAATCTGAAATATACATTTTACATCTTCTTTATTTCAAATAAATTTTATATGAATTTACTATGGCAAAAGGAAATAAAGTACATTTTTGAACATGCATATTTTAAAGTCGTTATTTTTTCAAAATCTGCGCTTCAATTATCTTAAATGTTGTTGAAATTGGTTGGAAAACATATGTTTAATATTTCTGAATGGTTTTATCTGGGTTTTATATTTTAAGATTTGTTACAGACTCCTTAATTTTTAGGTATTAAAAAAGTCAGTCTTTTCCAGGTTTAGTCAATATTAGCTTTAAATTGAAACAGAAAATGCGAAATTTTTTTGATAAATTAAGTAACATGAGATGTTTACTAAAGGTACAAATTCAAATATTAGATATTCCTTTCATCGCAGATTATTTATTAACGAAATCGTGAAAAAAATAGAAATTGCAATTTTAAATGCATATATAGGGAATATTATCGCAGCTGTCAAAACGTGCAATATATCACATTAAAGGGCATATTTCATCATTTTAAAATGTTGCAAAAAATAGCGTTATTACTTTCAATTTTATATTTTTTTGCAAAAAGTTTCTTAAAAAATTTAATTTCCCTACAAAAACGTTTTTTCAAATATTTCTTAAACTATAGCTAACTTTAAAATTCTAGTGCCATATTCGTGATCTGCGTCCCAAAGTGATCACAATTTCTTTTTTTTTTTAACTTAAGTCCACTACTATTAAAACCTCTTAATTGAACTTCTTATATAATTTTTTATTGGTCTTAGGATGACCATTTCATCCGTAAGTAATGCTCAGAAACACCTTAAAGTCTTAAAATATATGAACAAAATTTCACTTAGCCCCTGTTTATGTATTACGAAAATGGTTTAAACGAAAGCAAAGTAACGAAAATTTGTTTTTGTTTCCCATATATTTTTGACGAAAGTAATTGTCAATTGCTATCGTTTTGAGTATTTTCGTAATAGATAAACAGGCCCTTAAGTATATAAATTTATTTAAGTGTATGAAATTCTCATACCGTCGAAAAATTTTAGATTAAAAAAATTTGTTAATTCTAAGACATTAAAAAAATATATCAGACTTGGAGTCATATTTTTATAAAAAAAAAATGTAGACAAATTGGTTACCATTGCATATTTTCTAGTGTTTTAAATTTTTTTAATCGAAAATAACTGGTGTTTTTAAAAACTCTTAGTTACTGATTAAAAATTTGTATTGAATTTGACAAGTAAATACAAGCAGTTTTCAGAAACTACTTACTAGTTTTTGGTTAAGCGTAAATGTAAGTACATTAATAGAAAAAAGTCCGTAAAAAATTTAGTTAACACTACTAAAAATTATTTAAAAAACATGCTGCAGAAAAAAACTTATAAATTAGCAAATTAATTTTGCTATTAATTAGTAATATAGGAACAGCAAAAATAAAACTGTTAAATATACAGAATTTAAGTTAAATTTTAGCTAAATTTTTGTAAATGGAGAATAGCAAATTAACCTGCTAAAATCAGCAAAAAAATTTGCTAAATAATTAGTAGAATTTGGACTTGAGGTAGACGAATATTCTAACTAAATATATAAAAATATAGAAAGTACGAAAAAACAATTTTTGTATTTTTAATGCAAAAATTAAAATAATTGTTATAACAGTTTATTTTTGCTATTTTCAGTCTACAAATATTTAGCAAAATTTTCTGCAGATTTTACAGTACAATTTGCTATTTTCAAGTAACTGAAAATTAGCCTAAATATAACTAAAATTCTGTAAATTTAACAGTTTTAATTTTGCAGTTCTCATTTTACTAGTATTTAGTAAAAAAATCTGTTAATTTTAGCAGTTTTTTCTGCAGCATCATTTTTAACTAATACTAACTTTTTCTGCTATTTTTACAGATTTATTTCTATGAGTGTATGTAACATAGTATTAAAACTTTGTTAATTTTAATTTAATACGCAATATAAAAATTATTTAAATTGAAAAAAAACTCATTACTTTTAACCTACACTGATACTAATGAGGTTTTGCATAAAACCAAGACAGTTTCACTAGAACTAGTCCATTGAAACTTTTCATTGAATTAATGTAATTTTTCATAAAATGTTGTGAAAAAATTCCTTTTATTTATTAAAAGTATTATACAATCAATGAAAAAGTTTCATAAAATACATATGTACATATATAAATTTTTCATCAATTTTAAGAATTTTTTTATTTATTTTTTCAAGAAAATTTTATTAGTTTAAAGAAAAATTTCATTAAAACTCTTCGAGAAAAACTCTCTCTGGGTAGGATTAATGAGTGTTTTGTAGAGAGCTACCTCAATCGACATGTCCTTGCTAAAATAATACGTTTTATAATAGAAACTTAGGAGGTTACGTACCTTAACTTCTTCTTACAAAACTCATTGCCTAATAGTAGAAAGTTAAATTGACATTTGGATATTTAGCGACTTTTGCCACAGAACTCTATCCCATATTCGAATTTCATTAAGATCGAAAGGAACCCATCGAGATATTGTAGTTTAATCGTTAGTTGTTTATTTTTTTAATTTAATGGTTTTCTTTCCAAGTTTTTCGTGTTGAAAACCTTTTAAATTTTAGGTCATTCCTTTGTAGAAGGATTTTTTTTTATTAAAGAGTTGTAATAGGTGGGGCCAGTTTCATAGTCAGATCAAAGGTTGATTTTTTCTTATATATTTTTAAATAAGAAATTTTGTTTTTCTTAAATATTACTTAATAAAAAATTAAAAAAAAATGCTAGTTCTGACTATAAAACTGCCAGTTGGGCACTTCTTCTATATTAAACCTATTAGATTAGGAAACATTGTTGTATTCGAAAAATCCTTGACACTGGATCATTTTTTATATTCTACAATAGGTTTGATATGAAAGTTGTAGCATTTGAAGTAATTTTTCTTATAAAAGAATCACAGACACTGCAGAAAATTTTACAATTTACGGCATATTCCTATTATCATACTCTGAAATTTTCTTTTCGTATCAGAATCTCTATTGTGTTTCCTATGAAAATATTATTAAATTTATAAATAATTTTTACACGAATTTTAGAGATATTTTCGATTCCTTATAAGTTAAGAAATCGTAGCATGGAATCGAGCTATTTTTAAGAGAAAATATCTCTAAAATTCGTGTAAAAATCATTTAAAAATTAAATAATATTTTCATAGGAAACATATGCTGTATTTGTGTGACTCTCTATCAGAGTTATCAAGAACGATTTTGACAGTTTTTCAACGTATTCCGGCTTTCTACTATCAAAATTATTCGAGGTATCATTGATAGGAATGCCGCACAAACACAGCTATAAATAATCATAAATAACACATCTATACAAAATATGACAATATTTACAAGTTGCACAACTTTGCAGTGGTTTTAGGATAATTAATGGGTACTGATTTCGAATCTGCAACCAGTTTGTTCAGATTGGCTCTAGGTTTTGCACAATTCGCGATTTAAATTTTTTTAATTTTCAGCCGATTTTCTCAATGAAAAATTTATAATTTAGTAACTATAGCTTCGGAATTAAAACGCTTCATACAGTTTAAGCTTAATTGCGAGGCCTATTTTTAAAACTTAAATGTATGTATATCAATATCTTAATAACTTTTCTAAATATAGTCGCTGAAAGTCATAATTTCAAAATTTTTTAAGATTTTTATAAAAAAAATTTTTAAATATAAGACGAAGTTCAATTTTAAATATCAAAGCCAATTTGGAAAGAAAAAGTTCCAAAATTTATATATATGTCATATTGCATTAACATATTATGTGCAGTTTTAGAGCTTTTTGTAATTAAATTTACACTTAAAATGAACAAAAAATTACTTTACTCTACTAAAAATCTACTGTACTATTACAGAACTTTTTTTTTCCAAAAACACCAGATTTCATTCAATATTGGTTTTTTTGCGAAATTATTGGGATTTTCAAAGTATCCCAGTAAAATCTTTCATTACCAAAGAAGTGGTTATATAATAGAAATTTAAAGCTCCGCACAACTTATTTATTGGCGTCTCAACTCATTATTTTTGTTTAGCGTGGTCGTTTTTATAAGTAGTCACGCTTACCCGCTAGTAGTTATGAGATTTTGAATAATAAGTGGTTACACACCTGCTTACAAAAAGTTGAATTATAAGTTGTTATCCGATTGCTTACTTGATTCTTAAAAATAAGGAGTTACACAAATACTATTGGCTTAAAGAAATATGTACATTCAGAAAAATTTAAGTTTTTCTAGTGTATAATTTTAGGACTCGTCATAAAAATTTAAATATAAAACATATTTACATATAATAAATAAAAATGTATAAAATTTAACTGTGTAAACAGTATTTATTTAAACTATTACGAGTAAGTCATTATTTTATATTTAAAAACAATTAGTACAATAGGGCGTTATTAGGAAGTCGTTATTTTATATTATAAAATAGTGCAAAAGGTAATGATATATCATTTTTGGTAATGCAGATAGTAATGAGGTGTCATTACCAATATTTTGCTGGGATATTGTGAGTGTATGAATATCGGGATACCTGCATATAGTTAAAGTGAATTAGAAGACGTCTTATAATTATGTGCACCAAATAATTTTTTTCAGTTTACGTTTCTAGATATGTATCTTGAGTATCTCTCGCATCTGTTTGTATTATGTAGTAAATGTAATTTTGTTACCATATTGAGAAATTATTAGTATCAACAACACCTTAACTCTGATTATCAATGCTAATGAATTTTTAAGCTTAAAATAAATCCAATAAATAAAACATTTAAACTGAATAAAATGACTTTTATAAATGGACAAACATGACCAAAAAATAAAAATCATTTAAAAATGCGTAAAATATTAGTGTGGGTGGTATTTATCATAAACATATCAGTTCTTCTTTTTATAAAAAGTTTTTTTTTTGTTGGGTCATGTCGACAATATTAGTATGGACAGAAAATAAAAACTGATTTAAATCTTATCTATACCTATAACGTGATACAACACTTTGGTATAAATACAAAACAATAAAGCCTAAAAAATTATAAGAAAAGAATGTGTTGAAGGAAATTAACAACAAATTGAAGCATTTAAAAGTTATCAAAAATACTCAGCGGGATGGCGGTATATTTAAGCGCAAATATCTTAACATTATCATTGCACAAAAAAATCGATTAAACACACGAAATTGATACAAGAACCAACAAAAAATGTGTATAATAAACACATAAAGATGATGAGAGAAAATAAGAATATAAAACATCTTTGTATTGTTTAATACAGACAGGAATTCAATCATGGTAGGACATGGAATCTATATAAATTCCGTTGTAAGTCATAAACTTGTATCTTAAAATAAAAAAAGAAAAAAGATATTTGTATTAATAAATACATGTAATATATATGAACAATACAATGTTGGTACTTATTTCAATAAAGAACATTTATATTTCAACATTATTTTAATGCTGGTTAAATTGTAAATTTTTTAAAATTAGGAAACAATAGTTTTCCGAATATAAATTTGTGTATAACAATTCTCCATAACTTGTTATTTTTATTCAGTCTCATTTTCACAATGGCCCTTTAGCTACTAACTGGGAGTTTGAATTTGATTGTTGGATAAATTTTAATTGGACGTTCAGCAAACGGTCCTAACTGAATAAAAATTTTCATCTATAAAGTTAAAATTTTCATAAAATTTATTAAAAGAAGTTTTATTGGCTGCTGAATTTTAACGAAACTTCTTTGATGTGATGTAAAGCTCATTGATATCGTGATGGTATAATATTTCTCTTAGGCAGAGTTTTTGTCAGTTAAACTTTGTTTAGTTAAACTAACTGAAAAGGGATTTTTGTTAGCCATTCCAAGTTTATTAAGAAAAATTTGACGGAAAAACTTTTTCTTGTTAACAATTAATTTCTTTATTTAAATCAAACAAATTAAACTACATTTTATAAGCAGTAAGATAATGTACATCCTAAAAACCGGGCTTTAGTGTGTGATTATGTCGTCGAGTTTGAATATTTGCCGAGTTGTTTTTCTATGTATTTGTTATTGTATGAAAGTAAAAAGTTTTGGCTAATACTTGAGAAAGTATTGACATTTTACAACTATAGTCGCCATCGTATGTGTCGTATGAGTAATAGTTTAATTGAATATCGCTCATACGTTTCACATATAATGTTTCAATTAGGGATGCCTAACGGATATAGTTTTTACAAATGGGATTTATCATGATCCCGGGATTTATTGGGGTTTTGGGTTTATCGATTTCGGAATTTTTTTGTTTTATCATACATTTAATTTAAATAATAAATAAACCCTACAAATTAAAATAATTCATTATAAATCTTATTATTTATATCTTGCAGTATGAAAAAATAAGCATATAACACGAACACTACACTCATAGAAATAAGTTTGTAAAAATAGCAGCAAAAGCTACAAAAATTGGTTAGAAAGGTTTTGGGATAAAAAATGCTGAAATCAGCAGAATTTGTTGCTTAATAATTGCTAAATTTCTAAAATATTACCCGATCAAAAAAATTAATATAGAGTCATATATACCTTGTTTCATCTTATAATATGTGAATATATACATATGTTGTCATCAATAGCCATATATTATTATATGTTTCTTATGTGGTACCTTATATAACCTTATATAACCATATATTTTTATGTATTGTCTTTTATAAAATTAGATATCAACCACATATGCTATACATAATGGGATATGGCAGATCTATTGTCATATAAATATAAATGATCATATATAACATAATATGTGATCATATATTGCGAGATATAAGAATATATGCTCTCTTATAAAAAGTTGTTGGTTGTATGATGTAAGATATTTTTATGTGTGATTATATATTATATTAAATGCTATAAGATATACTTATATATGATTCCATATATGGTGCACTATTAACAATATAATTTGAGATATGATTATATATGGTCCTACGTAAATAATATTTTCTATGTATATATATTAAACACTCAGGGAATTATGTAGGTAAAATCAACTGCAAATGACAATTAAATTGACTTCATTTGCAGTTAAAAAGGTGTAGACTACGTTTGCATTTAAATTAACTACAATGTAAAGTTATTTTGAACTGTTAAAAGTCAACTGACAAATGTTGTAGAAACAACTACAAATGCAATTAAAACAACATACTTGCAAATTATTGTAAAATTGTACAAACAACTGCAAATGTTGTTAAAATAACATAAACAAAAAATAATTAATTTAATAAAAACAAATTTATGTAAATACTTTTAGTTTTATTCTCGAATAAATTTAAAATTGATAAATCAAAATTTACACTTAATATCACTTTTATTTATTTGTTAAGATATTGTTCTAGATGTCCGTCTGTGAGGGATGAAGTATTCTTTGGCTTTCTCTTTTTCTCCAGGTAGAAAGGGATGAAAATATAATATAACTGAAAGAAACTAAATACAATATTTTTTAATATTCCCGCAAATAAATTTATACTTCATATTATTAAACTTCCCAGTCAGAAAAATACAAACGGGAAAGCGGTGGCAAAGCACTTTAGCAGGTGGTACAAGTACTGGCAAAAAGTGCTTTCCCATTCCCAAAATGATAACATCATTAGACAAAAGGACGGGCTGTTCAAAAAGCGCCGGAAAAGCACTGGAGGAACAAAATTTTTAAACGTTGGCAAAACGCTGGCAAAACCAATAAATAGGTGGTCGGGAAATATATTTTCCAAAATAAAATTTAAAAAAAGTTCATATGTATTTTTTTTTGGTCCTGCTGTGATTTGAACCCAGGCCAACAGATTGGCAGACGATTGCTCAACCCACTGAGCTAACGAGACATATAATATTGATGGCTAAACACATAAATGAGTGATAATAGCTGGACATCTACTGGCTGTGCCAAAATGCTTGTACTGGCAAAGAATTTTTTGTAACTACTTAGTATGCCAGTGTTGGGAGGGCAAAAAAAAGTTGGTCTTGAAGGAGCTTTCCCACAAACAAAAAAATTGATTTTAGTAAACAAAAAAAATTTTAAATTAAAAAAAAATCCAAAAAAAAATTTTTGCTTGCAACCGGATTTGAACTCGGAACCTTATGACTACAAACATTTTTTAACGAAGCGTCAGCATTTTTATAAAATCATTGGTCTACCAGTGAATTGATTTTTGTACGCCTGGTAGCATTGGCTAGGTAGCACTGGATAACCACTGGTTGCAAACCTTGGCATATCACTCTAAGCCAATTCTTTGCCAGTGGGTTTTTTTATAAACTACCGAAATTTTTGTAAAACAAATACTGGTAAAACGCTTATTTCAAACGCTGGCAAAGCGTCCCAAATGAGTGTTCTGCCAGTCATTTATTTTTAACACCGTGGTTACCCAGTGGTATGCCAGTGCTTGATTTTTTGTACCACTGGCGATTTCTGACTGAGTTACCTTATTATTTTAGTTATTTAATAAAATATATAAAATTTTCCGTATGACGCGTCTTCACTGTTTACCGTTGTTTTATGACTAAGACAAGAGAAAACATGTTCTTCTCATATTCTTTCGCTATAAATTTATAAACAAGCTCTTCGTACACACACTCTTGCTTTCTTCGTACACACTCGTACACACACAATTGAAGTATTTAGCACCGTAAGTTGTTTTTCACGTGAAAAAAATTCACTCGAACTTAAAAGACCTCAAAAGTTAATTCAAATTCTTAAAATGAATAATTTTTTCATTTTATTGGAAAGACACAATCACAATAAACACAAATTGTCACTTTTTCACAGGAAAAATAATAGTCTTGTGTATTAAATTTGTGTGAAAACAAAGTCTACACAATTTTCACGTGAAACTCGTTGTCGTGAAAAATAATTTTTTTTATATGGAGTATAACAGTTTTCACGTGAAAACGGAACAACTTACTGTGCTTTTGTAACAAATTTCAAAACAACTGCATAAAATAAATGTTTCCATAATGTAGTAGTTTTTGTAGTTTTTTTTTAAATAATTGTCAAAAACATTAAAAACTTTTGCTCTAAGTAAATTAACTGCAATTATAGTTAAAATAACTACAACCGCATTACTACACAAATAACTGTCATGTAGTAACTGCAAAACTTTTCCGAGTGTAATTATATATAGTCACATATAACCTGAGCTCCTACTATCGAACAGCTTAGCCAAGCGGTCGCAGCTTAGTATAGTTACGTTTGTAATGTACACTCTAATTAAATTCTGTTGTAGTTGTAGTTTTTGCATATTTTGTCTTTAAATGCATATTTGGTGCCTTTTTAATGCATATTTTGTGCTTTTTAATGTATATTTGTGCATATTTTTCATTTTTAGGAGCATTTTTTATTTTGTAAAAAAATATAAAAAATTGATACGTTTTCATATTTTGATTCAATCAAAATAAACATTCTCAAAAACCTTATTGACCTATGGAAAATCTTCGAGTTTTGTGTCTGGTCGCAAAATAACTAACTTAAATATATTTTTAAGTTTTAAGGTGCATTTTTTTTGCAAAAATAATATTTTTTAATGCATATTTCTTATATTTTTTATGCATATTTTTCTTTTTTAGCCACATATTTTCCATTTTTAAGTGCATGAAATTCCTTGCCCTAATAATTACCAAAAAACAATTTCATGCTTATGTTGTTATTTCCAGATCAAAATCTGTTCGTAGAAATCTAAGAATTCACAAAAAATACTCCGTTTTAGCTTTTTTCTTTTATTATTTAAAAATTATTTAAATTGAATGGGGGAAATGTTTTTAGTTGATCTGTTATTTAAGTAAATGAATGTTATTTTAGTTTGACTCAAGATCATAAATTAATATCACCTTCTGTTTAAATTATTTTCAAATCAAAGAAAGATGATACAATTTTTACAAGTAAATTACAAAGAATAAAAATTATTGAAAAAATCGATAATGTTTGAATTCGAAATTCGAATGGGTTAAAATGGGACTTGTGTCAAAATTTTCTACAAAATGATAAAAGAAGAGAAAATCGGAAATATAGCCCATATGGGCGATAAGTCCATCTAGAATCAATAGTGTTTGTCCTTGGAACCACGTGAGTCAGTGAACCAAATTTAATTGAAATATCTTCGTATTTGCCTGTAGCGTGTAACCAAGCCAATTTTGGGGAGGACCCTTATATGGGTACTGGATCTAAATCTAGTGATTCTGAGTCGATCGTTATAATGGTGGGTCTAGGTCCAATATTTTTTGGTGTTACAAACATCAGTACAAACTTATTATACCCTCTCCACGTAGTGGTGTAGCATTTGAAATCCAAAAATATAAATTGAACTTGAAAAAATTAACAATTAAAAAATTATGAATTATGAATTATAATTAAAAAAGTGTTAATAAGTTTTCAATTTCAATTAATGAATTCTAAATTTCGAATTCGGGTGCGAACTAAGTTCAGGGTAACACGTTTCCAAAAATTTAGAAAAAAAATCCAATCTCAGTTGTTGTTTAGTTTAGAAGAAATTGATTCTAAACACAAATATCATTTTCACTCAGAACTTTTGAACCGCTGCACCGATTTTGACCATTTTTAACCCAAAGCTGACTGGGGGAATAACAAATAACCTGAACAAAAATAAATGGTCAAAAAGTTATATAAATCGCGTTTTTTGGGGTTCTTGGACCCAGAATTTTCAAACACAAATATTTTTTTTCAAGAGCTAACCTAAAAAACGGCTAGCACCACTGGATTCAGCGTACTAGAATTAGATTTACCCACCGGGTGCCCCGCTTGTTGGATTTTTCAACTAGCACAGTGTAATTATCTGTGTTGAAAGTTAACGTGGATATGAAAAGTAATATGTTAGTTTTCGTCTTAAACGCGTTTTTATGCAATTTGAGTTTTTTTTATGAGTTAACGGATATAGTTAAGTCGAAAACACGGCTACAATTGATTTTCTGTTGTTGAAATAATTTTATTTATAGACAAAATATTCAAACCTAAAGAAATTCAAATTTGAAATTTAACCAAAAAAAATTTAAATAGAGCTTAGCTTAGAGGAAAATCAATGGGCTGACAAGCGGAAGATCGCCGGTCCTATCCCAGTTAGCGACATAAAAATTTAAATTTTTAAATAATTTTTGTGGAACGTATTATTCTGTTTATAGAATTTATAATCCACAAACATTAAAGTAATCTATTAACACAATAAAAATTCAAAAATTGTAAATAAATTTCTGTTATAACAACGGTATTAAAAATAAATAAAAGTGATTGTACCTGGAACTACAAAAATTCGGTTGGAACAACGAATCTGTTTTCTGTGTGTATACATACTTTTAAAAATTTAAAAATATTGAATTTAAACAAATTAATTAAAATATTAAAAAAATAAATTAATAGAATAAAAAAACATTTAAAAAAAAATATTGGTACCGCCGGGAATCGAACTCGCGACCCTCTGTTTGGAAATGATATCAAAATCACTTTTTAGGATTACTTTTAGAGCAATTACTCTTTAGAAGCAATACTAAAGTGATTTTTTGGATGTTGTTCAGAATTAATTCTAAAAAAGCTGTAAAAATATAAAACGGATAATTTGGAAGCAATGAAAGAAGTGATTTTTTTGAAGTTGTTTAGAAAAACTTCTGAAAAAGCAGTAAAAATACACTAACGGATACTTGTGAAGCAGTGAAAGAAGTAGTTTGTAAAGTAAAGGGTTCTTCAATAAGAGCGCTACAAAAGTTTTTTTTTTGCATGGCCACCACTGGCACGCTTCCAGAAGTCCAGACGCTGAACCCAATTTTCGACGGTTTTCAAGCATAAATCGGCCGATATTCGTACGAAGTTCATCAATCGTCGCTGGCTTGTTGGCATAGACCATAGATTTGACGTAGCCCCACAGGAAATAGTCCAACGGCGTCAAATCGCACGACCGAGGCGGCCAATCGACTGGACCATTTCGTTAGATAACACGTTCTCCAAACATGGTTTTCAATAAATTGATTGTGACATTCGCTGTGTGGCTTGTGGCGCCGTCCTGTTGGAACCACATGTCCTCCAAGTCCATATCATCCAATTGGGGCCAAAAATATTCGGTTATCATTGAACGGTAGCGATTCCCATTCACAGTAACGTGCCGGTCTTGATCATCACGGAAGAAGTACGGCCCAATGACGCCGCCGGCCCATAAACCGCACCAAGCCGTAATTTTTTCGGGATGCAATGATGACTCATCGAGTACGTGTGGATTGCTGTCTGACCAATAACGCATATTTTGTTTATTGACGAAGCCATTCATTATGACGACCATAAATTGGACGTAGCGCTCTTAACGTTGATGCCACTGACTCCGAATTTCGGTAGCAAATTTTAATAATTTCGACTCGTTGTTGGTTCGTGTATCTTTCCATCATGAAATGGCAAACCTTACTGAAGAGAAATGTCAAAAGAGCGGCAAGAAATATGGCGTCGTTTGCTGTCCCTGTCTTTCTACTTTTGTAGGGTCCCTGTTGAAGAACCCTTTATTACATCCAATTTTTTTCCGGGGAATCAAATAGTTCACGTGTCAAAATTTTTTATTATAAAAAATGTGTAATTTACTTCTCTAGAGGGATCCCGGGATCCCGGAAATTCATAGTAAATTTACCTCTTTCCCGGGAAATTAAAAAGTGCGGGATTTTGCATTCCCTAATTGTACAATATATCACTCACACGTTGCAATACATCATTGATTACAAGAGCAAGGTAGTATGCAAGAAATATGAATTCAAAATCCAAAAATATGCATTTTAAATTCAAAAAATTTTATTGAATATACATACATTTTATTTAACTAATTGTTGTTTTTTGTCTTGAAAATAATTTAAACATTGATCATTTTCGGAAAATAACCCCTAAATTCATAAACGCTTTATAAAATTGTAGGAGGTTTATTGCACAAATTTTTATATGAAAATGACGTTTTGTAAACCTGCTATAACTTTAAAAAGCATTTATGAATTGAGGGGTAAGTATTTAATTGTATTTTTGTGACATTTTCGTATTCATGGTAAAAAAAGCAACATGTAAATACAATAAGGTGGTTCACAAGGGGTGTGCTATTTGTTGTATCGTCCTAAGAAAAAACAGAGTTGTTAAAATTTAAATTGAAAAAATACAAAATTTGAGAATAGCCCGATACAACATTTTTAGGTATGTTTAGTGTTCTATGTTTGAGTTTGCTAACCCAATAGAAAATCGTTATTAGAGTCAAATAAAAATTTTAACAACTCTGTTTTTTGTTAGGACGATACAACGATACAACAGATAGCACACCCCTTGCGAACAACCTAAATATAAATTTGAATAAAACCATTTTTTTAAAGATGTAATTGTCGTTTGCTTTAAAATATGAATTTTTTTCCAAAATATACAACAATATCCATATATTTCCAAAATATGCAGTAAAAAAATGAGAAAGTGTGAATTTATATCGAAATATTCATTTACAAATCGATGCTATTTTGCTGTAAATTTGTTGATTCAAAATAATTTGTTGATGTTGTTCTCAAGCAAATGACCAGAAGTCCCTTTTCCTCTTAATTTCGTATTGAGCAAATTATTTTCAAAAGATCAATACAGTTTCATTGGAATTCAAAAAAGGAAAGTTTTCATTAAACTTATGAAAATATATAAAGGTTTGTATAGTTGATCTTTTAATTGGTAAATGAATACTTTTTGTATGGCTTTTTGTTTGATTTGAGATCATACAAGTAAACTACAGAGAAGAAAAAAATTGAAAAATTCGATAAGGCCAGCGGGATAGGATACGTATTTTCGGGTCCCGCTACAGACCCATCTTCAGAGTCTCATGCCTTTATTGGTTAATAGTTGATGATGATCTATTTATATTGAATTTAAGCAACGAAATTTTAGCAATGCTAATTTTATCCTCTGTTATTACTATTTTTGCTTTGAACTTTAATTCTTAAAGTATCGCAGTTGGTTCATTTCAACTCTGAATCACAGATTTATTGAACGGCAACGAACTGTTAATTTTAAATGAATATTGTAATTATTTTTTTTTATTTTATTTTATCGGAATATATTTACATTAATTGCATTAAAGGAATTAAATATGCTAAAATCCCAAACATATTTAAAAAATTGAGAAAAATAATCTGTTGTAGGCATGTCCCTATCCGGATTTCATTTTTGCCTAAGGAAGTCGTCAGGGGACGACGTTTTTAGAATTTCTGGAAACATTTGTTAAGTTAAATTACAAACTCAATGAGAATTTCTTGTTCTCGTCTAGGAGCGTTATTAAACATTTAAAATATCAAAAAAAAAAAAAATTCTCCACAATTTGCTTTGTCATCTTAAATATTACTGACACTTTAGAAAACATTGTTTTCTATAGTTGTTTATACATGAATGGATGTCACTACATTGCTAGATCTGTCTAAACAACAGAGTAGTACATTGAAAGATGACAAAGCACATTGTGTAAAAAAAATTTTTGTTGTTGTTTTTTCTTTGATATTTTAAATGTTTAATAACGCTCCTAGACGAGAACAAGAAATTGTCATTGAGTTTGTAATTTAACTTAACAGATGTTTCCAGAAATTCTAAAAACGTCGCACTCTGCTTCGTCCCATGGACAAATATAAAAAACAAAAAAAATTTGTTTCAAATTGTGATTAAAGAAGGATTATTTTAAAGATAAGAAAGTAACTCAAACAAATGTGAAAAAAATATTTGGTGTGATTGATTTTGCCACCAAGAGAGGGCGCTAAACTCAGAGAATTTTATGCAAAAGTGGGTTTTAATTGTTTCACGAAAATAATTCTCAAAAATAAATTTTTTTTTAAAACTTTTTCAAAGATTTGTTTTTTAATTACTTCAATATATTTGCAGTTAAATTAAAATATGGATTTTAGTATATATTTACAAACCAATTATTTTTTATTGCTCCGAAAAACACATTTTTTTTGTTGAAAATCCTAAAATTACTTAAGTTTGATGGAGTATAAAAACAAATTATATAAAATTAGATATGTTTTTTCCTTTTTTTGTAAGCTTATACTATTATATAATAGATCATTAAAATATTAGTTACTATTTTTTAAAACAAATTAAAAAAAAAATGGATTTTTTGAAATGCCTAAATTCATGATTTTTACACAAATTTCACGCATTTAAGAGTGTTTAGTATTCAAACCATGTGAACCTTCCATTTTAGGTATAGGATGTGTTGAGCGGACTTTTGTATACCACTACGAGGAACATTTTTGTGGAACATTCTAACCCTCTAACTCTTCAATAAAAGGGAATTTTTTGCCCCTTTTTAAAAAGGGACAAAAAAGAGCCGTAAGTTGAAGAGTTAGAGGGTTAAAATGTTTCATAAAAATGTTCCTCCACACTTGATTTTTATGTTTCTTGGCGCTATCTCAATAATTTAATTTTTTTATTTGAGCGTTGGAAAAGCATTTGATTTTTATGTTTATGGGTGCTTTCCCAGGGCTTGGTAAAGCATTGGCACCACCGTGGAACGGTGTTATCATTTGGGCGTTGGGAAAGCGCTGTCAACAAGCACTCATACCACCCATTTCGGTGCTTTGCCAGTGCTGGCCCCTTTGTAATTTTCTACCTGGGTGGTTTCATAAACAATCTGAAACCATTTATAGATGTTAAAAATTTATTATGCATTTTCATGAAAATCTCATTGGTTGACATTTCATGAAACATTCTCTCTGTACAAGCAAATTTGTCCAAAATTTTTCTTTTCATTTATCAAAGTGTTTTTATGCAGGGTTATTCTTCTGTGCATACTCGTATGATCATCCACTCGAATTTAAACAGTGTTTGATTTAAGTAATCTATTAATTTTTTCTTCCTTACTCCTTACTACTTAGCTTCTGAAATATTATGTACAAAGTTATAAGTGCCAACCTAATGCACCTAAATATAAATATAGATATGAATGAATTAAAATATACATGTAGTACACATATTGTAGATACAATTTGTTTAAGAGGCAGGGTGTAAAAAATACATCGTTGTTTCTTTTTTTTTTGCTGCATCACTACTAAAGCGAATTGAATTGAATTTACACGAATCGGTAAATAACCGACAACATGAACACTTTATGAAGGTTTTGTTTTGTAACTTTATTTTACTTTTTGGATGATGATTTTGAAAATCACATCAATATCATCATGGTATGCATATCATCAAATTTAACAGATTGTTGGATAACCAAACATCCTCTCCCCATCCTGTCTTCCACCCGCAACCAGTCGAGCGATCAACCAACAAAATACCACAATAATATTAAAGCGTATTTTCACGTGTGGGATCAATGCGCTGTTGTATGCCAATCTCCTGCTGAGATTTTCTAAGCTTTGATCTGCAAGACCCGCCTGTCAATAAGATTTTTTGTTTTTCAACGTTTTTTCTCGTTGCCGTTGTTGTTACTTTTACAGCATGGTGTTATTTTGAATAAAAGACTCATCGCTTATTTTAGCTGAAATTTTAAAGAGTGTATATTTTTTGATCGATGCATCCCAGGAAAATTTTCTGTTCCAAAGAATCGGTTGTAGAATAGCTACCCAGGAAAATTTTCTGTTCCAAAGAAT
Organism: Leucophora obtusa; assembly: GCA_949987735.1. Classification (NCBI taxonomy): domain Eukaryota; kingdom Metazoa; phylum Arthropoda; class Insecta; order Diptera; family Anthomyiidae; genus Leucophora; species Leucophora obtusa. The sequence goes on from OX465296.1 coordinate 93,911,667, forward strand.
CGGTTGTACAATCGCTACTTTTCATTCACAACCCCTTCTACTGTCGATTCTAACACCGATTATTTTTGTTTGAAATTGTCCCAAAAGCAACCACTTCTATACCTCCAAAGTGGAACCGGTTGCCCTAGAATCAGTTCTGGAACTAGTTCTAGAATTAATTCTACGTTAGTCTTACCTTCCATATAGGATCCCAGGAACTAGTTCCGGAACCAGTTCCAGGGAATCGGAACCAGTTCCAGTTGTAGAATAGGTGTGTTTGGCTACCAATTGTAAAAAATTTTCCTGGGTACTTTTCATTCACAACCCCTTCTACTGTCGATTCTAACACCGATTCTTTTTGTTTGAAATTGTCCCAAAAGCAACCCCTTCTATAGCTCCAAAGTGGAACGGGTTGCTCTAGAATAAGTTCTGGAACTAGTTCTGGAACTGATTCTACGTCACCCACACCTTCCATTTAGGATCCCAGGAACTGGTTCTGAAACCAGTTCCATGGAATCGGTTGCAGTGGAACCAGTTGTAGAATGGGTGTGGTTGGCTACCGATTGTAAAAAATTTTCCTGGGATATGCATAGACAAGTTGTTGCTTGGTACATATGTTTCATAGCCAGGAATTTTATTGTGGCAAGTTTAATGATTGGGCCAAGTTACTACTTACTTTTTTAAAAAGCTAAAAATAGCAACTAGCAAAAGCAATTAGAAATTTTTGAGTCCTAAGTTAAACCAAAACAAACGTGTTTAAGGAAATATTCTAATAAATATTACAATTGCCATTCGTCTTGTTACAAAACACAACAGTGAAATCTTTGTCATGATATTCTAGATTCGTAAAAGTTATTTAGTTTAAGTTTAGTACTACTGTTGAAAAGAAATCTTTGAATTTTAATTTAAAAATTAAATATATTTAAACAAATGTGATAGATTATAATTAATTCGGCACTTCATTGTTGTTACTCGCTTCAAAATTATCAATAGCCCAGCTGGATAGAAGCCACCATATTGTAAAGGAAATGTCATCACCACAGAGTCTAATAGTCGAACATAAGATTCCACTTTGTGTTGGAAATTAAAAATATTTTAAATAAAAACTAAACAATTTTACAAAACTAAAAATAAAATTTAATAGGAATAAAATTCCAGCAACCCAAAAACGTCATCTATCATAAACTATACTACTATATATTTGTAAGTATATATGAGACTTTCCAAGTCAACTATCCAACAAGAAACAGTCTAATGTTTTAATGTCAAACTTACAGTGTACATTGTTCTATATGCTACACTTAGAATATTATATATGTAAACGCCGCTGCAAATGTATTTAAAAACAAATGAAATTTCATTTTAAAACAGTACCACTAATATTTCCTTAAATTCAGCTTACACTTTAATTTGTTTTTAAGCGTTAATGAAATAAACCATGAAATTATCAAAACAACTATTATAAAAAAGTGTAATTTATTATTATTTCTTTAAAATAATAACAAAATTACTATATAAAATGAAATGAACATCTGGAAGGCCAAACAAACTAAATGGGACTGAAATACGATCCATTGCGCGAAAAGTGAAACAAATTAATTGGACATATACACTCTCAGAACAATTCGATTGCAATTTGGTTGTGACACCAAATGATCTGTTGCCACAACTAAATTCAGATTACGAGGTTGCAGCAACCGAATCAATTCAGTTGGAAAAAATTCGCTTATCACAACGGAATTGTTTTGAGAGTTTAGGCCTGTAAATGCCCCCCCCCCCCCTATATAACTAATTTGAAAAATTAATAGTTATATTTTTTACAAATTTATCTATATCTGTAAAGTTTTTATTTTCAATAGTAAAATGCTTTATTTTTGAATCATGTAGGTTGATAAACAGCATCCGGTTTCTAATTTATTCATTTTTACTAGCACACGCTGTAAAATTGCTTATTTAAAAATTTTATTTGTACATTATTGTTTTCTTCTACTGAACGGCAGAAAACAGGCTTTGAATTCAGTGAACTTATTTTATTTTTTTTTCAATTCAGTGAACTTATTATTTTTTTTTTTAATTCACTGAACGTAAATTTATTTTTTTTTAATTCACTGAACGAAAATGAAATTGAACGAATTCAGTAGTGAATTAATTCAGTAAGGAATTAATTCAATTTTTTTCCGTTCGATTTATAAAATTGAACGTGTTCACCAGTGAATTAATTCATTTGATTTAATAAAAATAACTATTGCAATTGAATTAATTCGTAACAAAATAAATCGAACGAATGCAAATATGAATTAATTCCATTCAATATATGGTGCTTACTGAATTAATTCATCGAATTATTAATTCAGAATTGAAAAATTGAATTAAGGAATTAATTCTTCAAAGCTCTGTTACTAACACGTAAATGTAAACGTACTTGCCGGATCATTCTGTTGAAATCAGAATTTTCTATCCGGCATCGAAACAGCTGAATGATTTTAGTCGGAAAAAATATGAAATGAATAAAGAAAATTGATTCAAACAACAAATAAGGAATAAGAATTAACAAATAAATGGAAAAATTAGGGAACATGCGTGACGGAACAAAAAATATCGAAAACTTTTGTAAACACGAATTGCACGATGTCAACACGCACACACACACAAACGCACACTTTCACAAAAAAGTGCTCTCTTTTTTAAGACTGTTCCCTAGTGTGTGGGCAGCTTAAAACCACATGAAATAGATGCTAAATAGTAATGTCGTTTACGGTAATCTGTAAGTGTACTTTTTAGCTACGGCACAGTACAGTTACATCACATTTACGTTTACGATCCCATAATCCGCCCTTTATACATAAAAATCATAGATGAGGATATTTTAGGATCTTTAAATTCAAATAATTAGCCAAAAATTATTTCAAAAATTTTAAGTGCTAAACAATATCTCAAACTTTAGTAATATCCCAGCAAAAAAAGAGATGCCAAAGCAATAGAAAAAGCACTACAATTAACGATTTAGATGTACTTATTTTTTAACAGAAACACTAATGGTTTCAACATTGAGTTGTCATAGGAACTGTAGTACTCCCACTTCAGTATCTTTTCCGTGCTTTTTGAAGGAGTGCAAAGGAAACTATTTTTCATCAATTAAAAGTTAAAAAAAAAATTCACAAAAAAATTGTATTTTTTTATTTCACACAATTTCTGTTTTTTATTGCAGCTACCGGGTATCGAACTTACGACCTCAAAATTGCTAGTCTAGCTCTATACCGCTGAGTTATTCTTTGAAATGAAAGTTGACTGGCACAAAAACACCACTTTGTCATCGCGAGATATTGTGCTTTATTCTCCTAATTAAAAGAACTTATTAAACAAGTGGAAAAGGTGTACTGCTATTTAATATTAATAAAGCTGTGAAAATTTGTAGCAAAATTTTACTTTAGTTATTTTATTCGCTGAAAATTTAAATATATAAATTGTGTATAGTTGTTTTTTTTTTAAAATGATCATTTCCGTTGTCTCTACTACATCCAGACAAGCTGTAATAAACTCAAAATATAAATTAATTGAAAACACAATTACAAAAAGGACTACTGATTTTTCATTATATTCAAACCATTTTGCTATTTATTTTCAAACATTGTTTAAACAATCCACAAAAGAAATAAAAATAATTGAAAAGTCTATTAAAACAATCATCAATTTTTAACTGACAAAACGTAAAAAAAAACGATTTTGTGGTTTGTTTTTTCATATTTGAAAGTTTTGTTTTTGTTTGGATTTTCAAAACACTCACACACAACATACACGTTCATATTTTTATTGGCTATGTTTGTGTGTATGAGTAAAGAATTTCTTGTAATTTGAATTGAAATAATTTTGTATATATACAAACTATTTTAATAAAAAAGAAAACCGAAAATATTTGAATTTTTTGTTTTAAAACAGAAAAATAGAAAACTAAAAATAGAATATTTGACTGAAAATAACAACTCCTGCAGACGATACATATTTTTTCTGGTTTGTTTTTTTATTGATTGATAAAAAGGTTAAATAATATGTTTCAATGCATTTTAATTGATTCTTTAATTGAAATCAAACTTTACTTATTCCTTTTTAAATAAACCTCAATCGGTTATGGAAAATATATTGTGAGTCTATCTACATCTTGTCTATATGACACAATTTTTTAGCGAAATAAATTAGTAAAACATAAGTTCAAAATTAGTTTAGTGCTAAAAAATATAACTAAAACTTTTTCTGAAAACGGCAAAAAAATAGCTGAAAACTAGTACACTTGATATACAAGATGTTTTACTAATTTTTCTACTAAATTATTTTTTTTAGTTTAGGTCTAAACATGGACCGATACTAAACATAATTAAAAGGCTTAGAGACAGCCTATGTAAATAAATGTATCACATTTTATTCGAATTTATATTTATGACCTGTAGTGGGATTCTCTAACTTTTTAACGACAAAATTCGGAAGGTAAGTTCACAGTTTGTTATGAAAACTTGTCAATTTAACTACCGAATTTTGTCGTTAAAAAGTTATAGAAATGCCCCTCTGGAGCGTGTAAACAAGCATAATAAATTTTTTTCGATACCTTTTCACATGTACCGATTCTAACATAAATCAATAGTCTTTTTCTTTGGGCAGGTACAAGTCGTTGTAGCAATATTAATAAAAATATCTTAATATTTGCGACCTAATTGAAGCACGGTGGTGATTCGGTCATGATATGGGAGTGTATGGCGGCCAATATACAAGGTAGCTTGATTTTTATAGAAACCACTATGAATAAATATGTATATTACTTCACCATTTTAAAAGATAATTTGCCACCCATTGTCGAAAAATTGGGCTTGAATCTAATTTGGACCTTTCAATAAGACAATAACCCCTATCACACCCCAAAAATAGTAAAGAAATGACTGAAGACTGAAGAAATAACTGAATCATCCCCCTACTTCCCCCCAGTCTCTCGATATAAACCCCATTAAACCTTTGTGGGAGCACCTGGATCGGCAAATAAGAAAAATAATAATAACCGCAAGGACTCTCTCAAATCAATTATAATGGAGGAATAGTAAAAAATCTTTCCCGAAGTAACCAGAAACCAGAGCTTCGAAGGACTTAATTCAACTTAAGCTTAAATCACGAAAAATTTAATGCAGGTTTTAAAAATGTTCAGTTATCATTCTGTTAAATAATTCGTAAAGAATTCATTCATAAGCTTCATTCCCAAAGCTTTAATAAATATTGAATGAATTCCCAACTTGAATCATTCAAATCGCATGTTCATTCACCATTTTACTAATTGAATGGAGCAATTTTATTATCATTCACTTAGTGTAGTTTGAAAATAACACATAATCAAAACCAAAGCACACAAGCTATACCAAAGCATACAATCCCAGTGTAGAAAATCATTACCAGATATGTGGTTATGTAACTATATACCTGGTAATGGTCACTAGTTACTTCTGTTATTACATTTCTTATTACCTTTGTATGGCGATGTCGCGAAAAATAATGAGTTATGGTTACACACCAGCATACGACAAATCTAAAAATATGTCATTACCTATATGCTTACCAGTACTGATAAAAATAATGAGTTTAAAAATAGATTTTCGACAAATAAAGTTTTATAAAAAAAATAATTTTTTATTGTAAAATTTTTTTTAAATTTTTTTTAAATAAAATTTTCCCGTGCGGGAATCGAACCTGGGACTCTACACTGCTAATCTATAGTTGTACCATCTAAGCTATATCGTCATGTAATGTTATATAGATAAAAACATAATTGACCTGCCACACACAAGTCAGCTTACTCACCAACATACAAAAAATCAAAAAATATTTGGTTACATGCATATATCCTTACCGGTGTTGAAAAAATATTGAGTCTGAAAATAGATTTCAAAAAAATCTAGAAAATTACTTTCTATTTGAAATAATGATAAAAATAAGTCATTATATGTAACTCATTATTGTATGTTTTAAAATTATTCAGGGAGTAAGTGGGTGTCATTACTGGTAGTCCAAAAAATAATGATATGCCATTACCGTTTCTACACTGGGATGCTATTTATTTATGTTAGATCGATTTTAAATGTTTTTAAATTGTATTATGCTAATATTTCATATTGCAAATTAAAATATCTCATTTAACTAAATGAATGAAAAAACAATCATTTATAATTCACCTTTTTACTAAATGAATTCAGGTAAATTTGGTTTCATTCCATTAGAATGCAATAAAAATAGAATTAATTCATATAATTTAAAGCTATCGAGAATTAAGTTATCGAATTAATTCCAGGAGAATGCTATAACGGAATGAAGCTTAACCTAAATCTCAATAATTTTCAAAAAGTGAATTAAAGAATTAAGCTTTTTAAACCTTTGCCAGAAACCTAGTGAAATCGATGCCCAGAACATTGCAAGCTGTAATCAATTCAAATGGAAAGCAAACAAAATACTAAATTCTTTAAAATTGTTTTAAATTCTTTTGTTATTCTACTGCACAATTTCTTTTGAAACTATTTATATGAAGCATATTTTATTTCTGTTGTATATTTTTTTGTTATTGTAAAATTTTGTTATTGTTTTTTTTATAAAATGAGAAAAGAGAGAATATATTTTCAAAAAATAGAAAATGTTGAATTAAATGATAAAGCTAATTAGTAAAATAAAGTTGAAAACATAAAAGTCTAACGTGTACAGTTTCTTTTGACACCCAAAATACTAGTGTGAACAAAATATTAGTGTAATAATAACGCTAAAAAAATAACAATTGTTTTAAAAACCCAAAAAATGTACGGTTTTTTGTAAAAATATAAAATGTGTCCTATTGAGAAGTCCAGGTATTTTTATTAGTTTATAAATATGTATAAACTAATAAAAATACCTGAATCAATATATATAAAATAGTTGAAGAATTTTTATTTAAATAAAGAATGAATTACAATCATCAATAATAACACTTCCCGTATATGAAATAAAAAATTTTATTTTTGTTTTATTTTTCAAAATAAATAATTATGTTTCTTAACACATAAAAGTGTCCTATTTCCATGTCCATAGCTGTATGTCTTTTGTATTTATGTATTTTAATGTATGTATGTATTTTAAATCTGACACTTCATCCTGTAGCGGGTCAATTTGTATGGAAAGCCTCATATATCTGTACATTGAAATATTTGAATTATGCATAAATATTTTGTTGAATATTCATTAGTTTTTTTTTTTATTCGGAGTTGTTTTTTTATTTTGTAAAATATAAACAAAATGTATAAAACGAATGAAAATCTATAATAATTTATGAACTCACTTTTTTTATCAAAAATATGTACAAAAACAATAAAAATGTATATTTCAAAATATGAAAAATCTGGTAGTTTATGTGTGGCATTATTCCATACAAATGATATTCAAATTGGTATATAGAAAGAAAAAGAAAAATACATAAAATAATATATATATTTTTAAGGTTAAATACTGCTTGAGTTACGCCTCATCGTTATGAAAATATTAATATTAAATATTTAAAAAAATATTAATTTTGTATAATTCGTTTTATTTTATATTTTGGGCGGGTTTAAAAATTATGGCGTCATATTAATTGTGGCCGGTTAATTTACGGTTTCTTGAGTGATTTTCACATAAATTAATTAAAATTTAAGTAACCATTATTGATTAAGCGTTCACCCAAAATCAAAAAAGGTTTCGTGCAGGCAACTAAATTGATTACCATTTGAGTAGTTCGGATGTGACAAAAAAATTACAGTTGAGGCAAGCCAAATTTTTGTTGTCATAATCAAACTGGTATTGTCTCTACTAATTTTCAGTTGTCCCAACTGAAAAATCCGATTAACATAAACGAAACATTTGATGGTCAATAGTTTTCTTTAAAGTATTTGTTTAAAGGAATTATCGATTTGAAGTACCCAGGAAAACTTTGGTAATGGGTGCGACAAACTCATACATTACCTTGTAATGTGTTCTCCTTACAAGTGTAATTATTGTTCCACATAAAGTAATTAGTTACCGATAATTGGATACATAATGCATTACTTAGTACTGAATACTCATTAACTTCAGCATTATTTTGAAGCAAAAAGTAATTAGTTGCCGAAAATTGATTACATAATTCATTAGTTTGTAATGTATACCCCTTACTATCAGTATTATTTAGAACCACAGAATAATGAGTTACCGATAGTTGATTAAATAATGCATTACTTAGTAATGTACGCTCCATTTTATCATTATTTTAAAACATTAAGTAATGCATTACTGAATGTTGATTACATAATGCATTATAACTAAGGCAAGGAATTTCATGCACTTAAAAATGGAAAATATGCGTCTAAAATATGCGGCTAAAAAAGAAAAATATGCATTAAAAATATAAGAAATAAGCACTAAAAACTATTATTTTTGCAAAAATAATGCAATTTTAAACTTAAAAATATATTTAAGTTAGTTATTTTGCAAACAGATACAGAACTCGAAGATTTTCCATAGGTCAATAAGGTTTTTAAGATTGTTTATTTTGATTGAGTCAAAATATAAAAATTTGAATTTTTTATGTTTTTTTACAAAATAAAAAATGCTCCTAAAAATTAAAAATATGCACAAATATGCATTAAAAAGCACAAAATATGCATTAAAAAGGCACCAAATATGCATTTAATGTCAAAATATGCAAAAACATGCATTTATGACAAAATATGCAACTACAAATCGATGCCATTTTGTTCTAAATTTGATGATTCGGATAAATATTTAGTCCATATTAGTTTTGGACTATCGACAAAAAACATGTATTTGCATAAAATTCCTTGCCCTAATTATAACTAAATATACAGTAATGACTATTACAAAACGGATTGTTTTAATTTAAAAATGAATTACATCGATAATTTTTTTTAATTAAATTTTGTATATAATATTGAAGTATCCATTTTTGTTATGATATCCCGAGTAAAATAAATAATATGATGTCATATGTAATGATATCTTATTTAATATAATTGGAGATATATTATGCTCCGAAAAATGGTGGATAAAATTATATCGGGTAAGATCTAAATATATTTAATCATATAGAATCATATCCGGATTTTGACCCGATATATTTATATCTAATTTAATGTAGATAGACATAATTATATAACGCTTAATATTTCAGGATCAAAACAAAAATTTAATGTGCTAATTCATAAATAAAATTTATTTGGTATTTGAAGCTGGCTATAGTAAAAGTATATATTTCGCTTAATAAAGAGTTATTAGAAATCTTTATTCATAATCGTATTTGAACTATAAATTAATTTTTCAATTTGATACTGGCAACACTATTGTTTATTTTCTATCTTCTCCCAAATAAGTCGTAAATGATGTACAAATTTAGTAAACGATTGACTCGGTAATCGGAAGTGAAAATGTATTTTCTTAAATTAGAGAAATAATGATTTGCTAAAATAAATTTAAAATCCATTAAAAATATTTTTTTTTATTTATAAAGCAAATCAATGGAAATGTGTGTAAAAAAGTAATTTTTTAGAACATATTATTCGAAGCATACAAAATTAATCGAATTTCGAATAATGTTTTGACAGTCTGTACATCACTATTGTTTTGTTTTTCTTTTTAATTTTATTTTTACATTTTTTTGGAAATTTTTTCGAAAAAGGTCATTGGCTACGCAATTGTTGTAGTTTTTTTCAGTTTGATGGATGCAAGTTGTTGGAAGCCACACATTCTAGGGATGGAATGGCTTTAATAAATCATTTCATGCCTGAAAATGGAATAATTAACAATTAAATGGTGGCTTCCTCACTCCAAACTTTATAAAATGTTTAAAGTTAATGAGTATTGACTATAAACCTATATTATCTTTTTCGTTATTAAGCAAATATGAATACTGTTTTTCACAAATTATCTTAAAATCCTGCAATAAGACTATTGTAAAAGTTTATGAATTAGACCATAAGTATTTAGAAGAAGTTGTACATAATTGTAGCCAAGCATTTTAAGCCTTCTCATATAAACTTGTATTCTACCCGTAAACTGTGTAATCCTGGTATGTTTATGAGTTTAATGTCAAGTTCCATAGATAAAAATATGGCTTGTATTTATACAAGGTTTACGAGGAATTTACGAGTTATAATGAGTACGCCTTTTATATTTTGAAATCATACATACATAAATATATCTTAGAAAAACAGAATTTTTTTTTTTAAATTGAGCTATACTTAAACATATCTAAAACAACTTAGAAAAAAAATTTAACATTGAGCTATATAAGACTTTATATGTTTAGCGATAAAGCCATTTTTAATTATATATGACGCTGTATTAAAATTGTCATAGCATATGTAACTAAATATGGTATATATTAATATATATGGGGACGCATATATTTATACTGATCTATATATGACATCATATAAGACATTTTTGGAAAACTCAAAGCTATACATAATTATATCCACAAAGATATAGTGTCACATTTGACTATATATAAACATATTAGTCCATATTAAATTATATAATTTCCTATATAACTATTTTTACTCGGGATATCAAAGTTTTTTAGACAATTTTAATTTCTTAGACAGATTTTTGGATAATTCTAAAACATTTTTGAAAAATTTTGAGTGATTTTTAGACAATTTTAAAACAGTTTTGGAAGAATTTAAAAATTTTCTAGATAATTTTGAATCATTTTAGACAATATTGAAACATTTTTAAAAAATTTTAAAATATATCTGGATAATTTTAATACATTTTTAAACAATTTTGAAATAAAACTGAAAATGGTGTAGTTGAACATGTTGTAGAATTGATGTGGTTTTGAATCGATTATACTTTCTTTGGAGATGTGAGAAAAGGTAGAGTTTCTACAGAATTAAGATGTCAGTTGACAGTTGTGGGACACATATTTGAAAAAATGCAACCTTGCCTTGAAGGATATGGAAATAGAATTTACATTAGCTTTAATTTTTAAAAGAACAAAATCAAAAATCGCCTCTGTATTGATTAAAGCCTATAGAGCACTTCGACGCTGATCCAGCCAGACACTTCGTGTATTTTGGGTAAATTTTATTTTGCTTAAAAAAGGTATCTAAAGGCTTAACGACCTCTTTCACTCAATTTTAAAAGAATTTGGTGGTATTTTAGTAATTTTATGTTTTTTCTAAGCTTTTCTTGTAATTTTTTAGCCAAAATTAAGAAAATTATGAAGTTTTTTGGAAAAAAAGAGAAAAATTTCATATTAAAATTGTAACCGGTTAATCGACCTGTTTTAACCGATTATTCGGAGCTAATAATTATTTGAATTTTAAATTATTTATTTCGACATTAACCGAAATAGAGACGATTAATCGAGGAATCGGTTAATCGATTAACCGAATTGAAAACACTAATATTTATGCAAGGTTTACAAGTAATTTAGGAGTTATTAGAAATCATACATGAATATATGTATGTCAAAAAAACATAAGATTTTTTTACATTGCGCTATACTTAAACATATATAAAACAACTTAGAAAAAATTTTAACATTGAACTATATAAAACTTTATATGTTTTCCGATAAAACCAGTTTTAATTATATATGACGCTTTATTAAAATTGCCATAGCATAAGTAACCAGATATGGTACATATTAATATATATGGGGACATATATATTTATACTGATCTATATATGACATCATATAAGAAATTTTTGAAAAACTCAAAGCTATACATAATTATATCCGCAAAGATATGGTGCCACACTGGACTATATATAAACATATTAGTGCATATTAAGTTATATAATTTCCTATATAACTATTTTTACTCGGGATAATAGAATCACCAAATACGAGTATGTTTTTACTATTGTTTTGAACGTATTTTTCAGTTCTTTTTTTTACTAAAATTATTTATTGATATTTGTTATTTGGTTGTTACTCTTAAAGCCACATTCACAATGATAGAGTATCCCACTCTGCAGAGTGGAGTGTACTAGAATAGAGATGGCAAGATACAAAAAATATGTAAGTGCGAAAAAGAAAGGAACAGAATTCATTCTGCAGAGTGGAGTAATCTATCATTGTGAATATGGCTTAAAACGGAAAAATTTATTCAAATCCCATGTAGGATAAAAGCAAGTAACCAATTAGTTTTTCATTCCCTTTCTGAAACTAAGTAACCCATTACTCTTAATTTTTTTTGTTAGTATACTGGTAAGAATGCACACATTACTTTGAGACTCATCGCCTGTAAAATTCATCAATGAAGTAAGGTGTAAGTAATCGGTGCAACACTATGGCGATACATTACTTTACCCATTATTTGGTAATGTGTGGTTTTGCTGGTTAGTTAAATCAAAACATTAGGAAGCTATTAAATTTTCAGGCTGATATTAGTTGGAAAAGTTTTGTAGTTACCGTATGGCAGTTATTCTTGCCGTAACTAGGGTAACAAATTAAGTTGTTATTTTACGGTTTAATCGTACGGTTTAAGATCATATTTACATTAATTCCAAGTAGAAAAAGATAATTAATTTTTTACAACAAATAGAAAGAACCATTCAAGATGCCTGATGATTGCTTTGGTAAGCACCCAGCAAAATCTTTCATTACCAAATTATTGGTTATATAATGAAACAAAAATTTTTTACTACTTATAATTCGGCTTCAGTACTAGTTATTTTAGTTAGACGAAGTCGTTTTTATAAACAGTCTAGCTTATCCCGGACTACTTTAACTATAAAGAAAATGTGATATTGGTAACCACTTATTTTTTAACCACTAATAAGTATATGAGTAAGCCTTATTATTTAACAACTTTTTATTTTAATTTCATAAGAAAACGAACGATTTTATGTGTTCTGGAAATCGAATCCACATAAAGTTTCCTATATCCATTTTTCAAATTCAAATGATATTCCTTTTATTTGAATTTTCCAAGCTACCCATGGCTTTATAAATGCGACGTAAATTGGCGTATGAACAATCTAGTTGTCAATAAAATTGTCAGATACCACTTAAATGTTCAACACATACTCCGATTTTTTTTTAAGATTACCAGTTACAATCAGTTTTGAAATTCATTTGATGATGATTAAGGCAACATAAAAGTAGCCCTTAAAAATTGTTTTTGGCTTATAAAATTTAAATATACAACCGAGCAACAAAAGAGATGCCGAAGCAGTGGAAAAAGAAATACAATTGATGATCTAGATGTACTGCTTTTTTATCATAAACACTAATGATTTTAATATTGAGTTGTCATAGGAGAGGAGTACCACTTCAATATTTTTTCAATACTTTTTGAACGAGTGCAAGGGAAGCTCTTTTTCACCAATTAAAAGTTCTTCGCAAAAATAATTATATTTTTTTTTAATTTATAAAAGAGTTTTTATTGCCTCCATCGGGTATCGAACTTGCGACTTCACGATTGCTAGTCTAGCGCTAAACCGCTGAGCTATTCTTTGATATGAAAGTTGACTGGCATAAAAACACCACTTTGTTACTGCGAGATATTGTTCCTTATTCTCTTTAATAAAAGTACTTATTAAACGAGTGTAAAAGGTGCACTCCAATTCAATATTATTTTCAGTACTATTTTTACAGGTGCATGAAAAGCAATTTCTCACCAATTTTTTATATATACTATATATTAGTGCTGGTAAATTCGATTACTTTTCAATACTCGATGCTACTCGATATTTTTGATTTGAGTACTCGATACTACTCAATACTTTTAACGCTTTTTCAATTTGAATTTTTTTAGTAAAATTCTTTGAAAATGTTTACGTTAATTCAATATTTAAATTTATAAACATATTTTTAAACTTTTTCACCAGTATTCATTGCGTTTTGCATAGTTTTTTAACATATGTGACCTTCTGTGACCTGTGTGTCAAAAAACGGGTTTGGACTTAAGAGTGGGAAAATCGATAAAAATGAGAAAAACACTAAAATTTTAATGTTTAATTTAAAACTTCATTTTCACACACTAGGTCCCTTTTCTCGGAGAAGGTCACATATACTTTTTAATATTTTACTTCTGATTTTTTCTTTTAGCAGAGTTGTAGTTTTGTGATAAATATTTTAGCGGAGTCACATTTTTGTGGTAAATATTTTAGCGAAATCACAGTTTTATATATTTTTTCTGTCCAAAATGCAACTCTGAAAATATCGAGTAGCAGTTTTCAGTATCGAGCAGAGATACAAGCCAGCCGACTTCAGCCGGTTAGCCGCCGCCAGCCGACACCTTTGCCAAGCCGATTCAGCCGCCGACAATAATCGGCTAAGCCAATTTTCGGCTAAAGCCGGTAGAAAAATGCAAAAATATTTATTTATTTTTTTTTAATTTATAAAATTTGTTTAAATATACATAATTATTTGAAAAGTTGAATTTTCTTGTTTTTAGATATCGTTGATTTTTAAAATGTTTTGTATCAAACTGGTAGTAGCACAACCAGGCGGTTGTGCAAAAAAACTGATGAAACAGTCATGCAATTTTAAAAATAAAAGCTATTTTATAACCGTAATTTTTAAGATTATTATAAAACTACTACCTCCGTTCCGAAATGAGGTTAACATTTCTATATTTTTGCTGGGATTATGGAGGTTTTTTAAAAAAACTATTTTTTGTTTTGGATAGTTGTTAGGACATATCAGTGATTCTTAATTTATAGATAGCTTTCCAATTTTTTTTTAATTTATTTTTAATTCGATGTCAAAGTTGAAAATTAGAATTAAAATAATTCATTGATTTTGTGTGAAAAAATTAACAGAATTCAGATAAATTAGAAAACATATTTTTGACATTACAAACATGTTTAGAATCTATAATGATTAACTAAGATGGTAATAATTACAAAATTCGCCGAGATGGCCTTTTACTGGTTTCTATTAAATGCAGCGAAGAGACATTAGCAACAGCTCGTCAAAATATTGTTCATTAATTTTATTACAACACAATATTATTTTTTCTACCACAATAGTGGCACATGAACTGTTATTTTAATTTATTTTCTTTTATTTGAATAAAAACACTTTGCTTAGTAAAATGTTAACAAAAAAAAAAAAAAATCAATAGAAATGTTAACTTTTTTCGGAACAGAGGTAGTATATACAAATTTTTATTATTTTTATTTTACAAAATTTTTTTAATTTTTCTGATGCCTTTCCATCAACGTTTTTATGGTATTATTAAATACCTTTCGAGCTGCTAAATGCCACTTTCCTCGGAAATCTTTGACATCGTTGGCGACTTTTTTTGTTACCTTAAATTCTTTTTTAACGAAGCCCAGAATTAACGAATTAACTCTTCAAAGCTCTGTTAATTAATTCGCAACAAAATAAATCGAACGAAAACAAATATGAATTAATTCCATTCAGTATATAGCCTTTTGTGAATTAATTTATTGAATTTTAAATTCAGAATTCAAAAACTGAATTAAAGAATTAATTTTTCAAAGCTCTGGGTGAGGTAAAGCTAGGAATAGTCGTATTTCATTTTGGTCTGCTTCTCTTAGTTTAGTAGATATGTACCATTTTAAAAAACCGGTAGGGAAAGAAATAGGGATATCTTTAAAACATCGGATATACTGATGGGGCCATCTAATAGGTGATGGCAGAGAGTTGAAAATATTTTATTTTAACAATAAATTGTGTAAAATTTAACAAATGTATGTATAATTTTATAGACATTGTGAAATATAAACCCAATTTTTATAAATTCGGAAAACTACACTTAAAATAATAAGTCTGTTGGCTACCGAAAAATTTGTTACTTTAACAAAATTTATTCCCGTTTTTGGCTTAAAATAAAATTTGTTGATTTTGACACTTTTTTTGTTAAATTTAACAAATCAATTTAAGTTAAAAAGTTGTAAAACTTTAGTTTTATCTGCAATTATACTGATCCGTAGAATTTATTCAAATTTAGGGTCTCGGGACTCTCCCCGGGGCTAATCCATATCATGTGAGGGCATATAAGGGCACTCCAATGGAGCAAACATTTTGTCCGCTTTGCTTCATCTCGCTTAGTTTTCGAGATATGGGCCATTTTGTGAAGTGGAAAATTTTTATTTAAAATTTTCAAGGGCCAAGGCCCCACCAAAGTCCATTTTCTGATAGAGGTAGCCCCTTTCTCTGGGGTTAGAGGTAGTCGAAATTTTCATAGATTTTGCTCTATCTCTCTTAATTTTCGAGATATGGGCCATTTTAAAAAAATCGGGACGGAAAGAAATGGTGCCATCTTTAAAACTTCGGAAACATTGGTGGCGTCATCTAACGGGTAATAATAGTAACATGAAAATATTATATTTTAACAATAAATTTTATAAAATTTAACGAATTAGTTTTAAATAATTTTGAAAATTAACACTCAAAATTAGTTAAAGTACTGCGGATTTTTAGTATAGTGTTAAATGAAAATTACTAAAATCTTTGCTTAAATCAGCGTTTCAGCTAAAAATTTGTTAAAAATTAGTCAAATCGATTTGAAACCGGTTTGACAGATTTTTTTAGTGACGTATTATTTTAAGTGTACTTAAAAAAAATTACAAAGCTGACTTCGATATTTTTGCAGTTGCTTTTTTTGCGTGTATGTATCTGTTGAAATTCTTGGAAAATGTACCTTTTAGCCGACATTAGCCGGTTAGCCGCCGCCAGTCGACACTATTTTTTTAAACCAGCCGCCGCCGATGCGTTTGCGGCTAAACTCTAAAAATCAATCGCCGCCGACCGTTTTAGCCATTAGCCGCCGCCAGCCGACAGAATGGACCGGCTTGTATCTCTGGTATCGAGAACCCAAAAAAAGACAAATACTCGATACTCGATACCCACTACTCATATTTTTACCAGCACTACTGGTATTAATTTATATACATATTTTTAAAAATTGAAAAATTAAAAAAATATTGAATTTAAATAAATTAATTATAAATATTTAAAAAAAATTAATAAAATCAAAAAAAAAAAAATATTTGTTCCACCAGTAACCGAACCCGCGACCGCCATTTGCAAATGCCAAATGATACCAAAATCACTTTTTAGGATCGCTTTTAGAGCAATTACTCTTTAGAAGCAATATTTAAGTGATTTTTTTGATGTTGTTCAGAAGTAATTCTAAAAAAGCTATAAAAATATACTAACGGATACTTTGGAAGCAATGAATGATTTTTTTAACTTTCTCAGAATAACTTCTAAAAAAGCAGTAAAAATACACTAACGGATACTTGTGAAGCAGTGAAAGAAGTAGTTTGTAAAGCATTACTTCCAATTTTTTTTTTTCTGCGAACATAACCTTAAATCCAAAGCGAAAGTGCGTGGGATTTAGGATGTTTAATTTTTAAATACTCCACAAAAATTTTTTGTGAAAGCGTTTTTTGTAAAAATAACATCTTTATAAAAATTTAGGACTTTTTTATAAAAAAAATAATTGTAAAATAAAAATCAATAATTTTATTTGAAAAAAATACATTTTTAATACAAAAGACTTCAGCAATAACTTTTTAAGTATTATTTTATGTTGCCTTAATGATAATCATAAGATGTCTTAGGTAAATGCCTGCACCTGCTATCTTGTTTTGATAGGAAATTTGAGGTCGTCATCTGGTGTGGGTTCCATTGCACTTAAGGTAGTTTGGCCATGAATGGTCGTTGTCTGAGTTGGTGTACTGATAATTTGAAGATGGCTTCTGGCCTCGTAACTCGGTTGCTCCAACTTAATTCTCAGAGTGTAGACTTAACATCTGGTTCATATACAGATTTATAGCAGAATGGAGTACTGTTAATAGTCTAATAATGACCCAAAATTTGTTGAGTAGTGTAAGAAAACATCTTGAAAATTTGCTCGTGCTAAATATTGACCATACGAAAATAAAAACACCTTTAAAAAGGACACACACACACTCAGCTTAATCACATACGAATGAAGAATACATTTACCACAGATGTCCAGTTAGTTCTTATTGTTTGATGATTAACTATCAGGTCCACATTTATTTAATAAACCGATTTACTTACAAACAAAGGACAACAAAAATATTCCATAATTGACTTACAAAACTCGGCAAGATGATAATCTTTGATTTCTAATCTTTTGTGTGTTTTTGTATGTGTTTTAAAGAAATCCCAATACAACAAAGTGTAAACAACATCTTGACTTGTGACAATTGATGCTACTCAAACATAACAACAAACATCAGGGCTAATACGAAAAACACAACCCAAAAAAATATGTAGTAGTTGGTGAAAATCTCAAGAGGAATTAGAGGCTGTTAAAAATCACACCTTTAGCTTGTTTTTATGGTCAGTTAGTTGCGCATGCGCCTAGCCATAGCAATAAAGTATGTTTGTAGGCTGCATTTACAAAGGAAAAAAACAAAAGTGTAAAATCACAAATAAATATATTTCGAAAGTCAGCATGATTTTTAGCAGGTAATTGTGATTTTCAAAAAAAAAAAACAAAAACAATTTGTTTGTATAAAAGGAAAACAATAAAAATATTGGAATATTGGAGAGAATAAAGTATCATCTAATGAAAACGAAATTACCCGAATACAATACAAATCTGCTGTTAAAATCGTTTTTTTTACGACCACAGCCAGCAAAAAGAATTATGTATTGAAAACAAAAGATTTCGAGTGGGCATTGTTCATTACAAGCATCTTAAATCCACAAAATAGTCTCAAAAGATCCTCTTAGATAGAGAACAAATGAAGCAATAGACAGTACGCACCACCAAATCAAACACACACAAACGAAGAGTCATCCAAATATGTATGTTTGGTAAGACGACAATGTGTTAAATATTTGTGATTTTGAATTTTAAGGGTACATTAAAATTTTTGACATTATACAAGCTAGAGAGTGTAAGTGAGTGTAAGCACTTTATAGATAAAATTACCTTTCTGTTATAAATATTTATATATGTGTTGTGCTTTGTACGCCTTTGGAGTGATGCTACTTCAAAAATCCTTAAACAATGTGAAAATTCACACCATGCAAAAATGACACACAGAAATATGTTTTATGACCACAAAAATAAAACCGTACTGAAGTGTTGCAAATACTTCCCCTTCATCCGTTTGAAAATACAAATGTGTATAAGACCCTGACTTTTTTTTGATGTTATTACTCATTCCTTTGTAGTACACATTGTATGAATATTATAGAGGTACAAATAGGATATGGGTGCGCGTACAAATCACGGGATCTCTATCGAATACCTACTCACACCCGTGCCTAACAATGCGTAACGAAAATTGACATCTCATACATGCTTATAGCGTTTTATATGAAGAGGGGTTTAATATTTTTTTTTTTTATTGAAAACCAATGTATAATGTATGGCTTTTTGTCGGTTTATTTGTTGGCAATTTGTTTTTTTTTTTTTTTTTTTTGTTATTGAATTATGTGTAAAGATCTTTAAACCGCATGTATTGCCATTTATTATAAGAGAATAAATATAAAAGAATTTCAATGCAGATTTCTACTAATATTTAACATTGATCAATTGTTTGACTGTTTTTTATTGCAATGCAATGAGAATGTGTAAGAATTGTCAGTAAAAAAAATGTGTTTACCTGTAAGCGGGTTTGTAAGGGCGAAAATTGAAATAGTAATTTTTATGCAGTAATTATTTCATCTATTTTGTTAACATTCACCTTTTTCTGCACCGTGTGCTAGCACACTCTTCAGAAATAGTTTATTGGCCCATCAGTTTATTTTGCTGCTTCTCAGTATCAAAGATTATCAGCGCATTTGTTTTATCCTGATTCTAAAACCTATAATAATTCTTACAGGATTATTATATTGCTAGACACACAGGAAAACCAATCAAAAACAACATTAAATTAAATAGGATCAGCTTTCAAATCAAACTAAGTTTGTTTACTTTTCCATTTAAATAAATATATTTTTATTTGTTTTTAAAATGCGAGAACAAAATCTAACATAATGGTATATTAATTTAAATACGAAAATGTTGACTTTGACTAGAATCATATTTATTTTAACAAGATTTAATATTAATAAAGAAATTTTCGTACAAAAACTACATATAAAATCCAATACGTTTTAAAATGTATTTTATTATGCTTTTTATCTCTGTGAATATGTTTGTGATTATTTCAATTTGTAAACAAAACATAAACAAAGCAACTGCAAAATTAAAAAACAAAACAAAATTAGCAACATCCCTGTGGGAAAAGGAACCGGTCACAGGACACGTCACGTGACCGGTCCTTGGGGACGAGGACCGGTCTGGCGACCGGTTGTTTTATATGAAAAGGACCGGTAACTTTAAAATAGACTTGTCCTAGGAGGGGGTCAATTGCCCCTTGTGACGTGTCACAGGACCGACGCAAAAGAACCTGTCACAGGGCTGATACAAAAGAACCTATCACAAGACTGGCGCAAATGAACCTTTCACGGGACTGGTGCAGATGAACATGTCACAGAACTGACGCAAAAGAACCTGTCATAGGACTGACACAAAATAACCTGTCACAGGACTGAACTATATATTCATTTGTAGGAAATTACAAGAATGTATTTTTAGTATGACGATACATATAGTGTTATATAACTTAGAATCGAACCATATATAATAGGCCGGGTCGATTTGTGGGGAGGCAAAAAAATCGCCCATGGCTCAGTGAAAATCATATTCTAGGGATCAAAATAAGAAACTTTGCCGAAGGAACCATACCTCTAAAACGAATTCTACTACCCCCATCTGTTGACTTTTGTCCCGTAGGGTCAAGTTTTTAAAAATCACACTTTGACCCATTTAGAGTGCCCCAATCGAGTCCAAATGTATGACCGACCCCCACTAACTTTGGAGGGCCGATCCACCCATGCCAGTGACACACCCCCTGGAACTCCCCTGGGGGGTTCCCCATACAAACATTTTAAAAAATCACCATTTTTGGCACTTTATTTTATTATTTTTTATTTATTTTATTTATTTTTATTATTTTATTTATTTTTTCTCCTTAGAAATTTATTTAGTCAGAACATATGTAAATGAAAAAATTAATTTAACTTAGTAATAGAAAAGAAAAAATAAAAAATTACTGTTTGAAGTCTTTTTTGCTTTCAAGTCTGGGCAATTTCGCACGGCTCTCTAATGTCGTCGCCATAACAGCCTCTACATTTTCCGGTATAACTCGTTTGGAAACGCTAGCTAGCAATTGAACGTGTCGTTCTGTTTCTTGTATGTGTGATGGAATTTTTGGATCATTAAACGGTGGATCATCTTGATTTAAATATTCTTTCAAAGTATCGTATGGAATGCTTCGCGTGAATGGTGGTTCAAATACGTCATTTATGTCATTCATATTGATCATTTCCGTGTAACTTGTGCAATAATTGTTTATATCTGGTTTTTTATAAGCTCTAAGTCCCGTTGGGTCGTCAACATCGGTTCGATAGCGTAGAATTATCTTGATAGCCCAGTCGCGCTTTTCTTTGCTATCATCAAACAACATTGATAACAAGATATTTTCCGAATGCGCATAATATGAATTATCTGTAATTACTTTATTGACAATTTTGCGTAAACGAGGTTCTAGAAATCTTGACCAACTAATGAATTTGAAAAATAATCTACTACCGTACACGACAGAGCTGTAATACTTGATATTGAAGTACATTGGCACATAACATGTAATTATAAATTCAACCAGTATTCTTAAATTTGCATCTGGATTTTCCGTTGTCACATATAATCGTAATAGTCTAGCGGCCTGGGTGAGCCACCGAGAATGTACAATTTTCCCTGGTTTGATGTTTGCCAGATCCACTGAAACCACGCCGCTAGTAATTGCATGGGCCATGTCGTATAAGTACTTGGAATCGGTGGAAAATTCAATTTTTTCTGGAGCAGGGGGCATATTTTTCAACTCAATTTTCTGAAAGCCGTCCACCACCTGAAAATATATAAAAATAAAACAATTAAAAACGGTTGACAATTATAATAAATGAGTGATAGCAATAACTTACCGGAAGAGTTTCACAAGTTTCGATTTGACGGCTCAATTTTCCGGTTGCCGATCTTGGTCCAGTGCTGGTTGATTTATCCAAAGCTTCAAACAAATGCCGAAACGGAAGTTCGTTGAAGTGTAGAAGGCAAACGAACCAATGCAATGGTCTTTTTAACAGCAATTCGAATCGTCGTATAATTCCACCGTTTGGGCCAGTGTTTGTTGGCTCACCGTCAGTGCATATGCCAATTAATGCATCCAGTGATATATTTTTATCGTTGAAAAAATCATTTAATTTGGTTGTTTTGTATTCAGCGGTTTCATGTTCCAGTCTTACGTAACCAATCAATTCAGAATTCGGTTCTCTCAAAATAACAAGATGAGGTTCTTTTACCATTCTAGTATGATACTTCTCATCAATTGTATCTCTCGTTAAAGTATCATCTTTTCTGCCATCGAATGAAAATGCTAACAAATTGGTATCATCTAACCGTTTTCGAAGCACTTCTTGTCTGCATTTCTCTTTTTCTCGGCGAACTTTCGATTTATCCATGATGAGAGGTTTGCCATGGATATCTTTCATTTTAAAATCTTGGAAAAGAGCTGTTCCCATTGCTGATGCTACTCTATCAGGCACGCCAAATCTGTCACATACCAAGGCAAAGTTAAAACAATCGTATCTCTGTGTGTATTGTGAACTTGTGCTTATATCCAAATCTTCTTGAACCGGTGGCGGTGCGTATGTTGAATCATCGGGATCTTGGTATGTTGGCATTGATGGCATAGACGTTGCTCCTTGCTCTTCAATTTCCATCGCAAATCCATCCATTGTTAGACTTCTCTGATTATGTTGATCGTGCATAAACTCTTTGAGGCGTTCGGGAACCAAACCGCATGCACATGGAGCTGCCTTCAAATCGCATTTACATGTTCCAATGAAAAAAATTGTTTCCAGAGATTTTACATACTCTGTAAATTGTTGGGGTTTTTTTCTTCTCTTGATTTGCTTTTGATATTTGTCAAGCAATCTATTCAATTTATTACATACACTTTTTTTCAGCATTATTTCCATACCAAGTTTTTCCCAAATTCCAATCAACTTATCTTGTACTTGAATAGTGAATGCTTTATAGGATAACTTTTTTTGTTCGCTCAAGTAAAAATAATATCTCAAGATATCCAGATGGGTTGGTAAATTAAGATCAGTCAAATCAGTAGACACACCAAAAACAGTAACATCATGCCTGGGTATATGACTCATTGGGTTTTCGATAGTTGTTGATGTTGTTATTGCTTCATCTTGCAGTGTAGAGGATGGTGGATTCATTGTAAACTTCTTGATTTGGAATGATTTTTTTTTAAATATTTTTTTATCTCAAATTAGCACTTCACACTTCGAGTTCTTCACAACGACTTAATGCATTCACAAAAACTGTTGAGTTATATATGGTCTAGGAGACGATGTAATAAGAATGAAATGGTAATTTCAATTCTACCTGTAACCGATTTTGTTGTCAAAACTGCCCATAAAGTACTTACATGTAAATTAAACCTTAATCTGACTACAAATTCTGTTAAGCAAGTGCGCCTTTTATTACTTCTGTAAAATCCTTTATGATAATTTTATGCTCAATTCTACCTGTAACCGATTTTGTTGTCAAAACTGCCCATAAAGTACTTACATGTAAATTAAACGTTAATCTGACCACAAATTCTGTTAAGCAAGTGCGCCTTTTATTACTTCTGGAAAATCCTTTATGATAATTTTATGCTCAATTCTACCTGTAACCGATTTAGCTTAAGTAAGTTTACGACATGCAGCTGTGTCTTGTGGTGGCTTAAAAAACCCACACAACCTATTTTACGACCTGCAACAGAACGACACGTTCAATTGCTAGCTAGCGTTTCCAAACGAGTTATACCGGAAAATGTAGAGGCTGTTATGGTGACGACATTAGAAAGCCGTGCGAAATTGCCCAGACTTGAAAGCAAAAAAGACTTCAAACAGTAATTTTTTTTATTTTCTTTTCTATTACTAAGTTAAATTAATTTTTTTTCGCCATGGGCGATTATTAAATCGACCCGCCCTAATATATAATCATATCGGTCACCACATATATTTTGATTAGTTTTAAAAGGCTTATGTAGTTATATATGGAATCAGATATGGGGATATGTAATAACATCAATTACCATACAAAAAATTGGTTGAAAAAATAATATCAGATGTACAGTAGTCCCCGCTTAAATGCGCCTTCAAAAATGTAGAGTTTTCTGCGCTTTTAAGCGGAGAATCATTTATCAGAAAATTCGGGTAAATGCGCAATAACGCCTTTAGGAAAATATTATATATACAAATCCGTAAAAGCGCTTTAATCGAATTTAGTTTTCGTTTGATGAAAGTTTTTTTACACGATCTACATACTTACAAAAAACTGATTTCTTTTCTTTAAAGGAATCTGTTCCTTTAAATTTCAAGTTTTGTATATTCAGATAAAATCTTTTTCTACCTCAAGTTTGAGTTTTCTAATCATCATTTTCTTATTGCAGACAACTGCAATCTTTTTGGAACTACAAATAAAATTTAACATGACAATATCATATTACTGTGTTATTCAAAAACTTTTAAAATAGCCTAATTACAGATTTTTAAGCTAATGTGGCAAAAAGAATATTAACAAATGTTTAATAAAGAAAATTTTATTAGCCTAAAATATCTGTTTGATAAAGTTTGGAAAAATAAAACCACTGTAAAAAACTAAAAAAGTGAATTTACAATGACTAAATGAATTGTTTAAGGGTCATCCACCCAAGAATAGATGGAATACAACATTTTGTATCCAACCGAAACAAAAAACTCCAAAAATTCCAATACTTAATTCTTTTTTCGAAAATTTTCCCAAATTTTCATGAAAATAAATTAAAAACAAATTCAGTAAAATAGTGATGCATTTATAATAAAACCATATTCGATATTCGAATACTTTCAGTATTCGTAATATAAAAAATTCTTTAACACAGTTTGTTCAAAAATCGTTTTGCAATATGTTTTGATTTGTAATAAAACATTTTAATTTCCAGAATTTAGAAAACAATATATTTACCTACAATTACTGAGTCAATCGTTCACTAAATTTATGTATCACTAACAATAAAAAGAGAGAATATACAAAGTGTTGCCAGAATTAAAAACAAAATTAATAAACTTTTGTTTGTTTTTGAATAGAATTTTTTAATAAATGTTTAATAGAGATAATGAATGCTTTAACAAATTCGTGTTTTAAAGCTAAATTAAGAAGTTTTTTTTTGAATAACAGTGTTAGAATTTCTAACTAAATATATGAAAATATAGAAAGTCGAAAAAAATTTTTTGTATTTTTTAAATGCAAAAATTCAAATAATTTTTTAAAAAATAAAAAATAGTGAAATTAAAAAACTATATATAAAAAAATATATATTAAATCCGAAAATACAATTTTTGCAAAAATTAAAATATTTCTTTAAGTTTTAGTTAAAAATAATTTTAGTTTTTAGGATAATATTGTGTTTAACAAAAAGATTTTAAGTATTTTTATACCCTACACCACTACGTGGAGAGGGCATAATAAGTTTGTGCTGATGTTTGCAACACGAAAAAATATTGGACCTAGACGCACCTTATAGTCTGTCTGTCCATGCATTCTGGTGCGCACTCTACACGTCGCAAATATTAAGATATATTGATGAAATTAGGTACACCAGCTTATGTCGGCCCAAGGATAACGCCTATTGATTTTGGGTATAATCGGTTGATGTTTAGACCTAGTGCCCATATAATGGTCCCCCCAAAATTGGTTTGTTTACACGCTGCAGGTCGCAAATACGAAGATATTTCAATAAAATTTGGTGCACATTTGTCCCAAGGGAAAAGCCTATTGACTCTAGATAGGATTGGTCCATATTTGGATCTATCGCCCATATGGCCTATATTTCCGATTTTATCTTTTATCATTTTATGGAATATTTTGACACAAGTTCATTTTAACATTAGTTGACTTTTAACCAGACTGGTTTAGGGTATTATATAGTCGGCAGGTCCGACTTTAACTTTTTTACTCCTTTTTTTATAACGATTTTTTTACTCAGTAGCATTGCAGCTCCACAATGCGTATGCATATTTTTATATCACATTCTTTGATAGTGTTCATTTGCGAGCTATTTTTCAGATTTTCTCATATTAAAGTTTAAAGCAAAATAAAATTTTTGAATAAAATTCAAAAACTCTACAAATTTTATGTAGAGTTTAGTTATGGAAATAATATAAAAATAAAATTAAAAAAAATCTTAACCCGCTCGGGTCCGGCAGCATGTTAACGTTCGAACTTTAATTTCCAATATCTCCGCTAGGGGCTGCTGCAAAGCTATAAAAATAATAAAAATATTTCCTTGGCATAGATCTATATTTACACGAAGTTTTGGCTGGTTCAGTCCCATTTTCACATGTCTCGGGACAGGTACTTTCAGACCGGTACTCTTCTCACCAGTCACAGGACAGATCACCGGGTAGGTACTTTCAGACCGGTCCAGTTTTCACTAGTCATGGGACAGGTCCATCCACGCCGGTCCTGTTTTCACCGGTCACGGGACAGGTACTCTCACTACAACTGACCCCTGTTTTATAAGAAACATTAGGAACATGTTTTTTTTTTATTTAAGAAATTATAAAATTGAGCATATTTTTATTCGAATCCTTGCGTGCGTTTGCCAGACGCTCAATTGCTACAAATCTGCTACTTCAGCCCCGTTTAGATTATCACACAAGTGTGTTATACATGTCAGAAATGTGTTGTATAATGAAAATGTATAATAGTGTGAACACTGTTCGCTACACACATGTCAAAATGGGTGCACACATTTTAAAAAGCGGTCACACTTCGTTTTTGAAATATTTCATAAAGTTACCACTTGTCTCAACACAAGTGTTGTGTTATACACAAATAAATGTATACAAAGATTAAAAGCAACTAATGGTGAAAAAAGTACATAATAAGAGAAGTAAAAATAACTGTTTTAATTTATTGTGTGTGTCGATAACAGTCTGAACAATGAAAAGATTTTTTTTATACTTTCTTGACAACCAGACAATTTCAACATACTTTTTGTCATACTTGTATGAAGAAAAGTATAAGCACTTGTGTGATAATGTGAACGGGGCTTTAACAATATGGTGAACGATTTGATTATCTACGGCTAAAGCCCAAATTACTTCAAAGTAAATGTAACATGACGAATCAGCTGATCCAATCTAGGATAATGAGTAAAAAATAAATAAATAGTAAGCTATTATCTCTTAACTTATTAGAAAGAGATACGCCACGTTACGTCTAAGTTCAAGTAATTTAGTCTTAAGTCAACATGTTTAGCCTTTTATCGTTTGTTTTCTTTTAATATTTTTGAAGAATAATAAACATGAATGAAGGTATGCATAATTGATCATTTCATTGGTAAATGAATGTTTTTCGTTCGATTTTTAGATCACATATCAAATTTTGATCAAATTTGTACAAGCAAATTGAAGAGAATTAAATTTGAAAAAAATTCGATAAGGTCAGCAGGATAGAATACATATTTTTGGGTCTCGTTACAAACCCATCAGTTTCATCATCAATAATTAACCCATACAGGCGTGGATACTGAGGACGGGTTTGTTGCGAGACCCGAAAGTACGTTTTATATCATGTTGGCCTTATATAATTTTCTAAATTTTTTTTCTCTGTAATTTACTTGTGCAAGTTTTATCATGTTTCTTTAATTTGAAAATAATTTAAAACAAAATTTGATAATATGTGATCGCTTACACCTTTTTTTTAATTTAGTACATCATACTTTCACTGAGCTCTATATGTTATCAATTTAACAAAAATCCGCCTTGATATAGTGTCTTAAACTTCAATAAAACCAGCCACTAAATTGAAAAATTACACACAAAGCAACAACAAAATGCGTTGTTCTTACATATTTAATTTTAAAATTTAACGGAATATTTTATCAGAGCTTGAAAAAATGAATTCTTTTCTGAATAAACTCGCATAAAATTTGATTCATTTTATGAGTCAGTGAATAATTCATAATCGATTTAAATCAACGATTTAAAATTGAATATAGTGAGATATGATTTATTTATATTTTATTGATTGAATTATTTGTTACATTGTTAATCATTACTGGTAACACTGAGTTGTTAAAATTGAAACAATTCGTTTGATTCTATGAAAAGCATCAACAGAAATCAAACTTATTATTTGAATAAGGTATTGAATGCATTCGGCAGATACATTTTAATAGTCAACAGTTCTACAACATTTGTACAAATATCACTAACCGCTCAGTCTGAGCACTCAGATAGCTCTGTCATATTTTGGTAGCGCAAAAAATGTTTGCTACTTTTAATCAATAAGTGATACATTTGTTGGTGTTCATTTACAATAAAAATTGTTTTGTAAGAATGACAAATGGAATCATGCAAATATAATTGGAAAACAAAAATTTTAAAAAATAAAAGGAAACTATAGAAAAAGTTTATTTAAAAACAAAACAAAGAAGACATCGTTCAGCAGAGTAAGTAATCACAAAGCGCTACAAGTCACCGGTATCAGTTTAAGGTTTCTCTGCCGAATGCTACTATTGATTGAACAAGGTAGCAAATAATTCGATCAATAAAATGTGTTTTGCGTATCGATTCGTTCAAAGCTGCATCAGATTAAACACCAAATTAAGGAATTATGTTTTTAAAGGTCTGTATTTATGGTATTCGAAGATATGGCGTAAGTGAGAAATTTTCTCAAAGTCGACCGTTTTTAACGTATACGCGTTTAATTAATTAATGAAAGAAAAAGCCTTTTAAAAAGTAAAACACCTTAACTACGAGTTTATATTATTTTAAAAATATCATATTAGCATATCTCTTTAATTTTAAATAAAAATATTTACGAAATGTTGATTTTGTATTAGCTTTTTTTGTATTATATTATTAATGACAGGGTTGGCAGGCAATACTGCTAAAATACCGTTATCGATTCAAAACCCTTTCAACTGACTACCGTTACACCTAAATTACCGTTACCGAAATACCGCTATATTTAAAATACCGTTACCGAAATAACTGAAACACCATTACCCTTAAAATATCTATACCGAAATAAATTCAATATCGACACCCTTAAAATACCCTTACCGATATAAATGAAATACCGTTACCCCGTAAAATACCGTTACCGATATTTTTAATTTTCTGTTTTTGGCAATTTCACTGGATTATTGAGTATTTTTCGTACATTGAGTTGGTAAATTGGTTCTGTTTTCGAGGGATGCATCGAAAAAATTGACTACCGATATCCTTAGAAACCGTTATCCTTAAAAGACCGTTACCAAAATAACTAAAAAACCGTTATCCTTAAAATACCGATACCGAAATAAATGAAATAGCGTTACCCTTAAAATGCCGTTGCCGAAATAATCTAAAATAGCGTTACCCTTACCGATAACCGCATCGTTTCGGTTACCATCCATGATTAATGAATACCGAAATTTCCAAATCCATGGCTAAATGTAAAAAGGCCATAACTCAACTTCTTACCTTTTTAGAAGAATAAAATCTAAATAACTTTTAATGTAAAATTTTTTTAATTCATTTTTTATCAATAAAAATTTAATTCGAACAAATTTATATCCATAGTTTTAAGATGTTATTAAGTTTTTCCTTCTCTTCTGAAGAAATAAAAAATCAAGTTAGTTCTAAATTAAGCCAACTTCAAATTGAAAGGTTTCTAGAAAACTGTATTGCGAACAGTGTTGCCATTTTAGCATATTTTCTGCTAGATTTACCATATTGAGTTACAAAATTGCATTTTTTTTCTAGAAAAATATGCTAAATGCTTTTCATCATATTTTGTTTAACAAAACCAAGTTTTTAGTATATTTTTGTCCACGCAAGATTCAGTTTTTATTATTTTTTCAACAATGATTACACTTCTTCTAAATTAATTAAACGCGTGTACGTTAAAAAAAACTGTCAAAATTTTTATCTAATACGAAAACTTAACAAATGCGCGGCTAGTAGAGTAAAAATTGCAATATTTTTTTATGCAGCAGATAATAAATATTTCAACATTTTTGTATTTTTTTGTTTGGCATATTTTTTAGCATATTTTTGTTTTTTTTCACGATTTAGCAGAATGTAGCATATTTTTTCCGGTGATTTAACATATGTGGAACGAAAGTTTCTGGCAACACTTATAACGAATTATTTTGAAACGAGTAGATTAACGGACTATTTATTTTTCAAATAATTAATACCAAGTAACTGTTTACAACAAAAATAAAATTTTCATTGTTGTTTATTATAATATTAAAATAACTGCTTTAAACAACTATAATGAAATACAATACTTTTAGTTAGACGTTTTTTTAAATAACTGTGATAATAGATGATTCGTATTTTTTCACAGAAAACTACTGTGTGACAGCTAAAAACAACAACTACTGATTACAACACAAACAACTGTCATGCAGTAACTGGAAAACTTTTTTTAGTACACAGAACTATTTAATATATCTTCTAAAACATATGTACATATATTCCGTATATTTAAAAAATTATAAGGGAAGCATTAGATAATATGAAAAATCAAACTGTAGCGAAAAATTCCCGGATATATTAAATTATTTGCATTCTGGTAACGCACACAATTATAGTAGATGCCGCCGGCCTATAATCCGTACCAATCACTGACTTTCTGCGGATGCATTGTCACTTGCTGGACCTCGTGAGAATTGATGTTAACCCAAATCCGGCAATTAAGCTACGCGTTCATTATTACGACTAGTCGCTAAAGATGGTTCTTTTACTGAAATCGGAACCCATTTTAATGGTAATAAAGTTTTATAATTTTCATGTGTTTCTCGACACTATAACTTGACGTGGTGGTTTGTTTTTATGGTATGAAAAATAAATAACAGGAAAATAAACAAAAGATAAAAAACATTACCGTCATGAACTGCCAAAATTTACCTGACCACATTAAAAGACCTTAATCAGAAAAAGGGAAGAGAAAAGTAGAACCAAGATTTGTAAAAATCAATTATTTTCTTAAAAAGTTAGAGCAGTTTGAACAGGGGCATTTCTCTCAATTTTATTGAAAATATCGAACTTTGAACCGCGATACAATGAACCACAACAAATTTTGGAAAACCTAAATACAGCACGAATATCATATGAACGTGGAATATTAATATGTTTATTTTCAACGATATTCATAGACATTTGTATATCCGATGTCCATTCCGAAACTTTTTGGAATGGATTTATATATATATAAACTTAAAGGCTCTAATGCATAAACTTTTCTTAATTTTCCTTTAAGGAATACAATTGCTAAAGCATTAATTTTTCTTATTAAACGTTTATTAAAAAATGTCATGCAAAATTGTTAAATAACAGTTTTTTATCAGTTTATTTTCTGGTATTTTAGAATATGGCTACCACACTATCAACTCAACGGCTGAATCTCATGTTTTTGTTTGTTTCAAGACTAATAGTGGACTGTGGTCTCCATTTTCAAATAAGTTGTTATTGATTCATCAAGTTAGTAAAGGATTGACTCTTTAATCATAAGTGAATAATGTTGTTTTGAAGATTTTATGAATTAAAATAATTATTTTTAATTACAAAATTATAATTTATAATAATTATAAAGTTATAATTATAAAATTATAATTTATAATAAATCCAACTATGATAAAAAATTTTATATATATCTTGGTTACGTAATAGTGTAAAATAATATTTAAATACTGTTTAATTATACGAATACTGAAAGTATTCGAATGACGAATATGTTTTGATTGCATCAACATCACTATTTTGTTTAATTTATTTTTTATTTTATTTATACATTAATTTGAGAAAATTTAATGAAAAAAGGTTTAAATGGCGCAATTGTTACATGTTTTATTTTGTTGGCTACAAAGTGTTAGATTTTACATATTCTTGGGTGGATGCCCCTTGGAAAAGTCTTTAAATAAATCAAAACTCAATATTTTTGATTTCAACAGAAATTTTTATTTTCCAAACTTTATGAAACGCTTATTTTAGGCTTGACCCTATTTTAACAGATTTAGACTTGGGAATTCTATTTCTTTTTTGTATGGTGATCGCTCTTTCTAGTTAAATTTTTTCTAAAAACTAGTTCGCTCTTCTAGTTAAATAGCTCCTTAAAGCGGGGAAACACTTTTTTACGAATGTTGATGTGTGTATGTTAACGTTCGTGTTGTCATTCGTGCAATTCGTGTTTACAAAATTTTTTGATATTTTTTGTTCCCTACTCAATGTTTCTTAATGTATTCGCCGCTTAACAATTTCGTTCAATCGTTCACAAAACAATTTTTCCGATTGTTCGTTTTACAATTTCGAATAGGTAGCTAATTCATAATGCTCGTATTTAATTAACAAAGATATAAAATATCAGACAACTTAAGATTTTTAAGAAAACAAGAAAAATCTTTGGTGCACGAAATATTTTTAATTAATAAAAAGAAATAAAATTATCCCCGGCCAAAGGTAATAAAATGAACGATTGAACTAGAAGAGCGATTAGATATGAACTAGATCTTTCGATCAATTAAGTGACTAGTTCAATTGAACTAGTTCGTTCACGAACTACACAAGTCTAAACAGATTTTTAATTTGCTCGTTATTAAACGAATTATGCATCTGTTTTTGCCGAATTAGCTTAAAAACGTTAAATTAAAATGTTTAGAAACGTTATGTATTCGGCTGACAGAATATATTTTTAAATAAAAAATGTAAAATTTGCACGAAAAAGATTTTTACAATAATAAAATATAATTGTATTTCTATTTTGAAAGTGGTCTAAGTGCATTCAATACTGGCGAAAAGAAGAGTTTACCAATCAATGCGCAATTGTTTTTAATATCCCTTGATGAGAACTATAACAAACATTTCACAAAAGTTGCCATTTACAGTTGTAAAACAATTGAAAAAAAGCCCCTTTATATCACAGCAAGAAGGGTATAAGACTAATCTTAAAATGATAAAAAATAAAAATATTGACGATACCAGAAATTAAAAAACTGCATTATTTTATGAAATACTTATATGAAGTTTGAAATTCTTAAGAATAAAATTTAAACATTAATTTTTATTACTTTTGAACTATGATATTCGCTTCGCTCATTGCAGCAGTAAAAGGAACAAATATAAAAAATATATCTTAATTCCAATAATTCAGTTTAATTTTCTGACAATTTATCTAAACTTGTTCGTAAGTTTTTGTTCGACTTTGTGATACCAGTATAAATGTTGTGTCCGATATTGTATAAGATAAGCGGTCCGATAAGAATTGTGACCTAAGTTTAACTAAGCCTTTTTATAAATTATTTCCAAAAAAAAAAAAATTTAAATCTTATTTTTTTAATACAAATTCTTAGAAATAACAATTTCCCAGTCAGAAAAATACAAACGGGAAAGCGGTGGCAAAGCACTTTAGCAGGTGGTACAAGTACTGGCAAAAAGTGCTTTCCCATTCCCAAAATGATAACATCATTAGACAAAAGGACCGGATGTTCAAAAAGCGCCGGAAAAGCACTGGAGGAACAAAGTTTTTAAACGTTGGCAAAATGCTGGCAAAACCAATAAATAGGGGGTTTGGAAATATATTTTCCAAAATAAAATTTAAAAAAAGTTCATATGTATTTTTTTTTGGTCCTGCCGTGATTTGAACCCAGGCCATCAGATTGGCAGACGATTGATCTACCCACTGAGCTAACGAGACATATAATATTTGATGGCTAAACACATAAATGAGTGATAATAGCTGGACATCTACTGGCTGTGCCAAAATGCTAGTACTGGCAAAGAATTTTTTGTAACTAGTATGCCAGTGTTGGGAGGGTAAAAAAAAGTTGG
Source organism: Leucophora obtusa (assembly GCA_949987735.1). Taxonomy (NCBI): domain Eukaryota; kingdom Metazoa; phylum Arthropoda; class Insecta; order Diptera; family Anthomyiidae; genus Leucophora; species Leucophora obtusa. Next base: position 93,945,619 of record OX465296.1, read on the forward strand.
TCTTGAAGGGGCTTTCCCACAAACAAAAAAATTGATTTTATAAAACAAAAAAAATTTTAAATTAAAAAAAATCCAAAAAAAAATTTTTGCATGCAACCGGATTTGAACTCGAAACCTTCTGACTACAAACATTTTTTAACGAAGCGTCAGCATTTTTATAAAATCATTGGTCTACCAGTGAATTGATTTTTGTACGCCTGGTAGCATTGGCTGGGTAGCACTGGATAACCACTGGTTGCAAACCTTGGCATATCACTCCAAGCCAATTCTTTGCCAGTGGTTTTTTTTATAAACCACCGAAATTTTTGTAAAACAAATACTGGTAAAACGCTTTTTTCAAACGCTGGCAAAGCGTCCCAAATGAGTGTTCTGCCAGTCATTTATTTTTAACACTGTGGTTACCCAGTGGTATGCCAGTGCTTGATTTTTTGTACCACTGGCGATTTCTGACTGGGTTTCTTTTTAAACTTGTTTGTATTATAATACTTGTTCGAGTCGAAAATTTAAAGAAAAAGAAAACTCACAGATCCTGATAAATAGTCTCAAAATAGAATTGGTTTTCCCTTTAATGAAAACTCGGTATTAATTTCCTTTTTATTAAAGGAAATTTTTATAAAAGCTGTTAAGAACAGGGACCGAAAAAAGCATGTAGTACCAAATATCGGAGAACTAATTCAAGTACATCATAATGATCCTTGTGGACTAGGTTTACTAAAAATGCTTTGCTTTTTAATTTTTTTAATTTTATATTTTTTTTGCAGAAATTAAAGTTATTTTGTGACTTTTAATTTTTCGGGCAGAAATAAAAGCTATTTTTCGACTTTTTTTCTGAGCAAGAATAAAAGTTACTTTTTGACTTTTATTTTTTCGAGCTAAAAATAACAGTTCTTTTTTTACCTTTATTTTTTGAGCCAGACACCTGAAAATTGCCATGTAGCTCGCTTTAATAGGGAGCCTCATATTTTTATGTGTCTGATACCAAATTGTCGAAATTTTAATATTTTAATGTGTTTTTTGTCGAAACAAAAACTTTTATTTTTGCTCAAAAAAATAAAAGCCAAAAAATAACTTTTATTATTGCTCGAAAAAATAAAAGTCAAAAAATAACTTTTATTCTTGCTCAGAAAAATAAAATTCATAGCCGTTACGGTCCCTGGTTAAGAACTTTAACTTTTTATTAGATTTCCTTACTGTTTAAATTCGTGCGTGCAGAAATGCAATACAAAAATATTAAATTTAACAAGTTTCGAATTTATTATTTAAAAAAATAACAGAATTGCATCTACAAACTAATAAAAAATATATACAGTGGAACCATAACTATTTGAACCTCATATGTGTGCTTGGTATTTAATACACTTTAAGATTATGTGCACTAAAAACTTCAAAAATTTTCTTTAATTTCGAATTACAATCATATCTATCTGATTTAAGATGACAAAACAATATAATTTTGGGGGGACCCTTATATGGGCACTAGGTCTAAACATGGACCGCTGTTAACCAAAATCAATAGGCTTCGTCCTTGGGCTGACATAGGTCGGTGTACCCAATTTCATCAAAATATCTAAATATTTGCGACCTGCAGCGTATAAACAATATAATTTTGGGGGGACCCTTATATGGGCACTAGGTCTAAACATGGACCGATGTTCACCAAAATCAATAGGCTTCGTCGTTGGGCCAACTTAGCTCTGTGTACCAAATTTCATCAAAATATCTTAATATTTGCGACCTGCAGCGTATAAACAATATAATTTTGACCATTATATGGGCACTAGGTCTAAACATGGACCGATTTTAACCAAAATCAATAGGCGTCGTCCTTGCGCCGACATAAGTCGGTATACCAAGGTTCATCAAAATATTTGCGACCTGTAGAGTGCGCACAAGGATGCATGGACAGACAGACGGACGGACGGACATCGTTAAATCGAAATAAAAAACAATTCTGAGCCGATCGGTATACTTTAAGGTGGGTCTAGGACCAATATTTTTGGTGTTACAAACATCAGCACAAACTTATAATACCCTGACCACGTAGTGGTGTAGGGTATAAATAATAAATCAAATTTAAATAACTCACTTAAAGCGTTTTATTTCTGAAAAAATATAAAATACTAATTTTTCCTTTGTGTTTACGTATTTAAGGCCTTTAGACCCTCTGTAGGCTATGGACAGTATCGCTTTGTTACGTTTTTACCTCTTAAAAACATTGGTTTACTTCCTTTAAATACACCGGGTTCTTTTCTATTGCAATCAAATAACACATACACTCTTTTTTGTTTGATATTGAGCTTATTTATTTAACACTTTATTAGTTACATACAACAATAAAGCCCACGCAACTACGCAAATTCTATTGCTACCTATTATACAAGGCTAATATTCAAACGCTAAAGTGCAACCGAACACCACTCCTGCTAATGCGCGACTTCCTCGTCCTTCGTCAAGTTCAGCCTTATGTAGTTTAACGGCCGGGGTTGTAGAACATACTAGACGATTCCAGAATACTATAATTATATCACTTATTTTATTTATGGCACTTAATATTATAGCATATGCTGTGGTGTATACTTAAATGTAGTATTGCCGGATTGACGGGATTGGGATAGTTTTCTTTTAAGATTCCAAATTTTCTATACTAGGCTACTGAATTTCGTAACAGTATTTTTCAAATCAAATTGCATAAAACGAAGTATGACATTGTTGCGATTCATGTTTTTAGAAAGGTGCAAATTAGAGTGGTCCAAAAACACATGAAAGTTGGAATTCGCGATCTCCACAATGTTGCCCATATTCCTTAATGTCTAAAAACTCTCTGTGCCAAGTTTCAGCTAAAACCGCTTTTATTTAGAGCTAGCACAAAAAATTGTCTTTTAAGAATTAGTAATTTATCTCTAGAGTAATTTATACAAAAAGTAGGGTTGACTTTAAATTTAATTATTTCTTAACCTGTGCTTTTAACTTTTTAACTTTTTTTTAAAATCTGGTCTTTATTAATGTGAGTAAAAGGAATTTGAGATCAAAACTTAAAATAAGTAAGAAAATTTTAAGTAATTCGCGGTTTTTAAAAATTATACAAAAAAATATATATTTTAGTTAAAATTTCCAAATTTTCCGAAAAGATGTAATTAAAAATTCAACTTATTTCTGCCTTGTATGCGTAAATTTCTCAAATCTGATCTTTATTTTAACGAAGATTATGAATCAGCAATCAAAATTTAAAAAAAGTTGTGCTTTATGAATTATTCGCGATTTTTGAAAATTTAAAAAAACTCAAGTTTTTTAAGTTATTTTCCTGTAAACGGTGTTATCGAAAAATCCAATTTGTTATAGTTTTACAATTTACTTACCACGGGCCTTCATTACACTATGCGACAGTCAAAATCGGGATGGGATGAAACCAACGGGAAATGTTATATCGGTCAAAAACAAGTTATACGTGTCCCGGCGTTTCGCTGGGTCACCCCTAGGAATCGAGATATATCTTTTTTTTGACATAACTCGAGAACCACGTTTTTCTATATACTCAACAGTTTTGCCGGTAAAAATAAATGTTTGTTATCGCTACCATAAAAATCAATAACCTTTTGTTTATTACTTTTTTTTAATATTTTAGGCAAAAAATATTTTTTTCTTCATACATTTATTTTTACCGGCAAAACTGTTGAGCATATAGAAAAACGTTATATAAACAGATTAAAGGAATTGTAATTTTTTTTAAATTGTTTGAGCAAAATCGGACTAGTGGTTCTCGAGTTATGTCAAAAAAAAGACCACCAAAGGTCAAATCGATATATCTCGATTCCTAGGGTGACCCAGCGAAACGCCGGGACACGTTTAACTTCTTTTTTACCGTTATAACTTTCCCCGGTAGTTTGAACCCTTCCCGATCACTGACCCCTACCATTTGTCTCACAGTGTTACACTTACAATATTTTATCCTTAAAAACAACCTAAAATACATATTAAATTAATTGAAAACACTATTAAAAAAAGGACTACTGATTTTTCATTATATTCAAACCATTTTGCTATTTATTTTCAAACATTGTTTAAACAATCCAGAAAAGAAATAATAATAATTGAAAAGTCTATTAAAACAATCATTAATTTTTTAACTGACAAAACGTAAAAAAAAACGATTTTGTGGTTTGTTTTTTCATATTTGAAAGTTTTTTTGTTTGTTTCGATTTTCAAAACACTACACCATACACAACAGACACGTTCATATTTTTATTGGCTATGTTTGTGTGTATGAGTAAAGAATTTCTTGTAATTTGAATTGAAATAATTTTGTATATAAACAAACTATTTTAACAAAAAAGAAAACCGAAAATATTTGAATTTTTTGTTTTAAAACAGAAAACAACGAAATTATTTAAATAATTTTTTCAAAAAATAGAAATCTAAAAATAGAATATTTGACTGAAAATAACAACTCCTACAGACGATACATATTTTTTTCTGGTTTGTTTTTTATTGGTTGACAAAAAAAGTTAAACAATATTTTTTAATGTATTTTAATGGATTCTTCAATTGAAAACAAACTTTACCTATTACTTTTTAAATAAACCTCAATCGGTTATGGAAAATATATTGTGAGTGTATATATAACACTGATTTTAATTTTAAAAAGGATAACAATTATCCTTGCAAATTAACTTAAAATTAAATAATAAAAAAAATAAATAGAAAAAATAAAACATTTTATTTATTTTTCATTTATAACTTTTTTACATACATATATTTAGTGTCACATGTTTAAGTGTGCTAAAAGGAAGAAAAGCCAGCAGAAAATCGCTATTAAAATAAAATAAAAATTTTAACAGCTCTGTTTTTTATTAGGACGATACAACGATACAACAGATAGCACAACCTAATTATAATAGTTTTTAGTGGAAAATTTTTTATAAACAATATAAAAAACCAATTTAAAATATTTTTTTTTTAATTTTACATGGAAATGATGGGAATATATCTGTATATTTTTTGACAAGAGCACTTAAGTCGACTTAAGAAAATTTTCGGTGTAGTCAATTAAACTTTATACAATAGTACGCATAGTTCAGCCCGCTCCTGACATCTATAACCCTAATATACTGAAAGACATGAGACGTCCTAAAATTAATTAAAAACGAGTAAAAACGTCAAAGTCGGGCAATGCCAACTATATGATACCCTACACAATTCTAGTTGAAGGTTGAAATGGACTTTGTTGTCACAATTTGTCTATATAATGATACAAAATTAGAAAAGTGGTAAGAAATTTTGATTTTACCTAATATTAGCTATATTTAAAGAAATCCGGAAATAGAGTCCATATAGGCGATAGGTATCTTTATATTGGCACTAGGTCTAAACATAGACCAATTTTAACAATAATCAATAGGATTCGTCCTTGGGCAGATGTAAAGCGATTTCCCAAACTTCATTAAAATATTTTCGTATTTGTGACTATCGAGAAAGCCAATTTTTGGGGGACCTTTATATGGGCACTAGATCTAAATATGTACCGATTGTAAACATAATCAACAGGCTTAGTTCTTGGGGCGGTATAAGTCGGTGTAGCAAATTTTCTCAAAATAGCTTTATATTTGCGACCAGTAGCGTGCTCACAAATTACATGGACAGACAGACGGATGGACGGTAATCGACAAAGTTTTAGAACCACTTTTACCGAATTTACTAATGTTTTTGCTAAAAATCAGCTTGCTAATTTTTGAATGGGCACATTAAAAAAATATATATAATTATTTTAAAATTCAAAACTAAAAAACATTTCTAAAAATCGGCCTACATTTAAAAAATTTTTTGATTTTGGAAAAAAAGCTCAGATGTTTTTGTTTCCACCCACATAGTTTTATAGTGTTACTCGGCTTGTTTTTGGAGAAAATATTCCTTGTATATTGTGTATCGCATATATTCTCTGTAAATGGAAATGTTTCTTAAAAAAACACTTTTTTTGGGTTTCCCGTAATATAATATTTACATTTTTTTTTAAATTAGAAACAAAACTTTTTAAAATAAAATCATTAAAGAAAATATAAAATATTTGTTTTAAGAACTTCACAAAAATACAAAACGTGCCTCTCGGTGTTCCACTGTTTTTCAATTGTGTGTGTATGTTAAACGAACCAACCAACTAACCAAGTTTTATGAAAACAAGAACAAGTGGTTAATTCAATGAAAAGTCAAACCAACTTTAGAACCTTAAAAAACATATTAAAAAAAAAGAGAGAATAAAAGGCAACTTGATGTAAATGAAATTTAGAGGAAAAAAAAAACTTCATTAACACTTAATGTCAATTCATGCAACATGTTTTTACAAAATTTATTTGCAATATTAATTTTTAAAGTTGTGGTTAACTGCATACAACCAACATGTATCTACATACAACATAACAGCAACAATCCAAAAACTAAACCCCATGAATGGTAAAAGCTGAGTTAACTCAACTAATACTCTATGACTGACAAAGATGTATGCTATGGACAGACAGTTAGGCAGTTAATATTCCTAGTATACTCAGAAAAAAATTGCTGTTGGTTGTGTACTTAACTGTAGTTGTTTTTGACTGGAATTGCAGTTGTTTTATTATTAAAAAACAATCGATTTTAAAAAGTTAACGAAAACTACATAATTTTAGTAACTGTTAACATTTTTAGTTGTTTGAAATTGTATTTTATTTTTATAAAAACTTTTGTTACTAGATATGTTTGTGTAACTGCGTATAATTAGTTCAAATTCTCATTCAGGTGTTGACTACTTGTTTTTTGATAGTTGAAATTAACTGTTATGCCTCACAAAAGAGCACTGAAAATTTGGAATTTTCTCAAACATTTATGAGTTATTAATGATTAACTTTTGAATCGTTTATGAGTATTGAAGAAATATTAAAAAATTTCCAATGGGCTCATAAATAAGAGTCTATTATATTTCAGTTACAATTCTGAAATTTCAGCACTCTAAAAATGATCATACTTTAAGAGTCTTTTATGAGTACAGTAGACGCTCGCAAATTAGAACCGCTTTGTTTTTGAGGCAATTCTAATTTCTGAATTATTCTAATTTCTGGACGTTTTTTTTCGTTTCGTTTCCAATGATAAAGTGTTTTTTTACGTTTATTTAACATTTTAAATGATACACTTTCACTATTTAATAGAGACTGCCAAATAATATGTGCACGCGTATCAAATTTCACAAATAAACTAGCCAAAAATGTACATAAATGCGACAAAAAAAAAACAAATAGGGAAAAACATATATAATTTGGTGATGGGGACTTTTTAGTTTTACCTTATTCAAACAGAATAAAAATAAATTGGGGATTTCCTGTGTATTCAAATAACCAAAAAAAAAAAAAACGCTCAGAAATTAGAATTTTAAATTCGAATTTCAGAGCGTTTAATGTATTGCAAACATTGATTCTAATTTCTGGACGTTCGAATTACTGAAAGCTCTAATTTGCGAGAGTATACTGTATTAAGTTATGAACCCCCAGAAATATGTTTTCTGAGTTATGGTTGTTTTTATTATTTTATTTTGATTTAACTACGATTTCAGTTATTTTATCAGTAATTTTAAGTAAGCTCTATCGACAAAATTTTGCAAGTGTAAAAGAAAAATATTAATAAGAACATCATCATTATACCACTCACTACTTTGACTATAATTTTATGAGAAAACTCATACACAAATAACCATATGCAAATATTATGATAGTAGGAATATAATAAGAAAATACATTTATAAAAACAACAACTGCAATGTTAAAATAAAAAATAAATAAAAATTGTAACTTTTCTAAAAAAAAAAACAAAAAAACAAAAAGACATTTGCCAGAAAAATACCATATAAAAACAAAATTTCCAAGAAATCATATAAATATTTTACACTTTATATTCGAGTTTATAGTATTTGACAGTTTTGTAGCGATTTTTGTTGGTTTCGTTTGAGCTACAACACCATGTCAGTTAGTCAGTCAGTCGTCGATTATTGTTGTCCTTTTTAATGTGGCATAAACGTATGAAAGAAGATCGTTTCTCTCAAAGAGTTAAGATGTAGTTATATCATTTGATAGCTTTCGACAAGTGCTTTATATTAACGAATTTATTTTATGTTCACCAAAACTGTCATCGATAATGATCATAAAATAAATATTTCCAGATACGGCCAATACACAACGGTGTTTTCCTAGTGACCAGTGGCATTATCCACGAATATAAGAATATTAAAAAAATGACAATAATTTAAATGATTGGGTTTAAAAAATTTTCAAAGAAGATAAATAATTTTGTTTTGATTATTGTAAATAAAAAAGGTTAATGTGAAAAACGTAAGATCAAGTTAAATAGGTGGCGGAAATATTGTTGAAATTGATTTCAAATTTCTTCTCTTTATCCTACAACTTTACCAAATTTAATTTTGGTCTAAAAAAACAGACATATTTGCGCAGTGTAACTGCAATGAATATATTATTACAGTAATTGAGTGTAGTTTATTTAAAAAGTTATCTGTACATTTATTTTTAAATGATTATACAGTTAAAATGAAAGGAGATATATTTTTCAACTTTTTTGTCTTTTATTTAGAAACTAAATTACATATAATTACGGATTTTCTGTTGCAGTTAATATTTTCATTTAAAATATTTTATTAAAAGAAGAAACCCTTTTAGATTTCTAGGTCAGTTAAACAAACGAAATAAACTAACAATTATTTATTCTTAAGGATTTTGTAGTTAATTTTTTGAAAGTTATAAAAACGAAATAAATGAAAAATCATTATTTTTTTAAGGATTTTGTTGTTAATTTAGTAACATAAAAAAATTAAAGTTCTTTTGATTTAAATGAAAAGTTAGTTGAGCGGTGTTCAAGTGATTTTTCATTGATTTTAAATTTAATTTTCAGTTATTTTAAACTACAAACTATTTGGAGTGTAATAAAAACTGATAGAATTTTCGTTCGTACTATTAATGAATCAATGTCACTAACTTGGATTCATATATTTAATGAACAATTTTCATTAAATTAATGAATTTTTCATTCATAATTTTTCATAACACATTTTCAATTACTCCGCAGGATATTCTATCATTTTATTAGTGTTTTAGGCTTACTACTTGTTTTGGTAACTACTTATTTTATATATTTTTATATTGCAGCGTGTAAGCGAGTGCACAAATTTTGTCCGTTTTTTCATGCAGCGAATATGGACAACTACTTCCAAAAACGACCTTGTAGAAAAGAAATAATGAGTTTTGACACCGAATTATATGCAGTAAACCCTAATTCTACAGCTTATTATTTAGATATAAGCACCCATTACTGAGATTTTGCTGGGTAGTTGTATAAAATTGGTAAAATAAAAATTTGGTATAACCAGGGCAGCGACTTTCATGCAAATGCATGTTTGTAGTCGTTAATCCAAATTTGATTTTGACCAAATACTTTTCCGAATCAAAGAATTTGCAACAAAATGGCATCGATTTGTTGTTGTATATTTTTGCATATTTTGCTATAAATGCATATTTTTGCATATTTTGTATTTAAGTGCATATTTTTTTTTGCATATTTTATGATTTTTATTGCATTTTTTTTATTAAATTGCATATTTTTGCATATTTTTTTAAAAATAATAAAATTTAATGAAAAATAAAGAAAAAGAAGAATTTGCAAACCTTAACGCAGTACTTAACTAGAAGGAAAACATCAACTTGTCGTCTCCTTTAGACATTTATTGGATTTAATTGTTAACCAAATGCTCTCCAGTAATAAATATGATTTTTAAAAATCGATAAATTTAAAGTTAATTTTTTGGTTTTAAGCATTTATTTCTGGATCTTTAGTGCATATTTTTTAGTGCATATTTCCATTTAAGTGCATATTTAAGCATGTATGGTAACCAAAACGATGCGGTTATCGGTAAGGGTAACGCTATTTCATTTATTTCGGTATCGGTATTTTAAGGATAACGGTTTTTTAGTTATTTCGGTAACGGTATTTTAAGGATAACGGTTTTTTGAACTTAAAGTACGAAAAATACTCAATAACCACGTGCAATTACCAAAAGCAGAAAATTTAAAATAACAAAATAACGGTAACGGTATTCAGGGGTAGCACTATTTTAGATTATTTCGGTAACGGTATTTTATTATTCATTTATTTCGGTATCGGTATTTTAGAGATAACGGTGTTTAAGTTATTTCGGTAACGGTATTTTAAGGATAACGGTATTTTGGTTATTTCGGTAACGGTATTTTAGGGGTAACGGTAGTCAGTTGAAAGGGTTTTGAATCGATAACGGTATTTTAGCGGTATTGCCTGCCAACCCTGTATTTAAGTGTATATTTGGCATTTTGTACTTCAGATTTTAAGCGCATATTTTAAATTTTTAAGTGCATGAAAGTGGCTGCCCTGGTTATAACTACTGAACTCAAATTAATTTTGAAAAGGGGTTTGTACTACCACATGTATCAACAATAGTTACCAAAAACAATTTCATTCTTAAAGGAAATTCTTGTGTTGATATTTCCAGATATGAATTTATTTATAGAAATTTAATAATGCACAAAATTAATCGGTTTTAGCTTTTTTTAGTTTAAAGAAAATTATTTTTTTTTCAAATTAGAAAATATCGGAGTATTTATTGCTATTATAAGTTAGTATATCTGTGCGTAAAAATTTTATTTAACAAAAGAATACTAAATTTAGGCGTAATGTGATTATTTGTAAACACATAATGTCTAAAAATACTTTGTGTGTGTATTATTGTGTATGGAAGTGTGTACAAAAAAGTTTACGCATTTTTTGTTAATATTTACCGAATTTTCATAAAATTAAACAAAACTTTACCCATTTTATTGTAGTAAATTTAAAAAAAAATTTTAGAGTGTACCTTGGATCGCGTGTACCTTAGCACTTTGCATTTTTCCCCTTTTATTTATTTTTATTTTATTCCTTCATTTCCAATGACCTAGCCTTTTGGCCATAATCGATCATAAACTTCTACTCAAACCTTTTTGCTAAAGATTTATTGTAAAGTCTTCTTCTATGAAGTTTTTTATTATGCCTAATGGTCATTTTAAACTACACAAAGTTTCAGATAAGTCTATAGGAGCCCCTTAACTTGGGTGCGTGTACCTTGGAACGGCAAAAGTAAATTTTTGAAAAAAGTCTAAACCAATTTTTTAAAAATAATCAAAATATTTCAAGTTACGGGCTTAATTCAGTTTAAAGTTTGTCATTTTCTAAATGCAGTAACCAGTAAATTTTTTGATTACATTATACAAATAAGAAGAAAATTATCTTTTTCGCTAAAATTAAAATGCGTGTTTCTTGAAACTTTTTGAATGTTTCCCTTTCTATGTATCTGACAAATTTCAGTATATGATCAATTGAAGCTCCACAGGCCAATTGTACTTTTTTAATTTAATTCGCTACGAAATTACCTTTGATTTAAAATTTTCGCCATTTCTTAAAAATAATTTTTTATGCAAATACATATTAAAATGCATTGTCTCATTTCAAGTACATATTAACACTACATCAAATAATGCAATAAATTTCATTATGTAGTTTTGTGAGAAATTCCCATCATTTTCTACGAGTTCCAAGGCTCATGCCAATTTGTAATTTGGAACACTTTTATGCTTTTCTAAAAAAATCATAATATCTTAAAATACATAAAAATTAATTAGAAATTTATTAATTCAGTTCGAGACCAATTTCCTTATTATGAGTTAACATAATAAGTACCTACTTTTTTTTCAAAAATTTCTATTTTTCTTCATCAGGATATTCTAATTAATCAATTAAAAAAGGTCGAAAAAACAATTTTTATTATTTTTTAAATAAAAATTGAAAACCAATATACATAAAAATTATTAAAGTTTTTATTATTTGCAAAATACAACAATACCATCACTAATATTTATGTATTTAAGGATTTTTCACATCCATCTTAATCTTAGAGATATTGACACCGAATTTTCAAAAGTACCAAGGTACACGACATTCCCCTATAGACTTCCATTTAAGTTGTAAACCAATTAATAACTTTTTTACAACAACAACCAAACAGTACAATATTAAGGTACCTGTATAATGATTTTGAAGTCCCTTTTTACTAATACCATTTTTTATACACCCAGAAAACAGATCCGGTGCTGACAACACAATATGTTGCCAATCGAATGGTTCAGTTAGATCAAACGAATTTTTCGGTTGCGACTAACGAATTGTTCTTGATACAACTGAAATACCATTGTTACAGTCAAATTAGTCCTGTCTTATTTGGTTTTTTGTTGTGAGAACTGAAAATCTCGGCTACCACAACCGAACGATTCGATTGGCCACAAATGCGGTTGTAAGCACCGAAGCTGTTTTCTGGATGTATAGCTCCTTTACAAGATGTGCCAGTTTTCTACTCCCTAAACATTGGAGGTGGCACATAAAAAATACTAGATAAACCTTAGATTTTTATTCCTTGATACATATGTAAGTGAGTTGCCTCCAAATCGGCATTTAAGCATTGGATTCCCTCACCCAGAAAACAGATTCAGTTCTGTTAACCGTATTTGTAGCCAATCGCATGGTTCGATTGTGGTAGCCGAATTTTTCAGTTGTAGCAACAGAAAACCAATTGAGACAGGACTAATTTGAATATGGCAACAGAATTTAAGTTGTATCAAGAATAATTCGGTAGCCACAACCGAAAAATTCATTTGATGCAACTGAACCATTCGATTGGCAACAAATGGGGTTGTCAGCACCGAATCTGTTTTCTGGGTGCTTGTCAGTACTTTTATGAATGTTCTGCCCATTGAATATACACAGAGAGAATTTTTTTAGACGAGCTTTAATACATATTTTTAGTAATCCAATAAAGTTTTCTCCACAAAGCTAATGAAAATTTAGGCATTGCTGTCTTTGAAAATATTAGCCGGGAATAAGTTTTGCAAGCTCTTCCAAAGTGTTAATATTTTGGTAAAGACACACCCAGAAAACAGATTCGGTGCTGACAACCCCATTTGTTGCCAATCGAATGGTTCAGTTGCATCAAATGAATTTTACAATTGTGGCTACCGAATTATTGTTAATACAACTGAAATTCCGTTGTCACAGTTAAATTAGTCCTGTCTCAACTGGGTTTCTGTTCCCACAACTGAAAAATTCAGCTACCACAACCGAACCATGCGATTGGCTACAAATACGGTTATCAGAATTGAATCTGTTTTCTGGGTGCAGTTTTCGTTAGAGAATTTTATACGTCTGATTTGTTGAATAGTTTTAGAAATATTTAGAATAATCTTGTATTTTATCTCTACCTATGTAATAAGGCAATGAATTATTATTTAAATATATCATATAACTTGTTTTATATTTACACCCAGAAAATAGATTCAGTTGTGATAATCGCATTTGTAGCCAATCGCATGGTTCGGTTGTGGTAGCCGAATTTTTCAGTTGTGGCAACAGAAAACCAATTTAGACAGGACTAATTTGACTATGGCAACGGAATTTCAGTTGTATCAAGAATAATTCGAGTGCCGCAACCTAAAAATTCATTTGATGCAACTGAAGCATTCGATTGGCAACAAATGCGGTTGTCAGCACCGAATCTGTTTTCTGGGTGTAGTTAAAATTGCCCTTTTGTTATTTGCAACAAAAACACAATCAATTTGTAATAAAATATTTGTTTTTAAACAAAATTGACATTAAATTAACTACTGACTTTATTTCCTTAATTAACTAACATTTTCATTCCAGAATACACTGATAAGTAATGTGGTAATCAAAACCAAACAAGAGGATTAAAATCAAATTCCAATGTTCGAAACATAACAATTCAATATAAAATATACAATAGAAAAGATTCATATAATTTCGGTAAAATGACAAAGGCAAACAATTTTATAATGATTAATTAGCAGCTTAAAATTGAAATAAAAAATAATAATATAGAATAGATTTTAACAGATGAAGAAGAAAAATAAATGACCTATGAATACGATGACACAAAATTTTAGTGTTTAAAAAGGATGATAAAAAACTAGAAACTAGAAATCTACACTGAGAGAATTATCATCACTTCAATAGCTTCAATGAAAATTGTCATTGGAACTCGTCCATTGAATCTTTTCATAGAATCTATGAAACAGGTTTCATTAAAGTCAATGTTTATGAAAAGTTCATAAAATTAATGAAACTTTTCATAAAATGAATAGGCCACTCCTCCAATGAATAAATCATTCAGCCAATGAAGAGCTTCATAAAATTTATTAAGCAATTTCATTTATTATTATTTATTATAGTTCGTTGTTGTCGTTGCTACGCTGGAGTGGATAAATAAAAAGTAGTTAGCAAATGCAAAAGACGTAATAAAATCGTAGCATATTTTACGGATGTACAAAATGTATCTAAAGAAAGAATTCATTAAATTATAAAGTTTCATTAAAAAAAAGTTTCGAATATCATGAAGGATAATTCTCTCAGTGTCTGTACCTAAGTAATGCACTAATTTGATAAAACATGCAAGAATAAGAATCTTTGTTTACTGGGTTAAAAGACACAGTTCGACGACATGTGCATTTCTTGTTTAAAGGGACCGATCCGGTTGCAGTTCAGTTATTTCAAGATAATTTATGATTGGGGATTAAAAGTGGAGTTGAAAATTACCCCTATTTTTTGTTGCCTTTCCTTTGATATTTTAAATGTTTAATAACGCTCCTAGACGAGAACAAGAAATTCTCATCGAGTTTGTAAATTTACTTAACAAATATTTCCAGAAATTCTAAAAATGTCGTCCCCGACAATCTCCTCCAGGAAAAACATCTGCGGGGACTGAAAGAATTCTCTCTATAATGCGCTGTGCGACTAACTGGACAATCGATCGCAAACGGATGAGATCTACTGGACAAGCTCGTGTTACGGACAAAAACACGGGTCCTCGGGATAAGTATACTCAGATAAAAAAGTTAGTAGAAAAATTTGTAAACAGTTTCCCTTCGAACTTTACTATTTTTATACTGATTTTTAGTAGAAGTTTTTTTTTGTAATCATTTTTGCTATTCTCTTATTACAAATTACGGATTTTTTTACTATTTTTCAAAACTGAGTGCTAAATTTAGCAGAAAAAAATACTAATTTAAAAATTATTTTTTTTGATTTTTTACAATTCTTGTTTAGTTTATATTTGTTACTATTGATATATTCTTAGTTTGGAAATAACATTCAGAAAATTTTGTTGTATCTCCAATGCATAAAAAGGTAATTACTGGAGAACCGTTTGCAATTTTGACTCCAAATTTCAAGTAATTACACGCTTGTTACAATCGAAAGAAAAAGTTTTTTTTTTAAATTGTTTTTTTTAGATTTTACAGTTTTTTGCAAATTTCAGCAGATTTATTTTAAATTGCAGTTTACAATAATTTTGCTAAAACTTAGTAGCGACTACTAATTTTTTCTACTAATTTTGTTGTACTACAGATCTTATTAAATATTTTTAAAGACCCGGTGAAAAATGTTCATATACGCTCAAATATGTTCATATATGGTTTATGTATGGACACATTTGAACAAATATAGATTTTTTATGAACATATATGGATTTTATATGAACATATATGGAAGTATATGTGATTCCATATATGGAAAAAGATTTCATATACAGACATATATGAAGGCATCTGTTATTTCATATATGGAAAAGGCACTCATATATGGAAAAATATTGAAGTATATGTTATTCCATTTATGCAAAAGGGACTCGTATATGAACATATTTGAAAGAATACATTTTTTCATATGTGTAAAAGGAGCTCATATGGATAAATATGGAATTACATTTAATGCCGTGAATAAAAAAAGTATATGTAGCGCTTAATTTGAATGTCATACATTAATTTATATCTATAGTACCACCTTATAATAAAGGACAGCAACGTTTGCATGTATTCGCATATATTTAATAAATGTATATGTTCATATATGTCCATATATGAACATATACTTAGGTGTTGCCTCATTTTTAGGATCCATACATATATGGTTGAACCATAAATGTTCATATATGGACATTTTTCACCGGGGAACTCATTTTTCCTGTTCATAAATAATAGTCTAAAGTAGATTACAGATTAAATAGATCTGAATAAAACCCTTAATAATTTAAAAACTTTTATTTAGTTTTCAAAGTTTTAAAAATCGTAATTCAGCTTTATTTAATCTTTTAACGGTTATGTTTTTATTTATTTTATTGATGATTTGCTGAAATTATAATTTCATGCAAAATAATTTTGCCGAATATTACTATACTACAAATAGCAAATTTTTTATCAAGTATTTAGTAAAATCTAGCCATCTAGCAATCACAACGAAATCAGTAGCGGTATGTGCTTGATTTTTTATATTAGTAGACCTAAGAAAATAATATAGTCCCTAAATATTTCTGATGATTTCAGCCGAGTAGTTTGTATTTGCATTCAATTAATTTTAGCCAAATATAGCTAAAAATTTGTACATATAGCAGTGTTTTTTCCTACACTCAGCCAAAAAAGTCTGTAATGGCTACTGAAAATTTTGCTGTTATTACGGGAAATTTAACTGTTTTGAGGCCAGCGGTATTTTTTGCTAATTTTAGCAATACATGTCTGCCGATCTGTAGTACAAAAGAATTAGTAGAAAAAATTAGTAGCCGCTACTAAATTTTAGTAAAATTTATGTAAAATCCAATTCAAAATCGATTTGATAAAATCAGTTAAAAAACTTACTAAATATCATAATTTTAGTACAATGGAATTAGTATAAATAATTAGTTGCAGCTACTGAATTTCAGTAAATTGCTGTAAACTGTAATTTAAAATCAATCTGCTGAAATTAGGAAAAAATTGTACTAAAAAATAAAAAAACTGTAAAATCTAAAAAAAAAAAATTTTTCTTTCGATTGTAACAAGCGTATAAATATTTCATGCATTGGAGATGCAATAAAATTTTCTGGGTATTATTTCTAAACTAAGAATATATCAATAGTAACAAATATAAACTAAATAAGAATTGTAGAAAATAAAAAAAAAATATTTTTAAATTAATATATAATATATTTTTCTGCTAAATTTAGCACTCGGTTTTGAAAAATTAGTAAAATGTTTTGCTGTAATCAGCAGAGAAAATTAGTAAAAAAATTCGTAATTTGTAATAAGAGAATAGCAAAAATGATTACTAAAAATAAAAATTGTACTAATAATCAGTATAAAAATAGTATAGTGCGATTGGAAACTGTTTACAAATTTTTTTACAAACTTTTTTATCTGAGTGTATTATTAGAATTAAATTAATATTATTAAATTGTAATTTACAATTTACTTAAATATAACTCACGAGTATATTACTAATATTTCTGAAATTTAACAATTATTTAGCAATCAAGTTCTGCTGATTTCATTAATTTTTATCGCGGAACGTATTTTGCTAACTTTTTGTAGCTTTTTCTGCTATTTTTACATACTTATTTCTATGAGTGCAGTTTTCGTTCAAAGCCAGATTCACCACTTTGAGTGGATTTTGTTCCTTTCTTTTTCTCACTTATTTCTCTATTTTAGTCCACTCAATTCTGCAGCCTTTAGCACTTCAGCATTGTGAATCCGGCTTAATTTGTTTATTTGTTCATACTAAAAGATATAAATATGTAGATTTATAATAAATTATTATAATTTGTATAATGATTTATTAAAATTTTTAAAATATAATGAAACAAGAAAATTCCGAAACCCCGAAAAATCCCGGTATTTAAATTTTCAAAATCCCGAATCCCGGGATTTGTAAAAACCAGTCCCGTTCGGCATCCCTAGCAGACATGCCAAACGGGACTGGTTTTTGCAAAATTAGCAAAAAATACCGCTGGGCTCAAAACAGTTAAATTTCCCGTAAAAACAGCAAAATTTTTAGTAGCCATTCCAACCTTTTTTGGTTGAGTTTAGTGCATTTAAGAGAAAATCGGAAATATAAATAGTTCTGCACACAGAGAAAATATTGGTTGGTAATCGGTTACAGTTATAAAAAATCGATGGAGTTAAAAGAATTTTTCTTGTAATTCTAAATAATTAAAAATTGCATTAGATTTTCAATAGTTATTACAATAATAATATAATTGTCAAAGAATGGTAGTACCTGCAACAGCAAAACTAGTTCCCTATGCCAATTAAGGACTTAAAATAAACTTAATAAAAAATTCAATTACTATTACTAATTTGAATGCAGTCTTATACTCATCTATCCTAAATATTGGGGATTACAATTAACAATTTCGTTGGTTCAGCATATTTTAAACTTAAAATCTGTTTTCAATCACTACTATTAATTATCGGCTGTTAAATATATAAAGAATAGTGTTTTTTATTTCTTTTCGGTCATAATAATAAAAAGAAAAAAAGAAAATATGATTTGGTATTGTTAACTGAAAGCAAATAGAGTGAATCAAATACTTGATGTATATACAAATTAGAATTAAATCTGTGTCAAACATGAAAAAATATATTTAAAAAAAAGATTTTAATAAGAAATAAAAACAAAGTTTTAATTATACTTTTAAATAATTAAAATTTAAAGAGTGTGTAAACAAAACTCTAACGTTTTATTATTTGAAATCTGCAAAAGAACGAAAAGTAACATTGGGTAAGGTACATTTAACTTTCTTTGTTAGGACCGAAAATCTCGAACTTATGAAAAAAAAGTAAGAAAAATATATTTTAATATCAGAAATTAAAAACGTGCAATATTTTATGAAATATGTGAAATTTAAAGTTTTTGGGAATGAAATTTGAACATTTATTTTTGCTTATTTTTTATTTTCGATATTTTCGTATTTTTTTATCTTTTTTCTTAATTCTAATATTTTGTTTTTTTAACTTTTATTGTAATTTATTAGTTTCTGCTCATTTATTAATTTTTCCTCATTTTTCGGTCGACTGTATGACAACGCCATTATTATCTATCCAATGTCCGGTATGACGTGCGATCTGATATCGATTGATGTATTTAAATTTACAACAATTTCGCTTTATGACGTACCGTGTAGCAAAGAAAAACCTCGAAATTTCAATTGATTTTTTAGTATGAAAATAGTGTCATTTTTTATACAAATTGTAATTCTTAAACATTCGCACATGTTACAAATTAAGGGCCAGTTTTATAGTCAGAACTAAGAAATAACTTTTTCTAAAAATGTATTTAAATATAAGAAATAAAATTTCTTACTTGAGTGATATTTAAGACAAAAATCGGTCTTAATTCTGATTGTAAAACTGTCTCTAATTTCACGTATTTAAAAATTATAACACATCTTAAAAAATTAGTAACTATTCTATAACATTACAGAAGTAACTCTGTAATTTTGTCCTCCTTCAAAAAATTTTAAAAAAGTATATTAAATAATTTTAAACAAATAAAAACTTTTCTACTTATTTTTGCTGTTAGGCTAAAATTATTGTAATAACCATTATGTTGTTATAATTTTTAGTAGCACTGATATTTTAAAAATTCAGTTCTTGCAACCAACAATAATGGCAGTTGTTACAACCAAATACATTACTAAATATCAGTATCTTTTAACAAAATTCGGTAGTAAGTACCGAAATTACAATTAGATTATGTGATAGTACATGGGACCGCATAAATTCGATTGGCAACAAATTCGGTTGGGACAGCGAATCTGTTTTCTGGGTGTGTGGGCGCTAGGTCTAATTAGGGATCGCTTTTAACCAAAACAAGCTTCGTCCATGGGCCGATATAAATAAGTCAGTAAACCAAACTTCGTCAAAATATCTTAATATTTGCGACCTGTAGCGTGCGCACAAGAATACATTGACAGCCGGACGGACAAAAAGACATCATTGAATAGGATCCAAAAGTGATCCTTAGTCGATCGGTACACAGTCCACGCAGTAGTTTTGGCTATGATTTCAATTTATTCACAATTGTTTTATATTCCTGTAACTGAAATTTAAAATTATTACATTTAGGTCTTTAAAATTCAACCTTGAATTGTTTGTAGAACAAAATAAAATTTCAAAAATATGTCTAAACTAAAGTCTACATACGAACATAAACGTGCACGTCACATTAAAGTTGACAGCAATATTTAAAGGCAACAAATATCAAATAACGGTCGTATTTTTAACAAATCTCATATTGAAAGCCAATGTACAGACTAGAATCATCCTTTTCATTTGCTGTATTCATAATGTAGCTAGTATAGATATTTAACAAAAGTTAAACGAAAGTGACAGCGCGCAATCTCGTAACTGTCAAATATGTACATACATATGTACATAACCAACACATGTAAAAATGGGAGGACGAAATATAAAAAAGAAACATTCAACCATTGAATTTATAAACGTACTCGTATGAGGGTGTCAAGGCTGTATCTATAAATGTATTTTGTTTTCATTTTTATCTACACATATATGGATAACTTTTTTATTTTTTTTTTTATTTGACAGTTTTAGTAAACCTGTATGCGTATAGACATTTAGTTAGACCAAAAATGTGGTTAACTTAATACTAAACTCTAAATAGTCTCTATGGAATGACAAATGTAAAATATGTTGTATGTTTAACGGGACAAAGTTTGAATAATATTTGCCACAATTACAAATATAAAGTGATCGTATGTCTGATAGGTCCTCCTCGTCCTCGTCCTCGTCCTCATTCTCTTGACTTAACAAACATTATTTCATGTCAATTTTTAACATGAATGTACATTTTAACTGTATGTTTATGATGGTTTCCATATTGTATTGAATAACGATGTTTATATGAATGTATGCATGTGTGTGTGTGTGAAACATATTTTATGTGTCCTCATAGACATTTTGTTAATGTAGTTATGTGCTTTCCAAAAGTCATACTTATTCGAGTTTTATTTTAGTCTAGTTCCACTATTTTAATAAATCCTCACTCCCTTTTCAGTTGTTACACGACGTTCTTTTTTTTTTTTTTTGTTTGATAAATATTGTACTGACATGAGCAAATGTTGTTTTCAAGTACTTTCGGTGGTATAGAGTGGAATACAATTGCATCTCGTATAGTTATTATTATGATTATTGTATTATAAAAGTACCCATTTCAAATCATTTGTACCAGTAACAATATGTATTACAATATTTAGGGGTATTTTCATTTTTGGTTCCTTTTTATATTAATTTTGTGATAGTGACACTACTAGTGGTTTGTGGTATTTGCAGATAAACATTAATACGAATTTTATGAATACAAATATGAATACATGAGATACATTCATATACATTCGTATAAAATATACAATACGTGTAAAATGTCATAAATAATCTTGACATTTTTCACATGATGTTCATAACACCGTAACTTTTAAATGTTCATAAACGAATAAAAAAATAAAAGAGAAATAAATGTGAACAAGAATAATACATGAAATATTTTTATAGTTTACCTCTTGTAAATATGTCTAAATGTGTTTGTATAGTTTATGTATATTTAAGGTAGATAATAAAATGAAAAAATTTATTTATAAAAAAAAAAAAACAGAATAGAAAATAACATTCACATATTTATGTGAAATCTAATTGAAAAGCCATTTTGTACTGTTCATGTTTTACAAGTACAAGTTAACATTAAATAATTTGTTTTATAGAAATAGACAATACAAATATGTTTGGCCTTGTAACACACACACACATATGCAAGATATGTGTATGAAATTAAGGAATTATTTTAGTTTTTATACTGAAGGTATAGGAAATGTTAACTCTTTTAAGTCAAAATTTGGTATGTAGGCTCCTTACTTCTCCGGCGTAGACGTCCGCTAAGACGCGATTTTTGGAAATTCCGACCGGGAGAGGCAAATATGGGAAGAGTCTCCCCCTTGCACTGAGAAAATTATCATCACTTCAGTAATGAATTTCTTCATAGTTTCAATGAAAATTGTCACTGGAACTCGTCCATTGAAACTTTTCATAGAATCTATGAAACAGGTTTCATTAAATTCAATGTTTATGAAAAGTTCATAAAATTAATGAAACTCTTCATAAAATGAATAGCCCACTCCTCCAATGAATAAATCATTCAGCCAATGAAGAGCTTCATAAAATTTATTAAGCAATTTCATTTATTATTATTTATTATAGTTCGTTGTTGTCGTTGCTAAGCTGGATTGGATAAATAAAAAGTATTTAGCAAATTTTAAGGATGTTCAAAATATATCTAATGATAGAATTCATAAAATTAAAAAGTTTCATAGAATTTTATAATAAGCTTAATTTAATTAATGAAATTCCTTATCAATATTTCGAAAAAATTAATATAATTTATAAACAAACTTCATAGTCCAAAATTAATAATAAAAAAATTAATAAAAAATAAATAAAAATCATAAGATAATTCTCTCAGTATGAAAATTAATGCACATCACTAAAGCTGCCTACACACTAGGGAACATGGTTGAGGGAACAAAAAATATCAAAAAATTTTGTAAACACGAAATGCACGCTCTCAACACTTACACACACACAAACGCACTCACACATTCACAAAAAATGCTCTCTTTTTTTAAGTATGTTCCCTAGTGTGTAGGCAGCTTAAAACTCGGCCTTACCTAGTGTCTTCAAATGCAATGAAATGTGCAAAGAAATTTGAAAATAACACACAAAGCAACAACAAAATTATTTTCGTTGTTGTTGTTTTGTGTGTTATTTTCAAATTTCTTTGCACATTTCATTGCATTTGAAGACACTAGGTTATGGTTGTATAAAGCTATTGTATTTGAGAATTAAATGTTTATTATAAAATTCTAATTGTATGAAAATTTTTAAAAATTAATGGAATGACGATATTTTATAAAAAAATTAAAAAAAGTAAATACTTACTATTGAACAATTTCATATATATAAAGAACATTTTCATTAACTTTATGAAGATCTAATTTATGAAATTCAATGAATTTTTTTAATGAAATTATTAAATTTTATGAAAGAAAAGTTATGAAAAATTTCATAGTATTAATTAAATATTATCTACATAATGAAATTCTTCATTGATTCTATGAAAAAAATTCTATGAAATTATATCATTAATATCACGAAGTATAATTCTTTCAGTGTTACGGCTTGTACAAATCCCTTTGTCTAGAAACCTGAAATTTATATGAGTTCCCTGAAGTGTGGTATAACTAACCATTAAGATACTTTTTGGAATTTTGGCCCAAACCGCTGAAGTGGAAATGAAATACTTGACAATGGAAATGAAATAGAATGGAAAAAATTTAACCTGGAGAGAAATGGCATGGCATGGTGAACGAGTGGAATTGAAACACTAAAATCAGAAAACGGAGTAGAACGGAACGAGTGGAAAGATGTCGAGCGGAACGAGAAACGATTTACATTGAAACAGACTAAAGATTATATACGCACAAATATTTGGGAATTTTTACTTTACTCTACAAAAAGATTAACAAAATTTGAAGGCAAAGAAAATACCTTAGAAAAAGAATACAAATTTCATCTAAATTTTCATCCAGAAAAAGAATGCAATTTTCATCTAAATATATATCGGGCTTTTAAGTTATCTATTGATAAAGTGGTGAAAGAAACTGATGCAGTTAACTTTCCAACATAATTTTTTAATTCTCTTGTATTGCCAGTTCTACCTCCACATAAACTGGAATTTTTGTTCATATTATAAAAGTCACACCACTTCTGCAGCAAGTTTCACTATAACCGATTCCATGACAATAGTTAACGAACCCGCTCCACGGCTCTAACATACAAGGTATAACTGACGGAGAATCAATTCTAGAACTAGTTCCAGAAACAATTCTAGATACGGTTACTGTGAAGGAGACTTCAAGCAACCAAATCCAAAAAGATAAAATAGCTATTAACGTTCAAAAAGTTTCGGACAGAAATGTTAACAAGAATGCTGATGCAAAAACATGAGCAAAACTTCTCAAAAAAAGTTTTTTATTCTTGTTGGAGGCCAATTATTTCCTTATTATGAAATAACATAATAAGTACTTTTCCAAAAATTCTGCCATTTTTCTTCATCAAATACTTCTTTCTACTTCTTCTACACCATCAGGAATGAAATGACGATCATTTCGGGGTTTTTCCAGTGGTGGCATTACTGCAATTATAAATTTCAATAAAAGAGCAATAAAAAATGTGCAAATAAATATTTTTTGGAAATTTCTTGCAAGCAGTTTTAATATGCAATTTTGATGTTTTATAATTTCAGCAATGCCACCACTTTCTAAAGGGAACTGATGATGGAGAACTAGAAAATACCCAAAATTATCGTCTTTTCATTCCTGGAGGTGTATAATATTTTAAAAGCAAAAATTCTGTGAAGTATTTGATGAAGAAAAATGACAGAATTTTTGAAAAAAGCACTTATTATGTTATTTCATAATAAGGAAATACTTGGCATCCAACAAGAATAAATTCATTTTTCATTGTAGAATTAAAGGTCGAAAAAACTATTTTTAAATTTAAAAAAACTAAAAATTTTTTTTTTTTTTTTTTTGTTTTAAAGAGAAACAACACTCAGGAAATTCTTCCTATTAATTAACGTGTTGCTTCCTTTGGAAAGGGGATAGACAAGAAGTGAAAGGTGGTGAAAGATGAAGGGTTTCAAATATGGCAACACTGTAATTGCGCGAGATGTTGAATTTTAGAACAGTTGTTGCGCGCCATCTTATGGTAAGTTGGCGAAATTTGTTGAAGCTTTTTAGTTCATAGCCATGTTATATTATTTTACTTCGGTGGGGTTAAGTGCTATGGGACCACCGAAGGAGGATGCTGCGATATGTATGAGGGATAGAAAAAAACTCATACATATTACTATTTTTCATAAATTGATGTTGCCTTGGTTGGGGCTCGAACCCGCAACCTCACGTGTAACAGTCCAACGCGCTAACCTTTACACCACAGGGAACGGACAACGAAACTAACATTTTAGCAGACTTTTCGCAGCTTCCTGGTCAGGAATTTTGTATGGCGGATAGCCGGGACAATGTTCATGAAGAATATCGAGTATGGCAATCCATTTTTACCTGAAGAAAAAGGAGTCAATCTTTTGTTACATTGGGCTCAATGAGTTCAGGTATTTATATTATATATGAGTAGTGTCTTCAAGAGAGATTATTTCTAGGATAGGACAACGTATCTGCACTTTTCTGGCCAGATTTGGCATCTTGAAATTGCAGTAAAAGCACAATAGAATAGCACAATCAAAAAGAGGACAACCCGCCAAACTGCCCAGAATTGCGGCCAATTGACAGATACTCTGATCAAAAGATAACTAAAGAAGACCACAACAGTGCCTAGAACCATTCGTAATTTTAGATACAAATATACTGTTTTACGTTAATTCTACTCCTTTTGCAATTGTAATTCAGAAAATATCAATTTGAATTCATAAAATATAAATTGAAATTCACAATTTCCATTGGAAATTGAGAATACATCAATTGGAATTCAGAATATATATTTTATATTCTGAAAATATCATTTGAAATTAATAATATATTATTTGCAATTCAGAAAATATCAATTGAAATTCAAAAATCATCAAATAAAATTAAAAAAATATCAAATCACAGAAAAAAAGTTTTAGAACATGAAATATTAATTGAAATTTGAAAATCCTTAATTGAAGTTCAAAATATAATATTTGTAATTTAGAAAACATTAAATTCAGAATATATCAATTAAATTTCAGAAACCATCAATCGAGGTTAAGAAAACACCAATTCAAAACCAGAAAATTCTCTTGAAATTTCATTAGTTATTTTCCGAATTGATATTTTCTTATTTTCAATTGACTTTTTTTAAATTTTAATTGATATATTTTCAATTTCAAGTATAGTTTTCCAAATTTCAGATGAGAAATTTTTCTCTGATTTTCTACAAATATCATGAAGTTGTAATCTTGAAATCAATGAAGTTTAGGCAAAACTTCACACTTAGAACGTTTTCCTACTGGAGCAATCAAAACAAGAATGTTTATTCAAATTTACGAAAAACGTCATCGGAGTCTCAAAAGTCCGTAAAATATGCATTAAAATATGATTGACATAACTAAGTATTAGGATTTAAATTAGAGTTTATGTGTTAACTACACAAAGTTTTCATTTCCTGCAAAAGATCTTAAAACCTCTCTATTTTCATTACTTTTTTTTTAAGGAATGATGTGTCGCTGATTTTTAATATTTAAATCATGGATGGTAACCGAAACGAATACGGTTGTCGTTAGGGTGATGATATTTTAGGTTATTTCGGTAACGGTATTTTAAGGGTAACGCAATTTCTTTTATTTCGGTATTTTAAGGATAACGGTGTTTGAATTACTTCGGTAACGGCATTTTAAGGATAACGATATTTGCGTTATTTCGGTAACGGTATTTTAGGGTTAACGGTATTTCAGTTATATCGGTAACGGTATTTGAAGGATAACGGTAGTCAGTTATTTCGGTACATACCGCATTTTTTTTTGCAAAAAACCACACTAAAGTAAAAACAAAACGAATTAATTGACTTAATTTATGTGAAATACTCACACTCATAATAATCCATAGGTAAAATAAACGAAAAATGTGGTTCATTTTACGAAAGTTTTGGTTATTTTGACATTACGAATATTTTTATTAAAATGTACAAATGATATTTCGTTTCTAGTTTCGAATTTTTACCCATTTCCTGCTGCTTGCAAACGATTTGAAATTGCTGCTTGAGAAACTCCGAATGATTTTGCAAGTTCTTTTTGAGTTTAACAACAATCTTCATCGAGAAATGCCTCCAATTCATCTCTTCCAACTTTTTTGGCTGACCTGTGCGGTCTTTGTCTTCCGTGTCAAAATCACCACTTCTGAACTGCACAAACCATTTTTAGCACGTTGAAATCAATGGAACATATTCAATTGAAGAAGTAAAGCAAAGCTTTTCGCAAATAATGCTTTTTTTGGCACAAAATTTTTTAAGCAAAGAAAAACTTTGTTGTTTACACTATTTCGTTCAATGACCAAATGAGAATTAATGACAGATATTTACTATATTTTACGAAATGTTGTAAACGTGCAAAAAAGTTTTGTAAATATATAAATATTTTGTAAAAATTCATAATAATTTTATTTATTCTACAAAAAATATTAATGAATAAATCTAAAATATTTGTAAAATATACAAACGAAATCGTTAAATAAAAAAATTTTTGTATGTTTACTAAATGGTATTTGGTAATATTACGATATTTTTGTACATTATACAAACATTTTTTCAGATGAATGGGGGAATATTTAGTTGATCTCTTATTTTTAAGTAAATGAATGTTCTTTTAGTTTGACTCTAGATCATAAATTAATATCACTTTCTGTTTAAATTATTTTCAAATCAAAGAAAGATGACACAATTTTTACAAGTAAATTACAAAGAATAAAAATATATTTGAAAGAATTCGATAAGACCAGCAATACAGAATACGTATTTTCGGCTTTCGCTACAAAGCCATCATCAGTGTATTTCGTCTTGTGTGGGCTAATATTTTAATGTTGTCTATTTATGTGACCGCTGGAAGAAAATCGAGTTTCGTATCAACAACTCAACTTAGACTAACATCAACGAAATTTAACAATGCTATTTTTATCCTTTGTTATTATTACTCTATTTTGCTTTGAACCTTAATTCTTAAGATATCTCAGCTGATTCTATTCAACTCTGTGTATGATAACCACAGATTTTTGAATTACAACGAACCGTTAAATTTAAATTTAAATGTATATATTATTTAAATTATATTTTTGCACCGTGTTTTCATTAAACTTTATTTGTATAATTTACGAAATTCTTAAATTTAATCAATTTTTTACCATCAAATTAGTACAAACATTTTGTAGTATTACAATTTTTTTGTACTTTATACTAAAAATAATTTACAAAATCGTGTTTGTATTATTTACGAAATTTGTAAATTTATGAAATTTGTTGTATACAAAATATTTGTGATATAAACCAAAGGTTTATATATTGTACGAAAAAATATTTACGAAAAATATTTTCGTATTTTTAAGCATGGATTATTATGAGTGCAATAACCACGTGCAATGACCAAAAGTAGAGAATTAAAAATAACGGTAACGGTATTTTACGGATAACGCTATTTCGTTTATTTCGGTAACGGTATTTTAAAGTTATCGATATTTCATTTATTTCGGTATCGGTATTTTAAGGATAACGGTGTTTCAGTTATTTCGGTAACGGTATTTTAAGGAAAACGGTATCCCGGGTATTTCGGTAACGGTATTTTAGGGGTAACGGTAGTCAGTTGAAAGGGTTTTGAATCGATAACGGTATTTTAACGGTATTGCCTGCCAACCCTGATTTAAATTATAAAGTCATGCTAAATCATACTTGGAAATTTCTCATTTGGCATTGAAATTTAAATGGCATTACTTGATCTCAATGACAATGCCAAAAAATTTCATTACCATTCAATGCCAATGAATTTTTTTTTCAATTGGCATTGATAAAAACAATGGTAATGAAATGTACAAATAATTGAAGAAAAAAGCATTGTATACAAAAAAAAAATTGTTTTATAAAAAAGGAAATTAAGAAAAAATATAAAATTTTAGAGCTATATACATAATAAATATTCGCTATTTTATCAAGTTATATCTAGTATACTGCTGTTCACTCTTCTTTTAACACTGGTTAGTCTAGATTGATCAGCCTCTAGTAATGTAAACTTGAAGAAATATCGAATATAAGACAAGGAATTTTTAATTTTTTTCCTTAATATGTTCTTTTATTAAAACATGAAAATAAATGCTTTTTTCATCAATTATAATTGGGCATTTAGACATTGAACAATTCCAGTTGAAAAAGCTTTCATTGGCATTGATCAATTGGAATGCCAAAAAATTTCATTGGCATTGGTCAATTGTAATGCCAATGAAATCGTCAATTAATTGGTCCATTCAATTAACTAGTCCCAAGTATGTGCTTAATAAAGGTTCACAATGCATATTTTTTTTAAAGTCGGAAAAATTTTTTTTATTCATTCACAGTGATATTTTTCCGAAAATTATGAAAGGTGTTATTCTGTAATTTTCCTAGTGGGGCGTTTTTTGCCAAAACTTTTTGCTAAATATTAGTAGACTGAAAAAAACTCAAAAAACTTGTAGCGAAATTTAAATTTACTTAATTTATGTGCTGAAAATTTAAATATAGAAATTGTGTAGAGTTGTTGTTTTTCTTTTTCCGTTATGTGTACTACATCCAGAAAAGCTGCGACATCTACATTTGTTCATCTGGTTGTCGTCCACGCTATAATTGCGGTTATCAGCACAATTTTTGTAGCAAAATAAATAAGTAAAACATTAGTTCAAAATTAATTTAGTTTTAAAAAAATATAACTTAAACTCTTGCTGAAAACGGAATTTCAGCAAAAAAAATTGCTGAAAACTAGTAAACTTGATATACAAGGCGTTTTACTAATTTTTCTACTAACTTATTTTTTTGAGTGTTTA
This sequence comes from Leucophora obtusa, assembly GCA_949987735.1. Lineage (NCBI taxonomy): Eukaryota > Metazoa > Arthropoda > Insecta > Diptera > Anthomyiidae > Leucophora > Leucophora obtusa. Next base: position 93,975,182 of record OX465296.1, read on the forward strand.
ATAGACTTTGGAAGGCAGACCACGAATATGGCACTAGATTTTAAAGTTAGCTATAGTTTAGGAAATATTTGTAAAAAGTTTTTGTAGAAAAATTAAATTTTTTAATAAACTTTTTGCAAAAAAATATAAAATTGAAAAATATTGACTTTTTTAATACCTAAAAATGTAGCGTCTGTGACAAATCTTCAATTAAAACCATTCACAGATAAAAACCATTCACAAATGTAAAACATATATTTTCTAATCAATTTCAACCAAGGTTGGTTACGGTTATCGGTAAAATACCGTTTCAAATTGAATACCGTTACCAATACCTCTAAAAAAAATTACAAATACAGTTATCGTCACCGATACCGTTATTTTTATGGGTAATTACCGGTATTTTACCGGTATTTATTAATTTATGTAAAAATACGATTTTTTTAAACCTTTTTTGTAATAATCTTCAGTTTTTTTTTCTAAAAAAAAATTTATGTATAATTTAGTTGTTAAAACCATGGATGGTAACCGAAACGATGCGATTATCGGTAAGGGTAGCGCCATTTGAGATTATTTCGGTAACGGTATTTTAAGGGTAACGCTATTTCATTTATTTCGGTGTCGGTATTTTAAGGATAACGGTTTTTCAGTTGTTTCGGTAACGGTATTTTAAGGATAACGGTATTTTTATTACTTCGGTAACGGTATTTTAATGTTAGCGATATTTCAGTTATTTTGGTAACGGTATTTTAGGGATAACGGTAGTCAGTTATTTCGATGCATTCCGGAATTTTTGTTACAAAAAACAAACGAGATTAATAACAAAACCAATTTACCAACTTAAAGTACGAAATTACCAAAAGCAGAAAATTAAAAATAACGGTAACGGTATTTCAGTTATTTCGGTAACGGTATTTTAAGGAATATATGTACATATATGTTAAGTTTTTACTTGTTTTTAACATAATTTGTAATACCGGTACGTACCGGTAATGCTGTTTCGATAACGGTATACCGTTACCGAAACTTTCTTAAATACCGTTACCCGTTAAATACCGTTACCCTTACCGTTATTCGTTTCGGTAACCAACATTGATTTCAACAAAGGTTTAGATAACTGAAGTGCAAATTGCTAAAAAATAACGATTTTAAAATATGCATGTTCAAAAATGTACTTTATTTGCTTTTGCCATAGTAAATGCATATAAAATTAATTTTAAATAAAAAAGATATAAAATTTGTATTTCAGATTGAATTTTCTTCAAATGTTGATGCAAAAGTTGTGATTCGTTTGATAAAATTAATTTAATGGAATATGAATTTACATCACGTGTTAAGGTTTCTCGAATCCGATTAAGGGATTTTAATAGATTTGAAAAATAGGAAAATAAGTGAAGTTTTCACTTTAATTGCAAATATATACTGAATCCAGTGTTGCCAGGTTTCTTAGGCATAAAATCGTCAAAAATTCTGGAAAATATCGTCAAAATCGTCAAAAAATAGTTCAAAATCGTCAAAATAACACTATTTGTGTTATAAGGACCCTAAAAACTTAATAAGCATTTTAAAAATTATCCTTTTTTAATCAATTCGTGCTTGTTCGATTTAACATATTTACTAAAATGTTTATAAGCATCATCGAAATTTACCATTTCCTGAAGTAGTTGCTTTAAACAAAAAGAAATACCAACAAAAATTTCAGATTTTAAAATATTTATTATGTATTTCAGAGACATTCTTCTAAAAAATTGAGATTCGTTACAGTTTTAGGTCAGAAGTTTTACACAAAAATGATCACATTTTTATTATTTTTCCTGTAAGTTTTGTACATTTCAAAATACGTATCTTAAAGAAAAATTGGCAGTTTCGCAATAAATAAAAAATTGTGATGTACTTGAACGGATTTTTACATTTTTTGAAGATATAATTTTAATTAGAATTTCAATATGAACACTTCTAAACTAAAATTCTAAAATATTTTTCAAAAATCGTACAGATTTGCTGAATACAAATTATCTGATTTTGCAGCGGTTTTTTAATTTGTTCCCACATAAATTTGCTTGCAATTCTGGATAATTCTAAAAACTAAAAATTTGAGATTTAGAATAACAGATTGGAAAAGTATCGTATTTTTGCACATTTCTCGCTATATTTCATATTAAAAAAATCGTCATTTTGAAGGAAAAAATCGTCAAATCGTCATTTGGCTATTTTAGATGGTAAAAATCGTCAAAATGACGATAAATCGTCAAAACTGGCAACACTGACTGAATCCTTTACCTATTCGAAATAAGTTAATATGGTTCTCAAAGCCCAAAGTCTATGCTTTTAAACCATATTAAAAATTATCCTTGGTTTAGACCTGTTAACTTATCTCAAACTAAACTGAGTTTAGTGCTTAACCACAGTTATGAATGTCAAATTTATATGAAAATATCTGTGGTTAAAATTTAACCATGGTTATGTTGGAAATAAGTTACTCGCCCTTAGTCAGATATATGAATAAATAAGCAATTTTAATGAAAAAAATGACTTTTTGTTAAAATTTAAATTTGCGAATATTTAAAAAACTAGAGCTAATTTTAAAATTTGGTGTTCATATTCGTGATTATCATCCTAAAATCTATCAGAATTGATATGTCGCATGCTCCATACATTTTTAGTATTGTACTGTGTAATCAATCGGTTCCGAAATTTGAGGGTATATGAACGTACATGTTCATATATGACCATATATACTCATAAATGATTCACATATATCTCCATATACCCTCAAATTTCGGATCCAAAAGTATATGGAAATATATGACATCATGTATGGTGATACATTGAAATATGCATGGACGTATATGACTGTGTATGCCCATACATGATCATATACGAGCCAATGTATGATCATGTATGTTCATATATATTTCGATTTTGACATGGGCAATCAAAATGTTTGAATATATAAATATTTTTGTAGGGGTTTGATACACGAAATTTCACATATCAAAGGGGCTGTTAGCACTGAAATCATCAGTTCGTAATTTAAGTGAAACTGTAGTATACAGACCAGTACAAGCAAATAGTAAATTTTGTGTTTAATTTTTGTTTTTATTAATTTTTTTTGTTTTTGTTCAGATATTAATATGTGATAAATTGTTGAATATTCTGAAAATGTTTTCTGTTCTTTATTGTTATTATTAAACATAAACAGAAGGTAAGATTATACATTTTATTGACCACATAAGCCGTTCGTGTTGACAACATTTTATTATATCTCTCTTCTACGTTTTGTTTTTGTAGTTAAGCGTTCTTACAAATAACACTGGGATGCTGTTTGGTTAAAAGTTTATAGCTTTTTTTAAGTAAAATTTATACATTTTCAAGTTGTTGAGAAACAGGGTTTTTTAAATATTTTTTTATAAAAAAAATTTTAAAATTTTACGTTTTTATGACTTTCTTCTCTCTGAAATAAGAAACAAAATTTACATATTTTGGTTGTTGACTTGAAACAACAACGACAGCAATAATAAAAATTCTAATAAGTGTTGTTGTGATTTACATTTTTTGTTTAGTTAACTGTTGTTCTAAACATTTTCCCACAAAGATTATAATCCAAAAATAAAATATTGAAAATAAATGGAACATCGAACCACCTCTACTGTTAGTCGCCTAACATAACGTGTTTCATTATCAAAGAAAAGGTGAATTTTCGAAATAAAAGACATTAAACAGGTGGCAACACCTACCTATCTTACGATATTAAATTTCAAAGTGGCGCATACCCATCATTGTAATAAAAAATTTTCTTACATTTTCAACATTGTATGCTGTATAATCTCTACTATAGATTCATAAAAACGCATATTGGTAATACACTGAGAGCATTTTATGGCACAAGTGTTACCGAAATTTTTTTTTCACAAAGTTAATAAAAAATTTGTTGAATTTAATGAAATACTTTAAAATTTGTATGAATTTAGTTTTTATGAAAATTATTTGTTAAGTGTATGATACTTTTATTAAACAAAATGAAAAATTAAATGAAAAAATGTTATGAAAATCTGAATTTATTTAATGAAAGAACGCTTGAAGTCTCCTGGATTGTATGAAAAACTCATTTATTTCATATTGATAATTCTCTCAGTGTATAGATTTGAGTATAAATTGCTATAGCGCCCTCAAACCAGTTTTAAGCATTTTAAAATATACAAACGTAGATACAATGTTTTTAGTTTACTACTGTTTATCGTTTTTTTTTGTTTCAAACATTTTTATTTTTATGATCTCGGTTTACCAAACTAGTTTTCGTCTTTTGTTTTTGGTCAATACTATAAAATTTATAAATAATTTTAAGTTGACATTAATTTTTCTACAGCAGTTGTGCATTTGAATAACACACAATATTTGCCGCCGATAAAATAACAACAAACAAATAAACATAAAGTTTTTTATAATTTATTTTATGTTGAAAATTTTAATTTTATTATTAATATGTTTGTAAAAATTTTAAGCTAAAAATACATAAGTACCTATGTAAACAAACATTTTTGTAATATATGTATATTTTGAAATAAATTTATCTTAGGGGTTTTTAGGAGATTTCTTTTCCCGGACGTTTTTAGCGGGATGTTTTAAGAGTTTCCCGGGATCCCGGCAATTCGCGCTTATTAGAAAATGATTAAATCCGAAATAATCTGTACTTTAAAAACTGCGTTTCTATTAAAACTCCATCCGACAAAATTCAACTTTTAGTTGCACCCATGAGAAAATCTTATATAGTCTGAAAAAAGGACTAAATGTTAAACATCCATGTTTTCCGCTTTTTTTAGATCAACTCGTTTAACCGTTTAAATCGGTTATTCAGGTAATATATTTGTATGAGAGGCCGTTCTAATTTTTAAAAACTCTCATGCGAATAATGTTAATTCGCGGTTTAAACGGTTAAACGAATTAATTAAGAAAAAGTGAAATATATCTACGTGTATTTTATTTTTAGCCCTTCTTTCAGAATATATTGGAATAATTAGTTCGTACTAACTTCTGTACACTCAGGGAATTATGTAGGTAAAATCAACTGTAAATGACAGTTAAAATAACTGCATTTGCACTTAAAAAGGTGTAGACTACATTTGCAGTTAAATTAACTGCAATATGAAGTAATTTTTAACTGTTAAAAATCAACTGACAAATGTAGTAAAAACAACTACAAATGCAATTGAAACAACATACATTCAAATTATTGTAAAACTGTACAAACAACTTGCAAATGTAGTTAAAAAACATAAATAAAATTTTTTTTTTTAATTATTAATTTAATAAAAAAAACAAATTTATGTAAACACTATTAATTTAATTTTATTCTACAATAAATTTAAAATTGAGAAATCAAAATTTACACTTAATGTCACTTTTTTTCACTATTAAGATATTGTTGTACATGTCCGTCTGTGAGGGATGAAATATGCTGTTGTTTGGCTTCCTTTTTTCTCTCCAGGTAGAAAGGGATGAGAATATAAAAGAACTGAAAGAAAATAAATACAATATTTTTTTAACATTCCCCGTAAATAAATTTATATTATAAAACTTACCTTATTATTTTAGTAATTTAATAAAAAATATATAACCTTTTCCGTATTACGCGTGCTCACTCTTTGGCGTTGTTTTATGACTAAGACAAGAGAAAACATGTTATACTCATATTCTTTCACTAGAAATTTCTAAACAAGTGATTCATACACATACTTCTGTTTGCTTCGTGTGTATGCATACACACTTGAAAATTTAAGTATTTGTAAATAAAATTCAAAATAACTGCATAAAATAAATGTTACTACAATGTAGTAATTTTTGTAGTTTGTTTAAAAAAATAACTGTCAAAAACATTGAAAAATTTTGTTCTAAGTAAATTAACTACAATTGTAGTTAAAATAACTACAACCGCATTACTACATAAATAACTGTCATGTAGTAACTGCAGAACTTTTCTGAGTGTAGGACGATGAAATAACAAATTTATTAAAAAGAAGTTTTAGAGAGAGATTTAAAAAAAATATTTTTATACGCTTCTTATGTGAAATTGTGGACCTTATTCTTTATCTGCACAAATTTTAAGTTTCAGCCATGTACCGGTATCTATAATTACATATGTGAGAAGTTTCCCACATAAAAAATGCAACTCTACCAACTACGGTGAGTGGTATAATAGGTTTGGTTTTGTTTTTTTTTTTTTCGAATTTTGTATAAATATTCCATACAAATTTAAGCATTTATAAAATTTTTAAGTAGGTATATATTTAGCTTCTTAAAATTTAAGTAGTTATAAAAATGCTACCAAGTCTTAAAAATTTTTCGCTTTCCGGCTAAGGCTTTGTACGAAAAATGCTTTTGTCCAAAGGTGACACCCAATGGTCAAATTTTATTTGTTTACAAAAAATAAAAGAAAAGTCAGGTAAGTGCGGATAGTCGTTTTTTTACAAGTAGTTATAGATATTAAATTCAATTCTGAGAGTAAAAACAATAACAGAAAGCTGAATAGGAAAGAAAACTATGAATTAGCCACACTATAAGCAAGGCCTTACGTGGGTGAGATGGCTAAGCTGTCGAACTCTAGTATAGTTACGTTTGTAATGTAGGAGTGAATGGGTTCGATTCCTGCAGCCGACACGCAGTGTTTTGATCCCATATAAAGATTGGACATAAATAGAAGGAGTGGAGACAGAGTTTTACAATTTGGTACACTGACATAGAACCCCCTAGTTAAGAAAAATTAAAATTTTTGGAAATATCGGGCCAAGGACTCGCCCACCTCCCATAGGTCCTGAAATTTAAAAATACTATATACACATTAAGATATACATAAAACTGGAAATGTTTGTGCCAATTTTTATTAAAATCGAAGCAAGGACTCTTAGTCCTGCCATATATCTTTTATCTTAAAATCTTTATAAAACCTGCAAAAATCATCCGATTCCCATAAAATTTAGTACGTGAATTGATATAAGATATATAAGGTCATGCCATATTTGTGCAAAATTTGGGTAAAATCGATTCATTAATAAAACAAGAATGCCTCATATAAAAAATGCGTTTAAATGCTTAAAACGATTTTTCTAAAAAAAAAAATTAAATAGGATTAAAATAATAGAATTAAAATAAATACTAGGTATAGGGTATGTTCAGCGAACTTATGTAAAACACTACGAGGAATATTTTTGTGGACCATTTTAACCTTCTAGCTCCCCTTTTTGAAACGGACAAAAACGACCCGTAAGTTGAAGAGTTAGAGGGTTAAAATGTTCCGCAAATATAAACAATAATACACTTTAATGGAAAATCACTGATGAAGCCTGTCCATAAAAAAGGCAGAAACTAGATCAAGTCTGATTTGCAAATTAAGAATGTGTTTATAACTTTTGAAAAAATGTTTATTCTTCTCCTTAACCTCAAACCTACTAAATTAAAATTAATAAAAATGCATATTAATTACAATATTAATTGCAGTTAGTCTATATGACGTGTTCGAAAAAACAACACTTTACTATAGGAATTGCCATGTATTTTAAGCGGAAGTAATTGTCATTTTCTATCGTTTAGTCAATTTTCGTAACAGGTAAATCGGCTTTTAATTACTGTAAATTTTCCTTAGAAGTTCCCAACGATATATGTAAAACGTAATTTAAAAAGAAAAACTTATAAAATTAAAGAAATTATAGCTTGTATTTGAAATATAAAAAAATTAATGGTAATTCCATTTAAAGTATCAATTCAAAATATGGAATCCAAAAATAATTTTTTCTATACATTTTGCTTCTATGCAGATGATCAGAAGTAATCGTCTGCAATTATTTTTATAAAAAGTTTTTCACATAAATTTTTAGAAAAGTTCGCCTAAATATTTTTATCAAAGTAGACAGCAACGGTGGGTTTCATACTCAAGCTTTAAGAGCTAACAAATAGTTAACCACAATTTTTTGTTGTTTTGTATATAATATTTTGACATTTTCTTTTGGTTAATAGTTAATTTAAAGTTAAAACTACAGTATGAGACCCACCGTAAAAATTATTAAATAGTTTTTTTCTTAATTTTAACTGGTATTTTGTGAATAGTATAGGGTTTGGGATTTCCCGGACTTTTTTATTTCCCGGGAAACGGGAATGAAAAAATTTAAATATTTTTGAACAAAATTGTTAATGAAAACCACCTATAAAGTAATTTTTGTTAAAAAAAAAAAACACTATTTCAGTACAAATTCAGTCTGTGTAGTGAGAATTCAAAGTAAAAATATCAGAATGTTGAACATTTGATTTCACATAAATTTCTGTAAGCACTGCCAAATGAATTGCATGATTCCAGCAGAAAGCACCTACTACTGGACTGTCGGAAACAAACCGTTTCAACACACTTGGCCCATTAGATAAGGTGGCCACAATGTTATTTTCAAAAGACAAATAAAACTCTTCTAGTCTTATTTCTACAATTCTTCTTATTTCATCAGCATTACATCTTCCTGATATATAAACCAACCCCAGGTTATAAAATGAATTATTTCCGTTTATACATATGTTGAAATATCTCTTTTGTGATATTCTTGTCCATTCATCTAAGATTATAGTAAATCTCCTATTGTTAGAAATATTGCTCGGTATTTCCTTTATCATGATATCTTTTACATGATTGTAGTAATTTAATATAATGTTCTTTACATCGGTTTCATTTTTTTGCAATGCCAGGTTTTTATTATTAAAACTTTCTCGAATAAACGAAGATCTAGTTATGGTGCGGATTGACTGCGGCTAATTTGGAACCATTTCAGGAAATGTTTGCCCTACCATAAAACCTTTAATGCCTATTCAGCTTACACTTTTTTCTTCGGGTACTTTGCTAATTTTAGCTGAAACGTTGTTCTTGTTGTTGTTTTCTTCAAGAGAAGTTGCATGACCATCAATTTTTTTTTTTTTTTTTGTGAACCAAATTTAGATGTCGGATAACCAAATTTAGATACCACTGTTAACCATTAGTCTTTTCTTTTCATATTTTTTAATGAAAACATTACTTATAAAATTATTGACCCTTAATATAAAGGAGTATTTTAAATTTAAAGTCGACTTTATTTTTAATCAAACGGTTTTGTTCATTTTGTGTATGAAAACCTTACAAAAATATTTATATTTTCAAATATTTTGATTGGTTAAAAATAAATTAACCAATCAGAATGCTCCAAAAATAAACCAAGTCAAGGTATACTGCCACCCAATATTTTAACTAAAGTCGACTTTACCTAAATTATACATTTGAAAAATTTAGATACTAAGGGCGATTATTTGTAAGAAACAAAGCTATTTTTTCATATTTCTTTTAAACATTTTACCAAGTTTTTAGGTTTTACTACTTAAATTTTGAAGAAGTTATGCGAAAAATCTTTATTAGTTGAAATGCTCCTAATTACTTGGCAAAGATTTTATTTCTGTGTCAAATAAATGTATTCCCTATTAAAAGATTTTAACAATGACATTTTTGTTTTGGTATTTAAAATGTTTTTTTATGACTAAAATTAAAAAATCCTATTCGAAACAAAAACAATTTAAAAAATTTAATATTTTTAAAATTTCCCGTTTTCCCGGGAAAAATATATTATTTTCCCGGGAATTCCCGGCAAACTTTTCCCGGGATTTCCCGCCCGGGAATTCCCGAACCCCAAACCCTAGAATAGTAGTTGTAGCATAAAAGCTACAACTACTGCATTATTTTAAAAATAAATAAAATAAAATTCAAAAAATTTAAATAAAATTATTTAAAGTAAAACGAAACTAAAAATATATAATTTAAAAGTACCAATATATTTTTGAATGGTATTTTTTTTAGAAAATTTTTAATTGCTAATAAAATTTTTTTCAGTTTATCGAAACCAAAAAATTATAACTACCCGAGTAAAAACAGTTACATATAGTCGTATAAAATGCTATTAAGTTATATCTGTATAAATATACTGGTTCATTCGAAAAATGGCCCGATGAAATTGTATCAGTTGTTTATCAGTTTTTATCTAATTGTATTAGTTTGGATCTGAACTAATAAAATTATACATTATTCAGATGAAATTAATTTTTGACCTGATACAATTTTACCGGTTTATATCTAATGGTATCTGTTTAGATCGTAGTTGGTACAATTTTATATAAATAAAATATATTGTATACGACATTTGCCTTATATAATTGTATCAATGTTTTAAAGCAGATTTAATTGCATCAGGTCAAAGTTCAGATATAACTATATAAGTTTGTATAGTAATGTATCTATTTGGATCTAAACTAATACCATGCGACATAAGCCCATAAAATTGTAGCAGGTTAAAAATCAGATAAAATTTCATCCGCTTAATATATAATCTAATCAGTTAAGATCTAAACTGATACAATTAAATAAAAAGTGATAACCAACTCACACAATTATATCGGGCCATTTTTCGGATGAAATGGTATATGGATCAGATTAAGTTATATATTACCATATAAAGCTCCATATTAATTTTTTTTAATAGGGTATATGACATATAATTCTTTAGAAAGTAATTCTAATATTAATTACGATTTGTCCTATGCGACGCGTCGTGTTTTAACCGTCCGACTTAACAAAAAATACAATTTAAAAGCGAGTAAAAAAGTTAGAGTCGGGCATGCGGACTATATAATACTCTACACCAGTCTGGTTAAAAGCCAACTAATGTTTGGATCCGAAATTCGAATGGGTTAAAATGGACTTGTGTCAAAATTTTCTATAAAATGATAAAAGAGAAAATCGAAAATATAGCCCATATGGGCGATAGGTACAAATATGGACCTATCTAGAATCAATAGGCTTCGTCCTTGGTACCATGTGAGGCAGCGAACAAAATTTCATTTAAATATCTTCTTATTTGAGACCTGCAGCGTGCAAACAGCAAATTTTTGGGGGACCCTTATATGGGCACCAGGTCTAAACATGGACCGATTTTTACCAAAATCAACAGTATTCGTCTCTGCGACCAATATTTTTAGGTGTTGCAAACATCAACACAAACTTATTATACCCTGTCCACGTAGTGGTGTAGGGTATAAAAATTGCCAAAGAGCAACAACATCTCTCTTGGTATCCAACTATTTATTGAATGCGAGTGAATAATGTGATAATTAATTGTGAAAAGGAAATAACAATAGGATTAAGAGAGGAAACATTCTAATTGAAAAATTGCTCATGTATTTGTGAATTCTCTTCGATTTTGACCATTTCTATATATGATTTCTAAAGGCGTGTACATTTCAAAAAAAAATACTAAAAAAAAATTGTTTTTAAAAAAAGGTAATTTTTATTGAAAAATATGGCTTTTTGCCAAATAGCTAAATTGTGATTATTTTAACGTGTATGAACCAAAAAAAAATAAAAAAATCTATAAACTATAATTTATACATTTATTGTCGCCAAAATGAATTTTATTGCGAGAATACCACTTTAAATATTTAAACAAATATTTTTGAATATTACACTTTTTGTACAAAAACGCGTGTTTTAGATTTTTTAAAAATATATAGAGCAAAACCAAGACTTTTACTCTAACTGTTTAAAAATTCTGCGCTAAACTATAGGAACACTATGTACAGAAGGGGCCCCTAATGCCCAAAAATGCAATTTTGTACATCAAGTGGGTTTTTTTTTTATTAAAAAACTGGTATGTTGCCAAATGGCTACACCATGCATTTAAGGGTTAATGGTATATTTAGACTGTAAAAAAACTAGTAGATTTTGGACATTATTAGTTTCGGAGACGGAAAATACAAAATTAATTTAGTTTTTCAATACAATTTTCATACCAACTAAACAACTGGAAAATAACTGGAGAACGGTTTGGAATTTTAACTTAAAATTGCAAGTACGATGAAGTAGAGTTTGCTGTTCGATTTTAATCGAAACCGAAACCGCGGTTTTCCAAGCCTCAAAACCGAAACCGAAAACCGACAAAAATAAGTCGGTTTTTAACAAATACTTTAACCAATTAAAATAATTAATTAAATTGCATATTATTAAAGTTTAAATTTCGAAAAGTCTCAGCTCCTATTTTACAAAATTTTGTATTTAATTGTAATGAACATTTTCTTCATTCAAAATTGCTTTAAAGAATTTTTTGGTTTTGTTATTACGGATAACATAAACTGAGGCTTATAATTTTAGAAAAAAATTGCATCAAAAAGTCAAGTGGTTTAAGATAAATAAATTTTAACTTTATATTATTTTAAACAAATTGCTAAGTTTTAAATTTAAACTCTTTAAAATACAATTTTAGTTGCCAAAAAAAGAAAAAAATTTAATTTATAAGGGGTTTCCGCGTTTATTTCTTCTGCCGGAAAGATTTCGAAATGGCATTATTGCCTTTAAATATTCGAGTGAGAAATTCAATCGAATTTGAAAAGATATCTTGGACGTATTAAACCCCAGCAGAAATTACTGCTTGCTTGGAAGCAGTTTTGTCAGGGGAAGTTGGGCACTGAAGCGATTGAATTATTGATGATATCATGCCTGATTTCTGTTCGAGATAGCTCGCGTGAAAGCACTTGTTTCGAGATCCAAAAAGGCATGAATTCACAGCATTTAATTAGTGCTCCTGTTTTTCTTTTAAAATGTCGATAATTCATGCCTTCTCGGAAGTGCAATTTATAAAGCTTTTCAACTATTTAAAATCGTGCCTTCTCAAAAGCACAATATTCCTGAATATTTTTCCGTGAAGAGAAAATGCTTTTTTTTTAGAAAAACCTCTTATTTTCATTAAAATAACTTTTTTCCGTATTTTAAAAAATTTTGATAAACCGCAAAAATATTTAAGCAATCAAAATGTATTGCTCATTTCATGCCTTTTTGAAAAGCACAGCAAAAAGCGATGTAAACAATTAATCAACTTAGGCCTTTCATTAGTGCTGTTTACGAAGCTATACATTTCTAGAAGCGGTAAAAGTAGCAGTAAGCAAGCAGTAATCGTTTTTACTGCTTCCACATTTTTGCTGGGACTATTTAATTTATATGCATATTTAATTATCATGTATTTAGTTAGAATATTTTTATATTTAATTATTTTAAAACAATTCTATTAATATCACAAGAAAATCGAAAAATAGCCGAAACCGCGGTTTTTATAATTTTGAAAAACCGAAACCGCGGTTTCCAAATTTTTCGGTTTTTAGCAAACTCCACGATGAAGTAATTACACCTTTTCTTATATTCGAAAGATTAAATTATTTCTTTTGTTAAAAATAATTTATTAAATAAATCCGTAATTTTTACCCATTTTGTCAGTTGTTTTAAAATTTTTGTAGCAAGAATTTTTCAGTTAGTTTTACGTTATTGTTAGTTGTTTTTAATATATTTTATCGTTATTTTTGACCTTTGACTGTCATTTTGAGTGTATATTCTGAATGACAATTGATTTGTTCTGATATACAGGAAGCTCCTGGGAACCGTTGCTCCAAACAATGAATTCAAATTTGCTACTAAGCTACTAGTAATGTAGTTTCAGATTTATTTATTGGGTCATATGAATAAAACTTTGCAATTACTTCGAAGTAATTACTTTGGGGTAGGAATGGCTTTTAACTCCAAATTTACCAATTGGCTGGCTGGTAGAATAGCATGAAATGTAAACGAAAATTGAAAAAATCTAGTCTAGTCCCAAGCAGACAAGTTTTGTCAATGGCTCATATGAATAAACAATAGATATTACTAATAGGGGGAAATACAGGGTTTTTTAAGCAATTACTTCACAAATCTAGTCTGCTTGGGAGTAGACTAGAAATTTTATTTTTTAATTTTCGTTTATATTTCATGCTATTCTACCAGCCAATTGGTAAATTTGGAGTTAAAAGCCATTCCTAAGCCCAAAGTAATTACTTCGAAGTAATTGCTAAGTTTTATTCATATGACCCATTGTCTCACTTAAAACACAGTGATAAATAGGTCAAGGAATTCCATGCAAATGCATGTTTTTTCTCGATAGTCCAAAACTAATATGTACTAAATATTTATCCGTATCATCAAATTTAGAACAAAATGGCATCGATTTGTAGTTGCATATTTTTGCAAATTTTGTCAAAAATGCATATTTTTGCATATTTTGACTTTAAATGCATATTTGGTGCCTTTTTAATGCATATTTTGTGCTTTTTAATACATATTTGTGCATATTTTTCATTTTTAGGAGCATTTTTTATTTTGTAAAAAAATATCAAAAATTGGTAAGTTTTCATATTTTGATTCAATCAAAATAAACATTCTTAGATGCCTTATTGACCTATGGGAAATCTTCGAGTTCTGTGTCTGTTTGCAAAATAACTAACTTAAATATATTTAATTAAATAATTCTTCAGGCTCGCGGATTATTTAATTAAAGTTACAACAAAAAGGTCGACAAAACTCAACATATTGATTACTTTAATATATTTTTTAGTTTTAAAGTGCATTATTTTTGCAAAAATAATAATTTTTAGTGCATATTTCTTATATTTTTAATGCATATTTTCCTTGCCCTAGTGATAATTATCGAAATTTTCATAAAAATTAGAAAAAAGGCAGTTTTTCACACATAATTCCTTTTTCTAAATTTATGGCGGATACTCCGTGCCTTCCCAATATGCGATCATCATAATTTGTTTTTGAATACGATTTTAGATATAAAGGAATATTTCTAGGGCGAACGAAGGGTAGAATTCGTAAGTTAACAAAATAAGGACCATTCTACTGTATATGCTATACAGAATGTTGATGTTGTATTGTCCATCATGATTGTAAACGTAAAGGGAAATGTAATAAAATATTACGAACATGTTAAAGGATTTCGCATATCCCCTCGGATAATCTCGCGTACCACTGGTTGGAGGCTACTGGCTTAGGTAATTTTCGTAATAGGTAAACCTGTATTAAAATATATTCCTAAAATATGACTATCTTTTTTATTAGACATCACATTTTTATTTAAACAGTTGTTTTTTCACATTTTTGTTGTTGAATTTTTAATATTAAACATTATTTTTACAGTTTTTTTTTATTAGTACAAACAGAATATTTTATTGAATTTAATTTGTCGGCTATTTCTCATACATATTTTTGCTACTTTTTTTTAGAACATAAAGTTGTAAATTTAAAAATGTTAATTTCGTTCTTTTGTTTTGTTAAAAAACTTTTGATCTTTTGCCGGCCATTTGTTATATTATTTATTTAGTTGTTATTGCAATTTTGTTGAAATTATTATTTATTGTTTTTTTATTTTTTAGTGTTTTTTATATTTAGCGACGGTATTTACCCTAAACATTTATTTATCATTATGTCAATAAGTATTAACTACTATTAATTTAATAATTATTTTCAATATATTAAAGTCCTTATGCCAAAGAAAAAAAAAAATGTCAATCTTATAACACGTTTATAAAATGAATTTTATTTACTGATTTTTAAAAATTAAATGTTATATACACTCTCATAATGACAACCGATGTTTTTAAATCGAATTGATTTAGTTCCCACAATCTCGCAATTCCGTTGAGCCAACCAAATTCAGTTGTCATTCAGTTGTGACAATCGACTTAGGGGATTAATTAGGTTGTCACAACTGAAATAGGTTGGAAAAAATCGTTTATCACAACGAAATTGTTATGAGAGTGTGGTTAATTGGCGGGATATTCTTAAGTAGATATTAGGTATTTATTCGCCTTAACCTATATGCGTTAGAAGTCAAAATTGAATATAACTAATATTTTGATATTTTCATTAGCCCCTGTGATCATTTAGGGTTAAGAAATGTTGTCAATTATTACATCTAAATAACCTCCAGAAAAAGTATTTTATTATCGTTATAAATTTCTACAAGTTCTGTCAATATTTTGAAGTATAAAAATTAGTACCTACCACTAGAGTGTAAATTTTCTTGTTTTTTTTTTTTTGTTTAACATTCATTAATATAAAGAAATTAATTAAAATTGAATACAAAACCTTATATTGATATGATCCTGTAAAACACACTTACAAACACTACCTAAATGCCAATACTCATAAATTCAATGTTGCACCTTGCACAACATTTTTATTGTTTTTGGAATTTTTCATTATATAGATGTTGCAACAATAAATATTATTGATGTTTTGGACAATACAACAAACCACATTTATCCATCTACACACATTAGGTGCCATACAAAAGTTGGAGTATCACATGAAAAATTACATCTTTCCTTATCCCACTGAGATGAGAGGGATAGATAGAAATCTTATGATTTAATAGAATTAATAAAATTGACAAGATACCAAAAAATCTTCAAGAAGAGTTTCTTAGTAAAATTTTTGTAGTTTAGTGTAAAATAAAACATCCCAGCAAAAACAGACATTACCGAGTAATTAAGCGAGTAAGTAGCACACAAAGGGTTTCACTACTTACCAGGCTATTTACTCGCAACATTACTTTTGTTCGCGATGTCCAAAAATTCATGGGTGGTCATTACCCTCTCGCTTACAAAAAAAGTGCGAATAATGAGTTACCCATAGTAAAAGAATAAGCAGTTACTCACAAAGATAGAATAAGTGGTTACTCAGAAGTTAGGAAATAAGTGGTTACCCTACATTGTAAAATAGTTGGTCATATTGGCAAAATAAAACTTTTTACCTTGGAAAATTTAGTTCAAAACAAATTTATAAATAAAATGTTAATATAAAAAACTTAATCAGTACTTATTTAATCAATTACCAGTAAGTGATTACTTTGCACGAATATATAAGTACTTCTATAACTTATTATCGGTAAGTCATTATTTTGTATTTTAAAGTAATGCAAAAAGTAATGACCTATCATTACATGGTAATCCGTATAGTAATGACCTGTCATTACCATGTTTTTGCTGGGATGCTATTGTAAATAAGTATTTTTCTTTAGTATTTGGTTAATTGCAGAAAATTACAAATAACAATTGCTATGCAAAATATATTACCAGGGTAATTTTATAAAACGCAACGCCTTGCAACAATTTACCCACAAAACAAAAATAGCCCCACATTGCAAAATAATCAACTACATTTCACTGAGAAACGTTAAGCAGTTATGATAACGCAGTTGTTTGTGTAGAAAAAGTTAGTAGTTATTTCAACTGTAATTGCCGTTACGCTAATCCTTAAAAACCGTTAAAATTAAATCGCTGCACACTTAAACCTGCCGAAGTGATAATTGACATTTTTCTTTCTCTAAGGAGTATTTAATTTAATTTCTTTATTTATTACAATAACCTAACCTAAAGGCCATATCGGGTACATATTTCTAATAAAAATTTTATAAAATCAAGAATAAAAATGATAAATTTTTTCCGTTTTGCTTAACAAAATTCTAAAAAATTTAAAAATTGAGTTATGCCAAAATTACGTTTTTTTGGCCGCGTGTTTGAACGGGTTAACGTTATCCTAGAAAGTTAATTTTTTATTTGGGTAGTTAGGAATGAACCTTACATAAAAAATATTTAACAGTTACTAATTTCATATGCATTAAAATTACTTTTTTTGTAATATTGGCCAGTTTTCGCGAAACAATTATAATTGTTAACTAATAAAATTGGCAGATTTCTTTTGCGAAATACTAGTAAAATAAGAACAGCAAAAATAAAACTGTTAAATTTACATATTTTTATAAATATGTAACTGAAAATTAGAAATATACTGTAAAATCTGCAGAAATTTTTGTTAAATATTAGTACCCATGTGAAAATCGAAATATATATGAGCATACATGATCATACATTGGCTCGTATGTGATCATACATGGGCATACATAGTCATATACGTACATGCATAGTTCAATGTATGACCATACATGATCTCATATATTTCCATATACCTTTGGATCCGAAATTTGAGGGTATATGGAGGTATATGACCATATATGATCATACATGAATCATATGTGATCATATATGGTCATATATGAACATGTACGGTCATATACCCTCAAATTTCGGATCCAAAGATATATGGAAATATATGAGATCATGTATGGTCATACATTGATCTAAGCATGTACGTATATGAAAATGTATGCCCATGTATGATCACATACGAGCCAATGTATGATCATGTATGCTCATATATATTTCGATTTTCACATGGGTACTAATATTTAACATGTGTGTTCATATATATTTTGATTTTCACATGGGTAGACCAAAAATAGGAAAAAAACTGTTATATCTACAGTTTTTTGCTATTTTCAAATTTAATTTAGTTGAATGCAGTAAAGCAGTCTGTCCTGCTAAAATCAGTGGAAATATTTGGTAATAAAATAGTAAAGTTCTGATTTCAGAACGCTTGATTTTTATTTGTATTAAAAACAAAATCAAAAGGAATTTTGAAAATTTTAAATTTTTTTTGTGGTTTTTTAGTCTAGTTTTAATTAGCAAATATTTTGCTGATTTTATTTTAATTAAAATTTGGTCAAATATAACTAAAATTCTGTACATTTCAAAGCCTTGGTTCTGCTATTCCGATCTTACTTATATTTAATAACAAGAATCTGTGAATTTTAGAAGTTTTCTGCAAAGTAATTTTTGATTATATTTTAGTAGTTTTAATTAATATTTTTACAGACTTTTTCAGTTAGTGATTAAATGTTAAAGCAACAACATATTTAACCCCTAGTTTACACACTAGGTCCCTTTTCTTGGAGAAGGTCACATATCCCTATTCATATTTAGGTACTTCGTTACCTTTTAATACTAAGAAAATAATAAAACGAGTAAAAAGGTTAAAGTCGGGCATGCCGACTATACAATACCCTACACCAGTCTGGTTAAAGCCAACTAATGTTTGGATCCGAAATTCGAATGGGTTAAAATGGGGCTTGTGTCAAAATGTTGAAAATTTTAGAGAAAGTGTGATTTTGGCCAATAATTTAGATAATAGTATTAATTTTTTTTTATTATTTTAATAGGTTTAAGGTTAAGAAGAAAAAAAACACTTTTTCGCTAAAAATTATAAACACATTAATTTTCAAATCAATGTATTTCTGCCTTTTTATGTGGACATGTTTCATCAGCGATTTTTTATTAAATTCTATTATTATTGTTATTTTATTGTCCGAATGTAACTGTTTGATAACACAGTACATCAAAATAAGAAAAATTTAATGCATCGGGATTGCGACATATCATTTCTAATAGACTTTGGGACGCAGATCACGAATATGGCACTAGAATTTTAAAGTTAGCTATAGTTTAAGAAATATTTGCAAAACCGTATTTGCAGAAAAATTCAATTTTGTAATAAACTTTTTGCAAAAAAATACAAAATTAAAAGCATGAACGCTATTCTTTGCAAAATTTTAATAGGATGAAACATGCCCTTTAATTTGATATATCGCACGTTTTGACAGCTGCGATAATATTCTCTACATATGCATTTGAAGTTTAAATTTCTCTTTTTTCACGATTTCGTTAATAATTAATCTACGAGGAAAGGAATATACAATTTTTTAATTTATACCATTACTAAACATCTCATGTTACTTAATTTATCAAAAAAATTTCACACTTTATATTTTAATTTTAAGTAAAAATTGGCAAAAGCTGAAAAGGATTGATTTTTTTAATACCTAAAAATTAAGGAGTCTGTGACGAATCTGAATTTAAAAAACCGAGATAAAACCATTGGAATATGTAATACACATATTTTCTAATCAATTTCAACAAAGTTTTATGTAATTTAATTGCAAATTCCCAAAAAATAACGATTTTAAAATATGCATGTTCAAAAAAGTACTATAAACGAGCATTTTAAATTTAGTCCATTTTATTGTTAAACATACGGTTTTGTTCATTTTGTGTACGAAAACCCTACAAAAATATTAATATTTTAAAACATCAACTAAAAACTTTTCCCCCATACATTTTGATTGGTTGAAAATAAATTAACCAATCAGAATGCTCCAAAAATAAACCAAGTCAAAGCATACTGCCACCCAAAATTTTAAATGAAATCGACTTTAACAAAAATATACATTTTTGTAAATTGGCGATAAAATTTGTGTTTCAGATTGAATTTCGGAAAATGGTGATGCAAAAGTTGTGATTTTTTGACAAAAAGAATTAAGTGGAATATGAATTTACGTCATGTGCTAAGACTTTGCAAATCCGATTAAGGGACTTTATTTGATTTGCAAAATAGGAAAGTAAGTGAATTTTTCATTTGAATTGTGGGCGCTGTGGTGTAATCGTTAGCGCGTTGGACTGTTACACGTGAGGTTGCGGGTTCGAGCCCCAATCAAGGCAACATCAATTTATGAGAAATAGTTATATGTATGAGTTTTTTCTATCCCTCATACATATCGCAGCGTCCTCCTGAGGTGTTCCCATAGCACTTAACCTCACCGAAGTAAAATAATATAACAGGGCTATGAACTAAAAAGCTTCAACAAAGTTCGCCAACTCACCATCAGATGGCGCGCAACAACTGTTCTAAAATTCAACATCTCGCGCAATTACAGTGTTGCCATATTTGAAGCCCTTCATCTTTCACCACCTTTCACTTCTTCTCTATCCCCTTTCCAAAGGAAGCAACACGTTAATTAATAGGAAGAATTTCCTGAGTGTTGCTTCTCTTTATAAAAAAAAAAAAAAAAATATCCTTGATCCTTCATCTAATCAAAATAAGTTGGTATGCTTCTAAAAGCCCAAATACCTTTAAACCATATTAAAAATTATTCGTAGTTTCGACAGGTATATAAATAAATAATAAATTTTAACGAAAAAACTGACTTTTTGCTAAAAGTTAAATTTGCGAATATTTCAGAAACTAGAGGTAATTTAAAAATTTGGTGTTCACATTCGTGATACTCATCCTAAAATCTATCAGAATTGATATGTCGCATGCCCGATGCATTTTTAGTGTTGTACTGTGTAATTTTTCAACAAACCGTCGGCTGTAGGATTCGAATATGTGCCTATTCGTACATTACAAACGGAACTATACTAAGGTGCGACTGCTTAGCCACCTCACCCAAGTAAGGCCTTGAATGCAATGTAACTAATTCATAGTTTTCTTTCCTATTCTGCTTTCTGTTATTGTTTTTACTCAGAAGTGATTAACACATCAATATTCTATTTTTAGATTTTTGTTTATCTCCTAATCTCCTTCGTGTCTCCTTTCTCACAAATGTTGGCAAACTGACGAATGGTTTTTAGGTTTATGAGCAGGCAGCGTATGTACATATTGTAGAAGAGTTGTCACCGGGCAAATTTCATAATGTATTTTAGTACAGTGTTGTTTTACAGCCTTTAATTGGAAGTTGAAAAATAAGGTTAACCCTAATGATCATATACTATCATGTATGTTCCATGTATGAAAATACATGTTTTGTGTGGAAGCATATATGGGTAAATAAACAGATTACATAAGTATATATAGATTTGATACGTCTTTTTTTCTGAGTCATTTCTGAGTACACAAGGGGCTCTGTTTATGTTTTCGGAGTTCATATCTGAGTCATTAATGATCATCTTTATTTGCAGGTGATTAGAAAATTTCTAATAAAACCTTAAATAAAAACTCAAAAAGATCGACTGAACTTTTTATAACTAATAAATGAAAATACATTTCATACTTTCCATAATTTATGATGGGGACAATAGAAAATTAGTTAATAAACGGGTTTTGTGAACTGACCCAGTCAGAAATCGCCAGTGGTACAAAAAATCAAGCACTGGCATACCACTGGGTAACCACGGTATTAAAAATAAATGACTGGCAGAACACTCATTTGGGACGTTTTGCCAGCGTTTGCGAAAAGCGTTTTACCAGTATTTGTTTTACAAAAATTTCGGTGGTTTATAAAAAAACCACTGGCAAAGAATTGGCTTAGAGTGATATGCCAAGGTTTGCAACCAGTGGTTATCCAGTGCTACCTAGCCAATGCTACCAGGCGTACAAAAATCAATTCACTGGAAAACCAATAATTTTATAAAAATGCTGATGCTTCGTTAAAAAATGTTTGTAGTTGGAAGGTTCCGAGTTCAAATCCGGTTGCAAGCAAAAAATTTTTTTTGGATTTTTTTTAATTTAAAATTTTTTTTGTTTTATAAAATCAATTTTTTTGTTTGTGGGAAAGCTCCTTCAAGACCAACTTTTTTTTTTGCCCTCCCAACACTGGCATACTAGTTACAAAAAATTGTTTGCCAGTACTAGCATTTTGGCACAGCCAGTAGTTGTCCAGCTATTATCACTCATTTATGTGTTTAGCCATCAAATATTATATGTCTCGTTAGCTCAGTGGGTAGAGCAATCGTCTGCCAATCTGACGGCCTGGGTTCAAATCACGGCAGGACCAAAAAAAATACATATGAACTTTTTTTAAATTTTATTTTGGAAAATATATTTCCAGACCACCTATTTATTGGTTTTCCCAGCGTTTTGCCAACGTTTAAAAATTTTGTTCCTCCAGTGCTTTTCCGGCGCTTTTTGAACAGCCGGTCCTTTTGTCTAATGATGTTATCATTTTGGGAATGGAAAAGCACTTTTTGCCAGTACTTGTACCACCTGTTAAAGTGCTTTGCCACCGCTTTCCCGTTTGTATTTTTCTGACTGGGGAGTTCCATAAAACTTAATCTTATAAAAAAGTGACTAAACAATTATAAAGCAAAATAATCATAAAGGAATATTATAAACTTGAAGTAAGATATTTTAAAAATTCCTTAATTTTACTAAAATATATAACTTCATCAGTAACATGAACATAATTATAATGCATACATATTTATATTCAATTTTAATATTCAGCCTTACTATCAATATTTTTCAAAGGTATATTTTTGTAAAAGTCGACTTTATTTTAAAGCAAAGGTTCTGTTTTAACCGTACTATACAAAATATTTAAAATAGAACTTTTAAAATAATGCCAAACATATACATTCAAAAATTTTGTTTATTTTTATTGAAAACCAAAACAAAATATTCAAAAATAAAAAGGAAATTTGTAAAACAAATGTAAACAAAATTTGAAAATTTCAAATTTAAAACCGAATTTTAAGGTATATTTTGAATATTTTTTATGGTACGAAAATTAAAATAATAGTCGGCTTTTGTGATTTAAAATCGACTTTTTATTTTTTATAGTAAAGGTGATTATTTTTGTTAAAAAAAAATTAATATACGAGCATATAGGAAATCTAATAATGACCATATATGAACATTCACATATGGCGATATAAAGCGATTATGGCCATATACCCTCAAATTTCGGATCCGAACCCAATGCTCATATATGGCCATATATAACCATATATGAACATTTTTATCCGGGTTGTCAAACTTTTATCATAACTTTGACGATGATTTTTTATTGGTTTTTCTTAGTGCAAATGTTGTACCGTTGTGTGTTTTAAAATTAAATTTTAACAACATTGTTTTTATATAATACCAGAATACAACACCTAGCACACCTCTTGTGAACAACCTAATTATTAAAGTATCAATATATTTTACAATGACGTGTTCCTTTTTGTTTTTTCCAATGCTACTGTTCTTTTTTCCAAATTTTATTTATAGAATTTGAGTTTTTATTATAAAACATGTCTACATTCGTACATAATCGTATAAATTCTAAAAAGTACAAATTCACCATGAAAAAACAAACATCATCTTTTACCCATGCATGGTGTCTGACTGTCATTTTTGGTTACACACAAGATCAATTGATCGATGGATCGATGATTTTTATAAGACTACGAGTTGAAATAGTGTTTTGTTTATAATCTTTGACTGTTGTGCAAATTGAGAGATCCCATCAATAATGACTGGGCCAGATTTTCTATAAACAAATATTGAAATCTCAAAAAAAAAACATTGACGCGACAACTGTCAAAAATGTTCACTATATAATATGAAGAAGAAAGAGAAAAAAGAGAAATGAGTTGTAAATGTTAAGGTTTTATGATTTGTCATGAAATGTTTCAAAAAATAAAAAAATCTTTTAAAATGCGATTGAAATCTTTAATAAAAATTAATATATTTATTTTAAATGCAAAACTATATGATGATCGTATACTCTAAAGGGTTACCCAATTAAGTTACAGAACTTTAAGCTTTAAGCGAAATTCAACCGATACATTTGTGCGTATTTGTATCACTGTTGGTAAAAGTGGCACAAAAGTGCCATTTGTGGCACTATTGAATGTTCAATGGCACCTTGGCACTCTCCATAGAATTTTGGCACTTTTTAAGAAAATTTCTATATAATTTGATAAAAGGTCGATATCGATGATTTTTCATTAAAAGCCACGCCTACTTAAAAGGGGTAGAAATATTAAAAAACAAACGCTACAATAAAAATATCTACAATTTTCTGGACCACCTCCTAGTTCTTCGGGGGCAATTTAATCATTATTTTGGTCTTTAAAAATAAAAGCAACGGGCATAAAATTAAAAAAATTTAATTGATTCTATCCCAATAAACCAAACGATATCGTCACGATATCGAAACGATATCACCTAGTTGATATTTATTATCACATACAATAATCACTTGTGATAAAAAACGATAGATTTTTTGTTCTAAAATGTACCTTTCGTAACGATATCATATTTCCAAGAAATTATGATACCTTTTTCGCTATCGAAATTCCCGGGAATAACGAAAGTAAAATCGCCAAAATCTGGTCCAGCATCGAAACACTATCGTTATTCCAGGCGATTTCAATATCGAAAATTATATCATATATGATATCAAAACCGGAATTCTTTTAAAATGAGATGAAATGAAGTCATAATGAAAAATTGATAATGAAATCGTCATATTCATAAGAAAAGTCGAACTCTCCCAGATTTTGAAACCAAACGAAGTCAAAATTGCAAGATTTTATAAATTTTAATTGTTTCTGAAAAGTGTTTGAATTTTTTTAAATAATGAATATTTTGAAGTATACTTTATCATAAAACCTTATCGAAAACGATATTATAATCTTATTGGAATATGATATCGTTTTCGGATATTTAAAGTGATAGCTATTTCGCTATCGTAACGTACTTTGGTTTATTGGGATTGTATTGACCGTCACTGTATATATATATACAGTACACAAAGAAAAAATTTGGACACATTATATATTAAAATGAAACGAGCTGTAATCAATATAAAAGACAAAAAACGAAAAAAGATATTGAAAAGCATAAAATTACTGTTAATTTTACCCAGGTGTATGGCATCATAAAAAAAAATAAGTTATAAAAACATCGTATTCACTAGATGGCACTTTATTAAAAAACTGACAATTTTCAGCAGTTTTTGAGATTTTAAATATAGGCTCAACTGATACTAATTTTAGCGCCCTCTACCGGTGAGTAGTGTAAGTTTTGATTTTCTATCTCTATAATTAATATTCTCTGATTTTACGTACAATGTGCTTATGTTGTTTTAAAAAGAAATTCAAATAACATGGTTGTTATTTGAATTTCACTTTGAAAATTCAAAGTGTCCAACTTTTTTCTTTGTACACTGTATATATAAAATATGTATGTAAATTTTTTTTGGAATTCTTATCTTAAAATAACGTAAGTTTAGTGCTTTACTATAGTTAAGAAAGGCAAATTTATATGAAAATATTTGTGGTAATGTTAAACTCGGGTTACTTTTTAGATAAGTTGACCGCCTTTTTTATTTTTTTTTGTCTTTTTATTCTTAAAGTAACTAAATGTATAAATATTTGAAATAAAAGCTGAACACATTTTTTTTTAACATTAAATGTTGCTTAATTTTTTGGCACTTTTAAAGCTTTTTTGGCACTTTTTTGGCATCATTTAGGCACCAAACGAAAATTCTCAAGTACCATCACTGATTTGTATGACTTGCAAGCTACAAATCGTCGGCTTGCCTGCAAGAAGTCCTATGTGTTTTAAATAGATTTTCAGGAGAGCGAAAAAACTGTTAAAAAATAACCTTTTAAGATATTTTATTGACATCATATGCCTTAATGATGATTTTAGTAAATGAGGTCGTGAATTATTAAGGCATATGATGCCAATAAAATATCTTAAGAGGTTATTTTTTAAAAGTTTTCTCGCTTTCCTGAAAATCTATTAAAAAACACATAGGACTTCTTGCAGGCAAGCCGACAAAATCTAATAACACAATATAAAAATTTAAATGGCAACACGCAGGAAGAAAAACATAGTTGATTATGATTGGGGAAACATAATTATCATAGTATTTTTCTAGTGATATTATTTATTAATCTTATTGATCACATTATGATGACTGATGACAATTTGATCATTATTTGGAATCATACTATGATCATTTCCCTGAATTAAGTTAATACAATTTAATATTGAATGGTTAGATCGATGTTTTCAACGACCTCATCATATAAATATTCCGTAATTGCTCTAGTGTAGTTACAGAGAGGAAACATAATGTGCTGGTAACCAAATTTATTGCCAATCGAATATATCGGTTGTGGGAACCGAATTCCGAATTCCGGCAACAGTTATTTCCTTTGGCAACACAGTTTCTCATAATTTTAATTCAATTTTATTTTTAGATCGAATGAATTTAGTTTTTACCAAATAGAGTGGAGAAGTGAAAGGTGGTGAAATGTGAAGGGGTTCAAATATAGTAACACTGTAATTGCGCGAGATGTTGAATCAAACATATTGCTTGTCAATTTCAGTTGAACAAGATGTCGTCATCAAGGAAACAACTAAAAATGCTCGCCTCTGTGGGTTGTTTCCGCACTGCAGGCTGTTCGAAAACACTTTATTTTTTTCTTCACATCTTCCACAGACATTTTCATCTCAGTAGAAATTGATTCATAGCTCTTAATTATACCCTACACCACTATGTGGTCAGGGTATTATAAGTTTGTGCTGATGTTTGTAACACCAAAAAATATTGGTCGTAGACCCACCTTATAGTATACCGATCGGTTCAGAATTTTTTTTTATTTCGATTTAACGATGTCCGTCTGTCCGTCCGTCCGTCCGTCTGTCTGTCTGTCCATGCAATCTTGTGCGCACTCTACAGGTCGCAAATATTAAGATATTTTGATGAAATTTGGTACGCAGACCTATGTTGGCCCAAGGACGAACAAGTTTGATTTTGGTGAACATCGGTCCATGTTTAGACCTAGTGCCCATATAAGGGTCCTACCAAAATTATACTGTTTATACGCTGCAGGTCGCAAATATTAAGTTATTTTGATGAAATTTGGTACACAGACCTATATTGGCCCAGTAACGCAGCCTTTTGATTTTGGTGAATATCGGTCCATGTTTAGAACTAGTGCCCATATAAGGGTCCCCCTAAAATTGGCTTGGTTACAAACTGTAGGTCGCAAATATTAGGATATTTTAATGCAATTTGGTGCGCTGACTCACATTATAGAAAATTTTGACACGAGCCCCATTTTAACCCATTCGAATTTCGGATCCAAACATTAGTTGGCTTTTACCCAGACTGGTGTAGGGTATTGTATAGTCGGCATGCCCGACTTTAACCTTTTTACTCGTTTTTAAATCATTTCGTCGATATACAAAACTATTCATATTCCATTGAACTTCATGGCTTCTATATAAATAGATTTGTAAATCGCAACACATCAAGTTTTCAATTTTTTAAAGTGTGGGTGTGTTAGTGAAAAAGTGTGAGTGTATTGAAACTTGAAAGGCAAAAATTGAACGTGTAATCCTTATGTTAGAACAATTTCTGTGCGCCATCTGATAAAGAGTTAGCGAACTTTGTTGAAGCTTTTATATTTCATAGCCCTGTTATATTGTTTTACTTCGGTTGGGTTTAGTGCTATGGGAACACCGAAGGAGGATGCTGTGATATGTATGAGGGATAGAAAAAACTCATATTATTATTTTTTATATATTGATGATGCCTTGTGTGGGGATCAACCCATAACCGTATGTGTAACAGTCCAACGCGTTACAGCGCTCACAAATAAATTTAATCGCTACAAATTCAATAGATTTTAATCATTCGATTCGAAGAACCGCAGCCACATAAACACTTTTTATATATTCATTAGGGTGCCCTTAAAAATAGATTCGTCATTACACCCCCCAGTTTTATTGGAAATTGTCCCAAATGGCAGAAATCGATTTTATTTTTTTTTTGGAAAACTTGAACCCGTGCCGAAAGTTGGACGAAAATGGCCCATTTTGGAGAAAAGTGTATTATTATTAAAAATTCCCAAAATTCGAAATTTAGAAAAAAATTATTTTTTATTACATTTATTCATTTAATATAGTCAAAATGATTCAGACATGGAATTTTAACTTCATCGAAATTTTTTATAATAAAGAGTTGTTTTTTCAAACGCGTAGTATAGACCAAATACAATTAATATTGTCATTAATATGTATTTTTATTAATTCTAATTTAGTAGGTTTGAGGTTAAGAAGAAGAATAAACCTTCCTCAAAAGTTATAAACACATTAAATTTGCAAATCAGACTAGGCTCTTTATGGACAGACTTCATCAGTGATCTTCCATTAAATCGTATTATTGTATATATTTTTATTGTCAGATTGTCTCTGTATGAAACAAAGTCAGAAAAACACAAACGGAAAAGCGATGGCAAGGCACTTTAATTGGTGGAACAAGTATTGGGAAAAAATGCTTTCCCATTCCCTAAATGATAACAGCCGGTAACATTTTTTGGAACCGGCAACCTCTGAATATATTTAAAAACAGACATTTGTACTACCGGTTCAATGGAACCGGTTCTGGAACTGATACTTAAAAGTCGAAACGTAAGGTTTCACTATCGCAGGACCAGTTTGCAATTAAAGTAATTGCAATCAAATCGATTGCATTCAAAATCGTAAATTGAAATCATGAAATCAATTTACGATTTTGAATGCAATCAAAAAATTAGCAATCGTTAACGCAAAATCATGTGATTACAATTAAATCGATTGCAATCTTTAACAGCTCTGACTAGTAGTAACTGTCAAAATTTTTTTTAGTGATGTAATATTGTTTGTTAGATTTTTTTATTACCTAACGGTAGAATTAAGATGAAAATATTAATAACATTTTTACCAAGCATCGATTCCATGAAAAATGTGTGACAAAACTTCGTGGAATGGTATGCCAGAAAACATTTTACTTAATTTTTATAGTTTAATCGCGCCATGTAGTTGTGGTATAATCAGTTCGTATTTGAACTGTGACGCTTTGTACGCACATAAAGGGTTAAAATATTTTCAAAAATTTAATTTTTTAATAAAAAAAATTCAAGTTTTTAAAATTTTTCGTTATGTCAGACATGTGTTTACAATTATTTTTTGGCAATCCTGATTGCTCTAATTTTTATGCAAGTTGGAAGAGAGTTGCTTATTAAGGGGGGTAAATAATGTAACAACAGAATTTTAAGGGGCATATTCAAACGGTTGTCAAAAATTCAAGTAACAATATTTTTACTATGTTATTTTTTTATTTGAAATATACGTTATTCTAGTATTTTCAAAAAATATTAATTTTAAATTTCTCCAACCAAAATCGCCAGGGTTGCCACTTTGTTATTAGCCTTTTTTGAAAATGGCAAAATCGGCTGCCAGTGTGCAGCCTTCATTAATTATTGGAAATTAAAAATGTAAAGTGATTCTTAATACCAGATAAATTATCTAGACCTTATCGTGGCCTGATTTGTAGTTCTTTAATTTTTTTTAACAAAGTTGCCACACAAACTTGAAAAGTCCAAAAAAGGCAAGAAAAAAACAATTTTACTTGGGAATATAAAATTTATTTGACTGAAATTCAAAAAAAAGGGCCACAATAAGGAGTACAGTTTTTTGTTGACTACGAAAGAAAAAAACGGATCGAAATTGGTTAACCCACCTTGGCCGTACAGTGGCAGCCGATTCTGAAACAGCGGAATTTTAAAAAACCGTGTATGGACAAAATTTATATCTCGTAATTTTTTACATGTGGGATGAATCGGTTGATAGGTATTTGACATATTAAACCTAATAATCTTAATATTATTTTGTAAAAATGCTATAATTTTGTACATTTTTTAATTTATTTCGTATTTTTCCCCATTTTTATTTATATTGATTACTTTTATAACTTATATTAAGCCATCAGCACCTGTCCCATATAACGTGTCTTCAACATCCATCAAGGAATCGTCATCTGAAAACTGCGTGCAAGTCTTACATCTTTTAATGTAGTTTTTATCTTTTTATTCTGCCCTGTTATAAGATATACGATTTCTAATAAAAACAAGTTAATAAAAATGGAAACAAAACGTGATACACACAAATTTACCACATTGGTATTACCTGGGACTAAAACATATTTTACAAAAAAACATGTAGAAATTTAATTTCTTCGAATTTTTTTTTGAAATTTTCTTAGCATATAGAGGAAAGTATGCTCCATCCAAATAAAATATAAAAAAAATTCGAAAACCAAATTTTTCCTAGAGTCGATACCCCCCTTAATTTGCTCAGTATACATATGGACGGAAAAATGTATACTTCCAGAAATATTTTCTCATGTGTCTCTATGCAAATCAACATATCACTTTTATTAAGTCTGACTTCCTTATAGTTTTACATAGTATTCAAAATTCGTTTTATTCAAATGATTATATGGCAACGCTGGAAAGACAATCTTCATAATTTTGAAGTGATGATTTGATCTGGCTTTAGGTCAAATATTTAAAAAAATAACAAAAAATTCGCTTTCTATTTTCATAATTTTTATATTTACATCTTCATTTTAATCCAATGTGTCAGGGATATTTAAATAAGAATGATAAACAAAAGTTTAAAAACATTTCTGTGTGTTGGCTATTTTTTTGAACTAAAAAATAAAACTGATGAAATAAGTTGTGTTTAAAGAAAAGAAATAAAGTAATTAATAATAATTACATAAGTGAATAAATATTTTATAATTAAAGGGATTAAATGTGCTAAAATCCCAAACGTATTTAACATGTGAAAAATTAAATAGTGAAAAATAATCTGTTGTAGGCATGTCCCTTTCCGGATTTCATTCTTGCCTAAGGAAATCGTCAGGGGACGATGTTTTTAGAATTTCTGGAAATATTAGTTAAGTTAAATTACAAACTCAATGAGAATTTCTTGTTCTCGTCTAGGAGCGTTATTAAACATTTAAAATATCAAAGAAAAAACTAAAATAACAACAAAAAATTTACCACAATTTACTTTGTCATCTTCCTATATAATTTATTTTTATCCGTCTGATTTCTTTGGCGTTCTTTTTTGACGAAAGACTCTAGAGAAAAAGAGTTGTTCTCATATTATTTCACAGCACAGAAATTTCTAAAGAATATTGTTGCAAAACCCTTGACCAAAGCTTCCCAGAATGACCCATACTGACCATATTGAAAATTGTTATTTTTGCGGTAGTTTTCAAAAAATTCGAAATATCTACATAAAAGAAATGCAATTTAAATGCAGTAGTTTTTCTAGGTTGATAAAAATACAACTTTCCTAGATATTGAAATATTGAAAACAACCGCTTTATTACCCAAATAATTGACATGTGGTAACTGCAGAACTTTTCTGGGTACATGTTACTTTTATGCATAGAATAATAACTTTAATTTGACATGCTTCTGTGGACAAAAATCAATTGACAATCTCTAATTTGCAAATCGATTGAATAAGAAATTATTGAATTTAGTGATTGGCTTAACCGATTGGAAGAAATAGAGTGAAATCATCTGTTGCAAATTATTTATACTGATTAAATTCATATGATTGTACTCACAGCAATTGGTTTCAATTAAATTTATTGTTAACTAATATACATACATTAATGAAAGGGTTTAAAATTTCTTTGAAAATTTTGCAAGTTTCATAGAAATTTAAATTCCGAATTTAGTCTGCTCTCACCCTGTTTATAAAATTCCTTTAAAGCTCTGGCCACAATAGTTGGCTTGCAATAGTTTTTTGTAAATAAGAAATAATAACAAATGTCTTCAATATCATAAAATCTGTGTTCTTTCAATAAGGATATAATGCAACATACAAATTCAATCATTATTTTTGGATAACCCTGTAATTACTACACTGACATCCCAGAAACGTAAATAAATAAATACCGTGAGAATGCCATGGGCTGTATTAATAAAATAATAAAATATTTCTTCTAAAAATTTTAAGCTTTTAAACACTGTATGTGTGTAAAATACAACTGAAGTCCCACAATAATTTTAACACTTGATTTACATGACTTTAAAAAAATGTGTTTTTGGTCATATAATTTAAAACTCCAGTGAAATGATCTTAAAATCTATAAGTACAAATTAAAATGCTCATATCATAAATATCGCATAATTAAAAATTGTGTATTTTATACAAAATTTCGAATTGATTCGGCAGGCTTTAAATCACAAAAAACAAAATGGTATTGTAATAACAATTTTAGTTTCCTAAAACCAGAGCAGAATTGGTTTAACCGTTTGGTAATCAATTAGACACTGAGGTCAAAGTTTACATTAATTATGTTTCTGATATTTTTAAAATTTAATTTAGAATAAGAGATTTATGATGAATGGGGGAATATTTAGTTGATCTCTTATTTTTAAGTAAATGAATGTTTTTTTAGTTTGACTCTAGATCATAAATTAATACCACTTTCTTTTTAAATTATTTTCAAATCAAAGAAAGATGATAAAAAAAACACAAACAAAGGGGAAAGGAATCCATAAACCAAACAAAAACAAATATCGAAAAAGCTCAGAAACTTCCTCGATTAAATTAAGTAGTCATTATTATGTGCAAGTTAGCAGAAAAAATTAATAACTGAAGGTCAAAAATAGTTAGACATATTCGGAGATATTTTTATAATGGTACATGTAAATTGTCTATTTTTCTCTGAAATTGTAAGAAAAATGAATTAAAGAAACGAAAAATTTGGTAATTTTTTACCCTACTTTGTAACCCCTAAACATAAAATTGGACCGATACAAAAAAAATCGTGTACATTAGATTTTCTCCTCTGTGACATATCTGAATCTCATTGAGATCGGAGAGACCGCTTTGGGATTCGTTCCTTGTTAGGAGCAATAAGCAATAATACAAATATAGCTTCATCATACAACCTGCCTTGATTGAATTTTTGGAATGGACAAAATAAAGTATCACTAAAATGTGCCTCGAGTTCTGCATTGCTTGAATTTGCTGTGATGTTAAATTTTATATAAAACGAGTAAAAAGGTTAAAGTCGGGCATGCCGACTATACAATACCCTACACCAGTCTGGTGTATTGTCTGGATCCGAAATTCGAATGGGTTAAAATGGGGCTTGTGTCAAAATTTTCTATAATGTGAGTCAGCGCACCAAATTTCATTAAAATATCTTAATATTTGCGACCTGCAGTTTGTAACCAAGCCAATTTTGGGGGACCCTTATATGGGCACTAGTTCTAAACATGAACCGATGTTCATCAAAATCAATAGGCTTCGTCCTTGGGCCAACATAGGTCTATGTACCAAATTTCATCAAAATATCTTAATATTTACGACCTGCAGCGTATAAACAGTATAATTTTGGTAGGACCCTTATATGGGCACTAGGTCTAAACATGGACCGATGTTCACCAAAATCAATAGGCTGCGTTATTGGGCCAATATAGGTCTGTGTACCAAATTTCATCAAAATATCTTAATATTTACGACCTGCAGCGTATAAACAGTATAATTTTGGTAGGACCCTTATATGGGCACTAGGTCTAAACATGGACCGATGTTCACCAAAATCAATAGGCTGCGTTATTGGGCCAATATAGGTCTGTGTACCAAATTTCATCAAAATATCTTAATATTTACGACCTGCAGCGTATAAACAGTATAATTTTGGTAGGACCCTTATATGGGCACTAGTTCTAAACATGGACCGATGTTCATCAAAATCAATAGGCTTCGTCCTTGGGCCAACATAGGTCTATGTACCAAATTTCATCAAAATATCTTAATATTTACGACCTGCAGCGTATAAACAGTATAATTTTGGTAGGACCCTTATATGAGCACTAGGTCTAAACATGTACCGATGTTCACCAAAATCAATAGGCTGCATTATTGGGCTAACATAGGTCTGTGTACCAAATTTCGTCAAAATATCTTAATATTTACGACCTGCAGCGTATAAACAATATAATTTTGGTAGGACCCTTATATGGGCACTAGGTCTAAACATGGACCGATGTTCACCAAAATCAAATTTGTTCGTCCTTGGTCCAACATAGGTCTGCATTCCAAATTTCATCAAAATATCTTAATATTTGCGACCTGTAGAGTGCGCACAAGATTGCATGGACAGACAGACAGACGGACGGACGGACAGACGGACATCGTTAAATCGAAATAAAAAAAAATTCTGAACCGATCGGTATACTATAAGGTGGGTCTACGACCAATATTTTTTGGTGTTACAAACATCAGCACAAACTTATAATACCCTGACCACATAGTGGTGTAGGGTATAATAAGTTATAATCTATTTAAGGTGCAGGTCTGAAATAATAATAATTATAATTTCTAAAAAGTGTCGCGAAGAACTGAAGTAAAGATGTTTTGTAGATATCGCCAAAACCTTTTCTATATATAGCCATTTTTTTGGGTGCAGCAACGATATATATTATAAGCAGGGCAAGTTTTTTTTTTTGGCATGCGCCATAAAATTCCATTTTTACCATTTTTCCACTTATTTTGTAAAATTGCCATTTTCACAAATCCTTGTCTAAAAAAGCCATTTTGTCTATTTTTTAAGGATGTTCATTCAAAAATAGTATAAAATGTTGTAAAAGCTAAACGTTTGTATATAATTTTTGGAGAAATGTACGAAACGAAATATTTTTTTAATAGCTATGTTTGTGCGGCAAGCTGTCAACGTTGAGAGTTAACACTAAGTGTTGGCTAATGCCAAATTTATATGGGAATGATATAAGCCAACGTTGGTAACTTGTCGCACAAACACAGCTAATGTCGGTTAAAATTGAAATTTTGAATTTTTTTTAGCAACGAAAATTTCAATCTTAAAAATCATACTAATTTACTCCGATTGCATATTAGCAGTTCAAATGTAAATTTTTTCTAATTTAGTAGGTTTGAGGTTAAGAAGAAGAATAAACCTTCCTCAAAAGTTATAAACACATTAAATTTGCAAGTCAGACTAGATCTAATTTCTGCCTTTTTATGGACAGGCTTCTTCAGTGATCTTCCATTAAATTGTATTATTGTTTATATTTTTATTGTCAGATTCTCTCTATATGAAGAATTTCAGAAGTGATCAAACAGACATATACAAACATTCTACTTCAGATTTTCTCTGTTTATCTTCTTATTTCCTCCGTGTCACCTTTTCACAAATATTGCCACATTGACGTATGGTTTTTACGTACAAGTGCAGGCAAATTGTGTATATTGGAGACGGACAGCCAATAGGGCATTTTTATCTTTTATAGTAAAGTGTTGTTTTTTCAAACGCGTCATTATTGTATTTTTGTTAAAAAAATTCAGAGTGACACTTAAGTCGACTACTATACTTCAAAATTTTTGGATTAAGCGTGCCATTTTCGCCTTTTTTGTGCCAATTTTACTGTTTTTTCGTGACATTTTGCATGCCAAATTTCAACTTTTTTTGTGCCATTTTAAACTTGCCCTGATTATAAGTTAATGTGAATTAATATAAACTGTAAATACATTTTTACAAACCCGCGAGTGTAAAAGAATATATAACACTTCCCAGCAGTGTTGCCAACTCTTGAAGGCAGGAAAGCACCGTGAGCATTATGAAAACGGGTAAAAAGCGTAAAAATTTACCGAAAATCACGATATTAATTTTTTTTTTAAATTTAAATCAAGAATTTAAAAACTTTGAAAAATCGTGTAAAAAAATGTTCAAAAAATAACCAAAAAAGGGGCAAAAAAGAACCAAACTAATATTTAAAAATTTTGAAGTTTAAATGTAACGAAGTTGCTATTTAAAATTGTACTACAAACATTGTGCAAAACTGTATTTCTTGTATAGTTCGTATTATTTTTTAAATTTTGACAGAAAATTCAATAAAAATTTAAGAAAACGAGAACAAATACCAAAAACACAAACTGTACAAAAAGCACTGCCAGAATTATGAGAAAGTACCGTAAAAACCCGCTTTTTTAAACGGGTATTTGTAAAAAATCACCGGGTACTGGAAGGTAAAAAGCACCAAAAAATACCCGAAAAGCACTGAAATGGCAACACTGCTTCCCAGGATACAAAAAATGAGTTGATTCGTAAAATGTTGTCTTGTTTTTCCATTCGTAAACATATTTTTAAGAGGTTATTTGCAGTTGCAAATTTAAAAAATTAAAATTTTACGAAAGTAAATAGCCTCATATTAAGGAAAAAATTCATATTAATCCAATCAATATTCACGGAATTAAATATACTTTGTAGACAAACACAAAAACTAAAACGGTGTTATGTTTCCCCATAATAACTTAGTTTTGAAATTTTAAAATTGTTTCAATTAGACCTACTTTTTGCAAGTTTTAATAGTCACTGATACAAAAATTAGAAAAACTACTGAGCTAGGACTGGGAAAACTAGTATTCTGGTACCTTTTTCGTGTTTTTAACCCTTAAATGCATGGTGTAGCCATTTGTCAATATACATGTGTTTAATAAAAAAAAATCCACTTGGTGTACAAAACTGCATTTTTGGGCATTGGGCCCCTTCTGTACAAAGTGTTCTTATAGTTTAGCTCAGATTTTTTTAACAAAAAAATCTTGGTTTTGCTTCATATGTTTGTTAAAAATCTAAAACACGCGTTTTTTTTTACAAAAAGTGTAATATTCAAAAATGTTTGTTTAAATATTTAAAGTGGTATTCTCGCAATAAAATTAATTTTGGAGACAATAAATATATAATTCATAGTTTATATATTTTTTTTTTCATACACGTTAAAATAATCAAAATTTAGCTATTTGGCAAAAAAACATATTTTTCAATAAAAATAACCTTTTTTAAATAAAGTTTTTTTTTGGTATTTTTCTTTAAATGTACACTTTAGAAATAATATATAAAAATATGGTTAAAATTGAAGAGATCATGTATTTAAGGGTTAAATCGGAGAAGTATCGCAATACTTTTGCGACCTTACTTTTTAACAATAGTTGTATTTTCGCTCATACCTAGCAATGTTAAGTATTTAAATCAAATCTAGTACGTTTAACCGACTAAAGTATAAAAATATTATAAACAGCCAATGTTTATAATAACTGCGGTATAATCGAATGTCCGTCAGCAAAACTTTTTAGCAGAAATGGGCTAAAATCATTACTATTACATTTTCATTACCATTACTTGATGTAATGGTAATGGAGCTTTTTTCATCATTACCATTTTTTAATGCAATGGCAATGAAAAAAAGAAAACATTACCATTGCGTTAAAAAATGGTAATGAATATTTTTCTTAATTTTCAATTCTTTTGAAAGTTAAAATGAAGTTTTTTTTAATTTTCATTACTTTTACCTAATGTTTACACAGTATGAAACACACATTTGTTTTTCATTACTTGCCGTTTTTGTCAAAGTTTTTTATTTGAAAAACATGAGGTTTAGAAATTAGTAAAAGCAATTTTTAGTTTTATTTTAGTATATAATGTGTCCCACTTTTTTTTGTGCACTGTATATAACTCATGATTAATAAAATACTTACTAAAAATGAATTTATAATTTTATTTAAAAAAAAAATTGTTTTTATGTGGTTTAACTTTAAACACAGCTGTGGTAAACATACGCATTTTTGGGGTATTTTTACGCGTTTTTTGTGGATTACGCATATTATGCGTGCAATTACACGTAAAACGTGCTTTTCTACGTACAAATTTAGTAAATTAATACTCTAGTTTTAAAATTTCGTTTAATTTTTACTCACTTTCAATATAAAATTACTCATTATTTATATACTAACTTAAACATAATGTGCGTATTTTTTTTTATAATTACACGCATAGAGTAAAATTACCCAATTTATAGTAGGAGTAAAGTTTCCTACTATAAGTTGGGTAAATTTCAATAGAATTTAATTAGAGTGTAGTACAAGCCATCATTATAAAAAAGGACCGGCTTTTACTTTTTAGGGACTTCATTCAAACTAGAATTCACTCTTCGAAGCTCTGGGCAATGGTTACATTACTTTACATAATTTCAGAAACGGTATTTAAGCGAGTTTGTTTGGTAAATTATAAAAAATTTGTTTACTGGGTTACATCGTATATATTTCGCTGTGCATGTAGATGAGTACGCAACTTAACAAGGAGTACGTATATGAAAAGTACATGTAAATATATTCACATCGTAAAAAGTAAAAGGTGTCAAGTTTTACGATTATTTTTCTTTTTATTAAATTTAATAATATTTGAATATATAAAAGTCCTATAAACTTTCGACGTTAATTTAAAAAGAAAAAAAAAATAGTTATGTATGTTAAAGTTATAATCGTTTTAAAATTTCAAAGACCAGCGACTGGAATTTGTCGATCTTAACATAGGTAAATACAAATTGTATTACATATCTAAAAATTGATAATTTTTCGACCATTATTTCCAAGTTTCTCAAGATTTTATAATAAGTATGGAAGATGTTACAATATTCGCCAAATCAGTATTTAATTATATTCGAATACAATTCTGGATATCTGTAAAATTTATTAAATATTGCCGACCTTCTAGTTAAAAAAAACAGCAGTAGGAAGTTTCTAAATTTACAGTTTAGATACATATTAGGGGTTTTGATATAAAGTCGTAAATTCCTTGTAAACCTTGTATAAATACAAGTCACGTATGACTTGTCTGTCATGTATGGAGTTTGGCATTAAACTCATTAACATACCAGGTTTACACCGTTTACGAGTAGAAAACGAGTTTATGTAAAACCCCTATTAATATTGTCGATAATTTTGTTTTTATTTCCTAAATTGATTGTGATTTTTAAATTTATGTTTTAAATAAATTAATTTCCTATTGACTGTTGTAGATCTTCTTTTTACATAATTTAATGTATTTTTTTTTTATCTTTGTTTAAAACATTTTGTAAATAATTCAAGAGTGGATTCCACTAAAAATCTCTCATTATCAAACAGAAGCCGCAACAATTTGTGACCTAAAGAAGATTTATAGGTTTTTATGTAAAATCTGAATTAAAAAAAAAAAAATTTGTTTAAAATTCAGTTTTCTTTAAGACCAGGTTAGAGGGTAGTTTTAGTCAACTTACTAATATGACACCTTTGATTGATCAATAATATTGAACGTGTAAGTTTGCCTTAAAAATGTTCAAAGGAAAATAAAACAAGTATTCGTAAACTAATTTTTTTATACCCTTCACTGTGTTACTAGCAAAATAAAAACTAAGCAAAACATTAAAGTCGTACATGTCGACTATATGAAACCCAACACCCACGACTTCAGTCTATTCCGAGAAGCGAATCGAATTCCGATAAGGACCTTCTATTAACGGTGCAATAAATACCCGATTAAAAAAGATGATATGGTGACATATCTAATTTGATAGAATACTATAACTAATCAGATTCCATCTAATTCGAAAAATGGTACATACGATTGTATCTATGTGGATAAAATTGGATTTAATAAGTACAGCTGAAACACATCGATTGCTCACCGAAGCTTATCCTAAATATGTTCCATCGATTTCAACGTGCGATAGATGGATTGTGGGGTTCAAAAGTGGTGAAGGAAAGCAAAGACCGCCCAGGTCAGCCGGACTTGGGGCCAGAACTGTCCCATCTATTATGTGCTGCTGAAATCCGGCCAGACGATCACAGGGGACCTGAACGCTCTGTCTGGAATACGCTTCACTTCAGAACAGGGTATCACAAATTTGCTTTATTCGTCCTTGGGCTAAAAAAATGAGCAGGTCTTTTGGCGAGGAATTCATATGTTGCCAGAAAGATGGGAAAAGATCATAGCGATCCAATACTTTGAATAATTGTACCAACGTTTCACAATAAACGTCCTAAATTGCCAAAAAATACCGCATTTTATACACCCAATAAATTCCATGGGCGAGATCTGATGAAATATGACAACATAAGTAGAAAGATATATTAAGATATGAGGTCATGTAAAATTTGTTCCAAAGACGAAAACTATGTCTTATTATATATAGTGCTATACAAAGCAATTTATAACGAGGTATATTTGTATTAAATAATATAAAATAATATAGAACCGGTTTTACTCGGGTATAGTTAAATATTCAATTATAAGTAATAAAAAGTGGGTCTCGTTCAAGAGAAATTCTTAAATATTGGCTCTACAGTTTCCGAGATAAATCCAAATAGCGATCACGAACTAATGAGGTTTTTTAATTTTTTATGGTCTTAAATTCTGCACGTCGGAGTTTTAGCTTTCCAGAGGTACATCTCGAGTTCTACTTACCGATTTGGAACGACTTACCCTACTAGAAGAAAAATATATGACTTTTAATATTATATACACTCTAATTAAATTCTGTTGAAATTTACCCAACTTATAGTAGGAAACTGAACTCCTACTATAAATTGGGTAAATTTACTCTATGTGCGTAATTGAAAAAAAATACGCACATTGTGTTTAAGTTGGTGCGCAAATAATTTGTAATTTTACATTGAAAGTGCGTAAAAATTAAATGAATTTTTAAAATTAGTGTGTTAATTTACTAAATTTGTGTGTAAAAAAGCACGTTTCACGTGTAAATGTACGCATAAAATGCGTAAAAATCCACAAAAAATGCGCAAAAATCCACAGAAAGTGCGTAAAAATAAAATATAATGCGTACATTTACAACAGGTGTGCTAACCCAACAATTTTTTAAATAAAATAACAAATTAATTTTTAGTACGTATTTAATTAATAATAATATCCGAGTCATTCTCTCATAATCGTTTATGTCCAAATTAGTCGTTTTGGGATCTTAAGGCATTTGTATAAAATTCATATAAAAATTTGTTATAACTATTGAATGGGTGCGATGACTCCTGCTCAACAAAATGCCTTCTTTGAAAGGGGGGGCAGTAACCATCAACAATAATGGGAGAAAACGCCTTAATGAAGATATGGCCTACGCAGGAACAACTGAGTGCAATAACTCCTGCTCAACAAAGTCAGTATTCATTGAGTACTGCCTAACTTGCAAAGAAAGCATTTTGTTGAGCAGGAGTCATTGCACTCAGTTGTTCCTGCATAGGCCATATCTCTCTTAAGGCATTTTCTCCCGTTATTGTTGACGGTTACTGCCTCCCTTTCAAAGAAGGCATTTTGTTGAGCAGGAGTCATCGCACCCAGTTGTTTTACCTAGGCCGTATCTCTCTTACGAAGTTTTCTCCCGTTATTGTTGACGGTTGTTGGTTAACTGCCTCCTTTGCAAAGAAGGTATTTTGTTGAGCAGGAGTTATTGCACCCGGTAGTTCCTGCGTAGGCCGTGTCTCTCTTACGGCGTTTTCAATTTTGAAATGAGGTTTAGACTACCACATGTGTTAATAATAATTACCAAAAACAATTTCATGCTTATGTTGCTATTTCCAGACTCTAATGTGTTTGTGGAAATGTTGTAATTCACAAAAAATAATCCGTTTTCGCTTTTTCTTTTCTTTTTATTATTTATAATTTTTTTTCAATTTTTTCCAATTTCAAATGTCAGAGTATTTATTACTATTATTGGATAGTATATTTACCAACTTTGTGCGTAAAAATTTTATTTAACAAAACAATAGTAATTTTAGGCACAATGTGTTTATTTATAAGCACATAATGTCTAAAAATACTTTGTGTGTGTATTATTGCGTATGAAAGTGTGTACAAAAAAAGTTTACGCATTTTTTGTTTATATTTACCGAATTTTCGTAAAATTAAACAAAATTTTACCCATTTTATAGTAGTAAATTTACAAACATTTTTTAGAGTGTATATATAACATATATAAAATGAGAACATGTAATTGTATCAAATGAGATCGTATTATTATCATATTAGATCTAATTTGGCAAACTTATATCTAATTTGATGGAACATGATATGGTTTTATACAATTTTATCCGGATTTTGTCCTCATCCAAAAGTATCAAATATAATATAGTCATATCCAACTAGATATAACGGTATATAATTCGATACAATTATACATAATTATATGAGGCATATGTAACTATATATAGGTCTATATATAATTGAATATTGTAATATGTTTTTTTGTTTTTTTTTAAAGAGAAGCAACAATCGGGAAATTCTTCCTATTAATTAACGTGTTGCTTCCTTTGGAAAGGAGATAGAGAAGAAGTGAAAGGTGGTGAAAGATAAAGGGCTTGAAATGTGGCAACACTGTAATTGCGCGAGGTGATGAATCTTAGAACAGTTGTTGCTCGCCATCTGACGAAGAGTTGGCGGACTTTGTTGAAGCTTTTTAGTTCATAGCCCTGTTATATTATTTTACTTCGGTGTGGTAAAGTGCTATGGGCACACCGAAGGAGGACGTTGCGATATGTATGAGGGATAGAAAAAACTCATACATATTATTTTTCATAAATTGATGTTGCCTTGGTTAGGGCTCGAACCCGCAACCTTACGTGTAACAGTCCAACGCGCTAACCATTACACCACGGCGCCCACAAATTGCAAATTGTTGCACTATATGATGTGCAATATATAAAAAATAAAAAAAATTTAAAAAATAAGAAAAATAAGAAGATAATTCAAAAATCGCTTAAATTAACTATTATACATTAAAATTTTTGGATCAAATGTGTCATTTTTGCCTTTTTCGTGCTATTTTGCGTGCCAATTTAAACTTTTTTTGTGCCATTTTAAACTTGCCCTGGTCATTACCATTTCAACACTGCGGTCATGCTTGTTTATATATCGACTTATGTTGTATTTATACAACCCTAAAAACCCTGTTCATGACATTATTTAAATAGTTTTAAAATCTACAAAATATATAAAACTCTTTTTAAGTGATTTATGATTGACTTTATTTTCAAAATTTAAATTAAGTTATGTAAAAATTGCGACTTAGGCCCGTTAACTTACCTCAATTTATGCCCTGGTTAAGACCTCTACTAGCCTTAACCACTGGTAAACATATTTTTTGAATAACTTATCTAAATTTTAACCAAGCATTTCTTCTAACCAATGCTAAAATTTAACCATAGAAATTTCTGTGGTTAAAAAACTTCACCAAGGTTATTTTAGAACAATTCACCCTACATAAGATATTTTAATAAATTAAACATGTAATGATGATTATTAAAAAATATCTAAAGCGAAGCTTTAACCAAACTTTAACTAAGAATCGTTTATGATAAATATATGTAAGTATTTTCGATGTGCGTTTCCCCACTTTACCAAAACTTAAAAAAAATGCATCAGTACTTAAAATCGTCCACAAATTTTTGCTATTTAGGATTTAGGCTTCTGCGATAGCTTACGGATATTGGCCTCATGTAAAAAATTATTAAAAATTTATCTTTTTATGGGTTCAAGGAGTCAAAATCTGCATTGAGTAATTAAAACCAAAAATGGTGACCAATATTGGAACAATTTGACACGAAATACACACCTCTACAAAATGAAAAGTCGCTGCTGTTAGAAGCTTGATACATACTTTTAGTATTTTACTTGCGGATTCCAAATCTCAAATCACAGCGATTATTTTTCTACTCACTTGGAGTAGAAAAATAAATTGCATTAATTTAATAATCTATCACAAAATTTCCACTGTTTTTTTTTATTTTGTAATTTTATGCGCGAATCTTTCCGCGGCTGTCTCGATTAGCACGAAATACTTATATTAATAGTTCAAATAATACAATTTTATTTTATAGACTTACCAAATGGATTTAATTAAATCACCTCGCGTAGTATGCAAAAAGAAACAATCCTTTTATCGTAATTAGCGACCGCGAATTTTAAAAAAAACGACGTGGTCGAATGTATTATTTTTTTTATGACCAGAAACACACAAAAAACTGCGAGAAAAACCTTTAATTTTCCCGTATTGAAAAAAAATTTTTTGTTATTAATTTTTGTTTTTCCTTTTGTTTTTATTCTGACATTTCATACTAAGGTTAACTATCCAGTGTTTAAATATTGATAAGTTGTTATGCTTAAATTAACTATACTCAAAAAAATAAGTTAGTAAAAAATTAGTAAAACGTCTTGTATATCAAGTGTACTAGTTTTCAGAAATTTTTTTGCTGAAATTCCGTTTTCAGCAAAAATTTTAGTTATATGTTTTTAGCACTAAACTAATTTTAAACTAATGTTTTACTAATTTATTTTGCTAAAATTGTGCTTCATAGCGTGGACGACAACCAGATAGACAAGATGTAGATGTCGCAGCTTGTCTGGAAACGGAAATGATAAAAAAAGAAAAACAACTCTACACATATTCTATATTTAAATTTTCAGCAAATAAATTAACTAAAGTAAAATTTCGCTACAAGTTTTTTGAGTTTTTTTCAGTCGACTAATATTCAGCAAAAAGTTTAGTGATTTTAGCAAGGATTTTTTTCATTTGCAGCCGACTAAATGTTAGCAAAACTTTTGCTGAAGATTACTATTTTTTTGGTAAAAATCAGCTCGCTGATTTTCAGCAAACCTTTTGCTGAATTTACCAACTTTTTTGCAAGCACGCTCCTGACTAAGAATTTGCTGACACAGCAACATTTTTTGCTGACTTTACTGACCTTTTT
Source organism: Leucophora obtusa (assembly GCA_949987735.1). Taxonomy (NCBI): domain Eukaryota; kingdom Metazoa; phylum Arthropoda; class Insecta; order Diptera; family Anthomyiidae; genus Leucophora; species Leucophora obtusa. Next base: position 94,019,913 of record OX465296.1, read on the forward strand.
TTGTGTGTAGACTGAAAAAAAATCAAAAAACTTGTAGCGAAATTTTACTTTAGTTAATTTATTTGCTGAAAATTTAAATATAGAAATTGTGTAGAGTTGTTTTTCTTTTTATCATTTCGGTTGTCTGTACTACATCCAGACAAGCTGCGACATCTACATTTGTATATCTGGTTGTTGTCCACGCTATAAATGCGGTTATCAGCACAATTTTTGTAGCAAAATAAATTAGTAAAACATTAGTTCAAAATTAGTTTAATGCTAAAAAAATATAACTAAAACTTTTGCTGAAAACGGAATTTCAACAAAAAAAATTGCTGAAAACTAGTACACTTGATATACAAGACGTTTTACGAATTTTTCTACTAATTTATTTTTTTGAGTGTAGGGATAAATATTTAGTATTGGCTAATAAGCTAATGGGCCTAAAACAGAAAAAAATATTTGGAAAATTGCCAAAAATACATTTACGATCTGGCGTACATTTCCAATATTAACACAGCTAATTGAGAGTCTCTAATTCTAAAATCAGGTAAAAATTTGTCGCTAGGACTCACAGGATAACCCCAGGATACATTTTACAAATATCTCTCTAACTCAAAAAGATTTTCTTGAAATTAAACACAGATTTAATACTTAGAGATAGTAGTAAGCAGAACTAATTTCGTCAAAATTCATTGATGTTTAGTGCCAAATTCGCCAAATTTCGTAATTTTCAAAAAGCGGAAATCGCCATAACTTTTGAAATAACAACAATTGATCAGCAATTTTCGGTACGTAATTTTATTTTATTGATAGTGTTATTTACAGTAAAAACCGAAATTATTTGACTACTGGGTTTCAAGATACATTTTTAACCTTTGTTGTGCTATATCGCCTAAATAAAGCGATAAATTAAAATTTTAATATTTGTTCCAAAGTAGATTTTCAGCACCAAATATATGGTTTAAATATTATTGTAATCCGAGGAAAGAGCATTAGAGGGTTAACTACCCAGATTTTAAATATTGATAAGTTATTATGGTTAAATTTTCCTAAAATTTAAAAGTTAACTGCTCGAGATAAGTTAATAGGCCTTAATAAATGTATTCTGGGATAAAAAAGTTAAAAAAGACTAAACCAAAATGTTTGAAACAAATAATAAACATTTAAATTTAATATGTAAATTGGGATTCACATTTCTTAAAAAAAAAGTAAGAATATTTTATCTATTCATCTACAAATATATAAATATGTATGATGGTATATGTGTAAATATGTATATTAAGTAATTTATGTAGATGAAATCATTTCTTTTATTCAATTCACAGTTATAATTTGTTCTTTTTTGTTGTTTTTTACAGACTGAGCTGCGTTCCTGCGCAGCGTGTGGGGAACCAATCTCAGATAGATTCTATCTAGAGGTTGGAGGCTGTTCATGGCATGCCAACTGTCTTAGATGCTGCATGTGTATGTGTCCCTTGGATCGTCAACAATCTTGTTTTATACGAGAAAGACAAGTTTACTGTAAGGCTGATTATAGCAAGTAAGTTGATTTCCTTATCTAACATGAAAAAAATAAAAATCAACCTTGAGAGAAATTGTAAATGAAGTGATTCTCAAACCTGAACGGCTACACTGAAAACTATCGGAAGGGATGTACATAAGTGTTTTAAGGCGTATCCTTAATTTTTGTATTATATGAACTTTTAACCCTCTATTTCCTACTACTAATAGATATCATTTACTAAAAAAGCTTTTTCAATTATAATTAATTAAAAAGAAAGGAACTCATCGACGACATCAGCGACCAGCATGTGTATTCAGGTGTCATATAAAAAATATTTCCCACACTCTATTAAATAAATAAAAATTCTCAATTTACTCATACATACGTAGCGTATAGTAGTACTACTCGTACCATTTTACAAATGTAATTGTAATGTTACATCGTGTATCGTTTCGTTTCGACAACTTTCGAAACATTTATGTATTTTTCAACATTTTCTGTTTTTTTTAATCTGTAACGCAAATAAAAAAAAATATCATCGATTCGAAAATCTAATATTCAATTCAATTGACAAAATATTTACTTACGATGAAGGTGATGATAATGGTGATGGTGACAATGATGAGGTTATATGTATATGTTGATATGAATTGTAAAAGAGAAAATATTCGATTGCTTTATGTTCGAGTATCTAAAGTACAAAAATAAACAAACTGCAATGAAAATATAATATTTAACCCTTTAGTGCTGCAGTTTTCACCGCGAATTAAAACCATTACAATTTTCATGCGAGTATAATAAAAAATTAAGATTATGGTATTGCTGTCGAATGAAATCGCAATATAAACCACTATGACAAACGATACTCGTATCTTGTGATTTGCGATATCAGTTATTTCTCCCATATCTAATTAATTTTTGAAAAGCTAATTTAAAATGGAGATGAGAAAACTCAATAATACATGAGAAGCGCCGGCAGAAATTCTACTCTAAACCCAACAACAGATATGGTTTGCTATTCTTTACGAAGCTCAAGCATGTGGAAATATATAATGAATGTGAAACTCCATATGGACATCTCTTGTGATTATGGCGAAGTCGTATCACAGATTACAGACCAGTCATTTTTCTGTGGACGGTGAATCTTGCGAGATGATACGAGAGTAGCTCTGGTGAAGTCCCAAATTGATACCACACCGAGTCACAGGAAATTTTTGCTGATGAACCAAGTTTGAATGCCATGGCAGTATCGTGAATATACTGGAAACACGAAGAAGTCATCCCGATAGATTCTCCGAAATTTAATTGAAGCTGGAAAGGTGGTGAGTGTAAGTTTCAATATTGGAAACTGAGAGTCTATCGCCTTCAATGAAATTACAACACGGAATGAAGATTATTTTACATGAAGCCAAAAAGGTGCAAATTCAACTTGAGAAACAAAAGGCAATGCGTCGATGATAACGTTGCAGATCTTTCTGCAGAAATAACCTAGATTTATATTGCTCTGTCTGGCAATGAAGAAATTCACCCAGAACCATATTCCCTGAATGTGAACCGGCGCGATTTCTGTTTGCTTAAAAAAAATATTTGAGAGGAAAAGTCCTCAGTTGCAATAAGGAGATAATAAATGCTGTCAGTAACGAAATTGAAAAACTCCAGAAACACGATTTTGAGGACTGTTTTGAAAAGTGGATTTGCCGACTTAATAACTAAATTGAATAGAATTTATGTTTAGAAAATAAAAATTTGTGCTCAATGAGGGCATAAAACTAATCAACAAACCTTCTGCGAGTTTGGTTTTGATACATGCCCTTATTCCAAATCCGGCTTCATAATTTTTGGAACGCCTAGGTTAAAGTAAAAAGGGCTAATCCAGGTTTACTGTTTATTACAGATAAATATATCGCCAAATTTTAAGTGACAAAAATAATTGTTAAAATAAAGTTTTGATTTCAGCAACACTTTTAATCGATTCAATTAAATTTTTTGTTGATATGACAAATTTCTAATTTTTTTTTAATCAAACTTGTTTGTTTGAACTCAACAAGTCCTTTGCTGACTCGGTCATTGTCATCAATTCCAGTCAGTGAACTAGTTCCTTCAAAACGTTCTTTTTTTGTTTTGAGCTATGAGCGAACTGCGTGCCGTAAACTAATTTATTCGTCTCACAACTTTTTTACACACTATTCACCTTTTACATATATTTTCAATGTGGTTGCTTTAACTAATAGAAAAAAGTCCGTAAAAAATTTAGTTAAAACTACTAAAAATTAGTTAAAAATGATTCTGCAGGAAAAATCTGCAAAATTAGCAGATTATTTTTGCTATATATTAGTAATATACGAACAGCAAAAATAAAACTGTTAAATGTAAAGAATTATAGTTATAATTAAGCTAACATCTTTTAATGTAAAATAGCAAATTAACCTGCTAAGATTAGCAAAAAATTTTCCTAAATAATTAGTAGCCTAAAAAATCATCAAAAAATTTAAAACTTTCAAAGTTTTCTTTAAGATTTTTTTTAAATAAAAATAAAAATCGAGCCTTTTGAAAACTGTATTTTACAATTTTTTAGCAAATATTTCTGCTGATTTTAGCAGAACAGACTGCTATTTGAATTCAACTAAATTTAGCTTAAAAATAGAAAAAATTTTGTAGATATAACAGTTTATTTTCGCTATTTTTAGTCCTCTAATATTTAGCAAAATTTTCTGCAGATTTTACAGTACAATTTGCTATTTTCAATTAACTAAAAGTTAACTTAAATATAACTAAAACTCTGTAAATTTAACAGTTTTAATTTTGCTGTTCTTATTTTACTAGTATGTAGTTAAAAAAATCTGCTATTTTTAAAAGTTTTTTCTGCAGCATAATTTTTTAAACTAATTTTTAGTAACTTTTTCTTCTATTTTCAAAGATTTATTTCTATCATCTAAAGGCATCAGATAATCTGCAACTTTATTAAGTTGGTGTGTGTAATGGTTAGCGCGTTGGACTGTTACACATAAAGTTGCGAGTTCGATCCACAGCAATCGCAAAATCAATTTGTAAAAATAATACAACATGTATGATTTTTCTATCCCTCACACATACGAGTATCGTAGCGTCCATCTTCGGTGTTCCCATAGCACTTACCCCTCCGAAGTAAAATAATATAACAGGGCTGTGAAAGAATCAGCTTCAACGAAGTTCGCCAACTCAGTATTTGAAGTCCTTATTCTTTCACCACCTTTCATCTCTTTTCTTCCACTTTCCAAGGAAAGCAACCCGTTAATTTTAATAGAAAAAATTTCTTGGGGTTTTGCATATTTTATGATTTTTATTGCATATTTTTCAATAAATTGAATATTTTTGCACATATATTTGCAAACCTTAACGCAGTAGGTACTTAACTAGTAGGAAAACATCAAGTTGTCATCTACTTATAAATTTGTGGTAGGCTAACTTATCACTGCCCTGATAATAATAGTCATCCTGCTAAAATCAACAGAAATATATGATAAAAAATAGTAGGCTACTATTTTCACAAAAATAGACTTTTATGCTCTTAAAGCAAATTAAAATTTTTATGTGTTTTTTACTCTACTAATATTCAGCGAAATTTGTAACTGATTTTAACAGAGTAAATTTTTGTTTCAATTAATTAAAATTTAGCTCAAATACAACTAAAATTCTGTATATTTAACAGCTTTATTTTTGCTATTCTTATCTTACTAATATTTAGCAAAGAAAATCTGTTTATTTCAGCAGGTTTTTAAGCAAGGTAATATTTAACTAATTTTTAGCAGCTTTAGCAAACCTTTTTACATGCTGTTTTCTATTAGTTTACTCAATCTGATCAACCATCCCACTTTTGACAGGATTATACCGCTTTTTAAAGACTTGTGCCGCCTTGAATTTTTATCCTGCTTTTACAGCAAATAATTCCGCCTTATCCCATTTTTTGAATATGATATTAAATTTTTGAATAAGGTTTTCATAACTTATTTTTTCTAGAGTTCCCAGCCAGCAAACGAAACCAAAAATGAGTCCGAGAAGTGCTCAAAATATACATATTATTAAACTTTCAGTTGTATGAAAGTGGTGCCTCCAAAAGAGTGCGTCTTTTGATTGAATAATTTTGGACTTACTGAAAGTATCCAAATTTTCTGGCAGTCTTGTGATTGAATTTTTAAAATTTAAGAATTAATTTAATGCAATCAGAGAGGTTAATTTAATTTATAAATTTTCGATACAAAAATGTTATAGACATATGAGTTTTAAATTTCATTTACATTCAGATTTTCTATAAGAATTATATTTTTCCACATTTTATATTAAAATTCCGTTTGTCATGTAATTCATGTTACACATTTCAATAACTACCCAGGAAAATTTTCTGTTCCAAAGAATCGGTTGTACAATAGCTGCTTTTCATTCACAACCCCTTCTACTGTCGATTCTAACATCGATTCTTTTTGTTTGAAATTGTCCCAAAAGCAACCCCTTCTATAGCTCCAAAGTGGAACCGGTTGCTCTAGAATCAGTTCTGGAACTAGTTCTGGAACTGATTCTACGTCACCCACACCTTCCATATAGGATCCCCGGAACACCCATTCTACAACTGGTTCCACCGCAACCGATTCCATGGAACTGGTTCCGGAACCAGTTCCGGGGATCCTATATGGAAGGTGTGGGTGACGTAGAATCAGTTCCAGAACTAGTTCCAGAACTGATTCTAGAGCAACCGGTTCCACTTTGGAGCTATAGAAGGGGTTGCTTTTGGGACAATTTCAAACAAAAAGAATCGGTGTTAGAATCGACAGTAGAAGGGGTTGTGAATGAAAAGTAGCTATTCTACAACCGATTCTTTGGAACAGAAAATTTTCCTGGGTAAGACAATTGATCAAAATCCATAAAGTAAATTTTTAAAATATTTGAGAAATTGGAGAAAACGTTAAACTAAATTTTTTTAAATAACGAAAACTATATTTTTGAAGTTTAATTCGGCAAAGTTGTTTGACTTCAGATTCGTATTAAGGAGGGAAAAATATTTTAAAAACATTTAATGAGTCGACCTATATTTTTAAATATATTTTTATAAAAAATGTAAAAAGTCATTAAAATATAAAAGATTTTGATGTACTTCTCCGCAATTTGGACCCAAAAAGTATTTCCCTGGGTAAGGGGATAAAAAAAGAAAGACCCACAACTCGAAGGCTATTCAATGGACATTTTTTGGCTTTAGATCCGGGCTTAGGAAACCAAAATACTCAAAAAAAAGGTTTTAGCAGAAGGCTGTATAAAAAATTCATTTAGTCGATTATTGTATTAATTGGTGCGGCCCTCAGTAAGATTGTGAAATCCCAAATTTGGCCCTTCAAGCCATTTATGTGCCCATACCTGTTATATGTTATAAATAATGCAGAATGTAAGTGGGTGTCATTACTGGTAGTCCAAAAAATAATGATATGTCATTACCGTTTCTACACTGGGACTATCAGTAAAATAAAATCACACACCAAAATTGGTTGATCCAGTGTTGTTATTTCAAAAGTTATAGCGATTTTCGCTTTTTGAAAGTTACGAAATTTGGCGAATTTAGCACTAAACGTCAATAAATTTTGACGAAATTAGTTCTGCTTACTACTACTTCTGAGTACATAATTTGTGTTTAATTTCAAAAAAAACTCTGTCGTCTAGTTTTTGAATTAGAGAGATAGAAAGACGTATCCTGACGTTATTCTGTAAGTCCTGGAGGAAAAATTGAAACTTATTTTACAAGTAGAAACTCTAAACTAACTTTGTTATTATCGATCATGTATGTCAAATCGTAAATGAATTTTTCACGATTTTTTAAATAATTTTTTCTGTTTAAAAAAGCTGATTTTTTTATATTTACAAAATTTTTACTTTACTGCCTTCTCGCTGGAAAGTCTTTCCTTATAAAAACAAAGTTTGAAGGCAAAAATGATTTTATGTCTTCTATTGATATACAGTATAACTCGCTTAAGACGCACTGCGGGGGACTAGATTAATAAGTTAGTCGTAAGCAAGGTTCGTATTAACCGGGGTAAAATTTATTTCAAATGCTCTAATTAAATATCCACAAAATATTTAAATTTCCTTGAATTTACTTTAAAAATTTTACAATTTTTTCATTTAGTTTCCTAAATATATTGCTTGCAATATAATTAAGAAAATATGTCTGTGTGTTCGGTTTAAAATTTGTCAGAAAACACAAAAAAGTATAAAAAAAATTGTCGAATTTTGTAAAGTTCGTATTAAAAGTGGAAAATTATATAGAAATTTGTTTGTGGGACCATCACAAACAGTTCGTTTTAAGCGAGTTCGTATTAACCGATGTTTTTTATATTGAAATTGTAGCCAAAACCTCGGGACTTCTAAATTAGTTCGTATTAACCGAGAATTCGTCTTATCCGAGTTCGTATTAAGCGAGTTATACTGTAATATAACTTATTTAATCAAAAGTTCTTATTTAGCCAAAACTATTTAAGATCTGAAGACCGCTTTTTAGCGGCCTTGGGCATTAGAGGGTTAATTGAAATAAATTTAACAGTCAATTAACAAATGTTGTTTGTATTTACAAAATTTATGAGATTTTAGGCTCAATTTCAATTAAAAGTTTAGTTGGATTTACATTAAACAAATGCCTCCTATAAAACCGGTTAAATACATATTTTGATTATTTTTTTTAAATTATAAGATTAAGCTCTTTGTGAAAATTAAAAACACTGAATAAAGGTATGTAGAGTTGTTCTTTTAATTGATGAGTGAATGTTTTTTTTGTTCGATTTTGAGATCAAATATTATCACATTTTCTTTTGAATTAAAGAAAGATGATAAAATTATTACAAGTAAATTACAGAGAAAAAAAAAAACACTTAAAACGTTAGTTGGTAGAATCTACTAAAAATTACAATTATCATAATGGTATATTCATTGAAGAAGGTGACAGAGATATACAACGAAATAACTAAAAATATAATTATTTAAGCTGTTACAAAACAACTAACAAATGCAATAAAAATAAATACCAATATCGTAATAAGACTAACCTGTTTCCGTTTTTTTGAATTGATTTTATATTTTGGGAATGAATTCCCTGACCAAACTTAAGGATTTGAATGAATTCCTTTTTTCCATTCGATTTATCTTAAAGGAATTTATTCATTTTTTTCTAATTCCTTCATAAAATTTAATGCATTCTTTCACCAAGGAATTCATTCAATTCTAGTTAATTCAACTTTTGGTCAAGGAATTCATTCTCTTGTACATTTAATTCCCTGAAGGAATTAACTCTTTCGTTTAATTCCCTGAATTTAAGTTTTTCATTAAATGCCCAAAAGGACATGTCTTTTCACCTAAGTATATAAAATGGAAACCTAAATATTATTTATACAATTCTAATATATTTAATTTAACTAATATGTCGTTGTTGCTATTAAAAGAGGTATTAAAAGAGGACTTAATTAAAAACCGTTTTAGTTAAACCAATTATACAAATTATCGGAAGAGCTGAAAAAAAAAAAAATTTTTAACACTTTAAGGCCTTAAGTGGGCATTAAGTGAAAATTTAAATTTAGGGAATTAAACGAAAAAGTTAATCCTTTAGGGAATTGAACGAAAAATTTAATTCCTTAGGGGAAAAACTAAAAAGTTAATTCCTTCAGGGAATTAAATGTACAAGGGAGTGAATTCCCTGGGAATTCATTCCCTAGAGAATTAATTCCTTGACCAAAAGTTGAATTTACTACAATTGAATGAATTCCTTGACTTAGAATTGAATTAACTTGTATTGAATGAATTCTTTAGTAAATGAATTCTTTGATTTTAATGCCTAATTCTTTGGTCAGGGAATTCATTTTTTAAATTTGAGTTCTTTGAATTCATTCACAGGAATTAATTCCTTCTTATGTCTTATTAATAAATTCATTCCTTGAATTAAAAAATTGATTAGCTTTAACTCTGCGCACAATAGTTTCGTAATATTGCATGCACCGTGCCATTTCGCGACCAGAAATGTTTGAAATCGCTCTCAGTAACTTCGACACCTTTTCGGCTTTCCTTACTAGGTTCTTTTGCTTTACCCGTTCCAGGCTTTCTTTAAATTATTAGGTCCTTGTTGAAAAAGAACAGAATGGTATGGCTGGATCAGACTTTCACGGCTGCATTATACTGGCACTGCTGGATCAGATGGGCAGGGCCGGAACAGACTGGTGAAACAGGACAGACTTGAACAGGCCCCCAGCCCACCCAATAATAACTGGAGGCAGTCAGGAAATGCTCATACACTACAGAAGATTCGGACACAACGCCACAGATACAATAGTTGTCAACCAATTATATTTAACAGTTTCCCTGTTTCCCCTGTTATTACCTTTTTATGCATTGTAGATAGAATACAATTTTCTGATTTTTATTTGCAAACTAAAATAAAAATAAATCAATAATAACAAATGTAAACTCTAAACAAGAATTTTTAAAATATACCAAAATTCAACGAAATTTTCTATATTTTAAATAACCAATAAGAATAAGTGTTTTCTGTAAAAATACTATTTTGGCAGTTGTTTATATGATATTACAAATAACTGCTTTAAACAACTGTTACGAACTTACAGTACTTTTCGTTAGTTGTTTTCTTAAATAACTATCATAACATTTGTTTTGTATTTTTACATTGAAAAACAACTGTAATTACAGTTAAAAACAAAAACTACTGATTACTACACAAACAACTGTCAAAATTTTTGAGTGCTAGTTTTAAGCAATTTTTATGCTAAAATTGTGTATTTAGCAAAAGTTTTAGTTATATTTTTTCAGCACATATTGCGATCTTTTTTATTTTCGCTTTCGCTTTTTTAAGAAAAAAGGTTTTATATCACTAAAAAAAGCGATATTTTGGTATTTCCTTTTTTGGTTTCTTTTAAATAATCAACAGAATTTATATTCAATGCCAAGAATAAGAAAAAAAGTAATTGAGGTACAATTTTGTTTATATTTTATTTCCAATTATTTTTATATATTATATATAGATTTTTTATTAAAACTCATAGACAATGTAGTAGTCTGGAGATTTTTATATGCTACAAAGCTTTCTAAATAATTTCAAAAGAATCTAAAAAATACAGTTTCTAGATTAAAGCAAATAAATTAACTTAAGTATAATTTATCTACAATTTTTATGAGTTTTTTTTTTATTTTTTCATAATTACATGGGATTGCAATTGAAAAAGCTTAATTACAATTACATATATACATATATTTGTAATTATAATTTAAAAAAAGAACACTTTTCAATTACACGTTCCATGTAGTTCTAAATATTATATTAAATTACAATTACATTTTATGAGGAAAAGAAATAATTAGTATCCGAAATTTTCTGTTATTTGAAAGCATTATGGAGAAATTTTCATACTGCTAAAATGTTTGTTGAGCCGCTTTAATTCGATTTTGAGTGTCAAATTTAAGGAAAACTCCGTAGTTACTTTTTTCAATTTGGCCGAACTTTCCGCGGCCGAACAGTAAATTTGTTGCTTTACCTCGGATTTTTCCTTAAATTTGACACTCAAAATTTATTCTCATAAACATTTTTCATAACTAAAATTTGTCCATAATGCTTCAACATACCAAATACATTTTCTGGACGAACTGTTGCTTCGGACACTAGAAATAATGACAAAATGCGGGAGTTAGGTATCAACCCTCATGTTGGTTATTCTTCTGTGCTTGGCCTATAGCGCCTATCCAAAACAACTTTTTCTTGAAAAATTTTAACAAAAAACATTTTCTAATTCTAAATGTAATCGAAAATGTAATTGACATTTGTAATTGCAATTACATATAATAAAATTTACATGGAATTTGTAATTGAAAATTTTCAATTGCAATTACATGTAAATGTTATTGAATTTTTTAAAATTTTAATTACTATTTTGGTAATTGTATTTAAAAATTTTCAATTCGGATAGGGACATGCCTCCAACAGATTATTTTTCACAATTTGTAAAATACGTTTGGGATTTTAGCATATTTAATTCCTTTAATGCAATTAATGTATGTCCCGATAAAAATAAAAAAAACTAATATGCAAGTGCTTGTGCAAATTTAAATGTTACTGACACTTTAGAAAACATCATTTTCTATTGGCATTTATACATGAATGGATGTTGGACATTGCTAGATCTGTCAAAACAACAGAGTAGTATATTGGAAGATGACAAAGCAAATTGTGGTAAATTCTTTGTTGTTTTTTCTTTGATATTTTGAATGCTTAATAACGCTCCTAGATGAGAACAAGAAATTCTCATTGAGTTATTTAACAAATATTTCCAGAAGTTGTAAAAACATTGTTCCTTGACGAGTTCCTTAGGCAAGAATGAAATCCTGATAGGGACATGCCTCCAACAGATTATTTTTCACAATTTGTAAAATACGTTTGGGATTTTAGCATATTTAATTCCTTTAATACAAATTATATGTAATTATAATTGAAATGTAATTGAAATCCCCCAGGTCAAAAGAGTTAAGATTTTTTTTATTTGCAATCGCCTAAGTGTTAGCACAATTTTTCCTGAATTCACTAAACGATTTTCCTGACATTAGCAATTTTTTTCCTAGCACCATCTTGACTAAAATACTGCTGAATCAGCAAACATACATTGCTCAGACATTTCCAATTTGTAGTTCCTTCTTAAGTCAATTTATCTTCTAATCTATCCTAACGTTTTTCGTCCATATTTTAGAAAGTATTTTAAAGAATTTTCGCATGTGAATTTTTCACATTTAGAACATGTAAGTAAGTATATAAATTATTTTTGCAAGGAGTCAAAAAAAAAATTTATTTATTTTTTTTACAGAACGTAGGGGTCGCCTTTTTAAAATTTTCGTTATATCTTTGACATTTACTGTCGGATCGTAAAGTATGATACAACGATGTTTTTCTCTCGAGGGGACCAATGTTGAAATTGTCTGGCAAAAATACTTTATATTCGAAGGTGTACCGTGCACTTTTGTTTTTTGTTGGTTGTAAGTTGGTTCGGTCTAATGGCTTGCTATTCTTAACCTGATATTATTAATTAAAGCATACTTGGGATTAAATCTTTGGGGCGTTACTTTTTTCATATAAATGCCAATGCTTTGACATTAGCATTTATATGAAAAAACAACATTAGCATTTATATAAAAAAACAATGCTTCAATGGTTTTTCCCCAAGTATGAATTAAAGTCCATATCGGTGTAAAAGGGTTAAATAAAATTGTCGTTGCTTTTAAACTGCAAGTTATTGCTACACTTGATACACAAACTTCATTTCGTTTTCTGTCATTTAATTTTGATCTCAAAAGATGCCTTTTCATTGATTCGTTGTTTTGAATTGAATTCAGGCATGACTTGTCAACATCGGATGTATGCATCATGTCCCCAATGTGTATGTTTATTCTATACAGATGGACGGACGGACAGACAGAGAGTCAAACGTATTTATGAACGTGTTCAATGCCATAAAAACAAATGTAAACATTACAGCAACCGTCATAGTGATAGACGAAGTAGAAGTTGGTAGTATCCAAAGTGTATCTACAATGTTTTCTTAACATTTATGAAAAGAACATAAATTATAAGAAAAACAAAAACATAAATGTTTATAAAGATGCTGTAAAAATATTTACTTTTCAAGTTAAGAATTTTAAGTTTAAATTATTAAGTTTTTGTCAATGGTGTTGTTGTTGTTGTTGAAAAAGAGTTTTAAAACTTTCATAAACACTAACATAAAAAAGAAGAACTACAAACTCATGCTAACAATACAAAACTGCAACTCATTAGAAAAACTTTGGATGTTCTTACAAAAGAGACCAGCCATTAAAACCGGGTATTTATTTGTCACACGTACTTGAGAACAATATAGCACACACACACTCACAAACACAACAGTATAAAGAAAGAACGACAGAACGAATGAAAGAATCACACTTCCGGTGTCTCACAAGTGTCGATGTCTCAATGTACAATTGAATAGATGATGAATTGAGACATTTTGAGACCTAAAAAATAAAAAATGTTCTATTTAGTAACATTTCAAATAGATTTTCAATTCATATCATATTTTTCACTAGATTTCCCTTTTCTTCTTTCTTTTCACAGAAGCTTTGGTGCAAAATGTTCAAAATGCTGTCGTGGTATTTCCGCCTCCGATTGGGTACGTCGTGCCCGTGATTTAGTTTTCCATTTAGCCTGCTTTGCGTGTGATCAATGTGGGCGACAACTATCAACCGGCGAACAATTTGCACTCATGGAAGATCGAGTACTGTGTAAAGCACATTATTTGGAAACAGTAGAAGGTGGCACTACATCAAGTGATGGTAAGTTAAGAACTTAATACACTGGTAATTTTATTGACCACTGGAGCCGAATGTTGGTTCTTTCGGCTTTTTCTTGTTGTACACTAAATACAGTAGCTTACCTTGTCGAATGACGAATTATGTGTGAATGACATGCGCTTATTTCGGTCAAAGATTTTATTCTAACATTTTAGCCACGTACAAATAAATGTCGGAATCTGACAAAAACCATGTCATTCATAACTAAAGCGAAACCAAACAAAGTCAAATATACAAACATATAACAACAATAAAAGTTGACGCCATCCATCCAAGCAACCAACCGAACAACCATACCATTCAGTAAGAAACTCAGTCAGTTAGTCTGCCGACTGTTAGTTTGTTCGTTACTTTCAGTCAATTCTAAAGTTACTAAAGTTCCTCTGTCAGTCAGCCATTTAGCCAACAAGTTGACAATAAACGTGCTTCAGGTATAAACCAAGCAAAAACCGTAACCAAAAATAAAACAAAATCTAAAATCTGCCCATTGTATTATAGGTACTTCATAACTTATATTCAAAGGGAATCTGTTGTAGGTAAAGTAAAACATAATTCATATTTGTTTTAAAGTAATATGTTAGGTATACTGAGAAAAATAGCAACGTTTATTTCTAAAATTGTTTGAAAATTACCGAAAATTTTAATACCGTACAAGTATTCAATAGTAAAAATAAATGAATTGTTAGTCATTTCTGTAAGTAATGGACGCAGATATATTGTTATATAGGTAAAAAAAAGCACTTTGGAAAAAGTCACCAAAAACACGAACTATTACGAATATCAAAAATCGAATATCGTTTTTTCACGCCACTTTTACTCACTAAACATGAAAAAAGACACCTAAAAATAGATGTTCATTAATTTTATCTTCAATACAACACATCTTATTTTCATAAAAATCGGTGTTAATGACAACTCAGATCTTCCTTCTAAGTTCTTTGTTCCTTTGAATTGAACTTAATTGATTTAAATTTGATTGAAAGAGCAGACATTTCTACAGAAATTCGATTAGAAAACTCTTTTCAGACATGTTTTCTAATTTATACTTCCTTCACTACATATTGGATTTTGTTCTTTTCTCCTTTGCACTTTTTTTTGGCTAGAATGAACAATTTTTGCATGAATGTTTTAAGGTATCCTCCCGTGTAAAAAATATCAGATCTGGCCAGATCTCAGTAGATCTTACCTGATCTAATTGGATCTCAAAATTGGGGACAAATTTGAGATCTAATTAGATCTGATCAGATCTAGTCATATCTGGCCAGATCTTAGTAGATCTTACTAGATCTAGGCATATCTGGCGCAGTTGTCCAGATCATTTTAGATTTGAACAGATTTAGCACTAGATCTGATCAGATCTTGCCATAAGGTATTATCACATATCTGATCATATTTGATGAGATCTGGTACAGAATCTAATTAGATTCAATCATATCTATTTAGATCCAAAAAGATCTGATCAGATCTAAACTTTTTACACGGGCTATAAGTTTATAATACTAGCTTCGTTAATTTCCTAAAAAAATCCACACCAAAAATTTGGATTTCAACAAAAAACATCTCTTGAAGAAAGTTTTAATTTTTATTTCAAAAAAACTACGTTTTGTTTTCAACAGATATTTTTTATATCATTCTATCTCAATTTTTCTTGAATTCAATCTGTAGTGAAGAGTACTCCAGTATTTTGAATAATAAATCAGCTATTTGTGGCAAATTACACATATTCAACTCCAATGTGAAGTCAACATTGCTATACGAATGTGAATCCTGGAATGCTAACTCTACAAGTGTTTGCAAACAAATGTCTTCGTAGAATACTACGTTTTTTTTGGCCACAAACCATCTCGAATAAAAACTTGTGGCTTGAAACTTGACAAACGCCAATAGCCGTAGAAATTCGAAAACGAAAGTGGAACTGGATTGGGCACATTATCCGTAAAGGACCATCAGATATTGCTAGAAACGCTATCGAATGGAACACACAGGGAAGCCGCAGACAAGGTCGACCAGCTCATACATGGCGCATACAAATCGAAACCGAAACTTAGCAAATGCGAAAAACCTGGCCCGAAATCAAAAGCATTGCGATGGATAGATCCGAATGGATGAAATTTGTTTTGGCCATATGCTCCTAATTGTGGCAATAAGACTGTTAAAAAAAAGTATATTTAAAAATGATGGTAATATGTATATAGAGAGAGTACCATACAATTAATATGGACTTTTTTTATTTTTATGTCATTGGCTCATATGAATAAAAAAATAGATATTACTAATTGGGGGAAATACAGGGTTTTTTTTGTTTTAATTGCTATAACTTAAGAGAAAATTCTTTCAGCGTGTTAAATCCCTATCGCCAAAACCCAACAAGAATTAATAAAGGAAAATACATTTTTATAAATAAAAAATATAAACAGGCATGCGAAAAATATAAGGCCGAATTGGAGATTGGAAAATCAAATTAATTTAGTTAAAAACAATAAAGATTGGTGGAATATTGTTAAAGAAATAAAAAATACAGAATATCAAATTAATCCCGAAATAGAAACTTACATTTTTAAGCAGTATTTCTCCGAATTACTAAACCCTCCGCTTATTTCAAATGATTTTATATATGCAGCAATGCTGCATAGGAATGATGAATTTGATCAACCAATAAATACAGCAGAAATCAAAAATGTGTTAGCTAAGGCTAAATGTAATAAGGCTCCTGGGGAGGACCGAATAAGCTATGAATTTTTTAAAAATGCAACTCAAAACTGTGTTGAAGAATTGGCAAATGCATTTAACATTATTTTCGAAACTGCAAAACTAGACGAAAAATTCACTACAAGTATACTTTTCCCTATATGTGACGCGTAAAATAGAAAGGGACCTAAGGTCCCCTTAGGTCCCTCTCTCAGGAGGGCATGGGATCGGTCTCATTCGAGGCTCAGATGTGGTCTACATCAAAAAAAAAAAATTGATTTTTTACCCTTAGGTCCCTTTCTCTATGCGCTGTCACATATATAAAAAAGGTGATAGGGATATCCCAAGAATAAATTTGTGGCTAAGTAAACATAGCATAATAACAGAATACCAAGCAGGATTTCGGGAAGGATACTCAACAATCTGATACTGTACAATCTAGCAGCAATTGTGAGCCTAAAACGTAAGGAAAATAAAAAAGTATACGCCTTTTTTGTCGATTTCAAGGCAGCTTTTGACAAAGTCTCCAGAAAATCATTATTATATAAACTGAATAGTATTGGCATATCAACAAAGATAAGTAAAATGATCGAGAGCATATACAGTATAACTAAATTTAAAGTTTGGAATGTCGAAAATATGTCGGAAGAGTTTGAAACCGGCTCTGGTATTAAACAAGGATGTTTGTTGTCGCCAACTTTGTTTTCAATATATATTAATGATTTACATGATTATATAGGTGGAGGAATAAATGTGGGATCCATAAATGTGCGCTTATTAATGTATGCTGATGACATAGTTATTTCGGCTGATGATATACTTAAAATGAAAGCTATGATACAGAGACTTGAAACATATTGCGAAATGTGGAACCTGGAGGTAAATTTAAGTAAATCAGAAATGGTATTTAGGAAAGGAGGAAGAATTTCTAAAAGTGAAAAGTGGTTTTTTAATAGAGAACCCATTAAAGTTACCAATGAATATACATATTTAGGGGTAACATTATCACCAAAAATGTGTTTTAAGAAACATGTAGAAAAAAGGAACGTATCTACGAAAAACAGTATTAATCTAACATGGAAAGATTTCTTAAATACTAGACAGGTTGGTTTAAATGCTAAGTGGAATCTTTTCAAATCAGTATGCCGTGCTATGCTTGAAACTGGAATTGAAAACAATCATATTGATACACTGGACTTACACATCCGGTATATTATAAAAACCTTATTTGAATATAATGTCAGCCATTTGCCAAATCAGCTTACTAAATTTATTATTGAAAAGAGGTGTTATTGGTATGAGAATATGGAAACAATTGCCAGAAATGTGAATACTCTAAGAATCTCAGAATGCACAACGAGAGAACATTGGGAACGTTTAAGGATAGATATTTAGCTGGCTTAAAGAATAATGAAATGGAGCTCAATTTAATGAAGGCAGCTGCAACAAATCGGTTGTACTCAAAACTTAATTTAAATGAAAAACAGACATACTTTGAAATACCTCGTAATATTAATATTATAAGCTTTATTTTTAAAGCGCGAGCAGATTTAATTGAACTTAATGGAACAAGGTTTGAGCAGCAAAGGTCCCGTATCTGTTCTCTATGTAATTTAAACGAAGTTGAAAATATTCTTCACTTTATTGGTAAATGCCCAATACTCCGACACATAAGATTGCAATACTTCAGACAGACTACCCTGACAGAAAATAAAATAATCAATATTCTAAATGATTCTACACAATACTTCAATGAAATATCTCGTTATATTATGGATGCGATAGGTTATAGGAAAGAACTTATTTTTGAATTCAATTATTAATTATGTAACATGAAACACTATTATAAAAGCCAATAATCTCTTTTTCCGACTGACGACATTAAGTCATAGTATGTTCTAATTTAATTATTTGTAGTATTTATAAGTTACAAACTGAATTTGGAAATAAAGAACAATTAACTAACTGCAGGGTTTTTTAAGCAATTACTTCACAAATCTAGTCTACTTGGGAGTAGACCAGAAATTTAATTTTTTAATTTTCGTTTATATTTCAAGCTATTCTACCAGCCAATTGGTAAATTTCGAGTTAAAAGCCATTCCTAAGCCCAAAGTAATTACTTCGAAGTAATTGCTAAGTTTTATTCATATGACCCATTGTGAAAACCACTCTAATGTAAACAAAACATAAACTGTTTTAGCATGTCATTGGTATCTTGTCTGTATAGTCTGTGCTTTAAACTGACGATTTCACTTTGACATTTCCTTTCACCAATCAGTTATTTTGGTTATATACGAAAAAAAAATCCAGTGTATCTTAAAGTAAATGTTTTTTTTTTTTTTAAATGGAAACTCTGATGTAGTTTTCAAATTGTACTCCATGACATATTTATCGACTGCCAACATATGACATAAAATATAACAAACACTATAAAGGGTTTTTCAATAAGAGCGCTACAAAAGTAAAAAAGTTTAAATAAAACAAAAACGGTTTTGGAAATCAATGAAATTCTTTATTCCTGTGAAAGTACGTTCGATGCCATTATGTATGGAAATCGATCTCTTTTGCATGGCCACAACGGGCACGCTTGCAGAAGTCCAGACGCTGAACCCAATTTTCGACGGTTTTCAAGCATAAATCAGCCGATACTGCTGCAATTTCACGTTCGATATTCGTACGAAGTTTATCAATCGTCGCTGGCTTGTTGGCATATACCATAGATTTGGCGTAGCCCCACGCTCAATTGTTGATCTGCTAGGACGATTATGACGACCATAAATTGGACGTAGAGCTCCTAACGGTGAGGCCACTGACTCCGAATTTCGGTAGTAAATTTTAATAATTTCGACTCGTTGTTGGCTCGTATATCATTCCATCATGAAATGGCAAACCTTACTGAAGAGAAATGTCAAAAGAGCGGCAAGAAATATGGCGTCGTTTGCTGTCCCTGTATTTCTAATTTTGTAGCGTCCCTGTTGAACAACCCTTTACTTTTATATCCCATCAATTATTATAAGAACGCGTTTAAGAACAACTTTGCTAGTCATCGTTTACAATTCTTTAGCGTATATTTATATCCTACACCACTATGTGGACCGGGTATAATAAATTTGTACTGATCTTTGTAACACCGAAAATTATTGAATCCTAGACCCACTTTTTAGTATATCGATCGACTCACAATCACTATATTTTTTTTTTTTTTTGAGAGAAGCAAAACTCATGAAATTCTTCCTATTAATTAATGTGTTGCTTTCTTTGGAAAGGGGAGAGAGAAGAGATGAAAGCTGGAGAAAGGTGAAGGGCTTCAAATATGGTAACACTTTTATTACGCGAGATGTTGAATCTTAGATAGCCTTTGCAGGCAGTGCTTTTTTTAGTTATAATTTTGATTATTATTTTTTTTAAAGAGAAATAATAATCACGAAATTCTTCCTATTAAAGGTGGTGAAAGATGAAGGGCTTAGAATATGGCTACACTGTAATTGCGCGAGAAGTTGAATCTTGGAATATTTGTTGCACGCCATCTGCGGGAGAGTTGGCAAACTTTGTTGAAGCTGTTTAATTCATAGCCCTGTTATATTATTTTACCTCGGTGGGGTTAAGTGCTATGGGAACACCGAAGGAGGATGCCGCGATTTATATGAGGGATAGAAAAATCATACATATTATTATTTTTTTTCAAATTGATATTGCGGTTGTTGGGTATCGAAGCCGCAATCTAACAGTCCAACGCGCTAACCATTAAACCACAGCGCCCACTAATTAAAACTAAAATGATATTAATAAAAAAATAGTGAAGAGTATTTTGCCGAACACACAGTGCAACACGAAGTCCCAACCACAATAGTTTTGATGTGAAATTAAAGTATACTGTTAGGAAAACAAGCCTAAGCAAAGCAGTTCAGAACAGATTGGTATTGAAAATAGCTAAAAGCGGTCTAGCAGCTTAAACTTTTGCATATTCGAACCGATTTGGTTCCTTTTAGCAGGTAGTCTGGGCTTGGTCTACGCTTAGCCTGTGTAAAATCATGCAACCCCGGTTGTGTATTTATGCTGTGGTCGCCATTTCAACATATTTACTCGTACGTACTTCATAAAATACAAATTCGAGTTAATTTTGCAAAAATCCTTAGGCGTTTTGTTTTTCATTCCGCGTTGGAGCCATTAAGACTGGCAGCTGTGATCCTGAATTTGTCGTATATTGTTATCGTTCAAATTGGATTAATTGATAGGCATAGTTTAGCGTAAGTATATTCTCATGTACACTGTACTCATAAGTACCAGTGCCAAAATTTTGTATACTCTACTTATTCGGCAATGCCAAATGCTTGCAACGAACTTGGTAATGATTACAAATACTGTAAAAATATAGTATAGTAAATGGTACCATAAATGTTGAACACATAAAAATGATTATAAAATTGGAATACAATATGCCGGGTCCATAGTCTTAACTCAGAATCCAAATTTCTGTCGATTAAAATACCTTAGAACTTAAATTTTCTAGTAGCAAATTTCTAAAATTGAAGCGGATTTTTTTAAAAAAAGGTAAAACTAATTTTTAAGCTGTAGCTTAACCCGTCGCACAGTGGGGTGAACGGTTTAAAAGTGGCAATTAATTCAGGGAAGTCGTAATTTTAAAATATTGTTATTTTTTATAGATGGATATTCATAAATACATAAAAAACCAGCATTTAAAAGAACAAAAAAGGTGTAAAAAAATTTTTTTTACACCTTTTATAGGCTTTTTTGTATTTCGTAAAAAATGGTATTATTTCACAATTTTCGCTGTAACTTTGGAATGAAAAACGATACAGTAGTAAATTAAATTGCAAATTAGTGCATACTTAATGTGCTTTTAAAAAAAAAATTTTTTTGAATGAGGGGTATGTATTGTTGATCTTTTATTTGGTAAATGAATATTTTTTAGTTTGACTCTAGATCATAAATTAATATCACTTTCTGTTTAAATTATTTTTCAAATTAAAGAAAGATGATACAATTTGCACAAGTAAATTACAAAGAATAAAAAATATTTAAAAAAAAAAATAAAAAAAAGAATAAATATTTAATATCCCGGGTAAAAATCTACATATATGGATTTATACAGGTTTAATGTATGTTCGCGCATGAACATAAACACGAATACTTTTCCATACATGGATACATAAATCTCCATACATGCATCCATATATTTCTAATACGCCTTGCAGTATTACCATCGTTTGAGTTTCCAAAGCTTGGTTTTCGTTGGTCAACAATCAATCCTATTTTCTATATAAATTCCCTTTGAATGCGATTTTTTGTATCAGCAATAATTTTTTTTTCATCATCACATCTAGTTTGACATTTTTTAATCGGAAGTTTATATGACAAGTGAATAAGTCACTCAAAAAACAGTGCACGTGTGTAACATGGAATTTTGTCATGTACCTAACTCATATTTCTAAACGAAGCTTTGTAAGTAATTTGTGATTTCAGAGTTAAAATGTGTAAAATATACAAAAATTCTGTTCATTGTAAATAAACCAGAATTATTTTTTTTCGTGAGTGTGCATGATTTAAAATTATTCACGCACCCATCTCTAATAAACACCACACTCATTAGCTACAATACCAACTACCATACGGAATATAAAGGCAAAAGATAATAAAAACAACTTGATTTTTTGTTTGTTTTTTTCACATAGATTTTAGGCAACTGGAGTTCTTTCACAAAAAGATATTCTGGGACTTATTAGTTGAAATCTCATATAAAATACCCCATTTTTAGAGCAATTTGATTTTTTTATTTTCAATATTTCTAAAACATTTATCTAAACAAAAAATAATTTATTATATTCTCAAATACCTGTCTTAATAAAAAAAAAATTATCATAAGCGACCAAGCAGATTTTTTAACGAAACTTTCTGAAGACATGGACTTATGGCTGAGAATTATTTCTCAACTATTTTTGGCGCTTTATTATGCTCCGTATAGGAGATATAAAAGCTAAAGCTATAAAGTTAATGGAATATAGCCCCCGAATGGGTTAACATTTAAAAAAAAATTATTTTCTATTTTTCCTAAACTATGCCTAATTTAAAAATAGTAAATAATTTTGAGTGTATTTTAAATTGAAATTTTAAAATTAAAAAAACTAATAACAAAAAACTAAAAACTTATCTTAAAAAAGCAGAAATTTAAATTTTTGAATTCGAATTGACATTGTACTGCTCTGAGACTATCAGGCTACAAATTATGGATATCCTTACGAAACTACATCTCTCTAGTGTCAACCACAATAGTTTAATTAAAATCGTCTTACATGATTTCGTAAAATAGCAAAAAGTAAAAATGGGATATATTTCAACCACTGGTCGTCAAAGGGTTAAATAAATGTGTATAATAATTTTTTTTTTTTAGGTCAGGCAAAAATCATCTTAAAGAACTTATGCATAGTAGACCAAGAATTGAACCGATGGGCGTGCTAAAAGAACAAAAAAATCAATTTTATTTAATTTTTTTCTACAATAAAGTAAACATTTTATGACAGGAATTTTGTATTCTTTTTGGTGGCTTTTCATTTTTTACTACTAAGATTCCATATTTATTTGATTAACTAACTGTTAGGTTTCCAGAAACTCAGATCTCAGTTAATTCTTTTCATTTGGAAAAATCGGTTAGTTTTAATTAATATAAGCAACAACAGCTCAGTAAGGGGTACTTTACCAGAGACACGCTAGAAAATTTATTAGCCAGTAACTGAGGTATTTTTTCGGTGTAGTAATCAATACACAGTTATTGATCACTTCCCAACTATGCTTTTAACTCTGTGGCAGTATGTTTTTGGAATAACATAAATATGTTGCTTGGATATATTTGTAACTACATATTCGTAGAGTGAGATATTAACATCAATGACTTGATTATTGTTCTTATATTGACCACCTATACAAACTTCTCACAACTAATCTTAAATATGTTTATTATTATGCAGATTAATTGTAAAATACTATTAAATACGTACTGCTGACTGACTACTAATGTTAAACAACATTTTTTTTATTTAAATTTAATCCATTCTTACTTACAAGAGAGGTGTCCTGGGGTGACCATCAGATCGTAATGAAACTTAATTCCCTGATGGAGGGGACAAAAAGTAATAAATATTCCTTACGAAATATAGCTGCCCAATAGAGTTGTAAAAGTATTGAATAGGTATTTATTTGAGCACTGAGTACTCAATACCGGCCTTTTTTTCGATACTCAATATTTAAAAGTACCTAGTCAATACCTAAATGGTTGTATTTTCCTACATAAAGTATAAATTTTCCATGAAAACTACGTGTACTATGAAAATACAAACCAGCTTTTACATGAGTATATCGTAAAAAGTATTGAGTAGTATTTGATCAGAAACAAGTACATTACGTCGGCTAGCCTGCAAGTAGTGTCATGTATTATTTTAATATTTTTTTATTGTACCATTGAGAAGCTCTATTGGTCACATATATATGTACCAAGCGGTTTTGCGATATCTTAAAGGGTTTAGAAGATAGCATAAAGTGCTATGTGTAACTCATATACAAAATATTCCTGCAAAAATGTTATGTGTTAAGTTGTATATAATAATTTTTTGTTTATTTAATAAGAAGTTGTTAATAGAAGTTTTCACGACCGTTTTGTTCACTTAAAATATGTTACCATGCCTTCATTTGAGCAAACACCGCCAAAACTTAACAGTTCTAAGTTAAAAAAAAAAATGGTGGCCGTCGACGACCACCCACAAAATATTAAAAAAAAGGAATATCGCTATGAATATTATTTTCCAACTGCTAATGGTGAAAAATTATGCGTTTTTAAACAATTTTTGTTTATGGTATCATTTGACTTAGACCGTAATGTTTTTAAAAGATGGATAAATCCTAAAAAACGGCAAAGCCGGCCCTTCCAAGAAATCTGTTAAGGTGATGAAATCTAATTCGGCACACGTATGGCTAAAATATTTGGCACACGAGCTGTAGCCGAGAGACGTTGAAAGACGATTTTGCATGTCCGAAATGCTGCCTGAACGTGATAAAAAGAAGTAATTTTTGCATCAAATCATTACTGGCGAAGAAAAATGGAAACATGTAGCCATAATATTCCATGATGACAACGATGATGTTGCAAGGTCGATTAAAAACTATTTATTTTTATTTAGAAAATAGTGATTGGGAAGTTTTGCCTCACCCGTCTTATAGTCCAGACCTTGCCCCGTCGGACTACCATTTCTTTCGATCGATACAGAACTCTCTCACTGGAATGCGCTTCACTTCAGAACAGGGAATCCGAAAGTGTAGAGGTTTTTAAAAGCAAAAACGATGAAGTATTTGTCAGGAGAGTAAAAATAGCAGTTTTTAGAAAAAAGTACTTATTATGTTAATTCATAATAAGGAAATTTACCTCGAGCTAAATTAATAAATTTTAAACTAATTTAAGCTCGAAAACTTTAAATATCTGCCTTATTTAAAAAAAAAAAAAAAATTGTTTAAATTTTTTTTAAAAATTTACTTTTGTCGTTCCATGGTACACGCACCCAATTTGGGTTATCCTATAGACTTATCTGAAAATTTCTGTAGTTTAAAATGATCATTAGGCAAAATAAAAAACTTCATAGAAGAAGACTTCACAATGACACATTAACTAATAGGGGAAATGTAAAGTTCCAAGGTACATGCGTTCCCAGGTATACGTCATTCCCCTACTTTGTTTAAAATCCATGGAATTTTTCACACAATAGGTCAAAACACCGAATATATTTTATTATACTAATTATTTATTTCATTATATTTATTGAACAAATAATTAAGTGGAATTTGTAAAAGCAATCACATTTTCTTTTAAATTTTATTCTCAACAATTTTTTTGTTTGAAATATTTTTTAAAAATAAAAATTTTAAGCAAAAATAAGAAAACATTTTTTTCATGAGAAAATTTAATCATGATTAAAATTTAATTAGAATTTTATAAATTCTTTCTGTGTAGCTAAAAAATATAGGCTGCTTTATTAAAAAACCTCTGATACTTATTAAAAATATTGAAAAATAAAAAATCGTAAAGATTGTCGTAAGTTGACAACTCGTAACTAAAATGAGCTAAGAGCATGCCAAACGACTTCCTTATTATATATAAGCAGGGTTGGCAACCGATTCATAAAGTTAGTGATAGGGGTTAACGTTATTTCAAATGTATTTCGTTTGGTTATTTTATATTAACGGTATTTTAAGGTTAACGATAGTTCTTTTTTGAAAATGTTTGACAACTTTACGCACCGGACCGTCACTTTGTTAAAACATTATCTGTATGTGTGTAAACAACAGCAATAGCTGTCCAATAAAAGCTTAAAATCAATAATTCATGTATTTAAATTATTTCAGTGTTAACGGTATTTTGGATTACTTCGATAGGGTATGTTTAGGTTAACGGTATTTAACATTATTTCGTTAGTGGTATTTTAAGGTTAACGGTAGTCATTTGAAAGGGTTTTAAATAGTTATTGGTATTTTGCGGTTAGTGTTTGCCAACAATGTATATAAGTTATTTGACTCATTTTATCACATTAAATCTCTCAAGTTGTGAATATATCGCCAGTTAGAGTGATATTTGGCTTAGTTTTCGAAGGAATTACATTTATTATCGCTAACATTACACCACATATATATTATTCATACGCACCCATGCACAAATTTCCCAAAATACGGTACAACTACATTTGTACCAAGCTAGACTGAGTCTGGCAGTCAGCCAGTCACTCACGTTATTCTTTTATATATAGGGATAATATCCATATTCATTGAACACTTCTTTCTACTTATTTTTGCGTGAACATCTTTCGGTCTTAATATTGAACTTTACAGCCACATCCGAGCCATGTAATCAGTAATTAAGACCAGATCCAATTCTTGTTTCTTCTCACCTTCAGTAAACAAAAGTATTATACATTAAAAAGTTAATTAAAATATCTTATTAAAAGGAGTTAACTTACCTTAAATCTATTTAAGCTTTAGCGAATTTCACAGCTTTACAATCCAAATGCTCTAAATAGTTTTCAGAGATTGAACTAAACACACACACCTTTAAAATAAAAAAATCTTTAAAATTTTATTTTCGTTCTTAATTGTGTTTCAAAATTGTTTTGGCAATTTCAAATTAATTTATTTTAACTATAACAATACAATGCGGCCCTATGCTCCTTGCAGGAGTAAAAGGAACAAATATATATATAACAATACAACTATAACTATTACAAAAGTTAATACCGATTATTTCAGTTAATTTAGTTATGGAATTCTGTAACTGAGCAACTCAGAAATTTTATCATTATAGGGATGGGCTGAATCCCCTTATTAATAGCCTTATGGTATAAATTTAGAAAATACCTTTCTTTTGATACCGACTTGGTACCTAATTTCTTTGAAACCGATATTCAAAAGACGAAAAAGTGGCTTAATTTTTAACCCCGCTTTTATACACCTAAATATAAGATTGAGCACCCGACTAAAAAAGTTTTCATATAATCTTATATGATTTGATATTAATATAAATGTTTATATGCGTGGCTTTATATAACCATATACATTTATATTAACACTTTGGTTTTATAAATATGTTTGATACGACGTTATATATAATCATACGCGATTTGGTCTCCATCCATATATTAAGAGATCTGCGATATAATTTATATATAATTATATATAATGGCGTATAAGCTTCTATAAACAATCTTATATCAAAATATATAACATGACATGATATCTAATTATACAAAATTTTATAAAGTTTAATTGCACTATAACAATGAAGAAAACAAACTTAGAGTTTTTTTTATTTTAAAAGAAAGACACATTTTCTAAGAAAGACACATTTTCTAAGAAAGACACATTTTATAAGAAAGACACATTTTATAAGAAAGACCAAAACTCTAAACTAGAAAAAGTTATTCCGACAAATTTTTGTAAAGTTGAGTTAAACCGAAAATTTACTTTGTCAGCTATTTCCAAGTTTATTAGCATAAATTTTTCTAAACAAATTTTTCTCGTTTTGAATTTAGCTTTTTATTGAAATTTAGTTACAAACTGCGTTATTCTAAGTTTAAGGACAATTTGCGTCCTAAATCGCATTCAATCCTCATTTCCATCAATACGAAAGATCGACCAATACCCACTTTGTTAGCAAAACTGTTCTGTCGGCCATTAGTATTTAACATGAATGAGACAATATTTACTAAAATTTGATTAGAAAATTTTTATAAAATTACATGTACTTATATATAATTTAATGCAATTAGATAGACCCATTTTTCGGATCAAATTGTATCAGGTTAGATAACATGCTTATCTCGTTTGATATAATTATATATTCCAATATTCGGATCAAATTAGATATGAACATATATATGGGTTTATGTATGGTGATATATGATTATATAACATCT
This sequence comes from Leucophora obtusa, assembly GCA_949987735.1. Taxonomy (NCBI): domain Eukaryota; kingdom Metazoa; phylum Arthropoda; class Insecta; order Diptera; family Anthomyiidae; genus Leucophora; species Leucophora obtusa. The sequence goes on from OX465296.1 coordinate 94,047,936, forward strand.
TTTTTAGTCGGGCAGTTTGAAAACGTTGGTCCCCTCTACAATATATTCCGCTTCATTTAGATATATGGGTCCCCCTCAGCAGACATCCCTTGTTAGTGTTTAATATGCTTAATATTTTGTTTTAAATTTTTATTTTATTTTTTTTGTAGATGGCTGTGATGGTGATGGTTATCACAAGAGTAAAACGAAACGTGTCCGTACCACATTTACTGAAGAGCAATTACAAGTGTTACAAGCCAACTTTCAAATTGACAGTAATCCGGATGGTCAAGATTTAGAACGGATTGCTTCAGTGACGGGTCTGAGTAAACGTGTGACGCAAGTTTGGTTTCAAAACTCACGAGCACGTCAGAAAAAACACATACATGCTGGTAAGAATAAAAGTAAGTAGTGTTGTGGTAGTGGTAGTTGTTGCTTTAGTAGTATGCAGTGTGTAGTTAGCTGTAATTTTGCCATAAACCAGTAAATGTTTCTGCATGCTGGGTAGAATATCTCGCCAGTAAAAATACTAACTGTTACTAGAATGTTCAGAAACAAATTCTATTATGGTTGTTTTTAAAATCCGTAGATGCATTTGGTAAAATATAATTTGACTTAAATTTAACTGTAGCTTTATGTTAAAATACTCGTATGAAGCGCTTGATACCAAATAAATCTTATTAATATAGATGAAGCTCAAAAACACATTTCACAGAAGAGCTAAAATAGGATCTTTGTAAAAAATTAATTCCCGACAAAAAAGTTTTCATATAATCTTATATGATTTGATATAATTATAAATATTTATATGCGTGGCTTTATATAACCATATACATTTATATTAATACTTTGGTTTTATAAATATGTTTGATATGACGTTATATATAATCATATCCGATTTGGTCTCCAGCCATATATTAAGACATATGCGATATAGTTTATAAGTAATTACCCGAGTAAAAAAAATTATATATAATCATATATGGCATATATTACAATATATAATTAGACATGTCGTTATGTATATCCATATATAATTATATATGACGTCATTTTCCAAAATTTTTCCTTATATTATGCCATATATAATTTCATCTAATTAGATATCGGCCTTTATAATATTAGATATGGTATATATGATAATATATTACATAGCATGGCTGATCTTATTGCATATATAGTTGTATATAGAGCTATATCTTAATATATATGGTGGCATTTTAGCAATATATAATTATATATGGTATCATTTAAACAATATATAACTATATATGGTGCCAGTTAAATTAGATATTTTCATATATGGTGGCATTTAAACAATATATGTCATATATGGTACCTCATGAACAAAATTTTTAATACAGTTGCAGATATGATAATATATGCTACTTAGGGTTGCCAGACGGGCTGGACTCGCCTGGATTGTCCAGCTTTTTTAATGCTTGTCCAGTGTCCAGCTAAAGTAAAATTTGTCCAGCTAAATATAAATTTTCGAAAAAACAAACAAAATCATTTTTAGTTATAAATACCCTTATTAGTAGGTACATTTAACACAATAACTTTTGAAAAAGTGCCTGTTGTTTTTAGCTAAACATTGTCATTTTTAGTGTCGAAATTTTAAAGTTGAGGGTAAATGATTATTAGGCCAAGGAATTTCATGCAAATGCATGTTTTTTCTCGATAGTCCAAAACTGATATGGACTAAATATTTATCCGAACCATCGAATTTAGAACAAAATCACATCGATTTGTAGTTGCATATTTTTGCATATTTTGTCAAAAATTCATGTTTTTGCATATTTTGACTTTAAATGCATATTTGGTGCCTTTTTAATGCATATTTTGTGCTCTTTAATGCATATTTTTCATTTTTAGGAGCAATATTTATTTTGTAAAAAAATATAAAAAATTTATATGATTTCATATTTTGATTCAATCAAAATAGACATTCTTAAAAACCTTATTGACCTATAGGAAATCTTCGAATGTCTGTTTGCAAAATAACTAACTTAAATATATTTTTATGTTTTGAAGTGCATTATTTTTGCAAAAATAATAGTTTTTAGTGCATATTTCTTATATTTTTAATGCATATTTTTCCTTTTTAATCGCATATTTTAGGCGCATATTTTCCATTTTTAAGTGCATGAAATTCCTTGCCCTAATGATTATAAATAACACAAATTCGATGATATTTAACCAAAAAATTAATAATACAAATATATACTGAAATTTGTTAAATTTCATTTGTTACCCATTTTCATTGAACCGTGGTTCTATTGAGGAAATTTTTTCTACAAGTGGCCGTTAAGTGTCATTTATCAATTTCAACAATCATTATTTTGTGCATAACAATAAAAATATTTAAATTTCTATGAAAGTACGAAACTTAAAGGGTAATTTTTTTTAGTTCAATGAAAAATCCGGTTAATTAACTGCGTGTGCGTGAACGCAAACACATTACTTTAAGGGTGCGACTATTTTAGAGAGCCCTTAACATAGGCTTTCTTAAATCAAATAATTTTTACGGAACTAATAACAAATTATAAAAAATTATATATATTTATGAATATCAATTACCTGTACGAACCTTAAGTTGTTAGGGTAGTACTTTAGTAACATAAACTTCTAGATTGAATTGCTATTTGTTCTTTTATTATACCCTACACCACTATGTGGTCAGGGTATTATAAGTTTGTGCTGATGTTTGTAACACCAAAAAATATTGGTCGTAGACCCACCTTATAGTATACCGATCGGTTCAGAATTTTTTTTTATTTCGATTTAACGATGTCCGTCTGTCCGTCCGTCCGTCCGTCTGTCTGTCTGTCCATGCAATCTTGTGCGCACTCTACAGGTCGCAACTATTAAGATATTTTGATGAAATTTGGTACGCAGACCTACGTTGGCCCAAGGACGAACAAGTTTGATTTTTTTGAACATCGGTCCATGTTTAGACCTAGTGCCCATATAAGGGTCCTACCAAAATTATACTGTTTATATGCTGCAGGTCGTAAATATTAAGATATTTTGATGAAATTTGGTACACAGACCTATATTGGCCCAATAATGCAGCCTATTAATTTTGGTGAACATCGGTCCATGTTTAGACCTAGTGCCCATATAAGGGTCCTACCAAAATTATACTGTTTATATGCTGCAGGTCGTAAATATTAAGATATTTTGATGAAATTTGGTAAACAGACCTATATTGGCCCAATAATGATTTTGGTGAACATCGGTTCATGTTTAGACCTAGTGCCCATATAAGGGTCCTATCAAAATTATACTGTTTATACGCTGCAGGTCGTAAATATTAAGATATTTTGATGAAATTTGGTACACAGACCTACATTGGGCCAATAACGCAGCCTATTGATTTTGGTGGATATCGGTCCATGTTTAGACCCAGTTGGGTCCCCCCAAAATTGGCTTGGTTACAAACTGCAGGTCGCAAATATTAAGATATTTTAATGAAATTTGGTGCGCTGACTCACATTATAGAAAATTTAGATATAAGCCCCATTTTAACCCATTCGAATTTCGGATCCAAACAATACACCAGACTGGTGTAGGGTATTGTATAGTCGGCATGCCCGACTTTAACCTTTTTACTCGTTTTTGTTTGTTTTTTTTTAGTATTAAGATTTTAGTTAATTTTTTTGTTTTTAGTATTTAGTTTTCATTCTCACAAATTTAAGAGACTGAATTTTAAAATTTTAAGTTTTATTTTTTAGTGTATTATTTTAAATCATACATATTTAAAAGACTGAATAATTTTTTTTAAGTTTTATTGTATTTTAATACTTTATGTTCCTAGCAATGTGCAAAACTATTTTTTAAATAAAAATTATCAATACAAAACAAAACTTGACAACTTTTTTTGCGTTAAAACATGTTTTGAAAATGTCCAGTTTTTTTTGCAAAATCCAGCTTTTTTAACCCGAATGTCCAGCTTTTTGCGAATCTGGATCTGGCAACCCTAATGCTACTATATATAGTGCCATATATATTTATATATGGTGTTATTTAAGCAATATATTACCATATATGGTGCCATTTAAACCATATATTATCATATATGGTGCCATTTCAACAATATATGCTCATATATGGGACCTCATGAACAACATTTTCAATACAGTTCCAGAAATGATAATATATGCTACTATATATAGTACCATATACTTTGATATATCGTATCATTTAAACAATCTATTTGCACCTAAACCAATAAAATTGTATCACGTCAAAAATCAGATCGTTGGCTTAGTCGGCAAACCTGTCAAATCCGTTTTTTTAATATTTCAGGAGAGACAAAAACTGTCTAACTTTTTTGGGTTAACTTTTTTTAAATCTGTAATCGCAGTTTTCTTCTTTAGTTCATCTTGTTTAACCACAAAAAATCATAGAATTCCAAAATAAAAGTTTGCAGACTAATAGGCTCTTTTTGGACTTAGCAGATTTGCTCTGTATAATTTTCTATTTTAAATGTGGACTTACCAGATTTTCTTTCAACTTTGTGGACTTAGCAGATTTTTTTTTTTTTTATTTTATTTTATTTTATTTTATTTTTATTTATGTCAGCAGAGTTCATGACAATCGCCTAATAAAATTTATAAATTAACAATGTTTTTCCTGAAAAAATTTATAAGTAATAGTACCCAGCCAATATTTTTCTGAGTGCTCAGAAATTATGACTCATAAAAGACTCTGAAAGACGAACATTTTCAGAGTGCTCAAATCTTAGAGTCATAAATGAAACATAATAGACTCTTATTTATGAGCGTATTCAAAATTTTTTCAATGCTCATAAATTACTCAAAAATTTGTCACAAATGACTCATAAGTGGCTCAGAAAATTCAAAATTTTCCAGCAATGCTCATAATTTGGAGTCTGTTATGAGTCATAAAAGTGCGCTCAAAAGAGGCTTCATCGGTGAAGAAAAACACCCTCATATATCTATGATTTCAAAAGGTCTAAGGGCTCTTTTATGAGTCTTTTCGGACTCCAATTGTACACCGGGTACCTTAAAAGTTAAAATAACTAAATAATTATTTAGTTAATCTTTAAATAAACAAAAGTCGCATTTAATTCTATTGAAGAAATTTGTTGAAACAAAATGTGTGTTGTTTTCAGCTGGACTTAGCATGTGGTTTTCGATGTTTTGTTTGTTTTTTTGGACTTGACAGAATTGCTTACCACTGTATAACAACAAGAAAAAACAACATAATGGCATTTTTTTTTTTTTGGAAATGATGTGTTTTGAGTTACACTAGCATACTACATCAAAAACTAAATTTGCATAAAAATTGGACTTGACAAGTTTGCCGACTAAGCCAACGAGATTCAATTTCATCTGATTAACACATAATTTAATCAGGTCAGATCTAAACTGATGCAATTAGATAAAAACTGATAAAGAACTGATACAATTTCATCTGGCCATTTTCCGGATCAAATGGTACATGGATCACTCTAAGTTGTATATTACCATATAAAGCTCCATATTATTTTTTTTAATAGGGAACATATATATGGTGCCATATAAACAATATATTGTCATATATGGTGCCATTTAAACAATATATGGTCATATATGGTAACTCATCAGCAACTACAATATTAACTGTATTTCAAAAGCTATTAAGTGTATTTCAGAAATTTTAAATGTACCTATTTCAGAAATTATCAACTGTATAACAGAAATTATTAATTGTATTTCAGAAATAATCAAATCTATTTCAGAACTTGTTGATTGTATTTCAAAATTAATAGAGAAAAATTTCTGAAATACATTTCATAATTTCTGAAATACAATTGATAATTTCTGAAATACAGTTTGAGAATTTCTGAAACACAGTTCTGAATTTCGGAAATACAATTACCAAATTCTGAAATACAATTGATAAAACTGAAATTCAATTGACTAGTTCTGAAATACAATTCATAAATCTGAAAAATAATTGATAAGTTCTGAAATACAATTGATAAAACTGCAATTCAATCGATTATTTCTGAAATACAATTGATAAATCGTAAAAACAATTGATACAATTGGAAATGGTGTAGAGCGTTAAAAAGATGTAAATAAAATAATTTTTTTAAAAAAATTCAATTCAAAAAAAAATGCATAGCCGTGAACGGTATCGAACTTGAGACCTTCTGAGTTTAAACCTTATTTTAACAAAATATTGTAATTTTTATAAAATCAGTGCTCTGCCAGTGTATTATTTTTTGAACTGTTGTCAATATTTGTCTGGGATCTGATTTAATCCCAAATAAATGGAGATCCTAGGTAGTACCCAAATATAATGCGGGATCTAATTTTATCTGTCATTTTTCTGGATAGTTTTAGATGTCAATCCTCAAATATATTGCTGTTTCTAATCCGATCTGCCATTTTAATACCGAAATAAATTGCTGGATCTAATTCAATCTGCAATTTATGGTATAAATTAAGATCCTGCCAAATCCCCAAATATATCACTGGATTTAATTCCATTTGCAATTTATCGGAAAAGTTAAGATCTTACGCAATCCCGAAATATATTACTGGATCTAATTTGATCTGTCATTTTTTGGATAAATTTAGATCTTACTTAATCCCCAAATATATTGCCAGATCTAATTCGATCTGCCATTTTTCGGATCAAATTAGATCTAAGTTTATCCACAAATATATTGCTGGATCTAATTCCATCTGCCATTTTTCTGATTAATTTAGATCTAAGTTTATCCCCAAATATATTGCTGGATCTAATTCGATCTGCCACTTTTTCGGATCAAATTAGATCTACTTTTATCCACAAATATATTCCCGTGTAAAAAAGATCAGATCTGGTCAGATCTCAGCACATCTTACCAGATCTAATTAGATCTCAAAATTGGGGACAAATTTGATATCTAATTAGATCTGATCACATCTAGGCATATCTGGCCAGATCTTCGTAGATCTTACCAGATCTAATCAGATCTCAAAATTGGGGACAAATTTGAGATCTAATTAGATCTGATCAGATCTAGGCATATCTTGCGCATTTGTCCAGATCACTTTAGATTTGAACAAATTTGGCACTAGATCTTATCAGATCTTGCCATAAGGTATTATCATATATGCCATATCTGATCATATTTGATGTGATCTGGTACAGGATCTAATTAGATTGAATCATATCTATTGAGAACCAAAAAGATCTGGTCAGATCTAAACTTTTTTACACGGGTTGCTGGATCTAATTCGATCTGCCAAAATTTATATCAAATTAGATCTAAGTTTATCCACAAATATATAGCTGGATCTAATTCGATCCGCCATTTTTCGGATCAAATTAGATCTAAATTTATCCACAAATATATAGCTGGATCTAATTGGATCCGCCATTTTTCGGATCAAATTAGATCTAGGTTTATCCCCAAAGATATCATTGGACCTCCCAATTTTGAGATATAACTTGATCTTAGTTTGGATATGATTGGATACACCCAATTTTGAGGTCTAATTGGATCAGCTAGATATTACAGCAGATCTTAGACAATATAAAATTGGATATGATTAGATAAACTTTTTTTACTCGGGTATATATAATGGCGTATAACCTTCTATAAACAATCTTATATCAAAATACCCGAGTAAAAAAATAATATGATGCTATATCTCATGATATCTTATTCAATATATCTGGAGATATACTATAATCCGAAAATGGTGGATAAAATTATATCGGATAAGTTCTAAATATATTGAATATTATAGAATCCTATCCGGATTTTGATGCGATATAATTATATCTAATTTGATGTAGAAAGACATAATTATATAACGCTTTATATTGTATTTCAGGTTCAAAACAAAAACAATTAAAAAGTACTAAAAAATAACACCCTTAAGTTAAGAATTTAAAATTTAAATAAAAATTTAAATATTTAGAAGAAGTTGTACTTAATTGTAACCAAACATTTTAAGCCTTCTATATAATCTTGTATTCTACACGTAAACTGTGTAAACCTGGTATGTTTATGAGTTTAATGTCAAATTCCATACATAAAAAATATAGCTTGTATTTAAACAAGGTTCACAAGGAATTTACGAGTTATAATGAGTACGTCTTTTATATTTTCAAATCATACATAAATATATCCCAAAAAAACATAGAATGTTTTTACATTGCGCTATACTTAAAAATATCTAAAACAACTTAGAAAAATAATTTAACATTCAGCTATATAAAACTTTATATGTTTTCCGATAAAGCCATTTTTAATTATATATGACGATGCATTAAAATTCTCATAGCATATGTAACTAGTACATATTAATATATATGGGTACATATTAGATCATTTATTATTTTTTTGTATTGATTTCCGGGCCGAAAAAGTGTCCATTTGGCCTACAAGCCTCCAATAAAAAATTTGGGGCCGATCGGATAACGCTAAGGTCTGCCCAAAGTTCATTGAAAAATCAAAACTCACTTTATATGGTGAACTATCACTTTTTTGGCTTTTTTTGAAAATACTGGCCCCTAAGTAACTGTATTTTTGGAAAATGTAAATAGAATCATAATCCGGACTGAATTCCCTTTCTGGTATTGTATAAAAATTCAAAATCGGTAGGAACATATTTTAGTAATTGCAATTTCCTCAGACCATTGTAGGGTTAAAATGAGATAAATTATGAAAATCGTAAAAAATAAAATATTTCTTTCAAGAATTTACTATGTTATACTCCAGTTTTATTTCTAAGATCCACAAATATTCTGATGAAAATTTTTGTCTCTCTTGGCTTATGATAACCTAGTCCCAGGTATGGCCAAAGATGGAATTTGTTTTTTATAAATTTGCAAAACTCTAGTTTTGAGTTTTTTAAATTTTGTTCAACAAAATATAAAAAAAAGTGGTCAACGCGTAGGGGTTTATTAAATACACCTTACAGAATAATTCTACTGAAAATTACACATATCCCTCTTTTAACTTAACAGTGACGGAGTTTTCAATTTGATAATTTTAGAGAAAAAGTGTGATTTTGGCCAATAATTTAGATAATAGTATTAATTTTTGTGTTTTTAGCTAGCTGTAACAAAATCACTTCCGATTTCTTTTATTCTTGATACGAGAGATTGTTTTCCGAAAATTTTGTAAAACTCCGACAACGTTATACCTTTCTTTACCAAGGTCAAAGTTGAAATTTTTGAAATTTTTCGATTTTTCCTGGAAGTATACCAAAACAGTGTGTTGTTTCTTGCGGAATTTGCTGAAATTTGTCCAAATAACTCTGTTAACACCAAATTATATACATAGAAATAAAAAATTGAGTAATCAGCCCTTACAGGCACATGACCAGGAAAATTTTTTACAATCGGTTCACTCCTATTCTACAACTGGTTCCACTGCAACCGATTCCATGGAACTGGTTCCGGAACCAGTTCCTGTGAGCCTATATGGAAGGTGTGATTGACGTAGAATCAATTCCAGAACTTATTCTAAGGCAACAAGTTCCACTTTGGAGCTCTAGAAGGGGTTGCTTTTGGGACAATTTCAAACAAAAAGAATCGGTGTTAGAATCGACAGTAGAAGGAGTTGTAAATGAAAAGTAGTCTACAGCCGATTCTTTGGAACAGAAAATTATCCTGGGTGGGGTCGAAATGACCCCAAATTTTTAAAATTTAAAAAAGTGCCATTTTGCATGAAAATCGATATAAAAACCATTGATTAAGCATTTTCTGAAAAAATTAATCCAAATTAACCTATTTGAGAGCATGGTGTCAAAATGACCCATTTTTTTATGTTAACGCTGGTTTGCTGAAAAATGTATATAGATTATATAAAAATGTTATAATTATATAATTATTTTTACTCGGGTATATAACAAAGTTAATAGAAAATTGTATTAATTTTATATATAATTATATCTGATATGATATATAATTATACAAAATTTTATAAACTATAAAAATTAAGAAAAAAAAGCTTACACCCAGAAAACAGATTCGGTGCTGCCCATTTGTTGCCAATCGCATGGTTCAGTTGCATTAAATAAATTTTTCGTTTGCGGCTACCGAATTATTCTTAATACAATTGAAATTCCGTTGTCACAGAGAAATTAGTCTTGTCTCAATTGGTTTTCTGTTGCCACAACTGAAAAATTCGGCTACCATAACCGAACCATGCGATTGACTACAAATGGGCTTATCAGAACTGAATCTGTTTTCTGGGTGTAGAAATTGTGGATCTGGTTTTGAATTTTGCACCTTGACATATATATTAACGTTTATAATTGAATTTAACATCTATTTTTCAAATATTTGGCAAAATACTCTTTATTAAAATGAAAATAATTTTAAAGAAATAAAAAAGGAACATTTTTTTTTTTTGAACCTAAAAGCTTCAAATTGCAATTTAAATTATAAAAATGAACAATTGTTCAATTTTATATCAAAGATACAATCACAATAAACAGAAAATTTCACTTTTTTCCAAGAAAAATAATAGTCTTGTGCATTAGATTTGCGTGAAAACAAACTCTACACAGTTTTCACATGAGACTCGTTGTCGTGAAAAATTATTTTTTTTATGTGGAGTATAACAGTTCTTCACGTGAAATCGGAACGTGCGTAAGGTCGAAAAAACTATTTTTATTTTTAAATTTAAAAATAAAAAGTAGACAAACATATGTTAAAAATTAACAATTTTAAATGTTTTTCGTAATTATATTTGAAAGTTCAAGTATAAGAGGCTGTTTTTATAAAAAGAATGGAATTCAAACCAACAAAATCGTTTATAAACGATTTCGTTAGAAATTGGGTTTTTATAAAAAGTTTTTTCTTTTTGTTTTCGTTAGTTATTTTGTATAAGAAAATATTTCCATTCGTTTACTTTGACGATCTTGATTGCTAACTTCTTATTATAAAAACCAAATATTTAAAAGTTTTCGTTGGATTTCTTCTTATAAAGACGGAAATTGACATTCGTTTGTTATTTCGCCGAAACGAATAAGAAATTCTTTTTACAAAAACAGGGGGTAAGTATTTTATTACTTACTTAAAAAGGTTTTTAAATAAGTAAACAAATATTTATATTTCAGTTTTGAAATATTAATAGTTTTTTTATTTATTTAAAATAATTTGGAGTAAGTAAATAAATATTAATATTTCAAAGCTGAAACATAAATATTTTGAAATATGTAGTTAAGTAAAATACTTATCTAAATTTTTGAAATATTTTGAAATATTTGAAATTTTTGAAATATTTGAAATATCTGAAATATTTGAAAATTTTGAAATATTTGAAATACACTGAACATTCTATAAATGCCAATTTTTTTTTTAAGAAAACACATATAAAATGGGCACTTCTAAAATTTCGGAATAGCTATATTTGGCCTTAGATTTTGGTAGAGACTGACAGAAGAAATAATATCACTTTCTGTTTAAATCATTTTTCAAATTAAAGAAAGATGATACAATTTTCACAAGTAAATTATAAAGAATAAAAATTTTGAAAGAATTCGATAAGGCCAGCAAGATATTTTCGGCTTATCGAATTCTTTCAAAAATTTTTATTCTTTGTAATTTACTTGTGAAAATTATATCATCTTTCTTTAATTTGAAAAATTATTTAAACAGAAAGTGATATTAATTTATGATCTATAGTCAAACTAAAGAACATTCATTTACCAAAATAAGAGATCAAATAAATATTCCCCTCATTCACCCAGAAAAAACAGTTAAAATTTTTGGTTTAATATTCTAATTCTGGCTCTGAGCCATAATTTTGACTAGCTTTTTTAAAATACAAATAACATAACTTAGAAAAAATTTTTTTTTCGCTATTTTTTGTTTTACAAAGTAAGCACCAAACTTTGGGGAATATGAATTTGATAAACCACACTTAAAATTGCAAAATAATGGCGAAAAAAGGCTTTATGATACAAATAATTAAGTAGAAGTCTTAATCAGCAATTTTCATTCTGCAAACAAATATACTGATGCAAAAACTTTCCTTTTTGTAAATTTTATTTTTCGTGATTTTTTTTCTTTTTTTGTTTTAAACAAAGCACCAAACTTTGTTGTATGAAATTTGTATTATCTCTATATATAAAAGAATAACGTGACTGACTGACTGACTGACTGACTCAACATCGCCCAGCCCAAACCGCTGAAGCTAGGAAGTTGAAATTTGGTATGTAGGTTCCTCTTTCGGGGTAGACGTCCACTAAGACGGGATTTTTGGAAATTCCTACCGGAACGGGCAAAAAGGGGGAAAGTGTCCCCCTTGACGGCCTGCCAAAACCCCTTTGGCTAGAAAGCTGAAATTTAAGATATGTGTTCCTTGGAGTAGGGGCTAACTTTTCTGGAAAGTACTTTCTATAATTTTGGACAGGGACGTTGTAAAAATGGGGGTTAAAAAGGTGAAAAAGGCCCCCCTTGACGGCCTGCCCAAACCGCTGGAGGTAGGAAGTTGAAATTTGGTATAAATTTTCACAGGGACGGGCAAAACGGGGAAAAAGTCTCCCCCTTGACGGCCTGCTCAAACTGCTGGAGCTATGAAGTTGAAATTTGGTATGTAGGTTCCTCGACCCGTGTAGACGTCCATTTTTGGAAATTGAGACGGCATTTTTGGAAATTCTTATCGGGAGGGGCAAAAAGGGGACAAAAAAAGTACCTTTTTCCAAAAAAGTACCTTTTCCCAAAAAAAGTACCTTTTTCCAAAAAAAGTACCTTTTTCCAAAAAAGTACCTTTTTCCAAAAAAAGTACCTTTTTCCAAAAAAAGTACCTTTTTCCAAAAAACGTACCTTTTTCCAAAAAAAGTACCTTTTTCCAAAAAAAGTACCCTTTTCCAAAAAAAAGTACCTTTTTCCAAAAAAAAGTACCTTTTTCCAAAAAAAGTACCTTTTACCAAAAAAAGTACCTTTTCCCGAAAAAAGTACCTTTTTCCAAAAAAAGTACCTTTTTCCAAAAAAAATTCCTTTTTCCAAAAAAGTACCTTTTTCCAAAAAAAAGTACCTTTTTTAAAAAAAGTACCTTTTTCCAAAAAGTACCTTTTTCTAAAAAAATGTACCTTTTCCAAAAAAAAAGTACCTTTTCCCAAAAAACATACATTTTTCCAAAAAAATAACTTATTCAAAAAAAGTACCTACCTTTTCCAAAAAAAAGTACCCAAAAAAAGTACCTTTTTCTAAAAAAATGTTCCTTTTCCCAAAAAACATACATTTTTTCAAAAAAATACCTTTTTCAAAAAAAGTACCTTTTCCAAAAAAAAGTACCTTTTCCCAAAAAAAAGTACCTTTTTCTAAAAAAATTTTCCTTTTCCAAAAGAAGTACCTTTTCCAAAAAAAGTACCTTTTTCCAAAAAACATACATTTTTCCAAAAAAAAACAACTTTTTAAAAAAAAATACCTTTTGCAAAAAAAGTACAAATAAAGTACTTTGTAAAAACAAAGTATCTTTTTCCAAAAAATTTCGTTTTTCCAAAAAGTACCATTTAAAATAATATATACATAATTTCAAAAAAACTACTTTTTTTCCTCCACCCACGGATATCTCCACTAAAACAAGGTTTCTTGATATTCGGCATAGACGTGCGCTAAGACGGGATTTTTGGAAATTCCTACCGGAACGGGCAAAAAGGGGAAAAGTCTCCCCATAAACAGTCTCACCAATTGGAAAAGTGCCTGCCCAAACCACTGGAGGTAAGAAGTTGAAATTTGGTATAAAGGTTCCTCCACTGTAGTAGACATCGACTAAGTTTGTATTTTTGGAATTCCCTACAGGATATCCCAAAAGGAAACTCGGTATGTGAGTTCCTCCTTCTGTGTAGGCGTCCGCTTAGACGGAATTTTTGAAATCTATCGGGAGGGGAAATAAGGTAAAAGTCTCCTCCTGACGGCTTGCCCAATCCCTTTTGGCCAACCTAAAATTTTAAATATGTATTCCTTGGAGTAGGACTAACTCACCGGCAACGTAATTTTTCTATTTTGGAACAGGAACATAGTAAAAATGGTGGTTGAAAGGGAAAAATGTCCCCACTAACGGCCTGCCCAAACCGCTTAGGCAATGCAGTTGAAATTTGGTATGAATGTTCCTCATCCATCGCAGATAGCCGCGAAGATGGAATTTTTGTAAATTCCTAAAGGGAGGGGCAAAAAGAAGAAAAGCCTCACCTTGGGGCCGGTAAAAACCCCTTCGGCTAGAAACCTGAAGCTTAAAATGTGGGTCCCTGGAGTGAGGGCTAACGTATTAGAAATATACTTTTTGAATTTTGGACATGGTCGTTATAAAATGGGAGCGCAAAAAGGGAAAGTTGCCCCTTAACGACCTGTCCAAACTGCTGGAACTAGGAAGCTGAAATTCGGTACTTAAGTTCCTCTCAGCCTACTCAAACTGCTGGAACTAGGAAACTGGAATTCCCTGTCGATGGATTTTCGGAAATTCCTACCGAGAGGGGCACAAATAGTAAAAGTTGGCTAGAAACCTGAAATGTAAAACATATGTTACTTGGAGTATCTGCTCACTTACCGAGACGGTGCTTTTTGGACAGGGACATTGCAAAAATGGGGATTAATGAAGCGAAAAGTGCCGCTTAAAGGCCTGCCCAAACCGCTGGAGGTAGGAAGTTGAAATTTGGTATTAAAGTTCCTCCTCTATTGTAGACATCCGCTAAGATGAGATTTTTGGAAATTTCTACAGGTAGGGTCAAAAACAGGAAAAGTCTTCCCCTTAACGGCCTGGCCAAACTGCTGGAACAAGGGATCTTAAATTGGGTTCCTTCTCCAACGTTGACGTCCCCTAAGATGGTATTTTTGGAAATTCATACCGGGAGGGGTAAAAAGTGAAAAAACTTCCCCCTTGATGGCCTGGCCAAACTGCTGGATATAGAGACCTAAAATTATGTATGTAGTAGGTTCCTCCTCCAACGCAGACGTACTCTAAGACGGAATTTTTGGAAATTCCTACCGGGAGGGGTAAAAACGGAATAATTCTCCACCTTGATGGCCTAACCGAACCCTTCGGCTAGAAACCTGTAATATATAATATGTTTTCCTTGGAGTATGGGCTAACTTATCGACAAGGCATTTCTAGGACTTTGGACAGGAACGTGGTAAAAATGGTGGTTCAAAAGGGGGAAATTGCCCCCCCCCCCCTTAACGTCTGCGTCTTTAGCTAGAAACCTAAAACTTAAAGAACAAGTGTATATGAAACACTAAAATTAAGAAGCTAAATAGGAAACGAGTGGGATTGAAACACTACACAAGTGGAATGAAATGGATATAAACGTTGAACGAGTGGAATTGAAATTATAGACAATGCAAATGGATTGGAAGAGGGAATTACCTGTTCAAACACTATCAACGGAATATGAAACTTATGTAGCATTGAAACATACTCCCCAAAAAGTTAAACAAATTTTCTGAAAGAGAAAAAACCTTAGAAAAGGAATGGAACTTATATATTCCGATATTTAAACTTCATGTAACGAAGCACCGGTGGAAGAAACCGACGCAGTAAATTTTCCAACTGAATTTGTGAATTTACTTGAATTGCCAGGTCTACCTTTACATAAACTGGAATTAAAAAAAAAACTTTAAGACACGCTAACAACGTAGCGGGCTTTGCCCGCTATTTTTAATATTATAAAATGCTTTCCAACCCTGCTTTACGTTATTTATTTTCATTCAAAACACAAATGAACAAAACTACTTACGGGTCTATCTACCTAAGTTCGCACTTTACCAAATTATCTTAACATACACACGTATATTGCAATTTATTATGGATTCATTACTAACAATCCACTTTCATGAGAAAAAGTGATCAAATATTTATTTATTTTAAACCCATTGTTGTGCAGAATTATTTATTTGTGGTGGCTGGGTGAAGGCTTTAAATAAAAAAACTTTAAATAAAAAAACTTTAAATAAAAAAACGAATTTAATAAAAATTGTGGGGGGCGCAGCCCCCGGGGGGGGGGAGGGCGCAGCCCCCCCCTTAACCTTTAAGGCACGCTAACAACGTAGCGGGCTGCGCCCGCTAGTAGTCCATAGATTATGAATTTAAAAAAATCACACTTAAAAAATTTAAAAATAATCGATAAAATTTCAAAATAAAAGATTAATTAAAACACACAATCAGCGATTGGCATTCTGCAAGCGAATATTATGATGCAAAAAGTTTTATCGCGATTTTTTTTTTTGCATACTAAGCATTTTTGCCATTTTCGTAAAAGATAATATATCTTGTAAATTTTGCTTTAAGTCGCGTAGAGAGGAAAAGGTTGAGTTTATTTTTGTTGAACTTGTATCTTTTGGTAGAAAAGTACTTATTGGCTGCGTCTACAGGCCACACAAGAGAATATCTTTTTCTGATTTTGTGTTAAAATTGGAAAACTTAACCGTTGCCTATGACGATATTGTAATATCTGGTGACTTCAATTCCAATATACTAACGGAATCAAACTTTACTGATGAAATGTCATCACTTGGACTCATGCCCGTTAATGTAACTGTTCCAACACACTATACAACCTCAAATAATTCACTGATAGATCTTTTTTTTGTTGCCAAAATATCAAATGTACTATTCTACGACCAGGTTTCGGCTTCATGTTTCTCAAAACATGATTTGATATTTTTAACGTATAATTTTGAAATTCAACCGGCAGATCAGATTTGTTACTACCGGGACTTCAAGTGTATAAATTATAATTTGTTATATGAAGAATTTTTAAGAATTGACTGGGAAAGTATGTATTTTATGTCTTCCGTGGATGAGCAATTATCGTTTTTTGAAAATAATATTCAGCGACTATATAATGATGCTGTTCCACTAAAATCTAGGAACATTTTGGGAAAATCAAAACCATGGTTTACATTAGCTATTAAACAATTAATTCAAAAGAGAGATGTTGCTTATTCAAGTTGGAAAAGATTTAAAACTCCTGAGTTGAAAGTTCAATATCGTACTGCTAGGAGGGAGGTTAATAATAAAATCAGAATTTCAAAAAGAGAATATTATTCTAAACGCTTTGGTTCTGCTCTCGAATCGAAGAAAACTTGGAAAGTCATTCATGAAATCGGAATTGGCAGGGCAGATAAAACGAACTGCGATGTTGATGCTAATGACTTAAACAGTATTTTTACAAACCTACCAACAGTCCAAATTAACGACAACTTTTACAACTTCCCATCAGGTAATAACAACTCTACTCTTGATGATATTAATACATTTGAGTTTTCTTGCATAACCCAGTTTGATATCATATCAACTTTTTCATTAATAAAATCAGAAGCAGTAGGTTACGATAATATGCATCCGAAATTTTTAAAGATAATGTTGCCATTACTTCTGCCCTATTTAACTCACCTTTTCAATATAATCATTACGACAAGCACTTTTCCGTTAAAATGGAAGCACGCCAAAATTGTACCACTCCCGAAGACAAATACTGAGTTTCGACCAATTGCCATTTTGTGTTTCCTTTCAAAAGTTCTGGAAAAGATTCTACACCGTCAAATGATTGAGTATATTAGGGATAAATGTCTGCTGTCTGATAAACAATCTGGGTTTCGTTCTAATCATAGCTGTGTTACAGCTCTGATTGATGTCTCGGAAAATATACGACGTGAACTCGATAATGGCAAGGTTAATTTCTTGATACTCCTTGACCATTCTAAGGCGTTCGACACGGTTGACCACTATACGTTATGTATGAAACTTAGACATTTCTTTAAATTTTCTTCATCATCAACACAGATTTTATTTTGTTATCTAAATAATCGCACACAATCTGTCTACGTTAATAATAAATGGTCTAATTTGCTGACACTTAGTAGGGGAGTGCCCCAAGGGTCTGTTCTTGGGCCTCTGCTTTTTTCCATATATGCAAATGATTTGCCGAATCAGCTCTCATACTGCAGACTACATATGTATGCGGATGATGTCCAATTGTATTTAAGCAGTCCTGTACACTCAATTCAAGAAGCTATTACGAAAATTAATTTTGATTTAAATAGAATATATATATGGGCTACAGCAAACGGGCTTTGTCTCAATCCGCAGAAATCCAAATGTGTTGTAATTCACAAGCAACGAACTGTGCTAATTATCGAAAATGAAATACATATAAATGGAGGAAAAATTGAGATCGCAGAAGCGGCCAAAAACCTTGGTATCATTTTTAACAAACATTTAACATGGACAAATCATATTAACTCTCTTGTTGGTCAAACCTACGCTAAGTTAAGGCCTCTTTGGTCAACACAGTTTTTTACTCCTTTGAAAGTGAGAATACTGATCGCAAAGTCATACCTAATCCCCGGTTTAATATATGGTTGTGAACTTTTTGGGAATTGCGATAGTACTAGTAAGCGCAAGTTAACCGTTTTATACAACAATATCATCAGATATGTTTATGGCTTGAGAAGGATTGATCATGTGTCATTATTTGCCACAAAACTCTATGGTGTATCTTTCGAGAGCCTTCTTAAGATACGAGTACTTTTAGCTTATCATAAAATTATTTATACAAAGAATCCTCCGTATCTTTATGCCCTTATACAGTTTGCCATATCCCAAAGGGGAAGAGGGACAATAATACCTATGCACCGATATCATGTATCTGAATGGCATTTTTACATAAATGCTCCACGTCTTTGGAGAGATCTTCCAGCAAACCAGCAGCTCAACAGCAACGCAAACAGCTTTAGACATTTTCTTTTCAATATTTTTGCCTAATTTTAATTAAATTTTTGTTTCTTACAATGTTGACTCTTTGACAGACATATTAAATTAAATTATTGTTAATATTTATTTTTTCTTTGTGATATTAGAAAATTTTTTACTTATATATTAGAATACGGTTTAATTTTTATGATTATTTTTTTTACAATTTGCAATATATGTTTTCCACAAACTGCTTTCCTGTACTTTAATTATAAGATTTACTCTTGTTGTACAGGATATATCAAAATAAATAAATAAATAAATAAATAAATAAATAAATAAATAAATAAATAAATAAATAAATAAATAAATAAATAAATAAATAAATAAATAAATAAATAAATAAATAAATAAATAAATAAATAAATAAATAAATAAATAAATAAATAAATAAATAAATAAATAAATAAATAAATAAATAAATAAATAAATAAATAAATAAATAAATAAATAAATAAATAAATAAATAAATAAATAAATAAATAAATAAATAAATAAATAAATAAATAAATAAATAAATAAATAAATAAATAAATAAATAAATAAATAAATAAATAAATAAATAAATAAATAAATAAATAAATAAATAAATAAATAAATAAATAAATAAATAAATAAATAAATAAATAAATAAATAAATAAATAAATAAATAAATAAATAAATAAATAAATAAATAAATAAATAAATAAATAAATAAATAAATAAATAAATAAATAAATCTTTGGTGTATGAAATTGGTATTATAGCCTTTATATTATGAATTTAAAAAACCACACTATTATGAATTTAAAAAACCACACTTAAAAGCTGGAAAATAATAGCGAAACGCAAAAAAATTGCGAAAAACAAAATTTGAAAAAACGAACATTTTTGAATCAATATATTTGTTTGCAGAATGTAAAACGCTGATTAAGTTTTTTAATTAATGTTTTGTACCATAAAGGCTTTTTTCGCGTTCCGGGATTATTTTAAAGTTTTTTAAGTGTGGTTTTTTTAAATTGATAATCTAGGGACTATAGTTCCAATTTCACACACCAAAGATTGGTTCTTAGTGTGCAAAAAAAAAATCGCGATAAAGATTTTTTGCATCATTATATTTGTTTGCAGAATGTCAAAATTTTTTTTCTAATTTGCGTTATTTGTATTTTAAAGAAGCTAGCCAAGTAAAAGAGTTTTGATATAGTCATATATTATCATATAAAAGTTTGTATAATTATGTATTGGAACATATATACCATGATATAATTATATAAAATTTTAAGAAATTTTATCCTAAATATATAACTATATCTTGTTATATATTGCACAATTTATAGCGCAACATATTACAATATCCAATTATATATAGACCGATATATAGTTACATATGCCTCATATAATTATCCATAATTGTATCGAATTATATACCATTATATCTTGTTGGATATGATTATATTATATTTGATACATTTGGATGAGGACAAAATCCGGATAAAATTGTATCAAACCATATCTTATTCCATCAAATTAGATCTAATTTTGTCAAATTAGATCTAATATGATCATAATACGATATAATTTGATACAATTAGATGTTCTCATTTTTCGGATATTATTATATATAATATCAAAAGGCATATAATTTTTTTTAGTAGGGTAGTCAAAATTATGGCTCAGAGCCAGAATTAGAAAATTAAACCCAAAATTTTAAGGCCAAATTATAGCTATTCCGAAATTTTATAAGTGTCCATATATTTTAACTAAATGTTGATAAGTATTTTACATAACTACATATTTCATGTATTTCAAAATATTTATATTTCAGCTGTGAAATATTAATATTTACTTACTTACTTCAGATTATTTGAATTAAATAAAAATTATTATTACTTAAAATTATTTGAAGTAAATAAAAGATTATTAATATTTCAAAGCTGAAATATTAATATTTTCTTATATACATATGTGCGTATTTTAGTAAATAAAAAATACTGCTATTTTAAATTTACAAATATTAATAAGTGGTTATTTCAAAAAATTATTTCAAATAAAATTTTATACAGGTCTAGTTGAAATAAATACGGTTTAAAATCAGTTATTTTTTCCATGAAAAAAAAAATTATTGTGAATGCTATTTTTTTATTTTATAAGAAATACACACATTTTATAAGAAAGACGAAAACTCTACACTAGTTGTTCCGACAAATTTTTGTAATCTTGAGTTAAACTGAAAATTTATTTTGTCAGCTATTTCCAAGTTTATTAGCAAAAATCTTTTTAAACAACTTTTTCTCGTTTTGAATTTTGGTCTTTATTGAAATAAAACAAAATCAACCACATTTCAAAAAAAGGATTTCAGTTACAAACTGCTTTATTCCAAGTTTAACGACAATCTGCGTTCTAAAAATGGTCTAAATCGCATTCAGTCCTCATTTGAAACATCTTTCCATCAATAAAATTTTTATGTATTGCATCCAAATACCAAAGATCGACCAATACCCACTTTGTTAGCCAAACCATTCTGTCGGCATTATTATTTCATATGAATGAAAATAAGTGATCTCAACAATATTTGCTAAAATTTTATTTGAAAATCTTCATCAAATTATATATATTTATATATAATTTGATGCAGTTAGATAGACCCATTTTTCGGATCAAATTGTATCAGGTTAGAGAAAATGCTTATCTCGCTTGATATAATTACATATATATCCCAATATTCGAATCAAATTAGATATGAACATATATATGGGTTTATATATGGTGATATATGATTATATAACATCTTTTTTAGTCGGGTTATTTGACTTAAGCTGTTTTGCCAAAGATAAATTTTGCATTTAGAAAAATTTGTGGGCGGTGTGGTGTAATGGTTAGCGCTTTGGACTGTTGCAGATAAGATTGCGGGTTCGATCCCCAGAGATGGCAACATCGCAGGGTCCTCATTCGGTTTTTCCATAGCACTTCACCCCACTGAAGTAAAATAACATAACAGGGTTAGGAAATAAAAAGCTTCAACAAACTTCGCCAACCTTTCATCATATGGTGCGCAACAGCTGTTCTAAGATTCCACATCTCGCGCAATTATAGTGTTCCTATATTTAAAGCCCTTCATCTTTCACTACCCATCATTTCTTTGCTGTCCCCTTTCCAAAGAAAGCAACACAAATTATTAGGAAGAATTTCTTAAAAACTTAAGTAGAACCAATTTTTTTAAAAATATTTTCAGACAATGTGCACTTAATAATGCGATTTCAGTTTCATGTTTGTAAGGGGCGTGGTAGAGAAGAGGATGTCATATGTTCTAAAACTCATAATTTCGAACAAATAGTAAATATTGTAACTAATGGTTGTGTTTTTAAATATTGCCATTGTACATAATTTTTTGCACAATCGCCAGCCGTAAGAATCGAACCTGCTCTTTATCCACATACACTGCATACTACACTTTATAGAAGCACTGCCTAAATGCAGGCTTGTTATGCTATGGGTTAAGATCTTACACGCTTCCAAAAATATAACACTGTTTATGATTTTTAGTTTTTTGTTTTCTGTTAATTTCCACTATGCTTATATTTTCGTAAAGTGCCGCCAAATTGGGTTAAAAGGTTTTATACTTAAGATTGGCAATTTACATACTTGGACTTGCAGCAGTATATCTAACTTTGATTTTATTTGAGTTTGTTGTTTTGTTAACGCCATTTTTCAGACAATTTGCAATTATACTATAATTATTAGGCGTCGATTTCAGTTTTATATTTCTGAGGAGAAAGTAAAATTTCTTGTGTAAAAAAATATCAGATCTGACCAGATCGCATTTGATCCGATTATACCAGATCTAATTAGATCCTAAAACTGGAACTAATTTGAGATCTGCCATAAATCATATCTGGCCATAAAAATCACCCAATTTTCAAGATCACTTTAAAATGAACAGATCTGGCACTAGATCTGATCAGCTCTGGCTATGTTACCCGATCTGGCGCCATTAGATTCAATTATATATACCCGTGTAAAAAAGATCAGATCTGGCCAGATCTCAGCACATCTTACCAGATCTAATTAGATCTCAAAATTGGGGACAAATTTGAGATCTAATTAGATCTGATCAGATCTAGGCATATCTGGCCAGATCTTTGTAGATCTTACCAGATCTAGTTAGATCTCAAAATTGGGGACAAATTTGAGATCTGATCAGATCTAGGCATATCTGGCGCATTTGTCCAGATCACTTTAGATTTGAACAAATTTGGCACTAGATCTGATCAGATCTTGCCATAAGGTATTATCACATATGCCATATCTGATCATATTTGATGTGATCTGGTACAGGATCTAATTAGATTCTATCATATCTATTGAGAACCAAAAAGATCTGGTCAGATCTAAACTTTTTTACACGGGTAATTAGATCTAATGGTTAGCGCGTTGAACTGTTACACGTGGGGTTGCGGGTTCTATACCCAACCAATGCAACATCAATTTATGAAAAATAATAATATATATGAGTTCTTCTATCCCTCATACATAGCCCAGCGTCCTTATTCGGTGTTCCCATAGCATTTAACCCCACCGAAGTAAATTAATATAACAGGGCTATGAACAAAAAAGCTTTAGCAAAGTTCGCCAACTCAACATCAGATGGCGCGCAACAACTGTTCTAAAATTCAACATCTCGCTCAATTACAGTGTTGCCATATTTGAAGCCCTTCATCTTTCACCACCTTTCACTTCTTCTCTATCCCCTTTCCCAAGGAAGCAACACGTTAATTAATAGGAAGAATTTTCTGAGTGTTGCTTCTCTCAAAAAAAAAAACACATCTGATCAGATCTAAGTTTTTTTACACGGGTTGTCAAAATCATTATCCTTATCCTTATAAGTTTAAGTGCACAAGCACAGAAACAAACTTTACAATTTATTACACTTTCTTTAGAATTTATTAAATTTTTTGTAATATAAAAGACCGCTCAATTTACTACAATATACACGCAGAGAAAATATGATATATATGTTTGCTATTTGATCACGGCAACAAATCTATGTTCCCTAATGCCACACATGGTTGTGGCAATTAAATTATTAATATAATAATAATCTCTTAAAAATGATAAAATGATCGCCTGTAATCATGATACCCTACACCACTATGTGGTCAGGGTATTATAAGTTTGTGCTGATGTTTGTAACACCAAAAAATATTGGTCGTAGACCCACCTTATAGTATACCGATCGGTTCAGAATTTTTTTTTATTTCGATTTAACGATGTCCGTCCGTCCGTCTGTCTGTCTGTCCATGCAATCTTGTGCGCACTCTACAGGTCGCAAATATTAAGATATTTTTATGAAATTTGGTACGCAGACCTATGTTGCCCCAATAACGCAGCCTATTGATTCTGGTGAACATCGGTCCATGTTTAGACCTAGTGCCCATATAAGGGTCCTACCAAAATTATACTGTTTATACGCTGCAGGTCGTAAATATTAAGATATTTTGATGAAACTTGGTACACAGACCTATATTGGCCCAATAACGCAGCCTATTGATTTTGGTGAACATCGGTCCATGTTTAGACCTAGTGCCCATATAAGGGTCCTACCAAAATTATACTGTTTATACGCTGCAGGTCGTAAATATTAAGATATTTTGATGAAATTTTGTACACAGACCTATGTTGGCCCAATAACGCAGCCTATTGATTTTGGTGAACATCGGTTCATGTTTAGACCTAGTGCCCATATAAGGGTCCTACCAAAATTATACTGTTTATACGCTGCAGGTCGTAAATATTAAGATATTTTGATGAAATTTGGTACACAGACCTACATTGGCCCAATAACGCAGCCTATTGATTTTGGTGAACATCGGTCCATGTTTAGACCTAGTGCCCATATAAGGGTCCTACCAAAATTATACTGTTTATACGCTGCAGGTCGTAAATATTAAGATATTTTGATGAAATTTGGTACACAGACCTATATTGGCCCAATAACGCAGCCTATTGATTTTGGTGAACATCGGTCCATGTTTAGACCTAGTGCCCATATAAGGGTCCTACCAAAATTATATTATTTATACGCTGCAGGTCGCAAATATTAAGATATTTTGATGAAATTTGGTAAATAGACCTATGTTGGCCCAAGGAAGAAGCCTATTGATTTTGGTGAACATCGGTCCATGTTTAGAACTAGTACCCATATAAGGGTCCCCCCAAAATTGGATTGGTTACAAACTGCAGGTCGCAAATATTAAGATATTTTATTAAATTTGGTGCACATTATAGAAAATTTTGACACAAGCCCCATTTTAACCCATTCGAATTTCGGATCCAAACAATACACCAGACTGGTGTATGGTATTGTATAGTCGGCATGCCCGACTTTAACCTTTTTACTCGTTTTATAGTTAAAATCTCCCTTTTTTGGTTATCATATCATTCTCACGTCTACAATCATATATTATTTGGGCAATCATATTCCTCTCTTCGAATTATAATCATACTTTTATGTGAATAGAGAGAGAGAATATTTTCACAATCAGTAGTATAGTTTAGGGAACTCGTTTATGAGCGTCATCGATTAGTTATATTGAATTTACATTGTTAAAATGTTCACTAGATTTCGTTTTGAAATTCAATTCGAAATCTATATCGTTTACATTAGAACATTTGACAGATAAATGGGATTTCGATCGGCCAACAACAATTTTTTTGTAAACAAACTAACCTTAAAAAATAACCAAAAATAAAAGATTTTCTAAAAACCATTTTATTTAATGGCGGAAGATAAAAATCATTTATATTATGAAAGATACAATGTTATATTTACTAAGAAATGTGTTTTAATATAGGGATGACTAGGTGAAACCTAAAATATTCAATGTTTTATCAGCGGTCTTGCCGGCGCGATGAAATGATTTTTCATAGTTTCGCTTCGTCGGATACAATAAAATAGTAAAATGGGTACTTTAAATATTTCTTTCAATTAAAAATAACAGACTTTATTATGTTATTCCTTAATTTTTTAAGGTTATTAAAATTTATTATTTATTAATTTTTTATGACATAAACAGCTGCTAAATGTTGCCACTTTTTCTGCAAACTTCCCTACTTTTCTACAAATATGGGAGAAAATTTGGATTTCGATGAGATTTCGCTGAAACCCAAATTAAATCGGTTTGAAATCCCAAATTTTTATTGGATTTCCGTCGAAATCTACTTTTAACTCGATTTCGATCATAGTATAAATTTGTTTAATATTATGTGCAAAGAAGTTTTCGGAAGCCGTCATACAAAATAATACATATTGAAGGAAAAGATATAAACTTATTGGTATTAATTCTAATAGTGGCATTGTTTGTGGAAGATAGAATTCGGTCTATCCAAGAGTTCTGGGCAAAATGTATATTGACAAGTAACCTTCAAATAAAATTATTGTTTACCTATTGTGCATTTAAGTGCTTAGTGTCGTAAATTAACTAAAAACTGATAGCAAAAAATTAATTTTATAATTTTTTGTATTTACTGTAAGGAACCTCCGGTTACTCCGGGTTTGAAGCTGAGATAGATCAGCTAGTCCAGCGTCCTAACATTAAATTTATTTGTTGCACGAAGATTAACTAAAAAAACACTGTTTTATTTTCGGATTTCACGCTCCGTTTTTATTTAGCACTTTCTATAAATTTCTTTTTTACAATAAATTTAAACTTCAACGTTCTGCCGGCAATAGTTCGACTGGGCCGTCTCCTTGCTGCTCCTCCAGGCGGCAACGTATGAAACCCCTAACACTCCTGCCTCTTGCTGATATCCTAATATATATTTGGATGTAATCCGAGTGCCAGATGGAAATCTAACTGTGGTGGATTGTAATCCGCCCCTAAAACTGCGTCGGATGAATATCCAACCCCTTCGTCCTGGTTGCAAAACCGGGCGCCTCTTCACTAGACCCTGTATTTATACTCCTTAACTCTTAGCTGGATGTAAATTCGGCGATTGACAGATGTAATCCGTCACTAAGCTACCCAGTGTAGAAACGGTAATGACATATTATTATTTTTTGGACTACCAGTAATGACACCCAATTACCTTCTGCATTATTTGAAAACATATAATAATGAGTTACTGATAACCACTTATTTTTATCATTATTTCAAATAGAAAATAATTTTCTAGATTTTTTTGAAAATTTTTGAAATCTATTTTTAGACTCAATATTTTTTAAACACTGGTAAGGATATATGTAACCACATATTTTTGGATTTTTTGTATGTTGGCGAGTAAGCTTACTTGTGTGCAGCAGGTCAATTATGTTGTTGTCTATTAAATATTACATGTCGATATAGCTCAGATGGTAGAGCTATTGACTGGCAATCTGTAGACCCAGGTTCGATTCCCGCACCAGCACCATTTTATTAAAAAAAAAAAAATACAATAAAAAATATTTTTTTTTATATAATTTATTTTTATGAAAATCTATTTTAAGACTCATTATTTTTGTCAGTACTGGTAAGCATATAGGTAATGACATATTTTTAGATCTTTCGTATGCTGGTGTGTAAGCATAACTCATTATTTTTCGCGACATCGCCATATAAAGGTAATAAGAAATGTAATAACAAAAGTAACTAGTTACCATTACCAAGTATGTAGTTACATAACCACATATCTGGTAATGATTTTCTACACTGGGTAGTTAGATGGAAATCTAACTCCCTAAAATTTCACACTTGCGATATCTTACCACACCAGGTGTTGGCTGCTTGCCGGCTGTCGAAGAGACCCTCTGCCATCGTGATGGATGAAAATCCATCCCCAGTGTGACGGATGAACATCCGTCCCCAGTGTGACGGAAGAAAATCGGTCCTCAAGTGTGATGGATGAAAATCCATCCCAAGTGTGATGGATGGAAATCCGTCCCCAATGTGACGGATAAAAATCCGTCCCGCGTGTGATGGAGGGAACTCCGTCCCCAAGTGTGATGGATAAAAATCCGTCCCCAATGCGACGAATGAAAATCCGTCCCCAAGTGTGATGGATGGAAATCCGTACCCTCTGAATAACCCATTTGACTTTAAACTTAATTATGTTCACTTACTCAGTTGTGGACACAAATTTTCACCCAAAGATTTGGATACTCACATTACATAGAAAAGGTATTGTTGAAAGCGTCTACCCAGCAAAAAAGAGAGAGAAAAAAGGTGTAGTAATAAAATCACATTTACTCATTCAGATGTAGTTCGAATTGAGGAGAGACATGCATGATTTTAAAATAGGGTTGTAATAAGACAGAAGTTATATAAATAGCTAAAACTGTACTCAATCAAAAGTAGTATGTATAAGGTTATGAAATATTGTATATTTAGATGTTTGGATGTGTTACAACTAAATATATTATTTTAAATTTTGGGTGTCACACCTTTTAAATCAGTTTAAATATGGATCTAAAGAAGTGCTTTTATGGAACCCTTTATCTTTTGTTAAGTCTGATATAGTTATTATGGATTTCAGATTTCAGTAAAACTATAAGCAGTTAATCCAGTGATTACTAGTTCAATTTTCAATATAAAAGCAGCATTATTTTCAAGCATACATGGGAATTTTTCATTACCATTTAATTTTCATTACCATTAGTTCATACTAATGACAATGACAAAAATTCCATTACCATTTAATGGTAATGGAATTTTTGTCATTGTCATTAGAAAAATCATTAGTAATGGTAATGTCATTAGAAAAATCATTAGTAATGGTAATGAAATTACACTAATGTATAAAAAAACTAATTACAATTGATTAAAAACCATTTGTTTACAAAAAATTCAGACAAGTGAAAACGAACAACTGGTTTGGCCAGGGAAGTTATAAAACATAATTTATTAAGGAGGATCCATTTAATTCCGTTTAACTCTACCTGGATACAAATAACAACGGAAAGAAAAGTAATATTTAATTTCAAATGAGCATGAGCCTGAATGAGCATATTCCATCTTCGATTTCAGCGACTTTTACTCCATATTTACGTTTTTCTGTCAATGGCAATTATTTTTTTTAATTTATTCATTATCAATGGTAATGAAATTTAAAATCATTATCATTAATCAATGAAATTAAATTTAAGAATCATTACCATTAATTAAAAAAATGGTAATGAAAATAATTTCATTACAATTGATATCAATGTAATGGTAATGAAATCATCAATTAATTAGTCCACCTAATTAATTAGTCCCATGTATGTTTTCAAGCCTAAATTTTCCACAAGACTTTGATATAATCGGAGTTATTTGATGCCATTATACATAAGCTGTATTTTCGCTCATGCCAACGTTAAGTATTTAAAGCAAATCTACCTTAAGCCGACTTTAGTACAAAACAGACAGCGTTTATAATTGTTCCAGTAAATTCGAACGTATATCAGCAAAATTTTTTAGGAAGTAACTCGAAGATGATATGTAAGTTGAGAAAATGTATAAACGTTGATAACACTGTGCACGCAACGGAGACTTTTTTTCCCGGCAGGTGGGGTACCCAGTGGGTAAAACTATACCTATATGATAACAGCGCATACAAAAATATTATTAAAAATTTACAATTTATCTAAAGTGATCATCATAATATGTTTTTAATGGCCACAATATTTTTGAAAAGATCATAATATCATTTCAGTGATATTGCGGTAATGTAGAAAACTTTATGGTCTTTTTTTTCTCACAAAACTAAACTCTATCACACTCCTTCTTATGGACGCTACGTGAGTACCAAGAATTAAAAAAATAAATCACTTTTTATCACTTTTTACTTAATTTTATTTATACTAAACACGTTAGTGCACAATAAACAATAATTTCACTTGGAGGTTGCTTGAAAATCCACATTTTTCCGGACTTCTTGGGTAGATCAGATTTTTTATTCCACATACAATGTCACTATGAAAATAAATACCAACAAATTCTTTTTGTATTTTTACTTTTCATAACTTTTTTTTAAACATGCATGCAGCCAAATAAAATATTTGGCTGCTTCTTACAACTTCTTTTCATAAAATGTCAAGAAGAATGAAGCTAACTGCTCGATGACGCTAATAAAAAAAAACTACTGACGATTTTATAGTTATCGAAACTTTAGCAATGATTGTGAACATGATCGGTCTAAATTTAGATAATAATATGAATGTAATTCGAAGAGAGGAATATGGTTGTCCAGATAATATATGATTGTAGACGAGAGAATAATCTGATAACAAAAAAAAAAAAAAATAAAGAGATTTTAATTATAAAATAATTATAGGCGACCATATGATGTGTATTGTACTTTAACACATTAATAATTTGGATGCCACAGACATGCATGGCAGTAGGGAACATAGTTTTGTAGCCTCTGCTTGAGGACATTGCACATATGCTAAATTACCGAACTTGTTTAAAAGACCAGCACCAGATAAAAATAAATTCAGCAATTGTTACCTCTTTGTGTGTAATGAAAGTGTTGATCTATTGAACTAGGTACATACTTCGCTATTTTTTGCTGGGTATAGTAAAGAGCGTGACAGATTTTATTTTTGTACGGAAGTAAAATTGAAAGAAATATACAAAATTGAAAAAAATAAAATTAAGAAGTGCATGAAATAATCATAATATTTTCCTAATAATCATAATATTATTACAAAATTTTCTACATGACCATAATATAATCACTGGGTAAATATTGTAATCATTAGGAATATATTGTCATCATTAGAAATATATTATAATCATTTTGGATGCATTGTGAAATTGTATTCTTAACGTTTCCATAATTTATTTTAATTTATATATATAAGTAAAAACGAAAATCTATTTCATGATCAATTTTTATTAAATATGTAAATTAATTAATAAATAAATATGTTTACTATTTTGAATAAAAGAAAATGTGCATTACATCTTAACTCAGCTTCAACAGAATGCTGGGAGAATACTACAGTATGATATATAGGACTACAATATGATAATATTGATATCATCTTGAAACCATAATGGTATAATTTAAGGATCATTTTTTGTTAAAAAAAAAGATAGAAGTAGATACTCTTCTTCTTCTTTTGTCAACAAAAACATTTTTTGACATACAATCAAATATTTTTTGTAAAGGTATGGAATGTATGTCCAACACATTCTCATGTTCTCATAAGTTACGTGCACTGACAGCAAATGTAAAAGAGTAAGAGATCTATGTAATATATGATTAGTACATTCAAGTGATTTGTTTTCAAAAAAGATGTGCAGTTTAATTTTTGCACAATAAACTTATTGAAAATTATTAGCGCTACTGTAAGCTTCGATGGGGTGAAAGGAATTTAAAGGTCGATTGGCGAAATGAAATCAAATTAAAAATGACAAAAATCAGTTCAGAGTCAAAATACAATTTTATTATTTGAATATATTCCGCGCTTGTTTTCTCCTTATTTTGAGCAGTTTTGAGCAGTCTTTGAGTTTTTAAATATAGGCTCAGCTGATACTAAACTGATACTAAATAGTTGCTCGGGTAATACTAAATTTCAGCGCCCTCTACCGGTGAGTAGTTTAAATTTTGATTTCCTATCTCTATAATTAATAGTCTCTGCAAAATACATTCCTAAATAAAATATTTAAAAGTTGTGTTTCTGAATAACTTTCTTATTTGTAATTGTGCGTATATCTGGTAAAATTTTGGATTACAGTAAGGGTCTTAGCAAAAATCTAAAGAGATTATATTTGGTTTTATTCTGCACGTGTTCAGGATATGGAGGCTCTTGGTAGTTTGTTTTGCTTTAAATGTACTAGATAAAACTAATATGACTGCTTTTTGCCAATAATTTTATTTAACTTTAAGTCTTTTTATTTAATTTAAATAGTGATACTTATAGAAATATTTTTTCCAACATATTTTTGATTTTAGTGCGAGAACCTGAAGGTAACTCATTTGCCCGCCACATTAACCTGCAGCTGACATATTCATTTCAGAATAATTCTCAAAATTCCATGCAACTGAATGGCAACAAATCTGGATTATACCCGCCACATGGTAAGTTTTTTTTCACTTATGTAGTTAACAAGGAGTGCGCCGAGTGTTATATGCGCTACATTTTCCCATTAAAAGCAGAGTTGTTAAAATGTTACTTTCAAATAGACAACACCAAAAGCCTTATTTTCACAATGTCCCGATATTTATTAACTGGGCTTTAACTGACACATTTGTTGTTGTTTCTCATATAAAATCTGAATTTAACTGTTGGTTAAATTTTAACTAGGTAATCAGTAATCGGGCCGAAATAATAGTACCACATTTGTACTTATGGTTAATATACTCTGTTTAAGTGTACTAAAAAGGAGAAAAACTAAACCAAAATCGTCGCTAACCCTATAAGGTCAACCATATTATGACTATTTTTTAATCTTTCTCAAAGTGACTTAAAAGATCAATAATGCATAATGAAAATGAAAGACCTTAAATTCAAAATTGATAAACAAATTTTAAGTTTTAAATAATCAAATTAGTAAACCAAATGTTATATAGATTAAAAGAACTACATGACCTTCTACGGTTAAAGTGAAATAAACATTTTAGCAACTCTGTTCTTCAATAGGACAATACAGCACCTAAACAGTTTACATATAATTTTTGGATGATGGTGTTAGACTTTTATTTGAAAATACCATGTAAAACTTTAAATTGAAATTTAGTTTTGATTAAATATTAAACTCTGTATGCCTGTAAATTTTAACTGATCTTTATCTACTTCTAAACTAATATTGTTTCCAAATTTTCTTTTCCTCTTTTTTAGAATCTTCATTGGATGAGTTATCGCAAGATTCTAGTGTGCACTGTATGCAAAGTGAAGTGTGACTTAATTCCTGCAAACCCAACTAGAGCAATTCAATTATTTCTTTTTGTAAACAAAATATTTAAAATATTTTAAGGAGAAAAAAAACAAACGTCCTAAACCTAGTCAAAATTGCAAAATCGTCCAATTCTTAAGAATGCTGAGAAAAAAGAATTAAATAATCGCACAAAATTTAAAATTTTCTGTTGCAACAAAACAAAAAGTATGCAAAATCTTGCTCAATATTTATATTTATTTTAATTTATCCTGAAAACTAGATGTAAATTCAACAGATAAAGTGCAAACAAAATTATTTTCTATGAAATGGAAATTTGCAAATCTCGAAAGAAAAACAAATTAGTAAAATTCTTTATATAAATTTTTTTTATGAAATTCTGTTAGTTTATAATTACAAAGAATTAATACAAACTAATAATGTACATATTTATTAATTAGATACATATTGAAGTAAATGCTTAAAAAGCATTTGAAAATCTTACTACCTAATTTCGTAAAACACTTGGTTGAAGTGAAGGGAACTTTCAATGTAAATTGTTTTTGTAACAAAAACAATTTCTATAGAAATAACGCAACACTTCACCGAAGTGTTTTAGAAAATTACCCCCTTAATTTTTACAAAAGACGTGTCAACTGAGGTTAATGAACAGCACGAAATCTTAAGCATAGTAAGTTGTTTTCACCGCGAAAAGGTTTCTCTCGGACTTTTCACGCTTTAAAGGTGAACAAAAGTTTTATTTTATAAGAAGACACAATCTAAGAAAAACCCAAAAACTTAATATTTTTATATACACCCTGTGGGAAAACAGGGGTCAGTTGTAATGCGAGCACCTGTCCCGTGACCGGAGAAAACAGGGCCGGTCTGAAAGGAACTGTAACATGACTAGTTAAAATAAGACCGGTCTGAAAGTATCTATCTGGTCACCTGTCCCGTGACTGCTGAAAATGTGACTGGTCTCAAAGTATTGTCCTGGCGACTAAACGACAAAAACTATTTTGACCGAAATATCACGCAAAGAAAAAAAATGGTTCGCATGACCACATCCGAAGACACATCATATATTTTTGGGTTTGTGATTGCGGCATTCATATTATGAAATACCTTTTTTTATCATAATATGATATATAAATTATCACATTATGATTCCAAAATGTTATCAAATTTTAGTACAGTATTCTCCCTCCTTGGAGCTAAGTTGAAATGCTATGAACGTTTTCGTTTTTGTTTTAAATAGTAGGGTAGAGGGGGGATCCTTCGCCAGTGGGGCACATACACTAATCCTATTTTTCTCCGCTATTAAGGGAGATAAAAAATTGGAAAAAATATAATTTGTGCATTTTTCAATTACCTTTCCTTGACGTCCACTTTGATGAATTTATATTACATGTGGTCGCAGACAGACGTGTTTTTGTATTTTTTGGGGTGCCAAAAATATAATAAATAAAAGCTTAAAAAATGTGAAAAATATTAATTTTATGTAACTGCCTGCCTCTGGGGCACAATCACCAGATGGCCCCTGGAGCTACAAGGAGTTGGTGCATCCCTGCCTAAAATGCTCTATAAGAGTTTTCTATACGTTTAAAATATCCCAGTGTAGAAACGGTAATGACATATCATTATTTTTTGGAGTACCAGTAATGACACCCACTTACCTTCTGCATTATTTTAAAACATATAATAATGAGTTACTGATAATGATTTATTTTTATCATTATTTCAAATAGAAAATAATTTTTTAGAATTTTTTGAAATCTATTTTTAGACTCAATATTTTTTAAACACTGGTAAGGATATATGTAACCACATATTTTTTGATTTTTTGTATGTTGGCGAGTAAGCTTACTTGTGTGCAGCAGGTCAATTATGTTTTTATCTATTAAATATTACATGTCGATCTAACTCAGATGGTAGAGCTGTTGACTGGCAATCTGTAGACCCAGGTTCGATTCCCGCACCAGCAAATTTTATTTCAAAAAAAAAAATACAACAAAAAATATTTGTTTTTATATAATTTATTTTTTAGAAAATCTATTTTTAGACTCATTATTTTTGTCAGTACTGGTAAGCACATAGGTAACGATATATTTTTTGATTTTTCGTATGCTGTTGTGTAACGACAACTCATTATTTTTCGCGACATCGCCATATAAAGGTAATAAGAAATGTAATAACAAAAGTAACTAGTTACTATTACCAAGTATGTAGTTACATAATCACATATCTGGTAATGATTTTCTACACTGGGATGTTAAATAGTAAATTAGAACAATCGGGTTCATTCTTAAATTTATATTAATTATTCAGTTTCTTGTAATTTTGAAGAATCATTATATTATAGTTTTAAGTTATTTTTTTTTAATATAGTGGAGATTTATTGATTAAAAAGAATCACATGTCTTAAAGAACTTATTATAAATTATTTATTTCAGTCATTAAAAGATTTACTTTGCTGTATTAATAAATTTTTTTATTGAAATTGTATCTAGCTCTTTTGGCGAATATACCAGTGGTTGGGGCAGTTACGCCGAATTGAGTTACTTTGAAAATCATTAAAAAAATAATAGAAAATATGCAAATAATTAGAAAAAAAATAATAGAAATTAAAGCCAAGATATGTAGATTTTCAATTTGAAAGTAATTTTTGAAAAATAGTTAGGGGTTAAGAAATGACAGTTCTTTGAAAAAAAAAAGTGGCGAAGGATCCCCCCTCTACCCTAGTATTTATTCAATGACTAATTAACAAAATTAAATAAATTCACCATTAAATTTATTTTAGCTGTCACTTATACATAAATAAACGTAAAGTATGGGAACATATTATATGAGCGCGTAATATTGTTCAGAATACCATTTTACAATGCACCCGATTGATCACAATATTCTCCTATTGATCATATTTTTTAGTGATCATATTATGGTCACGCAGAACATTTTCTGTAAAAATTTAAAAAGTTCATTTAGTTTTCATTCGTATCATATAGCACAGTAAATACTATGGGCCATATGCATAATAACTTTTAAAATGTGTAAATAACTTATAAAACAAATTCGTCATACAAAATTGCTTTTACAAACGTGTTATTGGATTTTCAAATTATCATACATAATCACTTATAAGTTTGTTATTGATAAAACATAGGTACCTATTTTTTAGCTGAATATTTGGCTTGGAAAGCATCATACATATGTATAAAGTTTTAATCCTAAGATATCGAAATTTTATGAATTTTGGCACCAAAATAAATACTATGAATTACCAGTTCCCTATACACACATTTTTAAATTATCAGAATACCAAACGATTTTTCAATTATTTATATGTCATGTGACATAATTATCTCATAAAATTAGTGTGTTTGTTGGTTGTAAATTTTATTATCAGTTGCCCCGTTCGACAGAAACAATTGCTCCACAACTGTGTGACAGGTTTTTTCAAGATAACCCCATGTAAAAGTTACCTCTTCTTTTCATATAAAAGAACCAGCCCAAGTAACAGTCACTGTCCCCAAGAACCGATCAGCTCACATGTCCGGTGAGCGGTTTCTTTTCCTTTCATGGTAAATTTGCCTAAAACCAAATTCTACTGCATTTTTATTCATAGATCTTATCGCAAAAATACTTCTTTTTAATTTGGCATTGTTTCTCACGTAAAATCGAAACAACTTACTATGCTTTAAATACAAAATACTGATAACAGTGCACTGGAAAACCTGATAAATGTTCAATAGCTTATAAACATCTGATGGAAGTTATTCGTTTTGAGCATACACACCATGAGTTTTTCAAGACATTACACAAGAATTAAGTTGGAATTCACCGTATGAGAAGTTGTTTGTAAGGTGTAGTACACAAGAATGTATTTAAATTGTAAGTAGTATTATAATTCATTATTATCAGAGACCCAAAATAACTGTTATATTTCTTAAAAAGTCACCAACCAAATTTATTTATTTATAATATTTCAATAATGCACTATATTTTATAAATCATATTGCACAAAAAAATCACAAAGTTTGGTAAAGATTTAAATTTTTTCAATTTTTATATTTTACTCTATAAATTTCTGTTGTTTTTTGATTTTTATTTTAAAACTTTTTATAAAAGTTACAGAATGATTTTTTTGAAAAAATTAAGCACTAACTTTTTTATTTGATAATAAAATAAAAATTAAAAATTTACCTAAATTGAATGCCGGAAGGTGCTGGAATATACACATTTACTCACTTTAAATCACTGTTCAATCTTTTATTAACACTAGTTGACATCATCAGGATATTATAATTGTTGAAGTCATTGATTCTATGGCTTTTGATTTATATTCTTAATTGTTATTTTTTGATAAAGAAAAAAAATCACAAAATAACTTTTATTATTTTTGAAAAAATAAAAATCGTGTTTGGATTGTTTTTGTTTGAATTAAAAATAAAAATCAAACAGAGCAAATAAACAGAAAATTAAAAATATTCAAACAAGAAATAATTGTAAAACAATCACTTTTTTTAATAAAAGTTATAACTGTTACGTCCCTGATTATTATCAAATTTTTGTCTTTGTATATCACTTAACAAGTTAATATACAGAGAGAATTTTCAGCCCATGAAACTACACATTAAATTAATGAATATTTTTG
This sequence comes from Leucophora obtusa, assembly GCA_949987735.1. Classification (NCBI taxonomy): domain Eukaryota; kingdom Metazoa; phylum Arthropoda; class Insecta; order Diptera; family Anthomyiidae; genus Leucophora; species Leucophora obtusa. The sequence continues at coordinate 94,085,105 of OX465296.1, forward strand.
AAAGAAAGTAAAAGTTGTAATGTTCCAAAAAATATTTGCAAATTGGGAAAAATATGTTCTTGAAGGCAGGTCTTTATCCGAATTTAATTCTTCCACAAGAAAATTGTCAGAGGACGTCATTTTGGAGTTTCTAGAATTATTTGGTAGGTTAAATTACAAACACGATTCGAATTTTTTGGTCTCATCTGGTCTCGACTGAAGACATAATTTAAAATAATGAAGAATTTTTTAAATTAATGAAAAGTTTGATTATTTCTACAAACTTGCATTTTAATGAAATTTTTCATGAAATATATGAAACTTTTCGTATATGAAATTAAATTCCTTATAAAACTTCATGGAATTTTTCAATAATATAGCGAATTAAAATGAGGTCATCCGATCATGTAATTAACCTCTTTTGTCGCAACTGTGAAGATAATTCAACGAAATTTCGTACATAAGTTTGCATTACCTTAAGGATTAACCTTATTGGAAGCGCTTCAAATCGGTCTATGTTTTCACCTAGTACACGCCTCGTACAAATCAACTTAAAACTGTTAGAGATATGAAGGAACACTAAAGACCAAAACTAGTTCCCGAGAAAAATGCAATTACATGGTGCACATAAAATTTTCATTGCAATATTAAAACCGCCACAAAATTTTAATTTTAATTCGCCAATATATGTTAAGAAAACAATTAGAAAAATATTATTGAGATGATTTGAATATTCCACAAAAATATTTTTTTTAGGAGGTAATTTTCTAAAACACTTGGGTGAAGTGTTGCGTTATTTCTATAGAAATTGTTTTTTGTTACAAAAACAATTTACATTGAAAGTTCCCTTTACTTCACCCAAGTGTTTTACGAAATTAAGTACTTAATTTTTTTATATATAGAATAATTTAGGAATTAAATTAAAATCAATAAGAGGTTTTATCACGGTTTTAAGATGAAATAGCTGATGTATTCATAGGCACTGCATTTGCCCGAAAAGTTGTATTTATTTGTAAATTTTAAAATAGAAATATAGTCATAACATATTTTTCGACAACGCCAACCATAATTAAGTCCATTATGACTCGAGCAGAGTGGTAGCAGCTAAAGAAATCCAGCCCTTCCATTCATTTTCGAATCATCCATTTAGGAATGCTAGGATGGTCTTATAGTGAGTTGTGTCTGCATTTTGCAGTTTTAAACTAAGAGATTCTATGACAATTCAATTCTGTGATGTTGTATCCCGGTGACTCGTCTAAGATCTTCTGGTTGTTGGCTTTTCGATTGCCGCAAATCTATTTACCAGTTGCATTGCCGAAGCATTGCCATATTTTACCTGAATTTCAATAGGTTCTATGGATAAAATTGTTGGTAATGCCATACTAGGTAGATCTGGTTCTAATGGAACCGCTGATGCCAAAGCAACATAGGTGTTGTATTTGCTGCCAAGTTGAACCCGTTAGAGTCGAAGGCAAGGAAATTCGAAAAGTCAGCACCCGATAGATCACTGATATCATGAATGTATGTCGATCCCACTGAAAGCACTCTGCGCCCACCAGCGCTGGACACAAATAGACAGAGTAGTCGATACAGTACCTACAGGGATAGCACCCCCAATGAGAAAGCGGAAACCATAGATCTCCTTCCTGGAAGAAATATAGGGTAATGCGGACATTTCCAAATTTTGCAGGAATCTGTAGGATTGTCCCGGCCTTGCAATATCATAAGCTCAACAGTTCCCCAGTGTGTCTCTGTGCTCCGAGACAGATATGAGTTGAATTTCAAACTGCATGGCCAACTATTAGACGACATGCGTCAGTTATGAGCAGTTATCTTTGTCAGATGCCTTGATACTAGGGACCTGACCGCTGCATGTCTATCAGAAAAAAATGCTTACGCTGCTGTGATCTGGCAACCACCTAGCCAAACTCAGAGGAAACTCACCGGATACACTTCGACGCCCACTTGGCCGTCAAGCCTCGATCCAACCGTATAGAAGTTACCGGCACGTCTCCTTGCCATTAAACTATCGAACCAGGAAACTTTTTCAGTAAATGCACTGTGAAGTGCAGTTACCGGAATCATATGATCCACATTCAGTGGGAAATTTCTTCAACAAATTTTCCCAGCCAATTGTGACTTCGATAGCAGCCTTATCACTGATTTAGCCGTTATCTAATTTCCCAGTAAAAATTACAAGATTTATAGTTTACAGTTCATTTCAATCAATTTTATTTTTAAACTAGTGTATTTTTGTAGTTCACTCTTTCATTCGCGAAATTTTTTTTAATTGTTCATATACTTAATATATTAAGTCTGTTGGCTGAACGGAAAAATTTGTTACTTTAACAAAGTTTATTCCTGTTTTTTGGCTTAAAATAAAATTTGTTGATTTTAAAACATTTTTTCTTAATATGTTGGTTTTTAATTTTTATTTAAAAAATAAAAGTGGTTTTTTTCAACCTTTTTAATTGATTAATTAGAAATTTATTAATTCACTTCGAGGCCAATTTGCTTATTATGAGTTAAAATAATAAGTACTTTTTTCCAAAAACTGCTATTTTTCATCAGGATACTCTCCTGACAAATACTTCACAGAGTTTTTGCTTTCAAAAACTTCTACACTTTCAGGAATGAAAAGACGACAAGATATTTTAAATTTGGTTGCGGTTTATTTTTTTCAGTGCGATTTTTCAAACTAAAATTAAACGCTTTTTAATAATTTTTTTTTAACCAAGGTTTTGGACTAGAAAACTGATTTTCCGTGTTCCCATAATTTTGGATAATTTTTCCACTTAGAGAGAGGATTTTGTGCTTACTCTCATTTCACCGAACTTTATACAAGAGCAAGTTTTTGTAACGGCTATTTGTTTGTGAGTACATAGTTTTATAAGTTTCCTCAGGATACGAAAACAAACACGGGCGGAATAAAAAAGAAATGAAAGAAAATCCTACTTTGTGCCTGTTTACATATCTAACCTTTCACATATATGACCTTTCATAGTTTATGTAAAAAATCGGTTTGGTTGGACTATAATTTTAAATTGCTTAGCAAAAATATTTCTATCAAAAAGTACTTCTACTTTTGCATATTAATGGATGAATTTAATATAGGAAGAAAGCATTATTTTATGATTCTTCGGATGTTGTTTTTCCTAAACATTTTTTTTAAAAATTATTTATTCAGATAATTTTCCTAAGAATTGGTTTTAAGGCATTACATTATAATATAATCCTTCAGAGCAATATCTGCATAAGTATGCCTAAGTAACTTTCGCAGAAGTTGTTTACGAATAACAACATCCAAAGAATCATAAAGGAATGATTCCTGCCTATGACAAGCCCATGTTAGATGAAAATGCTGAAATAGAAGCACTTTGTGCTGTGTGCTATAGTCCATATTTCAATTTCTCAGAGGTGTATTTGTGGGTGTGTGTGAATATATGCATGTATTTAAAACATATATTTAATAGAATATACAATTTATACTTATTGTAAATTAATTTAGATAAACAATTTTATCCCTGTAATTTACAAGATTATAATTTCCATAATATTTAAGAAAAGTGTTGTTATTGTTTATTTCTTGTTTTATTTTTATTAACTATTAAGTATAAATAAATATAAAATAGATTTTGTAAAATAAAATCAATTTAACTTTAAGTTAAATTATTAAAATAAAAAACTTGTTTTGTAAATAGTTATTGCCAAAATATTAAAATATTTATAAAAAGTATTAATATAAAAACACCATGAAATATTAAAAGAATAAAAAATATAAAGTAAATAAAAGAAAACAAATTTTCCAATATAATACTAGAGAATGTCTTTTTAATCAATTTGAATGCTTTTTAAGTATACACAATAGGCTGGTTCATAAAAAACAAAAGTTGGATTTAGATATGGGTCAGCCCGAATATATATTAAGCACCGTGAAAAACTAACAAATGATTTTTTTTATTTTTTTTATTAAGGTTACCGGGCCCCAAAGTTTGGTATTTTTGAGAAAAATCGCTGCACCTACTATTTTTTTCTTGAGTGTGTATTTAAGAAAAAATCCGAAATTTATTTTTATGAACACCATTATTGAATGAAGAATTGTAAAAAAAAAATTGAGTAAGATTTTTTTCAAAACCTCTTTCTGAGGCTATTTGGCTACTCTTGTCCGTTTGTCCGTCTGTTTGTACACGGAACACGGTGTAAAAATTTATAACATTAAACACGAAGGTATTTGTTTACATTCGTCTTCCCAGGAAAATTTTTTGCAATTGGTTGCCAATCACACCAGTTCTGGAAGTGATTCCACTAGAACCGATTCCATGGCACTAGTTCCAGAACCCGTTCCATGGATCTTATATGCAAGATATAATTGAAGGAATATCAGTTCTAGAACTAGTTCTCGCACTAGTTCCAGAAATAACTAGTTCCAGAACTCATTCTAAGGCAACCTGTTCCAGTTTGGGTGCCTTAAGGGCGATTGCTTTTTCAAAGAAAATCGTTGACAGTAGAAGGGGTTACAAAGGAAAAGCAGCTTCTTTGGAACAGAAAATTTCCCTGGATTAATCTAAATAAAATGATAACAAAAGGAATGTGGCCTGAAAAACCAATCCCCGCCCAACACTCCCCAAAATTTTGTATTTACCCGGTGAAAAATGTCCATATATGAACATTTATGGTATGGATCCAAAAAATTAAGTAACACCTAAGTATACATTTATTAAATATATTGCAAATACATGCAAACGTTGCTGTCCTTTATTATAAGGTTGTACTATAGATATAAATTTATGTATGACATTCAAATTAGGCGCTACATATGTTCCTTTTTTTATTCACGGCATTAAATATAATTCCATATTTATCCATATCCTTTTACACATATGGAAAAATGTATTCTTTCAAATATGTTCATATACGAGTCCCTTTTGCATAAATGGAATAAAATATACTTCAATATTTGTCTTTTCTATATATGAAATAACAGATGCCTCCATATATGTCTGTATATAAAATCTTTTTCCATATATGGAATCACATATACTTCCATATATGTTCATATAAAATCCATATATGTTCATAAAAAATCCATATTTTTTCAAATGTGTCCACACATAAACCATATATGAACATATTTGAGCGTATATGAACATTTTTCACCGGGTATTTTTGTTTTTCCATTCTCTATTTTAATAGTGGTACTAAGACCACTCAAACAAAAGATGTGCAAACATATTTTTTTTTTATACATATACATATTTAAAAAGATACACTCAGGGGGGCTATGGGGGCTGAAGTCCCCCCCCCCCCCCACCCCTTGAGGACCAAAAAAAGAATTTTTGCTTTTGCAAATAATGCTAAAATGAACGACACGGTTAATTTTTTAAACAGACATTTTAGAATATCAACAAACATTTTTATTTTGTGTAGATTTTTGGATTTTTTTTTTTTTTTTGGAAGAAACAATTGTTCAGGATTCTTGACAGATTATATATATTTTTCAAGAGATAATTCCCTAAATTTTTTTACGATGTGCTTATTTTTAAAGAATGATTATGAAACTATTAACCATTTTTGTACTATTGAACAAATTTTTTGAGGCATTTTACTTAAAATTTAATATTTAGGATCAGTTTTATTATGAGAAGTTTTTTGTTTGAAATTTAAGTGCACTACTATTAAAATCTCTTAAGTGAACTTGTTAATAAATTTTTTGAGTTGTATGGTCTTAGGATCACCATATCAACCGTAAGTAATGCTCAGAAAGACCTTAAAATCTCAGAAAAATTTCACTTAAGTATTTGGTTTTATTTAATATATCTTACTTCTATTTATAATTCTTATAATATCTTACTTCGGATTCTTTGATAGGAAAATTTTCAAATTATAAAAAACCTCCTCATATTTTTTGACTTTTACCATAGAAAAATTTTACATTTAAAAAAAAATTTGTTAATTCTAAATAATTAAAAAAAAAATCAGATTTGGAGTCATATTTTTATTTCAAAGAAATTGTAGATAAATTGAATATCACTGCATATTTGCTAGTGTTTCAAAAGTTTCTTTTTTATTTGAAAAAAAAACTGGGGGTTTTAAAAACTTTTAGTTTTTGATTAAAAATTTTTATTGAATTTCATAAATTTGGTCAACTTTAAATGTAGTAAAAAATATGTTAATTTTAATTTAATACACAAATAAAAAATATTTAAATTGAAAAAAACTCATTACTTGTAATCTAAATTGCGAGAATATATGCAGGACATTAATGAGTTTTTGCATAAAACCAATAAAGTTTCAATGGAATTGGCTCATTGAATTAATGGAATTTTTAATAAAATGTGAAAAATTTCATTTTATTTATTAAAAGTATCATACACTCAATGAAAAAGTTTCTTAAAATATATGAAGCTTTTTCATCGGTTCTGGAAAAAGAAAAACCTCATTAAAATTCTACTTTCTGTGTAGAGGTAAGATTGTTTTTTAGGAAGTTACCACGATTGACATGCCCTTTCTAAAATAATTCGTTTTATAATACAAAAGAAGGAGGTTACCTAACCTAACTTCTTCTTACAAAACGCACATATAACATATCCAAATTTCATTAGGATCGGAAGGAACCCATCGGGATAGTTTCCTCGTTATAAGCAACTAACTAAGATTTTAAATATTTTTTCTATATTATAGTATTGAAAACCTTTCAAATTTTAGACATTCTTCTTGTCAAATTATTTTTTATTTATTAAAGCACATTCCTATTACTATATTCTGAGAATTTTTTCATATCAGAATCTCCATTCTGATTCCTATGAAAATATTATTTAATTTTTAAATGCTTTTTACAAAAGAGAACATAAAAATCTTGTGGTTATTTTAATAGAAAAGTTTGCGAATTTAGAAATATTTTCTCTTATAAAGTGTTCGGATTCTGTGTTGCGATCTCTTAATTTATCTATGACAAAATTCACAATAGAAAATTCTTTTAAGTGTATGTTAATAACGTTTTGGTTAACTCGTACATTTTCAAAACAACTAAAACTCAAATTAATTTTATTGGTGCTTCTTATAAAAAATGACAGAATAAGATTTACGTTTACTTAACCGACAGTTGTCTTAAGTTAGCTATACGAGTATTGATAAAATCGGTAACGAAGACCGCACTAATGAAGCAGATTTTTACTGAAAACAAACTAACTAAACATTCAAAAAATGTCGAAATGGGGTTGAGGAGATTATCCCGAACCCTTTTTTGGTACTTTTTATAACAACTTTAAAAATTTTTAAAAATGTTAGAATCAAGAAAAAGGATTATCGTTATTGATGCAATTGTTTTGTCCAATGTCTGTTAAAATTTTTTAATGAAACTCTAACTACTGATAATTTAACTTTTACAGCATTAGAAACACAGCTTGAGACCATTGCCTCCATTAATTAAACACTCGAATTCTCGTTCGCAATTCGAAGAAGTGTTATCACTGAAATTCATGAAGGAACTAAACATCAGAAATATAAAGAGAATTAAATCCATAAACTTCCTAGTCAAGTCTAGCATGGTTACATATTTCGGGATTTTAGACCTCATAATAAGCATATTTGTGATTTCCAAATGCGGAAGCCGCAACACAGAGGAAATTACTATTAAAAATATCGAATCTCCTCAGGTGCCGACTAGGATAGTTCCGAGGCACATTAGTCTAAATGACATCCCATACTTTTAAACCATTCGGGAACGATTTATTTATTTCACAATTTCAATACATTAACTTTTGCTAACGATAGCGTCTGCATTTTGTTCAAAACAAAAGTGTCATGTTCGCGCTGCACGCGCAACCATCTATCTGATGAATCAGCAGTAATGCTCCAAGTTATGTGAATAAAATATTAATATTGTAATTCTTTTACTTTAGTCTTAAGTTACGTTCCCAACAAAGAGAACACAACAGAAAAAGCACATAGTGCTGTTAATAAAGACAATTAATAAAAAACATAACAAAAGTGTTTAATTTGCACATTCAAAAAGAGGCCTTTTCATTTCGTCATATGTCGACGCTAGGATAATATGGGTTAATTCCCTAAGGAATTAAATTGTTTTCGTTTAATTCCCTGAATTTAAGTTTTGACTCAATGCCCATCTCTTAATGCTCTATCTCGCTTAGTTTTCGAGATAGAGGCCATTTGGTAAAATGGCGATTTTTTAAAATCGCCCGTATCTCGAAAACTAAGTGAGATAGAGCAAAACGGACGAAATTTTTGTTCCATAGGAGTATTAACACACCCCGATAATACAAATAGGCCAGGTCTTGTTACGCTTTCGATTGATCCATTTCTATAAAACAGTCACGTGGGTCACCGTGACTGTTCATAAAAAGTGATTCCTGGGAATCGCTCTCGGACCTTCCTCATATGAATAATAGGAGCACATACATTGATCCACATGAGGTAGGTCCGAGAGCGAAAAATAGGTCAGTTTTTGTAACGCTTCCGATTGCTCCATTTCTATAAAATAGTCACCGTGACTGTTCATAAAAATTGATTCCTGGTAATCGCTCTCGGACCTACCTCATATGAATAATAGGAGCACATACATTGATCCACATGAGGTAGGTCCGAACAGTCAAGGTGACCCACGTGACTGTTTTGTGGAATTGGATCCATCCGAAGCGTTACAAGACCGGGCCTATTTGTATTATGGGTGTGTTAATACTCCTACGGAGCAAAAATTTGATCCGTTTTGCTCTATCTCTCTTAGTTTTCGAGATACGGGCCATTTAAAAAAACGCCATTTTACAAAATGGCCTCTATCTCGAAAACTAAGCGAGATAGAGCATTAAGAGATGGGCAGTGAGTTAAAACTTAAATTCAGGGAATTAAACGAAAAAAAAATTTAGTTCCTTGACATGTTGAATTAACTAGAATTGAATGAATTCCTTGGCCAAAAGTTGAATTAACTAGTATTGAATGAATTCCTTGACCAAAAGTTGAATTAACTAGAAATGAATGAGTTCCTTGACCAAACGTTGTATTAACTAGAATTGAATGAATTCCTTGTTGAATGAATGGATTAAATTTTATGAAAGAATTAGGAAAAAATTAATGAATTCCTTTAAGATAAATCGAATGAAAAAAAAGGAATTAATTGAATTCCTTAAGTTTGGTCAGGGGATTCATTCCCCAAATATAAATTCAGTTCAAGAAAGGGAATTAGGGAATTAATTCTTCGAAGCTCTGCATGTATTAAACCTTCTACTTCTAGTTCATAAAATATCTGTAGACACCAGGGGTGGAAAGAAAGCTCGAGCGAGCCAAAAATATATACATTTTTTTGAAAAGGTCGGAAGCCAAAATTAAAAGAGCTGCTCAAATGAAAAAAACTCGCAACTAAAAAATAAAGAGCTTAGAAAAATGAAAAGGCTCGTAGACAAAACCGAATAGAATTTTTTAAATCGAGCAGCTTGTAAAAAAATTTCATAAAGTTTTTTTTATCGAGCCGCTAAAACAAAAAACAAAAATGGTAACTTAGTTACACTATATTCAACAGTACTATAGTCCTTAGATTTTGAATTTTAAAAACCCACACGTAAAAAATTCAAAATAATGGCGGAATGTGCAAATAGGCTTTGTGGTTCAAAAAATGCAATTTTTTTGCAGCTAACCACCAAACTTTGTTGTATAAATGGGTATTAACGTCGCTAGATTACAAATTTTAAAAAACCGCACTTAAAAAATTGCAAAATAATGGTGGAACGCGATAAAAATTTAATTAAAAAAATTAATCAGCGAGTTACATTCTGCAAACAAATATATTGATAAAAAATTTTCGTTTTTGCAAATTTTTTTTTGCGACTTCTTTTTTTTTTGCGACTACGCGCCAAACTTTGTTTTACAAAATGGGTATTATATTCCCTAGATTATAAATTTAAAAAAAGCGAACTTAAAAAATTGCAAAATAATGGCGGAACTTGGAAAAAGGGTTTATGGTGCAAACATTTAATTAAAAACCTTAGTCAGCCACTCACATTCTGCAAATAAATATATTGATGCAGCAATTTTCCATTTTGTAAATTTTTTTCGCGATTTTTTTTTGCAACTAGCCACCAAACTTTGTTTCATGAAATGGGTATTATATTGCCTAGATTATAAATTTAAAAAAACCGTACTTAAGAAATTGCAAAATAATGGAGGAACGTGAAAAAAGACTTTATGGTGCAAAAATTTAATTAAAAAACTTAATCAGCGATTTACATTCTGCAAACAAATATGTTGATGCAAAAATTTTCTTTTTTGTAAATTTTTTTTCCCGATTATTTCTGCGATTCGTTTTTGCAACTAGCCACCCAACTTTGTTTCACGAAACGGGTATTATAGACCGTAGATTACAAATTTTAAAAAACCGAACTTAAAAAGTTGCAAAATAATGGCGAAACGCGAAAAAAGGCTTTAGGGCGCAAAAATTTAATTCAAAACCATAATCAGCGATTTACATTCTGCAAATAAATATGTATATTGATGCAAAAATTTTCTTTTTTGTAAATTTTTTTTAGCGATTTCTTTTTTTTTTGCAACTAGCCGCCAAACTTTGTTTTACGAAATAGGTATTATAGTCCTTGGGTTATGAATTTCAAAAAACCACAATTAAAAAATTGCAAAATAATGGCGGAATGCGAAAGAAGGCTTTGTGGTGCAGCAAATAATATAAAGGCTTAATTGGCGATCAACATTCTGCAAACGACCCAGGAAAAAAAGTGAGGAAAAAGAAGTAATAAAAACATAACAACAGTTGAATAGGGAGTTGTGAAAATTTGTGGTTTTCACTGATGAATTTAACATTGGCTTGTCATAGGAGGGAAGTTGTTCTTTTTTGAAATAAATTATGTATATTTGAACCAATGAAAAGGAAGTTCTTTTTCACTTGTTTTTATTTTAATTTAATTAAAAAAAACAATCGTCATGCATCGTGTGGGGTTTGAAACCACACTCGTTGGCATTTCAAGCAGACGCTCTACCCCCTATGCTATGGCTTGTTATAATTGATAGCTGACTTTTAGCAGTCTTGTTCAGTAAATTGTTATCTTTATTTCTTTCTATTTTTATTAACAAAAATATATAACATATTGGAAAATATGTAAAGTTGATTTTTTAAAGTGTTTTTTTTTATAAAAATAATACACTCAGAAATAAAGCTGTAAAAATAGGAGAAAAAGCTACTAAAAATTATATAATTAAAAATGACCTTGCAAAAAAACTGCTGATATTAGCAGACTAGTAAGATAAGGAAAAATAAAACTGTTAAATTTACAAAATTTTGGTTACATTTAGTTAACTTTTAATACGAATTACTTTGATAAAATCCGTAAAAAAATTTTGCAGCATATTAGTAGACTAAAAATAGTTTTTTCTGCAAGGTAATTTTTAACTTATTTTCACTAGTTCTAACTAAAATATTTACAGGATTTTTCTTTTTCTGTTATATTTAGTTTCTAAATATTTTAGTAAAAATTTTATCAAAATGGATTTTTTAAATTACAATTTTTTTAAATACAAACAAAATTGTAATATTTACCTTTTTCGTATTTTAACAAAAAATATTTGAAGAATTACATATTTTTTTAGAACTTTTATATTTCCATAAAATCTCATTAAAAATTAATAGAAAATTAAAAAAAATTTTAAATCGTTTCAAAAATTAATTTTTGAGTGTACAAAATAGAAAAAAATAAAAATTATACAGTGAAATTTACAAAAAATTATTAATTGTGTAAAAAAAGTTACAAACATTTTTTTTCGACCTGGTGGGATTCGAACCCGCAACCCTCTGATTTCTGTGCCAGCACGTTCCTATGCAACCCCCATACAAAATATTAACTTCTTATCACCCATGAGAAAGAACTTCTGACTCACATATATTTATTGCAGCATTAGATGTTGTTTAAAACCCATTCCTAAGGGAGTAATTCTTTGTGATGTAATGAAGGAATTGATTAATTTAAAAGTCATTCCATTTATTTTTGCTGAGGAATAGCTAATGCAAATATTTTCCCTTTTGCCAAAATTTTTTAGCAAACTATCCACCATACTTTGTATAAGATTTGGGGATTTTAGTACCTTATGTAGTTAACAACTTTTAAAATTTCTTTTGAAATTCTATTGGAAATGCTGTATTTAATATCTAACTCCTCAATTCATAAATGCTTTGTAAAGTTATTGCAGATTTACAAAACATCATTTTCATTCAAAATTTGTTCAATAAACCTCCTATAATTTTACAAAGCGTTTATGAATTTAGGGGTAAATAGTAAATTTTAATTTTTTTTGTATACAAGCCAAAAGAGTTTTCAAATTTACTTGAAAAGAGCTTACGTTTTCATAATGCTCGATTTATTTTTTGGAAAAGAGCCTTTTTTGTGAAGCTCTTTTTCATTTTTTGAGCGTAATTATTAAGCTCGCTTGTTTTAAAAAATTGAGGAAGCTATATTTTTTAGCACATACATTTTTATATAAGAGCGAGCTAACATTTTTTGGCTCGTTTAAAAAAAAAGCGAGCTTTTTTTGGGCTCGGCTAAAAAGAGCAAGAGCCCGAGCGAGCAAGCTTTTCCATCCCTGGTAGATACACTCTGAAAAGTTTATAGTTTAAATTTACTGAAAATGTAATTTAAAATAAATGAAAAATCACTAGAAAACCGGTCTACTAATTCTTCATTTAAATCAAAAGGACTTATCATTTATTTTCAAATGTTAATAAATTAACTAAAAAAAAACCTGAAGAGATAATGATTTTTTCCTTTAAATTAGTTTTTTAACTTTCAAAAAATTACAAAATCCATAAGGATAAATGATATTTAGTTTATTTCGTTTCTTTAACTGACCTAGAAATCTATAAAGGTTTCTTTTTTAACAAAACAGTTCAAATGAAAATATTAACTATAACAGAAAATCGGTATTTATATGTAGTTTATTTTTTAAATAAATGACAAAAAAAGTTGAAAAATATATTTCTTTTCTTTTTAACTGTATAATTATTTAAAATTAAATGTACTACAGTCATATTTTCAGTTTAGAATATATCCAAAATTGTGTGTAATTTTATATTAAAATTTTTGTAAATTTATTTATTTTGTTTGTACTAAATAGTAATTGTAAGCCTAGAATGCCTAAAATTGCGCATTTAAATAAGTAAAAAAACAATAATAAGAACTCGTGATATAAAAATGCAGTTGTATTTATTTTATTTTCAATTTAGTAGGATATTGTAAGTTACTGTAAGTCATTGTTTTTTGCACACTATCAACAACATTTTAACAATCATAAGTTATATTGATAATAGTGTCGATACCAAAGTTATGAGAACAAAATAAAGCACGATAATATCTCTCTATGGGTCGTCTTTTGAAATTGGGGTTGACGATCTGAAAGTGCAAAAAAAGAAGTTTGTTAAGTACTGGCTCGGTGAGGGACTGGTGACATCAGTGCGCTAGTTTTGTAGATTTAGGACGACAAACAGATGAAGTTTCCTTAATTCAAAACATTATCTTGATTTCAAAACATACACAGAAAAAACAGTAGGCACCAACAATGGGAATTTGTAAAAGCAATCACATTTTCTTTTAAATTGAAATTTTATTCCCAACAATTTTTTTGTTTGAAATATTTGTAACTTGTTTGTAAATTGTTATCCTTCATATAAAAATTGTTTAAAAATAAAAATTCAAAGTTACAAAAAATAAAAGTAATTTTTTTTTGCATTTACCAATTTCTTTGTTGGTGCCATTTTAAAAAGCTTTTTTTTTGTATTTCCGAATTTGGTATGAGAAATGTGTTAAAAATTTAATTCAAATTTTGTAAATTCGTTCTGTGTATCATTTAAAGTTTATGGCAAAAATTTACGGGGCTGCCGACCCGATTTACGCCTACCCGAAAGGGAGCACAAACGCAGAGTTGGTACTTACTTTTTAAATATTTTCATATTGGGCAATAGTATCAAGAATTTCAGCAACATAGCCAGGATGTAGGATACAAAGTAAAGTTAAAATCGCGGTTTCGGTTAAAAACGAAGACCAAACTCTTAGCCAAATGTAACCTAGCCACATGATATATCACTGCGATAATAGCTGCATTTTGTGTCATGCCTTTCAACGTTAAGTGTTTAAAGAAAATCTATGGGTGCGTTCGGCAGATACAATTTGACAGTCAACAGTTCTACAACAGTTGTGCAACTATCTGCTGAACGACCTGATCACTAACCGCTCAGTCTGAGCGCTGTCATATTTTGGTAGCGTAAAAAATTTTTGCTACTTTTGATCAAATAGTGATACATTTGTTGTTGTTGATTTTATAAAATTTTTGTTTTGTATGATTGACAAATAAAAACATACAAATATAATTCAAAAACAAGAAATTTAAAAAAATCAAAGGAAAATATAGAAAAAATGTATTTAAAAACAAAAAAAAAAACATTGTTCAGCAGAGTAAGTAATCACAAAGCGCTACAAGTCACCGGTATCAGTTTAAGGTTTCTCTGCCGAATGCTACCTATGTTAAACCGACTATAGTATAAAAAAATATTAAACAGGTTATGTTTATAATTGTTCCGTTATAATCGAACATACGTCAGCAAAAGTTTTTAGGAAGTAACGCGAATAAGTTACGTTAGAAGTGCAAATGTATAAAAGTTGAGTTTTCAACGTTGAAAGGTACCATGCATACGAAAAGTAATACGTTGGTTTTCGTCTTAAACGCGTTTTTATGCACTTTGAGTTGTTTTTATGAGTTAACAAACGTAGGGGTCGCCTTTTTCAATTTTTCGTTATAGCTTCGGCATTTAAAGTCGGATTTTAAAGTGTGATATATCGATTTTTTTGCCTATTACGAAAAAATTTTATTCACTATTTTGCTATAATATATTTTGTGGGCTCTGTGGTGTAATGGTTAGCGCGTTGGACTGTTACACGTGAAGTTGCGGGTTCGAGCCCCAACCAAGGCAACATCAATTTATGAAAAATAGTAATATGTATGAGTTTTTTCTATCCCTCATAAATATCGCAGCGTCCTCCTTCGGTGTTCCCATAGCACTTAACCCCACCGAAGTAAAATAATATAACAGGGCTATGAATTAAATAGCTTCAACAAAATTCGCCAACTCACTGTCAGATGGCGCGCAACAACTGTTGTAAAAAAATTCAACATCTCGCGCAATTACAGTGTTGCCATATTTGAAGCCCATCAAATTTCACCACCTTTCACTTCTGCTCTAACCCCTTTCCAAAGGAAGCAACATCTTAAAAAAAAAAAAAATAAAGGAAAAATTCAATGAAAAAAAATTTGAAAAGGCGCCCCTACGTTCGGCAACCAATATATAAAAAACAATTCTACTGGGGTTATCGAAAAACTTCCTTAGCAAAAGTTTAATGATTTTTTGCAAGCTTTAATTTTCTGATATTAGGGTGGTACATTAGGGTGTAGCAACTGATAACTGGTTTGTAACTACTAGAAGGGGATACTTGAGGTCAATGGCCTTGGTCTCATCTAGAGAAAAACATCGATGTATCATACTTTAAGATCCGACTGTAAATGCCAAAGATATAAATAAAAATGTAAAATGGCGACCCTACGTTCGGAAAAAAAAATTTTTTTTGGAGCCTCCTTGCAAAAATACTTCATATTGGAGGGTGTAGGCGCACTTTTTTTTTGCTTGGAAGGTGGTACGCTCTAGTGCATATACATTAGGGTGTCCCTTAAAAATAGATTTGTCATTGTTAAATTTTTGACAAAATAAGCAATTTTTGTAAAATGCCCTGGAAAGCAGTCGCTCCAAACACAAACTCCAATTATTATTTTTCAAATTTATTTTTTTCTTTAATATCAACTATTATTTGGTACAAATAGCAATCAACATCTCCAAATTAAGCATTTTAAAAAATCTTTAAAATTAATTTTAAAAAACACATTTGCATTTTTATCAAATTCGTGGGCCATTTTGGATTCTAGGCTAAAGTGGGTTAATGGCATACGATGAAGTCAAAATTCCATGTATGAATCATTTTGACTATATTAAATGATTAAAGGGAATAAAAAATAATTTTTTTCGAAATTTCGAATTTTGGGAATTTTTAATAGTAATACACTTTTTCCCCAAAATGGGTAATTTTTGTCCAACTTTCGGCACGGGTTAAAGTTTACCAAAAAAAAAAAAAAACAAATCGGTTTCTTCCATATGGGACCATTTCCAATAAAACTGGGGGGTGTAATGAACGAAAATCGACAAATTGTTATTTTATGGGACATCCTAATATACATACCTCCAAAAGAGCCAATATCTTCACAAAAATGCATTTTAGGAATTTTATTTTTCAATTTCGATTTAAAATTTCGTTAGTATTATGTTTTCATAATAATGAAATAACAGAATATTTTATTATTATAAAAAATTGTACATTTACACACTTTGTGCCTAATATTTCTTTTTAGATAAAAAATACTAATTGTACACACAATGTGTGTAAATCTGAATAAAAAATGTATTTATGTGTATATTTTGTGCATTTTTATGGACATTGTGGGCTTTTTTGAACTAAAAATTACTCAGTTTATAGCCGTTAATTTACTGACATTTCTTAGAGTGTACTTATTCAATTGAAACAACTTTACTGATTTACTTTTTAAAAAAATGTTGAACTTTTATGGTAAAGTTATTGTGAGTGTATAATAATATTTTCAGTGTATAACTACCGTATAAGATATAAAAAATGTTTAGTGCCCACCCCCTCCTCCTTGAGTGTATCCAGGATCCGGACCCATAATCTAAGTGGTTACTTATGTGGTTATATATTTTTTTTTTAATTTTACTAAACATATAAGGTGGTCACCCTGGAATTCGAACTTAGGACCCTAAATTGTAAGCCGATAACTGTACCACCTGAGCTATCGACACATATAACATTTGATGGCTTAAAATACAACCATTACTTTACTATTATGAATCATGTATTACGTAATCGGTGTTCTGTAAGTCATTACTTTTTTCTGGATAATATGCAGAAGGTACCGACTCATCATTACAAGGAAAGGAATGGGTATATCGCACTTATTACCAAAGTTTTGCTGAGCCGCTGTTATTCTGCGCCGACACTTATTTTGGCCGCGTTATTTCCTCAAAGCGGCTGTTATACTAAGCACGATTGTTGTTAGAGTAACTCATATATATTGTTTGA
Source organism: Leucophora obtusa (assembly GCA_949987735.1). Taxonomy (NCBI): domain Eukaryota; kingdom Metazoa; phylum Arthropoda; class Insecta; order Diptera; family Anthomyiidae; genus Leucophora; species Leucophora obtusa. Next base: position 94,102,282 of record OX465296.1, read on the forward strand.
AACCTTTCTATATTCTCATCCGTATTTAGCGGTATTGGAAAACTATTCAGCAGAAACACACTGATTTAGCTTTAAAACCGCCAGAAACTGCATAAATATATGATGAAATTTGTAACACCGACTTACTATATCGGCCCAAGGACGATTGATTGTGGCCAAACTCGGTCATGTTATATCTTGTGCCAATATGAAGGACTCCTTAATGTTTATTCGCACGCTGCAGGTTACAAATATGAAGATATTTTAATGAAATTCGGTATAGGCCCATGTCCAAGGCCTATTTATTTTGGTAAGAATTGATCCATGTTTAGACGTAGTGCCAATAGGGACTATATCTCTTTAAAATAAAGCTAGCATTAGGAAAAATCAAAATTTGCAATTCGTTTTAAAATTTTTCACCAATTTATAGACACATTTTGAAAAAGTCCATTTCAACCTATTAACTTTACGGATCCAAACACTAGTTACCTTTCAACCATGATGGTGCCAACTTTACCTTTTTTTACTCATTTTAATATGTTGAAAATACTCATGATTAGGGAATGCAAAATCCCGCACTTTTTCATTTCCCGGGAAAGCGGGAAATTTATTTTGAATTCCCGCGATCCCGCAAGGGAAATAGATTATAAAATATTTTATAATTTAACAATTTTTATAAAGAAAATGTCTTAAAGGCCTCAAATTTTCATGATCATGAAAAAGCTCAGGTGGTTTTTCTTGGAATTTTCGTAGTGGGAAAGAATTAATTTTATATTAGAAATTATTGTATATAATCAAACAGTATACATAATAAAGAGATTGGGGGACTCTCTATCACTGAGAAAGCATTTGTTCTATTATGTGCCTTGGAACAGGAACATACTAAAACCAATATCACCCAGCAAAAATGGCAATACGAAGAAGATTCTCCGAACATATCACCACGAAGAAAACATTTATTGCCGGCAATATCAATTTCGTATTCCGGAAGTTTCCTCCGTCGGAAACAACTGTTACACTAAAACAATACTTCCAGGCAATATGAAAGCAATAACTCGTATGGAAGATAAAAGGGATATCGCTAAATAAACTCCCGGTACAATAAAAAAACGATTTAATTTTTTCATTATTAAATTTAAGCCTGAAAAACAATATCTGCATACATAATTCATTGCCCAACTTATAAATTATCTTGATTTCATCTTAGCCGATTTTTCCCGCGCAATTAATCTTAACTTTTCACGAGTTTATTTCCTATATATCTTTTGATTGTTTTTGTTCAAATTTAGTTTTAATTTTTTCCAAATTGATAAAAGATTTCAAACAAATTTGCTTTATCTTCCAAATGATACAAAGGTGATATTGCCGCAATATTATCATAAAAAGTTATGACAAAAGATAAAATTTTTTAATTATTTTTTTCCAAATATCGCCGAATTATCTTCCAAGTGATAAAAGGAAGACAATTTCAAAGTAAATACTACTTGATTATTTTCATTCAAATGACAAATAGAAGATATCGCTTTAATATCTTCTTGGAAGATATCTTTTAAATGTTTGCAGGGTAATTATGTGCACTCTTTGTATGACTCAAAACATCGATTGTAACCAGGGATGGAAAATAATAATTTAGTTATAAAAATCAAGAATGGAACTATACTATGGAATTATACTATTCCAACAGTATTATAGCCCTAGATTATGAATTTTAAAAAACCATACGTAAAAAATTCAAAAATAATATCGGAATGCGAAAAAAGGATTTGGGATTCAAAAAATTAATTAAAAGATTTACATTCTGCAAACGATGCCAAAATTTTCTTTTTTTGCAAATAACCACCAAACTATGAAATGGACATTATACTCCGTAGATTATAAAGCCGCACTTAAAAAACTGCAAAATAATAGAGGAGCGCGAAAAAAGACTTTGTGGTAGAAAAAAATAATTAAAAAACTCAATCGGCGATTTACAATCTGCAAATGAATACAATGACGCAAAAATTTTCCTTTTTGCAAATATTTTTTTCGCGATTTATTATTTTTTTTTTTTTTTGCAAACTAAGCACAATACTTTTGTGTATAAAATTGGTACTATAGACCCTAGATTATAAATTTAAAAAAACCACACTTAAATAATTGCAAAATAATCGCGGAAAGCGAAAAAAAGCTTTAGGTACAAAAAATTAATTAAAAAACTTAATCAGCGATTTACATTCTGCAAAGAAATATATTGATGAAAAAATGTTTCCTTTTTGCAAATTTTATTTTTCGCGTTTTTTTTTTTGCAACTAACCACCAAACTTTGTTGTACGAAATGTGTATTGTAGTCCCTAGATTATAAATTAAAAAGAAACGTACTTAAAAAATTGCAAAATAAAAGCGGAACGCGAAAAAAGACTTTGTGGTAAAAAAATTAATTAAGAAACGTAATCAGCGATTTAGATTCTGCAAACAAATGTATTGATGCAAAAATTTTCCTTTTTGCAAATTTTATTTTTTCGCGATTTTTTTTGCAACTAGCCACCAAACTTTGCAAAATAACGGCGGAATTCGAAAAAGGCTTTATGGTACAGAAAATGAATTAAAAGAGGTAATCAGCGATCGACATTCTGCAAACGAATATATTGTTACAAAAATTTCACTTTTTGCAAATGTTTTTTTTTCGCAATTTGTGCTAATATTTGCTAATATCTAAATATTTAATTTTAATTTTTTTTAACGAGCCAAAGAGGAAGCTATTTTTTAGTTACTTACATTTTTAAATATGTAAGAGCGATCTAATATTTTTTGGTATAAGAGCCCGATTAAGTGAGCCTTTTCCATCCCTGATTAACCAGTCGGAGTTCGTTCCTGTTCCAAGCCGCATAATATTTTTTCAAATAAAAAATATTGAGAGAGTTGCAAGGCCATTGATATAATACTGAATTTAGATTGAGCAAAAACCAGCTGGTTTTTGTACAAAACTAAATTGCAAAAGCCAAGTTGTGGTTGTTGTTGTAACGGCTTTAAAATGAGAATTTGTAGTTAAAAATTCTCATTTAAAGCCGGAGTGGCAATCCTTGCTCGGATAAATTCGAAGATTCGAATACATCCGAATCGTTCCGGCACATAGTCCGATTGCCGTGGGAACCGGGTTATACCGCCCATACTCGGTCGTCAGAGCCTCGTCAGCGTTAACAGGGGACACCATGTCCAAGGTGGACTGTGGGTGAGGTTAACATTTGGAAATAATTTCCCTTGACCCCCGCAAAAGCCAAGTCTGGTTATTTAGTTTTTCTTTGTCACAAAACTTTTTTATTACACACTTTTCTTTATTTTTTTATTGTTAAATTAATGTAAAGAAAATATTAATACATTTAAAAAAGAATAACAGAAGACATTCGTAAAAGAGAAAAAAAAATGTAGAAAATTATTTCAAAAAATTGCAAAAATTTTAGAAAATCGGAAAAATTTTAGAAAATTGTAAAAAATTTTAAAATTATGGGAAATTTAACTTATACTGAATTTAGGCTGAGCAAAAACTATCTAGTTTTCGTACAAAACGGGGTTTTTTTATATATGCATTTTGACAAATAAAAGCTAGCAGGAGCCAAAAACCAGTAGTTCTAAATGCAGTATTACTTGAAAGTTTTTAAAAATCAATAGACAAATTTGTCTTAAATTCTGTACAGAATAAGTGCGATTAAAAATTTTTTGTACAAACACTGTCTAATTGAGTGGTTTTCTTAAAATATATGGGCTGTATTCATAAGTTAAAAATAACGACTGCACAACTTTCCCTTATGGGAATATGTGTGTATAAAAAGTTGTGCACTGGATGTTAGTCGTTATTTTTAACTTATGAATACCGCTATATATTTTTTAACAGACTCTAAAAGGAACTTAAAAAGTTCGATCAAGTAGACGAATTAATCGTTGTGTTCGTTTACTCGAAAATCTTACTACATTTACTACAATTGTTGTTTTGTTTACTATTTGAATTTTTCCAGTTGCGGTAAAATTAGCAGAATGTAGTAAGTAAACGAACAAGCCTAATGTAAAATTTTTACTATTTTCAAAACATTGAAAAATTTTGCATAAGAAAATTTGAAATAATTAACTTTATTATTTTAACTGCATTTTTTGAAATCCCGGGATTCCCGGTCCAAATTCCCGGGAATGCGGAAAATGAAAAATGCTTAATTTCCCGGGAATCCCGGGACGGGAAATCCCGGGATGCATTCCCTACTCATGATAAATGTTTGTAATCTTCTGTAACACGAGTATGTTCAGTTAAAGTGTGTAATGAAGATAATATGCAATTTATTATCTAAATAAAAATGTATAGAATTGAGAATATACCAATTATCGCTTCTTCCTTCCTCTTGGTAATATTCAGGCTTACCAGATAATTATTTTCGTTATCCTCAAGTTAATCATGAAATATGCCACAACAAGAAAAAAATTATTAATTTAGAGAAGTAAAAACTCTTAATTTGTTTTGTCAAAATTAACTTGACTGTACAACTGTAATTTGTCAAAACCCCTTCATTCTGAAATATATTTTTACAAATCTTTAGAAAAATCCTCAGGGTAACGACTTTGGTAACGAATTTCTTCACAAGAATTAAAGGAAGTATTTGAATTTGTTTTTTTTTTCTAAAATCATCAGATTCTAACAATTGAATTTTAAATAATTTTCTATATTCTGACTTACGCCAAGTTTTTGGGAACTATAACTTTAGGTTTAGTTACTACAAACACGAATTTTGTCAGCCATTTCCAAGATTAGTGAAAAAATATTGTCGGAACGACTTTTTCTCTCAAAAAGGTTTGACAGTTACAACATAACAATTGTTTGTGTAGTAATTAGAAGTTCTTCTTTTTAACTGCAATTACAGTTGTTTTTCTATTGAAAAATGAGGAACAACAAATACGACAGTTATTTAAGAAAACAACTAACGAATATTACTGAAATTTCGTAACAGTTGTTTAAACCAGTTATTTTTAATATCATAATAAACAACTACCAAATCAGTATTTTTACAGTAAGCACTTTTTTCTTAAGTAAAATTTAGTTTACTAATAAAAATCAGGAAATTTAATTGTGTTCAATGCATAAAAAGGTAATATCTGGAGAACCACTTGGATTTCTTACTTCAAACTTCCAATACAATGAAATAATTAAACATTTTTTCATAATCGAAAGAAAAAAATGTTTTTTTTATTAAAATATACTCTTATAATATCAACAACATTAACTGTAAAAACTGAAGTTTTACAGTAGGTAGTATCAGTTGTTTTTAAATTTTTGTGGTAAACATTTGTCAATTAATTTTACGATATTAATAGTTATTTTTTTGCATTTTTCATTTATCTTTTAACAATTAAAAATAACAACAGTAAATGGTTGTTTTTTCAAACGCGTCGTATAGACCAAATACAATTAATATTGTCATTAATATGTATTTTGATTAATTCTAATTTAGTAGGTTTGAGGTTAAGAAGAAGAATAAACCTTCCTCAAAAGTTATAAACACATTAAATTTGCAAATCAGACTAGATCTAGTTTCTGCCTTTTTATGGACAGGCTTCATCAGTGATCTTCCATTAAATTCTATTATTGTTTATATTTTTATTGTCAGATTGTCTCTATATGAATAATTTCAGAAGTGATCAAACAGACATATACAAACATTCTACTTCAGATTTTCTCTGTTTATCTTCTTATTTCCTCCGTGTCACCTTTTCACAAATATTGCCACATTGACGTATGGTTTGTACGTACAAGTGCAGGCAATTTGTGTATATTGGAGACGGCCATTTTCTGTTATGCCTTTTTGCCATTGGACTGCATTTGTTTTAACTGACATTTTCAGTAAATTCTACCCACTTACGAGGGCACTACGAAATTTTCTTATTGGTGCTCTAATTTAAACGTCAATTTGTATATTTTAAAAAATTGGCAAAATTTTTGGTGAATATTTTCTAGTCCCTACAAAAATCCCCTACCAAAACTGAAATTCATTATTCACAAGATCAGCAAAACATCTCCAAATTTGGGAGATAAATTCCCAGTTGTGGCAAGCCTGGTAATATGAAAAAGAACGGAGTGAATTCCACATGCATCAACACTTAACTGGCTACAAATTCAATCAGTGTTTTCTTAAGAAAATATTACTTACATCAATTGGTTAAGAAAACATTCAACAAGTGTTTGAATGATTTTGAAAAATGATGCCAACACTTTCTTATACGAATATGTATATTGAAGATATACAAATTCAAATTTATTTTCTTTACACAAACTCATTGTCCATCGTCCGCTCATGCACGTTCTTTCACAAGTAGATATATGGTATCACATGGAATGTATGTACGAGTATATGGTATGGATGGTTTCCTTTAAGGTTGTGAAGGTTCAAAATTTATGATTAATGTAAAAATTATGCATGTTTAAATAAAAGTGATCGACAAAAGGAAATTAATGATACAATTGTGTTAAAAATTGAAATGATTTTGTTTTGAATTTGGTGGATACAATAGGGCAAAACAAAAAGAAAAAAGATATAAAACAAAAGAGATATAAAACAAATATTTTCATATTATATCATAAAATCCATTAAAAGTTTTTTACTTTATATTATTTTTTGTTAGTATCAAAAAACTACATGTGATCACTCATTCTGAGTCACAAAACGTAGGTTTTGCAATAAACTGATATAGATGTTTGTATGTAAATAAATCGAAACATGTATGATCAGATAAAGTATTAAGATTAATAACAGATATTGAAAAAGATGTCATGCCTTTTTGCGCCTGTAAACACATCTCAATCGAACACATATCACATCATTCACAACAGGAGAGTTTATGAAGTTATCAATATTTGTTGTATACTAGAGTGTACAAATTAATCGGTTTTGGCTTTGTTCGAGTAACCGAGTTACTCGAATTTAAGGTTTTTAACTTACTTGTTTAATCGAGTAAAGTTTTAAAGTTATTTGAGTAACTTGAATAATTTCAACAATTTTATTTTTTGTTTGTTTGTTTAATAATAGTGTATTTAGACTGAGCAGGAACTAATAGTTTTTACGCATTTTAGGTTTTGAGCCGAAAACTACAACATTAATTTAGTTTTTCCATACAATTTTCATACAAACTGAAAACCAGGTTGTTGCCAAAAACGAAGTAAAAATATCTGAAATGTGAATTTTTGATACACCCGGTACCATTTATAATTAATTTTCGATATACCCTGTTACAACGAATATAGGAGTAAAGCAAGTATCAAAAAAATATTTTTTAATTTTTTGAGAATATTTCTGTTATAGTTTGAAATTGTGTGTTGTTATTAATTGTTTAATGTATTAACAATTTTTTTACATTAATTTAACAATAAAAAAATAAAGAAAAGTGTGTAATAAAAAAGTGATGTGAAAAAAACTAAATAACCAGTGTAAAGGACTTTGCTTTTGTAATTTAGTTTTGTACAAAAACCAGGTGGTTTTTGCTCAGTCTAAAATCAGTATTACACATTTTCTTAACCGAATTAGATTTACAATTAAAATGAATTTACAGGTTAATTCATTAATGTAAGTTTTGGCATTTAATAGAGATCTGTCAACATACCCGTATACAAATATTTTTTAGTTTGATTTTTGAAAAAAAGTTTAAAATTACTGATGCCTTAAGGCAGAAATGCCCTAACTCCATTTTTTTTATATCTTTAGAGAAGAAGAAAAAATTTCATAAAATCTAAAAACTATGGATATAAACTTAATATGAATTAAATATTGATTACAAATGCATCATTCAACAAATTTTAGATTCACAGTTATTTAAGATCTTATCAAGTTTTTTTCCTTTCTCTCTAATACTGCATTTATACCTTAGCAAAAACTACCTGGTTTTAGTCTCTTGTAGTTTTTAGCTTGTCAAAACGCATACAAAAAAAAAACAGCAAAAACTAGTTTTCTACAAAAACTAGGTGGTTTTTGCTCAAGTATAAATGTAGTATAAAGAAATAGAAAATATAAGTATGGCCTTTGTAAATTAAGCCATGGAATTGTAAGTTCTATCTACAATAATATAACAAAAAAATCTAATACAAAACCCAGCAAAATATTGGTAATGACACCTCATTACTATCTGCATTACCAAAAATGATATATCATTACCTTTTGCATTATTTTATAATATAAAATAATGACTTACTTAGTTTAAATAATTACTTTTTACACAGTTAAATTTTATACATTTTTATTTATTATAGTATGTAAATATGTTTTATGTTTAAATTTTTATGACGAGTCCTAAAATACACACTAGATAAAAATTTTTCGGAATGTATTTCCTTAAGATAATAGTATTTGCTTATCTCCTTATTTTTAAGAATCAAGTAAGCAATCGGATAACCACTTATAATTCAACTTTTTGTAAGCATGTGTGTAACCACTTATTATTCAAAATCTCATAACTACTTATTTCTCATTTTTTCGTAAGCGAGCGGATAAGCGTGACTACTTATAAAAACGACCACGCCAAACAAAAATAATGAGTTTAGACCCCAAAAAATAAGTTGTGCGGAGCTATGAATTTCTATTATATAACCACTTATTTGGTAATAAAAAATTTTGCTGGGAATCAACAGTTCCTAAATGTTTATATTTAAAATTAAAGAGATCTTTTAAGATGATTAGGGTATTCAATCGATTAATCGTTAATCGATTAATCGAACAATTTTTCCCAAAAATTGTTCGAATAATTTAAGATGTCCAAATTTGAAATAACGAATAATTCGAATAATTTCATACAACGATAAAATTTCTCAGTTGCTCGGTTAAAGAACTCCTTAGTTAAAATCAAAAACTTTAAATTAACTGAAATAATCGATATTAACTTTGGTTTTATTGTAGTTAAAAATAAATTAGTTCTAAATTGTCAAAACAGTTTTGAAATACAATTAAAAACTAAAATAAAGATATAAAGATTTTTTTATTTCACGCTTTTGTTTGTGCATTTTTTTGAATCTTTGAGCACTAATTAAAGCATTTGGATTGTAAAACTGTGAAATTCGCTAAAGCTTAAATGGATTTAAGGTAAGTAAACTTCTTTTTACAATATCTTTTAATTCATTTTTAAACTTTGAATTTTTCACAGAAGCTGAGACGAAGCAAGAAGTGGAACTGGTTTGAATTGTTGCTTATATGGCTCGGATGTGGCTGTAAAGTTTTATGTTGAACCCGAGAGATGCTAAGATTACAGAAGGTGAGAAGAAACAATAAGTGGAACTGGTGAGACTTGCTGATTACATGGCTCGGATGTGGCTGTAAAGTTCTATATAATACAATATGTGAGTCCTAGAGATCCTCAAGCAAAAAGAAGATGAAACAAATTTTCAATTATTTTATATGTTTTATCTAGACATTATTGTTAATAAAATCTTTTAATGCTCAAAGTTTTTCTATTGTGTAAATCAAAAATTAAACTAAATATGATGGTTGTTTGTTTCTTAGGTTATTTTTAACTAACTTCCCATAATTATTTATTTCAATTAACAATATCGTTGTCCGTAACTGAGTTCTCAGTGAAAATGTTTTAATGAAACAAAATTAGTTATTTTTAATTAATTTGAGTAACTGAGGGTCAGTTAGGGGTATTTCACCTGGGACTCAGTTAAAAATTTAGTAGCTAATAACTGAGTAATTTTTTCGGTGTACGATTAATCGAAATTAGTAGAAAATTACAAAAATGTTTAAAAAATATAAATTTTTATTAAAGTAAATGTGCTAAAACAAAATTACGCATATTTAATTGCAGTGTAAAATCTGTATTGCTATATGGCTGTACCACATGGAGCTTTACAAAACTGCACGCTGAAAAAAATCGCCCTGCAGGAAACATATTTGCTGGTGATATATATATGTTTGGAAGAACTGTCAAAATATATTTGCCGTATTTTTAATATAATATGTTTGCCAGCAAATATAATATTTTTGCCTGTAAACATATGTATGTTTGAATCATATGAAATACATCTACTCGCAAATATATAAATGTTTGCAGGCAAACATATATATATTAATCATTATTATATTTGCACTCCACAAACATAATAATGATAAAATAAAAATGCAAATATATTTTTGTTTAAGTGGGAAAATATGACTAACATTCGAACATTATAGTGTTTGCCTGGAGACATACGTATTATAACGATAAAAATAAAATAATTGGAAACACACCTCAAACATAAGTATAGTAGTTTATAAACATATATATAATTGCCTGTAAATATATCCCACAATCTCTTTTTTCTGCGTGTGACATTGGGAAAGATCCAAACGTTTATTAATCGATGTTTGAGAAAAATCCTTCAAATATACTGGCCGAATTGGATCTCAAACGAAGCTCTTTGGCAAAAGGCAAACTGTTGTCCAATCGAATTAGATATACGTAAAAGGAAATGGACATGGATCGGTCATATCCTAAGACGACCACAAACTGAAATCGCTAGAGCGGCGCTTGAGTGGAATCCCCAGGGACAACGAAGACAAGGAAGGCCACGTAATACATGGATACGCTGTACCAAAAAAGAATATGAAACAGCTCGTAAAACCTGGAACCAAATTAAATCACTTGCCGGAGACAGAAATAAATGGAGAGAATTCGTTGACGCCCTATGTTCTTCGTGAACTTTTTATTTAAGTGTTATGTGTAATCTCTTTTTTTATTACGTAATTTAAATAAATAAAGGACATATATATATATATATATATAAAACCGCAAAATTTTTTTAAAAAATTGTGACCAATAATTTTCTGTAGGCTTGTACCTACCCAAATTTCATTCTGGCCTAAGAAAATAATTTCTAGACATATTTGTTAGCTTCAAACTTTCATATTTTCAAGTAGGAGCGTTAATAAACATCTTAAATCCCAAAGAAAAAAACAATATAAAATTATCACAGTTTGCTTTGTCATCATCCAAATTACTACCCTGTTGTTGTGACTTATCTAGTAAAGTAGTGGTATCTATTTACGTATAATAAATTTTAAATTATTTTTAACGACTTTTTAAACGTTGATATCAAATAAAAGCATTAAGGGGTTAAATACTGTAACAACCTAATTTTAAGGGGCATATTTAAACCGTTGTCAAAACTTCAAATAACAATATTTTTACTATATTATTTTTTTATTTAAAACATATATTATTGTAGTATTTTTACAAAATATTAGTTTTAAATTTCTCCAACCAAAATCGCCATGGTTGCCACTTCATTATTAGCCTTTTTTAAAAAAGGCAAAATCGGCTGCCACTGTACAGCCTAGATTAATTATTGGAAAATAAAAATATAAAGTGATTCTTAATACCAGATAAATTCTCTAGTCCTTGCGTGGTCCGATTTTTATTTTTTAATTTTTTTTTTAACAAAGTTGTCACGCAAACTTGAAAATTCCAAAAAAGGCAAGAAAAAACAATTTTGCTTGGGAATATAAAATTTATTTGACTGAAATTCAAAAAAAGAGCCACGATAAGGACTACAGTTTTTGTTGACTAATGGCGTTTTCTTTTCTGAAAAAAAATGTTGCCTTTTTTTTGCATTTTGCTTTTGAATTGCCTTTTTGAGTTCTTTTCTAAATTAAGGGTAACATTCTTTTCTTTTTCATTATGGCTTCCTTCCAAAATTGAGTCATCTGTGTAAAAATTAAGGCGAAAATCGCTTAAATAAATCTTAAGTCGTCCATATCTCGAAAACTAGAAGGGCTAGGGGAGAAATGTTTGCACCAGAGATCAAAACCCACCCCCAATACCCCGATACCGAAACTAAATTTTGACTTGCATTGCTAGATTTTAAGATCGCGTTTTTCTCGAAAACTAAGCCCCGTAGAGAGAAAAGCGCTTTTATTTGGTATATCGCCCATATCTCGAAAACTGAATGAGTTAAATGAAAACGGACAACGGTTTTGGAACAAGGAGGTCATTGTGAGTCACCTGTGGAAAATCGCTAAAATAAAATTTTAATCATCCATATCTCCCAAACTAGAAGAGCTAGAGGAAAAGTGACTGCACCAAAGTTCAAAACCCACTACCAATACCCCGATACCGAAACTAAATTTTGACTTGCTAGATTTTAAAATCGCGTTTTTCTCAAAAACTAAGCCTCGTAGAGAGAAAAGGGCTTTTATTTGTAATATCGCTAGTATCTTTAAAACCAAATGAGTTAAATGAAGACGGACAACGGTTTTGGAACAAGGAAAAATAAATGCGAGAAATAAATTTTGTAAATTTCGTTTTTTAATACCTGGACAATTTTTTCAATTTTGGCGAGTTTATCTAATTTTTGTCGATTTTCACATTTTTTCAATTTTGGCAATGTTTGCAATTTTTTCCAATTTTTGACAACTTTTTGAAATTTTGGTAATTTTTTAAAAATTTTTAATTTTTTTCAATTTTTCAAAATTTCCCGATATTTTCCAATTTTCCAAATTTTGACGATTTTGGTAATTTTTCACATATCGACAATTTTTTCGATATTCTACAATTTTGGAGATTTTGTCTAATTTTGTCTAGTTTTTGACAATTTTTTTAAATTTTGACTATTTGGGCAATTTTGTCAAATATTGACAATTTTTTCAAGTTATGACGATTTTTTCAAATTTTTAATTTTGGCAATTTTTTAAATTTTTTCCAAATTTTTGACCACTTTTTGAAATTATGGTAATTTTATAAAATATTGACAATTTTAAAAATTTTTACGATATTTCGCAATTTTGGCGATTTTGTCTAATTTTTGAAGATTGTTTTTTTAATTTTGACTATTTGGGCAATTTTTGCAAATATTGACGATTTTTTCAAGTTATGGCGATTTTTTCAAAATTTTTACAAAATTTTTCAATTTGCCAATTTTTCAAAATTTTCCGATTTGTTCCAATTTTTAACGACTTTTTGAAATTTTAACGATTTTGGTAATTTTTTCAAATATTGACAATTTTTTCAAGACGATTTTTTTCAATTTTGACAATTTTTTCAAATTATGACGATTTTTTCAAAATTTTTCAATTTAGGCAATTTTTCAAATTTTGGGCGATTTTTTTCTAAATTTTAACGATTTTTTTTTAATTTGGCGATTTTTTTAATTTTTGACGATGTTGAGAAATTTTGAAGATTTTTTAACATTTTGTCGATTTTTTTATAAAATCTACATGATTTTTTAAATTTGCAGATTTGTTTTCCAATTTCTAAAATTTTTTCAATTTTTGCCATTTTTTTAAATTTTTTTCCAATTTTGCCGATTTTTTTTTAATTTTTGACGATTTTTTGAAATTCTAGATTTTTTTATTTTGGTGAATTTTTAACTTTTGACGTTTTTTTTTAATTTCACTTTTGATGATTTTTTTTTTAATTTTGGCCATTTTTTAAAATTTTTGCATTTTTTTTTTGTTTTGGCGATTTTTTCTGATATTTGAAACTTTTCAATTTCAGCTATGTTTTTTTTAAATTTTTAAAATTCAAAATCTAGGGACTAAATAATACTGTTGGATATAGTGTAACTAAATTACCGTTTTTGTTTTTTATAATGGGAGCGAGCTTTTTTAGCGGCTCGATTTCAAAAAACTCAATTAAATTTCGTTAAAGAGCTGCTCGATAAAAAAAGCTCTATGATATTTTTTATACGAGTTGCTCGATTTAAAAAACTCTATTCAGTTTTGTAACCGAGCCTTTTCATTTTTATAAGCTCTTTATTTTTTTTTAGTTGCAAGCTTTTTTCATTTGAGCAGCTCTTTTAATTTTGGCTCCGAGCTTTTTAAAAAAATGTATATATTTATGGCTCGCTCGAGCTTTCTTTCCATCCCTGGTACACTCATAATAATCCATGCTTAAAAATACGAAAATATTTTTCGTAAATATTTTTTCGTACAATATACAAACCTTTGGTTTATATTACAAATATTTTGTATACAACAAATTTCATAAATTTACAAATTTCGTAAATAATACAAACACAATTTTGTAAATTATTTTTAGTATAAAGTACAAAAAATTGTAATATTACAAAATGTTTGTACTAAGTTGATGGTAAAAAATTTATTAAATTTAAGAACTTCGTAATTTATACAAATAAAGTTTAATGAAAAAATGTTTGTAATGTACAAAAATATCGTAATATTATCAAATACCATTTAGTAAACATACAAAATTTTTTTATTTAACGATTTCGTTTGTATATTTTACAAATATTTTAGATTTAATAATTAATATTTTTTGTAGAATAAACAAAATTATTTTGTATTTTTACAAAATATTTATATATTTACAAAACTTTTTAACAACACGTTAACAACATTTCGTAAAATATAGTAAACATCTGTCATTAATTCTCACTTGGTCATTGAACGAAATAGTGTAAACAACAAAGATTTTCTTTGCTTAAAAAAAGCATCATTTGCGAAAAGTTTCGCTTTACTTCTTCAATTGAATATGTTCCATTGATTTCAATGTGCCAAATATGGTTTATGCGGTTCAGAAGTGGTGATTTTGATACGGAAGACAAAGACCGCACAGGTCAGCCAAAAAAGTTGGAAGAGATGAATTGGAGGCATTTCTCGATGAAGATTGTTGTTAAACTCAAAAAGAACTTGCAAAATCATTCGGAGTTTCTCAAGCAGCAATTTCAAGTCGTTTGCAAGCAGCAGGGAAATGGGCACCACAAGCAAGGAAATGGGTACCACACGATTTGAAGCCGAGAGACGTTGAAAGACTTGCATGTCCGAAATGAAAACGCCATAAAAAGAAGTCATTTTTGCATCGAATCATTACTGGCGATGAAAAATGGTTCCATTACGACAACCCGAAGCGTAAGAAATCGTATGTGAAGCAAGGCAGAAGGGTCTCATATATTAAGAGCTAATGAAATCGGGCCAAACGATCACAGGGGACCTGTATCGAATACGATGGATTCGTTTGAAGCGAGCATTTGCCGAAAAACGCCCGGAATATGTGACCAGAAATGAAGATATAATATTGCATCATGACAACCTCAGCCACATGTTGCAAGACCGGTTAAAAACTATTTAGAAAATAGTGGTTGGGAATTTTTATTTCACCCGACTTATAGTCCAGAGCTCGCCCCGTCCGACTACCATTTGTTTCGATCGATGCAGAATGCTCTCACTGGAATACGCTTCACTTCAGAAGAGGGTATCCGAAATTGGCTTTATTAGTTCTTGGCCTCAAAAAATGAGCAGTTGTTTTGGAGCGGAATAAATATGTTTCCAGAAAATTGGGAAAATATCATAGATACCCAGCAAAATATTGGTAATGACACCTCATTGCTGTCTGCATTACCAATAGTGATATATCATTACCTTTTGCATTATTTTGTAATATAAAATAATGATTTGCTAATAACGGCCTATTGTAGTCATTGCCTTTAAATATAAAATAATGACTTACTCACAATAGTTTAAATAAGTACTTTTTACAAAGTTCAATTTTATACATTTATATTTATTACTTGTAAATATGTTTTGCGTTAAAATTTTTATGACGAGTTCTAAAATTACACACTAACAAAAACTTTAATTTCTCTGAATGTATTTCCTGAAGCTAATAGTGTTTGTGTAATTCCTTATTTTTAAGAATCAAGTAAGCAGTCGGATAACCACTTATAATTCAACTTTTTATAAGCATTTTTGTAACCACTTATTATTCAGAATCTCATAACTACTTACTTCTCATTTTTTCGTAAGCGAGCGGGTAAGCGTGACTACTTATAAAAACGACCACGCCAAACAAAAATAATGAGTTTAGACGCCAAAAAATAAGTTGTTCGGAGCTTTGAATTTTTATTATATAACCACTTATTTGGTAATGAAAGATTTTGCTGGGTAACGATGGCCAATGTTTAACAGTAACATAAACACCAAAAATTTGCCAAATATATCGCATTTTTAGGTTATACACCCAATTTTCTACTAGATACAAAATTATTTTGTATTTAAACCAAATATTTGTATCTTTACCAATCTTTTTTTTGTACTTTTATAAAACTTCGTAAAATATACAAATAAAAATTCGATACTAGAAACGAAATATCATTTGTACATATTACAAAAATATTCGTAATGTCAAAATAACCAAAACTTTCGTAAAATGAACCATAGTACTTAACAAGTACCAAAGGTACTTAGCAAGTACCATAGTACTTAGCAAGTACCAAAGGTACTTAACAAGTACCATAGTACTTAGCAAGTACCAAAGGTACTTAACAAGTACCATAGTACTTAATAAGTACCACAAGTACTTAGCAAGTACCATAGAACTTAGCAAGTACCTTGGACTTAGCAAATACCAAGTGTACTTAGCAAGTACCTAGTACATTTTAAAGTATTGGTACTTAAGTATCAAGTACTTCCCTAGTAATTGGTACTCATTACAAAGTACTTGTACTTAAAAAATTTCAAATACAAGTACCATGGTACTTGTACTTAATTACTTGTGCCCATCTATGCTGTTTTGTTCATATTTGTACTAATTTAGTAATATGCCTTCGGTTGACCGGCCACGGGATAGGTCCCTGGAGGGCAATTGACCCCACATACCCGTAGGGTATATTCAATAACAAAATTTTTTTGAGAAATTTAGTTTTTTCACCTTATACTTTTCTTTATCCAATTGCCACTAAATTTCATATCAGTAATTTTTATATGTAAACGAAAAAAAGCCCAATCGGAACACACGAATTCACAGTGTTGGAGAAAAAATTGAGCTCCATGTTATATATATCGTGTCTAATGTTTATCCAAAAAAGTTTGCCATTTTTCCTAATTTTTAGTAGTTTTTGCTGGTCTTATCGAATTTTTTCAATAATTTTTATTCTTTGTAATTTACTTGTAAAAATTGTATCATCTTTCTTTGATTTGAAAATAATTTAAACAGAAAGTGATATTAATTTATGATCTTGAGTCAAACTAAAATAACATTCATTTACTTAAAATAACAGATTAAATAGAAATATATATAATTTTGAACGTTCTCAATTAAATCGCACATTAAAATTTCTGTCATTAATTTTGATATTATCTATCTTTTTGTTATTTTGTTTACGGCAAACTATTAATGAATGTTATATTTATAATGTACAGGGTCCACCATCTAACGTTTTTTTTTTCAACTAGTGCTTATTTCGTGAATGGTAACACTTAGCTCATGTCTGATTTGACAGATAATTAGTTTTATCCTTCCGCTGAACGAATATGGTTGTGTATACGCTTCGCTAAGTGGGCCTGCGATCGACTTATAGAAGATGCCGATTTTGCCAAAAAAATCATCTTTTCAGATGAAGCTCATTTTGATCTTGGCGGGTATGTAAACAAGCAAAATTGTCGCATTTGGGGCACAGAAAACCCGCACACATACATTGAAAAGCCGGTGCACCCAAAACGAGTCACTGTTTGGTGCGGATTTTGGTCCAGAGTAGGGTTTGGGATTTCCCGGACTTTTTTATTTCCCGGGAAACGGGAATGAAAAAATTTGATTCCCGGGATTGCCGGGAATCCCGGTAAATATTTTTAAACAAAATTGTTAATGAAAACCACCTATATAAGTAATTTTTGTTAAAAAAAACACTATTTCAGTACAAATGCAGTCTGTGTAGTGAGAATTCAAAGTAAAAAATATCAGAATGTTGAACATTTGATTTCACATAAATTACTCGCAGCACTGCCAAATGAATTGCATGATTCCAGCAGAAAGCACCTACTACTGGACTGTCGGAAACAAACTGTTTCATCTTACTTGGCCCATTAGATATGGTGGCCACAATGTTATTTTCCAAAGACAAATAAAACTCTTCTAGTCTTATTTCTACAATTCTTCTTATTTCATCAGCATTACATCTTCCTGATATATAAACCAACCCCAGGTTATAAAATGAATTATTTCCGTTTATACATATGTTCAAATATCTCTTTTGTGATATTCTTGTCCATTCATCTAAGATTATAGTAAATCTCCTATTGTTAGAAATATTGCTCGGTATTTCCTTTATCATGATATCTTTTACATGATTGTAGTAATTTAATATAATGTTCTTTACATCGGTTTCATTTTTTTGCAATGCCAGGTTTTTATTATAAAAACTTTCTCGAATAAACGAAGATCTAGTTATGGTGCGGATTGACTGCGGCTAATTTGGATACCATTTCAGGAAATGTTTGCCCTACCATAAAACCTTTAATGCCTATTCAGCTTACACTTTTTTCTTCGGGTACTTTGCTAATTTTAGCTGAAACGTTATTCTTGTTGTTGTTTTCTTCAAGAGAAGTTGCATGACCATCAATTTTTTTTTTTTTTTTTTTTGTGAACCAAATTTAGATGTCGGATAACCAAATTTAGATACCACCGTTAACCATTAGTCTTTTCTTTTCACATTTATTAATGAAAACGTTACTTATAAAATTATTGACCCTTAATATAAAGAAGTATTTTAAATTTAAAGTCGACTTTATTTTTAATCAAACGGTTTTGCTCATTTTGTGTATGAAAACCTTACAAAAATATTTATATTTTCAAATATTTTGATTGGTTGAAAATAAATTAACCAATCAGAATGCTCCAAAAATACACCAAGTCAAGGTATACTGCCACCCAATATTTTAACTAAAGTCGACTTTACCTAAATTATACATATGAAAAATTTAGATAGTAAGGGCGATTATTTGTAAGAAACAAAGCTTTTTTCATAATTCTTTTAAACATTTTACAAAGATTTTATTTGTGTGTCAAATAAATGTATTTCCTTTTAAAAGGCTTTAACAATGACATTTTTGTTTTGGTATTTAAAATGTTTTTTATGACTAAAATAAAAAAATCCCATTCGAAACAAAAACAATTTAAAAAATTTAATATTTTTAAAATTTCCCTTTTCCCGGGAAAAATATATTATTTTCCCGGGATTTCCCGGGAATTCCCGAACCCCAAACCCTAGTCCAGAGGCATAATTGGGCCATTTATCTTCGAAAATGAGCAAGGAGTGGCCGCTACAGTCAATGGCGATCGTTATCGGGCCATGATAAACGAATTTTTGTTCACAAAAATTGAAGAGGAGGATATTGGCAACATTTGGTTTCAACAGGACGGCGCTACGTGCCACACAGCCGAAGCTACACTCGATGTTTTGCGCCCTGTTTTTGAAGATCGCATTATCAGCCGCAGAGCTGATGTCCTTTGGCCACCTCGGAGCTGCGATTTGACACCGTTGGACTATTATTTGTGGGGTGCCGTCAAAGATAAGTGTTACGCCGACAAGCCAGAGACAATTGATGCTTTAAAGGACAATATTCGTGAAGCCATTGGTGAAATACAGCTGCACACAATCGATAATGTGCTTAAAAATTGGGCCGATCGTGTAGGCTACTGCATGGCCAGCCGAGGCAGCCACATGAATGAAATTATTTTCCATTATTAACCGGAAGGATTGTACTTTCAAATAAAAAAAGAAATTTGAGAAAATATTCAGTAGTTTTTTTTTTATTGCATTTTCAAAAAAAAAAAGTTATTTGGTCCGCCATTTGAATTATTAATTTAAATAAAGTTATATGTTTTTGTATATAAAATGGTACATGTGTTTTAAATAAAAAGTTTTTAGTATATGCTATATTATAATTTCAATTTTATATTTCATTATATTTTATATTTTATCAAATTCATTATAAAAAAGACAATTAGGTTGTTCATAAGGGGTGTGCTATCTGTTGTATCGTTGTATCGTTCTAACAAAAAACAGAGTTGTTAAAATTTTTATTTGTATTTAACAACAATTTTCTATTCAGTTTTCTATCTGTTAGCACACTCAAACATAGGACACTAAACATCCGTAAAAATGTTGTATCGTGCTATTCTCAAATGTTGTATTTTTTCAATTTAATTTTTAACAACTCTGTTTTTTGTTAGGACGATACAACGATACAACAAATAGCACACCCCTTGTGAAAACCCTTATTGTATTAAAAAAATATGAAATTGGTGAAATATAAAAAATAATGAAATGTAAGTCTAAAAATTAATAATTAATCGATAAAAAATTAATTAATTAAATAAAATGCATTGTTGAATTTAATAAAATGCATTGGTAAAACAAGAAAATTATTATGCAATTTAATTAAATATAATTGTTAAGACAACTAATTTTTCTTAATACATTTGACGATATTTTGTCAAAATAATACAACATAAAATAGTTAAACGTCAAAATATAAATCTACTAAACAATGCGTTAAATTGATGGACATGTTTTGTTAGTTGTATAGTGATCACCCATTCATTAATTTAATATGGATTTTAGTTGATTTCACAGCTGTTTTTGGTTCAGTGTGCAATTAAATCCGAATAATAGGTTGGATCGAAATGATCTGAAAAGTAGAGGGCCTATAATGTCCAACCGCAGAGAAAACGCAGTCTGGCCAGGTGACTTAAAAGAAGAGAGGAACATTATCAATCTAAAATATTCTACTTGGGAAATGAGTTTCCTTTCTTATCACGGATGGAATTCCACAAATTTATAGGAACCTTTCATTAAGCAAATATCTGGGGAAATGAGTTTCCAATATCAGGTCATTTACACAAATTTCCTTGCTGCTAAACTATTTCTTTATACTATTTTGTAATATAAAACGAGTAAAAAGGTTAAAGTCGGGCATGCCGACTATACAATACCCTACACCAGTCTGGTTAAAAGCCAACTAATGTTTGGATCCGAAATTCGAATGGGTTAAAATGAGGCTTGTGTCAAAATTTTCTATAATGTGAGTCAGCGCACCAAATTTCATTAAAATATCTTAATTTTTGCGACCTGCAGTTTGTAACCAAGCCAATTTTGGGGGGACCCTTATATGGGCACTAGTTCTAAACATGGACCGATGTTCACCAAAATCAATAGGCTTCGTCCTTGGGCCAACATAGGTCTATGTACCAAATTTCATCAAAATATCTTAATATTTGCGACCTGCAGCGTATAAACAGTATAATTTTGGTAGGACCCTTATATGGGCACTAGGTCTAAACATGGACCGATGTTCACGAAAATCAATAGGCTGCGTTATTGGGCCAATGTAGGTCTGTGTACCAAATTTCATCAAAATATCTTAATATTTACGACCTGCAGCGTATAAAGAGTATAATTTTGGTAGCCCGAGTAAAAATAGTTATATATTGTCATATATAATATACAACTACATCTGATATTATTTTTTCAACGAATTTTTTGTATGGTAAATTATGTTATTACATATCCCCAAATCTGACTCCATATATAACTACATAAGCCATATAAAACTAATCAAAACATATGTAGTGACCGATATGATTATATATGTCATCGTACTAAAAAATATTCTTGTAATTGTATATAACTTTCTATATAATGTATAGTTCAACATCAAATTTAGTAGTCTGCAAATTAAGAATTAATTACTCCATAGCCAAATAATTTTCACGTGATTTTTTTTGCATGTAAAATCATGTTAAAAAATGATGCTTACGATTTAGAAGACAAAAACATTCAACTAAATTTTTATTTTATGTTATAAAATTTGGGTCTTTGAAATTGTTCAAACTATACAAATGTCAATTTAATAGCTGGTATGCATAAAAAGTATACCTACTATTAGACAAAATAATATAAAATCAGATATTTTTATATCGAATTAGATATAAAATGATGTCCTGGATATGGACAAATCTCGGATCAAACTGTATCAAATTATATCTAATTTTATATAATTAGACACATGTAGATGACCCATTTTTCGGATCAAGCTGTATGTGGTTATATATGGGGACTTATCAAATAAGCTATAATTATATATGACACCATATTAAGATTTTTACCCGGGAGGACCCTTATATGGGCACTAGGTCTAAACATGGACCGATTTTCACCAAAATCAAACTTGTTCGTCCTTGGGCCAACATAGGTCTGCGTACCAAATTTCATCAAAATATCTTAATAAGACCAGCAAGGCAGAATGCGCATTTTCGGCTTTCTGGTCTTATCGAATTTTTATACCCTACACCACTATGTGGTCAGGGTATTATAAGTTTGTGCTGATGTTTGTAACACCAAAAAATATTGGTCGTAGACCCACCTTATAGTATACCGATCGGTTCAGAATTTTTTTTTATTTCGATTTAACGATGTCCGTCTGTCCGTCCGTCCGTCCGTCCCTCCGTCCGTCCGTCCGTCCGTCCGTCCGTCTGTCTGTCTGTCCATGCAATCTTGTACGCACTCTACAGGTCGCACCTATTAAGATATTTTGATGAAATTTGGTACGCAGACCTATGTTGGCCCAAGGACGAACAAGTTTGATTTTTTTGAACATCGGTCCATGTTTAGACCTAGTGCCCATATAAGGGTCCTACCAAAATTATATTGTTTATACGCTGCAGGTCGTAAATATTAAGATATTTGGACGAAATTTGGTACACAGACCTATATTGGCCCAATAACGCAGCCTATTGATTTTGGTGAACATCGGTCCATGTTTAGACCTAGTGCCCATATCAGGGTCCTACCAAAATTATACTGTTTATACTCTGCAGGTCGTAAATATTAAGATATTTTGATGAAATTTGGTACACAGATCTACATTGGCCCAATAACGCAGCCTATTGATTTTGGTGAACATCGGTCCATGTTTAGACCTAGTGCCCATATAAGGGTCCTACCAAAATTATATTGTTTATACGCTGCAGGTCGTAAATATTAAGATATTTTAACGAAATTTGGTACACAGACCTATGTTAGCCCAATACCGCAGCCTATTGATTTTGGTGAACATCGGTCCATGTTTAGACCTAGTGCCCATATAAGGGTCCTACCAAAATTATACTGTTTATACGCTGCAGGTCGTAAATATTAAGATATTTTGATGAAATTTGGTACACAGACCTATTTTGGCCCAATAACGCAGCCTATTGATTTTGGTGAACATCGGTCCATGTTTATACCTAGTGCCCATATAAGGGTCCTACCAAAATTATACTGTTTATACGCTGCAGGTCGTAAATATTAAGATATTTTGATGAAATTTGGTACACAGACCTATTTTGGCTCAATAACGCAGCCTATTGATTTTGGTGAACATCGGTCCATGTTTAGAACTAGTGCCCATATAAGGGTCCCCCCAAAATTGGCTTGGTTACAAACTGCAGGTCGCAAATATTAAGATATTTTAATGAAATTTGGTGCGCTGACTCACATTATAAAAAATTTTGACACAAGCCCCATTTTAACCTATTCGAATTTCGGATCCAAACAATACACCAGAGTGGTGTAGGGTATTGTATAGTCGGCATGCCCGACTTTAACCTTTTTACTCGTTTTCAATAATTTTATTCTTTGTAATTTACTTGTAAAAATTGTATCATCTTTCTTTGATTTGAAAATAATTTAAACAGAAAGTGATATTAATTTATGATCTTGAGTCAAACTAAGGTAACATTCATTTATTTGAAAATAACAGATCAACTAGGAACATTTCCCCCATTCAGTTATTTTTAATTTTATAACAGCAGTGTTTTTGCAGTAAGCAGCTAATTTTTGTTAGTTATTCAAAAAACGGAGTTCACAAACAATCGAGATAATTTATTTTATTTAAATCTTTTAGAAACTTATTGAACACAAACAGCCCAAGGGTAACCCCTTATTAATCTCAGTAAAATTCCATTGAGTTTTTGAAAATTCTTGTTAGTTTATATTTTTTATTATTGATATATTCTGAGTTTGTAAATAAAAATCTGAGAATTTTATTATATCTCCAATACAAAAAACGTCATAACTGAAGTTACGTTTGGAATTTTGATTTCAAATTTTCGTTACTATTTTTTTTATAATCGAATGATATATTTTTCTGATGCCCGTAAAAACATAGCAGTTGTTTTTAACAAATTTGTTTATCTCAAACATTTTTCTTAGTAAAAATTTGTCAGTTATTTTGCTTTTTAACAGTTAAAAATAACTATATTTTTAGTTATTTTAAATATTAATACCTTTTGTTGCCTTTTTAACTACATATACCTTTGTTTTAACTGTAATTTTCACTAGAACCTACCGACAATCTTTTCTGAGTGTTTGTTATATGATGATGTTATATTGCGTTTATATTGAAGTAGACCTATCTACCTATCCCACTGATTTTTGTATTCTTTTTCTATAAACACTTTACAGAAGCATCACGGCAGGAAATCTCTTTTTCATATCGTCATCTTCAGGTGTCTGTGTGTACATAATCTAGGCTTATAATTCAATTAATATTAAATAAATAAGAATCGTAAGATAAGTTTGTTTGCATTGTTGAGTACATTAAATCCGAACAGTCCTTTAAAGTAAAAATTCTTCTTTTAGGCCAATTTTTCTTTTATTGGTGACATGCTTTGGATGAAGGTTTTTTTGATATAACCACAACCAAAGAGTTTAGAAAATAAAGAGTATGCAATACTCTCAGTTAGTGAGAAAAAAATACATAAATCTAGCGGGCAAAGCGTTATTAGTATGCCGTAAATTTTAAATTTTGGATAATTGTTGTTAAGGTAAAATATAAATAATTAGTACTTTATTGTAACGCTTAAGTAGAATCACTATTTTTTGTCTCTCAATTTTTTACATAAATAAATCATATGATTACGTTTTAACTCCGTTTCTGTGCCGTTAGATACGGACTTCAGTTTTTCACCAGTTGTTTTTGTTATACACATATAAAAATATTCAAATGAGAAAAAAATAATTAAATAAAAGGGATCAGAGTAACGCGTGATCTCTCCGATAGTTTTGAAAATGGGTGCATGCACACTAAAGTGCGAAACTATTGACTGAAGTACATTTATTACCAACTTGCAGCAGCAACACACAAATTCGTTCTAGTCATTTATTAAATGGTAAATATACTTATCTGAAATTAAAAAGGTGTTTTCACGATGCGTGCAAATAAATGCTATGGTGCAAAAATAAATACTTGCTTATTGCCAGTAGTAGTTTTGGCGTAAAAGAGTATGCAACTTTGTATCATTTGCAAAACTTCATCGTGAATACCATCAGTTTAACCTAGAGTAATCAGTTTTTGTTTTTATCAGGTGTTAAATTTTATGAATTCCCAAAATTGCAATGTGATGATGGAGGCAGCAACTCCATCGGACGTGAATGTGTTTATTGTAATAAATCAATAAAAAATATGATTTGTGCTAATCAAAATTAATTAAAGTGGGGTAAATTTAGGTAGATAAACAAGTCCGTTTTCGTTTTAAAAATCAGTAGAGATATGGACCGGAAACGGAGTCACTCAGTTTTTTACACGACATAACGGTCCGGACACGGTCCGCCAGTGACCGACTTTTTACGGCCTCGTGTCCGGTTTTTACACAACATAACGATCCGTAAACGGTCCGCCGCTGACGGACTTTCAACGGATTCTAATCAGATTCGATGTTCCTTAACCCTCTAACCGGCCTTAGCTTTTTTGCAATGAAATTTATACCATGTGTTTCTCACGAAAAATAAACAATAAGTTCTCATACAAAATTTTTTTCGTTGCCTACTTTAGACGATATGGGCCAAAATAGTTTAAGGGTGAATCTCGAAAACTAGCGCATAAAAATTACTAGGTTTAGGCACAAATTATTTCTCTTACCAAGATGTAATTACAATAAAAAAATTATATTTTTTGTGCTGTTACTTAAGAAGTTGTAGCGATTTTCGTTTTTCGAAAAATGAGAAATTGAGCGAAAACGCACCAAAACTTCAATATATATTATTCAACCTTATAAGTTTTGCTACCTATACCAAATATATTCTTTTTACCAAATTTCAGAAAAATCCGTCCATTCGTTTTGAAGTTAAGGCGATGTCCTTTAAATGTATCCTTATGGAATCCTGTGCGTCCTTGGACCAAAGTAAGGAACTTTTTGAATAGCTTAAGCTCCAATCTTACTTCATGGTCACTATCAATTCTTTTAGTCAATTTAAATATGTTTTTAAGATTTTTGAAACTTTTGGTTGTTTTAAAATATTTAATTTTTGAAATTTTACGAAATTTTATCTTTGACACTTTCTCGCTTCCAAACCGTACATTGTATACAAAAAAATTCTTCACAAAAAATTTTACAAATTTTGTTTTCTGTTGAAAAAGCATAATTTCTTATTATAAAACACCCCCTTGGAGCATTTCTGGTCAATTTAATATACCCCGCCTGAAGGCGGGCTTGCCGGTTAG
Source organism: Leucophora obtusa (assembly GCA_949987735.1). Taxonomy (NCBI): domain Eukaryota; kingdom Metazoa; phylum Arthropoda; class Insecta; order Diptera; family Anthomyiidae; genus Leucophora; species Leucophora obtusa. Next base: position 94,128,513 of record OX465296.1, read on the forward strand.
AAGGTTAAGTTCCGTATACGGATCCAGAAAACGGTACGTAAACGGAGTTGGATACCGATTATGACGGAACGAAAATGGTACGTAAACAGAACGCATTGTTTGTATATACCAAATTTCAGCTTCCTAGTTGCAGTAGATTATGCAGGCTGTTAAGGGGCAGGCAGTTAAGGAGGCACTTTTCCCCTTTGAACCCTCCATGCTTGCCAAAAAAAAGGGTAAAAAAACAAAAGCTAAAATTTTTGAAAATTGAAATCACCTAGAAATTAAATTACACTTGAAATATATAATTTAGTTTAGAACTTAGAAAATGCGTTAAAAATTTAAATTTTCCGTTATGGTTTTTAGCCATTCTTAATTGCAATATTTAAAAAGTTTCAAAAACCTTTATCTTTTCACGCTGTTACAGATTTCTGCCTCTGACTGTTTTATAAAAAAAAAACATTTTTATATTGGAATTTTTTTCTTTCTTTATCAGTATCAGGCAATTAATAAAAGAAATTTGTATTTTAATTTTTGTGCTGATTTATCACATAAAAGGTCTGTTTATTTATGGTACCGCGGGAACCATTCTTACCAAAAAGTGTTCCCGTGCTCGAAAATTGGGTAAATGAGAGCGCTCAAAATTGTGTATTTGTGTTTCACTTTTTAATAAAAAGGGACAGCTAGTTCAATAAAACAAATAACACCATTGTGAAAAATTTTCATTAAGCAAAGAAATTGCGATTTTGCATACTAAAACTATACGCATTTTAATTTTTTTCTTTAAAATAAAGTTTTGGGCTAGAAAAATGATTTTGTGCCTTCACGTACTTTTGGGCAATTTTGCTATTTAGAGAGGATTTTGTGCGTACTCTCATTTTACTGAACTTTATACAAAAAGTAAAGGAGCACACTAAACCTAAAATAATTAAAATAACGGTTATTAGTTTTTTTCTGTGTTCATAATTTTATAATTAATTAAAACAATTTTAAAAAGCCCCCGAAAAGAAATTCCTAGCTATTGAGCACTATTTTGCTCAAAAATTTTAGTAAATTTTTCCAAAAATATGCACTACTAAGATCGTCTTCAGCCGCGGGTAGAGAACTGTAAGTAACCTCTAAAATTTTTTTCGTATTTTTTTCATAATCACCTTAGTAATACGCATCATTTGAGTGCTATTACGTGACGAAATTCAAAAATTTTAGAAATTCAGGATAAGATAATGGACAGACAGACAGACAGAGGGACGGACGGACGTAGTTAAATTGAATCGAAATATAATTATGTGTTGATCTGTATACTAAAATGTGGGTGGGTCTAGGTCCAATATTTGTTGATGTTACAAACATTAGCACAAAATCAATATGTTAACAGTAGCTGAAAGTGCGAGAACAAATAGAATAGATACATTTTCACATCATATATGCATATACATTAGAGATACAACTTTTTAACCTTTTTTTCAAATATAAAAATTGGCATATTATCGTCGAACAGCCCCTAAAAAAACTATGAAGAAATACGTTTTTCACCTACCAATATCGATGAAGTTTTAAATTAGAATTTTTTTAAATTTTTAATAAAAAATATATCGATACCATACACAGAAAAAACAGTAGGCACCAACAATGGGAATTTGTAAAAACAATCACATTTTCTTTTAAATTGAAATTTTATTCCCAACAATTTTTTTGTTTGAAATATTTGTAACTCGTTTGAAAATTGTTATCTTTCATATAAAAATTGTTTAAAAATAAAAATTCAAAGTTTCAAAAAAAAAATTAAATTTTTTTTGGATTTACAAATTTCTTTGTTGGTACCTTTTTAAAAAGTCTTTTTTTTGTATTTACAAATTTGGTACACAGAAAAAACAGTAGGCAACAACAATGGGAATTTGTAAAAGCAATCACATTTGCTTTTAAATTGAAATTTTATTCCCAACAATTTTTTTGTTTGAAATATTTGTAACTCGTTTCCTAATTGTTATCTTTCATATAAAAATTGTTTAAAAATAAAAATTCAAAGTTACAAAAAAAAAAAAATTTTTTTTTGGATTTACAAATTTTTTGTTGGTGCCTTTTTAAAAAGATTTTTTTTGTATTTACAAATTTGGTATGAGAAAGGTGTTTAAAAATTTAATTAGAAATTTGTAAATTCTTTCTGTGTATGAGAAAGGTGTTTAAAAATTTAATTAGAATTTTGTAAATTCGTTCTGTGTAGATTCAATACTCTATATCTGCAAAAATAAAATTGTTCAGGAGAGCAATAAAACTGATTCCTTGCTTATACGATTTTTTTGAATCAATCTGTCTTCTAGAATATTATTTAAAAATGGCATCATATTCTTTTGTATACATATTTTAAAATTATTAGCGTTATTTACGTCGCTTATGTAGATATTAGGGTATTCAATTAATCGGCTTTTTATTTTAATCGATTAATCGTGCAAATAATTATTCGGAATTTTTTCTTAACCGGTTAATCGAACAAAATTTTAAAATTAATCGATTAATCGAAAAAATTTTCTGTTAAATAATATACATACACTTACTGTGTTTTTAATAATTTTATTTTTAAAAGGAACAAAAATAAATTCAGTACCTTTTCTGAAATTCATAAAAATTAAAAAATTTTATAATTAAGATCAGTTTTTGTCATTATTTTTATTTTTTCTCTCCCCTCTTTCACATACAAAAATTTTATCCAAATCGGGGAGAACCACACCGCAATGAGTTAAAGAAGAATAAAAGACCCCGTACATTAATTTGTATCTCTTTCGTATGCATTGAATATATAAAAAACGTAAATGTAGAAAGGAATTCTGTTGAGAATTGATTTTCCCTCTACGTTTCCGTACCTCTATCCCTTTACTTTATTTTGTTAATTCAGAGTGCTCACTAAACAAGCTTTATTACATTGAGCATTAATTATAATTACCCGGTGAAAAATGTCCATATATGAACATTTATGGTTCAACCATATATGTATGGATCCGAAAAATGAGGTAACACCTAAGTATATGTTCATATATGGGCATATATGAACACATACATTTATTAAAAATATGCGAATACATGCGAAAGTTTGCTGTCCTTTATTATAAGGTTGTACGATAGATATAAATTTATGTATGACATTCAAATTAGCCGCCACATATGTTCCTTTTTTAAACATGGCATTAAATATAATTCCATATTTATCCAAATATGAGTTCCTATATATATATGTAAAATATGGAAAAATGTATTCTTCGAAATATGTTCATATACAAGTCCCTTTTGCATAAATTGAATAACATATACTTTCATATTTGTCCATATATGAGTGCCATTTCCATATATGAAATAACAGATGCTTCCATATATGTCTGCATATGAAATTTTTTCCATATATGGAATCACACATACTTCCATATATGTTCATATAAAATCCATATATGTTCATAGAAAATCCATATTTGTTCATATGTATCCATACATAAACCATATATGAACATGTTTGAGCGTATATGAGCATTTTTCACCGGGTAATAATTATAATAATCATTAATTACAATAATTATTAATGCTTTCATTTAATATCAACGTTCAAAAAGTCGTAAAAAATAATTAAAAATTTATTATACGTAAATAGATACCACTATTTTACTAGATAAGTCACAACAACAGAAGATTGGAAGATGACAAAGCAAACTGTGATAATTTTATGTTGTTTTTGTTTTTTCTTTGGGATTTAAGATGTTTATTAACGCTCCCACTTGAAAACATGAAATTCTTATTGAGCTGAAGCTAACAAATATTTCTAGAAATTCTAAAAGGTCGTCCCTTATTTATTTTCTTAGGCCAGAATGAAATCCGGATTGTTACAAGCCTACGGCAAATTATTTATCACAACTTTTTAAAAAAGTTTTGAGATTTTAGCACATTTACTTTAATAAAAAATTTATATTTTTTAATCATTTTTGTAATTTTCTACCAATTTCGATTAATCGTATCAAATTATTCGAATTATTCGTTATTCGAAATTTGGACATTTTAAATTATTCTAACAATTTTTGAGAAAATTTGTTTCGATTAATCGAATAACCATTAATCGATTGAATACCCTAGTAGATATAGAGTTCTGAAATAAAATTTTAATATAATGAATAAGGGGTATATATAGTTGATCTTTTTATTTAGTAAATGAATTTTCTTTTAGACAGTCTTGTCTTGATGGCCTTATCGAATTCTTTCAAATTTTTTATTCTTTGTAATTCACTTGTGAAAATTGTATCATCTTTCTTTAATTTGAAAAATAATTTAAACAGAAAGTGATATTAATTTATGATCTAGATTCAAACTAAAAAAAAACATTAATTTACCAAATAACAATATCAGCTATATATACCCCTCATTCATTTTAAAAACACATGACACGGTGCAAAAATATAATTTAATAACATACATTTAAATTTAACGGTTCGTTGTAATTCAAAAATCTGTGGTTATCGTACACAGAGTTGAATAGAACCAGCTGAGATACCTTAAGAATTAATGTTCAAAACAAACGAGTAAAAAGGTTAAAGTCGGGCATGCCGACTATACAATACCCTACACCAGTCTGGTGTATTGTTTGGATCCGAAATTCGAATGGGTTAAAATGGGGCTTATGTCAAAATTTTCTATAATGTGAGTCAGCGCATCAAATTTCATTAAAATATCTTAATATTTGCGACCTGCAGTTTGTAACCAAGCCAATTTTGGGGGGACCCTTATATGGGCACTAGTTCTAAACATGGACCGATGTTCACCAAAATCAATAGGCTTCGTCCTTGGGCCAACATAGGTCTATGTACCAAATTTCATCAAAATATCTTAATATTTGCGACCTGCAGCGTATAAACAATATAATTTTGGGGGGACCCTTATATGGGCACTAGTTCTAAACATGGACCGATGTTCACCAAAATCAATAGGCTTCGTTATTGGGCCAATATAGGTCTGTGTACCAAATTTCATCAAAATATCTTAATATTTGCGACCTGCAGCGTATAAACATTATAATTTTGGTAGGACCCTTATATGGGCACTAGGTCTAAACATGGACCGATGTTCACCAAAATCAATAGGCTGCGTTATTGGGCCAATGTAGGTCTGTGTACCAAATTTCATCAAAATATCTTAATATTTACGACCTGCAGCGTATAAACAGTATAATTTTGGTAGGACCCTTATATGGGCACTAGGTCTAAACATGGACCGATGTTCACCAAAATCAATAAGCTGCGTTATTGGGCCAATATAGGTCTGTGTACCAAATTTCATCAAAATATCTTAATATTTACGACCTGCAGCGTATAAACAGTATAATTTTGGTAGGACCCTTATATGGGCACTAGGTCTAAACATGGACCGATGTTCACCAAAATCAATAGGTTGCGTTATTGGGCTAACATAGGTCTGTGTACCAAATTTCGTCAAAATATCTTAATATTTACGACCTGCAGCGTATAAACAATATAATTTTGGTAGGACCCTTATATGGGCACTAGGTCTAAACATGGACCGATGTTCACCAAAATCAAACTTGTTCGTCCTTGGGCCAACATAGGTCTGCGTACCAAATTTCATCAAAATATCTTAATAGTTGCGACCTGTAGAGTGCGCACAAGATTGCATGGACAGATAGACAGACAGACGGACGGACGGACGGACAGACGGACATCGTTAAATCGAAATAAAAAAAAATTCTGAACCGATCGGTATACTATAAGGTGGGTCTACGACCAATATTTTTTGGTGTTACAAACATCAGCACAAACTTATAATACCCTGACCACACAGTGGTGTAGGGTATAAATGACCACAGTGGTGTAGGGTATAAAAAGAGTAATAATAACAAAGGATACAAATAGCATTGTTAGATTGCGTTGATGTTAGTCTAAGTTGAGTTGGTAACATATTCGATTTGCTTTCAACTTTCACATAAGTAGACGATTATCAAAGTTTAACCCGTCAAGGCAAATGACACTGATGATGGCTTTGTAGCGAAAGCCGAAAATACATATTCTGTCTTACTTGTCGAATTCTTTAAAAAAATTTTATTCTTTGTAATTTACTTGTGAAAATTGTATCATCTTTCTTTAATTTGAAAAATAATTTAAACTGAAAGTGATATTAATTTACGATCTAGAGTCAAACTAAAAAACATTCATTTGAAAAAAAGTTTTTTTTTACAAAGTTTTTTTAGATTTTACAGTTTGTTTATTTTTTAGTACAGTTTTTTGCTACTTTCAGCAGATTTAATTTAAATTTAAATTACAGTTTACAACAATTTACTGAAATTTAGTAGCTGCAACTAATTATTTATACTAATTTCATTGTACTAAAATTATTAATATTTAGTAAGTCTTTTTACTGATTTTATCAAATCGATTTTGAATTGCAGTTTACAAAAATTTTGCTAAAATTTAGTAGCGACTACTCATTTTTTATACTAATTTTGTTGTACTACAGATCAGCAGACATGTGTTGCTAAAATTAGCAAAAATACCTCTGGGTTCAAAACAGTTAAATTTCCCGTAATAACAGCAAAATTTTTAATAGCCATTACACACTTTTTTGGTTGAGTGTACCAAAATCACTTTTTAGGATCACTTTTAGAGCACTTACTCTTTAGAAGCAATAATTAAGTGATTTTTTGGATGTCGTTCAGAAGTAATTCTAAAAAAGCTGGAAAAATGTAATAAGCGATACTTGGGAAACAATGAAAGAAGTGATTTTTTGAAGTTGTTCAGAATAACTTCTAAAAGAGCAGTAAAAATATAATAACGGATACTTGCGAAGCAGTAAAAGAAGTAGTTTGTAAAGCATTACTTCTAATTTTTTTTGCTGGGATATAGTTTATTTAAGTAATTTGATGCAAATGAGTCTTTTAAAACTCTGATTCGCATGAATATAGGAATAAAGGAACGCTCGATAGACCAATCGATCGATTGTAAAATTGAATGCATGATCTGAAACTGTAATATGCTAATGACTTTGCACTTTACCTTAAAAAGAGAACAAAAATCTTAATCTACACAAATGTACGAGAATAAATACATCCAGTTTGTTAATGTTATTATTTTTATGTTCAATATTATTATTGTTATTATCTTTATGGCTTTGAAAGTGCAATACCATCGTCATAATGTCTGGCATGAATCAAGGTGTGTTCCCTTGTTAGGGTGATGATTGGTTGGTTATACAGGTGATGATATTTATATTTCGTCTTATATTTAATCTTTTGTTTGCTCATGCACTTGACCGGATGTTTATACCCTACACCACTACGTGGTCAAGGTATTATAAGTTTGTGCTGATGTTTGTAACACCAAAAAATATTGGTCCTAGATCCACCTTATAGTATACCGATCGGCTCAGAGTTTTTTTTTATTTTGATTTAACGATGTGGGTCTGTCTGTCTGTCTGTCCGTCCGTCCCCCGTCTGTCTGTCCATGCATTCTTGTGCGCACTCTACAGGTCGCAAATATTAAGATATTTTGATGAAATTTGGTACACCAACTTACGTCGGCCCAAGGACGAAGCCTGTTGATTTTGGTTAACAGCGGTCCATGTTTAGACCTAGTGCCCGTATAAGGGTCCCCCCAAAATTATATTGTTTATGCGCTGCAGGTCGCAAATATGAAGATATTTTAATGAAATTTGGTACACCGACCTATATCAGCCCAAGGACGAAGCCTGTTGATTTTGGTTAAACCGGTCCATGTTTAGACCTAGTGCCCATATAAGGGTCCCCCCAAAATTGGCTTGGTTACAAACTGCAGGTGGCAAATATTAAGATATTTTAATGAAATTTGGTTCGCTGACTCACATTATAGAAAATATTGGCACAAGTCCCATTTTAACCCATTCGAATTTCGGATCCAAACATTAGTTGGCTTTTAACCAGACTGGTGTAGGGTTTTGTATAGTCGGCATGCCCGACTTTAACCTTTTTACTCGTTTTCTAATATGATTAAGATGTTTAGACTTATGCATGCATTAATATTTAATATTTACAAATATTCTACTATATGTACGGATCGGTTCCTTGTCGTAAAAGGGACATGACACTTTAACATGGTGTCCTTATAATATATATATATATATAATCCTTTAATTCCAAGTGGAACATAGGGCCGCAGTTGTTACATTCCACTTAAAAAATACTAGTTGATAGTGCTTTACAGAATTCTTGAAAATTATTTCTATTTATTTAAATGAATGTTATTTTAGTTTGACTCATTTATGATCTTGAGTCAAACTAAAATAACATTCATTTACTTAAATAACAGATCAACTAAAACATTTCCCCCATTCATCTTAAACACATTGACACGGTGCAAAAATATAATTCAATAACATACATTTAAATTTAACGGTTCGTTGTAATTCAAAAAATCTGTGTTTATCATACACAGAGTTGAATAGAATCAGCTGAGATATCTTAAGCATTAAGGTTCAAAGCAAAATAGAGTAATAATAACAAAAGGATAAAAATAGCATTGTTAAATTTCGTTGATGTTAGTCTAAGTTGAGTTGTTGATACGAAACTCGATTTTCTTTCAGCGGTCACATAAGTAGACGATTATCAAAATATTAACCCACTCAAAGGCGAAAGGCACTGATGATGGCTTTGTAGCGAAAGCCGAAAATGCGCATTCTGCCTTGCTGCTCTTATCGAATTCTTTCAATAATTTTTATTCTTTGTAATTTACTTGTAAAAATTATATCATCTTTCTTTGATTTGAAAATAATTTAAAACAGAAAGTGATATTAATTTATGATCTTGAGTCAAACAAAAATAACATTCATTTACTTAAATAACAGATCAACTAAAACATTTCCCCCCTTTCTATTTATTTTTACTGTAAATTGTTTTTTGTCATTAATTTTCAATTTGTCTTGATTAAATGTTCTTTGTTTAAATTTCGATCTGAATGCACCATCACAAATCCTACAACAGTTCCAAGAATCAAATAAGGAATTTATCAGTCAACTTCAGGCCCAAAACAAAGCGGTTTTAGAAAATGTGGTCGCATCAAGCAAACAAGGGTCTTCGATATCTTCTTTTGGGAAATTCACAGACAGATTTTGTACATACCAGCTACAAATACAACAATTTTTTAAAGCCAACTCCATTTCCTATGATGAAATAAAAACTGTTTAATGGTAAAGCACAGTAAGTTGTTTCGATTTAACGTGAGAAAACTGTTATACTCCATATAAAAAAAAAATGATTTTTCACGACAAAGAGTTTCACGTAAAAATTGTGTACACTTTGTTTTCACTCAAATATAATAGACAAGACTATATATTTCACATTTCGTGTATACTATGATTGCATCTTTGTTATAAAATTGAAAAACTATTCACTTTATAATTTAAATTGCATTTTGAGGTCTTTAAAGTTGGAGGGAAAATTTTCCACGGGAAAACAACTTACGATACTTAAAGCCGAACAAAATTCATACGAAGATATTATATTCCAACTAAAAAATTGCAAGTAGTGCTTTACAAACTACTTCTTTTAATGCTTCACAAGTATCTGTTAGTGTATTTTTACTGCTTTTTTAGAAGTTATTCTGAACAACTTCAAAAAATCACTTCCTTCATTGCTTCCCAAGTATCCGTTATAACATTTTTACAGCTTTTTTAGAATTACTTCTGAACCACATCCAAAAAATCACTTAAGTTTTGCTTCTAGGAGTAATTGCTCTAAAAGTGATCGTAAAAAGTTATTTTGGTATCATTTGGCATTTCAAACAGAGGGTTCCGGGTTCGATTCCCGGCGGGACCAATATTTTTTTATTTTTTATTATTCTATTAATTTTTTTTTTAATATTTATAATTAATTTGTTTAAATCAATATTTTTTTAATTTTAAAATTTTTAAAAATATGTATACATACATATATAAAACGAGTAAAAAGGTTAAAGTCGGGCATGCCGACTATACAATACACTACACCAGAATGGTGTATTGTTTGGATCCGAAATTCGAATGGGTTAAAATGGGGCTTATGTCAAAATTTTATATAATGTGAGTCAGCGCACCAAATTTCATTTAAATATCTTAATATTTGCGACCTGCAGTTTGTAACCAAGCCAATTTTGGGGGGACCCTTATATGGGCACTAGTTCTAAACATGGACCGATGTTCACTAAAATCAATAGGCTTCGTCCTTGGGCCAACATAGGTCTATGTACCAAATTTCATCAAAATATCTTAATATTTGCGACCTGCAGCGTATAAACAATATAATTTTGGGGGGACCCTTATATGGGCACTAGTTCTAAACATGGACCGATGTTCACCAAAATCAATAGGCTTCGTTATTGGGCCAATATAGGTCTGTGTACCAAATTTCATCAAAATATCTTAATATTTGCGACCTGCAGCGTATAAACATTATAATTTTGGTAGGACCCTTATATGGGCACTAGGTCTAAACATGGACCGATGTTCACCAAAATCAATAGGCTGCGTTATTGGGCCAATGTAGGTCTGTGTACCAAATTTCATCAAAATATCTTAATATTTACGACCTGCAGCGTATAAACAGTATAATTTTGGTAGGACCCTTATATGGGCACTAGGTCTAAACATGGACCGATGTTCACCAAAATCAATAGGCTGCGTTATTGGGCCAATATAGGTCTGTGTACCAAATTTCATCAAAATATCTTAATATTTACGACCTGCAGCGTATAAACAGTATAATTTTGGTAGGACCCTTATATGGGCACTAAGTCTAAACATGGACCGATGTTCACCAAAATCAATAGGCTGCGTTATTGGGCTAACATAGGTCTGTGTACCAAATTTCGTCAAAATATCTTAATATTTACGACCTGCACCGTATAAACAATATAATTTTGGTAGGACCCTTATATGGGCACTAGGTCTAAACATGGACCGATTTTCACCAAAATCAAACTTGTTCGTCCTTGGGACAACGTAGGTCTGCGTACCAAATTTCATCAAAATATCTTAATAGTTGCGACCTGTAGAGTGCGCACAAGATTGCATGGACAGACAGACAGACGGACGGACGGACAGACGGACATCGTTAAATCGAACCGATCGGTATACTATAAGGTGGGTCTACGACCAATATTTTTTGGTGTTACAAACATCAGCACAAACTTATAATACCCTGACCACATAGTGGTGTAGGGTATAAAAATGGTGAGAAATTGATTTTTATGTACCTGTAAAAATAGTACTGAAACCAATATTGAATTGGAGTGCACCTTTTACACTTGTTTAATAAGTACTTTTATTGAAGAGCATAAGGAACAATATCTCGCATTAACAAAGTGGTGTTTTTATGCCAGTCAACTTTCGTGTCAAAGAATAGTTCAGCAGTAGAGCTCAGCGACTAGCAATCGTGAGGTCGCAAGTTCGATACCCGGTGGCGGCAATAAAAAAACTTTTGTAATATAAAAAACATATAATTTTTTTTTGTGAAGAATTTTTTTTTAACTTTTAATTGGTGAAAAAGAGCTTCATTTGCACTCGTTCAAAAAGAACTGAAAAAATGTTAAAGTCGGAGTACTGCTCTCCTATGACAACTCAATGTTAAAATCATTAGTGTTTATGTTAGAAAAGAAGTACATCTAGATCATCAATTGTAGTACTTTTTCTACTGCTTCGGCATCTCTTTTTTCGCTGAGGTGTGCAGTAAATGAACATTTTATAAAGAAACAGCACATTTTAGCCGCTTGCTTTAAATTTTACAACCATACACTGATGAAGACAAACCAAACGTATTCGGAATGGGTAGCAGAATTACGACGCAATGAAAACTGTAAAAAATCTTACATCGACAGCAAAATACGGGCTATGATTGTAATACATACACCTCACGAGAAGTTGCGCTCAACATGTCTACAAAAGTATTGCAAATTTGCACAATTTTTGAAGCTACTGTTAATGCCTGCAAAGAAATAGAGGGTTCATCTAGCTCATGGACAGAAGTACACACAGTTCATTGTTCGTGAAACTTTTCAAATCGATCGACAAACATTTCAGTTTTGGCCAGGCTATGGTAAGTCCCATCAACGGGTTGATTGATATGACTTCAAAAATAAAACAAGTGCAGTAAATGTTCAAAACAAGGTCAGTGTATGTCAGTCTTTGTCAGGTCGTACCCAAGGTAATTATCGTCAAAGTATTCGTAAAATTAATGAAATGTCGTGCGAAGAATATCAGTAAGTGTTATTGATTTAGGTGAAACATCAACAGCAATTATTTATAATATATGTAAATACAAATTCTGAAAAAATTATGATCCAGATTAAGGTAAATGAACATGATTTTACATTTCAATTAGATACCCAGTGTAGAAAATCATTACCAGATATGTGGTTATGTAACTACATACTTGGTAATGGTAACTAGTTACTTTTGTTATTACAATTCTTATTACCTTTATATGGCGATGTCGCGAAAAATAATGAGTTATGGTTACACACCAGCATACGAAAAATCAAAAAAATATATCGTTACCTATATGCTTACCAGTACTGACAAAAATAATGAGTCTAAAAATAGATTTTCAAAAAAATAAATTATATAAAAAAAATATTTTTTATTGTATTTTTATTTTAAAATAAAATTTGCTGGTGCAGGAATCGAACCTGGGTCTACAGATTGCCAGTCAATAGCTCTACCATCTGAGCTATATCGACATCTAATATTTAATAGATAAAAACATAATTGACCTGCTGCACACAAGTAAGCTTACTCGCCAACATACAAAAAATCAAAAAATATGTGGTTACATATATCCTTACCAGTGTTTAAAAAATATTGAGTCTAAAAATAGATTTCAAAAAATTTTCAAAAGCATCTAGAAAATTATTTTCTATTTGAAATAATGATAAAAATAAGTCATTATAAGTAACTCATTATTGTATGTTTTAAAATAATACAGAAGGTAAGTGGGTGTCATTACTGGTAGTCCAAAAAATAATGATATGTTATTACCGTTTCTACACTGGGTACTGGAGCACATGCTCCCTAATCGGTTTAGATATTTATTAATAACTAAATAGTCCTAGTTGTTGTCCAACCAACAAGGTTTTAATCGCATATGGTAATATATTATTGCCACTAAAAGGCAAGATAAATTACTACAACAAGTTCATCCCAAATTTTTATAAGCCAGCAGGACCGCTAAACGAACAAAGAAGAACAAATGTGAAATTTTTTTGGGGTAAAAGACAAGAACAGGCAATAAAATCTCTCAAAGATGATATTTTAAATGTAGTACACATAAACTTTTTTGAAGGTAAAATTAACTAAAAATACAATTTAAAACGAACAAAATTTCAGTTAAAAACCGGGGAGTACATTTTCATTTAATTGGACAATTTATTTTATTTGTTTTTCACCACCAATAACACTGCTCTACATAAAAAAGTGAATGTTAGTTCAGTGGATGGATAATTAGGGGGTGCTGATTTCAAATCTTAAACAAGTTTGTTCAAATTGGCTTTAGATTTTGCACAATTTCCGATTTAAATTTTTTCAATTTTCAGCCGATTTTTTCAATAAAAAATTTATAATTTAGTAACTATAGCTTCGGAAAGAAAATGCTTTATCTAGTTTAAGCTTAAAACTTAAGTGTATATCACTATCTTAATAACTTCTCTAAATATAGTCGCTCAAAGTCAAAATTTAAAAATGTTTTAAGGTTAAAAAAAAAAATTAAATATATGACGAAGTCGGATTTTAAATATCAAAGCCAATGTGGAAAAAAGGTTCCAAAATTTGTATAAAAGTCATATTGCATTAACAATTTACGTGCACTTTTAGAGCCTTTTGTAATTAAATTTGGACTTAAAACGAACAAAAAAATATTTTATTAAAGGAATTAAATATGATAAAATCCCAAACGTATTTAACAAATTTTGAAAAATAATCCGTTGTAGGCATGTCCCTATCCTATTTTCATTCTTGCCTATCGAAATCGTCAGGGGACGAAGTTTTTAGAATTTCTGGAAATATTTGTTAAGTTTAATTATAAACTCAATGAGAATTTCTTGTTCTCGTCTAGGAGCGTTATTAAACATTTAAAATATCAAAGAAAAAACAAAAACAATAACAAAAAAATTTCCACAATTTGCTTTGTCATCTCCAATGTACTACTTTGTTGTTTTGACAGATCTAGCAATGTAGTGACATCCATTCATGTATAAACAACAATAGAAAACAATGTCTTCTAAAGTGTCAGTAACATTTAAATTTGTACAAGCACTTGCATATTAGTTTTTCACTGTACTAAAAATCTACTGTACTATTACAGATTTTTTTTTCTAAAAACATCAGATTTCATTCACTATTGATACTATTGCGAAATTATTGCGATTTGCAAAGTTTATCTAACGAATTGTGCAAAACCTAGAGCCAATTTGAACAAACTGGTCGCATTCGAAATCAGCTCTTCGTAATTATCCTAGAACCACTGCAAAATTGTGTAACTTATAAATATTATCATGTTTTGTAATTGGCTATCAGAAACTGTAAAATCAAATTAAAGTTAATTTATTATACCCTACACCACTATGTGGTCAGGGTATTATAAGTATGTGCTGATGTTTGTAACACCAAAAAATATTGGTCGTAGACCCACCTTATAGTATACCGATCGGTTCAGAATTTTTTTTTATTTCGATTTAACGATGTCCGTCTGTCCGTCTGTCCGTCCGTCTGTCTGTCTGTCCATGCAATCTTGTGCGCACTCTACAGGTCGCACCTATTAAGATATTTTGATGAAATTTGGTATGCAGACCTATGTTGGCCCAAGGACGAACAAGTTTGATTTTTTTGAACATCGGTCCATGTTTAGACCTAGTGCCCATATAAGGGTCCTACCAAAATTATATTGTTTATACGCTGCAGGTCGTAAATATTAAGATATTTTGACGAAATTTGGTACACAGACCTATGTTAGTCCAATAACGCAGCCTATTGATTTTGGTGAACATCGGTCCATGTTTAGACCTAGTGCCCATATAAGGGTCCTACCAAAATTATACTGTTTATACGCTGCATGTCGTAAATATTAAGATATTTTGATGAAATTTGGTACACAGCCCTACATTGGCCCAATAACGCAGCCTATTGATTTTGGTTAACATCGGTCCATGTTTAGACCTAGTGCCCATATAAGGGTCCTACCAAAATTATACTGTTTATACGCTGCAGGTCGTAAATATTAAGATATTTTAATGAAATTTGGTACACAGACCTATATTGGCCCAATAACGCAGCCTATTGATTTTGGTGAACATCGGTCCATGTTTAGACCTAGTGCCCATATAAGGGTCCTACCAAAATTATACTTTTTATACGCTGCAGGTCGTAAATATTAAGATATTTTGATGAAATTTGGTACACAGACCTACATTGGCCCAGTAACGCAGCCTATTGATTTTGGTGAACATCGGTCCATGTTTAGACCTAGTGCCCATATAAGGGTCCTACCAAAATTATACTTTTTATACGCTGCAGGTCGCAAATATTAAGATATTTTGATGAAATTTGGTACACGGACCTATATTGGCCCAATAACGCAGCCTATTGATTTTGGTGAACATCGGTCTATGTTTAGACCTAGTGCCCATATAAGGGTCCTACCAAAATTATACTGTTTATACGCTGCAGGTATTAATATTAAGATATTATGATGAAATTTGGTACATAGACCTATGTTGGCCCAAGGACGAAGCCTATTGATTTTGGCGAACATCGGTCCATGTTTAGAACTAGTGCCCATATAAGGGTCCCCCCAAAATTATATTGTTTATACGCTGCAGGTCGCAAATATTAAGATATTTTGATGAAATTTGGTACATAGACCTATGTTGGCCCAAGGACGTAGCCTATTGATTTTGGTGAACATCGGTCCATGTTTAGAACTAGTGCCCATATAAGGGTCCCCCCAAAATTGGCTTGGTTACAAACTGCAGGTCGCAAATATTAAGATATTTTAATGAAATTTGGTGCGCTGACTCTCATTATAGAAAATTTTGACATAAGCCCCATTTTAACCCATTCGAATTTCGGATACAAACAATACACCAGACTGGTGTAGGGTATTGTATAGTCGGCATGCCCGACTTTAACCTTTTTACTCGTTTTTACTATAAAAATAACAAACAAAACGGTGCACAGTGGTTTGAAACAAAACAAAAAGTGGTAATGAATCTGTATCTTCTAAACTATAATTCCGATTGCATCAGTATGTATGAGATAATTGTTGAGGAGGACCCAGGCTTTCTGCACAGTGGTTTGAAACAAAAAAAAAGTGGTAATAAATCTGTATCTTCTAAACTATAATTCCGATTGTAACAGTATGTATGAGATAATTGTTGAGGAGGACCCAGGCTTTCTGAATTTTGGATTCGTGGTTACCCTGTGTTATCACAGGGTGACTTATTGGGCGTTAAAATAGACCACCTCAAAAGTAAAATAGCTTCTAGACCGTGTAGCTCTTTCAATTATTGCCCAATATGGTTGATTTTTTATATTTTGGAATGAGCTTGGAGAAACGAAGACGAAAACATGCTTACTATACTATAATAACTGTTATGGGTTTTAAGTTATTTCATTTCAAAAATAAAAAAACTCATTTTTCTCTTTGACTTTTTTAGTTTTTGGCCAATTGTGAATTCGATATTATAACAATAATTTTTTAAAAAATAGCGACATATAGGCAACAGTTTAAGAAATGATACTGTGTAAACCTTTTTTAAGTACCTCGAACCATTTAGTGTTGAGAAATTTTCAAAATCAAACATTTTTCGCTGATCAAAAAAATTGAATTTTTTTCTCAAAAAGATGCTATCAATTTTTCACTTTTTACTGAGAAGTTATTTAATAAAAGTTAATGGTTTATTATATATTCGTAGAGAATGGGGTTCTAAGATGCTTTTAATCCTAATTTGAAGAAGCTACAACATTCACCCTACGTACAGTATTGACCGAAATTGGTTTAATTTTTATGAGAATTTTTGAGTTTTCGATCATATAATAAAAAAGGCACGCCGATTTTGATACTTTCTGAAATACAGTTATATATCCCCATATATTCTGTTTAGATTTCAAAAATAAAAAGTAGCGCCAATTCATAAACGAATCCAGAAAACATGATTTTATAAAAATTGCAAATTTCCATACACCATAATTTTAATTGCAAAAAATGGATAGTTCCGTTTATTTTTTTAAAATTATTTTAATTGTTTTACATGAACAATAAAATAATCTTTATTGCTGCAAAAAATTATTCACGCACTTTGAATAGTTTTTTAAGATATTGAAAGTCAACTTTCAAAGATGATTTTTTAAAATATACACTTTTTAGTTTTTTCGTAGATTTTTCCCAGAAGTGTTTAAGGTTTTTTTTTTAATATCCCAAGTAAAAAAAAAATGATATGGAGCCATATGAAGTTATATTTAAATACATATAATCTTTGATGTAATTAGATATACTTATATCCGAAAAATGAGAACATCTTATTGTATCGTATTGTATACAATTGTATACAATTTGGTACAATTTGATACAATTTTATGCAATTCGATATAATTGTATCCGAATTTTGTCCTCATCCAATTACATCAAATTATATCTTTTTGTATAAAATTATATAAAATGTTATAAAAGTGGACATAGTTTGATACAATTATATCTAAAAATTGACCTTACACTTTAGATCATATTTTATATGACCACATCTAACAATATACAAAAATTATTTTTTTAAATAAAAAAGATATTGAATATCTGGATATCAGACCTGGGGGATTTCAATTACAATTGCAAATAAATGTAATTGAAATTAAAAAAAACTCAATTACATTTCATGTAACTGTAATTGAAAATTTTCCATTACAAGTAATTGTAATTGAAAGTGATTTCAATTTCAAATTTCAATTAC
The DNA here is from genome assembly GCA_949987735.1 of Leucophora obtusa. NCBI lineage: Eukaryota > Metazoa > Arthropoda > Insecta > Diptera > Anthomyiidae > Leucophora > Leucophora obtusa. The sequence continues at coordinate 94,146,470 of OX465296.1, forward strand.
ATTTAGAATTAAAGTGTTTTTTGTTAAAATTTTGTAGAAAAAACTGACTGGGATTGGTTGGATAGGCGTGGATAAGTATAAAAAGAATACGTCATGTTGGGCTGACCCCTCACTTGTGCTTTTTGTCATTATTTGTTTTCCGAAAAAATGTAATTGTAATTGACATTTTTTCAATTACAATTATATGTAATGTATAATTAAAAATTTTCAATTACAAATTACTTGTAATTGTTTTTTTTTAATTACAATTACAAATAATATGTAATTGTAATTGAATTTTTTTCAATTATAACTACATGTAATTGTGTAATTGCATGTGAAATTCATTTCCAAATATAATGATTAACCCAAAGGTCTGCTGGAGATCCTATAATTTCGATAAATCTTCCATTACTTTTATCCAGATTTACCATGACAGTGCATTAAACATGAACAAAATTTTTACATATATATAGTACATGCAATTATATGTAGGCCAGTATGTAATAATATAAAATCACATATGTCTCCATATTAAAACCTTTGAGGAAAAAATATCTAACATATGACTATATAAAAGTATATCTGCTTGAATTTAAAAGCATATGTGGCCATATGTAACTATAAGTTACTATATGCAATTACATAAAATAACATATGGTTATATCAAAACCTTTTTACTCGGGGTTACTTAAAAATTAACAGTGCAATAAACTAGACATATTTTCCTTTTCTTTGATGTATTAAATATATAAAAAAGGTTTGATAACAGGTAAAATTATTGCATTTAAAACACATACCTCCCGTCAAAAAATAGAACCACATGCAAATATCGTGCAAACATTCACTTTCTTCTTCTTTAGTTTTTTCGTAGATTTTTCCCAGAAGTGTTTAAGGTTTTTTTAAATGTAACTAAAAAATTAACACTACAATAAATTAGACATATTTCCCTTTCCATTGATGAATTAAACGTATATAAAAAAATATTGGTAACAGGTACAATTATTGCATTTATTATTTTTCCATTACCAATATTTACATTTTTTAATAAATTAAATACTTAAGATTTGATATAAAATAGTCCGAAGTGTCAAAAGTTAACGTAATTTTAATTTCTTTGGCTTCGGAATCATCTTCTAAACTTATTTTTGGCAGCCATTTCGTTCTAATAGAATAATTACTGGATCTGAAGATATAAGTAAGTGGTGCATTACATCAGAATTTTGGGCAGCTTTTGAATGTTTTCGTGTGTTAAATTTCCAATAGTGTTTAGCGTCGCTGTTTCTAGCTTCTTGCGCTTCTTCTGTTAGCTCTCATAAAGGAAGGATACTATTTTCTATTATTGTTTTTTCATGGGATAATATTTTCAGAGTTGAATAGAATCAGCTGAGATATCATAAGAATTAAGGTTCAAAGCAAAATAGAGTAATAATAACAAAGGATAAAAATAGCATTGTTAAATTTCGTTGATGTTAGTCTAAGTTGAGTTGTTGATACGAAATTCGATTTTCTTTCAGTGGTCACATAAGTAGACAAACATTAAAATATTAGCCCACACAAGACGAAATACACTGATGATGGCTTTGTAGCGAAAGCCGAAAATACGTATTCTGTATTGCTGATCTTATCGAATTTTTTCAAATATATTTTTATTCTTTGTAATTTACTTGTAAAAATTGTATCATCTTTCTTTGATTTGAAAATAATTTAAACAGAAAGTGATATTAATTTATGATCTAGAGTCAAACTAAAAAGAACATTCATTTACTTAAAAATAAGAGATCAACTAAATATTCCCCCATTCATTTTCAGTAAAAGGGAAAGTCTCATCCTTGACAGCCTGCCAAAACCCCTTTGGCTAGAAAGCTGAAATTTTAGATATGTGTTCCTTGGAGTAGGGGCTAACTTTTCTAGGAAGTACTTTCAAGAATTTTGGACAGGGACGTTGTAAAAATGGGGGTTAAAATTTGGAAGTTAAAATTTGATATAAAGGTTCCTCCACTATCGTAGACATCCACCAAGACGGGATTTTTTGGAAATTTTTACAGGGAGGGGCAAAAAGGGGAAAAAGTCTCCCCCTTGACGGCCTGCTCAAACTGCTGGAGCTATGAAGTTGAAATTTGGTATGTATCTTCCTCGACCGGTATAGACGTCCGTTGAGACGGAATTTTTGGAAATTCTTATCGGGAGGGGCAAAAAGGGGACAAAAAAAGTACCTTTTTCCAAAAAAAGTGCCTTTTTCCAAAAAAGTACCTTTTTCAAAAAAGTATATTTTGCCAAAAAAAGTACCTTTTTCCAAAAAAAAAGTACCTTTTTCCAAAAAAAGTACTTTTTTCCACAAAAAGTACCTTTTCCACAAAAATACCTTTTTCCACAAAAAGTACCTTTTTCCAAAAAAAGTACCTTTTTCCAAAAAAAAAGTACCTTTTTCCAAAAAAAAAGTACCTTTTTCCAAAAAAAGTACCTTTTTCCACAAGAAGTACCTTTTTCCAAAAAAGTACCTTTTTCCAGAAAAAATACCTTTTTCCAAAAAAAGTACCTTTTTCCAAAAAAAAGTACCTTTTTCCAAAAAAAGTACCTTTTTCCAAAAAACTACCTTTTTCCACAAAAAATACGTTTTTCCAAAAAAAATACCTTTTTCCAAAAAAAGTACCTTTTTCGAAAAAAGTACCTTTTTCCACAAAAAGTACCTTTTTCCACAAAAAGAAGCTTTTTCCAAAAAATTACCTTTTTCTAAAAAAATAACTTTCCAAGAAAAGACCTTTTTCCAAAATGGACCTTTTCCCAAAAAAGGACCTTTTTCCCTTGACGGCCTGCCCGAACTGCTGAAACTATGTAGCCGAAATTCCGTATGTGAGTTCCTCCTTCTGTGTAGGCGTCCGCTTAGACGGAATTATTGAAATTCCTATCGGGAGGGAGATAAGGGGAAAAGTATTCTCCTTGACGGCCTGCGCAATCCCTTTTGGCCAACCTAAAATTTTAAATATGTATTCCTTGGAGTAGGACTAACTCACCGGCAACGTAGTTTTTCTATTTTGGAACAGGAACATAGTAAAAATGGTGGTTGAAAGGGAAAAATGTCCCCACTAACGGCCTGCCCAAACCGCTTAGGCAATGCAGTTGAAATTTGGTATGAATGTTCCTCATCCATCGCAGATAGCCGTGAAGATGGAATTTTTGTAAATTCATAAAGGGAGGGGCAAAAAGAAGAAAAGCCTCACCTTGGGGGCCTGTAAAAACTCCTTCGGATAGAAACCTGAAACTTAAAATGTGGGTCCCTGGAGTAAGGGCTAACTTATTAGAAAGATACTTTTTTGAATTTTGGACAGGGTCGTTATAAAATGGGGCTCAAAAAGGGAAAATGGCTCCTTAACGACCTGTCCAAACTGCTGGAACTAGGAAGCTGAATTTCGGTACTTAGGTTCCTCTTCCAGCCTAATTCCAACCGGGAGGGACAAAAAAAGAAAATGTGTCCCACTTGACAGCATGCTCAAACTGCTGGAACTAGGAAGCTGAAATTCGCTGTCGATGGATTTTCAGAAAGTTGGCTAGAAACCTGAAATGTAAAACATACGTTCCTTGGAGTATGGGCTCACTTATCGGGAAGGTGCTTTGTGGAATTTTGGACACGGACATTGCAAAAATGGGGATTAATGAAGCGAAAAGTGCCGCTTAAAGGCCTGCCCAAACTGCTGGAGGTGGGAAGTTGAAATTTGGTACTAAAGTTCCTCCTCTATTGTAGACATCCGCTAAGATGAGATTTTTGGAAATTTCCACAGGTATGGTCAAAAACAGAAAAAGTCTCCCCCTTAACGGCCTGGCCAAACTGCTGGAACTAGGGAGCTTAAATTCGGTATTTGGGTTCCTTCTCCAACGTAGACGTCCCTAAGACGGTATTTTTGGAAACTCATACCGGGAGGGGTAAAAAGTGAAAAAACTTCCCCCTTGCCGAGTTGGGCAAACTGCTGGATATAGAGACCTAAAATTATGTATGTAGTAGGTTCCTCCTCCAACGCAGACGTTTTCGGAATTTTTGGAAATTCCTACCGGGAGGGGTAAAAACGGCATAATTCTCCCCCTTGATGGCCTAACCGAACCCTTCGGCTAGAAACCCGTAATCTATAATATGTTTTCCTTGGTGTATGGGCTAACTTATCGACAAGGCATTTTTAGGACTTTGGACAGGAACGTGGTAAAAATGATGGCTCAAAAGGGGAAAACATCTGCGTCTTTAGCTAGAAACCTAAAATTTAAAGAACGAGTGTATATGGAACACTAAAATTAAGAAACTAAATAGGAAACGAGTGGAATTGAAACACTACACAAGTGGAACGAAATGGATATAAACGTTGAGCGAAATTTAAATTATAGACAATGGAAATGGATTGGAAGAGGGAACGAAAAGGAATGGACTATGGAACGAAATGGAAAGAGGAGCGAGATGGCATAGAATGAGGAACTAGTGGAATTGAAACACTGCAGTTAAAAGAGGAATAGCACGGAGTAAGTGCAAAGAAATGGAATGGAAAGAGAAGCGACTGATATCAATATCAAGACAGTAGGAACGAAATGGAACGAAACGGGGAACGAGTGGAATAGGAATAACAGATAATGGGAACGAAATACAATGGAATGGTGAACGAAATGGAATCTTGGAAGGAGTTGCATTGGAACACTGAAATTGTAAAACAAAATGGAATGGAATTTGAATGACTCAAACTGCCGGAGTTTGGTACTTGAAATTTCTCATGCGATTGAGGCAGATTATATATATTTGGGATTTTTACTGGGAGGAACAAAAAGGGATGAAGAACCCCTTTTAATTACCTATTCAAACACTATCCACGGAATATGAAACTTATGTAGCATTGAAACATACTCTCCAAAAAGTTAAACAAATTTTCTAAAAGAGAAAAAAACCTTAGAAAAAGAATGGAACTTATATATTCTGATATTTAAACTGCCGGTAACGAAGCACCGGTGGAAGAAACCGACGCAGTAAATTTTCCAACTGAATTTCTGAATTTACTTGAATTGCCAAGTCTACCTTTACATAAACTGGAATTAAAAAAAAACTTCAATGAACGCTAACAACTTAGATACGTAGCTTTGCCCGCTATTTTTAATATTATAAATCGCTTGCCAACCCTGCTTTACGTTATTTATTTTCAATCAAAACACAAACGAATAAAACTACTTACGGGTCTATATACCTAAGTTCGCACTTTACCAAATTATCTTGACTACACACATATGTTGCAATTTGTAATGGATTCATTAATAACAATCCACTTTCATGAAAAAAAGTGATCAAATATTTATTTATTTTAAACCCATTGTTGTGTCATAATTATTTATTTGTGGAGGCTGGGTGAAGGCTTTATTATAAAAACTGTACTTTAAATAAACAAAGCGAATTTACCCAACCAACCACGAATACGACCAATCTACGCCGATGGCTTGAACAACAGACAATTAGTTGTTACATGCTCACGTGTTGGTATACTAAATGATTTATTTATATAAAAATGAAGAGGCAAAAAACAGTGTTTGTACTTAAACATTACAATAAATTTACCTTAGCAATTATTTTATCTTAATAACAAATATTGTGTTTTATTTTATCTAAAATAAATTTAATTTTAAACTTTAAGGCATGCTAACAACGTAGCTTCGCTCGCTATCTTTAATATTATAAATCGCTTACCAACCCTGCTTTAAATGTTTTTTTATTTTCATTCAAAACACAAATGAACAAAACTATTTACGGGTCCATCTACCTATGTGCGCACTTTACCAAATTATCTTGAAATACACACGTATATTGTCAAGAATTATTGTTGTGTCAGAATTATTTATTTGTGGTGGCTGGGTGAGTGAAGGTTTTTATTATAAAAAAAACAAATTTGAAGAAAATCAGGGGGGCTGTGCCCCCCCCCCCCCCCATCAACCACGAATACGACTTATCTATAAAAAATTTACCTTAACAATTATTTTACCTTAGCAACAAATATTTTGTTTTATTTTATATAAAGAAATTTAATTCTAACCTTTAAGGCACGCTAACAACGTAGCGGGCTGCGCCTGCTAGTATTCCATAAATCGTATCCTTGCATGAAGAGGAGATATTTCGTGAAACTCTGAGCTTTTTTTGTGCATATATTACACTTCCAGGTCGATGCGGTATCTGTGACGGAATTGGCTACTTTCCCATCAATCATCGTAAAAACTAGCTGAAATGAAATCTTTAGGATACATCCATTTATTTCCACGTACAAAGGAGATAAGTTGAAAATTTCTAACTGTATTTTCTCTACTATGTTTTTTGTTGAGCTTACATTTTCCTTCACATACTCAAAACGCACTGGCCGGCTTAAAAACTTAGAACCTGGTAAAAAATTTGTCCATAAGTCTTCGTAATTCTTATTTAATGCGGAGGAAGTTGATGGGGAAGTGTCTTCCTTAAATAACCGCATTCTGAGCGGCACCAAAGATGTCATAAAAACAATTGAATAATCAACTTCTTCATTGCGTGTAGTTTGTTGTTTGTATTCAGTAAATGCAGACGTTCCATCGCAGTCCCATTTACATATCAACGTTAATTCAGAATTGTGGCATTTTTCTAAGTCTTCCTTACTAAAATTAGAAATAATTCTCGATGCTGTCTTATCTAGCAATTGGGAAAGTTCAACACTGCAACTTTTAGAGTTTACTTCTACTGACTGTTTGGTAAAATATCGTATCCTCTTTCCTGGAGTGCTTTTCTCAAGAAACCATACTTATTTCTCGATAATCCTAAGTATTAGAGCTAACGCATCTTCTTCTGTGAAAGATTTTGATGATTTTAGAGTTGAAATACTTTGCAACATACGATTCAATCGCTCGGGAGATGCTGTTGGTAATACGTCCACATTTTTTCCAGCTTTTTTTGGTTGTGTTTGTATTAAAACTGCTTTGAAGGAATCCTTTATTTCGGTCGAAGAAAAATTTTTAACGACTTCTTCTTGTCTTATTTTTTTGTCTTTTGTTGAACATTTTCGTAATTGGCCGACCTAATTTCTTTCCGCCGATCTCTACATTGAGCTCCATATTTACCAATCATTATATTTCTCCTTAAACCATGTCTTTGACATCTTAGCTTCGTATTTCTTTTCATAACTTTTATAAAATTTTTTAATACCCGAGTAAAAAAGTTTTGATATAATCATATATTATTTTATGTAATTGCATATAGTAACTTATAGTAACATATGGCCACATATGCTTTTAAATTCGAGCATATATACTTTTATATAGTCATATATTAGATATTTTTTCCTCAACGTTTTTAATATGGAGACATATGTGATTTTATATTATTACATACTGGCCTGCATACATATGTATGCGCTATATATAAGTACATAAAGTAACATAAAAGATATAATTACATATACGTTTATATATAATTTAGTATGACACTATACATAATAATATAAAACTATGTGGATCCATATAAAAAATATTTTATAATTTGTGTTAGTTATGATTATATATTGACGAATATGAACCCATATATAACTTATAACGTTCTTTATAAAATCATCTATAATTATATATCATTCCACATAGGCAATTTTTTTAAAGTGATTTTATATAAAAATATATAAGGTCCATATAAAACCGTATTATATTATACTTTGTTCCATGGTATCAATGCTTTTGAACTAGTTTGTAATTTAGTAATTACTAGGGATTGGCGCGTGACACGAAATATTCGTGAGTCACGTTATTCACACGTGATCGTGAGTAATAATTACTATACTTAAGTAATTCGTGCGTGAGCGTGAGTAAGAATAACCCGTGCATGATTCGTGTGTGAGTTTATTTTTTGCATCATATGTTTTTAGTAATTTTTACTATTTTGCGTGAGAATTTTCTGAATGTAAGTTTTTAATATACTCATGTGTGCTGAGTAAGAACCGAAATGCGTGAGTAATTTGTTTTTGTTTAGGAGCATGAGTCAAAAATGGCTTACGCACCAATAACATTAACAACACTGAAGCTTTAATACGAAATTCTATATATGTACTATAACTTACACTTGACTGATTTCTTATATCTTGGTTGAATATCATAATCCTATTTCCTTTAAAATTTCAGTGTTGTTAACTTTATTTTAAAATTACTAAATTAAAAGAAAATTTTTTTCATGTTTTTTGCACTGTCATGATAAATGTGGATACAATTTATGGAAGATTTATCGAAATTCTAAGATCTCCAGCAGACCTGGGGTTAATCATTACATTTGGTAATTAATTACACATGCAATTACATGTAATTGTAATTGAAAAAAAAACTCATCTACAATTACATATTATTTGTAATTGCAATTCAAAAAAGAACAATTACAAGTAATTGAAAATTTTTTTTTATTTAAAAAAATAATTTTTGTATGTATATTGTTAGATATGGTCCTATATAATATCATAAAAAGTATAAGGTTAATATTTAGATATAATTGTATCAAACTATGACCACTTTTATAACATTTTATATAATTTTATACAAAAAGACATAATTTGATGTAATTGGATGAGGACAAAATTCGGATACAATTGTATCGAATTGCATAAAATTGTATCAAATTGTACCAAATTGTATACAATTCGATATGATACAATAAGACGTTCTCATTTTTCGGAAATAAATATATCTAATTACATAAAAGATTATATATAATTAAATATAACTTCATATGGCTCCATATTATTTTTTTTTACTTGGGTACAGGTCTATTCAACCTTGTAATGTCATAAGAATATTTTCGATTGAACAGATTGATTGACAATCGAATCAAATGAATTTAATGATTGCATTAGGTGCATTAAGAATTCATTCGATTCTTCGAAATAGGTTTTAGGTATTTAACCATTCAGAAATGAAAATCGAATGAGTGAATTCTTTAGGAGTTTTGGTGGGGGAAAACTATTTGCTCGTTTAAAAAAATACAAAAATGAATGTTATTTTAATTTGACTCAAGATCATAAATTAATATCACTTTCTGTTTAAATTATTTTCAAATTAAAGAAAGATGACACAATTTTTACAAGTAAATTACAAGGAATAAAAATTATTGAAAAAATTCGATAAGACCAGCAAGGCAGAATGCGCATTTTCGGCTTTCGCTACAAAGCCATCATAAGTGCCTTTCGTCTTTGAGTGGGTTAATATTTTGATAATCGTCTACTTATGTGACTGTTGAAAGCAAATCGAGTTTGTTATCAACAACTCAACTTAGACTAACATCAACGAAATTTAACAATGCTATTTTTATCCTTTTGTTATTATTACTCTTTTTTGCTTTGAACCTTAATTCTTAAGATATCTCAGCTGATTCTATTCAACTCTGTATATGATAAACACAGATTTTTTTTTTTTAATTACAACGAACCGTTAAATTTAAATGTATTACAAGACCTATCCCATGACCAACCAACCAATCGGGAGCATGTTCAAAGATTCAAAGCATTTCCACTATATTTGTGTGTGTGTTAATGTTGTTTTCTTTTATATTTTTTTTCTTTTCTATTTTTTTGCTTTTCTATTTTTTTTATTTGTTGTAGTGTTCATTTTTTCTTTTTCTTTTTTATTTGAACAGAAACGAAAAATATATAACTTTACCATCAGCCAGTCATCATGCACAAGCAACATTAGCTCAGACTGTAGAGCGTTTGCCTTACAAGCAGAAGGTTGTGTTATCGAGCCCTACTTTGACGAAAAGTAGATTTTTTTAGTTCTTAATTTTTTATTAGTTTATTTGAAAAACTATTTTAGACACACCACCTTACGTGTCACAAGGTGTCTAAACTGTGGCATTTGGTCATTGCCAATGACAACGCCATGTTAAAGTGACGTGTCTGTTTCAAACAAAAAGGCCGATCAACGACCGCTCCCTGCCCCTTGGGACCTATCCTGCGAGTCACTGTGATCGTTCCCTTTCCCCGTAGGGTAGTTATACACATTTAATTATATGTATTCGTACATTTGCTTAAGCCAGCATACACATAATATAGTTAGCCCTTAAGTATGGTTTATATTTTCGTTTACAATCAGTTTCAGAGTAATGGAAAAATTCAAATAAAAAAATAAGATTTGTTTGGTAAATTTAATGGAAAGTTCCATAATAGATGTGGAAACTTCATTGCTTTTATATCAACAGTTTTAATACAAATGAAAGATATTATTGCCAAATTAACTAAGTTTCAAAGTTGTTTTAAGATATTTGAAAAATGTCCATATATTACATTGGAGATTCAATGTCTGTAAAAATAATATCCTGTGGTTAGTATTTTTAGAGTTTAGAATTTAATTTCTTAATCATTTCTTAACTACAAAATTAAAATTATCAGATAAATAGACACACTAATATAGAGACAGATAGACTATAAAAGCAGTACGTAAGTAGTTACAGTTCATAGTATGAAGTGGAAGATTTACTCTAGCCAAACATACCTACATAGTGCACAAATAGTACACTGAGAGAATTATCTTTGTTATTTATGAATTTTTTATAAAAGCAATGAAGGTTCTCCTAGTAAACAAACTTGCTGTGCCAACCGGAATTTGATTGCTACAGCCGAATTTCGGTTTTCACATTTCTACTTCGGGCGGAACAACAGAAGTGGAGTTGCGACAACAAAATTATCGGTCGCCGCAACCGAACGATTATTTAGGACGGCAAATTTGTTTTTTAGATATGCACTGGAACTAGTCGATTCAAACATTTCATTAAGTGAATGCAAGTTTTCCTAAAATCTGAAAAAAGTTACATTAGAAAAACATAATTTTTTGTCGTCCAATAAAATCCTCTCTGTGTATATCGATGTAATACTAAATTTTTATTTCGAATATCTATAGAGAAGGAGTCTGTTTATATAACCCCCAACTGACTGACTGGAGACTTACGAGTATTGTCTGTCAGCATGCAACAATTACAACTGTCGTAGTTTTTAAAATGAAAAGGAGTATTTTGTGAATTAAATATCTGTAGTATATGCTACTGCCACTTGGTGCACTGAAATGCTATTATGTACTTAAACTTTTGTGTATGTGTATGAGTGCGTTTGTAAACGAATTCAATAGATATTTGCGCATCATACAGATGCAAGTCAGGTAAGTTTGCATTGACACCACAGAACAGTGAACACAGACTGAGAATCAGTAACAACGGCAATGATGATGACGACGACATGATGACCATTGGCCACTTACTGGGGCAACATTTGCATAAAGGTGTAAAAGTGTTAAAAGTCTAAATGTGTTTACAATGCAACACACAGAACAGCAACATGGGTAACAACAGCAACAAGAACAACAAACATGAACAGCTAACAACAGGAACCGACACAAACACAGAAACAGAAGCAACAACAACATCATCGACAAGATTTGTGGAGGCTGAAAAATCAATGTTCTTGAATGCCTTTAAATAGTGATGATGGAACACTAGAAGTTGGTGATGAGGATGGTGTTGCTTTTGTTGCCGGTGAAATAAGGATGAACACTTCTTTACGATTTTCGCTTAGACGACGGCTATTGTGTAGCTAGCTGCATTCGTAGTAGGCTCAGTTGGAATCCTTTCAGTTACCTGTAAATTCATTCAAAACACTTTACTCTATGTCATCATCGCCAATGTATGTATTTCACATGTTTCGAAATTCATGGGCGCATGTGATTTAGAACAGTGGCCAATATAACAACAAATATTAAAAAAAAACACTATTACCGTCTATCCATAAAATGTACAACAACAACTGCGAACTTTTTCCAAAATTACCGGGTTCTAACAATGGATTCTGGTTGGGGAAAAAAATATACGTGTGTCGGAGTTTCACATCGGAATATAAATTTTAGGGGGGTTAAAGTTTCCCCCTTTTAGCCTGTTAGTGCAGCATATCGGTATATAAAACTTTACATCTGAAGTGTAGGGTATGTACAACAACTTTGTAGAAAATATTAAGGCAAATCTTTTTGTGGAACATATTACCCTTCTAACTCCTCCACATAACGGTAATTTTTGGCTCTATTCTTACAAATCGTAAAAAATACCCCTACAAAGGGGAATGCTTGACGGTTTGGAAAAGCTTGACTGCTTTTGCTATGTCTGCAGCAAAAATACAAAAAGGAATACAAGGTTTAATTTTTCTATAGTAAAGTTGACGATATACATATATAAACTTTATGTTGAACTGGAAGCTTTTTCAATTGAGCCATGGGTGCCAAAACATATCTGCAGAAATTGCTACAACGGCTTGATGCTACACTCAGATAAAAAAGTCAGTAAAAAAATTTGTAAACAGTTTCCAATCACACTTTACTATTTTTATACTGATTTTTAGTACAATTTTTTTTAGTAATCACTTTTGCTATTCTCTTATTACAAATTACGGATTTTTTTTACTAATTTTCGCTGCTGATTTCAGCAAAGCATTTTATTAATTTTTCAAACCCGAGTGCTAAATTTAGCAGAAAGATATACTAATTTAAAAAATTTTATTTACAAGAATTCGTTGATTTTTTACAATTCTTGTTTAGTTTATATTTGTTACTATTGATATATTCTTAGTTTGGAAATAATACTCTGAAAATTTTGTTGTATCTACAAAGCATAAAAAGCTAATAACTGCAGAACCGTTTGCAATTTTGACTCGAAATTTCAAGTATGTTAGAGTAATTATACATTCTTTACAATTGAAAGAAAAAAAAATATTTTTTTTTATTAAATTTGATTTTATGCTTTTTTTAGATTTTACAGTTTTTTTTATTTTTTAATACATTTTTTGCTAATTTCAGCAGATTGATTTTAAATTGTAGTTTACAACAATTTACTGAAATTTAGTAGCGTGTACTAATTATTTATACTAATTTCATTGTACTAAAGTTATTGATATTTAGTAAGTTTCTTAACTGATTTAAGCAAATCGATTTTGAATTGCAGTTTACAACAAGTTTTATAAAATTTAGTAGCGACTACTAATTTATTCTACTAATTTTGTTGTACTACAGATCAGCAGAATATGTTGCTAAAATTAGCAAAAATACCGCTGGGCTCAAAACAGTTAAATTTCCCGTAATAACCGAAAAATTTTCAATAGCCGTTACAGACTTTTTGGGTTGAGTGATATGCTTAGCTTGATTGATATGCTTAGCACGACAATAATATTGTGAAATTATTGGTTTGGGTGAACGAAACTGAATGAACTTTGGCATTCCGAAGCGTTGGCTAGAGCCAGATGAGCACGATCAGACTACATGCTTTGTTTGCCATAATGGCATAATGACATTAAATAGGCATAATCGAAAGAGCTTTGTATATAAAGCCGTGCCATCAGCTTTGCTTCCAGTACCACATTCGGATAAGCGTCGAAACCGAAACCATCATCTCTAATTTTGTACAATTCGAAGCAACATCAAGCCCAAAATTAATGTCACAAGAGCATATAAATGCATTTGTAAGAAAATTGGGACTATCAAAAAATAATGCAGAAATATTAGTAGCCGACTTGAAAAGCCTTCATTTGCTCGAGCCATACTTTACAGTAAATGAAAGGAACACATTTGTTAATTTTAAAGACATTGTAGGCTTAATGAATGAAATGAGCGTACAATACAACCCAGCCGATTGGAGTATTCTTATTGACTCTTCAAAGAAAAGTCTTAAAGCTGAACTTCTATTTTATGACAGCTAAAAAAACCCAACTGCGTATGGTGTCAACATGAAACAGTCTTATTATTCCATAAAATGTATCTTGGTAGTTGGACAGTAGATGGCGTGGCAACCAGTTGGCCAAAAAAATTTGGGAATCCAGAGCTCACGGGGATTTAAGCGAACACAACATCAGTTGAGAATTGGGACTTTCATCAAAAGTGTTTGTTTAAAGTTTCTGATTGTCATTCACTTTGGAGTGACCAGAAATGATTCCTTTGTATGACTGGTCAAGCAGCTCACCACTTCCGGTCCTAGATGAAGTATTTCACGGGCAATGGCTTCCCAGCACCCGCTGAAAGCTAGCTAGAGTGAGAAGGCGCACAGTCATGTAACCTGAATGGCCACCGAGAACTTGGCGTCACAGGAAAGTAGGTAAATGATGAAAGAACGTTTGCTTAAGCATGCCTGGAACGCGGGATTGGACACAAGGATAGCAGCCCTATCACCAATCTAGGAAAGGAGGGCTAGCAACCCACTTTTCGGAAATTACTCTGCTAATGAATCGAAACAGCCTCTAAATGAAAACCCGAAACCTTTGATGACGACCTTTGCATAACGAACAAGGACTACGATTGGATACTGGAAGGCGCCCTATGCTCCAGTGGGAGTTATAGGAATATATATTATATTATAACATCATTCAGCCACTCCTGGTACCAGCAGAACAAATTCTTCTGCCACCGCTACATGTAAAACTTAGTGTGGTGAAGAACTTTGTAAAAACCTTAGATAAAAATGGGCGAGATTTCGAGTTTTTGAAGTCACTTTTTCCACAACTTAGTGAAGCAAAGATAAAAGAAGGTATTCAGTTTGTAGTAAAAAAATGTTCGTTAGGTTTTGAAAATGCGTTTGTTTTGGCTTTAATCCAACAGGTGTTTTTGTTGGCCCTGATTTAGGAAAGCTTATGCAAAATGCAGAATTCGAACTTATGCTCTCCAAAACGAACTGACTGCATGGAAAAACATTAAAGACGTTTCATAAAATGTTCTAGGCAAATGTCGAACTCCTTCTGCTCAAACATGCACCAACACATACTTGCGAATTTTTCATTGGCATTGAAATTTAATTGGCATTACTTGATCTCAATGCCAATGCCAAAAAATTCCATTACCATTCAATGCCAATGAAATTTTTTTAAATTGCCATTGATTAAAACAATGGTAATGAAATGTATATACAATTGAAGAAAACAGCATTGTATAAAAAAAATATTGTTTAATAAAAAAGGCATTAAGGCAAGAATGTAAAATTTCTGAGCTATAAACACTATAAATATTCGCTATTTTATCAAGTTTTATCAAGTATACTGCTGTTCACTCTGACACTAACACTGGTTAGTCTAGATGGATCAGCCTCTGGTAAGTTAAACTTGACAAAATAGCGAATATATGATAAAAAACACGCGAATGACTAATTTTTTATTCTTAATTTGTTCTTTTATCGAAACATGAAAACAAATGATTTTTTCATCAATTATAATTGGGCATTTAGGCATTGAACAATGCCAATTGCAAAAAAAATTTCATTGGCGTTGATCAATTGTAATGCCAAAAAATTTCATTGGCATTGGTCAATTGTAATGCCAATTAAATCATCAATTAATTGGTCCATTCAATTAACTAGTCCCAAGTATGCACCAACACCACGCTAAAAGAGTTCGAAAAATTAGGGTTTACATGTCAACGAAAATCCACTTTTTAAGTCATATATGGACTTTCTGCAAATCAGTTTCAACGGAATCTGATGAACATGGCGAACGTTTTCATCAGATATGTCTTCCTATTGAAGAACGCTGTAAAGGCAAGAGCACTTTGTATCTTATAATTTGAGTTTTTCACGGGAATTCCCGGGACAGGAATGCCCGACCTTTTTTCACTCCCGGAACCCCGGGAAATACAGCGGAAATTCCCGGTCATTTTTTTTTTAATTCTTTTTAGAAAGATCAGGGGTATGGCATCATCAAAAAATAAGTTATAACGACATCATTACCACTAGGTGGCACTTTGTTTAAAAAATTTTCAGCCATTTTTTGAGTTTTTAAATATAGGCTTAGCTGATACTAAAGTGATACTAAATAGTTGCTCAGCCCAGTTGGAAATATCATCAAGACGTCTTCAAGATGGTTTAGTGATATGTCGCAGTCACTGCTGACTTGCTGATCCGGTCCCATATAAAAACCTTAAGACACCTGATGACATTTTCATACTAATGTAAAAATGTCATCACGACAAATCATCAAGCGGTGTTTACGCAGATTAAATGATGACATATCCTTAAGACGTCTAGGGGAATTGTTTCCACAAAAAACGGATGACACCTCATGACTATTCAGCAGTCCGTCACAAGTAGTGACTTGTTCATAATATTTCACTTAGACGTCTTTAAGATATTTCCTACACTCATACAAATAAATCCGTAAAAATAGCAGAAAAAGTTACTAAAAATTAGTTAAAAATGATGCTGCAGAAAAAACTGCTAATATTAGCAGAATCAGTTTGCTAAATATTAATAAAATGAAAACAGCAAAAAAAAACTGTTAAATTTACAGAATTTTAGTAATATTTGAGCTGAATTTTTGTTAATTGCAAATAACAATTTAACTTGCTGAAATCAGCAAAAAAAATTGCTAAATAATAGTAGAATGAAAATAGCAAAAAAAAAAAACTGTTAAATCTACAAAATTTTTGCTAAAATTTTCTGAAATCAACAAAACTTTTGCAGATTACTAGTGGACTGGAAAAAAGTAAAAAAGGAGCAAATGAAATGAAAATTAATAAATAAAAATAAATGTGTATTTAAAAACATTCTTGTGACCAGTTTATTCAATGTGTCAATTAATTGAAATTTTTTCAACTGGCATTGTTCAATGCCTAAATGCGCATTTATAATTGATGAAAGAAGTATTTGTTGAATGTTATTTTAGTTTGACTCAAGATCATAAATTAATATCACTTTCTGTTTGAAATTATTTTCAAATCAAAGAAAGATGATACAATTTTTACAAGTAAATTACAAAGAATAAAAATTATTGAAAGAATTCGATAAGACCAGCAAGGCAGAATGCGCATTTTCAGCTTTCGCTACAAAGCCATCATCAGTGCCTTTCGCCTTTGAGTGGGTTAATATTTTGATAATCGTCTACTTATATGAATGTTGAAAGCAAATCGAGTTTGTTATCAACAACTCAACTTAGACTAACATCAACGAAATTTAACAATGCTATTTTTGTCCTTTTGTTATTATTACTCTTTTTTGCTTTGAACCTTAATTCTTAAGATATCTCAGCTGATTCTATTCAACTCTGTGTATGATAAACACAGATTTTTGAATTACAACGAACCGTTAAATTTAAAAGTATGTTATTAAATTATATTTTTGCACCGTGTCATATGTTTAAGATGAATGGAGGAAATGTTTTAGTTGATCTGTTATTTAAGTAAATGAATGTTATTTTAGTTTGACTCAAGATCATAAATTAATATCACTTTCTGTTTAAAATTATTTTCAAATCAAAGAAGTATTTATTTTCATGTTTTAATAAAAGAATAAATAAAGAAAAAAATTAAAAATTCGCGTATTTCTTATATTTTTTTATATTAAAATGCTTTTTCTTCAATTATGTGTACATTTCATTACCATTGTTTTCATCAATGCTAATTGAAAAAAATTTCATTGGCATTGAATGGTGATGAAATTTGTTGGCATTGACATTGAGATAAAGTAATGCCAATTATATTTCAATGTCAATGAAAATTTCCCAAGAATGATTTTTTGTAAAAGTGGTAATATTTATAGACAATAATAGGGGTTTTCATATAAACTCATATTTTACTCGTAAACGGTGTAAACCTGGTATGTTTATGAGTTTAATATCAAACTCCATACATAAAAAATATGGGTTATATTTATACAAGGTTTACAAGGCATTTACGAGTTTATATGAAAATCCCTAATATGTTAACCATAACAAAATGTATTTCAGAGACCCTTCTTTTGATTTTTCATTGTTTGCTGATCGGATATGTACTTCCGAATTTATTTGAGTTTCCATTTTCACCTCCAAAGCTCCACCCACAGGAAAGAAGGTGTGGCCGATTAAAAATATCGCATTCTTTAAATAAGCTTAAAAAGTACAATATTGGGGGAAAAATTATGGTCTTCCCCGTAAACTCCACTTGCTCCCCAGAGATACTTTTAATCACAATTTTAATATTAAAATTGTTCGTCCAAAATAAACCTTGATCTTTGAAAATTACTGTATTACGATAAATAGATACTTTTCTCATAAATTTTAATAATTTAGATATTTTATGAGTAGGACAAATTTTCAACCATTTCAATTTAGCTTTATTTAAAATTTTGCATTATTTTTGTCTAGTTAAAAATATGCAGTAATTTTTATGCGTCATTTAACATTCTGTTTATAAGCGCTCCAAAATTGGTGGTTCAGTTTACAAAAAATTTGTAAAATTAGCAAATCTTTTGTTAAAAATTAGTAACTAAAATTCAGAAAAATACTGTAAAGTTAGCAAATTTATTGTTAAAAATTAGTAACTAAATTCAGCAAAAAATAAATAGCAAAAAAGTTTGTAAGTTAGTAATGTGGAGGTAGCAAAAAAATGAACTAAAAATTCAATTTTAACTAAAAATTAGTTAAAAATTTGTTAAGTTGAAGTACTAACAGTTTTACTAACTTTTCTATAAACTTTTTTCTATGAGTGTAGATAATATTAAAATGGCTAGATCTAGCCGGAAAAAGGCTAAATTGGCAACCTTGCTGTTAAGCCGGATTCACAATGCTGGGGTACTCCACTCTGCAGAGTGGATTTGGTTTCTTTCTTTTTCTCGCTTACCTATTTTTTGTATCATGCCGTCTCTATTTTAGAATACTTTCTCTGTTTTACAAGTCGCTCAAATACTGTTAAACGCTCTCTCACTGGCAATGTCTGACATTTCAAGAAGTTAAATTATAGTTTATTTCTTTATATCTCAATATATAAAAAAATAATATGACTGACTCACCGACTCAAGGTCGCCCAGCCCAAACCACAGGAGCTAGGATAGTGAAATTTGGTATGTTGGTTAACCCTCCGGCGTAGACATCCGCTAAGAAGAAATTTGTGGAAATTCCTACCGGGAGGAGTAAAAAGTTGGAAAGTCTCCCTCTCGACGGCCTGCCCAAATCTCTTGGTGGTACTTGAAGATGCATTAATTGTCGACCATTGGTTCTAGGACAGTTTTTTTTTATACGTTTATTCTCTATTTGTTGTAAACAATTTTTAATTTTTATTTGGAAGTTGTCATATTTGATCTTAAAACCGAAAACAATAACAGTAATTTTAGTGAAAAATTTCATTAAAACTTATACGGGTTCTCCCTGTTAAGAGTATGTTCTAACCAGAGATGGGCTAAAATCAGTACCATTGCATTTTTATTACCCTTAGTTTATCCAATGGTAATGAAAGCTATATCTTCATTGAAATTACTTTATGTACCTACTTTTTCGTAATGTAATAAAAAAATTAATTAATTGTAATAATATGAAAACAAAAAATCATTACTTTATTAAAAACGAAAACGTATTTCGTTTTTATTACTATTTCTATAGTCGTGCCTTTATTGATAAAGTTATCAATTTTCATATAAAATATTGGGTTGAAAAGCACTTATGGGTAGGGTTGCCAGATACCAAAAGTCAAATAACTGGACAATGGAAAAAATTCATCTGGATTTTAAAAAAATAACTGGACAATTTAAAAATGCACTTATAGTTCAAAAAAGTAAAATATTATTTCAAATTAATTTTTTAAAATTTAAAAAAATAATAACATAAGAAACAAGAAAGTGTAACAATTAAAATTCAGTCTTACGTCATATTACATATACATTAATTTAAATCACATAAAAAACTATAACTATTTTTTTGCCACATATTTTTTGTACATATTTTTATTTACAGAATTTAGTAACACTTTTACTTTAGTTGTAAGCAAAAATGTTTGAAAATTTTTGCAAATTTCTTCAAAATTTTTTCTTATTAAAATTTAAGTCTTTATTATGTCGAAGGACATTCTATTCCTTTCTTTTGAGAATAGATTATTTAAAATACTAAAAGCTCTTTCACAAAAAGGATTCCCGATCTCATTTGATATAGATCGACGTTTAATCTTATCCAAGTTCATCTCAAAATTGGGGTAACTAGTAATATCCAATCGGATCCCTCAAATAAATTACAGGATTAAATTAGATCTCAAAATTGGGAGATCCAATAATATAAAATTGAGATCCTAATAGATCCCTAAATATCCTATGGGATTAATTAAGATCCATTTAGATGCAAACGGATAAGCTAATTTTGGCAGATCGAATTGGATAATTTGAGATCAGAATTTATCCTATGATATATTTGGAATTATTTGAAGTTTAATTAAATTTAAAAAATAACACAAAAAATTAAAAAATTAATATTTATTATTTAAAAAATATTTATTTCATTAAAAAACATGCCGGCGGCAGGATTTGAACCCAGATTGCTGGCGTTGTATTCGGCCACTTAACTCATTCAGCCACACACTGCTATACAAAATGTCTGACTATATGAGACAACATTGTTTTTGTTGTAAATTTATAAATATAGGTGACTTAGAAAAACTAAATTAATAACATTCTTGCAAAAAAACAAAAATTAAAAATCTTAAATTTTTTCCACTCGCAATTTTTTTTGGTGAAGAAGATAAAAAAATGTTTGTTGAAGGGTCTAGGCACCGATTTATATGGCTCAAGAGTCTAAATATCAACAGTCTGTATTTGCGAAATTAATAATGGGATAAGAACAATATACATGTTGTTGAAAAGGTAATATAAATGTCTTTTAAAGAAGGTACGACATGCAAGAAAGCTAAGCAAAACGTGTATACAATTCTACATGACTTTTATGTAATTTTGTCAGTTCAGATCAAAAATGATACAATGTAATACAATAATGCATCATCTAATGCAAATATATCGCGCCATTTCTCGGATACAATTATATCTAATATTTATACAGTTTTATCATCTGAGATCTGTACTAGTACAATTATAATTCAACTGATAGAATTACATGGGCCCATTTCTCGGATGAGAGTGTATATAGATCATATTAGACTATGTATGACTATATTAAGCTCCATATTAATTTTTTTAACCGGGTTTGGAAAAAATACTCTTATCCAACACCTTTTCACAAATTTGTTGGTATTAAAAAAAGTAGGAGTAAAAATAAGAATATTGCCAAAATTGCATGTAGAAATATTACAAAAAAATCATTTTCGCTCTGGAAGAACTCAAATTCAGAACTTTAACTAATTTTTTATATATTTCGATATCTAATTATATATTTAAAATACTATTAATTGAAAACATAATTTGCAAATGCTGTTGACACAAAATGGTTTAATCTTTTTAAGATATGTAAAAAAATATTTATAACTAAATAAATTGAGTTAAAAAAAAGTAAGAAAAACAATTTTTTTTTGTGTCCGAGCTGGTATTGGATGATAGTACCTCAGTCACATATATAATTATGTGTGGGGTTATATATGGCAATATATAATTACATATTAAAATATTATTAATCCCAAGTTGCAGTAAACATAACTTTCAGGTGCTGTTGGCAGAAAATGGGTTCATTTTTTTAAGATCTGTAAAACAAATATTTAAAAGTAAATTAAATTGAGTTAAAAAAGTAATAAAAAAAAAATTTTTTTTTTGTGGCCGAGCTGGGATTCGATATTAGGGTCTCTCAGGTAATATGTGACTATATATAATTATATATATTAGACACATAGAAAACATTATTGATGTGGGACCATATATAATCATATCTCAAATGATATTGTTAATCTTGCACCATATATGGAATAATATATAACTATATCTTATAGCATTTAATATAATATATAATCATATATAAAAATAACTTACATCATACAACCAAAAAATTTTTATAGGAGGACATATATCATTATATCTCAAAATATATGGCTTAAATGCCACCATATGTGATCATATATTATGTTAAATATGATCATTTATTATTACATATGACAATAGATCTGTCATATCTCATTATGTATAGCATATATGGTTGGTATCTGATTTTATAAAAGACAATATACAAAAATATATGGTTGTATAAGGTACAACATAAGAAACATATAATTATATATGGCTATTCATGACAACATATATATTCACTTATTATAAGATAAAACAAGATTTTACTATATATGACTATATATGAATTTTTTGATCGGGTTGCTAATTGGTATGGAAAAAGCAAAGGAGATCAATTTATATAAATTTGGTACATTATTTTCATCGCATTTTTGAAAAAATGGACATTATCTTATCAATTGGGAATATCTTTCGACAAATAATCAAAGACTTCCCGCAGGCAGCAGGAGTCAGTGTACAAATTATTTAAATTTGAAATTTCTAAAACTTTTGGAAGCTCTGATAAGTTGTCCCACAATAAAAGAGATTATTTTAAATTTAAAAGAATTTTTTTGTAAAGTGATTCGTCTCTAAAATCATATCGTTGCTCAAAGTAAGTAACAGCATTTCTTAAAAACTCATTTCCTTCTCATTTAAAAGTTTTTGTTTCTCGATAGAAATTTTTTTTTTAAATAGTTGCAACTTTGCTTCTATAAAAGTCATCTTTTAACCGATTTCTGAGGCAATTTAAAAGATTACTCATTATACTGTGCAGTTCTATAATAGTACAAGAATAACGTTCTAGGGTTAATACTGCTGAATTTAATTATTAAAAAAATATAATTAATAAAATAATTATTTTTCAAAATTAAAGAAATTCTTTTTCAACTTGACAAATTGTATTTTAGCTGGTAACTGGACAGGACCCTAAATAACTGGACAATCCAGGCCATTCCAGGCCGTCTGGCAACCCTACTTATGAGGCATTTTATAGTTTCAAACCTCAAAACTTAAGCCTATTAGTTATTTAGGCTTTAAGCGGTGAATCGGTATCATGGTATGCCGATTCAGCAAATTAAAGGAGAAAACAATATACAATTTCATATGTGGCTGTAAAGTACCTATGGGAAATTTTGTAGCTTCAGATCTCAAGATTTAGGCTTATTCGTTAGTTGGGCTTTAAGCGACGAATTAAATTAAAGGACACGAAAACAGAAAATTATTTACATTACCTTTCATAAAAGAAATGGTTATGAAAATCTATGTCTAATTTTGTAATGAAAATTAAAATGTAATCGAAATGAAAAAATATTTCGTTCCAATTATGTGCGTATATTTAATGGTAATGAAAATAAGTAATCCTTAATACAAACACCAATTTCTTACTCCCAACTTTGGGTCTAACTCAATAACAAGGCACTTTTTCGAATTTTGGACAAGAATATTGTAAACATGCCGGTTGAAATAGGGAAAATGGTCCGCTTAAAGCCCTGCCCAAACCGCTAGAGCTTGGAAGTTTAAATTTGGATTGAACGATCCTCCTCTGTTGTAAATATTCCAAAAATGAAACGGGGAATGAATAGAATTAAAACACTAAACACTGGGAACGAAGAAGAATACGCAAGCTTGGATTTTAGTAATAAGTATTTGTCGATTTAAAAATGTCTTTGTTAGCGAATTGTTGTTGAGTTTTAATTTTTTTTTTACATTTTTTGTTGAAGAAATTTAAAACCATTATAATTATTCAATGAAATCAAAACCTTAATGCATTAAACACATAGACGACTGCGGCTACACGACTACAAATGCTGCTGACTGCAATTGTAGTCGTGTAGTCAGCTACTTAATTTTTTTGAAAACGACAGCAACATAGTAAACAGCTGATCCTAAAAATTTGACGTTTTGATAAATATTATTTTTTTTTGGTTTTTGCTTCTAAAATAAGGGCTGAGGAATATTTTGTTAATTTTTTAAGATCCATTTTTTTTTACAAAACATCACAATAAAATCATTTCCAAATATAAATTAATGAAACCTTCAAACAATTATAATATATAAACCGCTATTTCTTCAGTCTTCCCATAACGGTGATTTTCTAGTCAGAACTAGCGATTTTATTTCGCCTCTAGCGGGAAAAACTGTCCTGTTTTACATATTTTGTTATATTGGCAACACTATTTTTGTTTTGTAGCCAACAAAAATAGAAATTATCCTAAGTTGACTACAGCGGCAAAAGTAGTCGTGTAGCCGTGTAGCTGTGTTGATGTCAAAATAATCGTTTTCATATAAACGTGTGTATTTTATTTTTGACAGGCTGTAGTCGTGTAGCTGCAGTCGTCTATGTGTTTAATGCATAAATCATTATCGTTAAATAAAAAGTGATCTAGGTAGATCTAGCGCAGAATAAGCAATCATTTTAAATTTGTCAGATCTTCTTTTAAAATTTATTTAATTCTCATTACTTAAATTCAGATTATGTTTTCAATTTGAATTCAGACGTGAAAATTAAGATAAATCACCAATGTCAGCATTCGACAAAGAAAGCAGAGTTTCTTCCAAATGTAGTTATAGTCCGCAAAGTTTTGGGACACACGGAGTATATCTACATATTGTCCATCATCATTTTTATAGTGTTGCAAATGTATAGATGAGCATTGCAAATTCAACATTTGTTTCAGCACGATTGCATAAATGACATGGCGAGTGCATGTGGATGTGTATTTATGTTTTTATTTAAATAAAACTCATATTCTGCATAACTGACGTGTGAACAAACATGATGTGTCCATTTCGATTTTTCACCATCCAAAAACTAGCATCCACCCTGCTGCGAGGCGTCAACCGCTTCAGCAGCTACTTCTACTTAGGGAATGCAAAATCCTGCACTTTTTGATTTCCTGGGAAAGCGGGAAATTTATCTTGAATTCTCGGGATCCCGGGATCCCCCAAGGGACATAAATTACAAAATATTTTATAGTAATTTAAAAATTTTTATTAATAAAATCTCTTAAAGACCTCAAATTTTCATGATCGTGAAAAAGCTCAGTTGGTTTTTCTTGGAATTTTCGTAGTGGGAAAGAATTAATTTTATATTAGAAATTATATAAGTGTAATTATATATGGCTGAAATCAAAAAATGTGATAAGTTTTTGGGCCAAATTTATCAGTAACGGAGTTTACATTTTCACAAGCAAAAGATATAAAAAAAAAATTGCGTTCGAATTTCAGTTCGAATTTGGCGGTTTCGCGAATAAAAACACAATTCATTCCGCGAAAAAAAATTTTATTTTTTTTTTAATTTTGTATTTTTTCTCCTTTTAAATGCTTTTCAAAAATATAAAATTTTTTAAAATCCAATCAGCGGTTGCGTAGTTACAAAATAATATATTAAAAACATAACATTTCGCGATCAAAAAATTCTTAAATTGTGCGCACAAATTTAATTTGTCAAACTAATGTCAGTCAGTAATGGCTCGAAGTATCGATTCCAAACCAATGTAATGCAATATCAATCGTTTTTCGCTCCAGCAGTTTAGGGTAAAAAACTGATAACTTTTTTTATGATTTGACGCAAAATTATTAGTTGAATCGTCTTTTGACGCATAAATATTAGTTGAATCACTTCTGTTTATGGTTATTTTAAAATATTTTAAACATTTAACTACATTTTTTTGAACGCAATCTGATGCAAACAATTTTGGTTACGGAGTTTGCAGTTACGGAGTTTACATTTGGCTACTTTTTTCATTTTCTTTCAGAAACGCTTTGTCCGAATTTTCTTTCCGAAACAAAATCGTAAGATGCCTACAAGGTGAATCCAAATATGCCATCGTTTTTTTAACTCGTTAATAGTTTGGTGTAAAAATTAGGAACGGAGTTTACAACATATTTTCAAATCTTATTAAAGACATCCTTTTTCATCTCGACAATGTTACATGCTACAGAAAAACTTCAAGTATGTTATACTAGATGATTGTTTACAGTCCAACGATCATTTGAGTATAAACAACATTATACTTTTCGCAATATAATTAATAGATAACTCCAAAATTCGTTTGTATGCATTTGTATCAAAAATTATGACGAAAAATCGTTACAGAGTTGAAGTCGTGTTAGCATATACATACGGAAAAGTTTGTAAAATGTATTAATTTTTACTAAAAACGTTGCTCTTCCTCTTCATAAAAATTCTTACAGTTAGTGTTTAGCTTCATTGGTTATTAAAATATAAGCTATTAAAGTTAAAAAACCTTATGAGTTACTGGTTACGGAGTTTACATTTGGCCTATAAAATTGGCCACAAATTTTGTTTATTAACCAAAAATTCGTCAGATTGTTATAAATTTTGTAAAAAAGGTGACAATGCGCTGATATATATCAAAATATATAACTCAAATGTAATTCATGTATTAGAAATTAGCTGGTTACATGGTTTTTATCACATTTTTTGATATCACCCATATGCATTTTTAAAATTGAGTAAACTAAAACTAATTTTTTAAATAAAACGCTTGTCCGTGAAAAAAATAAATAAAAAAATTAATATAGAAAATAATTTTAGAAAATTGGAGAAACTTTTTAAAATTATGGGAAAAAATTCGAATTTACTTGAAAATTTTTAAAAATCAATGGACACGTTTGTCTTTAATTCTGTACAGAATAAGTGCGATTAAAAATTTTTTATACAAACACTATTTAGTTGAGTGGTTTTCTTAAAAAATATAATTTTTAAATTCCTTTTAGTGCCTGTTAAAAAAACGGAACTTAAAAAGTTCGATCAAGTAAACAAATTAATCCGTGTGTTCGTTTGCTCGAAAATCTTACTACTTTTACTACAATTTTGTAAGTAAATGAGCAAACCTAATGTAAAATTTTTACTAAATAATTAACTTTATCAATTATTTTAATTTTTGCATTAAAAATTCAAAAATTGTTTTTTCGGAAAACAAAATGCATAATTTCCCGGGAATCCCGGTATGCATTCCCAACTTCTACTACATACCTACTACAATATCTGATTACATTTCATGCAATCAATTAATAAATAGTAGTAGTAATTTTTTTGGTTTTTGTTTATTTTAAAGTGATTAAATATTCGGTTATTCGATCTATAAAAAACAAATGAAATACATGCAACAAAAAACACACCGTGTTTTGTTGTTCGCACCTTTCTTTTTTTTTTTGTACAATTCTGTTGCGATGCTTAAAATTTTAATTAACGCATTTTTAAAACAACCAACATCTTACATACGAGTAGGTATCGTATTAAGTATAAACAAAATTCGAATCGATTTTAAAGTAAAACAAACGTACACAATTTCGCTCAACAAGTTGCAAGGTGTTAATTGGCGAAAATTCCATGTTTTAATGTGCAACAACAAGATTTTGCCTCTCTTGCGCTGCCGCTTTGTTGTACAGGAGCCAAATTTTGGATTGTGTTTTTAGTCATGTTGTCGCATCGAATGTTGTCAACAAGTTTTGCTTTATTAGCCACTTTTGGGTGGTTGCATATTGTTTATGGTAACCGTGGCAATCATATAGTCACCCAATACAACGTATACATGTAGATTTGTGCCACAAACCATGATCATACAATATGGGGACAACGTGCTACGTTATGTTTTTGTTATAGGATAAACTAAAATACATTGAACATGATCATACATGTTTAATCTCAAACATAGTATGTAGTCTGAATGAATGTAGATGTATTATGCCACACATTACCCATGGCAGAACTTCAAAATCCTAGTTCTTTTTGGAAACGTTTTCTCAAATCCCAACACCAAATTTCAAAAATATAGTAATTGAAATTTGGAGTACACGCAAAAAAATAACAGATGTACCTACACTTAACCAAAAAAAGTCTGTAATGGCTACTGAAAATTTTGCTGTTATTACGGGAAATTTAACTGTTTTGAGGCCAGCGGTATTTTTGTTAATTTTAGCAACACATGTCTGCTGATCTGTAGTACAATAAAATTATTAGAATAAATTAGTAGCCGCTACTAAATTTTAGTAAAATTTATGTAAAATGCAATTTAAAATCGATTTGCTAAAATCAGTTAAAAAACTTACTAAATATCATAATTTTAGTACAATGAAATTAGTATAAACAATTAGTTGCAGCTACTAAATTTCAATAAATTGTTGTAAACTGTAACTTAAAATCAATATGCTGAAATTAGCAAAAAAGTGTACTAAAAAATAAAAAAACTGTAAAATCTTAAAAAAAAAATAATAATATTTTTTTTTCTTCTGATTGCACCAAGCGTATAATTACTTCATCGTACTTGAAATTTGGAGTTAAAATTCCCCAGTTATTAGCTTTTTATGCATTGGAGATATAATAAAATTTTCTGAGTGTTATTTCCAAACTAAGAATATATCAATAGTAACAAATATAAACTAAACAAGAATTGTAAAAAATCAAAAAAAAAATTGTTTAAATTAGTATATTTTTCTGTTAAATTTAGCAATCGGTTTTGAAAAATTAGTAAAATGTTTTGCTGAAATCAGCAGCGAGAATTAGTAAAAAATCCGTAATTTGTAATAAGAGAATAGCAAAAATGATTACTAAAAAAATAAATTGTACTAAAAATCAGTATAAAAATAGCAAAGTGCGATTGGAAACCTTTTACAAATTTTTTTACTAACTTTTTTATCTGAGTGCACTACATCTTTAACATAAAAGAATAATGCTGTTGGATTTTCTCAAGTTTTTATTTTATAATATTATCAGGCACGTCATAGTTATAACTTTTATTCAAAAAATTTATAGTTTTTCAATTATTTCTTGTTTAAATATTTTTCAATTCCAAAAATTATCTTTTTTTCAATAATAATAAAAGTGATTTTTTAATTTTTTTTCTTTATCAAAAATTAACAATTAACTAATTAATTTATCAAAAATTAACAATGTAAATCAAAAGCTATGAAACCAATGAATTCAATAATTATAATATCCTGATGATGGCAACAAGATCTAATAAAAGATTGAACAGTGATTTAAGCAACTTCCGATAAATTTTTGATTTTTATTTTATTATCAAATAAAAAAGTTAGTACTTTATTTTTTTCAAAAACATCATTCAGCAACTTTTGTAAAATGTTTTAAAATAAAAATCAAAAGACAACAGAAATTTATAGAGTAAAATATAAAAATTTAAAAAATTTAACTGCCTGTTTTTATAAAAAGAATCAGAAGAATTCGTTAAAATATTTGTGTGAAAAACACAATCTTAAAAACGTTTTTCTGTAAATTTTTTTAGCCGTATATATTCTATATCACTGTCCTAAGAAATTTGTGCAAAAATTTTTAAACAAAAGCGTTTTTAAAATAGTGTTTCTCGTACAAATTTTCTAACGGATTCGTCTGATTCTTTTTATAAAAACACCCAGTAAATGTTTGCCAAACTTTGTGCTTTTTTTGTGCAATATGATTTATAAAATACAGTGCGATAGTGAGATATCAAATTTGTGTTGTGACTTTTGTTTATAAATATAACAGTTATTTTGGGTCTCTGAATATTAATTTGGTGAACAAAATCAAAAATTATTAATGGACATATAAAAAAAAATTCATTTCCTTTAGTGTAATTTTCGTGGCAAAATTGAGTATTTGTATGGAAAAATACAACCCTAAAAGTATTGACTAATTAATTTTCAGCGCTGAGTACCCTAAAAAAGCCAAAATCGAGTAGGGTAGAGGGGGATCCTTCGCCATTGGGGCACATACACTAATCCCATTTCTCCCGAAGGGCGATAAAAAATTGATAATCCACGACATTCACTTTGACGAATTTACATCACATGTGGTCGCAGACAGACGTGTTTTTGTGTTTTTTGGGGTGCCAAAAAAATAATTGAAAGCAACTACATTTTGCAAAAAGTTCCTCAAATAGTGTGATAAAAAAATAATTTTTCATTATGTTAGACTTATGATCCTAAGCTTTCAGAAAATAATAGTTAGATTTTAATAAATGCTTACAAATTTTTGTAATTTTGAAAAATCATTATAGTTTTAAATTATTGTTTTTTAATATAGTGGAGATTTATTGATTAAAAAGAATAATATCTTAAAGAACTTATTCTAAATTATTTATTTCAGTCACGAAAACATTGACTTTGCCGTATTAATAATATTTTTTTTAGTAAAGTGTTGTTTTTTCAAACGCGTCGTATAGACCAAATACAATTAATATTGTCATTAATATGTATTTTATTAATTCTAATTTAGTAGGTTTGAGGTTAAGAAGAAGAATAAACCTTCCTCAAAAGTTATAAACACATTAAATTTGCAAATCAGACTAGATCTAGTTTCTGCCTTTTTATGGACAGGCTTCATCAGTGATCTTCCATTAAATTGTATTATTGTTTATATTTTTATTGTCAGATTGTCTCTATGTGAATAATTTCAGAAGTGATCAAACAGACATATACAAACATTCTACTTCAGATTTTCTCTGTTTATCTTCTTATTTCCTCCGTGTTTTTGTTGAAATTTCTCTAGATCTTTTGGCAAATGTCCCCAAAGTTTGGGGCAGTTACGCCGATATGGGTTACTTGAAATCATTAAAAAAGTAATAGAAAATAAGCAAATAATTAGAATAGAAATCATAGAAATGAAAGCCAACATATGTACATCTTCAATTTGATAGTAATTTTTGAAAAATAATTAGGGGCTGAGAAATGACAGATCTTTGAAAAAAAAAGTGGCGAAGGATCCCCTCTCTACCCTAGTCAGTCGTAGTATTTTACTTAATTGAGGTCGATTGTATAATCGGCGACTAAAGTCGCTGAAAAAGCAAAAAACCTATATAAAACGCTAAGTAGTGGTTTAAATATCAAGATTAGCACATCGCATTTATATCGTAAATATGGCCAAAAGTCCTGTGATTACATTTTAACACAAAAAATCATATTAATTGAATTTGAAAAATTTTTTACATAAAAAACTGAACTACTAGGGACTATGTCTGCTTGGCTGTTGGTGCAAACAACGATAACCTCCGAGGATATCCCTTGACACCTTATTCAAGACATAGCCCGCTGTATGGCCGCTACCTCAGCCTGTATAGTGCTGCACTGATCCGGCAGCCTAAAGGAGAGTCGATAATCATAGCGAATCATATATACGCCACCCCCTATTTATTATTCCATCCCTCATGGAGCCATCCGTATAAATCTCGAGTGCCCCCATAGGTAAACTCAAAAAAATAAGTTAGTAGAAAAATTAGTAAAACGTCTTGTATATCAAGTGTACTAGTTTTCAGCAATCTTTTTTGCTGAAATTCCGTTTTTAGTTATACTTTTTTAGCACTAAACTAATTTTGAGCTATTGTTTTACTAATTTATTTTTCTACAAAAATTGTGCTGATAGCGGCATTTATAGCGTGGACGATGACCAGATAGACAAAATGTAGATGTCGCAGCTTGTCTGGATGTAGTACCGACAACGGCAATGATAATTAAAAAAAACAACTCCACAAAATTTCTATATTTAAATTTTCAGGAAATAAATTAACTAAAGTAAACTTTCTCTTCAAATTTTTTGAGTTTTTTTCAGTGTAATAACATTCAGCAAAAAGTTTAGTGATTTTAGCAAGGATTTTTTTTTTTCATTTGAAATCGACTAAGTGTTAGCAAAACTTTTTCTGAGCTTACTATTTTTATTGGAAAAAATCAGCTCGTTGTTTTGCAGCATACACTTTTTGCTGAAATTACCAACTATTTTGCAAGCACGCTGCTGACTAAGAATTTGCTGACTTTACTGACTTTTTGTTTTAGTGTAGGTCGAGCCCCTCTGACCATTCCAATCTGACCGGTATCCGAGTCTTGAACTCAAAATCGAAAGAAGGTTGTGGGGTGTTATAATCAGCATGCACCGAGGAGTCCCCCTGGAGGCCTAATATCTTGTCATGTCCAAACGAGCTGTATGTCCATGGCCCAATAGCCACCAGCCTCATAGCCACGTTTGCAGCCATTTGCCTGGAAGGTCTATTGATAACCAGTGCAATATAGCCAATAGAGTCTTCGCCGGAGTGCTATGAGTAGCGAGCGTTATCAGCAACGCCATTGTCCGCAAAATCCTTTCGAACTTCATTCGCTAAGTGCCCTTATCCAGAGCACTCCACCAAATAGACACTCCATACATCAGCATGGGTCTGATGACTGCACTAAAAAGTCAATTGACATTTCGGGTGTTGATACCCCAGTTCACACTAATGGCCTTTTTACAGCAATAAATGGCAGCGTTAGATACTCTTGCCTTAATGTTCAAATTCCATAGTAACCTTCTATCAAGGAGAATTTCCAAATAGCTGGCACTATCGGAAAGTGTAAGCTCAACGACATTCAATCTTGGTAGTTTGAGCCCCCTGATCTTATTCCTAGTGAAGAAAACAAGATCCATTTTGTTGGGATTTACCCCAGGCCCACTACTTTCACTCCACTCAAAGAGAAGTTTCAGTTTGGACTCCATGAGTTCCGACAGAATATCCGGATATTTACCCAATACCGCAATTCCCAAACCATACTTATAATACCTAATTAAAACGTTAGTTGCGTTCGTCAGCTGGATAATTTATAAAAATTTTTACTGGATGGCGTTCGTAAACAAAAATACTCATTGTCAGTTAGCAGAGAGAAAAAACAGAATAAAGTGACAGTTCGATGAGGAGAGTTTACAAGTCTTCTTCCAATATAATATACGTATATAACATGTACTAAAATTTTTGTAAGTGAATTTAGTATTTGAAGAAATTCGAATGAAAGAATTCAAAACTAACAGTTGTTTCGATGCCAACGAAGGGGAACCCAAAGCCCAATTCAGTTGCAATTGAAGTTGATGTATTTGGCAATTCTTAAAATTAAAAAAAAAACATTGAAAGAGACCAATTGGACATTTATATGAGCCAATAAATTTAATTGTGGAATGAATTATTTAGAATATCTGATCTATAGTCAAACATCACTTTTTCTGTCTACACAAAAATTGTGAAGCAACCTTAATTTTGTTTGCACTTAATGAAGCAGCAAATTTTATTTAAATACGCACTAAATAAAGCCACAATTGGAGAAAACAATTGCCAGAATACCCAGCTAAAATATTTCTATAAAAAGTCCTTCTCTTTTCATTCTTTTATGATTCTCCGGATGTTCTTTTTCCTAAAAATTGGGAATTTGGGAAATTATTTAGGCATATATTTCCTAGATATTACCGCATTTTTAATCACTTGGATTTAATAAATACAAAAAGTAGTTCCCAAAGTGCTCAGTAGATGGAGTTAGCTTTCACCTATTTTAACAGAATTTTTCTATCCGACCTTCCTTCACCCTAATTTTTGGTAATAAATACAATTATGTAGGATTTTATTCTAACTTTGAATTCTATGTTATATATTATATAAAACATCAAGAAACAGTCTTTCTTTTGAGTTTCATCACTTCAACTTATAATTTTATACAACTGAATTATTCCGCTGCAATATTTGATATCCACCAATTGGATTTAATTAAATTACATACATTGGAGTGAAAAATTGCCATTTCAATGTCAGTTATTTCTCCATGTCCTGGGTGGATAATACGTATTTGGTGAAGTGTATTTTTTTTTCTAAACATATTTAATACAAAACAATTAAAAAAAAACTTTTTTGCCAGTTTTTCAATTATTTTGTTTCTCTTTCAACTTTCATTCGTATTTTTTTCTGATATTATATTAACAGAATGTTTCATATTTCATATTTCTGTTTTTACATCCCAGGGTTTACACATCCCAGATAAATAAATCCAAATTTTTTTTTGGATTTAATAAATCCAGTTTTTGTATGAAAAAATCTAAATCCAGGTGATTAAAAAATGCGCTTTTTGTTTTAATCCTTGAAAACAAATTCAAGAAAAAATTGTGTGAATAATTTTCAAAGAAGTCCTTTAGGAAAAACAACATCTGGAAAATAATAAAAGAATGCTTTCTTCCCTTGACAAGGCTATGTAAAATTAATCGACAAAAATGCCGAATTAGAAGGACCTTTTGATAGAAATACTTTTACTAGCATGCTTTGAGAGTTCTAAAACTTTAGTTAGAAAATGACGAACATATTCGAAGAGATAA
Source organism: Leucophora obtusa (assembly GCA_949987735.1). Lineage (NCBI taxonomy): Eukaryota > Metazoa > Arthropoda > Insecta > Diptera > Anthomyiidae > Leucophora > Leucophora obtusa. The sequence goes on from OX465296.1 coordinate 94,180,291, forward strand.
CAAAATACTTTCAATAAGCCTTTTTAGTTGGTAATGTGGGATCAAGTTTTATATTCGCAATTATCATATTGTGCAAGTTTAAAATAGCTGTTAACAAGGCCAAATATTCAGAATACATTACTAGTCTGAACGAGTACTTCGGAGTCGGTAACCAAATAGTGTGGCTGGAGGAAACAAATTTCAATTTGTGTAATTTTGTTTTACCAAACGCTCCCACCATCACGTGACCCAAATGTTAAAGGCGTATTAAATTGAATGAAAACTTGGATTTACTGCTGCCAGGGAAAGAATGAAAAATCTTTTCGTAAGATGGGAGGAGATGTGGAACGACTTCTCAGATTTCGTGGTAGTCGTTGATAATGACATTTCAATCACAAATATCTCTATACAAAAGAGTCAAAAATTTGTCAGGATATTCTTGAACATGTTTTATATACCACTGGCCGCGCCTCTAAAAAACCTTTCATATGATACCCATATTGAGTATTTGAGTATTTCTTCAACTACGGTGCAAATTTCTTACAAAAACTAAAGAAAATACCTTTTTTAAAAATGGTCCAGCTCGTGAGATTTCATTCCTAGACCCGAAATATTTTGGGAATCATCATAAAACAAACCAAGGTTTATTTTGAGTGGGCCACTTTTTTTTACTTTTTTCTGTTCATATAAGGTGAGTCGATCTAATGTACATATGTATATGTATGTGGTGCGCATAGTTCAGAGACATAGCCAAAAATGTGCCCAAACCATGCTGTATATTATTCAAAATTGTCTGCATACTATGCGCTAGACCTAGAGTTTGAGGATAGTCCCCAAACTAACCAAATGTCTCCATACTCAACTATAGATCGAAAAAATGTCCTCGTAGCATGCGCTATGTATACATATATTTTAAATTAAGAAATTTTGTTCTCAGATCGAATTTTTATAAAATATTTCTTAATAAGAAATTTTCAAAGATGTTCGTTCCGACTTTAAAACTGCCCGTTAAGCACGTCTTCCATATTAATCCTATTAGATTAGGAAACATTGTTATACTGAATTTAGACTAAGCAAAAACACCAGCTGGTTTTTACAAAACTAAATTGCAAAAGCCAAGTCATTTACACTGCTTATTTAGTTTTTCTTTGTCACAATACTTTTTTATTACACGCTTTTCTTTCATTTTTTATTGTTAAATTAATGTAAAAAAATTATTTATACATTTGAAAAAGAATAACAACACACAATTTCAAACTAAACCAGAAATATTCTTAAAAAATTAAAAAATATTTTTTTGACACTTGCTTTACTTCTATATTCGTTGTAACAGGGTAAAAATGAATTATAAAAGATACGGGATGTATCAAAAATTCACATTTCAGATATTTTTAGTTGGTGTTTGGCAAAAACCAGTTAAAAACTGGTTTTCATTTGTGTGAAAATTGTATGAAAAAAAAAAATTAATTTTGTAGTTTTCGGCTCAAAAACTAAAAATGGCCAAAAACTACTAGTGTTCGCCCAGTCTAAATACACTATTATATTCGAAAAACTCTTTGACACTGGAACATTTTTTATATTCTAGGTTTGATGCTCGTATGAAAGTTGTAGGATTTGGAGTAATTTTTCTTATAAAAGAATCACGGACAATTCAAAAAATTTTACAGTTTAAGGCATATTTATACCCTACACCACTATGTGGTCAGGGTATTATAAGTTTGTGCTGATGTTTGTAACACCAAAAAATATTGGTCGTAGACCCACCTTATAGTATATCGATCGGTTCAGAATTTTTTTTTATTTCGATTTAACGATGTCCGTCTGTCCGTCCGTCCGTCCGTCCGTCTGTCTGTCTGTCCATGCAATCTTGTGCGCACTCTACAGGTCGCAACTATTAAGATATTTTGATGAAATTTGGTACGCAGACCTATGTTGGCCCAAGGACGAACAAGTTTGATTTTTTTGAACATCGGTCCATGTTTAGACCTAGTGCCCATATAAGGGTCCTACCAAAATTATACTGTTTATATGCTGCAGGTCGTAAATATTAAGATATTTTGATGAAATTTGGTACACAGAACTATATTGGCCCAATAATGCAGCCTATTGATTTTGGTGAACATCGGTCCATGTTTAGACCTAGTGCCCATATAAGGGTCCTACCAAAATTATACTGTTTATACGCTGCAGGTCGTAAATATTAAGATATTTTGACGAAATTTGGTACACAGACCTATATTGGCCCAGTAATGCAGCCTATTGATTTTGGTGAACATCGGTCCATGTTTAGACCTAGTGCCCATATAAGGGTCCTATCAAAATTATACTGTTTATACGCTGCAGGTCGTAACTATTAAGATATTTTGATGAAATTTGGTACACAGACCTACATTCGGCCAATAACGCAGCCTATTGATTTTGGTGAACATCGGTCGATGTTTAGACCTAGTGCCCATATAAGGGTCCTACCAAAATTATAATTTTTATACGCTGCAGGTCGCAAATATTAAGATATTTTGATGAAATTTGATACACAGACATATATTGGCCCAATAACGCAGCCTATTGATTTTGGTGAACATCGGTCTATGTTTAGACCTAGTGCCCATATAAGGGTCCTACCAAAATTATACTGTTTATACGCTGCAGGTCGTAAATATTAAGATATTGTGATGAAATTTGGTACATAGACCTATGTTGGCCCAAGGACGAAGCCTATTGATTTTGGTGAACATCGGTCCATGTTTAGAACTAGTGCCCATATAAGGGTCCCCCCAAAATTATATTGTTTATACGCTGCAGGTCGCAAATATTAAGCTATTTTGATGAAATTTGGTACATAGACCTATGTTGGCCCAAGGACGAAGCCTATTGATTTTGGTGAATATCGGTCCATGTTTAGAACTAGTGCCCATATAAGGGTCCCCCCAAAATTGGCTTGGTTACAAACTGCAGGTCGCAAATATTAAGATATTTTAATGAAATTTGGTGCGCTGACTCACATTATAGAAAATTTTGACATAAGCCCCATTTTAACCCATTCGAATTTCGGATCCAAACAATACACCAGACTGGTGTAGGGTATTGTATAGTCGGCATGCCCGACTTTAACCTTTTTACTCGTTTTATCATTATTCTGAGGATTTTTTTCGTATCAGAATCCCCATTGTGTTTCCTATGAAAATATTATTTAATTTTTAAATCATATTGACACGTATTAAGTTCCCGAATTTATAGATATTTGCTCTTAAAAGGAATTTGAATTCTTTACTGCCATTTCTTAACTTAAATATTTGTGGCAAAATTCGATAGTTAACGAAAAAATCGTTTAATATAAAAAATACACCGTTTACTTATAACAATAGCAAATTTTTGATAAAATCGTTAACTAAGATAGAGGACCACACTAACGAAGCAGATTTTTACGGATAAAAAACTAACTAGACATTCAACAAATGTCGAAATAAGGTTGATAAGATTTTCCCGAACCCCTTGTTTGGTGCTTTTTGGAACAACTTGGCAAACCTATGCTAAAACATGTAGTAAAACCTACTTCTAGTTCATAAAATATTTCTAGATATGACTACTGTATAAGATATGAAAAATGGTTTACCCCCCCCCCCCTCCCCCTCTTGATCGAATCCTGGATCCGCGCCAGCATACTCCTTAAACCAGGCACGTAGCTAGGAATTTATTTCGGGGGGGCTTTTCAAAAATTTTTTGTTTAATTTTTCTTGTTTTTTTTTTTGCTTACTGGGGAAGCTTATAAAACTGTAAAAAACTCGTTATTTTAAGTTAAGTGTGCTCCTTTACTTTTTGTGTAAAGTTCAATAAAACGAGAGTAAGCACAAAATCCTCTATCTAAATGACAAAATTACCCAAAAGTACGGGAACGCACAAAATCACTTTTCTAACCCAAAACTGTTTAAAAGAAAAAAATTAAAATGCGTATAGTTTTAGTCTCAAAAATCGCACAGACACACATATTTTTGGCATTTAAGTTTTTTTGACTTCGTTCAGTTAATTTTTATATATATAAATTTTATTTTGTGTATTTCTTTGCTTAATTAAAATTTAGAATTTTCACAATGGTGTTATTTGTTTACCATTGCACCAGCTGTCCCTTTTACAATTTTTTAATAGTAAAAAGAGAAGTTAATAGTAGACAGAGGCAGAAGATTTTATAAAAATATCTATAAGAACGCAAGAATATATGTAAGGGCCTAAGGGTTTTTAAAACTTGTTTGATATTACAACTAAAAGTGGCTAATAACCATTAAGGAAATTTAATTTCTAACGCATTTTCTAAGTTCTAAACTAAATTATATATTTCAAGTGTAATTTGATTTCTAGGTGATTTCAATTTTAAAAAATTACAGTTTTTTGTCAATATTTAAAATTTTCTGCAATCCATTTGTGATATGGAGTATATTGTTTTACCCATTTTCTGCCAAGCATGGATTCCGTGCGAATTTTCTGACAAAACTTCGTAGAAGCATAGGTAGACATGTCTTTAGAGATATGTTGGTAAAAAATGGGTTAAACAATTTAAATACTGTATCTCATAGTTTTGTTACTTGATTTTATTTATTTATTTATTTATTTATTTATTTATTTCAGTCTATGGAAACAAAAATCCTTACAGACTATGATATGTAATAATTACAAATATATATTAGAGAGAAAAAAAATTTTTTTTTTATTCACATAAAATTTAGCTTAATGCAGTGAAAAGTAATAGCTTAAAATAATCTTTTGTTGTGCAAAACTCAATAAATGATTTTGATTTTTTTTTTTAAGATTTAAATTAATATCATTAATAGTAATAAAACTGCGAGTTAACGCACCATTTAGAGCATAATTTGTACGATGAACTGGGATATTAAAAGTGTCAATAAACCTTAGACTTCTCGGTGGTATATAAAACGGAATTAAGCATAATAAGCAGGGCAAGGACTTTCATGCACTAAAAAATCGAAAATATGCGCTTAAAATATGCACTATAAAATAGAAAATATGCACTTAAATATGCATTTATAACGAAATATGCACTAAAAACCAAAAAATATGCAATTAAAAATAAGTGTTTTTTTAAATTATATTTATTAAAGACTAAAGTCCCATTCACACCGAACCCAAAACAAGCAGTTTTCGTTCTTTTCAAGTTTTCGATTTAAAATTTGTTTGGGATTTGACACTCGAAAACTAAATAAATTTGATAACTACTTCAGTATGAATGAATGAGGTATAACATAAACGTAAAAATTCAGGTGTCGGTTACAATAAGCTTGTTCGTTTACTTACTACATGTTACTAAATTTACTACAGCTGGAAAAATTCAATACAAAAAGTAAACAAAACTTTCCAATTGTAGTAAAAGTAGTAAGAAATTCGTGTAAACGAACGCACTGAATATGTCTTCAAATACACATAGTTAAATATATTTTTGTGTGTGGCATTTTACCTGAAAAAAACTTTATTATAAAATAGAACTTCAATATGTGCACTATAAAATCGTACTCACTTTCGTAACTCAGAGAAAAAAGTGGCAGAATTAATGCTCGGGGACAAGTTTCCTTAAAATAATTTTTATAAAATTTTTCAACTTTCTGCTTGTGTGTTAATGTTAATTTAAAATTACATCTATAAAAAATGTGTTAGTGGATGACAACATATTGTATACTATGTGTTTCTCTTTCTAGTGTAGTGTTATATTACCAACAGAGCTTCCAAATAATTAATTCTTTAGCATTTTTTTTTAGTTTTAAAGTATGAATTCTTAAATCGAATTTCATATTTAAAAATATTTAAAAATATGCAATAATGTGCAAAATATGCAAAAATATGCAATAAAAATCATAAAATATGCACTTAAAAACAAAATATGGAAAAATATGCATTTATAACAAAATATGCAAAAATAGCAACAACAAATCGATGCCATTTTTTTGCAAATTCTTTGATTCGGAAAAGTATTTGGTCAAAATAATTTTTGGGCCACTGACTACAAACATGCATTTGCATGAAAGTCCTTGCCCTGATAATAAGTCAGAGCAGTCAATATTCCCATTGATTATATCAAATACGAGCAACGCCGATTCGAAAGTTCGACGAAATTCTAAAGTTCGTAAACCAATGAATAGGCATTTAGATTCATACGGAACAGACTCCAGATAATCAAGTGATCTAATAGCAAATTTCACAAATATACGTTGAACTCTCTCAATACGAGAGATATGAGTAGAGGTATGAGGACTCCAAACAACAGAAGCATATTCTAACTTCGATCTGACAAAGGAAGTATAAATATACTAGTGTGTAAGGATCAGAAAATTCAAAACAATTCCTTTTTAAAAAAGCAAGCATTTTATAAGCTTTTGGAACAATGTACTCGATGTGAGGTACAAACGACATTGCCGTATCAAAAACCACACCCAAATCAAGTTTAGATTTGACACTTTCCAAGCAGTGGCTATTAATATTAAAAACAAATGTAATAGGATGCAGTGACCTATAAAATGATACATGCAAACACTTGTTAAGATTTAAATGTAGATTATTTAACCTACACCATTCATCAAGATTATCTAAATCGTTCTGTAAATCAAAAATATCCCCAAATGAGTCCACTTGCAGAAATACTTTCAAATCATCTGCATATAAAAGAAATCTAGATTTTTTAAAACAAAAAGAAATATCATTGATAAATAAATTAAATAAATTATTATTAGATAAATACGATTTTAACCAGCTTAAAAATTTTGAGTGAAAGCCGAATTGCTCTAATTTAGAAAGCAGAACGAAATGTGACAATTTGTCAAAAGCCTTTGAAAATTCAGTATAAATTACTTCTACTTGGCTACCATGTTCAAGAGCAGTTAAACAATATTCACTAAATACTGTTCGTAACAGTGGATCTACCGGAAAAAAATCCATGTTGGTTTGGAGATATCCACGATTTGGTAAAGAAAAACAACTTTTCATATATGGCGTGTTCAAATATTTTAGAAACGCAAGATAACTTAGGAATTGGTCTGTAGCACGTTACATCATCCCTCTTTCCATCCTTAAAAACTGGTGTAATTGTTGCCGATTTCCACCGGTCAATAAAAATGCCTTCTTTTAATGATAAATTGAAAACATAAGTGAGCGCAAATGTTAAAGAAGAAGAACATTTTTTTAAAAGATAAGCACAAAGGCCATCAACATCTGCTTTAAAGCTGTTCTTAATTTTAACAGTGAAATTATATTTTAATACTTTTTGGACAATCTTTTAATTTATTTGTGCGGTTTCCCTGTTCGATATTAGTTTTAAAAGGTCCAGCAAAAAAATTGGATGTAATGATTTACAAACTACTTATTTCACTACTTCACAAGTATCCATTAGCGTATTTTTACGGCTCTTTTTTTAAAGATATTCTAAACAAATTCAAAAAATCACTTCTTTCATTGCTTCCAAAGTATCCGTTGCATATAATAAAAAAATATAAGTACTGAAAAAATGTTGAATTTGGAGTACTCCTCTCCTATGACAACTCAATGTTAAAATCATTATGTTTATGTTAAAAATGAAGTAAATACATCTAGATAATCAATTATATTGATTTTTCTACTGCATCGGCATCTGTTTTTTTTGCTGGGGTTTTATTACAATTTTATAGATTATCGGAAAGGTTAAATATTAAAAGTAAATTAAAACATTATTATTTTGATTTCTAATGGAGGGTGCCATTCCAATATGATCTTAGACTAATTTCAAAGCGCAACAAATTCAAGCCCGGTGGTTCCAACGCGAAATGAAAGTAAAATTCCAGAGGATTTTGCAAAGTTAGCTCGGTTTTTTATTTTATAACCTCTTGAAATATCTGTGTAGCGCGAAAGCCCAAGAAAGTTGCACATTTTTAGAGTTAGCAACTCTCTAGCGTTCACGAATAAGTTAAGTTTCAACTGTTCTTTTCGCTTCTTTTATTTTATTCGGAATTATCAAACAAACCACTGACATAATATAATCTTATGCTGATAGAAAAAATCCTGAAAAAATAGCAAAAAAAAAGGTACTCAAAATTAGTTAAAAGGGGCCCTGAAATTAATAAAGCCTTTTTGCTAAATATTAGTAAGATAAGTATAGCAAAAATGCAACTATTAAAATATTAAATACGAGTATTTGAGTTAAATTTCGTTTAATTACAATGCAAATTTACCTTTGCTAATATTGGCTAAAAATGTTGCGGAATATTAGTAGACAAAAAACAGTAAAAAAATTGTTATATATTCAAAAGTTAATTTATGTTTAAATTTAATTGAGCTGAATACAAATAATGAACTCTCCTGCTACAATAAACAGAAATATTTTCTAGAAAATAGTAGATTGCTTTCGCATTAAGAAAATCAAAAAAAAAAAAAAAAAACAAAAATTTTAAATTCTTTGTGATGGTTTAGTCGACTAATTTCCAGGAAATTTTTTGCTGATTTTAGCAGGGTAAATTGTCATTTTCGATTAACTAAAATATAGCTGAAATTTTGTAAATTTAACAGATTTTTTCTTGCTGTTTGTTAAGCAAACAGATTTTGCTGTATTCAGCTGGTTTTTCATAAAAAAATTTTTAAAGATTTTTATATTAGTGTATGAAAAATTTTCTCGAATGAACGAGTGAACTAGAAGAACACACTAGTTCAAAAATAAAATTTATTGAAATGAACTGTGAACTGTAATACCAAATTCTAGTCATTTTTATTCCGATTATTTGTTTGTACGAAATTTTTTGTTTTGTGTGAAAATTTCCGGGTGTCCTCACATTTTTACTCACTATTTATAATTTTTTTTTACCATAGACTAACACTCAGGCGATGCCTCCTACTTATATTAGTGCATTGTGTTAGAATTAGGAAAATAGAATAGATTTCGACAATTTTTAACACAAAACTGCTAGTAACAAACAATAGGAATAAAAAGCAACTGATGGTGCGTCTTTGTGACGAGAACGTGATTAAAATAGACGTATGTTTCAAGAGGCCATCAAATAAAAACCGAGCTAGATTTGCAAAACACTTTGAGGGTTTTATTTTAGCAACAAGGTACTTTAATTTGGCGTTTGAAACATTGATTCTGACCGCGATGATAATTTTGCAGGATCTTCTAAAACCGCAGAATCTAGTTTTGTTAAATATACTGCAAGAAGCTTCTTGGGACAAATCCAGTATATGTATTTAATTTACAGTCACTTCCAGAATAAATTTCTTGTTTCTCCTAAAGTACGCTTTTTCATGGACAGTTAATAATTTTAATTTAAAAAAAAATTATAAAAAGCTAACATTATAATGCTTAACTTAGGGTGGAAAAAATTGTAAAATGTCGAATTACGCCAAATTATCACCCTATAGTAACAGCTTGTGCCTGCAAGCAGGAAACCTGTAATTTTTAAGGAAAACCAAAGCTTAGTTTATCAATTTTATGTTTATCTTATAATAAATATGACGAAAACAAAAAAAAATAGCCACTTATCAATTAAAAGTTCCGAAAAAAAATTTCTGTTTCCTATATGCAGTCACATTTTATACATTTTTTCTCAGTAAAAAAGAGGATTGCATTCTATTTATTTTCTAACCTCTTTTATTATGCCTAACACACATAACTATTCAAGATTTTTACAAAAAAAAAAACCCATAAAAAAACAGTTTCTATGGTCACCAAAAAGCTTAAAAAAAATTTAGAAAGCAGTTTTCGCAATTGGATTTAGAGTCTATTTTAGTAATGAAAACTTAAGAAACTTGGCCATTTGGTATTTGATTTCAACAAAAAATAAACATATTTTATTACATTTTTTAAAAAATGTTGTTACTTTCGACGTATTTTGTTACGTTTCAAAATTTGTCAAATCATTTCGGTGGGGCTCGAACCCCCAAGCCCACCCCCCTAGCTACGTGCCTGCCTTAAACGATTAGGAAATGCGGTTGGTAGAACATCTACAATTTTAAAAAAATCCTTTATTTCATTAGTAGAGTGCGCTTTTACAATTTCTTCCTGTTTCGCTTTCTTAGACCTAATCTGGACATGTTCATAATATTTTTTTAGGTCGGCCCACTTTTTTTCACCAATAACTGTTGTTATCCTCTTGTTTAGCCAATCTTGATTCTTTTTCATAAATTTAGATATAGAAAAATTAGACCCTTTAATCCTTCTTTTCATATATTTTATAAAAGTTTTCTCTATCATCTGATTTTAATGTTAGACCATACTGAAGACGGATCTGCAGCGGGACCCGAAAAAATGTATTCTATCCTGCTGGCCTTATAGATTTATTTTTTTCAATTTTTATTCTCTGTAATTTACTTGAATGATCTCATATTAGAATTTGGACTTGAGGTAGAACAATATAGAAAGTTCGAAAAAGCAATTTTTTATTTTTTAATGCAAAAATTAAAATAATTTTTGAACAAAGCATACCACGGCTAAGTCCCAAGCACAATATTTATTTTGTTTGGAATAATCTCGTTGTTTTTACAAATGTTACTGACAACAAACATACATATAATAGTACCCAAAGGGTGCTTCTATGTAAAATGTTGCTTTTCAAAAAGTGTTGATTTATGACTGGTTTTTCCAAATCAGACAGTTCGTATACAAAAGTACAAAATTCTGGTTCCGTTGAATTTTTCTAGCTTATGTAATGTCTCGGTTTGTGGCTTCCAATCATCATTTTCTTATTGCGAACAACTCATGAGTTGGGGTGATGCCCACGAAACAATTGTATTGTCTATCATGAAAATGGTCAACCTTTTTGAAACAACAAATAAAATCTAATACGACAATATCATATTAGAATTTGGACTTGAGGTAGAACAACATTCTAACTAAATATATGAAAATATAGAAAGTCCGAAAAAACAATTTTTGTATTTTTTAATGCAAATATTAAAATAATTGTTCAAAAAATATGCATTAAAATAATTTTTAATTTATTTTTTGCTATTTTCAAAAATTACATTGTTATTTTGTAATAATGTTCTTAAATAAATTAATATTAAAGTTTGATATTGGAAAATTAAAATATTTAACTAAATAAAATAAAACTTAACGTGAATTTATTAAATTTTATAAAAATTAATTTAAAATATCAGTCACTAATACATAAACATTTATTAAAAAAACCAACAACATAAATAAAACAAACGAAAGACAACAACAAAATGCTGATGTTTTTCTCTTGTCTTATGAACCGCATTTCAGCGATAGAATAAAAAATGTCAAGCAAATTACAGTTTTGAGCAGTTATTTAATCTAATGGATTATTTTTAATTGACACCTTTTGAAATAATTCAACAAATCGGTTTAATTGAAAAAAGTTTAACAATATTTTTGTTTAATTTATTTTGATCGGGATATACATTAATTGCATTGAAGGACTTAAATGTGCTAAAATCCCAAACGTATTTAACAAATTGTGTAAAATAATCCGTTGTAGGCATGTCCCTATCCGATTTCATTCTTGCCTAAGGAAATTGTCAGGGAACGACGAGAATTTCTGGAAATATTTCTTAAGTTGAATTACAAACTCAATGAGAATTTCTTGTTCTCGTCTAGGAGTGTTATTAAACATTTAAAATATCAAAGAAAAACAAAAACGACAACAAAAAAATTATCACAATTTGCTTTGTCATCTTCCAATATACTACTCTGTTGTTTTGACAACAGATCTAGCAATGTAGTGACATCCATTCATGTACAAACAAAATAGAAAACAATGTTTTCTAAAGTGTCAGTAATATTTAAATTTGAATAAGCACTTGCATATTAGTTGCACAATATTTATACCCTACACCACTACGTGGTCAGGGTATTATAAGTTTGTGCTGATGTTTGTAACACCAAAAAATATTGGTCCTAGACCCACCTTATAGTATACCGATCGGCTCAGAATTTTTTTTATTTCGATTTAACGATGTCCGTCTGTCCATCCGTCAGTCCGTCCGTCCGTCTGCTGTCTGTTTGTCCATACATTCTTGTGCGCACTCTACAAGTCGCAAATATTAAGATATTTTGATGAATCTTGGTACACCGACTTATGTTGGCCCAAGAACGAAGCCTATTGATTTTCGTTCAAATCGGTCCATGTTTAGACCTAGTGCCCATATAAGGGTCCCTCCAAAATTATATTTTTTATACGCTGCAGGTCGCAAATATTAAGATATTTTGATAAAATTTGGTACACCGACCTATATCAGCCCAAGGACGAAGCCTATTGATTTTGGTTAACACCGGTCCATGTTTAGACCTAGTGCCCATATAAGGGTCCCCCCAAAATTGGCTTGGTTACAAACTGCAGGTCGCAAATATTAAGATATTTTAATGAAATTTGGTTCGCTGACTCACATTATAGAAGATTTTGACACAAGTCCCATTTAACCAGACTGGTGTAGGGTATTGTATAGTCGGCATGCCCGACTTTAACCTTTTTACTCGTATTTATGTGCGATTCATCAAAGAAAAGTTTAAAAGCTGTACTCCCTTATATTGATAATTCCGAGAATTCTATTACAATTGCGTATAGAATGAACATGACTGAAAGTTATGATACAATGAAATTTATATTGGATTCAGTAAAATATGAATAGCACGAGTGACGGGTCTATTGTCCCTTAAAAATTAGTTAGTTTCCTCTGCAGGCTGGTTACGTTAAATATTGATATTTTTGTGGGCGCTGTGGTGTAATGGTTAGCGCGTTGGAATGTTACACGCGAGGTTGCGGGTTCGAGCCCCAACCAAGGCAACATCAATTTATGAAAAATAGTAATATGTATGAGTTTTTTCTATCCCTCATACATATCGCAGCGTCCTCCTTCGGTGTTTCAATAGCACTTACCCCACTGAAATAAAATAATATAACAGAGCTATGAACTAAAAAGCTTCAAAAAAGTTCGCCAACTCACCATCAGATGGCGCGCAATAACTGTTCTAAAATTAAACATCTCGCGCAATTAAATTGTTGTCGTATTTGAAGCCCTTCATTTTTCACCACCCTTCACTTCTTCTCTATCCCCTTTCCATTTAAAAATTGGCGTGGTAAAAACTTTTCGAAACCTTTGGACACAAATGGATCGGCATTCCATTTCATTAAAATGTTGTTACCAAAACTTAGCGAAGCAAGGATAAAAGAACCCAGGTAGAAAATTACAAAGGGGCCAACACTGGCAAAGCACCGAAATGGATGGTAGGAGTGCTTGTTAATAGTGCTTTCCCAACACCCAAATGATAACACCGTTCTACGGTGGTGCCAACACTTTACAAAGTCCTGGGAAAGCACCCAGACACATAAAAATCAAATGCTTTCCCAACGCCCATATAAAATAATTAAAGTGCACACCCAAATGATAACACAGATCCATTTAATGCCTTGCACAGTAAACAGGAAACACAAAAATCAAGTGTTTCCGTGCGACCAAATTATGAGCCCTCATCACTGTAGAATTTTAAATTCCTCGAAAAATAGATTATTCTTGGAGTTATTGCATTGTGGAATCAAAAATTATTTAAATATCCACTCTTTTTTGCATATTATTTAAATATCCACTTCTTTTTGAAATTAAAAACAAAATCATTTTTTAGGAAAACAAGAGCTGGGAAGTCACCTTTTTCAAGGGTTGGTAAAGCGTCCAAATTCAGTGCTTTGCCAGCCCTTCTTTTCGTTAAACCACGGTCTACTTGTGCTTTGCCATTACTTCTTTTTCATTACCACACATAATTTCTACCTGGGAAGGTATGGATGCTTCAAGCTATACTTTTGTCATTAGTTTCATACCAAATAAATTAAAAAAAAGTATGTCTTTTTCTTAAAGCAGGTGTTTTTGTTGGGCCTGATATAAAAAAGCTTATGAAAAGCACTAAGTTTGACCGACGGGTCTCACCAATTGAGCTTGCTGCATGGAAAAGCATTAAAGAACTTATTGAAAATGTCCTAGGCAAAAATCGTTCACCTATTGCTCGAACATATGTATATTAGACCGACTCACGAAAAAAAGTAAAAAAAAGTGCCCCCCTCAAAATAAAGGTTGGTTTGTTTTATGATGATTCCCAAAATATTTCGGGTCTAGCAACGAGATCTCACGAGCTGGACCATTTTTGATCAAGCACTGGCATACCACTGGGTAACCATGGTGTTAAAAATAAATGACTGGCAGAACACTCATTTGGGACGCTTTGCCAGCGTTTGCAAAAATCGTTTTGCCAGTATTTGTTTTACAAAAATTTCGGTGGTTTATAAAAAAAAACCAGTGGCAAAGAATTGGCTTAGAGTGATATGCCAGGGTTTGCAACCAGTGGTTATCCAGTGCTACCTAGCCAATGCTACCAGGGGTACAAAAATCAATTCACTGGTAAACCAATGATTTTATAATAATGCTGACGGTTCGTTAAAAAAAACTTTGTAGTCAGAAGATTCCGAGTTCAAATCCGGTTGCAAGCAAAAATTTTTATTGGATTTTTTTTTAATTTAAAATTTTTTTTGTTTCATAAAATCAATTTTTTTGTTTGTGGGAAACCTCCTTCAAGACCAACTTTTTTTTTTCTTCCAACGCTAGCATATTAGTTCCAAAAAACTGTTTGCCAGTGCTAGCTTTTTAGCACAGCCAGTAGTTGTCCAGCGATTATCACTCATTTGTGTGTTTATCCATCAAATATTATATGTCTCTTTAGCTCAGTGGGTAGAGCAATCGTCTGCCAATCTGACGGCCTGGGTTCAAATCAAGGCAGAACCAAAAAAATACATATGAACTTTTTTTAAATTTTATTTTGGAAAATATATTTCCAGACCACCTATTTATTGGTTTTGACAGCGTTTTGCCAACGTTCAAAAATTATGTTCCTCCAGTGCTTTTCCGGCGCTTTTTGAACAGCCGGTCCTTTTGTCTAATGATGTTATCATTTTGAGAATGGGAAAGCACTTTTTACCAGTACTTGTACCACCTGCTAAAGTGCTTTGCCACCGCTTTCCCGTTTGTAATTTTCTGACTGCAAGGTTTTTTTGAGGCGCGTGCAACGGTATATAGAACATGTTCAAGCGTATCCAGACATGTCCTATTTTCAAGGAAAATCTATTTAAAAAAACAAATTTTTGACTCTTTTGTACGGAGATGGTTGTTATTAAAATGTCAAACTTACATATCATAATCTGTAGTCGATTTAAGTGAACACGTGTTTCAGACCTTTTTAAAATTCGCGATTTTTCGGGTTTTCGGTGCTTTTCGGGTCAGAAAGTCAATGTGGAGGAAAAAATGTGTTCTAAATAGGGCAATATGGATACCAAAACTTTCCTTTTGATAAGTAAATCATCGCAAAGTGGATATAGTTCGGTATTTTGCAAATTTCATATATGTTGCGTGATGCTGTAGACCAAATTTTGTTAAAATTTTTGAGTTACTGCAATCTGCATTTGAATTCAGTATCTAGTTTATGTAAGGTAAAAATGCAACCTAACAGGAAAAAATCCAGCACGAGCTTTTTTTGGTGGAATATCTTTTTTTCGCGAAAAAAGTTTTTATAAAATTTTAATGATAATTTTAATTCAGTTTCTAGTAGATGTAAGGATAAAAATGCAACTTGACAGAAAAACACCTAACACGCGATTTTTTTGGCAGAATATCTTTTTTCGCGAAAAAAAATTAATATAAAATTTTATTTAGGGTCAGCATATATTTAGATTTTTCTTAAAAACATTACAGATGCGTATTTTAATAAAATATTTTATTTAATAATAAACCTACAAAAAATTTCATAAAATTTTTTTATTGAATTGGGGTAACTCCAAATTTTATCAAAATTTGTTCCAGAGCACCGTGAAAAATGTATGAAATTAGCAAAATTCTAAACTATATCCACTTAGCGATAGGAAAGTTTTTATATCCATATTGCCCTATCTTAAACATATTTTCTCCACCATATTGAATTTCTGATAAAACGCGAACAATCGCGAAATTCAGAAAAAACTGAAACAAGTATTCACTTAAATTCTTCTTACAAAAGAGTCAAAAACTTGTTTTTTTTACAATATCCTTGCAAACAGGACATTTCTAGGAATGATTGAACATGTTATATATACCGCTGGGCGCGCCTCAAAAAAACCTTTCATATGATGCCAATACTGTCTTTAGCTAAATACCAAAATTCTGCCAAAAACTATAAAAAGACCTTTTTTAAAAACGGTCCAGCTCGTGAGATCTCATTCCTTAGACCCGAAATATTTTGGGAATGATCATAAAACAAACCAAGGTTTATTTTGAGGGAGGCACTTTTTTTGCTTTTTTTCTGTCCATATGAGTCGGTCTAATGTATATTGAAACAAGTTAAGTGTTGTGCCAACCGAATTTGTTGCCAACCGAATTTTGGTAGTTACATGTACTATCGGATTATTCGGTTGAAGCTGCAGATAATTTTAGTTATACCAACTGTATTTTCGAATATAAAAATGCTGGCCCAACCGAATTTGTTTGGTATTCGGTAGATTCGACTGCACAATTTCAAATGTAATAAAACACAGTTTCCAATTATTTTTTAACTTTTTTATTAAAGCATTTAAGTTATTTCAAAAAATTCCATATTCTAAGGCCATATTCTAAAGCCTTTTTCTGTAGATAAACCTTCAAATTCAGAGATATTTTTCTATAAGAAATACGCAATATCCAAGAAATTTTTCATGAAATGAAATCCTAGCAATCGGAAGACTTTTTCCTAAAATAATCTCAAATTCTGAGGATAATCCATTAAGTACTCAACCTGGTTAAACGTTGTGCCAAAACATTTTTTGATCCAAAAAAAAAAAAAATAAAAAAAATAAATAAAATTAATATAAAAATAATTGATATTTTATTGGTGTTAATTTCTAAAATTAAAACAATAAGGAAAACCTAAATCCGTGGCCGCTGAATAAAAGAAACATATCTAATAATAATAAACTGAGTGTGATTAATCAAAAGAACGATGGTGGTAGCACACCATTGTGCGAAAGAAGATTAAGTCTCAATGGTTGGAACATGTATCTATCATTGTCTGCAAATACAGGAAACTTAAATGATCCTAATTACAACAAAAATTACCTATCAGCTAATCCAAGTAACATCAATACAGCTTGCCGCAATCTGCTTATAAATCTTAATACTGCGGAGTCCCCTGCTGCTACAAATAATATAAATACAGTCACTCTAGCGTCGGCTCGTTCTCCGAATGAAAATATGGCATCACCTGGAATTAAAAGTATTTTAACACCTTTACTCCCACATGACAATAGTGGAAGTTTGTCTTCAAACATACAACAACGTACGGTACAGACCGGAATGGATATGTACATTACCGTTCTTAAGAGGAGGCGGAGCCCCGGATCTTCCAAATCTGTACAACCTGCAAAACAGATACGAGAACAGGTAATAAGTAATGAAACAAGTAATCGTTTTGCGCTACTTGACTGTGAACCAGGTGCACCCGAAGCGACAGGTAAGTCGTTTAAACCACCACCTATTTATTTAAGAGAGAAATGCTCCGATGAGATAGTGAATGGATTAATTAAAGTTGTTGGCGATAAGTCTTTCCACGTTGTTCCAATCAGAAAAGGTAACATTTGTGAAACAAAGATTCACGTATATTGCGAGGACAACTACAGACAGTTGGTTAAGCATTTTGAAGACCGGAAGAAGAGCTTTTACACCTATCAATTGAAAAGCAGTAAAGGCCTGCAAGTTGTTATTAAGGGAGTGGACTCTGGTGTCAACCCCTCTGATGTCAAAAGTGCACTAGAAGGCGAAGGTTTTAAAATAAAATCTGTAGTTAATATTCGAAACAGAGAAAAACTACCCCAACCCCTGTTTCGTATTGAACTAGAACCCAACGATGTTAAATTGAAGAAGAGTGAAGTACACCCAATTTACAAACTGAAATATTTACTACATCGTAGAATTACAGTGGAGGAGCCCCATAAAAGAAAAGGCCCCATACAGTGTACTAACTGTCAAGAATTTGGCCATTCTAAAACGTATTGCCAGCATCCTGCAGTTTGCGTGATTTGTGGTGAGCTACACAGCTCAAAAGACTGTAACAAGTCTAAAGGCGACCCAAAATTGAAAAAATGTAGTAATTGTGGTGAAAATCACACGGCCAATTACCGAGGATGTCCTGCATACTCAATTGTTAAGCGCTCTATTTTCAGAAGGCAGTTATACAACAGAGAACCCCAAAACATTCAAGAGCAATTTAACTCGCAACCCCAATTGCCCAATCTAGACATTTTTAACCCGCAGCCCCAATTGCCGAACGCGCAGCATTTTACGAACCAAAATCAGACCTTTGCATCTATTGTAAAAGGTCATACATCATCTGTAAATTTTCAAGAAAATATAAGTGATGAATCTAATTCTAATATGAAAACAAATCAAAATAAATACCAAGGTCAAAAATCGGACTTTAGTGGACTTGAAGCAGCAATTGATGTGTTAGTACAAACGGTCTCAGATTTTACAAAATCTATGAACAATATGATACAGGAGATGATCAAGATGCAGTCTATGTTACTGCAGGCTTTACTGAGTAAACCAATACTCTGAAAATATGTTTTTGGAACGCTAACGGCATACGCCAACATAAAGAAGAACTCAGTTATTTTCTAAGAAGCAAACAGATTGACATAATGCTTGTTTCTGAGACCCACTTAACCCCTCGTAGTAATTTTTCAATTAATGAGTATACATTTTATGACACAAAAGATCCCAGAGGCAGGGCGTGTGGAGGCTCAGGTATCTTAATAAAAACTCGCTTGAAACATTATCTCATGTGTGATCTTTGTGAGGATTATCTTCAAGCCTCTTCAGTATTTATAGAAGAAACTAATATGAACCTAGTGATCTCTTCGGTTTATTTCCCCCCGAAATTTAAGATTTCTGAAAATCAATTTAAATCTTTTTTCGAATCATTAGGCTCACGTTTTCTAGCAGCTGGCGATTACAATGCCAAGCACACTTTCTGGGGGTCAAGGCTCTGTTCCCCGAGGGGCCGTGTATTGTTTGATACAATTAATAAAATGGGTTTGGATGTGATCTCCAGCGGCGAACCCACACATTGATTTTGGAGTAACTAAAAATATAGCAAGAAATTTGGTGCACTTAGAATCCTCATTGGAACTCTCTTCTGATCATACACCCACTATTGTTTCCCTTATAAACCCTCGAATTGTATCTCCAACCGGTGACTTAGCACTTACAGGCAAAGGAACAAATTGGCTAAAATATAAAAAATTTATCAGTACTCATTGCTCGGAAAATATATTGCTAAGAACAACAGAGGACATTGATCTCTCACTTAGGAATTTTGAATCCTATCTTAAACTTGCTGCACGACTTGCTACCAAACCCCCCCCCCCCCCCCCCCCCGACAATCCAGACAAAATCCAATTTTTTCAGTTGATATTGAGCGACTCTTAAATGAGAAAAGAAGAGCTCGTAGAGAGTGGCAGTTTCACAGATCTCCTGCACTTAAGGCTCGATTTAAAGAATGCTCAAACAAGTTACGCAAATTACTTGAATTACAAAGAAATAACTCACTGAATGATTTTTTGGAAAATCTGGAGGCTACGGCAAGAACGGACTATTCATTATGGCGTGCTACAAAGAATCTAAAAAGACCTGTTATATGTAAACCTCCAATGCGTAAATCTGACGGAAGTTGGGCTAGAAATGATACAGAGAAAGGCGAGTTGTTTGCAGAACATTTAAAATCTGTATTTATGCCAAACGATCCAAACACAATAGTCGAGTTACCACCAATTTTGCCACGGCACGTAGAGGTACCCATTCGCTTTGAGTTGCGAGAGGTCGAAAATGCTATCTCAGAATTAAACCCAAAAAAAGCTTTTGGTACCGATCAAATTAGTAATAAAATGATCTTGGAGTTACCCCAGATAGCTGTAAGAATAATACTTTTTATTTTTAATGCAATATTACGCCTTGAATATTATCCACCAGTATGGAAGGTCTCCCTCATTAAAATGATACCCAAGCCAGGAAAAGATCTCGCTAAAGTTGAATCTTATAGGCCTATAAGTCTTTTACCTAATTTATCAAAACTCTTCGAGAAACTATTGGCAAACAGAATAACGATAACTGTAACTCAACATAACCTAATTCCTGCTCATCAGTTCGGTTTTCGTAAAAAGCATGGCACCATTGAGCAAGTTCACAGACTTGTTAGTGAAATACGAAAGGCCTTTGAGGATAAGAATTACTGTTCTGCACTCTTTATTGACGTATCGCAAGCCTTTGATAAAGTTTGGCACGAAGGTTTGTTATTTAAAATTAAAAATATACTGCCACGTAACACACATAATATACTCGAAAGCTATATAAGCAATCGTAAATTTGTTGTCAAGGAAAGAGATTTCTTCAGCTCTCCTCAAGATATTCGGTCCGGTGTCCCTCAAGGTAGCATTTTAGGCCCACTATTATGGTTATGCATCCAAATCTGGGGCACTGCGTCTGCATCAAATGTTCAAAAAATTCAAAGGAAGCAGAACAATATTTTGCGAACCATTGTCTGCGCACCATGGTATATAAGAAATGCGAACATACACTCAGATTTGAATGTTCCCACCGTTAATGATGAAATCGCGAGATACACCTTAAACTACTTAAAGAGGCTGCAACTGCACCCAAATTCATTGGCTCGTAAACTGCTTGAGGATCAAGGACACCGACGCCTCCTAAGAAGGACCACCGCTGATTTGGCTCTATAGAATAAATGTATATTCTTTATAACAAACTGTTGGTTTTTAATTTCTATTTAAAAAATTAAAAATTAGTTTTTTCGACCTTTTTAAAAATTAAACTTCTAATTTATCGTTTTTAACTTTTTCTATACATTTACTTTGCATCAAATTAAAAAAATATTTAATGTTAAAAATTAAAATTTTGTCTGGCACTGGCTGGGCTTAATATTTTAACTTTAGTACATAAGATTTGATAAACTTATTGTTAGTTCACTGTTGTGAAGATTCAATAAATAAAATTATGGAAAAAAAAAAAAAAAATTCTGAGAACTTTTTTCTCTGAAAAACCCTTAAAATTCAGGGGAATTTTTCTTCAACAAACCTCCTCAGATTCTGAGGGTTTTTAGCAATAGAAAACGCCACAGACTGTGAGAAAAAACTTTGGATTATGTGGACTTTTTCCTTTAAAAATAACCGTACAAACAAGTACTCAGAAACCGAGGGTTTTCGAAAGGAAAGGTCCTCCGAAACGAAAGACTTTTCTAAAAGAGGAAGCTTTCACAAGCTTAGAATTCCTATTAAATAAAAAGTCCTTAAAATCTAAGGGATGTTCTATAGAAAAAGCCATTGCATTTTTAAGATTTCTTACAGAAAAAAATTCCTCAGAATTTGCTATACGAAAAAAATAATTATCTGTGGTTTTTTCTTTAGGAAGGAGTACTCAGAATCTAAAAGCTTTAGGGTATCGGGATCCTCCCCCTAGTCCATATCATCAAACGGCATGTAAAGAAACTCCATAGGAGTAAAAATTTTGTCCGATTTGCTCTATCTTGCTTATTTTTCGAGAGATGGGACATTTTATGAAATGCAATTTTTTTATTAAAAGTTTCGGAGGGTCCAAGACTCCACCAAGGCCCCTTTTTGGGTAGAGATAATCTTTTCACAGGAGTGTTATTAGTCAGGGGTAGTCGAAATTTTCAACCATTTTGTTCTACCTATCTTAGTTTTAAAAAATCGGGAGGGGAGGAAATGGTTCATTTTTAAAACTTTGGATACACTGGTGGCGCCATCTACCAGATAATAGCAAGAACATGAAAATATTATATTTTAACAACACATTTTGCAAAATTTAACAAATGGGTTCTTAAAAGTTACCCAATCAGAAAAATACAAACGGGAAAGCGGTGGCAAAGCACTTTAACAGGTAGTACAAGTAATGGAAAAAGTGCTTTCCCATTCCCAAAGTGATAACACCATTTGACAAAGGGACTGGCTGTTCAAAAAGCGCCAGAAAAGCACTGAAGGAACAAAATTTTTGAACGTTGGCAAAACGCTGGCAAAACCAATAAATAGGTGGTCTGCAAATATATTTGCCAAAATAAAATTTAAAAAAAGTTCATATGTATTTTTTTTGGTCCTGCCGTGATTTGAACCCAGGCCGTCAGATTGACAGACGCTCTACTCACTAAGCTAACGAGACATATAAACTTGGTGCCTAAACACATAAATGAGTGATAACAGCTGGACAACTACTGGCTGTGCTAAAATGCTAGCACTGGCAAACAGTTTTTTGGAACTAATATGCCAGTGTTGGGAGAGCAAAAAAAGTTGGTCTTAAAAGACCTTTCGCACAAACAAAAAAATTGATTTTATAAAACAAAAAAAAACTTTTAATTAAAAAAATCTAAAAAAAAAATGTTTATCTGCAACCGGATTTGAACTCAGAACCTCCTGACTACAAACCTTTTTTAACGAAGCGTCATCATTTTTAAAAAAATCATTGCTCTAGCAGTGAATTGCTTTTTATATAGCTGCAATTTTTTTACTAGGTAGCACTGCATAACCGCTGGTTGCAAACGTTGGCATAGCACTCTAAGCCCATTCTTTGCCAGCGGATTTTTTAAAATCCACCGAAATTTTTGTAAAACAAATACTGGCAAAACGCTTTTTGCAAACGCTGGCAAAGCGTACAAAATGAGTGTTCTCCCAGTCATTTATATTTAACACCGTGGTTACCCAGTGGTATGCCAGTGCTTGATTTTTTGTACCTTGGGCGATTTCTCACTGGGTAGTTATAAATAATTTTGAAAATTAACACTCAAAATTATTTAAGTACTGAGGATTTTTAGTATAGGGTTAAATGTTTAAATCAGTACTTCAACTAAAAATTTGTTAAAAATTAGTCAAATCGATTTGAAACCCGTTTGACAGATTTTTTCTGACGTGTTATTTTAAGTGTAAGCAGGTTCTTCGATGACCTGGACAGTCTGAAGGAGACTGAGGAAATTCCAATTGGCCTTATGGCTTCCGATTAAACTCCCCGTTCTGGCGGGCTCCCATTTAACCTAAACTTCTAATATGATTACTAGGGCAAGGAATTTCATGCAAATGCATGTTTCTTCTCGATAGTCCAAAGCTAATAAAAACTAAATATTTATCCGAATCATCAAATTCAAAACAAAATGGCATCGATTTGTTATTGCATATTTTGAAAAAATGCATGTTTTTGCATATTTTTACTTAAAATGCATATTTGCTGCCTTTTTAATGTATATTTTGTTCTTTTTAATGCATATTTTGTGTTTTTAATGCATATTGTGCAAATGTATAATTTTTAATAACATTTTTTTAATTGTAAAAAATTTATACGATACGATTCAATAAAAAATTAATTTTTTTTTCTTTATTATTAAAAGTCAACATTTTTTAAAACCTTATTTACATATGGAAAAACTTCGAATTCTGTGTCTATTTGCAAAATAAGTGTCTTACATATATTTTATGTTTTAAAGTGCTCTATTTTTGCAAATATAATCGTTTTAAGTTCATATTTTTTATGTTTTTAATGCATATTTGTCTAGCCGCATATTTTAGGCGCATACTTTCGATTTTTAAGTGCATGAAATTCCTTGCCCTAATGATTACATTGAAATTAAAGTTAAATTTATTTATCTGAATTAACAATCCTCAACTGTATAATTATAGCTGTATTTTGTCTCATGCCTATCAACGTTAAGTATTTAAAGCAAATCTACGTTAAACCGATAGTAGTATAAAAAATTTTTAAAAAGGTTATGTTTATAATTGTTTCGTCATAATCGAACGTACGCCAACAAAAGGTTTTAGGAAGTAACGCGAATAAGTTACGCTAGATGTGAAAATGTATAAACGTTGAGTTTTCAACGCTGATAATTATCCGTGTTGTAAATTAACGTGCATACGAAAAGTAATGTGTTAGTATTCGTCTGAAACACGTTTTTGTGCACTTCGAGTTTTTTTGTGAGTTAACGGATATAGTTAAGTCGAAAACACAGCTTATGTTGTGCGGTACAGAAAACTTTGAAAAAACTGCCAATAAAATTTGAAGTCACCATTTTTAAAAATCGTTCCATTGAAAAGTTTTTACACTCAGATAAAAAAG
Organism: Leucophora obtusa; assembly: GCA_949987735.1. NCBI lineage: Eukaryota > Metazoa > Arthropoda > Insecta > Diptera > Anthomyiidae > Leucophora > Leucophora obtusa. The sequence continues at coordinate 94,204,426 of OX465296.1, forward strand.
TTAGTAAAAAGATTTGTAAACAGTTTCCAATCGCATTTAACTATTTTTGTAATGATTTTTAGTACAATTTTTTTTAGTAATCATTTTTGCTATTCTCTTATTACAAATTACGGATTGTTATACAAATTCTCGCTGCTGATTTCAGCAAAACATTTTACTAATTTTTCAAAACCGAGTACTAAATTTAGCAGAAAAATATACTAATTAAAAAAAAAATTTTTTTTTCATTTTTTCCAATTCTTGTTTAGTGTAGATTTGTTACTATTGATATAATCTTAGATTGGAAATACCACTCAGAAAATTTTATTCTATCTCCAATGCATAAAAAGCTAATAACTGGAGAACCGTTTGCAATTTTGACTCCAAATTTCAAGTTCGATGAATTACCCAGCAAAATCTTTCATTACCAAATAAGTGGTTATATAATAGAAATTCATAGCTCCGCACAACTTATTTTTTGGCGTCTAAACTCATTATTTTTGTTTGGCGTGGTCGTTTTTATAAGTAGTCACGCTTACCCGCTCGCTTACGAAAAAATGAGAAATAAGTAGTTATGAGATTTTAAATAATTAGTGGTTACACACATGCTTACAAAAAGTTTAATTATAAATGGTTATCCGATTGCTTACTTGATTCTTAAAAATAAGGAGTTAAGCAAATACTATTAGCTTAAGAAAATACATTCAGAAAAATTTAAGTTTTTTCTAGTGTGTAATTTTAGGACTCGTAATAAAAATTTAAACATAAAACATATTTACATATGATAAATAAAAATGTATAAAATTTAACTGTGTAAAAAGTACTTATATAAAATATTACAATTAAGTCATTATTTTATATTTAGAAACAATGAATACAATAGGCCGTTATTAGGAAGTCATTATTTTATATTATAAAATAATGCAAAAGGTAATGATATATCATTTTTGGTAATGCAGATAGTTACAATGGAAAAAAACAATTTTTTTTTATTATTTTTTTTGTTTTTGGATTTTACAGTTTGTTTATTTTTTAGTACAATTTTTTGTTAATTTCAGCAGATGGATTTTAAATTACAGTTTACAACAATTTACTGAAATTTAGTAGCGACTACTAATTTCTTCTACTAATTTTGTTGTACTACATATCAGCAGACATGTGTTGCTAAAATTAGCGAAAAATGCCACTGGGCTCAAAACAGTTAAATTTCCCGTAATAACAGCAAAATTGTCAGTAGCCATTACAGACTTTTTTGGTTGAGTGTAAGAGAAGATCCTGCGAATATTTAAAGGTTGTTGAATAGTGTAGTTGTCGATGGCATTAATAATTATATGTCCACAAAAACTGACAGTGTTAGTTTCTAAAACATTTCGGTAAAGTGTTGTTTCGATCCCAGTGTAGAAGCGGTAATGACATATCATTATTTTTTGAACTACCAGTAATGACACCCACTTACCTTCTGCATTATTTTAAAACATATAATAATGAGTTACTGATAATGACTTATTTTTATAATTATTTCAAATAGAAAATAATTTTCTAAATTTTTTTTTTTTAATTTTTTGAAATCTACATATTTTTTGATTTTTTGTATGTTGGCGAGTAAGCTTACTTGTGTGCAGCAGGTCAATTATGTTTTTATCTATTAAATATTACATGTCGATATAGCTCAGATGGTAGAGCTATTGACTGGCAATCTGTAGACCCAGGTTCGATTCCCGCACCTGCAAATTTTATTAAAAAAAAACACAATAAAAAATATTTTTTTTTATATAATTTTTTTGAAAATCTATTTTTAACTCATTATTTTTGTCAGTACTGGTAACCACATAGGTAACGATATATTTTTTATTTTTGCGTATGCTGGTGTGTAACCATAACTCATTATTTTCCGCGACATCGCCGTATATAGGTAATAAGAAATGTAATAACAAAAGTAACTAGTTACCATTACCAAATATGTAGTTACATAACCACATATCTGGTAATGATTTTCTAAACTTGGATGTTTCTATAGAAATTGCTTTTGTTACAAAAACAGTTTATGTACATTGAAAGTTACCTTCACGTCACCCAAGTGTTTCATGAAATTAGGGACTTAACTTGTTTAGAGTTGCCGAAAAATAAATGTGGTAACTCTTGAAAAAATCTTTTTTTTTTCTTTTCTTTATTTAAAACTTAATATTCCAGTGTAGAAACGGTGATGACATATCATTATTTTTTGGACTACCAGTAATGACACCCATTTAACTTCTACTTTATTTACAAACATATAATAATGAGTTAATGATAATGATTATTTCAAAAAGAAAATAATTTTCTAGATTTTTTTGAAAATTTTTTTAAATCTATTTTTAGACTCAATATTTTTTAAACACTGGTAAGGATATATGTAACCACATGTTTCCGATTTTTTGTATGTTGGCCAGTAAGCTTACTTGTGTGCAGCAGTTCAATTATGTTTTTATATATTAAATATTACATGTCGATATAGCTCAGATGGTAGAGCTATTGACTGGAAATCTGTACACCCAGTTTCGATTCCCGCACCAGCAAATTTTATTAAAAAAAAAAAAATAAAAACTATTTTTTTCTATATTTATTTATTTTTTTGAAAATCAATTTCTAGACTCATTATTTTTGTCAGTACTGGTAAGCACATATGCAATTATATAATTTTTGATTTTTCGTATGCTGGTGTGTAACCATAACTCATTATTTTTCGCGACATCGCCATATAAAGGTAATAAGAAATGTAATAATAAAAGTAACTAGTTACCATTACCAAGTATGTAGTTACATAACCACATATCTGGTAATGATTTTCTACACTGGGATATAACAGCTTTAAATGTATATGGGCAAATCTACGGAACCGGGCGATTCCATGTAACTCGGGATTTAATAACAATATATAATATTTTTGATGGTATCAGCATTTTCGAGGCAACGAATTTAATCAGGCGGCCATCTTAAACTTTAATATTAGTACTGTTAATGTACTCTACTCAATTAAAAACCACCCTAATTTGCCCTAATTTTGCTTGTAACTTTCAAAAGTTTTTCAACTCATTTGGGTATAACTTTTTCAGCATAAGAGCAAATCGCCTGAAACCATTTGGTGGATAATAATTCTGATGTTAGAAAATCTTACACTTGTTAAAAAAAATAGGTGCCCTCAATTAGGAACAAATGGTAGTTCGTTAAAATCTGTAACCCTGTTTTTTGAATAAAGAGTAATTTCGGAGATTTTTAATTTTTGCGCTTTCAGCCTCAATATAATTGAAAATATTTTGATACTGATATATAACTGACAAATAAACAAAATAAATGAGGGCAAATTGATTAGTGTGCCTTCAGAAATAAAGAAGATATGACAGTAATAATCTCTTCATGGCTATGCGCGAAGAAAATAAAATTTTATATTTTTTGGAGGGCACATCCGCAGTTTGAGAAATAATTAGTTGCAGTCCTGCGTGATCGGTATGTATCAGTAATACTATTATTGTGTGCAAATGCTAAAAAGATCGTACTATTACTTTGGTATCCAGAGCCATTTTAGTTTCAATTTTGTAGCTTTTCATAGATTTTTGAAGCTAAAAGTGATGTAGAAACGAAACGGATAATCCAATCGTTTTAGCACTTACACATAACAATACCAATGGCGATATAAATCATATAAGCCAGAATTTAACCATTAAATCTTTTTTCTGTGGATGTGCCAGTCAATTAAAAGTTGAATTTTTAGAGTACTTATTTTGCAGCGAAAAGTGATGTAGAGCATAAAAAAAAATCCGATCTGTTTAGCACTTTCATATAATGATAGCTATGATAACATCTATCGTTCCAGATTGATTGGACTCCATACTTATTAAAACTGTGGAGGTGCCTTCAATTTGAATTTCACCCTTTAGCGATTTTTGGAGAAAGATATGCTGTAGAGAATACAAAGTTCATCCGATCCATATAGCACTTTAAGATAATAATAATAATGAAGATATGTACCATTCAAGACATATTCGATCACATAATTCTTTAAAGCGTGGATGTGCCATTTGATTTTGTTCTGCAATTTTGAGCGAAATTTATATGGGCACTAGGTACAAACATAGACCGATTTAAACCAAAATCAATAGGATTTGTTCTTGGGCCGATGTAGGTCGGTCTACCAAATTTCATCTAAATATCTTAATATTTGCAACCTGTAGCATGCGCACATAATTTCATTGAGATACAGATGGACGGACGGAAAAATTAAAACAACAACATTACTTGAAATGAATAATGCAAATATAGCGCGACTATGAGTTTTCGAATAAAATTACAGTGATAATTGCAAAATTTGTGTCATCTTTTTTCATTAACTCGAGGTAAAAGTGTGTGAAAACCACTCAAAAATATCCAAAAAGTTTTTTGTTAACTTTGGCGTCAATTTTCTCAAAAAGCAGATGTTGGAAAAATTTGGAAACCAAATTCGGACTCAGCACGGAAAGGTTACTTGAAAATATATGGTCACATGCCCGAAAAATCCAAAAAATTTTAAATGTTTATTAGCGAGAATTTGTGCGGTTTTTTGTTTATAACTTAGCACTCAAAAACATTTATTCACGCGCACAGATTACTTATTTTTAATGCATTTCAAATAAGCTAATCTAGAAAGAAAATGTGTGCCACTAATTTGAAATTTTTCATCTTTAAAATCTGAAATCGACCTGTTTCGTAGATTTTCCCATATGCAACTAGTCTCAAATAGGCTAACAAGCATATTAAATATAATATAATATAATAAATTAAAATGTAAACAAAAAATTTAGGTATTATTTAGTAACCTATTTCAGGTTGGTGTCACAAGGTCGTGAGGCATTAGACGTTGAAGTCTTCTGATATGGGTTTCATTGGTTGAGAGTACTCTAGTTTCTTGGTTTATGTGATTAAGCAATCGATTTTGATGATTCATTGCAAATTTTGTGATCACATTTGCAACGGTATCCACTCCCAGATCGCGGTGCAGATTGAATAACTTCTATTGTGGTGGGTTTTACGCATCCCCGAGTTGAATTCCGTAGGTCCAGATGGGTTTTATAACTTGGTTGTATACAAACAACATATTTGATATCGATAGTTTTGAATATCTACCAATAAGCCAATTGAGGTTTCTAGTTCGAATATCAATTTCATGCTTTTTTTTCTTAACGTGTTCATTCCACTTTAGCTTAGCATCAAGGGTCATTCCAAGATATTTAGCGTTATTTTCATAAGGAATTATACATCCGATTATTTTTATTGGGACGTGTGTTATTTTTTGTGCGTGAAATTAACGTGTACTGATTTATTATTAATTTCTTATTAATAATCTGGAAACCCTAAAAAATTTAGTTAATTTTCGTTAATTTTACCCTAAAATACGCAATAATAAGATCTCCAGTAATTAAGGACAAACTAGGACCGAAAATTAACAGTATTATGGAAAATATATGAAACTCTTGGAACGATAATTATCCCTGTGCTTGTTTAGTGTAATAGGGAATATACAATTATCAATACGATGCTCAATAAGTATTCGTAGTTTCCAGCATTCCGCATGATAATATATTAACAAATATGTTCGCATATTATCTGATTTTAACTCACCTTCAGTTAACTATGACTACTGCATTACTTTAAATATAACTATCCAAAATAACAACAATAACGAACTGCAAACTGTAGACTTCTTAAAAGGGTGCGTATTAGTTCTCTTAACAAAAAAATCATCTTACATCATGACCAAAGTGTAAACATAAATGCATTTCAAGCTTTTTTTTTTTTTAATACGTACATAAATACTTCTATAGTCACCCAAAATGATACTTTATAACAATGATGTGTGTCATTGAAATCCTTAAATTATTGCAATCGTCGTTTATTAATGTCAACAAAAAGAATCCAAAAGAACATAAACTTTATGATAAAAATGACCATACAAACTGGGAATAAAAAAAAAAACTACCAGCAATCTTTTATTATAAGAATACATATTTGTTACAGATCCAGATAAATGAATTATGTCGCATAACAAATCAGTATAAAACGCATTTCTGCAAAGAAAGGCCATAAAAGCAATGAATATTCCGTCTGATGCATTGAGTACTTGCCCATGTACACTTAGGTCTCTTTATATGCGGTTGTTTATGTACGGATTTGAAATTATGCATATTAATAACTACTATTTTTGTTGTTTTATTGCCATTTTTAGCATTTTTAAATGTTGGCATCACTCTTTTTTCGAAACGAAAAAGATTTTTGTTTTTTTAGCATTTCCGAGGGCCTAACAATTAAAAACAAGGGCTAGATTTTTAAAATTATTTTATTTTTCAATATAATCTCCTGAAACTTAAATACACTTAGTCCGACGTTTTTCTAGCAATTCTATCCCTTGATTAAAATAATTTTCCTGAAGCTCCTCAAAATAATCGTTTACAGCTGCCATTGCATCTTCATTCGAGGTAAAACGTTTGACAGCAAGGAATTTTTTTAGATTTGGGAACAGGTAGAAGTCAGAGGGAGCTAAATCAGAGAAATGAGAAATGGTGAGAAATTTTCATTCGAATGCGTTTTTGGTCAACTGTTAACAAATGCGGCACCCATCTTGCAGAAAGCTTTTTCATCTGTAATTCTAGATGCAAAATAAAATGTACTCGATCATTTGAGATTAGGGTTGCCACATGGCCTTGAATGGCCTTGATTGTCAAGTTAATTTAGGTCTTGTCAAGTGCCAAGGTCAAATTTATTTTGTCAAGTTAAATTGAATTTTTGTCGTATCAGTAGTTAAAAAAAAACATGTAAAATTACAAAACTGATGAAATTTGTTAGTGTTTTAATTTTTTTGAGTAGCATTTATTTCTAAACAATAAAAAAAGAAAGATAAACTCCTAAATTCATAAACTCTTTGTAAAATTATAGGAGGTTTATTGAACAAATTTTGTATATAACGTTTTGTAAACCTGCTATAACTTTAGAAAGCATTTATGAATTGAGGGTGAAGTCTGCAGGAAGTCGTTGAAATGTTCAAACTTTAGGCCAAAAAAAATATATAAATTTTTCATAATTCTCGCAACGCCATTTTTAAATGTTAGCATATTTTCTTTTCTGAAACGTAAAAAACCAAAACTTTTTTTTCATAAATTTATTAAATTGATAATATATTAGCAAAATAAAATGGCGCTTAAGTTATATCTTTGGTTTTGAGAGCGCGAGTAGAGATTTACGAAAGACGGTTTTCCTTAAAAATCGGTAAACAATAATTTTACTGGGACAATAAAAACCTTAACTGCTATTTTATTTTGATTATATGGGTGATATCAAAAAACGTGATAAAAACCGTGTAACCACCTAATTTCTAATGCATGGATTACATTTGAGTTACATATTTCGATATATATCAGCGCATTGTCACCTATTTTACAAAATTTATAACAATCTGACCAATTTTTGGTTAATACATAAAATTTGTGACCAATTTTATAGGCCAAATATAAACTCCGTAACAAGTAACTCATAAGGTTTTTTCACTTTAATAGCTTATATTTTAATAACCAATAAAGCTAAACACTAACTGTAAAATTTTTTATGAAGAGGAAAAGTGCCGTTTTTAATAAAAATTAATACATATTACAAACTTTTTCGTATATCTTAGCTATCACGACTTCAACTCTGTAACGATTTTTCGTCATAATTTTTGATAAAAATGCATATACCAGAATTTTGGAGTTATCTATTATTTATATTCCGAAAAGTATAATGTTATTTATACTCAAATGATCGTTGGACTCTAAGTAATCATCCAGTATAACAGACTTGAAGATTTTGTGCAGCATGTAACATTTTTGAGATGAAAAAGATGTCTTTAATAAGATTTGAAAAAATGTTGTAAACTCCGTTCATAATTTTTACACCAAACTATTTAACGAGCAAGAAAAACAATGTCATATTTGGATTCACCTTGTAGGCATCATGCGATATTGTTTCGGAAAAAAATTCTGACAAAGTGTTTCTGAAAGAAAATGAAAAAAGTAACCAAATGTAAACTCCGTAACTGTAAACTCCGCAACTGTAAACTCCGTAACCACAATTGTTTGCATCAGATTTCATTCAAATAAATGCAGATTAATGTTTAAAATATTTTAAAATAACCATAAACAGAGGTGATTCAACTAATATTTATGTGTCAAAAGACGATTCAACTAATAATTTTGCGTCAAATTAAAAAAAGTTAACAGTTTTTTACCCTAAGCTGCTGGAGCGAAAAACGATTGATTTTGCATTTCATTGGTTTTGAATCGATATTTCGAGTCATTACTGACATTAGTTTGACAAATTAAATTTGTTTCACACAATTTAAGAATATTTTGATCGCGAAATGTTATGTTTTTAATATATTATTTTGTAACTGCGCAAACGCTGTTTGGATTTTAAAAAATTTTATATTTTTGAAAAGCATTTAAAAGGACAAAAAATACAAAATTAAAAAAAAAAATTTATTTTCGCGGAATGAATTGTATTTTTATTCGCGAAACCGCCAATTTGATCAACACAAATTATATGTCATTGGAAAGCAAGTTGAAAACCCAAATACGAAAAACTAATAAATTGAAGAAAATTCGTACGCAATTTTTTTGTTATATCTTTTGCTTGCAGAAATGTAAACTCCGTTACAACAAAAAAAAATTAAAATTGTGCAAAAAAAGTTATTGCGACAACTTTTAGAAGAGATTTTTTGCAATTAGGTTTATAATGACTAAACTTACTGATTCCATTAAGAAAAAACCGAAATATTAACACTTTTTGCTTCTCACAAATTTGGCCCAAAAATTTATCACATTTTTTGATTTAACCCATATGTATATCATCCATTTTATAAATTTATAAAAAAAATGTTTTGGTTTTATACGTTTCAGAAAAAAAAATATGTTAAAATTTCAAATTGACGATTCGAAAACTATGGAAAGTTTATATATTTTTTGGCCTAAAGTTGGAAAATGTCAACGACTTCTTGCAGACTTCATCTTTTTCTTATTATTATACAGGAATAATTGCTACAAACGAAAAAATAAAACACTAATCAATTCCGTCAATTTATGTCCAAACTTCAATGGCTAGTACCACTATCGAGTTTGTCCCCGAAAATTCCAAAAAAAACCGAACTTTTTTTTATGAATCTTAATAAAATGGCGAGTGTATTCAAAAATTATAATATTTTATATTAAGAATCACCCTACTGAACACTAGACCGTACCTCAAAAACACATTTCGCCGTACACCCTCCAATATGAAGTATTTTTGCAAGGCGATTTCAAAAAATATTTTTTTTTTTTTTGCCGAACGTAGAGGTCGCCTTTTTCAATTTTTCGTTATAGCTTCGGCATTTAAAATCGGATTTTAAAGTGTCAAATATCGATTTTTTTGCCTCGAGGAGACCAGTGTTTTGCTATAAAGGAAAAGTCCAATGAAAAAAAATTTAAAAAGGCGACATCTACATTCGGCAACCAATATATAAAAAAAATTCTACTGGGTTTATCGAAAAACTTCATTAGCAAAAGTTTAATAAGTTTTTGCGAGCTTTAATTTTCTGACATTAGGGTGGTAGCAACTGAGATCTGGTGGCTAACTACTAGAACGGGATACTTGAGGTCAATGGCCCTCGAGAGAAAAACACCGGTCTCCTCGAGAGAAAAACATCAATGTATCATACTTTAAGATCCGAAAAACCAAAGATATAACGAAAAATGTAAAATGGCGACCCCTACGTTCGGCAAAAAGATAAAAAAAATTTTTTTTGAAACCTCGTTGCAAAAATACTTCATATTGGAGGGTGTACGGCGAACTTTTTTTTTTGCCTGTAAGGTGGTACGCTCTACTGCACACATATGCACATTAAATTTAATTTTTTATTGTCAAGTTATTTTTTTTAAATCAAGTTATTTTTTGCGAAGTGTCAAGTTATTAGACTTTTGCGATGTGGCAACCCTATTTGAGATGCATATGCATTCCCTATTTCATGCACTTTCACTCGTCGATCGTCATGGACTTTAGCTATGATTTCTGGCGTTGTTGCATTTTTTGGACGTCCACTTCGTGGTTCATCTTCAATGCTTGTGCGCCCGCGTTTAAATTCAGCAACCCAATTTTTTACTGTTGCATATCGTCATATGAAATCAAAAAAGCCGTAAGTTACAAAAAATTCAAAATCGACTTTTTGATTGATTATGATGCACCGCATCAAAATACACATTCCTGCAAAAGTTTACTCTCCTATGGCTAAAACCGACGCTTTTGTTACCAAATTCGAAAAGCCTTAAGTACAAGCGCAAAAAATGCGTAAACCAAAAAGATTACTTACGCCTTTCGAAAAATAAAAATAAACAACAAACAGTTTTTCTCAGACCTGGGGGTAATTATAACATTTTATAATTAATTACACATGCAAAAGAACAATTAAAATTACATGTAATTGAAAAACTGTCAATTACAGTTACATTTTATTGGGAAAAGAAATAATCAGGCATGTCACAGGTTTTTTTTCCGAACTGGTTTGATTTTACAATTTCACTTCCGCAAACTTTTTCCTAAAATGCTCCGAAACAATTTTTTTCCTTCATAATTTGCAGTTAATGCTGCAAAGAAAACGTTTTGAAAACTATTGACTATGCTACAGGCTTTATAATCGCACTTAAAACGTTAAAAGCTTCTCCAGAAAACGTAAAACAAAAAAAGTCGTTTTCATTCCACTTTCAAAACCAAAGTGGAATTGATATTTAGATCAGCTTTAACTCAGAAAAACTTTTCAATAGTGCTCCGCATGTATTCACTAAAGTGTCTTTAACTAATTCACTTGTCTTAAAAATTCAAAAAATTTATTCCGATCTGCGGTTATAATTTCCTAACCCCAAATGGAAACATTTATCGAAAATAAGCAATTGAAACACAAAATTACCACAACAAAGTTCTTTTTAACATTTTAAAATTTACGAAAACAAAAAAAAACCTGAAGAAGCAAAAGTAAAACACTACGAAATTGTACTATTAAATCATATAAACTTCATACGAAATGTGTGTAAAAACTTTAAATATGCCCAGTAATGAATTTAATTTTCAGTGAAATTATTAAAAAGAGCATTCTTAACTTATAATTAGTTAAGTTTACCTATTATATTGGGTCTAAATATGAAGAATGCCATTTATTCCTGGAGAAGCAATTTACGTTTTTAATTTCACTTTCACACAAAATTTAAGTCTGTGACATGACTGAATGACAAAGAGCGCGAGTTAGAGATCAATCCAACATAACATGTTCCTTTTATGCTTGGCCACGCCTATCCCGCCTATCTCAGCTAATTTTATTTTTTTTTTTGCAAAATTTTAACAAAAAACATTTTCTAATTCTAAATGTGATTAAAATCACTTACAAGTAATTTGTGATTAAAAATTTTGAATTACAAGTAAATGTAACAGAGTCTTTATTTTAAATTTCAACTACATTTGTTTGTAATTGAAAATTTTCAGTTACAAATTACAAGTAATTGTAATTGAAAACCCCTAGGTCTGATTTTTATTTTGTTGGATAGAGAAACTAATTTAATTCTGTTAACGAAGAAAATAAGAAAACATTTCCTAAAAATTACCAAAACTATTTTTTTAATTTGACTTACGGCCTCTTCGGTTTCAGAAAAAGTAATCCTCAAAGGCGTAAGTTTCGTAGCTCTGTAAATAATACAAAATTTGGAAATTTTGCTTCAAATTCTAATTTAATAACAAAAAATTAGCTTAACCTGAAAAAATTTGGTTTATTTTTTATTTTACGAAGTTTTTTGCTTCTCCTGTAAAATTTTTTAAGCCCTAGTTTATGTGTTACGAAAATCGTCTAAACGAAAGCAAAATAACGAAAATTTGTTTTTGTTTCCCGTGTATTTTTAACGAAAGTAGTTGTCAATTTCTTTCGTTTAGACCATTTTCGTAATACATAAACAGGCCCTAAATGTAACTTACGGCTTTTTTGATTTCATATGACAATATGAAGGAGCACTTTCACCTAATACATTCACCATATCATAATGAATTTCTTGCCCTGATTAGTGCTGGTAAATTCGGTTACTTTTCAATACTCGATATTTTTGATTTGGATACTCGATACTAACTCGATACTCGATACTTTTAACGGGTTTTAAACTTGAATTTTTTTTAAATTTTTTAGTAAAATTCTTTGAAAATGTTTACGTCAATTCAATATTTAAATTTATAAACATATTTTTTAAACTTTTTCACCAACTATTTATTGCGTTTTTCATAGTTTTTTAACATATACTTTTAAATATTTGACTTCTGATTTTTTTCTTTTAGCAGTGTTGTAGTTTTGTGATAAATATTTTACCGGAGTCACATTTTTGTGGTAAATATTTTAGCGGAGTCACATTTTTATATATTTTGTCTGTCCAAAATGCAACTCTGAAAATATCGAGTAGCAGTTTTGAGTATCGAGTACCCAAAAAAAAAGAAGAAAAATACTCGATACTCGATACCCACTACTCATATTTTTACCAGCACTAGTCCAGATAAACCTTACTTATGTAAATATTTAATCACACCACGAAATTCAAATTTTTCCATTACAAATCACTGAAGCGCCCTTTTTGAACACCTGTTACTATACGAATGAGTTGACAGATCGAAATGAAATTTAGCATGTGTTCATATGACGGATGGAAGTTTGCATTATACAAAGTTTTTTGCTGTTTATACCGACATCTCTATGTCGTACTGCCCTCGTATGTGCAACGAGTGTCTACATCAATAACAAAAACATTTAGAAAATTGGGATTCCCCATTCCAGATTTTATGAAGAGATGAACAAATAAAATGAATGCAAGTAATTCGGTTATTCAACTTGGGTGTCATCTAGGGTATTCAGTCGGCTAACCGTTACTGGTTTAATCGATGAATTTCTTCCAAATACTTCTTCGAGTAATTTCAAATGTCCAATTTAGGGTAATCGAGTAACTCGAGAAAATCTAAAAATTTTTTTAGTTTATACAATGGCCTCTTATACCAAAAATTAATGGTTAGTTTGCAAATAAAAAATTTTCCATAAACGAAAAATTTTACATCATTAACATTTGTTTGCAGAATGTTAATCCCTGAGTAAATTTCTTAATACATTTTCTGCGGCACAAATTCTTTTTTCCCAATCCGCCATTATTTTGAAATTTATTAATTGCGATATTCATAATCCAAGAAATATAATACCCATATCTTAAACCAAAGTTTGATGGTTAGGTCGCAGAAAAAGAAGGAAAAAAGAAAAAAATTTGCAACAAGGAAAATTTGTGCATCAATATATTCGCTTGCGGAATGTCAATCGCTGATTAGCTCGTTTAAGTAATTTTCTGAACCATAAAGCCCTTTTTCGCATTCCGCTTTTTGCATTAATATAATTGTTTACAGAATGTAAATCGCTGATTAATTTTGGTTTCACGTTCCGCTATTATTTTGTAATTTTTTAGTGTGATTTTTTTTAATTTATAATCAGATTTCATAAAATAAAGTTTGGTGGCTAGTTGCAAAAAAAAAATCGCGAAAAATAAAATTTGTGAAAAGGAAAATTTTTGCATCAATATATTTGTTAGCAGAATGTAAATCGCTGATTAAGTTTTTTAAATCAATTTTTGCACCATTTTTGCCTTTTTCGCTTTCCTCGATTTTTCTTGCAATTTTTTAAGTGTTGTTTTTTTAAATTCGTAATCAATGGACTATAATACCAATTTTTACACCAAAGTTTGGTTCTTAGTTTGCAAAAAAAAAATTCCTGAAAAAAATTTTACAGAAAGGAACATATTTTCACAATTATTTTCGTTTGCGGAATGCTAATCACTGATTGAGTTTTTTAATTATTTTTTCTATTTTGGAATTTTTTAAGTCAGAGGTTTTATTTAAAAAGAAATTGAGCAAAAAAAATTGATTTTTAAAATTGTAAAATTGCAAAATTTCAATTTATTTTATTTTTTTAATATTTTTTTTAATACGACTAAATATCCTCTTTAAAACGAGCTAAAAATAATTTTAGTAGCTAATATAGTTTTCGAGATATTTAAAAAATTACCTCGTAACAAAGCAAAAAATTAGAAAAATTGTGACATTTTTTTAAATTTTAAATATTGCATAGCTGTCCAAAAAAATTTTGTAATTTTTTCTTTTGGCAAAACTTCGTTATATGATGAAAGAAAAGTTCTGACCAAAATTCATCCAAATCGAAAGGGGTCGATTCCAACCATTGCACTGTGGGCCAGGATCGCCGTTTTTTAGCCAAAATTACAATTCAGGTAAAGGGAAAATATGTTTATATGTGACGCGCAAAATAGAAAGGGACCTAAGGATAGAAAGGGACCTAAGGTCAGGAGAGCATGGGATCGGTCTCATTCGATGCTCAGATGTTGTCGACAAAAAAAAAAATTGATTTTTTACCTTTAGGTCCCTTTCTCTATGCGCTGTCACATATATTCAAATTCTAGGATTGTTGAATATTTTGTGATTGAAATATTGTATCATTGTGGTTACTCGTTGTTAGTTGGCGAGAGTCCAAAGTCAAAGTTTTTTTTTAATTTTGTGACATTTTTTTATTTTCTAATAATACAATAAAAAAATCATAAATAATCAATAATTTGTTCCAAAAACAATCTCTAATTATAAAACTGAAACTAGTTCTCAAAACACAAAAAGAAACCTGTTAAGTATTTACGAAAAAAGTAAAAAAATTAGTAATTTTACCTCAAAAATGTGGGTTTTTTGAAAATCCTAAATTTTCAACAAAAAAAAGCTCCAAAATGTTCCAAGAGACATTTGAAAAACTTGAATGCCAATGTGTTCCATAAGATGTCTTCTACCTAGGTTTTTGCGACCATTTGCGACCGTTCATAAACTTTCGAGATTTTGCCCTTTAACTGAAAAATTACCTTCAGATCTCGCTGATTTCCAGCATTCCAGAGTTTTAGTAAAAAGTAAAAAATAGCACTAAAAATTACCTTAAATGAAGGTTCTGGTTTTCTCACACAGACTAGCCCCCTAAAGTCCAGATTTGTGGGACATTTGAGTGCCAATTCAGAATATGTACAAAATTAACTCTTAACACATTTTAAGTTTTGACTTATTTCTGGCATTGAAGTTAAATTTTCAACTTTGATGTCTTCAAAGACTTAAAGTAGAATTTTATGACAAATATTTTTGCGGAACATTTTAACCCTCTAACTCTTCAAGTTATGGGTCTTTTTCGACACTTTTCAAAAAGTGCCAAAAGAGGCCCTTTAATTGCAGAGTTAGAGGGTTAAAATGTTCCACAAAAATGTCCCTCGTAGTGTTTTACATAAGTTCGCTGAACATATCCTATACCTAAAATGGAAGATTCACATTGTTTCCTATGCCGATTCACAATAAACATTTTCTAAAGAGAGAAAATTTTAACCCCCCAAAAACAAAGGGCCAGACGAAAACTATTCAAACGCCGATACACTTATATTTTTCCTTGGTCCCTCTGCAAGAATTAGTTGTCATCAGAACCTTTTGTTTTTTTGTACAGTGTAATTTATTTTCCAATACATAACAATTTTAAATTTATGGCCGCCATATTGGATCCGTCATGTTGAATTTTTATAATTTGATTTCAGATTCGTAATCTGCTACCAAAAAACTCCCCCTGGTGGAAATTTGAAGTAAATAAGGCGACATAAGAAATTTATTGAAAAAAATATTTGTCGCCATATTGGATCCGGCATTTTGAATTTCAAATTTTAATTTCAGATTTTTAATCAGCGGATACTAGACCTATATAATTGATTATTTTAAGTCCAATATAATAAAAACTAAAAATTAATGGCCGCCATCTTGGATCCGCCATTTTTAATTTTATATTTTTTATTTCCGATTCGTGATCAGCAACAACCAAACCCCCTTAGTCTCATATACTCAATATTCTAGTTTTGGCCAAAATTCGATGATGCTGGCCAACAGTTCATTGGTCGATTTGAGATGGAATGACCCATATACATTTTTAAAATTTATTTAATGTTTTATACATAAGCATAACTTTTTAAAGATACACCGGACCGCCATTTTCATATCTCAGCTCCAAAATATTTCGTAAACTTATTACAAATGCGTGTGAAAATATTTGTGCGAAATTTCAGTTCGCTTGGTGGAACGATGTGGAATTGCTTGTCTGGTACCGGAAAAAATTAATAATTTTATTTATAATAAACTTCGGTACCGGACTCGTGTTTCCAAATAGTATATCCAAAATGAGTCCATATTTGGTGCAGTTATTATATATGCAGTTAGATTTATTCGCCCCAAATTTCAGTTCATTTGGTTCTACGATGAGGAATTCTGGGTCCGGTATAGGTGTTGGACTATAATATATATATAACACTGCCCAGCAAAAACAGAGATGCCGAAGCAGTAGAAAAAGCATTACAATTTGTGATCTAGATGTACTTCTTTTTTAACATAAACACTAATGATTTTAACATTCAGTTGTCATAGGAGAGCAGTACTCCCACTTCAACATATTTTCAGTACTTTTTGAACGAGTGCAAAGGTAGCGCTTTTTCACCAATTAAAATAAAAAAAAAAATTCTTTACAAAAAAAACTTATATTTTTTTAATTTTACAAAAGTTTTTTTATTGCCACCACCGGGCATCGAACTTGCGCTATTCTTTGATATGAAAGTTGACTGGCATAAAAACACCACTTTGTTAATGCGAGATATTGTTCCTTATTCTCTTCAATAAAAATACTTATTAAACAAGTGTAAAAGGTGCAATTCAATATTAGTTTCAGTACTATTTTTACAGGTACATAAAAATCGATTTCTCCCCATTTTTCTATATACATATACATACATATTTTCCAAAATTTAAAAATTAAAAAAATATTGAATTTTAACAAATTAATTGTAAATATTAATAAAAAAATTAATAGAATAAAAAAAAATTAAAAAAAAAAATAAAAAAATATTGGTCCCACCGGGAATCGAACCCGGGACCCTCTGTTTGGAAATGCCATTTGATACCAAAATCACTTTTTACGATCACTTTTAGAGCAATTACTCTTTAGAAGCAATACTTAAGTAATTTTTTTGATGTGGTTCAGAAGTAATTATAAAAAAGCAATGAAGTTGTTCAGAATAACTTCTAAAAAAGCAGTAAAAGTACACCTACGGATACTTGTGAATCATTGAAAGAAGTAGTTTGTAAAGCACTACTTGCAATTTTTTTTGCTGGGTGCATGACACTCACAAAATTAATGGAGATTTGACCATCAGTTCTATATATTTCGGACATGCTGATTACAATGGCGTACTTTATTTTTCGATCAATGGTACAGATTTTTCGCTAAATGGCTTTAAAGTTTGGCGGTTGTCCATTCAGTTTTTTAAATAAAAAATTTTTCAAATTCAATTAATATGAAGTTTTTGTGTTAAAATGTTAGCACAGGACCTGTGGCCATATTTACGATATCAATGTGATGTGCTAATCTTGATATTTAAACCACTACTAAGCGTTTTATGTAGTTTTTTATGGTTGTTTGCTATTTCAGCGACTTTAGTCGCCGAATGTACAATCGACCTCAATAAATGTAATGCCTTAGTAAACAAGCAATTAAAAGGAAAATATTTCAATAAAAGAATGTATTCATCTATAGCGGGCTCTACGTTAAAATCGCGACTTTTCAAAAATTTTATATGGCAGCATAGCTTTCCAAGATGTCCCCAAAGTCCAACTTTTAATATAATATAGGGTCACCTCTAAAAACTGCTGTTGCAAGATTTCAAGCAAAAAAGTTTCCATTTGCAAAATTTATGGCAATAAATACATTTTTTTACCAAGTTTAGTATCGTACTAAAGACATTTTAGGATACTAAAGTGTTTTAGTACGATACTAACCTTAGTACAAAATGTATTTATTGCCATAACTTTTGCAAATGGAAACTTTTTTTGCTTGAAATTTTGCAACAACAGTTTTAAGAGGTAACCCCATATTATACTAAAAGTTGGAGTTTGGTGACATCTTGGAAAGCTATGCTGCCATACAAATTTTTTGAAAAATCGTGATTTTAACGTATAAGCCCCTATAGATGAATACATTTTTTTGTTGAAATATTTTGCTTGTAATTGCTTCTTTATTAAGCCGTATTAAGGTCGATTTTGCTTTCAGCGTAAAAATCCAAATAAAATGCGAACAGTGGTTTTAATATCAAGTTTTATGCATCAAATTTTAAGCCTAAATATGAATACAGGTCCTGTGCCTATATTTCAACACAAAAAACTTATTTTGATTGCATTTCAAAATTTTTGTATATAAAAAACTAAATGGAAAACCGCCAAACTTTAAAGACATTTAGCGAAAAATCTGTACCATTGATCGAAAAATAAAAAACGCCATTGCACTGTGGGCCAGCATCATCGAATTTTGGCCAAAACTAGAATATGGAGTACCTATATAAGACTAAAAGATATCTCAAAGGGGGGTTTGGTTGTTGCTGATCACGAATCTGAAATAAAAAATATAAAATTCAAAATTTCGCATCCAAGAGGACGGCCATTAATTTTTAGTATTTATTATATTGGACTTAAAATAATCAATTATATAGGTCTAAAAAAAGACCCATAACTTGAAGAGTTAGCGGGTTAAAATGTTCCGCAAAAATATTTGTCATAAAATTCTACTATAAGTCTCTGAAGACTTCAAAGTTGAAAATTTCACTTCAATGCCAGAAATAAGTCAAAACTTAAAATGTGTTTAAGGGTTAATTTGGTACTTATTTAAAATTGGCACTCAAATGTCCCACAAACCTGGACTTTAGGGGGCTAGTCTGTGTGAGAAAACCAGAACCATTTAAGGTAATTTTTAGTGCTATTTTTTACTTTTTACTAAAACTCTGGAATGCTGGAAATCAGCGAGATCTGAAGGTACTTTTTCAGTTAAAGGGCAAAATCTCGAAAGTTTATGAACGGTCGCAAATGGTCGCAAAAACCTAGGTAGAAGACATCTTGTGGAACATATTGGCATTCAAGTTTTTCAAATATCTCTTGGAACATTTTGGAGCTTTTTCTTTAAAGTTTAGGATTTTCAAAAAAACCCACATTTTTCAGGTAAAATTAATAATTTTGTTACTTTTTTCGTAAATACTTTCAGTTTTATAATTTGAAATTGTTTTTGGAACAAATTATTGTTTATTTATGATTTTTTTTATTATAGCATTAGAAAATAAAAAATATCACAAAATTAAAAAACTTTGACTTTTGACTCTCGCCAACTAACAACGAGTAACCATAATGATACAATATTTCCCTCACAAAATATTCAATAATCCTAGATTTTGAATATATAAACATATTTTCCCTTTACTTGAATCGTACTTTTGGCAAAAAAACGGCGATCCACAGTGCATTGTCATCAGCATGTCCGAAATATATAGACTTGATGGTCAGAGCTCTATTAATTTTTAAAAGTCAAGATTTTGTCATGCAGCGTAATTAACTTTACATTTGTTTTAAAAATATTTAATCCTTAGTGGCCTGGGGTCAGAAAATACCCATGAGACTTAAATTTAATTATGACTACGAGATTGTAAAGCTATTAAATTGATAAAAAAAATCTCAACTGGATAAAAATAATTATTTTATGTAACATGATCCATATGGGGTTAATTTTTATACTTTTGGCAAAAAAACGATCCACTAGGAAATTTACAGAATAACACGTTTCATAATTTTCGGAAAAATATCACTTCAAATGAATACAAAAAAAAAAAATTTCAATTTATTAAAAATTATTATTTTGTGTAACTTATGGTTAATTTTATCACTTTTAACAAAATAAGACCCACTAGGAAATTTACACAATAACATTTATCGGATTTTTATTAAATTGGGATATGCCACAGAGGTAGGGTTCCCAGATGGCATGGTTTGTCCAGTTATTTTGGGTCTTGTCCAGTTACCAGTTGTCCAATTTGTCCAGTTAAAAAAGAATTTCTTTTATTTTGAAAAATAATTATTTTTATAATTTTATTTTTTTAGTAATTAAATTAATATTCAGCAGTATTAGCCCTAGAAAGTGATTCCTGCACTATTATAGAAATGCACAGTATAATGAGTAATGTTTTGAATTGCCTTAAAAATCGGTTAAAATATGAGTTTTATAGAAGCAATGTTGCAACTTTTTAAAAACGGAATTCCTGTCACGAAACAAAAACTACCCAGCAAAAAAAATGCAAATAGTGCTTTACAAACTACTTCTTTTAATGCTTCACAAGTATCCGTTAGTGTATTTTTACTTCTTTTTTAGAAGTTATTCTGAACAACTTCAAAAAATCACTTCTTTCATTGCTTCCGAAGTATCCGTTATTACATTTTTACAGCTTTTTTAGAATTACTTCTGAACCACATCCAAAAAATCACTTAAGTATTGCTTCTAAAGAGTAATTGCTCTAAAAGTGATCGTAAAAAGAGATTTTGGTATCATTTGGCATTTTCAAACAGAGGGTCCCGGGTTCGATTCCCGGCGCGAACAATATTTTTTATTTTTTTTAAATTTTGTTTTAAGTTTTTTTTATTCTTTTAATTTTTTTTAATATTTATAATTAATTTGTTTAAATTCAATATTTTTAAAATTTTTAAAAATATGTATATATAAAAAAATGGTGAGAAATTGATTTTTATATACCTGTAAAAATAGTACTGAAACCAATATTGAATTGGAGTGCACCTTTTACACTTGTTTAATAAGTACTTTTATTGAAGAGCATAAGGAACAATATCTCGCATTAACAAAGTGGTGTTTTTATGCCAGTCAACTTTCATATCAAAGAATAGCTCAGCGGTAGAGCTCAGCGACTAGCAATCGTGAGGTCGCAAGTTCGATACCCGGTGGCGGGAATAAAAAAAGCTTTTGTAAAATAAAAGAAATATAATTTATTTTTGTGAAGAATTTTTTTTTTAACTTTTAATTCGAAAAGTACTGAAAAAATTTTAAATTCGGATTACTCCTCTCCTATGACAACTCAATGTTAAAATCATTAGTGTTTATGTTAAAAAAGAAGTACATCTAGATCATCAATTGTAGTGCTTTTTCTACTGCTTCGGCATCTCTTTTTTCGCTGGGTAGTTATCAAAAACTTTCAAATTAAAAACAAATCTGTTTTTAAGAAATGCTGTTACTTACTTGGAGCAACGATACGATTTCGGAGACGAATCACTTTACAACAAAATTTGTGTTTTAAATTTAAAACAATCTGTTTTATCGTGGGATAACTTATCAGAGCTTCCAAAAGTTTTAGAAATGTCAGATTTAATTGAAAACGACATGTTGTGCACTGACTTCTGCTGCCTGTGAGAAACCTTTGTTAATTTGCCGAAAGATATTCCAACTGATAAGATATGGTCCTTTTTTTTAAATGTGATAAAAGTAACGTACAAAATCTATATAAATTGATCTCGTTTGTTTTTTCCATACCAATTAGCAATGCTTTTTGTGAAAGAACTTTTAGTATTTTAAATAATTTCTACTCACAAGAGATTATTTAAAATACTAATAGAATTTCCTTCGACCTAATAAAGCCTGAAATTTTAGTGAGAAAAAATTTTGAAGACCGTTGCAAAAATTTTCATACATTTTTGCTTACAACTAAAGCAAAATAGTAAATTCTGTAAATAAAAATGCAAAATATATGTGGCAAAAAAAGTAGAAAGACAGGTACAGCAAACGACGCCATATTTCTTGCCGCTCTTTTGGCATTTCTCTTCATTAAGGTTTGCCATTTCATGATGGAAAGATATACGAACCAACAACGAGTCGAAATTATTAAAATTTACTACCGACATTCGGAGTCAGTGGCCTCAACGGTAAGAGCGCTACGTCCAATTTATGGTCGTCATAATGAATGGCTTCGTCAATAAACAAAATATGCGTTATTGGTCAGACAGCAATCCACACGTACTCCATGAGTCATCATTGCATCCCGAAAAAATTACGGTTTGGTGCGGTTTATGGGCCGGCGGCGTCATTAGGACGTACTACTTCCGTGATGATCAAGACCGGCATGTTACTGTGAATGGTAATCGCTACCGTTCAATGATAACCGAATATTTTTGGCCCCAATTGGATGATATGGATTTGGAGGACATGTGATTCCAACAGGACGGCGCCACAAGCCACACAGCGTATGTCACAATCAATTTATTGCAAACCAAGTTTGGAGAACGTGTTTTTTTTTTTTTTTTTTTTTTTTTTTTTATTATTGATAATTCTTTATTCATAAAAATAAGTATTACAAATATAGAGTGCCTCAGCGTCACTTGGACATTATTGAGGCGAGTTGGCAAAAATCTTACAGACTTAACGAAGTATAAAATTTAATTTAAAAATAAAACAGGATTAAAAAAAAAAAAAAAAAAAGATATAAAAAAAATGAGATTAGCATTTCATTATTTTCACAATAGAAGCATTTCTAAGTTATTTATCAAATATGCTTTAATATTCTTTTTAAAAATGGAAATTCTTTCAATATTTTTTAGATTTTGTGGAAGATTATTATATTCCCAATTACCCATGTGCTCTACTTTCTGTTTAGTTGTTTCTAATCGACATCTTGAAGTTCTTAAATTCATATTATTCCTTCTATTAAATACAGTTTGATTCCTTGAAAAATAAATAGTATGGTGACCAATATTGTTTAAGGATTTGAAAACATAAAGCAAAAGTTGCATTTTATATAATCCATGAATAGGAAGAACTGTTATAGATACATCTTTATATAGAGACAATGTTGAGAAGTTAAGTGGAAGATTATAAACAGTTTTTAACGCCTTGTTTTGAGATCTCTGCAACGATTTTAACGCAGTACTCTTCTTGCACCCATAAACAATAGGCAGATAATTTAACTGACTATGTATCAGCGATTGGTAAATAATTAGTTTAGTTTTTGTATTAAATTTATTTTTAAACTTGTAAAGTAAACCATTAGCAGATAAAATTTAGACTTCAAATGTAGTATATGGGCATTTCCACCGAAAGGTCCACCGAGATTAAAATATTAAAAGTTCTTGAAAACACTTTGTTTTATCATATTTTCATAGGGAAACAATCAAATTTAAATAACGGAAAAATATTTCGCATTTATTCATAACTCATTTCGAGGTATTCGAATGCAAAGTCGCACAAGCGCATCTTTTCCTATTTGGATATTTCTATTGCACATTTTGTTTTGATAAAAGTTTTTAAACAGAGACGTTACGCATTGACTTTTGCCTTCTAAAATATTTCTAAAGGTACAAAGAGTCATAAAAGAATGCATAAGAAACAATGCGATTGAAAATAACTGTAAGTTTTTGATTTGCATTGTCGCATATTTCGATGTCCCGTGCGACATTGAAAAACAACATTTGTTATCAGTGCGTCGAAAGTACACGCAGAAACCTCATCAAATATTGATTACAAACAGAGATTTTTTATACAATTAAAATAAAAAAAACCTACCTTAAAAATAAGAAGAATTGTGATCTTGGTACTTATACACAGTTGGTCACGTGCGACATCGTAAGTGTGAAATTTAAAAATTTTAAATTTTTTTTCTTATGTATATGATTTATTAATGTAAATACATACTTTAAAATTTTTTTTAAAATTGGCATGCACCATGGTCAAGAAGCAAAAGCAGCTAGGACTGCCTATTCTAAAAAAAAACTGTGTTTTATATTTTCATATAAATAAATACTTCCAAGCAAAAGTTTTTTGAACTGGTCGCCTCTGAATCTGTTCTAGAACAGGTATTTTTACCACCGGTTACGTGGAACAGGTTCTAGAACTGATTCCTGGGAATCAAAATGGAAGGTTTCACTGTCGCGGAACCAGTTATATACAAGTTGTTCTACAATGGGTTCTTTCCATCCGACAATTTTGCTGGATTAATACATACTACATATTTCTTTTAAGTTTGTTTTTGGTTATTATATTCAAATAAATACCTTGAATACTTCTGTTGATTTAAAAACATTTTAATAAGCTTGTTTATATATAATTTCGTAAAAAGAGCAACAGAAACAACATAATTCTCATGATGGAAAAAAATGTCCCGTGCGACATGTCACGTGCGACAGTGAATAAAATTAAATTCAAAAAATAATATGTATCGTTTTTGAGTAAAATTACAACCAATTTTAAAAGACATCAATGCACAACAGTGTAAAATTAGTCACATTGAAATATTGCTTCAGGTTTCGCAGAAATCGGCATTTTAATTGTTAGCCGCGAAAACCACTTCTGTTTTTGTCCCGTGCGAATGCCTTGGTTTTTTACAATTATCTTGAAAACGAAAAATTGCTAAAAATCAACCTCAGCACCAATTGTAGGGCTAATAAAAAGATATAAGTTAAGCCTATTGTCAAAATAAAAATCCGTTTAATTTTGACTTTTTTTCACTTTAAAGGTGTTCGACGGTCCCGTTCGACATGATGGAAATGCCCATATGCTTATCCCACGAGAGGTTACTTTGTAAATGTATACCAAGATATTTCGTTGAATGAGTTTCATTTACTTCCTTTCCATCAACAAAAATACTAAAACTCTGATTGTGGACTAAATATGGCCTAAACCTTAATAGTTTGGTTTTTTCGGCATTTAAACTCAATTTATTTATTCTGACAAACTCTGTGATCATTGCTGCATCGTATTCCATATGAGCTTTTAATGCAGTTTCATGCTTATACGGATAAAAAATACTAATATCATCGGCAAACATAATCAATTTACCAAACAATTGTAGATTTTGTATATCATTTATGTATATAGTAAATAGCAATGGACCCAACACACTTCCTTGTGGAACACCATATTCAACATCACCCATATAACTCTTATGACCATTCACTTCAACATATTGCTTCCTGTTTGTTAAGTAGCTTTTCAACAAAGCTACTGCACTAGCTTCAACACCATAATAACTCAGCTTCTGAATCATTATTTCATGATCTACAAGATCAAACGCCTTTGAGAAATCGTAAAAAATACCAGCTACCCCACTAAATCCTCCATCCAATCCTTGACATATATTATTAATTACATTAACAACAGCTTCTTCCGTACCACATCCCTTTTTAAATCCATATTGAAAATCATATAATAGACTATTTTGATCTAAATATGATGACAGCTGTTTGTAAAGAATTTTCTCGAAGACTTTATCAATCAACGGAAGTAGGGCTATTGGTCTAAACTTTTCTATCAGTGAAGCATTATTTTTTTTGGGTATTGGCACAATTTTGGCTATTTTCAAATCATCGGGATATATTGAAGTATCAATTATATTATTAAAAATCCTTGAAAGAAAAGTAGAAATTATATTGTTGAATTGAACCATCATTTTAGCAGAAATTCCATCATAACCACAACTTTTATTTACGTCCAGTTTTGAAATAATTTCTGTAATTTCTAAAGATGTAGTATGTGAAAAATCGAATTTGCTTCTGCATTGACTTAATGTTCTTAAACCATTACATGAATCGCCAGATAAATGCTCAATTTTTTGTTTTAATATTCTAGGCATCTGAAGAAAATAGCGGTTTAACATATCACTTTTAGTTTGATCATCTACAATTAGTTCTCCATTAGTATCTTTAACATTTATTTGACTTTTTTGCTTTCGTCCAATTTCCAACATTTTTTCGGATATTGTTGAATTTTATTTAAATGGTCATAGTAATAATTGTTCATACATTCTTTACAAGCTTTCCTAATAATATTACTCACTCTCTTCAGTCTACTTTCAAGATCACTTCTACCTTTTCTTCGCAATTTTAATAACTTTTCCTTAAATATTATTAGAGCATGTAAATTTTTGTTCATCCAAGGCGTCATTTCATTCTTTATTAACCTTTTTTCACATTTTTCTACGGTAGAATTTGTAACAGCATTAGAAATAGATGTTATAAGCTTTAAGGTGTCTTCAGATGGATTATTAGTTTCTTGAAATGTCTGCAAATAATTATTAAGGCTCACCTTTGCATGGTCATAATCACAAACTCTATGAATTGTTTCAATATATTCAGAGCTACTTGCAAGTGTTTTAAGTTTACATGATATTACATTGTGATCGGTAAAACAACACGCAATGGTATCTATAAACATATCTTCCGCAAGATTACTATAAACATTATCAATACATGTACCGGATTCAGGGCGCGTTATTAATGTATGACAATTCTTGTAGTTGAAACTTGTGAGTATATCAATCAAATCAATTGACAAAGGGTTTTGTAAAAAATCAATATTGGAATCGCAAACAACAATACTGGGGTGTCGACCACAACTTATAAGTAATTTTTCAATAAAACTCGAGAATTTATTAAAATTGCATTTTTGTGATCTATAAAAAGAAGTAAACTTTAAAGCTTTACCATTAATCTTATGGCTTTCCAAAGAAATTGTTATAGTTTCAATAAAGTCTTTGCTTTCGCAGGTTTCAATTTTATATTTCACGTCAAATCGCTACGTCAAATCTATGGTCTATGCCAACAAGCCAGCGACGATTGATGAACTTCGTACGAATATCGGCCGGTTTATGCTTGAAAACCTTCGAAAATTGGGTTCAGCGTTTGGACTTCTGCAAGCTTGCCCGTGGTGGCCATGCAAAAGAGATCGATTTCCATACATAATGGCATCGAACGTGCTTTCACAGGAATAAAGAATTTCATTGATATCAAAAACCGTTTTTGTTTTATTTAAAAAAACTTTTGTAGCGCTCTTATTGAAGAACCCTTTACTTTTTAATGTGATTTAAATTAATATATATAAGTGATGTAACACTGAATTGTAATTGTTACATTTCCTTGTTTTTTATGTTATTATTATTGTTTTATTTTGGGAAAAAAAATTTTAAACAAAATTTTACTTTTCTGATTAAAAGCTTTGTTTATTATCCAGGTTGGTTACCGAAACGAATAACGGTAAAGGAAATGGGGTCGAAATTTGTTTGTTTCGATAACGGTAAGACTGTTTCGGTGATGGTATACCGTTAAAGGGAAAAAAGAATAACATTTTTGATTTGATTTTACCCACACTTATATGTTACTATGTTCCCCCGTTTTTAGCCCCCACGGGCCTCCCGGGTCCGAGCCCCTCCCAAAATTAGTTTCCGTTTTTTAATTTTTTAATTCTAGAGGGGATCATATTTTTTTTTTTTTGACGAAACCCCATAAATTACAGTTTAGCCAAAATTTAAAATAACTTTCTACTATTTACTTTATTTTATTATTTTTTTATTCGAAAAACAAAGAAATAAGCTAAAATTATAAAATATCACTAAAATGAAATCAATTTCGAAAAATAAAATTAATTTACTTAATTTTTTTCCCAGTGCATTAGCAAGTGTTGTTTTATAACTATTTTCAATATACAATAAAATGAGAACAATAATCTTTACGAATTTTTCAAAGAGAATAGGAAAACTTTTTCGGAATTTTTGACTCAAATTTGCACTACAATATTTTACTTCGTAACAACATTGGAATAGTACTACAATTTCACTTCAAATTAAATAAGTTTGAACAAAATTTTAATTATATATTTACTCAGAGTGTTTTTGAAAGATTTCAGCAACGTCAAACGACTCAAAACAAGTAGATATAATTTAAGTCGTTTTTGCCGACCTCCTTTGAAACGTCAGTAATGTTATTCTGGTTTACGTCATAAAAATCAGTCCTTACTTCGTCCATAATAATAATTGTACATGTAGTTTTACTAAATTTTTATACTAAATTACTTTTTGGAGTTTAGTTAATTAAAAATCAACACTGCGCCCTTCAACCACCATTTATTGCACAGCTCTACAAAATATGAAAATATTTATCAGTTGCAGAATTTTGTAGTGGTTTTAGGATAAGTAGGGGGTGCTGAATTCGAATTTGCGATTTAATTTTTTTCAATTTTTCAGCCGATTTTTTCAATAAAATAATATATAATTTTATATAGCTTCGGAAAGAAAACGGTTTACACAGTTTAAGCTTAATTTCATGACCTATTTTTCAAACTTAAGTCTGTATCAATATCTCAATAACTTTTCTAAATATAGTCGCTGAAAGTACAGATTTTTTTTAAAAAAACAAATTTAAATAAAATACGAAATCCGATTTTAAATATCAAAGCCAATTTGGAAATAAAAAGGACCAAAATTTATATATATGTCATACTAAATTAACTAGAGTTGTAAAAGTATTGAGTATTCCGGTACTGAGTACTCAATACTGACTGTTTTTTTGAGTACTCAATACTAAAACGGTACTACTCAATACTTTTAAAGATGCAATTTTCCGTAGAAATGTGTATTTTTCGTATGAAAATACAACTCTAAAAATAGTACTAAAAATACAACTCTGGAAATACAACTCTATTTGTGAAGCAAAGAAATTTGTAATGAATTTTTGGGAAAAATTATTTAATTAATTTATTTAAAATGTTTGAAATTTATTAAAATGTAAGTAACAATAGTTATTTAACACGTGTATGTGAATTGTTATTATTTTTCCTTATAAATACGAACTCATAACATTTTTATTTTTAAATTCAAAAAAACCGGTAAAAGTATTGAGTAGTATCGAGTACTCAATTGAAAAGTATTGAGTAGTATTGAGTACTCAAAAAGTATCGAAATTTCACTACTCTAAAATTAACAAATAATGTTCACCACACTGACGTATGGTTTTTACGTTTAAGAGCAGGCAGTTTTTGTATATTGAAGACGGACTGCAAACAGGGTATTTTTAATGTATTTAAGGGCATTTTTAAAGTAGTTTGTATTGAAACACTGATGAGCAAAGCTGATGATCAAAGCTACTGTTGAATGAAGTCACAGCAAGGCTCCTAAGTATTTGTAATTTGAGAACCTGCTCTACCGCATCCATGAAAGCCATTGAAAAACTAGCTACTTTTACTACAGTTATCTAAACTTCTCCGAATCTGGTCAGTCGAGTATAGCCAGTTTCTGAAATCATAGTAAATGTTCATATTCAAGGAATCGTCTAGGAATGATTTAGTACTGAAACCAAACTTTGAGGCAAATTGTTCTATCATTTGATAAGGGTTAGATTTATGTGGCGCAGGACCAATAGAATTGCTACAAGCTGTCTGAGCCAGCAAAGGCTCTTGTCAATTCCTTTTATTATAAGGAGGTACTGAACCTTCCTAGAAATGATATTAAAATTCTTGTAGAAGCTCTAAAGTGCAGGTACCTTAACGAAATAGGATCACCTGTGTATGGAATGAGACGAGAGAACGAAAATAAAAAGCACTTAAGGAGGAACAAGATATTTTTAAGTGAATCTCAATTTTGCGCGAACCTTTTTTTATTTTCATACAATACAAACTGCAAAAGTAGTCCTTTACGCATTTTATATTTAAATAGTTTTTGTAATAATAAACATTAACACCTTCGGTAGATAGTGGATATGAGTACAGTGGTTTCATAACAAATTAAATGGCAACAAAATTTTTAACTGCGATGAACATGGGTGTATTTTGCTCTATCTCTATCAGTTTTCTTTTGCGAGAAAATGTCCCTTTAAATGGATTATATGTATACAGAGCTTTAAAGAATTAATTCCTTTTTGGAATGAATTCCCAATTAATTCAATTTTTTAATTCAAGGAATGAATTCATTAATAATTAACTAGAATTGAATGAATTCCTTGACCAAAAGTTGAGTTAACTAGAATTCAATGAATTCCTTTACCAAAAGTTGAATTAACTAGAATTTAATTAATTCCTTGTTGAATGAATGCATTAAATTTTATGAAGGCATTAGGAAAAAATTAATGAAATCCTTTAAGATAAATCGAATGAAAAAAAGGAATTCATTCTATTCCTTAAGTTTGTTCAGGGCATTCATTGCCAAAATATAAATTCAGTTCAAAAAAATGGAATTAGGGAATTAATTCTTCGAATCTCTGTATGAATATATATAAAAAGAATCCAACATAGAAAATTAATAAATCTAATAGACTAGATAAATGATGATAAATTCTGAGGAACTTTAAGAATCTCGGCAAAACCATCTGTCATCCAATAGTATTTGTTTTAATAGGAAAATACTATTGGATGACAATAGTATTTGTCATCCAATAGTATATTAGCTTTTATTAATCATATATGGCCCCAGGGCTTTGGTTATGTAATTTGAAGTAAATAAATGCTGTATTTATTATTAAAAAAAAAAAAAAAAAAAATCAAAAAAAAAAAATAAGCATGGTAATTAATCCGCATTTTGTTAAATATATCACTATTTTAACATGTCTATGTCATAAGAAGGAATCTTTGAAATAAAAACAAATCTTTTTAAAATAAAGCCCTTCTTGAGCAAAAACCCCAAAAAGCTATAACGTGTAACTGTTACTCATGTTTCTTTCTCTCGTTAGGAAGATTGCTAAACAGCTTTTTCAACCCCAAGTTCGACATGGCACCCATAATAAAACAGAGTGATCAAAAACCTCCTTTTCTAAAACCCTTAGTTCTCATCTAGAATTAGCCATACAATTTGTTGCAATCACTCAAGTGGTTACAAATGGTATATTATTACCACTTGTTTCGGTTGATACTACAGTACAACGATGTAATCATACGATAATCGTAGACACATTTAAAGGTACGATTATACAAATTAAATCAAATCCAGAACTGTTTTTCAAATAAATGTGTGCGGAACAACTTATATATCTGAGATTGTCCATGTTGAACGCGACAAAATTTAAACTGTATTTTCTTATCTGTGTGACCACTGTATCTCAACTTATACCTAAGCTTACTTTTATTCTGGCCTCCGGAGTTGTCTCTTTGTTGGATAAAGTATACAAAGTGACTGACATTGCCTGCTGATAGGATGAACATATTCCGATCGCAAGCGGCAGCCACAGCTTTGACACGAACAATATTTAGTTTAAAAATAATTCAAAATGAAATTTGCTTTATGAACCGTAAAAAAACAGACGAAATCCACAAGCGGCACTTCACTCTTAACCACAACTAACACAATCGTATCTTGCAATTGCCAATGTCCCCATATTTTAGTACAAGCAACAGTGGAATCATGCAACAAAACCATTCAAAAGCTTAAGGTTAAGCAGGCAAACATTTTGATTTATCGAGCGAGTAATGTAATATGCTGTCAGTATCTCAAAAACGTTTTTGAATTGGATTATTCTTTAGGTTCTGCATTTTTTCATTTTTATTCCTATAAAAATAAAAATGTACTCACTCGTACAGATGTTCCTGGACTATATGAGGACACTACTGAAGTACATTAATAAGTAGTTGTTGTTGTTTCTGCTTTGGTTTTTCTGCTTTCGTTTTGTGTAGTGGCAATTCGATTTGCTTAAAGTGTTGTATCCTGCTGAGTAGCGGTTAAATGTGTATATATTTGTGAAGGTGAAAACTGCTACTATAAATTGTGTTATTAAAAAGGGTTTTTCTTTACATAAATAAGTACAGTATTCCCTATGCACATAAAAACGATAGATAAATCATAAAGAAGAAAAACAAAAACTTAGAGCTAAAGCAGCGATTCTATTGATAAAAAATATTTACAAACATCAATCTATGAAACTTTGAAAGTAACCAATGACAATAGAATTATAGAAATCCAATTAATAATTTTTTTACAAAGCAATGTGCATCAACGGCTAAACACGACTACAAAAAATTCTTAAGTTTACACACTTTCTACTGCATCCAGACACAGATTCGTACTGGCAACTGAATTTGCTGCCAATCGAAGAGTTTAGTTGCAGTTATTAAATTTTTCGATTGTGATTACCGAATTGACATTGCGGCGTTCAGTTGTCTAATTCAATATTGTATTCCACAAAAATATTATGTTCCACAAAATTATATTGAAATTAAAATTTTTTTCAAATCTCTTGGTATTGAACCCGGCCATTCAGATTCATAGTTCACACTCTTACCCACTGCACCACTTCTACTTTTAATTTTATTTTACATATTTTCTCAATAAACATATGGATATTTTATTTTAATTGAAAAGAAAACATAAAAATTTTTGTATTTTCCGGGATTCAAACTCGGAAATCCGAGGTACTAGGTACTACCTCTCTACCCACTACACCACAAACACTTGTTAATTTTATTGTCTAATTTTGAATTTATTTGTTTTTTAGGGCCTGTGCGAGGTGGCTAAATAAATTCTAAACTAAATACAAATTGACAAAAGGGTTTAAAATTTCTTTGAAAATTTTTTCGAAACTTTTTTAAATTTTATAGAAATTTGGAAACCTGAATTTAGTTTAGATTTTATTTAGCCAGTTCGCACCCACTCTTATTAAAAAATTCGTTTACCAATACTAATGATTAGTTGCAAATTTTATCAGTGCAATCCACAATTCGGTTGGTTCTATTTTAAGATACACTAAAGTCTTTAGTATGATACTAACCTTAGTAAAAAATGAATTTATTGCCATAACTTTTGCAAATGGAAACTTTTTTGCTTGCAATTTTGCAACAACAGTTTTTAGAGGTGACCCCATATTATACTAAAAGTTGGACTTTGGGGACATCTTGGAAAGCTATGCTGCCATGCAAAATTTTTGAAAAATCGCGATTTTAACGTATAAGCCGCTATAGATGAATACATTTTTTTTGTTGAAATATTTTCCTTTTAGTTGCTTCTTTACTAAGCCATATCATTTATTAAAGCCGATTTTGCTTTCAGCGATACAATTGGCTAAAACCTTAAAAAACCGTAAAAATCTATCTAAAACGCGAACAGTTTTTTATCAAGTTTTATGGATCAAATTTTGTGCCTAAATAGGAATACAGGTCCTATGCCTACATTTCACAA
Organism: Leucophora obtusa; assembly: GCA_949987735.1. Lineage (NCBI taxonomy): Eukaryota > Metazoa > Arthropoda > Insecta > Diptera > Anthomyiidae > Leucophora > Leucophora obtusa. The sequence goes on from OX465296.1 coordinate 94,237,329, forward strand.
CAAAAAATTTATTTTGATTGCATTTCAATATTTTTGTATATAAAAAATTAAATGGAAAACCGCCAAACTTTAAAGACTTTTCGAAAAATCTGCACCATTGATCAGCATTTCCGAGATATATAGAATTGATGAGCTCTATTAATTTTTAAAAGTCAAGATTTTGTCATGCAGTGTTATTTGCATAACTTCTATTTTTTTATGATTTTCAAAGTAACCTAAATCGTCGAAACCGCCCCAAACTTTGTGGACATTCGCCAAAAGTAGCCCCATCGGGAATCTAGTGATTGTGCCCCAGAGACCACCACTAACATAAAATTAATATTTTTTTACACTTTTTAAGCATTTATAAAAATCAAATTATTATTATTCGAAAGCTTGGGGTCGTAGGTCTAACATAATGAAAAATTATGTTTTTATCCTACGATTTGAGGAAGTTATTGCAAAATGTAGTTGCATTCAATTATTTTTTTGGCACCACAAAAAACACAAAAACACGGCTGTATGCTACCACATGTTATGTAAATTCATCAAAGTGGATGTCAAGGAGAGGTAATTGAAAAATGGACAAAATATATTTTTTCCAATTTTTTATCTCCCTTAACATCGAAAAAAATAGAATTAGTGTATGTGCCCCACTGGCGAAGGATCCCCCCTATAACCGACTGTATAAGGAATCAAGAAGATCACCGTAAACTTATAATCGACAAGTCGCAGGAAAATACCACATGCCCAATACACTTCATCTCGAAAGACTTAAAAATGCCGCGATCTACTGTCAAAAATATTTTGAACACGTATTTAAAAAAATATTTTCAATCCAACGGAAGGAAACTTTAATAATTAAACCGGTAAAAGTTGTACTCAAAAACAGCTATATGTCTGTAGAGATAGCCAACACGGAAATGGATTAGAAATCCCAAAGAAACGTAAGGCAGTAAAAGTGTCCGATTCTCCGAAAAAAGCATCAAAACAAGCTCCAGATAGTTTTACTATTTTTTGGGTGAAAAAATGTGTGTATTGTAATTGAAGATGAGATATATGTTAAAAAAAGACTTCAGTATACTGCCGGGTAGACAATTCTACACTGCATTTATGGCAGAGGAACTCCCGGCGTCCCAAATATATATCGGGTGTCCCAACAAGAGCGTTGGATGTAAGTTTTTCGCCATTTTGTTAAAACGAGTTGTACGGTGATTTTTTTTTTTTGACGATAGCCACGTACAGGCCACGCGATTTAACAATATGGAGAAGTATTCAAATGAATAACACCACACAGCACGTGAAACAATGGTGTTACTGCAGACCAAGTTTCCAGTCCATGTCATTTCTCGATTTGGCGATCAACATTGGCCGCCAAGATCGTGCGATCTAACACTGATGGACTTTTATTTGGGGCTATGTAAAGGAAAAGGTGTATGCGAATAAACCTGAAGCAGTTGAACATCTTAAAGAGGAAATACGGCCCGTTATTGCTGAAATACAGCCACATTTAGACGAAAACCATATTCAAAATTTCAACAAAAGGATAACCCTGTGCCAGAGGTTTCGTGAAGACCATTTGCCTGATGTTGTATTTCACGTTTAATTGAGACTATTTTTCTTTATGTTGAAATAGAAATGTTTGCTTAATTCAAAAAATAAATGTGTTTTTCTTTAAAATGAAATCCGACGCTTTTGTTGAGACAAATATCTTGTTTTTCAGGCAATTTGTCATTGAGAAAAAAAGTTCTATCATTACTACTGCTACAATTAATGGAGATTTGTACCGGGAAGAGTGCTTAACCCTTTCACTACCGACTTTTTGTTTGCGGATGTATCGTTATTTTGACCTCACATTCTTGTTAAGAGTCCTCAAAATAGAAAAAAATATGTAAAAAATTTAACCCCTTTCCCCTCCTATCCACCAAAAATGACGTTCGAAAATCGGTTTTTTGAAACTTCTCATCCCCGTTTTACTCCTTAAACATTCGAGTAACCAAAAATTCGGTTCGGTTGATTTTCTTCTCGTCATAAAACGAAGCTATATGTTAAATTTAAATTATCTATCGTCATTAGTTTAGCAGAAACACCAAACCCACATTTTCTCGGAGATTATTATACATATTTTCAAAGAAATCATTACCAAATATCGCTACCATATTGCCATTTTGAACTGCTTTTTTTTGCATTCACAAATTTTATATATTTTTTTAAAGTACACTACAACAAGGGTAGTGAGAGATTTAAAGAAAATAATAATACCGTTTATTAAAAACCAACAATATGTTGGTCCCACAAAAATCTTCAAATTACGATAGATCCACTTTAAAACTACTCGATGATCAGTAAAGTGAATATGTTACAAACGACCTAAATCTACCAAATGTCCGCCAGTGTCACCCCATCGAAAGGTATTGGACCATTATAAAAAGTAAACTGCGAGAGAGTGTGGCCGCCGCCCATAAATACGCATAAAAGGACATCAATCAAAGTAATGTCAGAAATGTTATGCAGGACATAAGGGAAAAAGTAAGAAAGAAATAACCAAGTACATAATAATTCAGAGATTTTCTGAAAGTATTTATAGCATTATAATTTACTAGCTATTTGTACTCGATGTTGGCAGGGATTCAAAATCTCCTGCATTAAAAACTATAAAAAAAGAATAATAAAGTTCAAAAACCCTTGTTGGGTATGTTGAGATTTGAAAAATATTTAAATGTATATCACTTTAGATTTTATCACCCACGCTACCGAATCCTACGCCGCCGCTCCATTCGACACCGCACCCACCGCAACCATTTCGGCGTTCACCCTGACCGTTGTATTATCAAAATCTAAAAACAAAATGATTTGAACTCAGCTTAGATAAAGGTTGCTGCAAAGTTAGATAAAGGTTGTAGTGTATTGAAATTATTTTACAAATTATTATGAGTATTGTTCATATTCTCTGTCAAAATTCAGCATAATTAGCAAAAAGGGTAACCAAAATATAAACACAAAATGAAGAGGATTATAACAAACATACAAAATTCAAAAACTTTTAGAAAAATTCGGCGTAATTACTTTACGCATTATGATGCACTTTATTCGCATTCAATTATTCGGATACCAATTGTTGGTTAGAGATGTCGTTGCCGCTAGGCAAATTTTAGGTTGTTTTTTGAGTAAATTATTAGTAACCGTCGATAGGAAAGAGATGAGACATCCTAATTGAAAAATAAATTGCGCATGTGTTAGTTAATTGTGGCCGTTCTGATTACAAAACAATCATTAGGTCTGTTTGCTGATATTTCTGGTAAGAACTAGTAAACTTAGAAAGTTCCGAAGTATTACCAAAACTGATTTCCTTTTCTAGTGAAATGAAAGAAAATGGTATCAAAAGTAATAAATAGCAGCCACTGAATTAAAAAATCTGCACATTTCGCAGTAAAACGAATTTAGGAGAAAAAGCTAGTAAACATAGTAAAAACTAGCATGTAGGCTATGATTGAAAAACTTCAATTAGTCACAGTCATAGCTGTGCCGGCCGTGGTATATCTCGTTAAAAGGTGGTGCTCAAAGCTTGTATTTTGGAGTCAAAGCTTGTATTTTGGATTGTCAGTTCGATTCTCGGTCAAGGCATACAAAAAAGTTTTTTATATAGACAATTTAACTACTAAAAATACTTTGATCAGTTGACACATAAACTTAACCACTGACGAATCTTTGGAAAAAGAATAAATTGCGACAGACTCATAGATTCACTTATGTCAGTTAAATTTTTCAAGAAAAATGTTCCCTTTTTCTTCATGTACATGAGCTTTAGATAAGTAATTAATTCTAATATTAATCACGAGTATCCTATCAGAGCTTTAAAAAATTGAATTCCTTTTTTGGAATGAATTCCCAAAAATTTAATTAAATTCTTTAATTCAAGGAATGAATTTATTAATAAAATATAAGCAGGAATTAATTCCTGTGAATGAATTTAAAGAATTCAAATTTATAGAATGAATTCCCTGACCAAAACACTAAGAATTCGATTTAAAGAATTCATTCACTAAAGAATTCATTCAACACGAGTTAATTAAATTTTAAGTCAAAGAATTCAATTGTAGCTAATTCAACTTTTGGTCGAGGAATTCATTCAATTCTAGTTAATTCAACTTTTGATCAAGGAATTCATTCAATTCTACTTAATTCAACTTTTGGTCAAGGAATTCATTCAATTCTACTTAATTCAACTTTTGGTCAAGGAATTCATTGAATTCTAGTTAGTTCAACTTTTGGTCAAGGAATTAAATTTATTTCGTGATATTCCCTAAGGAATAACTTTTTTTTGTTTAATTCCCTGAATTTAAGTTTTCACTCAATGCCCATCTCTTAAGCGGAGAATACACGAAGGAACATTGAGTAGGGAACAAAAAATATAAAAAAATTTTGTAAACATGAATTGCACGATGTCAACACGCACACACACACAAACACACTCACACATTCACAAAAAAGTGGGAATTTTTCACGAATATTCCCTCGTGTATTCTCCGCTTTAATGCTCTATCTTAGTTTTCGAGATACAGGCCATTTTGTAAAATGGCGAGATAGAGCAAAACGGAAATTTTTGCTACTATGGAGTATTAACACACCCCAATAATACAAACAGGCCAGGTCTTGTAACGCTTCCGATTGATCAAGTTCTATAAAACAGTCACGTGGGTTACCGTGACTGTTCATAAAAATTGATTCCTGGGAATCGCTCTCGGACCTACCTCATGCGAATAGTAGGAGCGTGTACATGTAATTTTGTCCGTTTTGCTCTATCTCGCTTAGTTTTCGAGATATAGGCCATTTTGTAAAATGGCGATTTTTTAAAATGGCCCGTATCTCGAAAACTAAGCGGGATAGAGCAAAACGGACTAAATTTTTGCTCCATAAGCGAGATAGAGCAAAACGGATAAAATTTTTGCAAATTTTGGATCAATGTACACGATCCAACTATTCACATGAGGTAGTTCCGAGAGCGATTCCCAGGAATCAATTTTTATGAACAGTCACGGTGACCCACGTGACTGTTTTATAGAAATTGATCAATCGGAAGCGTTACAAGACCTGGCCTATTTGTATTATTAGGGTGTGATAATACTCCATAGAAGCAAAAATTTCCGTTTTGCTCTATCTCGCCATTTTACAAAATGGCCTGTATCTCGAAAACTAAGACAGAGAATTAAGAGATGGGCATTGAGTGAAAACTTAAATTCAGGGAATTAAACGAAAAAAATTTAATTCCTAGGGAATTAAACGAAATAAATTTAATTCCTTGACTAAAAGTTGAATTAACTAGAATTGAATGAATTCCTTGACCAAAAGTTGAATTAACCAGAATTGAATGAATTCCGTGACCAAAAGTTGAATTTACTAGAATTGAATGAATTCCTTGTTGAATGAATTCATTAAATTTTATGAAGGCATTAGAAAAAAATTAATGAATTCCTTTAAGATAAATCGAATGAAAAAAAAAGGAATTCATTCAATTCCTTAAGTTTGGTCAGGGAATTCATTCCCAAAATATAAATTCAGTTCAAAAAAAGGAAATTAGGGTATTAATTCTTCGAAGATCTGTATCCTATGCAATGGCTACAATCACTTTACTGAAAAAAGTGGGCAAAAAAGTGGACGTGGCTAATGAAAAGTATATGGCGACCTGTTCTAGGATATAAGCATCATGTGTAGGGTTACCATCCGTCCTCTTTTCGCCGGACACCGTCCTCTTTTTTAGGGTGTCCGGGGCAGTCCTCCTTCTTTTTCAGTAAGTGTCCGGAGTTGTCCTACTTTTTGCGCTTTTCTCCATAACTTTTTCTTTTTGAATTGTTGGCATCGTTGTTTTGTCGCTGTTATTTCAATTGACTTGGCATCACTTACTTTAATTGCCAAATTTGAAGCTTATCAGCAGTGAGCCAATAGTTGAATTAAAAAAAATTAATATTGCTTTTAAGGATGAAAATTTATTTAATGAATTCCTTATCCTGAAAAGTTATCTAAAAAATTTAAATTCAATTAACATGACTGATAACAAGTTTTGGTGCGATTTTTTCTTATTAAAAATGCTGTTTGCTATGAAATCAAAAAACTTGTTGGGTTTTATTTTTTCTTGCCGGCACATAAGGCCAGAGTAAAACGCATATTTTCTCTAATCAAGGCGCAGTGGACACCAAAAAGAAATAAATTTAATCCAGAAACTATTTCTGATATTATTAGAGTCAAATATAATTTTGACATGAATTGCCAAGAGTTTTATGAATATTTGAAGAAATGTGACAGTAATATATTAATTCAAATTGGAAGCATTGAAAAATATTCATGAAACTCTTGATAATTCGTATCAAGAAATTATGAAAATGTACATTCCCGAAAATTTATGCAAAAAAATTTTTAATTGTTGTTTTTTTTTATTCACGTACTACTAATTTTAAGCTTAGAATGATTTTTTATCTTTTTTGTGAAGTTTTTTGTTTAATCAAGGCCCAGTGGACGCCAGAAAAAAATTTAACCCAGAAACTATTTCTAGTTATATTTCTGATATTATTAGAGTCAAATAAGGTTTTGAAGGAATTTTCAAGTGTTATGAATATTTGAAGGAATGCGACAGTAATATACTAATTCAAATTGGAAACATTGAAAAACATTCCTGAAACCCTTTACAATTCGTATCAAGAAATTATAGAAATGTACATCCCTGAAAATGTATGCAATGAATTGGTTAATCGTTAATCGGGTTTTTTTTATTTATGTATGATTATGATTTTTTTGTTTTAGGAGAATTTTTTTTAGTGCGAATAAAAATTGTTTTATTTATAAAATAAATTTTTATTTGTATATTTTATCGCGTTGTTGATTTCTGTAAAATTAATTTAATAACAAAATTGTCCTCTTTTTTTAAGGCAAATGTCATCCTTTTTTGAGGTTGACGTCCTCTTTTTCTCAGAATTGAAATGGCATCCCTAATTATGTGTAAAAATTAATAATTTGAAAAAAGTGCGAGTGTTCTGATATGCTGTAAGCAGTGGTGTCAGATGTGACGATTTTACGTCATTTTGACGATTTTTTTAGTCAAAATTTTACAAATGACGATTGACGATTTTTGAATAAAAACTCCACATATTTTGACGATTTAGGAAAATTGCTTACTTTTAACTAATTTTAAACAAAATTAATCGAATCGAATCGTCTATTTGAAATTCGCAATATTCAGAAATTTCTATATTTACCTAGTGTCTTCAAATGCAATGCAATGTGCAAAGTAATTTGAAAATAACACACAAAGCAACAACAAAATTATTTTCGTTGTTGTTGTTTTGTGTGTTATTTTTAAATTTCTTTGCACATTTCATTGCATTTGAAGACACTAGGTTACTTTAAAAGCATTTTCACAAACATACATGTTTCTCTTAAGTCTCATAACTCCTATAAAATTTTCATTATGAAAGAGAAAACATATATGTTTGTAAAAATGCTTCTGAAATACTTTTGTAAAAATTTGAAATGCAATTAGAATTTTATTAAATACATTTTGAAAATTTTGGAATACAAATAGAAGCTGTGTTTTCGACTTAACTATATCCGTTAACTCAAAAAAAAACTCAAAGTGCATAGAAACGCGTTTAAGATGAAAACTGACATATTACTTCTCGTATGCACTTTAATTTTCAACCCGGATAATTATCAACGTTGAAGACTCAACATTTATACATTTTCATATCTAACATAACTTATTCGAGTTACTACCTAAAAACTTTTGCTGAAGTACATTCGATTATAACGAAACAATTATAAACATAACCTGTTTAAATTTTTTTTATACTACAATCGGTTTAACTTAGATTTGCTTTAAATACTTAACGTTGATATGCATGAGACAAAATACAGTTAGAGTCTTTTTAAATACATTTGGAAATTTCTGAAATACAATTTTTGGACAATTTAAAAACATTTTTGGATAATTTTGAAATATTTTAGACAATTTTCAAATATATTTGGACATATTTAGAATATATTTGGACAATTTTAAAATATATTTGGACAATTTTAAAACATTTTTGGATAATTTTAAAACATTTTTAGACAATTTTTGAAATATATTTGGAATTTTTTGAAATAAAACTGAAAATGGTGTAGTGTTTTTATGATATTTACTGATGACGATTTCTTGACGATTCTTCATAAAATTGTTGACGATTTTGACGATTTATTTTTACATATTTGACGATTTTTGATCAAAAAGGTCTAACACCACTGGCTGTAAGAATCATTTCTATCAAATTCGAGAGAAATCCGTTGGAAAATTAAAATTTGTTTTTGTTATATAACAAATTCACAATTAAAAAAAGTGGGGAAAGTTATATTGCAAAATTACCTGGGACATGAGGATTAGAGTGGCCCTTAAAAATAGATTTGTCATTACACCCCCCAGTTTTATTGGAAATGGTCCAAAATGGAAGAAATCAATTTTTTTTTTGGAAAACGTTAACCCGTGCCGAAAGTTGGACGAAAATGGCCCGTTTTGGAAAAAAGTGTATTACTATTAAAAATTCCCAAAATTCTAAATCTCGAAAATAAATTTTTTTTATTTCATTTATTCATTTAATATAGCCGACATGATTCAGATATGGAATTTTGACTTCATCGGATATCATTAACACACTTTAGCCTGGAATCCAAAATGACCAACAAATTTGATAAAAATGCAAAAACGTGTTTTTTTTTTTTAAATTAATTTTAAAGATATTTTAAAATATCCAGTTTGGAGATGTCGATTGCTATTTGTACCACATAATAGTTGATATTAAAGAAAAAAAAAATAAATTTGAAAAATTATAATTCGAGTTTGTGTTTGGAGCGACTGCTTTCCAGGACATTTTACAAAAATTGCTCATTTTATCAAAAAGTTAACAAAATTTGAATGTTTTCATCAAATTTTACACAGTTTTCGGAAAAACATCACTTAAATTTGGTTAGGCTATGATTATCTTTACATCTGTTTAAAAAATCTTTAACTCTTAGTGACCTGGGGTAGAAAAGACCCATGAAACTTAATATTAATTATGACTACGAGATTGTGAAGCCATCAAATTGATTAAAAAATAATCTCAACTAGATAAAAATAATTATTTTATGTAACGTGATCCATATGGGATTAATTTGTATACTTTTGGCCAAAAACGACCCACTAGGAAATTTACAGAATAACACCTTTCATAATTTTAGGAAAAATATCACTTCCAATGGATCAAGAAAATATTTTTCCCACTTAATAAAAATTATTATTTTGTGTAAAATCCGAGAAATATTAGATCATCTGTACACTGGTTTCTATAAGGCCGAAATTTGTATCAACTCACTAATATACAACAGTTGTATGAAAAGTTGTACTTTGTCTATTCTTTAAAGAATAACAGATTTATATTTACATTAACGTCTTTAATAGTTACTCATTATCAACAGTAGCCCTCGAAAACGATCTGATTTTCAATGGTAAATATTTTACGATCTATACAATACCAATTATTTTCTATTTCCTAATTTAGATGTCCGGCGTCAAATAAAACGATAAATAATAATTTGAAGCCAATTTGATTTTCGCGAAACTAATTATTCTAGATTGAAAAACTGTTCGTTTTCGATTTTCATCCCTGAGTGTGTAGGACCCGAAATCCTGCTGCCCTCAAGTTCAAAGTTTTTTTTATCATTTAAATTTAATCATATCGTATTGCATTAACTTATTTCCAATTTGATCGGGACAAAATTCGGATATAAGTTTATCATTTGATATAACTTTGTATCCTTGTAAATACAATTATATCCACTATGATACAATTTAATATAACCATTTTTCGAATGAAATTATATCCATATTGCAAATATATCCATTCACATATAATTTTATATACACTTTTTTACTCGGGAAGTCATCTATATTTATAAATTTATATAATTATATATAACTCAGTAAGACGAACAATGTTGTCTCATATAGTCAGTCATTTTGTATAGCAGTGTGTGGCTGAGTGAGTTAAGTGGCCGACTACAACGCCAGCAATCTGGGTTCAAATCCTTCCGACGGATTTATTTTTTTAATGAAATAAATAGTTTTTAAATAATAAATATTTTTTTTTAAACTTTTTGTGTTAGTTTTTAAATGATTAAAATCTAAATAATTCCAAATATATCATAGGATAAATTTTGATCTCAAATTATCCAATTCGATCTGCCAAAATTAGCTTATCCGTTTGCATCTAATTGAATCTAAATTAATCCCATAGGATATTTTGGGATCTATCAAGATCTCAATTTTATATTATTGGATATTATTGTATCTCCCAATTTTGAAATCTATTTGGATCTAATTTAATCCTGTAATATATTTGAGGGATCTGATTGGATATTACTGGAGAACCCAATTTTGAGATAAACTTGGATAAGATTAAATGTCGATCTATATCAAATGAGATATGACTACATATGCTAGATATAATGTTTTTTTGATCGGATAGCGAACATTCATTATTATATAACAACCCAGTGTAGAAACGGTAATGGCATATCATTATTTTTTGGACTACCAGTAATGACACCCACTTACCTTCTTCATTATTTTAAAACATATAATAATGAGTTACTGATAATGACTTATTTTTATCATTATTTCAAATAGAAAATAATTTTATAGATTTTTTTAAAATTTTTTGAAATCTATTTTTAGACTCAATATTTTTTAAACACTAGTAAGAATATATGTAACCACATATTATTTGATATTTTGTATGTTGGCGAGTAAGCTTACTTGTATGCAGTAGGTCAATTATGTTTTTATCTATGAAATATTACATGTCGATTTAGCTCAGATGGCTATTGACTGGCAATCTGTAGAACCAGGTTCGATTCCCGCACCAGCAAATTTTATTAAAAAAAAAAAAAATACAATAAAAATATTTTTTTTTATATAATTTATTTTTTCGAAAATCTATTTTTAGACTCATTATTTTTGTCAGTACTGGTAAGCACATAGGTAACGATATATTTTTTGATTTTTCGTATGCTGGTGTGTAACCATTACTCATTATTTTTCGCGACATCGCCATATAAAGGTAATAAGAAATGTAATAACAAAAGTAACTAGTTACCATTACCAAGTATGTAGTTACATAACCACATATCTGTTAATGATTTTCTACACTGGGAAGTTCATAATTTAACAAACGTGGGCGTGTCGAATGATGATTATGTACTCAGCAAAATTTTTATGAACTGGTTGCCTTTGAATCTATTCTAGAATAGGTGTTTTCCAAAGCAACCTGTTCTAGTTTGGAGGAACATAACCTGTTGCTTTTGCGACAAACTCAAACAAAAATCACCGATGATAGAACATAAATTAGAATAGGTTGCATGCAAGAACAAGTTGTTCTACAACCGGTTCTTTGCATCCGACAATTTTGCTGGGTAGGGACCTCGACTAGGCTATAAGGGTCATGTGTAAACTTACAATATTACTGTCCTATATGATACGTATAAAAATAGGAGTAACTTTTTAATTTTTTCTAAAAGGTTGGCTGGGTAGGCGTGGTTAAATATTGAAATATTGATAAATTTAGCGTTTAGTTTTAATGTATTATTTTTTATAATTTAATAATACATTAAAAGTAATTGGTCCTTAAAGTAACTGATCCTAATTATTTAAACAATTTATTTTCTTCTAATCAAATTTTAAATAATAACAGTGTTGGGCATATTCCGCGAATGAATGATGATGGTTTTTCTTTTCGTGCAGTAGATAAATAGTTATGAAATGAACTTAGCTTTTAACTTTATTTAGTCAAAAGCTATTGGTTATGATGGCTTTGCTCTTAAGTTTCTTAAATTGTTGATTCCTATAATTGGAAATTACATTTTACATCTGGTTAACACTATATTGACCACCTCTGCTTTTCCATTGCTATGGAAAGTTGCTAAAATTGTTCCTATAAGGAAGAATAATGGGGTTAGTAGTGCTGATAACTTGAGGCCGATTTCTATTTTACCAATTTTATCGAAAATGGTTGAATACCTCATGAAGGATCAATAGATGTTGCATGTTAATAATAATCGTTTGCTCCATGATTGTCATTTTGTGTTTAGATGTAACCGTAGTACTACATCGTTGCTTATTGGTCTAACGGATAATATTAGCCGGAAAATTGCTGACAAAGGTTTTTGTGGTTTGTTGTCTTTGGACTTAGCAAAAGCTTTTGATAGGGTTATCTATCCGCTTTTGATTCAAAAGTTAGAGAGATATTTTGATTTTTCTGGCTCTGCCTGCAAATTAATATCGTCTTATCTTTCGGATAGAAAGCAATATGTGTTCAGTAATGGCTCTTGTTCTGGGACTCTTCCTGTTTTCAGAGGTGTACCCCAGGGGTCTGTACTTGGGCCTTCACTTTTTAATATGTTTATAAATGATCTTTTTGATATTTTGTCATATAATATGTGTATTCCATTTGCGTTTGCAGATGATGTTCACATTTTATTTAAAGGGGATAAGGAATTTCCTGATGTTATGCAGAGTATGATAGATTTACTGTAGGTTTATTAGGTAATTGGATGTGTTCCAATTATCTACATATTAATTCTGATAAATCTAAGGCATTGTTGTTTGGTAATAGTTGTATTAATAACTTTTCTATTAATTTAAATGGTAATGTTGTTGAATTTGTAGATAAAGTTAAATGTCTTGGTGTGGTTCTGGATACCAAGCTTAGTTTTGAAGACCATGTTAATAATGTTGTTTCTAATCCCCCGTTTCCACATGCAAGTAAATGGTTGCAAGTTGAGAATACGTATTATCAGCGAAAATTTCGAAAATTACCAAAAAACATGAAAATTTTACATGTGTCCACACTACTTGCTGCAAGTTCATTTTTAAAATGTCGTCGAAGGCATAGGTTGCCACTAAATAGCACTCCAGTATTGCCAAAAATTCAATATTCTAACAAAGCTGGGAAAAAATTTGTTCTTTTTTTCAAAAACCTTTAAAATTGATATTTTAAATTACCATTAAGATATGTCATTATGTTCTTTTTTTACTTTTTTTTACAAATAAATACAAAATCAGTTGCATTACAACTTTTATACCAAAATACTAGTAAATTAATAGAAAACAATACTAGGCAACACTGTTTTCTTTATTCTGTCATTTCACTTGCCGCAAGTATCAAAAATCCACTGTCTTCAAAATTTACTTGCAAGTTGAGCCGCAAGTCGTATAAGTGAGATAGTATTAGTGAAAAAGTGTGAGTGTATTGCACTTGCATGTGGAAACGGGGGGTAAGGTAAATTTTACTTTGAGGAAATTATACAGCTTAGACGTTATGCTTCCATTTAATGTTAAGCTTAAGATTGTCCATGCGTTAATTATGCCAATTTTTTTATATGGCTTGGAAGTCTATTCTGGGGCTTTGGGTTATGTAATGAAGAAGGTAAAGTTAGCTGGCAATCGTGTTATGAGATATTTATACTCTCTTAGATTGTGTCAGCACATTTCGTCTTATGTTTTAAAATTTTTAGGATGTTCATTTGATAACCTTGTTCAAATTAGAAATATTATGCACTTTTATAAAGTGTTTAAATTGCAAATGCCGTTGTTCTTGGTTGATATATTTGAATTTGGTAGATCTAATAGGAATAGACAATTAGTTATTCCAAAGGTTACACCGTTGTTAGACCGATCTTTTTTTGTAAGGGTTGCTCGAAAATACAACAAATTGCCACCTGACTTAAAGACTTTTAATTTGTCTATTGATACGTTCAGGAAGAAACTTTTTGAAGAATTTTCACTTAATGCTTAATTTTTCAGGCATTGTTTTTTTAATATTTTTTTTTTATACTTTAGAATTTAGGGAATTTAGAAACTATTATCGCTAATTTTTTATAACTTTTACTTTACATTTTTTGCATTTAATAATTTTATTTTTACATTGTTATTTAATTATACATCTAATATTATATTTTATACCTTAATTTTTTTTATTTTAAACAAATTTTATTGCTTGTTTTGTTACTTTTAGTAGAAATTTGTAAACGATTATGGCATATAGGCTAGGTTATTGTAATAAATATATAAAATAAATTAAATAGCATTTGGAAAATTATGGAAATTTGACTCATCAATAGAGTTTTTAATGGATAATTTAAAAACATTTTTTTTGTATTCAGAACAATAGTTCTGAATTTCTAGAAAAACTTATCACATTTTCCTGAACAAATATTTCAGTTTTGGTCCAGTTTTCATTGATTTAATAATAATACTCGTACCATAACTTTAAAATTTTATTTTGATAGTTTTCTCATGGTAAACCCCTTAATATGCCACTAACGAAATAAATTAAAATACCGCACAGTGGTGTAAAATGATAAAAAAGTGATAATAAGTATGGAACTTCTGAAATACTGAACGTATTTGTCTGAAAATTGAAATGGTTGTAGGGGAGGAGTTAGATTGTTGAAATCACATCCTATTAAGTCTGTAGCTGACGTATGTAGCTACAGGGGGCGAAAGTTAACTACCTCGGGTATGAAAAATTTCGTGCTGCTTGTAACTTTCTTAAATACTAACCAATTTTAATGATTTTACCTTTTTGGATTCTGCTAGATAAGGCAAAAAAATCTTTGCTAAGTGTTTTTGTATCTCTTACAGTTTAAGAGATATTTCACTTCAAAAATAAAATTTTGAATTTTTTGACTCGACTCTTTTTGGTTTTTTGCTTATAACTTTTAATACTAGTTCGATTTTAATTTAAGGTACATCATTTAATTTCTGACAAAAATCTAAGTAAATATAAAGAAAAAACCTTTGAAATATTTTATTCCGTTAAGTCGTAAAAGGGTGTAAATTCGAAACTTAAAATTTTAACCAAAAAATCGTTCATTTTTGTAAAAAAGTGCTTCCATTATTTTTAAATTTGTTAAACATTTTGTTGGAAATGTTAATTTTATATTTTTACATAGTCAAAGGCCATACCATAAGGACGTGTTTAGCGCTAAGTTTTTCTCATTTTGGACATGCACCCTACATTTGGCAGTGGTCGAAATTCGTCAATCTTCAAAATAATTTTTGAGTTTATGGGCCTGTAAAAAACTTTGCACAGGATGTGTAGAAGACCAAAAGTCAGAGCATGTTTTTTATTTGAAAAGATAGAACAATTTTGATTAAATACAAGTTCTGATCTTAAAAATATAAGAATTTTAAGCTATATTTGTTAGAGCTTTTTTTTGCTTATTTTATCTAATTTTGCTTGTTTTTGCTTATTTTGTAAATATTGGCTTATTTTTGCTATTTTCTTTAAAAATAAAGCTTATTTTAGCTTTTTTATGTGAAAATAGAGAATATTTTTGTTTTTTTTCATAAAATCAGTAATTTTAAACATTACACTGCATGACATTCAAAAAATTATTGGAGATTTCACCATCAGTTCTATATATTTCGGACATGCTGATTACAATGGCGTACTTTATTTTTCTATCAATGGTACAGATTTTTCGCTAAATGTCTTTAAAGTTAGGCGGTTGTCCATTCAGTTTTTTATATAAAACATTTTTCAAATTCAATTAATATGAATTTTTGGTGTTAAAGTGTAAGCGCAGGACCTGTGGCCATATTTACGATAGAAATGCGATGTGCTAATCTTGATATTTAAACCACTACTTGCGTTTTATATAGGTTTTAATGGTTTTTTGCTATTTCAGCGACTTTAGTCGTTGAATGTACAATCGACCTCAATATACGTAATGGCTTAGTAGGGAAGCAATTCAAAGGAAAATATTTTAATAAAAAAAATGTATTCATCTATAGCGGCCTATACGTTAAAATCGCGATTCATCAAAAATCGTGTATGGCAGCATAGGTTTTCAAGATGTCCCCAAAGCCCAACTTTTAGTATAATTAGGGGTCACCTCTAAGAACCGTTCTTGCAAAATTTCAAGCAAAACAGTTTCCATTTGCGAAAAATTATCGCAATAAATACATTTTAGCAGGTTAAGTTTTTCTTTTCTATTAACTTAAATTAAACTCAAATATAACTAAAATTATGTATATTAACAGTTTTATTTTTGCTATTCCTATCTTACTAAAATTTAGTAACAAGAGTCTGCTAATTTCAGCAGTTTTTTTGCAAAGTCATTTTTAACTAAGTTCTAGTAGTTTTAACTAAAATGTTGAGAGATTTTTTTCTATTAGTTTATGTTATTATCAGATTGTCCTAATTTTGTTTTTGGGACCATCAGAAACAGTTCATTTCAACCAACGGTTTTTTGGAAATCAATGAAATTATGTATAGTTGATATTCTAAGTGGTAAATGAATGCTTTTCGATCGATCTTAGATTATACATATATTATAAAATTTTCTTTGAATTATTTTCCAAATGAAAGAAAGATACAAATTTAAAAAATGGCCATAATCAATATCCATACTTTTATGGGTTAATAACACTGTGAGACAAATGGTAGGGGTCAGTGATCGGGAAGGGTTCTAACTACCGGGGAAAGTTATATCGGTAAAAAAGAAGTTATACGTGTCCCGGCGTTTCGCTGGGTCACCCCTAGGAATCGAGATCTATCGATTTGACCTTTGGTGGTCTTTTTTTTTACATAACTCGAGAACCACTAGTCCGATTTTGCTCAAACAATTTTAAAAAAATTAAAAATTACAATTCCTTTAGTATGTTCATATAATGTTTTTCTATATACTCAACAGTTTTGCCTAAAATATTAAAAAAAAGTAATAAACAAAAGGTTATTGATTTTTATGGTAGCGGTAACAAACATTTATTTTTACCGGCAAAACTGTTGAGTATATAGAAAAACGTTATATGAACAGATTAAAGGAATTGTAATTTTTAATTTTTTTTAAAATTGTTTGAGTAAAATCGGACTAGTGGTTCTCGAGTTATGTCAAAAAGAGATATATCTCGATTCCTAGGGGTGACCCAGCGAAACGCCGGGACACGTATAACTTGTTTTTGACCGATATAACATTTCCCGTTGGTTTCATCCCATCCCGATTTTGACTGTCGCATAGTTTAATTGATGATGATCTATTTGCATTGAATGTGAAACTAATTTACAAATTCGAAGCAACTCAATTAGACTAACATCAAGGAAAGACAAATTTCAAATTTATTTTTTAATGCGAATAAAAATTGCCACTTTTGAAATCAGCTGACTACTATTTTTAACAAATATTTCTGTTTAGCAGAATAGACTGTTATTTGCATTTAACTAAATTTAACGTAGTACTTGTAACTAAAATGTTGTAGATATAACAGTTTTTTTGCAATTTTTTGTCAACAAATATTCAGCAACATTTGTTGCAGATTTTAAGAAAATAATATAACTAAAATTTTGTAAATTTAGCAATTTTATTTAGCAAAGTAATATACTAATTTTATCAGTTTTTCTGGAAGGTATACCTGGAAAAAAATTTGTTGTCCCAACCGAATGGGGTTCCAACCGATTCGTTCGGTTACTGCAAACGATATTTCAGTTGTCACAATCCGATTTCTGTAGTTCCAACTGAAATATGGTTACGGCAACCGAAATAGAGTTTAAGAAAAGAATTTTCGGTTGCAGCAACCGTACGATTTGGTGGGACGAAAAAAAAATTTTTTTGGTCTAATTTTTAATAAATTTGTAGTAGCTTTTCTGCCATTTTTACAGGTGTATTTCTATGAATGTATATATCTCATTTATTCCTCGTTAAGATATACACACAGAAAATAAATTGGTTGGAATTCTATCGGAACCAACGAAATTTTTTCGGTATTCAATAATTTTAATTGATTTAATTTAAAATTCATCATCAGGAAAGTTAAATTTATTTATGAACAGAAAATATATTCGATGAACCAAAACAATTTCACGTTATCCAAAATATTGGCTTTTCTAACCAATAATGAAAAAATACTAACTTCTACATTACCTTCAATACCAAACTGGTCGTTGTTATCGAAGATTTAGTTATTTCAATAAAATATTGGCAGCAAAAATCTAGTATCAGTTTTGTTTAAATAAAATCGATCACTCTATCCATAGTATTAGTTTTTCAATCAATTTTAAATTTTTTTCAACTTTAGTAGCTTTAACCATTAATTTCCATTATTTTGGTAATTATCATAATATATTGAGACTAGGAGCAGAAATTTTATTTATCTTAACAAAATTTTGGAATGTATCATATTTTTTCGTTTCATACATATGCATATTTAAATTCGAAGTTAGACAACAACTAAATATAAGTATGTGTTGCGCAGGGTAGAGACTCAGGCTTATAGCCTAAGAGATCTGAGTTCAAACCTCAACCAAGGCATTATATATATTTTTGTTTTAATAATTTTTTTATTGATTCAAATTAAAAGACACAGTTGATTTTCTGTTGTTACTATAATTTTATTCAAAAACAAAATATTCAAATTTTCAACCTGAAGAAATTCAAATTGGAAATTTGACAAAAAAAATTTATATCGAGTTTAGCCTAGAGAAAAAGCTATGGGCTGACAAACGGAAGGTCGCCGGTTCTATCCCGGTTCGCGATATAAATTTTTTTTTAATTTTTTTTTATTCAAATTAAAAGACACAATTGATTCTCTGTTGTTGATATAATTTTATTTATAGACAAAATATTCACACCTGAAGAAATTCCAATTTGAAATTTGACTTAAAAAATTTAAATAGAGCTTAGCTTAGAGGAAAAGCAATGGGCTGACAAGCGGAAGGTCGCCGGTTCTATCCCAGTTTGCAACATAATAAAATTTTAATTTTTAAATAAATTTTGTGGAACGTGTTATTCTATTTATAGAATTTATAATCCACCAACATTAAAGTAATCTATTAACACAACAAAAATTAAAAATTGTAAGTAAATTTCGGTAGCTACAACTAGGCTTTCCAGTACCGATCTCGGTAATACCGAAATTGTCGAAATTCGAACCATTTTTGCAAATTCGAAATACCGAGTTTAGAACGATACCGATGTCGGCATTGCATACAATTTTTTTGTTTATTATTTTAATACTTTACGTCTTTTTTAAGAGAAATTTTAACAAATTTGGCAATAATTTTGTTTTTGTGTTTGCAATTTTTTACAAATTTTATATTTTAAAGATGCAAACATTAATAAAACGAACATATTGCATTTTTACTCAACTAGAACTTTGGGCAACGCAAAAACTAAAATTAACCCAGCCAAAAATGTCTGATTATGATTACTTATAAACAGTATGACTTGCAAGGGTTATATCCACGAGTCTTAATTAATTCAAACATAAAAATAATGTTTTCCTAAAAATGTTCTTGAGAGAATGTAAAAATAAAATTAGATTAAAAAATTAGTCGAATAAACATTTTTTCACTTTTCTGTCTACGATTTCCCAGTATTGGTGATGGGAATTGTCAAATTTGTCCAAATTTTTTTTTTTTATTATATCGATTTTCTTGATTCTCGCGAATTATAATTTTTTGTTTTTATTAAGAATTTAAAAATGTTGTTTTGATTTGCGAATTAAGTTTAGGCAATAATATGTATGCGCGTATCAAAAAAATATAAAAATAATTCATGCGAATTATCCTTATAGTTTTTGATTCGCGAATTTATGACTCAATCTTTTTATCATCTTTGAAAATAATTATTTTGAATCGATTCTTCAAAGCTTTGATCTGATTTATACTTCGCGAATTATCTCTTAAAACAAATTATTCAGTCGAATCAAAATTGAATCGATGTAGATTATACCAAATCATTGTTCAATATCAAATCATTGATTTAATATTATTTTAAAATTTTCACTGATTCATAAAATTAATAAATTTTTATTCGTATTAATTCAAAAAAGAATTCTCTTTTTCAAGCTCTGAATGAAACACAAGAAAGAAGATTTAGCCTTCTTGGAATCAATAATTTTCTTACACAATATTAAAATTTTGAGATGTGCTATATATAAGTTTACGCGCTACATAAGAATATTAATATGAATACCGAAAATGCGGTATTGAAAAATTTTTAATACCGAAATACCGATTTCTCAAAACCGATTCGGTATTGGATATATACATGAAGATGCATGAGCACACATGCAGATATTACCTCAAATTTCGTTAATATACATACAAGTATGTATGGATGCACCCAGTGTAGAAAATCATTACCAGATATGTGGTTATGTAACTACATACTTGGTAATGGTAACTAGTTACTTTTGTTATTACATTTCTTATTACCTTTATATGGCGATGTCGCGAAAAATAATGAGTTGTCGTTACACACCAGCATACGAAAAATCAAAAAATATATCGTTACCTATGTGCTTACCAGTACTGATAAAAATAAAGAGTCTAAAAATAGATTTTCAAAAAAATAAATTATATAAAAAAAAATATTTTTTATCGTATTTTTTTTTTAAATGAAATTTCCTGGTGCGGGAATCGAACCTGGGTCTACAGATTGCCAGTCAATAGCTCTACCATCTGAGCTATATCGACATGTAATATTTAACAGATAAAAACATAATTGACCTGCTGCACACAAGAAAGCTTTCTCGCCAACATACAAAAAATCGAAAAATATGTGGTTACATATATCCTTACCAGTGTTTAAAAAATATTGAGTCTAAAAATAGATTTCAAAAAATTTAAAAAAAAATCTAGAAAATTATTTTCTATTTGAAATAATGATTATCAGTAACTCATTATTATAAATGAATGAAGAAGGTAAGTGGGTGTCATTACTGGTGGTCCAAAAAATAATGATATGTCATTACCGTTTCTACACAGGGCATGTATGGAAAAGCATGCATGTTTATAATCATGCACCACCATACATTAAACTTGTATGAATCTATATATGTCGATTTTTACCTGGGTATTTTATATTTTTTTTAGAAATAAAATGCTTTAGCTGAGTTACTCAAATCTGAGGTATTAATTTTAATAAATATTTTTTTTTTGTATACATTTGATCCCTGGGATTCATGGTGATTCACTTGATCCTTTTTGTGCGATTTATATTTTTAATTATTACTCAAAAAGTTGTAAATCCAGAATATTTTTTCATAATTAAAGATACCTATTGCAGAAAGCTTTAAAAAGATTTAAAACAAAAACAAATATTGAATAGTTTAGAAGATATTCGGCTTCAAAATTTCCGGATACAGTGTGTCGCATAGACTTGTCCAAAAAAAAAAGTTGGAATTCTCACCCAGCAAAACTTTATATTACCTGGTAATAAGGTTTGTAAGAAGAAATTAAGGTATGTAACCTCTTTGCTATTCCAACAGCTATTATTTTAACAAGGGCATGTCATTGGAGGTATGTACTTTCCAAAAGAGGGCTAGGTAACAACATAAGAACATGTTACTTTAATGTTACATGTTAGGAGTTACGTAACCACTTACATAACCGATGCTGAGCACAATACTACTTACATAACAGCTTAAAGTAAGGCCAAAAAAATGTGTTACAAACAGGTCTGAAATAACACATTAAAATTATGCGCTTACTTACTGTATAAAAATATATACCTACTTCTTACAAAAAAAATTAAAATAAGACGTTATCGTGTTAGTTTTTTATAAATGCTAAAACGAAGCATATTCATATTTAATTAATATTTACTCAGATTAATATAAAGTTAACAAAAAAAAGATATTTCAGTCAATATGTATAAAACATATAAATTATTTGTATCTAATATTTCAAATAGAAAATAACACTCATGTATCGCATTACAAATAACTCCTTATTTTGAGGTATTTGAATACACCATCGGTAATAAGTGGCTATTTCTATTAAGTGATCACGTATCACATTAAAAGTAACTCCTTATTTTACGGTTTTAAAATATCCCATCTGTAATAAGTCGCTGCTATTATTTAGAACTCATGTTGCGTATTACAAGTAACTCTTTTCTTTGAGGTGTTTAAATATATCATTGGTAATAAGTTGCTATTACTACCCAGTAGTTATGCAGCACATTATACGTCAGACATTACATTTTAGTTATGAAATAATGCAATGGTAAGGGGTATGGTATTACCAGGTAATGTGTTCTGTAATACCAACATATTACCAAGGTTTTGCTGGGTACATTACGAATATGAAATCAAAATTGAAATCGGAGTCGCGGATTTCGTTAAATTCGAAATTTTCATACACAAAATTTTCAATTTTGATAAGGATGTTTTTTTATATTTACCACTATGAAAATTTATTCGTTAAAATAAAGATCAGATTTGAGAAATTTCGCCATACAAGTTGAATTTTTAAGTACATACATCTTTTCGGAAAATTTGGAAATTTTAAATAAAATATGTATTTTTTTGTATAATTTAAAAAAAAACCGTGAATTACTTAAAAGATACTTAATTTTTTAAGTTTTAATTTCAAATTACTTTTCTTAACATTAATTAAGACTAGATTTAAAAAAAATTGTTAAATAATAGCGTACAGATTAGGAAATAATTGAATTTAAAGTCAACATTACTTTTGTATAAATTACTCTAGAGATAAATTACTAATTCTTAAAAGACAACTTTTTCTGCTACCTCTAAATAAAAGCGGATTTAGCTGAAACTTGGCACAGAGAAATAAAAAAATAAGTCATTATCAGTAACTCATTATTATATGTTTTAAAATAATGCAGAAGGTAAGTGGGTGTCATTACTGGTAGTCCAAAAAATAATGATATGTCATTACCGTTTCTACACTGGGTTAATACAGAAAAAAAAAATATCTTAAGTGAAACTTTGCGGTCATGAAATATATAAACAAACTAAGTTTGTGCATTGGAATTGACGCTTAAGATATTTTCGGCACTCATGTACAAATTTTATCTACTCACACTCACTCAATTTCACGTGAGTAAATTCAGATTTTACTCACACTCATGCGTGATTCACGTGAATCTCGCAAATTTGCGAAATAAAATCCTACCGTAAAAAATAAAATGAATGTAATTTTGAATGAATAGTAATTTTGCCACTTATTTTTATTTAAAAATCCCAAAAATCAACCAAAATATTAAGGGAAATATTTATTAAAAGCCGAACATTTTTTTTTTCCTCAAATTCGACTCACGCACATTCGCTCACGAAAAGATTTTCCCTACTTACACTTACTCACGTTCACGTAAGTAAATTAAAGCATCGCTCACACTCACTCGTGATTCCCATGAATCACGCGAAATTTCGCTCACGTGCCCATCTCTACTTCCGACAGCTACAAAGTTTTGGGAGATGATGCAATTTATCAAGAACTATAGATTTTTAACAAAAAACGAAAATCGTGTCACTTAAGATATTTGACGGTCATGGCACGATATGATCTTTAATACCCTAACAATTGTTTTTAAATTTTAAATGGTTTATTTTTCCTAAAATATCACATAATCATTCATCCCATGTACTCGAATGTTATCAAAATCAGTTGAGTAAATAAATTCTTTTAAACGAAACTAAAAACAATAGAACGTGACAATTTTGTGAATCCAACTGTAAAATAAAAACATACATAAACTACACTACTGCATGGTGAAAACTATTCGCAAAAAGTTACATAAATACATACAAATAGACAAAGATAAAATAATACATTTGTAGATACAACGGAAATAAACTTGTATTTTCATTTGGCATAAATAACAACCAGAGATTATTTTTGGGTTTGCCAGTAAAACTTCCGTTCGAAATGCTGTATTAATTACACTGTGATAGTTCAAAAATCCGACAAGTGGGTAAATCCAATTCGAGTACTAAATCCAGTAGTACTACCCGTTTTTCCAGTTTGATAAACTAAAAACTCATCAGGATTGTGATAAAAAGGTCCAAGAGGTCGAAAAGACCCCCGTTAAAGGCCTGTACAAACAAAACCTTTTGGCTGGCAATCTAAAATTT
Source organism: Leucophora obtusa (assembly GCA_949987735.1). Classification (NCBI taxonomy): domain Eukaryota; kingdom Metazoa; phylum Arthropoda; class Insecta; order Diptera; family Anthomyiidae; genus Leucophora; species Leucophora obtusa. Next base: position 94,261,255 of record OX465296.1, read on the forward strand.
AAAATATGTTTTACTTGGGGTATAGGCTAATTGAATCAGGAGTAGAGTATTTAAAAACCCGTAATCTTTTCATAAAAAAAACGCTTAGCCAGCTTTCGGCTTTGAATATTCTTATTAAGAGATACTTTTTTGAATTTCCAATCAGAATATGGTAAAAATGGCGTTAAAAAGGAAAAAGTGCAGCCTTTATAACCCAGACCAAACCGCTGGAACTGCACTCAGATAAAAAAGTTAGTAAAAAAATTTGTAAACAGTTTCCAATCGCACTTTACTACTTTTATACTGATTTTTAGGGCAAATTTATTTTTTAGTAGTCATTGTTGCTATTCTCTTATTACAAATACTGTTTTTTTTTACTAATTTTCGCTGCTGATTTCAGCAAAACATTTTACTAATTTTTCAAAACCGAGTGCTAAACTTAGTAGAAAAATATACATATGTACTAATTTAGCTAAATTTTATTTACAAGAATTGGTTGATTTTTTTCAATTCTTCTTTAGTTTATATTTGTTACTATTGATGTATTCTTAGTTTGGAAATAATACCCAGAAAATTTTATTGTATCTCCGATGCATAAAAAGGTAATAACTGGAGAACCGTTTGCAATTTTGACTCCAAATTTCAGGTACGATGAAGTAATTATACACTCAGATAAAAAAGTTAGTAAAAAAATTTGTAAACAGTTTCCAATCGAACTTTACTATTTAACCCTACACCACTATGTGGTCAGGGTATTATAAGTTTGTGCTGATGTTTGTAACACCAAAAAATATTGGTCCTAGACCCACCTTATAGTATACCGATCGGCTCAGAATTTTTTTTATTTCGATTTAACGATGTCCGTCTGTCCGTCCGTCCGTCCGTCTGTCTGTCTGTCTGTCCATGCATCCTATTGATTGGTGCGTTACATTTATATATTTAATTGTTTTTTTTAATGACCAATAACAATAGAATTCGTTCTAGAGATGGAATTGCTAGTATGGTTAATATCTTGGCTAAACAGAGATCAGGTATTAAAATCTGTCATATAAATGCGCAAAGTTTACAGGGCAAAATTGATGAATTCAGATATATATTTGAAAATTCTGGTATGGATTTCATATGCGTTTCTGAAACTTGGTTTGACTCGAATACAACAGATTTATCCATTTCTTTGGATGGTTACAATATACGTAGAGTTGATAGAGATGATGGCTACGGTGGCGTGGCAATTTATATAAAAAAAGGTATTACATTTAGTGTTAAATGCACCTCCAAAGATGCTGATAGTTTGGAGGAAGCACTTCCGCAAAACTTTGTAGAGTACCTTTTTATTGAGATTAATAGTTTAGGAAAGAAATTACTTGTGGGAAGCGTATATAGGCCAAATAGAAATATACCGACTAATCGCTTCATTACAACTCTGGAGACTTTTACGGTTTTATATGAAGATGTCATAATAGCGGGTGATTTTAATTCTAATTTATTGGTAGATAGTGGTCTTTCTGATAACATGGTTTCACTCGGACTTTTTATACCAAATACAACTATACCTACGCACTTTACTGCGACAAATAGTACACTATTGGATCTGTTTATGGTCAAATATCCAACTTTATGACCAACTTTCAGCTTCATGCTTTTCAAGACACGATCTTATTTTCATGACATATAAATTTGAATTGTTGGCAACTGAACAATTTATCACTTACCGTGACTTTAAGAATATCGACTTCGTGGCCCTGGAAGAGGAGTTTTTTAAAATAGACTGGGATTATTTAAACCACATTATCGCAGTGGATGATCAGCTTTAATTTCTAGAGGAGAACATAAGTTATCTGTTTAATCAAACAGTACCTTTAAAAACTAAAATTGTTAGCGAAAAGAAAAAACCCTGGTTTTCTTCCACCATTAAAGAATCAATGTATCGAAGAGATTTTGCATTTTCTAGGTGGAAACGTTTTAAAACTACACAGCTACAAGAAGAATATCGTACTGCTAAAAAATAAACAAATAAGCTGATAAAAAAGGCCAAATCTGAATTCTATGCCGAAAAATTCTCGAATGCTTTAGGATCCAAGAAGACATGGCAGACGATTCGCGAAATTGGAATTGGCAAATCTGGTACGCAAGATCCTTGTCCAATTGATGCCGACATTGCAAATAAAACTTTTTTAAATATACCAATGGTAGAATCTGATTGTAACTATTATAGAAACATACACCCAATTTATGATTTTACAGAAAACAATAGGTTCTTCTTTACTGGCATAACTGAGTGTGACGTTTTATCAAGTTTCTTATCGATAAAATCTAATGCTGTTGGAGTAGATGGAATTCATCCGAAATTTGTAAAAATACTATTACCTCAACTACTTCCTCGTATAACATTCTTCTTTAATAAAATATTTACAACTGGTTGCTTTCCTACTAATTGGAAAAATGCGAAAATCGTACCAATACCTAAATCAGGCACTGATTACAGACCCATAGCTATTTTACTTTTTCTGTCTAAAGTCTTCGAAAGGCTGATGCACAATCAAATGATTACCTTCTTAGATAATAATAATTTGCTTTCATCTCGTCAATCTGGGTTTCGAAGGAAACACAGCTGCATAACAGCGCTAGTTGATGTTGCGGAGGAGATAAGAAAAGAAGTTGATGATGGTAAAGTAACTTTTTTAATTCTATTAGATCATTCGAAAGCTTTCGATACTGTTGACCACGGCATCTTATGCTACAAATTACAAAATATGTTCAATTTTTCTTCAACTGCAACACGTCTTTTGTCATCTTATCTTAGTAACAGATATCAGTACGTTGAAACCTCAACCGGAAAATCTGTGTCACTAGCTGTTACAAGAGGCGTTCCGCAAGGATCTATATTAGGCCCGCTCTTGTTCTCATTATACTCTAATGATCTCCCGGATATTATAACATACTGTAAAGTTAGAATGTATGCTGATGATGTTCAACTTTACATTAGTTGCAATGAAACCTTGCTTGATCAGTGTGTAAGAACTTAGAATTTGGAACTTGATCGCATTCATGTGTGGGCAACGGCTAATGGTCTGGGGATTAACCCTAAAAAATCTAAGTGTCTTATTATACAAAAACGATTAGCGAAGAAAATAATTACTCCCAACATTTCAATAAATAATCAACGTATTGAAATTGTAAGTACCGCTAAGAATCTATGAATCTTTTTTAATAATACCCTTACCTGGTCTGATCACATTAAATATGCATGTGGTCGAACTTTCTCCATGATGAGAACACTGTGGCGAACCCAACACTGTACACCATTAAAAATTAGAATACTGCTTGCTAAAACTTACCTTATTCCAATTTTGTTGTACGGGTGTGAACTCTTTGCCAGTTGTGACTCAATAAGTGAAAATAAATTAAACGTCGTTTTCAATAATATCGTTCGATATGTATATGGTTTAAAAAGACGTGCACGAGTATCTGCGTTTTCCAAAAAATTATATGGCGTCAGTCTCAACGATTTACTGAAAACTCAAATTTTTACTATCTTACATAAAATCATTTATTTGCATCAACCTGTACATCTTTATGAGAAACTAATTTTTTCAGACCCTATTTGTAGGGGTAAAAGACTGAAAGCATGTAAATATAAAAGCCTTATATCAACTTACCAATTCTATATCAATGCTATCCATCTCTGGAACTCAATTCCTTATTGTTATCAAATCTTAAGTAACGCTCTGCAGTTCAAAAAAACCATAATTACCTATTTTTCAAACGTATTTGATTAAATTAAATTATTTTCTTTTGTATTATGTTTATAATTTTTCAAATTGTTAGTTTTTAATTGTAAGTCAAAAAACAAAAAAAAATTATTATTTTATTTTTATTTTTTTTTATTATTATTATTATTATTTGTGCCTTTGCTATTATAAACATAGACAACTTTTTGAACTTATAAATGGCTTATAAATCGAATATATCATTTTAAAATCGTGTTACAAGGTTTTGAAATTATTATGCATAGGTACCATATTATATATATGTATGTTTGATTACTTTATTTTTTTTCTTCATAATTAGTTCTTAAGTTATTAAATTATAAAAAGTTTATTTAACGAATAATCAGTTCTTCACTGCAATATAAGACTTTAAGTCTTGTGTGTGGAACAACAAAATAAATAAATAAATAAAATAAATAAAATAAATAAAATAAATAAAATAAATAAATGCTTGTGCGCACTCTACAGGTCGCAAATATTAAGATATTTTGATGAAACTTGGTACACCGACTTATATCGGCCCAAGGACGACGCCTATTGATTTTGGTGAACATCGGTCCATGTTTAGACCTAGTGCCCATATAATGGTCCTACCAAAATTATATTGTTTATATGCTGCAGGTCGCAAATATTAAGATATTTTGATGAAATTTGGTACACCGACTTATGTCGGCCCAAGGACGAAGCCTATTGATTTTGCTGAACATCGGTCCATGTTTAGACCTAGTGCCCATATAATGGACCTACCAAAATTATATTGTTTATACGCTGCAGGTCGCAAATATTAAGATATTTTGATGACATTTGGTACACCGACTTATGTCGGCCCAAGTACGAAGCCTATGGATTTTGGTTAACACCGGTCCATGTTTAGACCTAGTGCCCATATAAGGGTCCCCCAAAATTGGCTTGGTTACAAACTGCAGGTCGCAAATATTAAGATATTTTGATGAAACTTGGTACACCGACTTATGTCGGCCCAAGGACGAAGCCTATTGATTTTGCTGAACATCGGTCCATGTTTAGACCTAGTGCCCATATAATGGTCCTACCAAAATTATATTGTTTATACGCTGCAGGTCGCAAATATTAAGATATTTTGATGACATTTGGTACACCGACTTATGTCGGCCCAAGTACGAAGCCTATTGATTTTGGTGAACATCGGTCCATGTTTAGACCTAGTGCCCATATAAGGGTCCTACTAAAATTATATGGTTTATACGCTGCAGGTCGCAAATATTAAGATATTTTGATGAAATTTGGTACACCGACCTATGGCAGCCCAAGGACGAAGCCTATTGATTTTGGTTAACACCGGTCCATGTTTAGACCTAGTGCCCATATAAGGGTCCCCCAAAATTGGCTTGGTTACAAACTGCAGGTCGCAAATATTAAGATATTTTAATGAAATTTTGTTCGCTGACTCACATTATAGAAAATTTTGACACAAGTCCCATTTTAACCCATTCGAATTTGGGATCCAAACATTAGTTGGCTTTTAACCAGACTGGTGTAGGGTATTGTATAGTCGGCATGCCCGACTTTAACCTTTTTACTCGTTTTATACTGATTTTTAGTACAATTTTTTTTTAGTAATCATTTTTGCTATTCTCTTATTACAAATTACGGATTTTTTTACTAATTCTCGCTGCAGATTTTAGCAAAACATATTGCTAATTTTTCAAAACTGAGTGCTAAATTTAGCAGAAAAATATACTAATTTAAATTTTTTTTTTTATTTTTTCCAATTCTTGTTTAGTTTATATTTGTTACTATTGATATATTCTTAGTTTGGAAATAACACTCAGAAAATTTTATTGTATCTCCAATGCATAAAAAGGTCATAACTGGAGAACCGTTTGCAATTTTGTAACAAGCGTATACAATCGAAAGAAAAAAAAAATTTCAATAGAATTTCAATTGATATTTTTTGAATTTCAATTGATGTTTTCTGAATATCAATTGATATTTTCTGAATTTCAAATGATATTTTCTGAATTTCAAATGATATTTTCTGAATTTCAATTGATATTTTCTGAATTTCAAAGGACGGTTTCTGAATTTCAAATGATATTTTCTGAATAATCAATTGATATTTTCTAAATTTCAAATGATATTTTCTGAATTTCAATTGATATTTTCTGAATTTCAAATGACAATTTCCGAATTTCAATTGACATTTTCTGAATTTCAAATGACGATTTCTGAATTTCAATTGATATGTTCTGAATTTCAATTGATATTTTCTTAATTTAAATTGATATTTTCTGAATTTCAAATGATATTTTCTGAATTTCAAAAGATATTTTCTGAATTTCAATTGATATTTTCTGAATTTCAAATGGAAAATCTGAATTTCAATTGATCTTTTCTGAATTTCAAATGGAAATTCTGAATTTCAATTGATATTTTCTGTATTTCAAATGGAAATTCTGAATTTCAATTGATATTTTTTGAATTACAGTTTTCTGAATTTCAAATGGAAATTCGGAATTTCAATTGATATATTCTGAATTACAGTTGCAAAAGGTGTACAACAGAAAATATCAATTGAAATTCAGAATTTCCATTTGAAATTCAGAAAACATTAATTGAAATTCAGATTTCCATTTGAAATTCAGAAAATGTCAATTGAAAATCAGAAAATATTCGGAATTTTCATTCTGAATTCAATTGATCTTTTCTGAATTTCAAATGTAAATTCTGAATTTCAATTGATATTTTCTGAATTTCAAATGGAAATTCTTAATTTCAATTGATATTTTCTGAATTACAGTTACAAAAGGTGTAGAAATTTAATTTTTTTAATTTTCGTTTACATTTCATGCTATTCTACCAGCCAATTGGTAAATTTGGAGTTAAAAGCATGGACGGTAACCGAAACGAATGCGGTTATCGTTAGAGTAACGATATTTTAGGTTATTTCGGTATCGGTATTTTAAGGGTAACGCTATTTCATTAATTTCGGTATCATATTTTAAGGATAACGGTATTTGAGTTATTTCGGTAACGGTATTTTAACGATAACGATATTTAGGTTATTTCGGTAACGGTATTTTAAGGTTAGCGGTATTTCAGCTATATCGGTAACGGTATTTTAAGGGTAACGGCAGTCAGTTATTTCGATGCAACTCGTAATTTTTTTTTACAAAAAACAAACGAGATTAAAAACGGAACTAATTTATCAACTTAATGTACAAACAATACTCATAACCACATGAAATTATCAAAAGCAGAAAATTAAAAATAATGGTAAAGGTATTTTAGGGATAACAATATTTCATTTGTTTTGGTAACAGTATTTTAAGGGTATTGATATTTCATTTATTTCGGTATCGGTATTTTAAGGATAACGGTATTTCAGTTATTTCGGTAACGGTATTTTAAGGATAACGGTGTTCCGGGTATTTCGGTAACGGTATTTTAGGGGTAACGGTAGTCAGTTGAAAGGGTTTTGAATCGATAACGGTATTTTAGCGGTATTGCCTGCCAACCCTGGTTAAAAACCATTCCTAAGCATTAGAATTAGTTAACAAATGATAATGAAATTTCAATGCCAATGAAAAAATCCAAAGTATGCTATTTATAAACTATTAAGGCTTGTATTCGCAAAAATGTTTTAAATTTTATTAGAGCTTAATAAAACAAATTAATGTGCAAAACAACAACGAAAATCGTCCAATTAGCCTCTAATAAGACAAAAAAAATTTTGTGAATAAACATGTAACATTTTATTTTTATCTTCATTAAATTTAAATGTTTTATTTTGTATATAATTTAAATCGTGTTTTATCTTAGTTTCCCTGAAAAACTTTGGTAATGGGTGCGATATACTCACGCATTACCTTGTAGTGATTAGATTAGGTACGAAGGCAATACGCACCGCGACCAATATAGATCTTTTGCGCTGCCTAGAGTTCCCTAGAGATTCAGGCTACCAATATAGCCAATAATCCCGTTAAGAGAATTTCCCCAAACGTCCGAATAAAACATGAAACGGTCACCCAGAAATCTGAGTCTCCTGTCACACAGTCTCGGACATTCGCAGAGAATATGCGCCGATGTCTCACTTTCCAGCACACAAAACCTGCAAACATCAGTGTCTGACAGGCCCTGTTTGTTAGGCTGGTACCTGAGCCCACAGTATCTAGTTAAGTATCCCGTCAGGGTCCTATGGTTACCCCTGTCGAGTGACAATAGTCGCCTTGATACTCCTCTGGACAAGGAAACAAATCTTTTGGCCTGAATTTGGCCAGTAGAAGTTTCCCAATGCTTAACAAACTCAGTCTCTCTCCATTGCCTACTTTTTCCCTAGCTTACCCCCTAGGTATCCCAAAGAATGATTCCGAGCCGATGAATGGGCGACGGGCTCCACAATTGGCTAGACAATCCGCCCTTTCGTTACCTTCGTGCCCTTCATGACCAGTAATCCATCCCAGTGTAAGGGAGTTGTTCCTACCGTGTTCGTTGAGAATTCCCATACACTCCATGACTAGACCAGATGATACCCCGTAAGCTCCTAGATCCTTTACCGCAGCCTGGCTGTCAGAAAGAATGTAGATGCGGGATCTAACCATGCCTCTCCGGGTTAGATTTTCGCCACACACGCAGATGGCGAAAATCTCCGCCTGAAAGACGGAGGGGTACTTGCCCATTGGTAAAGCACGTTGGAATCTGGGTCCAAAGACAACTGTCCCCGTGTCACCATTAGCCTGCTTCGAGCCATCCGTGAACCATATCTGAGCCCCGTCTTCGGGCTGCCAGGATTGGCTGGTCCACATATTTCTGTCAAATGACATAATGTCAAAATGCCTGACAAAAATCTGCTCCGTGATCATTTTATCCGCGACCCGTAAGATTGGGTCGTCCATAAAGATCGCGGCGATCCTCATGTGACCCTTTAAGTCCCCGCTCCTCATGTCCCCGACCCCCCGAAGACAAAGTGAGCCTATGCTTGCAGCCTCCTTCACGGAAATATGCAATGGTGGAATACCCAACATGGCCCCAATGGTAGCCGTCGGGCACGATCTTCCAGCCCCCGTAATGCCAGTACACACCAGCCGATACAACCTCTTCAGAGTATCCCTTGCCGTTGACTGCTCAACCTTTGGCTACCATGTTAAGGCAGCATACGGGATCATAGGTTTCACAATGGTGTTGAATGACCAGTAGACCATGTGTGGTCTTAGACTCCATGCTCTCCCAAAGAGCCTCTGACAGGCATAATATGCCCTGGTGGCCTTCTTGGTTACGAAGTTGAGATGATCATTCCACGTAAGGGATTTATCATGATCAGCCCTAAACCCAACAACAGCATTATGACAATATGTTGGGCAGCACTTTCGGTAGACTTACCCCCTTGGAAAGGCAAACTGAAGCTCGTGTATCGGCTTACGCCTGAGGTACGTGTCCCTAATATAGTGGTCCAAAACTTTCTCCATTGGCTTAAGAAGAAAAGAGCTGAGGCTAATTGGTCTATACGATTTAGGCAGCTGTTCGGATTTCCCCCGCCTTTGGAATAAAGACCACTTTAACGCCCCTCCAATTCGTCGGAACATGACCCAGCAAAAGACTGCATCTAAATATCCTAACCAGTTGTGGGGCTATTATATCCACCCCCCTCTGCATCAGACATGGATAGATCCCGTCGGGGGCCGGCGAATTAAAGGACGAAAATCCATTTATCGCCCATTTCACTCTGACCTCTCGAAAGACGGCACCAGTTAGGCATACATACCTCCCCGTCAGGTTTGGGATCCTTTGAATCGCAACAGACCTGCGGGAGGCTACGCAGCCTGGGAAGTGCGTGTATAACAATAGGCCACAGGTTTCCTCAGGAGATCCAGTGTAGGAACCGTCGGGTCTCCTGAGAGTGCAAAGATCGTGTGATCCTGTGAAAGGGGCTTCTGAAGTCGCGCAGCTTCCGGAAGATCTGAGATCTTCTCACAGCAGCTGCGCCACGTGGACCTTTTGGATCTACGTAATTCTCTATTATATTCAGTTTGAGCCGTCTTGTAGGTGACCCAGTCACCTGTTTCCTTGGGTCTGTTGAATAGTCTCTTGGCCTCCCTTTTGAGCTTATCCAGATCATCAATCCACCATGGAACGCCCCTTTTCACCCTCCTGGCTCTTTGAGGAGAGCTCGCAAAGTAAGCAGAAGTCAAACTCGACTGAATCTCTGATGCCTCATAATCAATCTCATCTGGGCTCAGAATGAGCCCTTTAGAGAGATTGGCATCGCTTTCCAAATGATAACGGAAGTTCTCCCAGTTTGTGTATCTGAGATTACGATATTTCTGGCACGAATCCAGCGCATTAACAACATCAAAGACCAGGTGTTGATGATCAGACATTGACAGTTCGCTGGATACATGCCAGTTAGAGATGGCGAAAGAAAGGTTAGAACTAGTAAGTGTGAGGTCCAAGACCTCTGACCTAATAGCATTCCTAAACGTCGGTTCGTCACCCCTATTTACTATGTTTATACCATTACTACATCTAAATTCGTTTGTTGATATCGGTGCTTCTTCACGTTGTGTGATGAGCATTGGTGTCACAGCAAAGGATTTAACTCAGACCCCTCTCTCGGCAATATTCCACGAAGGCTGAGACCTCAGCGGTTGGTGTCGCGTCACTGTCGCCAGGCAACTACGCATAGGCCAACATCACCTCGTGCTCCCCAGCCAAGGGAGGCACTTTTTCCCAGATCGCAACCATGTCTCCCAATATAAACTCCGAAATGGGAAGAAATGTTAGGTTGCTCCTCACAAGGATGGCCGCTCTAGGCCTACTGTGTTGGGAATCATATATCGACCTGCCATGGTTCACGTTTAGCTCCTTAATGGCTCCATTGTGCACCTACGGTTCCTGAATGAATACTTCATCCAGAGCGTCGACAGTGAACCTTCTGTTGGAAACATCAGATGCCGCTATGGCATGATGAAGGTTCACCTTCAAGCAACTGAGGTGCTTCGGTGTTCCGCCTCTTGTGGCAGTAATCACTTGCGAGCAAGTTTGGCAACACGCTTTGCCACCTTTCTGCCCCGATTGGCGTTCAGCAGAGCAGCTTCCTCTTCATACGTTGGGATGTTGGTATTGGTCACTGTAGTTGGACCTGAGAGGTCCTCAGTTATAATTCCAACGCCCATTAAGACTAGAAACGTCTTCTGTTGGCTGAACCATGGCTAAATTCCCCTTAGCATCATTTGGGCATAAAGCCCCTTTACCTACTGACGATAGATCCGCGTTGACCTTCTCTTGCCTATTTTCCGTATCTTAGCCAATTGTATCCATCATAAGACATCTTTTTATTTGAAACAAAAAGTAATGTCTTACCAATCACTGATTACGTATTGCATGATTTATAAACGGAAAGTAATGATTAGTACATTTTTGAAAAATCTATTTTTAGGCATATTACTTTGTGTTTTTTGTTTCTAAGCAAGGGTGTAAGGTGTATATTTTTCGACATTACAAATGAAAATACGAAGCACAACAATTCATTTACTTTTTAAGCAATCAAATTTTATATGTGTCGACTAGCGGGCGAAGCCCGCTACGTTGTTAGCGTGCCTTAAAGTTTAGAATTAACTTTCATTTAGATAAAATAAAACACAATATTTGTTGTTAAGGTAAAATAATTGTTAAGGTAAATTTATTGTAATGTTTAAGTACAAACACTATTTTTTGCCTCTTCATTTTTATATAAATAAATCATTTAGTATACCAACACGTGAGCATTTATTTATTTTTATTTAATTTAATTTTTCACATATCCTGCACAACAAGATTAAATCTTATAATTAAAGTACAGGAAAGCAGTTTGTGGAAATTAGACATTGCAAATTTTATAAAACTTAAAACTACATTTTAACATATAAGTATCATAATTTATTTTATTATCACAAATTGTTAAAAACAAATATAAAATAATTTGGTAATTTCGTCAAAATGTCAACAAAGATAGAAACAAAACTAAATATCGGCAAACAAATTGAAAAGAAATTGTTTAAAGTTGTATGCGTTGCTGTTGAGTTGTTGGTTTGCTGGAAGGTATCTCCAAAGACGTGCAGCATTTATATAAAAATGCCATTCAGACACATGATATCGATGATTTGGTATTATAGTCTTTCTACCCCTAGGGGATAAGGCAAATTCTATAACAGTATACAGATATAGAGGGTTTTTCTTGTAAATAATTTTATGGTAAAATAAAAGTACCCGAATTTTTAGAAGATTTTCAAAAGATACGCCATAGAGTTTAGTCGCAAATGATGAAATACGTTCAAGTCTCCTTAATCCATAGACATATCAGACGATATTGTTGTACAACACAGTTAACTTCCGCTTACTAACAGCATCATAATTTTCAAAAAGCTCACAACCATATATTAAGCCAGGAATTAGATACGATTTTGCGAGTAGTATTCTAATTTTTAATGGGGTTAAAAACTGTGTTGACCAGAGGGACCTTAATTTAGTATAGTTTTCACCAACAAGTGAGTTTATACGGTTTGTCCAAGTTAAATGTTTGTTAAACAGTATTCCGAAATTTTTAGCTACTTCAACGATCTCAATTCTTCCTCCATTTAAAACTATTTCAGTCTCCAAAACCGGTACACTACGTTGTCTATGAACTAATATACACTTAGATTTTTGTGGATTTAGACAAAGCCCATTTGCTGAAGCCCATGAATGTATTTTATCCAGATCATAATTAATGTTCTTAATGTTTTCCTCAATCGATTGCATTGGGCTACTCAAATACAATTGGACGGCATCTGGATACATGTGCAGTTTACAATATGATAGCTGATTAGGCAAATCATTCACATACAACGAAAAAAGGAGAGGGCCAAGAATCGACCCTTGTGGCACTCCTCTATTAAGGGTTAACGAATTGGACCAAATATCATTTGCAAATACAGATTGCGTACGTTCAGATAGATATGAAAATAAAAGCTGAGTTGCTGTAGAAGAAAATTTGAAAAAATTTCTTAATTTCATACATAAAATGGAGTGCTCCACCATATCAAAGGCTTTAGAGTGGTCGAGTAGTACTAGGAAATTTACTTTACCATCATCTAGTTCACGTCGAATATTTTCCGATACATCGATCAAAGCTGTGACAAGGCTATGATTTGGGCGAAAGCCAGATTGTTTATCGAACATCAGACCTTTATTCTCTATATATTTACTGATTTTCAAATGTAAAATCTTCTCTAATACTTTTGAAAGAAATCATAAAATGGCAATTGGTCGAAACTCAGTATTTGTTTTCGGGATTGGTATAATTTTAGCGTGCTTCCATTTCAGCGGAAAAGTGCTTGTGGTAATGATGGTATTAAAAAAATGTGTAATATACGGCAGAAGAAATAGCATAATTATCTTTAAAAATTTTGGGTGCATATTATCGTATCCTACTGCTTCGGATTTTATTAATGAAAGAGTTGACATAATGTCAAACTGGGTGACACAAGAAAATTCAAACATATCATAATCGAGACCGGCGTTGTTTGTAGTTGACGTGAAATTGTAGAAGTTATAGTTAATTTGAACCACTGGTAAATTAGTAAAGGCACGGTTTAAATCATTTGCATCAATATAGAAGTTGTTAGTTTTTTCAACCTTTCTAATACCGATTTCACGGATAGTTTTCCAAGTTTTTTTTCGAATCAGTAGCCTGTTCAAAGCGTTTTGGGTAATATTCTCTTTTTGCAATTCTATTTTATTATTGACCTTGCTTCTAGCAACACGATATTGAGCTTTCAGTTCGGGAGTTTTGAATCTTTTCCATCGTGAGTACGCAACATCTCTTTTTTCAATAAATAGTTTTATATCTGCTGAAAACCAGGGTTTACTATTTCCCGTAATGTTTTTAGATTTTAATGGGACAGCATCATCGTAGAGTCGCTGAATATTATTCTCAAGAAATGACAATTGTTGATCAACATTAGACATAAAATAAATATTACTCCAGTCAATTTGAAAAACATTATGACGTAACAAATTATGGTTCATACGCTTAAAGTCTCGATAGTAACAGGTCTGATATATTTGTTGAATTCGGAAGTCATATGTTAAAAATATCAAATCGTGCTTTGAAAAATATTGTGCTGAAACCTTGTCATACAATATAACATTTGATTTGTTAGTAACAAAGAAGAGATCAAGCAATGTGCTACTTGTAGTTGTGTAGTGTGTTGGAATAGTTAGGTTGACAGGCATGAGTCCGAGCGATGACATTTCATCCAAAAAAATAGATTCGCTTAGAATATTGGAATTGAAATCGCCAGATATTACAATATCGTCATAGGCAACAGTTAGAGTTTCCAATTTTAGTAAAAAGTTAGTAAAAGATATTCTTTTATGTGGCCTGTAAACGCAGCCAACAAGCATTTTCCTTCCCAAAGATACGATTTCGACAAAAATAAATTCAACTTTATCTTCCTTGGACGAGTTTAGGCAAAGCATGTAACAACTAATTGTCTGTTGTTCGAGCCATCGGCGTAGATAGGTCGTATTTTTTTTTAAATCGCTTTTTTATTTAAAGTATAGTTTTTATAATAAAAGCCTTCACCCAGCCACCACAAATAAATAATTCTGACACAAAAATGGGTTTAAAATAAATAAATATTTGATCACTTTTTCTCATAAAAGTGGATTGTTAGTAATGAATCCATTATAAATTGCAATATACGAGTGTATGTCAAGATAAATTGGTAAAGTGCGAACTTATGTAGATAGACCCGTAAGTAGTTTTGTTCATTTGTGTTTTGAATGAAAATAAGTAACGTAAAGCAGGGTTGGAAAGCATTTTATAATATTAAAGATAGCGGGCAAAGCCCGCTACGTTGTTAGCGTGCCTTAAAGTTTTTTTTAATTCCAGTTTATGTAAAGGTAGACCTGGCAATTCAAGTAAATTCACAAATTCAGTTGGAAAATTTACTGCGTCGGTTTCTTCCGCCGGTGCTTCGTTACCTGCAGTTTGAATATCAGAATATATAAGGTTTTTTCTCTTTTAGGAAATTTGCTTAACTTTTTGGAGAGTATGTTTCAATGCTACATAAGTTTCATATTCCGTGGATAGTGTTTGAACAGGTAATTTAAAGGGGTTCTTCCCCCTTTTTGTTCCTCCCAGTAAAAATCCCAAATACATATAATCTTACCTCAATCGCATGCGAAATTTCAAGTACCAAACTCCGGCAGTTTGAGTCATTCAAATTCCATTCCATTTTGTTTAACAATTTTAGTGTTCCAATGCAACTCCTTCCAAGATTCCACTTTGTTTACCATTCCATTGCATTTCGTTCCCATTATCTGTTATTCCAGTTCCACTCGTTCCCCGTTTCATTCCATTTCGTTGCTACTGTCTTGTGTATCGATATTGATATCAGTCTCTTCTATTTCCATTCCATTTCTTTGCACTTGCTCCATTCCATTAATCTTTTAACTGCAGTGTTTCAATTCCACTCGTTCCCCATTATATGCCATCTCGCTCCTCATTCCATTTCGTTCTATAGTCCATTCCATTTCGTTCCCTCTTCCTATCCATTTCATTTGTCTATAATTTCAATTCCACTCGTTCAACGTTTATATCCATTTCGTTCCACTTGTGTAGTGTTTCAATTCCACTCATTTCCTATTTAGTTTCTTAATTTTAGAGTTCCATATACACTTGTTCTTTAAGTTTTAGGTTTCTAGCTAAAGACGCAGACGTTAAGGGGGGGGGGGGGGGGGCGGGGGAAATTTTCCCATTTTCAACCACCATTTTTACCACGTTCCTGTCCGAAGTCCTAAAAATGCCTTGTCAATAAGTTAGCCCATACTCTAAGGAAAGCATATTATAGATTACAGGTTTCTAGCCGAAGTGTTCGGTTAGGCCATCATAGGGGGAGAATTATTCCGTTTTTACCCCTCCCGGTAGGAATTTCCAAAAATTCCGTCTTAGAGGACGTGTGCATTGGAAGAGGAACCTATTACATACATACATAATTTTAGGTCTCTATATCCAGCAGTTTGGCCAGGCCGTCAAGGGGGAAGTTTTTTCCCTTTTTACCCCTCCCGGAATGAACTTCCAAAAATACCGTCTTAGGGCACATCTACGTTGGAGAAGGAACACAAATACCGAATTTAAGCTCCCTAGTTCCAGCAGTTTGGGCAGGCCGTTATGGGGGAGACTTTTCCTGTTTTTGACCCTACCTGTGGAAATTTTTAAAAATCTCATCTTAGCGGATGTCTACAATAGAGGAGGAACTTTAATACCAAATTTCAACTTCCTACCACCAGCGGTTTGGGCAGGCCTTTAAGCGGCACTTTCGCTTCATTAATCCCCATTTTTGCAATGTCCCTGTCCAAAATTCCAAAAAGCACCTTCCCGATAAGTGAGCCCATAATCCAAGAAACATATGTTTTACATCTCAGGTTTCTAGCCAACTTTTACTATTTGTGCCCCCCTCTCGGTAGGAATTTCCGAAAATCCATCGACAGGGAATTTCAGCTTCCTAGTTCCAGCAGTTTGAGCAGGCTGTCAAGGGGGACACTTTTCCTTTTTTTGTCCCTCCCGGTTGGAATTAGGCTGGAAGAGGAACCTAAGTACCGAATTTCAGCTTCCTAGTTCCAGCAGGTTCTTAAGGGGCCACTTTCCCTTTTTGAGACCCCATTTTATAACGACCCTGTCCAGAATTCAAAAAAGTATCATTCTAATAAGTTATTCCTTACTCCAGGGACCCACATTTTAAATTTCAGGTTTCTAGCCGAAGGGGTTTTTACAGGCCACCAAAGGGGAGGCTTTTCTTCTTTTTGCCCCTCCCTTTAGGAATTTACGAAAATTCCATCTTCGCGGCTATCTGCGATGGATGAGGAACATTTATACCAAATTTCAACTTCATTGCCTCAGCGGTTTGGGCAGGCCGTTATTTGGGACATTTTTCCCTTTCAACCACCATTTTTACTATGTTCCTGTTCCAAAATAGAAAAATTAAGTTGCCGGTGAGTTAGCCCTACTCCAAGGAATACATATTTAAAATTTTAGGTTGGCCAAAAGGGATTGGGCAGGCCGTCAAGGAGGAGACTTTTTCCCTTATTTCCCCTCCCGATAGGAATTTCAAAAATTCCGTCTAAGCGGACGCCTACACAGAAGGAGGAACTCACATACCGAGTTTCCTTTTGTGATATCCTGTAGGGAATTCCAAAAATACAAACTTAGTCGATGTCTACTACAGTGAAGGAACCTTTATACCAAATTTCAACTTCTTACCTCCAGTGGTTTGGGCAGGCACTTTTCCAATTTGTGAGACTGTTTATGGGGAGACTTTTACCCTTTTTGCCCGTTCCGGTAGGAATTTCCAAAAATCCCGTCTTAGCGCACGTCTATGCCGAATATCCAGAAACCTTGTTTTAATGGGGGGAGGAAAAAAAAGTACTTTTTTGAAATTATATTTTTGTAAATGATATTTTTTTTAATGGTACTTTTTGGAAAAAGCGAAATTTTTTGGAAGAAGATACTTTGTTTTTACAAAGTACTTTATTTGTACTTTTATTGAAAAAGGGATTTTGTTGTAAAAATGTACTTTTTTTGGAAAAGGTACTTTTTTTGAAAAAGGTATTTTTTGGAAAAATGTTTGTTTTTGGAAAAAGGTACTTTTTTTGTAAAAGGTACTTTTTTTTGGAAAAGGTACATTTTTTTAGAAAAAGGTACTTTTTTTGGAAAAAGATACTTTTTTTGGAAAAAGATCTTTTTTTTGGAAAAACGTACTTTTTTGGAAAAAGGTACTTTTTTTGAGAAAAGGTGCTTTTTTGAAAAAGGTACTTTTTTCTGAAAAAGGAATTTTTTTTTGGGAAAGGGTACCTTTTTGGGAAAACGGTACTATTTTTGAAAAAAGTACTTTTTTTGGAAAAAGGTGCTTTTTTTGGAAAAAGGTACTTTTTTTGGAAAAAGGTACTTTTTTTGGAAAAATGTACTTTTTTGGTCCCCTTTTTGCCCCTCCCGATAAGAATTTCCAAAAATGTCGTTCAACGGACGTCTACACCGGTCGAGGAACCTACATACCAAATTTCAACTTCATAGCTCCAGCAGTTTGAGCAGGCCGTCAAGGGGGAGACTTTTTCCCCTTTTTGCCCCTCCCTGTAAAAATTTCCAAAAATCCCGTCTTGGTGTCTTTATGCCAAATTTCAACTTCCTACCTCCAGCGGTTTGGGCAGGCCGCCAGGGGGGCCTTTTTCCCCTTTTTAACCCCCATTTTTAAAACATCCCTATCCAAAATTCTAGAAAGTACTTTTCAGAAAATTTAGCCCCTCCTCCAAGGAACACATATCTTAAATTTCAGCTTTCTAGCGAAAGGGGTTTTGGCAGGCCGTCAAGGGGAAACTTTCCCCTTTTTGCCCGTTCTGGTACGAATTTCAAAAAATCCCGTCTTGGCGGACGTCTACGCAGAAAGAGGAACCTTCATACCAAATTTAAACTTCCTAGCTTTAGCGGTTTGGGCTGGGCGATGTTGAGTCAGTCAGTTAGTCAGTCACTCACGTTATTCTTTTATATATAGAGATAATTCAGGTGGTAGAGTTCTCGGCTAACATGCAGGGATTCCAGGTTCGAATCCCAGCCTGACCACGTTTATATATTTAATAAAAAAAATACTTGTAATAAATTTTTTTTTAAATAAAATTTGTTTTTACGAAAATCAATTTTTAGACTCATTACTTTTCCCATCCTCGTAGTCATATAAGTAGCCAATTACTTTATCACCTCCTCCCCATACATTACTTTGGAGATCATCGCCTGTAAAATTCATCAGTGAAGTAAGGTATAAAGTAATGCATCGGCCCCTATGGCAACACAATACTTTACACATTATTCGGTAATGTGTGGTTTTGCTGGGTTGTTATATTTTTATGTACACTCAAAAAAATAAGTTAGTAGACAAATTAGTAAAACATCTTGTATATCAAGTTTACTAGTTTTAAGCAATTTTTTTGCTGAAATTCCGTTTTCAGCAAAAGTTTTAGTTATATTTTTTAGCGCTAAACTAATTTTGAACTAATGTTTTACTAATTTATTTTGCTACAAAAATTGTGCTGATAATCGCATTTATAGCGTAGACGACAACCAGATAAACAAATGTAGATGTCGCAGCTTGTCTGGATGTAGTACACACAACGGAAATGATTAAAAAGAAAAACAGCTCTACACAATTTCTATATTTAAATTTTCAGCAAATAAATTAACTAAAGTAAAATTTCGCTACAAGTTTTTTGAGTTTTTTTCAGTCTACTAATATTCAGCAAAAAGTTTAGTGATTTTAGCAAGGATTTTTTTCATTTGCCTTCGACTAAGTGTTAGCAAAACTTTTGCTGAAGATTACTATTTTTTGGTAAAAATCAGCTCGCTGATTTTCAGCAAACCTTTTGCTGAAATTACCAACTTTTTTGCAAGCACGCTCCTGACTAAAAATTTGCTGACACAGCAACATTTTTTGCTGACTTTACAGACTTTTTTTTAGTGTATATTCATCTTTTGTTTGTGTTTGTCTATCAGAACAAATTTGGTAGCAATCAAATGCATTAACGGTATATTTCTACAATGGCTGGAACTATTACACTCATAGAAATAAATCTGTAAAAATAGCTGAAAAAGTTACTAAAAATTAGTTAAAAAAGATGCTGCAGGAAAAACTGCTGAAATTAGCAGATTTTTTGCTAAATACTAGTAAAATAAGAACAGAAAATTAAAACTGTTAAATTTACAGAATTTTAGTTATTTAACAAACATAGCAAAAATAAACTGTTATATCTACAAAATTTTTGCTATTTTTAAGCTAAATTTAGTTGAATGCAAATAGCAGTCTAAACTACTAAAATCAGCAGAAATATTTGCTAAAAAAATAGTAAACGGCTGTTTACAAAAGGCTCGATTATTATTTGCATTTAAAAAAAATCGAAAAAAAACTTTGAAAATTTAAAATTTTTTTTTGATATTTTAGGCTATTTAGCTAAATTTTTTTGCTGGTTTTAGAATGTTTAATTTGCTATTTTCCATTTACCCAAATTTGAATCAAATATAACTAAAATTCTGTACATTTAACAGTTTTATTTTTGCTGTTCTTATATTACTAATATATAGCAAATATAATCCGCTAATTTAAAATTTTTTTTATGCAGCATCATTTTAAACTAATTTTTAGTAGTTTTAAATAAATTTTTTACGGACTTTTTTCTGTTAATGTAATATTATTGAAGTCTAATTACTGTTTGTTGATAACTTTCATAGCAAATTACCTATTAGTAAATTATAATTTTTAAAAGAAAAGAGCGGAACTTAATAAAATCATTCTCTTTCTAAATCTTCATAGTTCGTATAAGAAATAAAATATAATATCGATGCAAGAACAATGTGCCATATTTCTTGAGCAATACTTAGTGGAAACATAAAATTTTATTTGTAATTAAATTAGGTTTAAGAAAAAATGGGATAAATAGGTCCAAAAAGAGCAACTGAATTTGTGTTTTTTTAATGATATGGCAGTAGTTGTTAATTTTTCATTGTTCATAATCAAACCTTTAAGAAAACGCGGGTTATAAATAAAAATTTTAACAAAATGGAAGCAGACTCTTATCCTTTTCACTACAGACCTTTTGTTTGTAGATGTATCGTTATTTTGACTTCAGATTCTTGTTAAGAGTACTGAAATTGGAAAAAAAATATGTAACATATTTTGCCCCCTCCTCCTCTTACCCACCAAAAATGACGTTCGAAAATCGATTTTTTCAAATTTCTCATGCCCGTTTCGAATAGCCAAAAATCCTTTACGTTTTTTCTTCTCATCATAAAACGAAGGTACCCAGCAAAACCTTGGTAATATGTTGGTATTACAGAACACATTACCTGGTAATACCATACCCCTTACCATTGCATTATTTTAAAACTAAAATGTAATGTCTTATGTATAATGTGCTGCATAACTACTGGGTAGTAATAGCAACGTATTACCAATGATATATTTAAACACCTCAAAGAAAAGAGTTACTTGTAATACACAACATGAGTTCTAAATAATAGCAGCGACTTATTACAGATGGGATATTTTAAAACCGTAAAATAAGGAGTTACTTTTAATGTGATACGTGATCACTAAATAGAAATAGCCACTTATTACTAGGGTTTATGTTCCGGGAATTCCCGGGAATCCCGCCCTTTTTTCAATCCCGCAATCCCGGGAATTTCATGCGGGATTTCCCGGGATTTTTTGTATTATAGAAGTTCTAGCTAGTATATATTGCAATTTCGGAAGCTTTATTTAAATTTAAAGCATTGATTTTTTTGAAATCAATTTAAATAAAAAAAATATTTACAATAAAAAATACGATTTAAAATTTAATAAACTGAATTAGTACAATATAAAAAAAAAATATTATTTATGCCAAATTGTTTTTGAATGTCAACTGAATTTGGTTTAGTTACCAATAAAAATACTCCTACTTCGAGAAAAAAATGGTTTCTTTAAAACGATTATCTTTGTTCAAGTAAAGCAATATATACAACAACATTCAACATCATTATTTTAGTTCCAAATACATCCAAAAAGCCTGTGCGTTAAAATTTAAAAAATTAGTAATATTTTCATATTTTCAGCTGAAATAAATAATTTTAGTGTTTTTTACTTCAAATAATTTCATTTAAATTTCAATTGTTACTCCTTTATTTTAATTGTGTTTTTTAAAAATTATTTATTTTTCAAATAATGCATCAGATGCTTTTTCAAATCATTTTGGATTTTTTATATGTTAATTTTAAATGTAACTATGAAAACCCATCAAAGAAAAATGATCATTAATGACTCAGAAATTAGCTAAAAAAAAAACATTTTTACACTTTTTCCTATGAGCCAAGAAAAATAATCTTATTTATGAGCGCTCCGAAATTGCTGGCTGGGAATTTATTTTTAAAAATTTCTAATCAAAAAATACCAATTGAAGTTAAAAGATTAATTAATATTTTATTTTCTATTTTTATAAATAGATTTAAGCCAATTTGCCTAAAAATTTGTGTGAAAAATACTCCCTTTTAAACTTTTTTATAATTCTAGACGAATTCTTCTGAAAATCTCCATAGAAACAAAATATCTAGAAATAGAAACTTTTGGATTCCATACTTAAGAAATGTTTAAGCAAAAAAAAACGATCTAAGTTCTGACTATAAAACTGGTCCGACACAAGTTTGCACCCATGAACAATTCGAATATGTCCTAAAAGAAGGGATGAAAATAAAATACCCGTGTCTTTCACTTTGTCTATATTAATTCGTTTATAAACGGTTTATAAACGCGAATTAATATTCAGTTATTTCTAAGAGTTTTTTTAAAATTAAGACGGCCTTCCATATAAATATATTACCTCAATATTAATTCGCGATTTAAACTGTTAGACGAATTGATCTAGAAAAAGTGGAAGACATGGATATTTTATATTTAGCCCGGCTTTCAGAATATATTAAGTAGATTTTCTCTAGGTACAACCAAAAAATGAACTTTATCGAACGGTTTTGTAATGGAAATCGAGTTTTTCCAATACAACATATGTCGGATTTATTTATTTTCGAATGAGCGGGAATTCCCGGGATCCCGGAAAATTCAGAAAAAAATCCTGCTGTCCCGGGAAATGAAAAAGTCCGGGGAAAGAAAAAGCCTACTTATTACCGATGGTGAATTCAAATACCTCAAAATAAAGAGTTATTTGTAATGCAATACATGAGTGTTATTTTTTATTTAAAATATTCGATACAAATAATTTATATGTTTTATACATATTGACTGAAATATCTTTTATGTTTTTTGTTAACTTTATATTAATCTGAGTAAATATTAATTAAATATGAATATGCTTCGTTTTAGCATTTATAAAAAACCAACACGATAACGTCTTATTTTAATTTTTTTTGTAAGAAGTAAGTATATAATTTTAATGTGTTATTTCAGACCTGTTTGTAACACATTTTTTTGGCCTTACTTTAAGCTGTTATGTAAGTAGTATTGTGCTCAGCATCGGTTATGTAAGTGGTTACGTAACTCCTAACATGTAACATTAAAGTAACATGTTCTTATGTTGTTACCTAGCCCTCTTTTGGAAAGTACATACCTCCAATGACATGCCCTTGTTAAAATAATAGCTGTTGGAATAGCAAAGTAAGAGGATACATACCTTAATTTCTTCTTACAAACCTTATTACCAGGTAATAGATAGTTTTGCTGGGTATATGCCAAATTTTATTTCAACTGTAGTGATAAGATGTTGTTTCCCATCAAATCTATGCAGTTTTTTTAAAATCTTAAACAAAAATCTTTATGTCTGTCGGCGGGAGTTAGGTTTTAAGGCTTCATTAGTCTAATCGTAAAGTAAAAAAACGTATCTGTAATCAATTCAATGTGTTAAAATAATATAGAAATATATTTTTATCTTTTTTCTATGCATTGCAACTGTTGTCAAGTAAAATCGTAAAAAAGTTCTGTTGAAAATAGAAATTTTATATTTTATTACTTGACATTTAATTCTATGCTCAAGAAAAGGATAAAAAATACAATATTTTTATTTTTTATACTCTTTTTATTCATTATGAGAATGATACGTTACTTTTTTTACGATACTTCCAAACTAATTTGGGCTTTAATTTTAGACCTATACTTTCTTAGGGTAACTTTCTTAGAATTTTGTGTAGATTTCTAATTTGCTTGTCAGGTTTTTTTTCACCCGAACAAATTGACCCACCCTAGAATAGAATTAAGATAATATTAATAGCTATAACATATTTTAAAATTGAATTTGAAAAGAAAAGTCTTAAACTTAAAGATGAAAAATAAAGACAATCAAAAACTTACTTATAGTCTTGACTAGCCATGGATTTGTGCGAACTGAAACAAATCACACGTGAAACAACAACAAATTTTATTTGTTGTTATTGTTATGCATGTAATTCGTTTCATGTTCGCACAAATCCATGGCTAGTCAAGACTATATGTAAGTAAAGTTGAAAACTACTAGTTTTGGTATGAATGACGTATTGCCTAAATTCACCAGGCGAAAATACAGGTATAATTTTCTTTTTTAAGAAGAATTTTCGGGATTGTTCCGTCTTTTTTTATGAGTGTAAATTTGATAAAATCCCATGTACAAAACCCGCAGTTTTCGAATATTTTTACCCAAACAATGAATTTATACAAAATTTAACAATTGCCATAGTTTATTTAAGGGATCTTCGTCAATTTACAAATACAATATTACATCTTACAATATATTTTAATGGGGTGGCATGAGCACTTGTCTAAAGAAATGCTCAATTGTTGAATTGCATAAACTTTAACAAAACTCCCAGACACATTTTACACACACAAACGAAATGGGTTTAGGTATATATGTAATTGTTGTATTGTACAATATACATATCGATGGCTCAATATAGAAAAGGCGTATCTCGACTTCTCGTTACTTTACAGGAAAAGTAAAAAACTTAAAAAAGCAAAAGAAAAACTTTATATGAAAAAAAATCTTGAATGCAATTCTTTTTCAAGTCAAGCAACAAATTCAATACTGATTTTCTTTTTTTTTTGTTTTTCTACTTTTTAGGAAGTTTTTTCAGATAGCGTTTTCTGTTATTGACTTTTCTGAAAATAAATGTAAAGTTAGTGCTTTTTGCAGTAAGTTAAAATCAGGATAAACTAATATACTAATTCAGGTTTTAATTTTTAATTAAATCAAACTAAAATACAGATTTTAAGAAAATGTCATAGTACACTGTAAAACAAATTTATATATCTGCTAGCAGATATAGCTATTTTCTCGTTATGGAGACAACCAGGGCACATAACTTCAGTAGTAGATTTCGATCTCTGTGGGAGTATTGATGAGTATATCTTACAAATATTTTCGAAATTTAAAAATACCCATAAAGCAAATGGTGTGAAGAAATTAAGACTGCAAGTTAGTTTGTTTTTTATTTATTTTTCTCTCTATAAGGGAATGGGGTTGCATCACATTCCATTTGCGTATGGCCACTTATTAAATGCTTCTGTTCAATCGTTATATTGGTTTGCTTTGACAAATTTAGCAAGGCGGTAGACAAATGCTATTAAGATTTGGATGAAAGCAGCCATCTGTGTGAATAATAATGTGATAGGTTTCAGGCGATCCAGCATGGAAATTGCTTAGGTACTTAATACACATTTATTATTAAAAACGGAAGAGATTAGATCTTTATCTGTTTCGTCCCATTCCGATTACTATATTACTGCTGAATACTATAGACAGTAGGGTTTGGGGTTCGGGAATTCCCGGGAAATCCCGGGAAAAGTTTGCCGGGAATTCCCGGGAAAATAATATATTTTTCCCGGGAAAACGGGAAATTTTAAAAATATTAAATTTTTTAAATTGTTTTTGTTTCGAATAGGATTTTTTAATTTTAGTCATAAAAACATTTTAAATACCAAAACAAAAATGTCATTGTTAAAATCTTTTAAAAGGGAATAAATTTATTTGACACGCAAATAAAATCTTTGCCGAGTAATTAGCAGCATTTCAACTAATAACGATTTTTCGCATAATTTATTCAAAATTTAAGTAGTAAAACCTAAAAACTTGGTAAAATGTTTAAAAGGAATATGAAAAAAAGCTTTGTTTCTTACAAATAATCGCCCTTAATATCTAAATTTTTCAAATGTATAATTTAGGTAAAGTCGATTTTAGTTAAAATATTGGGTGGTTTTGGTGCATTCTGATTGGTTAATTTATTTTCAACCAATCAAAATATTTGAAAATATAAATATTTTTGTAAGGTTATACACAAAATGAACAAAACCGTTTGATTAAAAATAAACTCGACTTTAAATTTAAAATACTCCTTTATGTTAACCCTCTAACCGGCCTAAGCTTTTTTGCAATGAAATTTATACCATGTGTTCCTCACGAAAAATAAACAATAAGTTCTTCTACAAAATTTTTTTTCGTTGCCTACTTTAGACGATATGGGCCAAAACAGTTTAAGGGTGAATCTCTAAAACTAGCGCATAAAAATTACTAGGCTTAGGCACAAATTATTTCACTTACCAAGATATAATTGCAATAAAAAAATTACATTTTTTGTGCTGTTACTTAAGAGGATGTAGCGATTTTCGTTTTTTGAAAAATGCGAAATTGAGCGAAAATGCACCAAAACTTCAATATATATTATTCCAACTTATAAGCTTTGCTACCTATACCAAATATATTCTTTTTACCAAATTTCAAAAAAATCCATCGATTCGCTTTGAAGTTAAGGCGATGTCCTTTAAAGGTGTCCTTATGGAAGCCTGTGCGTCCTTGGACCAAAGTAAGGAACTTTTTGAGTAGCTTAAGCTCCAATCTCACTTCGTGGTCACTATCAATTGTTTTAGTTAATTTAAATATGTTTTTAAGATTTTTTAAACTTTTGGTTATTTTAAAATATTTAATTTATGAAATTTTACGAAATTTTATCTTTGACACTTTCTCGCTTCCAAACCGTACATTGTATACAAAAAAAATCTGCACAAAAAATTTTATAAATTTTGTTTTCTGTTGAAAAAGTATAATTTCATATTATAAAATACCCCTTTGGCGCATTTCTGGTCAATTTAATATACCCCGCCTGGAGGCGGACTTGCCAGTTAGAGGGTTAAGGGTCAATGATTTTGTAAGTAACGTTTTCATTAATAAATGTGAAAAGAAAAGACTAATGGTTAACGGTGGTATCTAAATTTGGTTATCCGACATCTGAATTTCGTTCACAAAAAAAAAATTGATGGTCATGCAACTTCTCTTGAAAAAAACACCAACAAGAATAACGTTTCAGCTAAAATTAGCAAAGTACCCGAAGAAAAAAGTGTAAGCTGAATAGGCATTAAAGGTTTTATGGTAGGGCAAACATTTCCTGAAATGGTATCCAAATTAGCCGCAGTCAATCCGCACCATAACTAGATCTTCGTTTATTCGAGAAAGTTTTTATAATAAAAACCTGGCATTGCAAAAAAATTAAACCGATGTAAAGAACATTATATTAAATTACTACAATCATGTAAAAGATATCATGATAAAAGAAATATCGAGCAATATTTCTAACAATAGGAGATTTACTATAATCTTAGATGAATGGACAAGAATATCACAAAAGAGATATTTGAACATATGTATAAACGGAAATAATTCATTTTATAACCTGGGGTTGGTTTATATATCAGGAAGATGTAATACTGATGAAATAAGAAAAATTGTAGAAATAAGACTAGAAGAGTTTTATTTGTCTTTGGAAAATAACATTGTGGCCACCATATCTAACGGGCCAAGTGTGATGAAACGGTTTGTTTCCGACAGTCCAGTAGTAGGTGCTTTCTGCTGGAATCATGCAATTCATTTGGCAGTGCTGCGAGTAATTTATGTGAAATCAAATGTTCAACATTCTGATATTTTTACTTTGAATTCTCACTACACAGACTGCATTTGTACTGAAATAGTGTTTTTTTTTAACAAAAATTACTTATGTATATAGGTGGTTTTCATTAACAATTTTGTTCAAAAATATTTACCGGGATTCCCGGGAATCAAATTTTTTCATTCCCGTTTCCCGGGAAATAAAAAAGTCCGGGAAGTCCCAAACCCTAATAGACAGTGAAATTATGTAGCTGAAGCTTCATTTTATAGTTGTGGCATTAATTAAGTTCATGCAAATCCATACAGAAAACGGCACATTGTACGGATTTAGCATTTTTGATGTCGTTTTGTTTTTCTACAAGCGTTTTTTGGTTTTTTTTTTGTATTTTTCGAATTGTACTGACCCTTTCTAGGCTTAAAAATGGAATAACTGAATTCCTTTATTAAACTTCCTCTACTTGCGTGTTGGTCTGTGAGACCGAAAAACAGTTTTTTCAAATATATTTAATTTAAGGCTGTCGAAAAAATTACGGAAAATAAAGTTATTGCATGGCATAATTTTTTTCACTATATCTTTAAGTTAAAAAAAAAATATTATCCAAATAGGTTGTGTTAGGGAAAACTATGAAGAAACAGGGTTTCAAACCTTCGGTCTGTGAGACCGCGTGCGTGTATAGGTGTTACAAAAATTAGCGCGGGTATAGGAAGGTTAATTGCGCCAAAAATTGGGTTTGACAATTTCATGTCTCCATTTTCTTTTTTGGATTCAGACTCGACGGCTTGTAAATCTCTAGACATGGGCAAATATCCGTTTCGAAGTAAAACTTTTTGCTTTGATTTCGAAAATAATAGGTCTCCAATTTGGCAACTTCGATAGCCATTTTTTTTAGAAACACACGTCGTTTTTCGTTGTGCTGGCCTGTTACTGATGATCGTTTAGCAGTTTGCGCAAACTTGAAGTTTTATAGAGATTGAATTCAGTACCGTAGGGTAAAGGGGGATCCTTCGCCACTTTTTTTTTAAAGCACTGTCATTTCTTACCCACTAATTATTTTGCAAAAATTACTTTAAAATTGAAGACCTAAATATCTTAGCTTTAATTTTTATGATATTCTAATTATTTGTATATCTTCTATTATTTTTTAATGATTTTCAAAGTAACCCAAATCGGCGAAACTTCCGAAACTTGGTGGACATTCGCCAAAAAAGTTAGAAACAAGTACAACAAAAAAAATTGTTAATAGAGCAAAGTCAATATTTTAATGATTGAAATAAGTAATTTAGAATAAGGTCTTTAAGATATGTGATTCTGTTTAGTTAATAAATCTTCACTATATAAAAAAAAATAATTTTAAATTATAATAAAATGGCTCTTCAAAATTCTAAAAATCTAAAATATTACTATAAATTTAAAAATGAAAACAATTGTCCTAATATACTATTAACCCTGTCAGCCCCAAAGTTGCCTACAAGCAACTTCGTTGTTATGTGTCTATATCTCCCGTTATATTTATTTTTTTATAACTATTTTTTTACTCAGTAGCAGTGCAGTTCCACCGATGCCTGTATATAAATTTCATATAGCAGGCTTTGATAGTGTTCATTTGCGAGTTGATTTTCATAGTGTTTATACACATTTTTTCTCACAGCAAATTTTACGGAAAAATTAATTTTTTCTTTAAAGTAGTCTCAAAAAGTGTGTGATCAATTAAATTCAAAAAATCAAAAATTTTTATGTAGAGTTTAGTAATATAAAAATAAAATTAAAAAAAATCTTAACCCTTTCGCGACCGATAGCATGTTAATATTTAAACTTTAATTCCAAATATCTCCGTTAGGGGGTGCTGCAAAGCCACAAAAGTAATAAAAAATATTTATTTGGTATGGATCTACAAGTACACAAAGTTTGGTAGGAAAATTCCCACCCATTTAAAGTTGGGGTCGAAAGGGTTAAATATGTTTTATAAATATAGAAATGTCTCATAGAGCATTTTAAGCCGTGATGCACCAACTCTTTGTAGCTCCAGCGGCCATCTGGTGTTTGAGCCTCAGAGACAACCACTAACATAAAATTAATATTTTTCACACTTTTTAAGCATTTATTAAAATCCAATTGTTATCATTCGAAAGCTTAGAGTCATAGGTCTAACATAATGAATAATTATTTTTTTATCACACGATTTGAGGAAGTTATTCAAAAATGTGTTTGCTTCGTATTATTTTTTTGGCACCCCAAAAAACACAAAAATACATCTTTCTGCTACCACATGATGTGGGTGTCGAGGAAAGGTAATTGAAAAATGCACAAAATATATTTTTTTCCAATTTTTTATCTCACTTAACTTCGGAGATGGCGGGTCTGAAACTGATATCTGTGATCGGATAAATAAAGCTCGCATTGCTTTCTTCAAATTGCACAGAATATGGCGTGCAAACAACATCTCGAAAAAGACAAAATTACGCATATTTAATTGCAGTGTAAAATCTGTATTGCTATATGGCTGTACCACATGGAGCTTTACAAAACTGACATTGGGAAAGATCCAAACGTTTATTAATCGATGTTTGAGAAAAATCCTTCAAATATACTGGCCGAATTGGATCTCAAACGAAGCTCTTTGGCAAAAGGCAAACTGTTGTCCAATCGAATTAGATATACGTAAAAGGAAATGGACATGGATCGGTCATATCCTAAGACGACCACAAACTGAAATCGCTAGAGCGGCGCTTGAGTGGAATCCCCAGGGACAACGAAGACAAGGAAGGCCACGTAATACATGGATACGCTGTACCAAAAAAGAATATGAAACAGCTCGTAAAACCTGGAACCAAATTAAATCACTTGCCGGAGACAGAAATAAATGGAGAGAATTCGTTGACGCCCTATGTTCTTCGTGAACTTTTTATTTAAGTGTTATGTGTAATCTCTTTTTTTACTACGTAATTTAAATAAATAAAGGACATATATATATAACTTCGGAGAAAAATGAGATTAATGTATGTGCCCCACTGGCGGAGTATCCCCTCTCTACCCTATTTACCGACACTTCTAATTCCATTTTGAACCATCTTTTCGTTCACTCATAGTGTTAAATAAAACATTTCGCTGCACAATTGCATGCAATCGGTTTGAATTATGTCTCAAATAATATGATATTGTCTGAGTACGTCTCGAATTTTCAGAGGAATTTCTTTTTTAATTAAAATTTTTAACAAATTTAACTTTAAATGCGTTCGCCGTTTTTCCTTCAAAATAAAGCTTTAATTAGTTAGGGCTTTTTGTAGTGACTAAAAACAAAACAAAAAAATCGAGATACGCCTTTTCTATGTTAAGCCAACGATATGTATAATTTATACAAAGAAAAAAATGAAGTTATAAAGTTGTATATAGCGAGATAGTAACTAAATAAATATTGAATCAAAATATTCGTACAACTAATTTAATTTGTTAAGTCAAACATGGAGAATAAAAACTTACAAGTGACGAAAAGATGATGAAGTTATTTATATTCGACTTGGCAGTTGGGTATTTTTGTTTTTTTTACGTGTAAAATTTTGAAATACTCGAAATTATAAGTTATTCGAGGACTAGGTCAAAAATGACCAAATCCTTCATATATTTTGCAAGATTATTTTCGAAATTAAATAACAAAGAAGGAATGAAATTTTCAATACTCGCATTAAGTTATATTCATTCCAAGAAAAAATTCACATGATTTTGGACGCATTTCAGAACTAAAACCGCATGTTATAGTAGTATTGTACCAATCCACTCAGAACCACGTTCTCAGTCGACCGCTATCTGTCCTTCTAAACTTTAGCATATGAGCTTCTTTTGGACCAGGGATGAACCTTATTGAAATTAGTTAGAATCGTTCCACAATCGTTCTGAATTGGGTTTAAGTTCTATTTAGACACCGCCCTTTAAAACATGCCTCCAAATTTAAAGCAAATGTCTCGATATTTCCTTAAATGAACAAATATTTTTGTCAATTTCTTTCAGATTTTAGAACTTAAAAACATACCTCCAAATTTAAAGAAAATATAAACCCACTTTCACGATATTTTCCTAAATGAGCAAAGTTTTTTGTCAGTTTCATTCAGATTTTTCACTATATTGTTACGAAATTGGATTAGTCTAGTATAGAAAATTCTGGTATTTAAGAAGAAAAATATCCCGAGAAACGGGAGTTACTAATGCCGTCAATCTGGTAACACTAGATTTAAGTATACTGTTAAGTGATTGGGGGCTCTGCTATGAATAAAATATTTTTTTTTTAGTTAAGTGTTTTGTAACCGTCGCATAGGACAATCGTCATTAATATTAGAATTAATTACTAAAGAATTTTTTTGTAGAGCTGATTTATAGGAAGAAGAAGAAGAAAACATTTTTATTGAACAATTTTAACAGACACAAGGGAATCACCAGACTGCCGCAGTTTCGTCTCACCCAAAGACTCGTCAGTGGTTAGTTTATCTGTCAACTGATCAAAGTAATTTTTAATTGTCAATTTGTCTCTATATGAAAAACTTTTTGTGTATTGCCATGACCGGGGATTGAACCGGCAGCCCTCTGCACAGGCTATGACTCGTAGCATCACCTCTTAACAAGATACACGACGGTCGGCATAGCGCTGAGTGTGGATAATTGAACTAAAGGAATTAAATATGCTAAAATCCCAAACGTATTTAACAAATTGTGAAAAATAATCCGTTGCAGGCATGTCCCTATCCGGATTTCATTCTTGCCTAAGGAAATCGTCAAGGGACGACGTTTTTAGAATTCCTGGAAATATTTGTTAAGTTAAATTACAAACTCAATGAGAATTTTTTGTTCTCGTCTAGGAGCTTTATTAAACATTTAAAATATCAAAGAAAAAACAAAAAAACAATAGAAGTTTTTTCAATCACAGCCTATACAATGTATGTAAGTTTTGTAATCAGAAGAGCCAGAATTAACTAATACTTGAGCAATTTATTTTTAAATTAGAATGTTTCCTCTCTTCATCCTATTGTTTTTTCTCCTTTTTCACAAGTAATTATCACATTATGATGTGCCGATTTATATTCTAGGGTGGATGGAATTCAGCATTTGTATTCTTCAGAACAAAGTAAGGTTTTACAATTTTTATTAAATTTGAACTTTAAATTTGATATAAAAACCAAAGGTTTTGTTCCATAAATTCGGATTTGGCTGAAAATTCAATTTTGTTTTTACATCTACACATCTTGTCTACCCATAAAGATATCAGTGCTGACAATCGGATGATTTGGTTACAACAATCGAATTATTTGGTTGTGACAAACGATTTTTTTTGCGTTTCACCAGTATTTATTTTACAAAAATTTCGGTGGTTTATAAAAAAAAACCACTGGCAAAGAATTGGCTTAGAGTGATATGCCAAGGTTTGCAACCAGTGGTTATCCAGTGCTACCTAGTAGGGTATTCAATTAATCGGCTTTTTTATTTTAATCGATTAATCGTACAAATAATTATTCGGGTTTTTTTCTTAACCGGTTAATCGAACAAAATTTTAAAATTAATCGATTAATGGAAAAAATTTTATGTAAAATAATATACATACACTTGTTGTGTTTTTAATAATTTTATTTAAAAAATGAACAAAAATAAATTCAGTAACTCTTCTGAAATTCATAAAAATAAAAAAATGTAATAATTGAGATCAGATATTGTCATTATTTTTATTTTTCTGTCCCCTCTTTCACATGTTAAAATTTTATCCAAATCAGGGAGAACCACAGCCGAAAGAAGAATATAGGACCCCGTACCTCTTTCGTATGCATATGTAGTGAAAAATTCTTTTGAGAATTGATTTTCTCTCTACGTTTCTGTATCTCCATTCCTTTATTTTATTAATTCAGAGTGCTCACTAAATAAGCTTTACTACATTGTGCATTAATTATAACTAATAATTCTAATAATCATTAATTACAATAATTACTAATGCTTTCATTTAATATGAACGTTTAAAATGTCGTAAAAATAATTATAAAATTATTATACTTAAATAGATACCACTACTTTATTAGATAAGTCACAACAACAGAGTAGAAATTTGGAAGATGACAAAGCAAACTGTGATAATTTTATGTTGTTTTTGTTTTTTCTTTGGGATTTAAGATGTTTATTGACGCTCCTACTTAAAACATGAAATTCTCATTGAGTTGACGCTAACAAATATTTCAAGAAATTCTGAAAGGTCGTCCCTTAATTATTTTCTTAGGCCAGAATGAAATCCGGATAGGTACAAGCCTACAGCAAATTATTTACCAGAATTTTTTAAAAAAATTTTGAGTTTTTAACACATTTACTTTAATAAAAAATTTATATTTTTTAAACATTTGTGTAATTTTCTACCAATTTCGATTAATCGATTGATCGTAAGAAATTATTCGAATTATTCGTTATTCGAAATTTGGACATTTTTAATTATTCAAACAATTTTTTAGAAAAATTGTTCGATTAATCGAATAACGATTAATCGGTTGAATACCCTACTACCTAGCCAATGCTACCAGGCGTTCAAAAATCAATTCACTGGTAGACCAATGGTTTTATAAAAATGCTGACGCTTCGTTAAAAAATGTTTGTAGTCAGAAGGCTCCGAGTTCAAATCCGGTTGCAAGGAAAAAATTTTTTTTGATTTTTTTTTAATTTACATTTTTTTTTTGTTTTATAAAATCAATTTTTTGTTTGTGGGAAAACTCCTTTAAGACCAACTTTTTTTTTGCGTTCCCAACACTGGCATACTAGTTACAAAAAATTGTTTGCCAGTACTAGCATTTTGGCGCAGCCAGTAGTTGTCTAGCTATTATCACTCATTTATGTGTTTAGCCATCAAATATTATATGTCTCGTTAGCTCAGTAGGTAAGCAATCGTCTGCCAATCTGACGGCCTGGGTTCAAATCACGGCAGGACCAAAAAAAATACGTATGAACTTTTTTTAAATTTTATTTTGGAAAATATATTTCCAGACCACCTATTTATTGGTTTTGCCAACGTTAAAAAATTTTGTTCCTCCAGTGGTTTTCCGGCGGTTTTTGAACAGCCGGTCCTTTTGTCTAATGATGTTATCATTTTGGGAATGGGAAAGCACTTTTTCCCAGTATTTGTACCACCTGTTAAAGTGCTTTGCCACCGCTTTCCCGTTTGTATTTTTCTGACTGGGTACTTTCTTAACTCAAGAAAAATTTAAGTCGAAAAGTCGTTTCAGAATTTATCTGAAAGTACAATCTGAAAGTGGTCTGCTGCCCTAGACCATTTTATCTACATTCAAAACAACAAAATCCACGAATTTACAAAAGGAAATAAGAAAATAAAATGAGAAATGGAATTCCTACAATTTTTGTAATTTTTAGTCTCTGATATATTGTTAATAAAACCCTAAAGTCCAATCATTGATTTGTCCAAGTCCATTGATTGAGTTTTAAATTGTAAATTTGAAAACAGTGTTTAAAAATTCAGACCTTTAATTTAAAACGAGTTAGCGTAATACAACAATATAAAAAATACTTATCTGAGTTTTTTGGAACTTATAGAATAAAACAATATTTCTGTAGTAGATTAGTTCAATAAATTTTAAAATTTGGACTAAAATTTCTTGATTAAGTGGTCTGCGAAATATCAGTTGCCGGGGGAAATTGTAATAACTCTGCTGTTTTTTAACCGATTTTAGTTTTTATTGCGTTTTTGCACTACGAATCACGATTTTTTAAATTTAATTCTAATTAGTTTTAAAAAGTCACTGTTTTTGAGAAAATATGCAAAAAGTCATATTTTTCTCTTGTAAAAAGTGTTCCAAACTTCAGGGTGTCTTCCTGATATCCGATTATTTTTAATTTTTAGGGGATTTAGTTTATATATATATATATAAAGACTGCGTTCGATGAAATTATAGCACAAATAAATTCAAATAACTTTTGAACTAGTTGACATATACAAAAGAAAAAAACGTTTTATTAACAGAAATCGTATTCATATTCACATTTAATAAAAAAATATTACACATTAGTGGTTTTTAATGAAAAATAAAATTTTTTATGAAATTCCTCCCATTAAACTTTTAATAGTGTCTTCAGTGATTTTTTTGCTTGATGATAACTATTTTCTTAAAAATGTTTTAGTGTTTTCAGCAGCCTGTTTTGTACCCTCATGATCCTTTTTACCAGAGCCCAATATCTTTAAATGGGTCTGAGCTCTGGGCAGTTAGGTAGATTTGAATATTTAGCAAAGGCACCTTGATTAAAAAAATTTTTTTTTTGAATTTGAAAAAAATTTACAAGTAATAATGTGTGCACTAGTTTCATCGAACGCAGTCTTTATGTATGTGGTGCGCATGCTACGGGGACAGTTTTTCGATCAAGTGTTTAGTATGGAGACATTTGGTTAGTTTGGGGACTGTCCTCGAACTCTTCCTAGGTCTAGCGCATAGTATCAAGACATTTTTGACTCATATACAGCATAGTTTGGGCACATTTTTGGCCATGTCTCCCAACTATGCGCCCACATAGATACCTCCCTTTCGAAGCATGCCAATAGCTGTATATCGTCTGCATATACAGCTGTTGACAACTAATTAGAAACGCATTTTTTACACTAGAGCTTGATGATCATTATTGATATTTTCGTAAATTTACCGTTACGTTTTTTGTTTAAAACAATTGTATTATATTTACTACTCTTTTTGTTATCATTTACATTCATTTTTGTTGCTGTTTATTTAAAAAGCTGTTATAATTTCTGAAAATAGTGAACATGTTGTTTAGTAAAATTCTAAGAAACTGCGACAACTAATTAGAAACGCGTAATTGTTTATTAAAGTCTTCTTAGCTAAGAGCTGTTTTAATAAAAAAAAAATTATTTTACGGTTATTTGTTTCCAATTTAATGTTTTTTATCAAATAAGAAATTATAATTTTTACGATTTATCATGGGAAAAGGCAAAAGCTGCACTCCTGAAGAACGGAGCCCAATTTTTGAACTTTAGAAGAATGGAAAGTCTTATAGAGAAATAGCAGAGCAGCTAAAGTATTCCAAAAAAATGGTTTTTTAATGCTTTACAGCATATCAACCAATATGAGACCATAGCCAATGTTCCGCGAAAGAAGAGACCCAGAAACACATCAGCACATACCGACCGAATGATAACGCGAATCTCCAAATCCGGCCCAAAAACGTCATATACTGACATCCAACGTGATATTCAAGAAAATTTAAATTTCACGATATCCAAGCGGACTATTGCACGTCGTTTGGTAGAAGCCGAGCTACATGGAAGAGCAGCACGAGAGAAGCCACTTCTGAGTAGGATTCAAAGAAAACGTCGTGTGGATTTCGCGAAGTCCCTTTGAAATTAAACAGCAAATCAATGGAAATATGTGATTTGAAGCGATGAGACAAAGATTAATCACCTTGGTCCAGATGGTCGGAGATACGTTAGATGACCCATTAACCAAGAATTTAATCCTCGCTTCATTTTACGGGTAGTGAAGCATGGTGGAGGGTCAATTATAGTATGGGGATGTTTCTCCTGGAGTGGTGTTTGCCCAATTTATAAAATTAAATAAGGAGAAATACGTTCGTTGCAATTTCAGCAGGATAATGATCCGAAGCACACGGCGAGGCTGACAAAAAAATTCTTTGACGATAATTTCATCAACGTTTTGGAATGGCAATCATCCAGTCCGGACTTAAACTCCATAGAACATCTATGGGGGGACGTAAAAACAGCCGTTAGTCTGAAAAATATAACAAATATGGCGACTCTTTTTGAGGATGTTAAGAAAGCATGGGAGGCGATACCAGTAGAGCGATGTCGGCGTCTAATAACGTCAATGCGCAACCGATGTGAGGCTGTGATAAAGCAAAAGGGATTTGCAACAAAATATTGATAAAAAGTAAGAAAAATAAATTAATATTAGTTTTTTTTTTTTAATAATATAAAATCGTTTCTAATTAGGTGTCGCTGTTATATTTCAAACAATATAATATAATATATTTATAAAATATTTTTAAGACTGAATAATTTTTTAGGTTTTTTTTGTATATTTGTAAACAATTATGAAATAAATGAATATTAATTTTGTTTTATATAAACTCTTAAGCATTATTTTAAAAATAAAAGGCGTTTCTAATAAGTTGTCAACAGTTGTATATGGACCTTACAAAAAGAGAGTACATTTGTTATATTATTAATATAAGTTGTGAAAAGTAAAGCGCCTAATATAGAGCCCTGGGGCACCCCTCGATTTACAGCTATAGTATGTGAAACGTTTGCATCCAGTTGCACAAATTGCTTTCGATTATGCAAAAAAGAAAACATAAGCTTACAAGCCGAAGTTGTGAATTCGAATTGATGATACAATTTCCATAAAAGATTTGCATCACAAATAGAATTGAAAGCTTTCTTAAAATCCAGAAAAACTGTTATAACACTAAGCCGATTATCAAGATATTCCCTAATGGACTCTAAGACATTCATCACAAGCGTGGAAGTGCTGTGATGAGCTCTGAATCCGGATTGACAAGAAGATATACGTCCCTGCATATTTAAATGCCCCAATATACGATATTGAAAAATTTTCTCAAGAATCTTAACAAATACAGGTAAAATACTAATCGGTCTGAAATCCGAAAAATTAGTAGGATGCTTTACTTTAGGCAAAGGTATAACCCTTGCTAATTTTCAATCTTCTGGAAACTTAGAAACCATCAAAATTGTATTATATAAATGGGTCAAATGATACAAAATTAATGGAAAAATCAAACGCAAAAAACTAATTGATATTCCACCATGTCCTACAGCTCGTGACCTCATTTTGCCGAATGCTTCAATTACCTCATCCTCGCTAATTCTATGAAATGAAAATGTTCCCTGCGAACCCAGCTCATCAAAAAAACTGGTATTGATTCCATAATCCGGTTCAAGAATAAAACTTTCATTTAAAGAATCCAGGTCAATATTTATAGGAGTCCTATCATTTCCAATGATTCCAGTATCCCTTTACCTATTCCAAATGGTTTCAGAACGGCATTCGCTAAAAATTCTATAGCACATCCTCCTTCTTATTTTTCTTATAACACTTTTCAGTTTATTCCGATATCTACAAAAAGTAGACCACCTAGAGCTAACTCGCGATTTCATATAGGCCCTATATGCCATGTCCCTGAACTCTTTGGCCTACTTAATCTCCGGGTGATCTAACCAATTAGCTACTTCATTCCTCTTATATCTCCTTAGGGGAACATACTTGTCAAAAAGATTAAAAATTAAATTATTAAAATAACAAAGCTGTTATATTTGCCTTAAAATAAATCGGCCCAAAATCCAAAGTCATTAACTCACCTAGACATTCCTGCAAATTCACGTTATTATAATCCCTATAAAAAACTGGCGCATTCTGATCATAAGTAGAAATATCAAATGATATGTATATTACAGAATGATGAGAATTAAGAGCCGGGAATTGAAATTGTCCCTTAAAATCAACGGACTCAGTGTCTGATACAATGAAGTAATCCAAAAGAGTTGTTGTATTCCCAGATATATCATAATGCGTAGGCGCATTGTTTTGTATTAAAGTTTGTCCAAAAATTTCTTGCAACATTCCATTGTTTGAAAAGATCCACGTTAAAATCCCCCATAAACACAATATTTCTATAAATAGCATATAGATCGCCCACAGTATCCTCACAAAGTGAAAGATTACCATGGGGTAAATATAAAACTCCCACAAGAACCTTGAGTGAACTATTAACTTCAACTTCCACAAAAATACCCTCCACTAATCCCTCATTACGCTCTTCGTGAATTAGTTTCGACTTCTAGGTATTCTTAACAAATAAACACACTCCGCCACCTGTTCTGTAAACTCTATCGTTACGGTATAAATTCGTTACGTAAATTATACAAAATCCCCAAGCAAACATTTTTTTAGAAATTGCATTTGGTGCGGAAGGTTTTTTTTTTGTCAAAATGGGCCGCAAACACGATTTGATAGGCACGTGGTGATAGGTATAATTTTTGCTAAAAATGAGTCATAACCCTAATGTATACCCTCTTGCACAGTGGGATGGAGAGTGTAAAAACCTTATACATTATTATAAACAATATCGTATGTACATCACTTTTAAATTACTAACAGAATTCTCAAGTTGAACTACACAGAACATCCCAGCAAAAAGTTTTTAGTATTTTGGAAGCAGTAAAAATACGAAGCGCTTAAAAACGCGCTACAAATTTTGCTTTACAGAGTTGCGCCACTTTATGCGTATCCAATACACAAAAAATTTTGCAATTTGATTGTATACGCTGCAAAACTGCCTTAAACGAAGCAAATCGTAAACAAGTTATTTAAAAAATTATAGTGCTACGCTATTCCCTTACGACGAAGCAGGTTGTAAGGGAGTAAAATTAAATGTAAGTTATCCAAAGATTAATGCGCACGAAATCTGAGTCATCTCAATCGTGTTTTACCCTTCTTTAGTAGAGTTTAATGTATAGACGCCACATAAACATGAGTCAGTCTGCATTTTGAAGTCGGCAAATGAATGCATTTATTTTCATAAGAAGTCGCGTTTAAATGCGCTCAATGAAAATCATGAATTTACTGCATCTTTTCAGCAGCAAAAAAAGCACTTTTTCCAAAAAAAAGTGCATGAATTTATTTTCGGTTAAATGCATTTACGAAAAACATGAATTTACTGCAATTTTTCAGCAGCGAATAATGCGCTTTTTCTCACAAAACAACGTGCGTCCAAGCGGGCCCTTTGTATGGAAAAATCATGCCTTCCGTAAGCAGCTTTGTAAGGGATTAATTTTGTTTATTCCCTTACAAAGCTGCATCCAGCGAAGCAGGGTTTTTGCTGGGATGGAATACCACGTGTAAAATAAATTAGTGTTTGAACTAAATTGTAACTACTTCAGAATCAGTTGATAATATTTGAAGTACACACAGGAAAAAAAATTGCCAACCGAATTGATAAGCCTATTTTGGTTGCTACAACCAATAAATTCGGTTGGTGAAACCATATTGGTATGTGATTCCTAAATGTTTTGGGTATTGCTCCTAAAATTCAGTTGTATAAACCGAATTTTGTTGTGATAACCAATATTCAGTTGCACCAACCTATTTTAGTAGGTGTAACCGAATTTGAGTTGGTAAATGGCATATTTTTTCCCTAGTTTTAAAATAACACTGCATGACAAAATCTATAGTTGAACACCTTTTTTATTGAAATATTTTCTTTTTAATTGCTTCCTTACTAAGGCATTACATTTATTGAGGTCGACTGTATATTCGGCAACTAAAGTCGCTGAAATAGCAAAAAACCATAAAAACCTATATAAAACGCTAAGTAGTGGTTTAAATATCAAGATTGGCACATCGCATTTATATCGAAAATATGGCCACGGGTCCTGTGCTTACATTTTAACACAAAAAAATTCATATTAATTGAATTTGAAAAATTTTTTACTTAAAAAACTGAATGGACAAACGCCAAACTTTAAAGACATTTAGCGAAAAATCTGTACCATTGATCGAAACATAAAGTACGCCATTGTAATCAGCATATCGGAAATATATAGAATTGTTGGTCAGATCTCCATTCGTTTTTTGAGTGTCATGCAGTGTAACTATTTGGTATTTTTTGCTGGGCAGTTAAAGAATATTTGAAAACATCGTCTAACATTAAACCTTCTCATTACCACTTTTTCTCAAATTTTGTTGTATTTATTAATTAAATATAAGGTCTGTTCCACATTGTTACCGCGGGTACCCGAGGGAATCCAATTTCCTCAAAGCAACATCAATTTTGACAATAGAAACACTTTTTGGAAAAATTGGGTACCCACGGTAACGTACGTGGAACACAGCTATAATTTTGCATATAACACATAAAATTTATCACTTGCTCAAATTTTTTAATTGAAGTAAAAAATAAGGGCCAAGTAAAAAAGAAATTCTCAAATAATATTCTAAAGCGATTAGCACCCCACAAATAAAAAGAAAAGATTTTTTATGAAAGTCTCTCAAACGAATGTACAACATAACGGTAATATGAAATATGCAAAATAATTTCATAAACATAAAAAAAAATATATTTAATCCACTGGGTTTAATTTACACCAACTAAACGAATGGGTGTAGGGAAAAAGGAAACATCTACAACGGAAGAGGGTGAGTTGGTGTGTGTCGAAAAAGAATTTTCAGTTTGTAAGCAAGTGAACATAAAGGAATAAAGTTAAAGGTTTAAAGGACTAAATACAGTAACAGTAGTAATAATCATCATTATGCTGGAAATGGTATTGCTGAGCATTGTGATGAACTTCCTTTATTTTGTTGTTGTTGTTATTGTTGCTGTTATTTTTTGTGTCTTTCTTTGGCAGTTCATTGAAGTTGACAGATGTGGGTTGTTCGACAATTAAATAACAATAACATCACCAATAAAACCCTACTTTGCCACTACTTGAATGTACATATACGTACGTTTATTTGTGTGTTTAAGTAGCAAATATACAGCCAAACATTATGTAGAAAAACACATATAAAAATACAATTTACACGGATGAAAATAACTACAATACGAATAAAAATAGAAATAGTATACGAATTATTTGATATTACAAACATACATACAAACAAACATATTTACTACAAATAAAGTTGTAATCGGAAGTTGTTCGTTTGTAGTTTCACTTTTCCAGTGTATTCACATAATAATGCAAGCGACAATTGTACAAATTGAACAAACGGATATGCTGCCGGGGATAGTCAGTCAACCAGTTGTCATTCAGGGTTTGTAGCAGGAATTTTTGAAATTTTAAGCGCCTTCAGTGCATATGTTCACTTTGTGTATTGACACCCCAAATATTGTTGTTTTGTTTTCTCACTTGTGTTATTTTATGTTGTTTTTTTATTTTAAGTTCAATCCAGCATTTTCACAATTTTCGCATATCTATTTGTATAACATATTTATTTGCAGCTACTGAATGCATTGTAAGCAGCGATACAAAGAATTCATTCTTTTTTTTTTAATTAAACAATGAATCAAATATCGTCACAGCTTATAAAAAAATATGTATTTGTTTTTAAAAATTACACTGTAAATATAACAAAATCAATTTTTTTCCAGAATAATAAGGTTCTGACAACAGATTCTGGCAGAGGGGAAGAAAAAAAATAAAGGGTAGAGGTGAGATCCTTCGCCACCTTATTTTTAAACACTGTAATTTCTTAACCAATAATTGTTTTCCAAAAATTACTTTTACTCTTTAATTTTTATAATTTTTTGTTTTTCTAGTTATCTGCATGTTTTCTATAATTTTTGAAAGGATTTTCAAAGAAACGCAATTCGGTGAAACTGCCCCAAACTTGAGGGACATTCGCCAAAATAACTACATTCAACTTCAGAAAAAAAATTGTTTATGCAGCAAAATCAATGTTTTTATGATTGAAATAAATAACCTAGAATAAGTTCTTTAAAATATGTGATTCTTTTAATTAATAAATCTCCATTATATTAAAATAAAAATTAATAAATGAATGTTCTTTTAGTTTGACTCTAGATCATAAATTAATATTACATTCTGTTTAAATTATTTTTCAAATTAAAGAAAGATGATACAATTTTCACAACAAAATTACAAAAAATAAATTTTTTTTTAAAGAATTCGATAAGGCCAGCAAGACAGAATACGTATTTTCGGCTTTCGCTACAAAGCCATCATCAGTGTCATTTGCCTTGACGGGCTAATAATTTGATAATCGTCTACTTATGTGAAAGTTGAAAGCAAATCGAATATGTTAACAACTCAACTTAGACTAACATCAACGAAATCTAAAAATGCTATTTTGATCCTTTGTTATTATTACTCTTTTTTGCATTGAACCTTAATTCTTAAAGTATCTCAGCTGGTTCTATTCAACTCTGTGTATGATAAACATCAGATTTTTAAATTACAACGAACGGTTAAGTTTGAATTTAAATGTATGTTATTTAAATTATATTTTGCACCGTGTCAAGTGTTTTTAAGATGAATGAGGGGTATGTATTGTTGATCTTTTATTTGGTAAATGAATGTTATTTTAGTTTGACTCCAGATCAAAAATTAATATAACTTTCTGTTTAAATTATTTTTCAAATTAAAGAAAGATGATACAATTTTTACAAGTAAATTACAAAGAATAAATTTTTTTTTCTGTCTTGCTGGCCTTATCGAATTCTTTCAAAAAATTTTTATTCTTTGTAATTTACTTGTGAAAATTGTATCATCTTTCTTTAATTTGAAAAATAATTTAAACAGAAAGTGATATTAATTTATGATCTAGAGTCAAACTAAAAGAACATTCATTTACCAAATAAAAGATCAACAAGACATACCGCTCATTCAACGCAAACTGGACAAAATTTTTGCTCCGGCGGAGTACTAATACACTCTTATAATACAAATAGGCCAGGTTCAAGAGAGCTCCCGGGAAATTTTTTCCACAACAGAAACAGTGTGAGATTTTTAATTTTTGTTTTTGACAATTAACGTGATTACACAAATTGGCAAGGTCCGATAATGGATTGGAACGTCGGTGCAAATCGGAAAGATGTGGAATGAAATGGGGAACGAGTGAAATTGGAACATGTGCCTCAGGGAACGAAATGGAATCAAACGGGGAAAGAAATTTGTATTCACGTTATCTTAGTGTATTAATTTCTATTAATGTTATCACATAAATTCTAAAAAATATGGTTCAACCTGTTATTTCATAAATATGGATTCCTCGAAATCCCTCTGGGACCTACCTAAACTGAATAATAAAAGCGTGAACATTACCCACCTTGCAAAAATTTTGTGCAAGCTCGTTTAGTTTTGAGATGCAGGCCATTTGGTAAAATGGCGATTTTTTAAAATGGCCCGTATCTCGAAAACTAAGCATTATAGCGCAAAAAGCAGTATTAACACACTCGTTTGGAGTATTAACACACCCCAATACTATAAATAAACCAGGTCTTGTAGAGCTTCCGATGGATTCATTTCGGAAAAACATTTTTAATTTTTGTTTTTTGACAATTTATTCGATAATACAAATTAACGCACTCCGACAATGTATTGGAAAATCGGTGAAAATCGGAACGGTATGGAATGGAACGGAGGAAATTGGAGCACTTGCCGCAGGTAACGCAATTCTTATAATCTTACCCCCCCCCCCCTCCCATTCATTAGCGCTTTATAAAGTTATAGGCGGCTTATTGAACAAATTTTGTACAGAATGAAATTTTGTATGAAAAATTTGTTCTGTAAACCT
The DNA here is from genome assembly GCA_949987735.1 of Leucophora obtusa. NCBI lineage: Eukaryota > Metazoa > Arthropoda > Insecta > Diptera > Anthomyiidae > Leucophora > Leucophora obtusa. The sequence continues at coordinate 94,305,756 of OX465296.1, forward strand.
CCTATATCTTTATAAAGTATTTATGAATTAAGGGGTTAGTGTCTTAATTTCTATTCCCCTATCAATTGAAGAAAAAAATGGGTCAGCCTGTGGCGGTTTCATACAAAACGATTCGTGGGGATCACTCTCGGACCTACCTCATTTGAATAATAGAATCATCTCGCTAAGTTTTCGATCTACAGGCCATTTTGTAAAATCGCCATTTTACAAAATGGCCCGTATCTGGAAAAATAAGAGATAGAGCAAAACGGCAAAATATGTGCTCATTTGGAATATTAATACAAATGGGCCAGATCTGGGAGAGATCCCAAAGGATAAATTTTTATAAAACAACCAATGTAAAGCAATATATCCATCTCCTTCAATCATCAATCGAGCCGTTTCAGGAAAAAGTTCGTTCGAATTTGGAAAATTTAAATTTTCGAAAACTATACACATACGTCCCTTCCGCTCCACGCCTCGTCGAAAGCGTTTTATACAATGCATAATAGTATGAATATCAGGAATGTTTTTATACCCTACACCACTACGTGGAGAGGGTATAATAAGTTTGTGCTGATGTTTGTAACACCAAAAAATATTGGACCTAGACCCACCTTTTAGTATATTGATCGACTCAGAATCACTTTTTGTTTCGATTTAACGATGTCCGTCCGTCCGTCTGACTGTCCATACATTAAGATATTTTGATGAAATTTTGTAAAACGACCTATGTCTGCCCAAAGTTAAAATCGCTCCATGTTTGGACCTAGCGCCCATATAAAGGCATCCCCCCAAAAATGACTTCTTTACGCGCTGCAGGTTGCAAATACGAAGATAATTCAATGAAATTTGGCTCACTGACTCACATGGTCCAAGGATAAAGCCTATTGATTCTAGATAAGATCGGTCCATATTTTGACCTATCGCCCATATGGAATATATTTCCGATTTTCTCTTATTTTATTGAAAATTTTGGCACAAGTACATTTTAACTCATTCGAATTTCGGATCCAAACATTAGTTAAATTTTAACCAGACTGGTGTAGAGTATTATATAGTCGGCATGCCCGACTTTAACTTTTTTACTCTTGTTTTATTATATATTTGGGATATTAAAGTTAATTTCAACGAGGCGTGGAGCAATAAGAACTTATATTCTTAAGTGAAATGGCCAAAAGCCATCCGCAATACTTCAACGCGCAACCTACGAATATATCACCCAGTTTACGATACGATAAAATGTCTTATTAATTTTACTATCTTTCGTAAATAATTTTAAATAATTAAATATTTCATGCGTAATTGTTTTTAGGATATTCCAGTCAATTCAATAATTTTCAAATTTTTTTTCTAACATATATTCCCGAATTAAAATTTTTGTCGGTTTGGTTCGTAAATACTACAATGGAAAAATTAGGGTGCACCATGAAAGCGTATTTATTCCGAGGAATAATGTTGATCTTTTTTCATATCTCCTATAGCTTTCGAATAATTTGTATTGTATGATTTTGATTTTTATTGCAATATTGTTTTGAGATATCCCAAATTCATAATCAAGAAAAATATTTCTGGTGATCGCACCTTTCAACGAAAGCTAAATCGAGGTGTGAGACGGGTTTGAGTCCTTCATTGGTTAAGATCCTCAAAAGTTTATCTACGGTGATTACTCACAAAGGTGGAAATAAATTGGCACCATGTGATTACACAGTACTTGATTCTCGTCTCCCGACTTTGCAGTAGATCCAACGCTTCTCTAGCATGTGACTGACCCAGTCAATTAGTGCCCTTTTCAAGACTAAAAACTGTAGAGACTGGAAATAGGCATTCGTCGGTACATTATGTTGCTTGATTGGAGCCAGAGACTATTAATTATAGAGATCAGAGACAATTAATTATAGAGATAGGAAATCAAAACTTACACTACTCACAGGTAGAGGGCGCTGTAATTTAGTATTACCTGAGCAACTATTTAGTATCAGCTGAGCCTATATTTAAAAACTCATAAACTGCTGAAAACTGCTCAAAATAACGAAAAAACAAGCGCGGAATATATTCAAATAATAAAATTTGAGATATTTTTTTGTTTTTTTGCTTTATTGTTTGTTATTATTTAAATTTAAATAAAAAAAGAAAATTGTCAATTTTTGCCATCTAGTGATAACGATGTTTTTATAACTTATTTTGTTTGTGATGCCATACCCCTGATAGAGATAGGAAATCAAAACTTACACTACTCACCGGTAGAGGGCGCTGTAATTTAGTATTAACTGAGCAACTATTTAGTATCAGTTTAATATCAGTTGAGCCTATATTTAAAAAGTCAAAAGTTGCTGAAAACTGTACCAAAAAAAGAAAAAACAAGCGCGGAATATATTCAAATAATAAAATTTGAGATATCCGTTTGGTTTTGCTTTGTTGTTTGTTGATATTTAAATTTAAATACAAAAAGAAAATTGTCAATTTTCTGAACAAAGTACCATCTAGTGATAACGATTTTGTTATAACTTATTTTTTTGGCGATGCCGTACCCCTGATAGGAGCTTCAAGTTATTTGTCCATAACACACCGATATAATCAATTTGTTCTATCAAAGTTCTGATCTACTGTACTTTTGCATTTGGAATTATTCCTCTTGACTCACGCAGTGTTGATTATTTGTTGTTTTTTGTCTTCTCTTGTTTTTGTTGTCCACACAAATATTTATTTTTAATAGTTTTGTTTGATTTGTTTTTGTTTGGTCCTCTTTATTGTTTCGTATATTTTCCGTTCTATTCTGTTTGAAATGCAAATAGGATTTTCGTCAAAGTCTGACAGTTGAGTTGGCTAATCAAAGCATTTAACACATAAAATTATAACACTTGTTGTTTGATTGTCGTATTAAAATCATACGAATGAATTCATATACATTGTTTTTTTATCCTGTAAATGCTGAAATGTCACCATATGTACGTATATGTTAATGATTGTTGTTACAATTTACTAGTTTGTATAATGTTTTATTTACTAAATAACTTTTCGAATTTGTTAGAAGGATATTAGATGCTGGAAAATTAGATCAGGCACCCAAGAACTTTTCAGTAAAATGTGTTGCAATTTCTACACTGTAATATTTTGTAGTAAGATCAGTCAAAAAATCATCTAGAAACGTAGGATATTATAGAGTGAATACAAATCATACGATTTTTCTCAATTCTTTGAAATTTTTCCAAAAACCATAAATTTTATGGTATCAGGGATGGTACTTTTAAGTTAATAAGCAAAAAGAGAGACAAACAAAACAAAAAAATTTAAGCAAAAAATATTATAGTTGTTTTGGCTTTTTGTTTTATCTATAACTTATTTCTTTCATAATATTTAGCATAATATTTCATAATACTGGAAGCTAAACTGAAAATATTTCCACTGGACAATTTTTTTCAGAGATATCGGGAAAACCGTTCCTCTATTTTAAATTTAGACTTCATACTCGTAATTATCACCAAAATAACATACATATTTACTGGATTTGATGTATCGCGTTCTATGGTATTAAATTTTATTATTATTTTTTTTTATATTTGAAAATTTTACATTTTTCTTCCCTTATAGTCGTTACTTTTTTTGATTGCATAAACTTCATAAACATTGTAGAGCATTGAAGAGCTGGAAATTTCGAACGTCTTGCAATTTGGAGCACCTTAATATAGATATTACCTCAAATTCCGTTAATGCACATGTGTGAAGATATATGGATGCAAGTATGGAGATTTATTATATGTAGGGTAGAGGGGGGATCCTTCGCCACTTTTTTTTCAAAGCACTGTGATTTGCTAACCCCTAATTATTTATCAAAAATTACTTTCAAATTGAAGATCTACATATCTTGGCTTTAATTTCAATGATTTTTATTCTAATTATTTGAATATTTTCTATTACTTTTTTTATGATTTCCAAAGTAACCCAAATCGGCGTAACTGCCCCAAACCTGGGGGATATTCGCCAAAAGAGCTATATACAATTTCAACAAAAAAATATTGTTAATACGGCAAATTCAATGTTTTAATGACTGAAATAAATAATTTAGAATAAGTTCTTTTAAGTATATTATTCTTTTTAATCAATAAATCTCCACTACATTAAAAAAAATAATTTAAAACTATACTATAATGATTCTTCAAAATTACAAAAAACTGAGTAATTAATATAAATTTAAGAATAAACGCGATTGTACTAATTTACTATTGAACATATTTTAAACATATAGAAAAGTCTTATAGAGCATTTTAGGCAGGGAAGCACCAACTGTTCGTAGCTCCAGGGGCCATCTGGTGATTGTGCCCCAGACGCAGGCACTAACATAAAATTAATATTTTTTCACACTTTTTAAGCATTTATTAAAATCAAATTATTATTTTCTGAAAGCTTAGGATCATAGGTCTCACATAATGAAAAAGTATTTTTTTATCACACGATTTGAGGAAGTTATTGCAAAATGTAGTGGCTTTCAATTATTTTTTTGGCACCCCAAAAAACACAAAAACACGTCTATCTGCGACCACATGTGATATAAATTCGTCAAAGTGGATGTCAAGGAAAGGCAATTTAAAAATGCACAAAATATATTTTTTACAAATTTTTATCTCCCTTAACATCAGAGAAAAATGGGATTAGTGTATGTGCCCCACTGGCGAAGGATCCCCCCTCTACCCTATCCATGTATGGAAAAGCATGCATGTTTGTGAGCAACCACGAACACTCATTAAACCTGTATGAATATATATATTTAGCCGGGCTGCTAAGTTCTGAAATTGGATTACATACCCTTACAAGGGTGGTCCAACCATAATACACGATGTTAATTGTGAGTCACACCTGAAATACACCTTGAAATAAAAAAATATGAAATGTTTCAGTTTAAAATTTGTAATCTATTTAAACACACTTAAAGTTAGACTATTCCCCAAAAACTTATTCTAAACAATTTATAGATTTTTGTGCCAATGTAAAGTGATCAAATAATAGGCAATCGTATATAAATGTCAGTAGTTTACTTAAAATAACTGTTAAGACATAACAATATGTCATTCTTGATCTTAATAAAAACCCATCGATATGTTTAAAATAGATAACAGCAACAGATTGTGAGTATTTACTTAAATATAGCGACGACAATCAGATGATGATGATGATTGTCAGAAAACAGTACAATGACTTAGTGTGTACCTTAAGCGATAATTTACCTGATACAATTCCTGAACACACCTTAATAATACAGATGTTAAAAGTCAATTGATGTTTATAGCCCACAATATACATGTGATATAAACCAACTTACAAATCTAAAGGAAGAACTGAAACAAAACCCAAAAATTGCGCCTATCAGACGACTTTTTTCTATACTTAAGATTGCGTCACATTTTGTTTATGTTACTTCGTAGTAGTGCTCGTAAACTCGATTACTTTTCAATCCTCGCTAGTGCTCGATACTTTTAGGAGATTTTTAAAAATTTGAAAACCGTGAAATCTTAAATTATTTTGTGAATTACGGGTTTAAATCGTTCATATTTATTAAATAATTCAACAAAACAAGTTTTAAACTTGTAACTAACTTTTTTAGATGTCATTTATGATTTTAAACTTGTTCCTATAAAAGTTTCACTTTTGTTTTTGACTCGTAATAGAGTTGTGTTTTAAGACTGATAATTTTGGCAGAATCAACTTTTTTTATTCTTCTGAGATACAAGTTGGAAAATATCGAGTATTTTATTTTTGGTATCGAGTATCCAAAAATAAAGCAAATACCTGATACCCACAAATCATTTTTTTACCAGCACTACTACGTACCGTTTTATAGTGCATCTACAAAGCTAGACGCACACACAAATGCGTGTAGGGAAACAGCATGCAGCAACCAACTACATATTGCTGTTCAGAGGGTTACAATGTCCACAACGCGTATAGTGACAAGTTTTTGGGCACCCGCAGCGATAAGATTACTTATCTTGAAAATTGATCGTTTTGAAAACATTGTGATGTGATGTGGTGGCATTTTCGACTTGTCTGAGAGTTAATAATTTGAACTTTTTTATTGTCAACCACATCAGCCGGCTTAGCTCAGGCAACAAGCAACCACAAGTCACAGATCTGATGTTCACATTGGCACTGATGAACGCATTAGTAGTCAAGTTTGATGTCCATCTGAATTTAGTTTGCGACATTTGGAGTTTTATAATGGATGAATATGATCATCTACGCCTATATTATGCTCAAAAAGTATCTAGATTGGCAAAGTTTATTTGCTGTGGAATAGGACAAAAGTTTATTTTCTTAATCCATGCATTAACTCAAGAAAAATATAAGTATTTTTTTAATTATATTTAAGCAAGTAAGTAGTCATACTGGGTTTTACTACTTACCAGCCTGGTTAATCGATTAATTACTTTTTTTCGCGCTGTCTCTTAAATTAGCATTGTCCCGCCCCTTACTTATTTTTTTTTTTAAGAGAAGCAACACTCATTCTTCCTATTAATTAACGTGTTGCTTCCTTTGGAAAGGGGATAGAGAAGAAGTGAAAGGTGGTGAAAGATGAAGGGCTTCAAATAGGGCAACACTGTAATTGCGCGAGATGTTTTTAGAACAGTTGTTGTGCGCCATCTGATCGTGAGTTGGAGAACTTTGTTGAAGCTTTTTAGTTCATAGCCCTGTAATATTATTTTACTTCGGTGGGGTTAAGTGCTATTAGAACACCGAAGGAGGACGCTGCGATATGTATGACGGATAGAAAAAACTCATACATATTACGATATTTCATAAATTGCTGTTGCCTTGGTTGGGGCTCGAACCCGGCAACTTCACTTATAATAGTCCAACGCGCTAACCATTACACCACAGCGCCCACATGTCTCATGGTTAGAAGTTTGTATCCCTTTAACGCCTTTTCGCCCTTTAAACACTAGAACATACCATTTTTACAGTCGAATGGCCATGTACTACTGCAAAAATATGTATTAAAAAATGAAGTATTTAGCATTATCATATTCTTAAGTTATCTTTAAATGTATTCATTTTAGTGTACAATGGTAGTCAAAGGGATAAAAGTACCAGTTATGTTATTCATAAAAATAAGTCTGATAAATGTTCAGTTTATACTGCTAAAATCATCAGAATCAGTTTGCTAAATGTTAGTAAAATAAAGATAGCAAATAAAACGTATTCATACTTGCGATAAGTTGTGACTATCATAAGATTATTTTTGTGACTGAAAATAACTTTCCATACAAAACAACAATGAAATTTAAAAAAATTCACATTCTATTTGTCAGTATTATCAGAGACTTATAATATAGAGATGCAACATCGATAATTTTGTAAACAAACTGTAGATGTCGCTAGCATGTGGAAAATTTTGTCAAAGGAGGATTTTTTTTGGGAAATTTTCTCAAGGGAGGATTTTTTTATGTCAAATGAGGTTTTACAGAGTTGTTAGGTAAGGGGATTTGGGCCCAAGTTAGGGATTTCGACTTTGTTTTGGGGAAAGATTAACAAATTTGTAAATTTTAAAAGATTTAGTTTTAGGCCCAAAATAAGATGAATTTTGGTATAAATTATATGCGTATTATTTCAAATTAAAGTTGATCAAATTAGGTATGTTGAAGAATTTAAAAATTTATACAAAATATTTGAATTATGGAGGAAATGTTCTCCAAATATTTATGAATCTTGAAATAATTAAAAGCAACCAATTAATCAAAAAATTTTCTATTTTCCAAATACTGAAATTGTTACATGCAAAGGATTTAGAAAAAAAAAAATTTTGTGTAGGCTCAAAAAGTACCAGGGGTTTTCATATAACCTCTTATGTACCTTCTGAATCGTGTAAACTCGACTTATGCAAACTTAATGTTCAAAAGAATTTACGACCCCTACAACTTACACCTTACTAGATTTACAAATTTTAGGAAAAAAAGACTTCACCATAATATGAATTTTCACCATCGTATGAAAATTGTGTAGAAGTTTTTCTATCGAAAATTTAATATACAACTTTTGTTTTGAAACGGTGAAATTTCAGCTTAACTGTGATTTGTTTTTCGTATAATAAAATTTTTTTAGTTTCACAATTTTAACAAAGATTTGAGGCCTTTAAAGTTCGAGTAAAAACGTAATTATTTCTTCGTAAAATATTCAATTTTATTTAATTTGCTCACATATTTCTTAATAATTTTCTGAACTTAAGAGCGATGCTAACTTAGCTCCTTTTTTTGATTTTTTGTTTAAATTGAAATGAATTGGGTATACCATTGGGGATTTAAACATTTAAAATGGGTATAAGCTAAAAGTTTTTGTGCAACACAGCTCCCAAAATAAAATGAAACAGTATTGCCAGAAAAACAAAACAGCAGTCACCGCCATCTGTTGCATTAAAAACCGGTGTTGCCATTCATCAGGACCATGGGAGACCCCTGAGTGTTATGATAATGTCGATACCAGTTCCTAATTTTTTTGAAATTTTCAAACAAAAATTTTAATAAATAATTACCGAGTAATTAATCGAGTAAGTAGCACACAAAGGGTTTCACTACTTACCAGGCTATTTACTCGCAACATTACTTTTTTCGCGATGTCCAAAAATTCATGGGTGGTCATTACCCTCTCGCTTACAAGAAGAATGCAAATTACGAGTTACCCATAGTGAAAGAATAAGTAGTTGCTCACAAAGATAGAATAAGTGGTTACTCAGAAGTTAGGAAATAAGTGGTTACCCTACATTGTAAAATAATTGGTCATATTGGCAAAATAAAACTTTTTACCTTGGAAAATTTCCTATTTAGTTCAAAACAAATTTATAAATAAAATATTAATATAAAAAAGACTTAATCAGTACTTATTTAATCAATTACCAGTAAGTGATTACTTTGCACGAATATATAAGTATTTCTATAACTTATTATCGGTAAGTCATTATTTTGTATTTTAAAGTAATGCAAAAGGTATCATTATCTTGTAAATCCGTATGGTAATGACCTGTCATTACCATGTTTTTGCTGGGACCAAACATAAGGAAAATACAGTCACAACAAATATCCTTAATTTAGTACAAGCACTCACAGGATTATATTAAGATAATGGATATCGCCTTAACTTACAAACGATTAGTCGGAGTTTTTGGAAATTTGCTTTGATAGTATGTATTGATGATGGGGTAGCTTGTCAAGTAGGCCGATTAGGGGTTAACCCTTTTAGGTATTTATATTACAAAAAGCGTATGTATATGCTTTTTTCACCTATATAAAAAATGTTTTTTTTTTTGGTATGGTCTTGTTACTTTAAATATATTTCCTTTTACATTTTCATTTAGGTATGTTAAATGTATTAAACGATATTTATATCCTAGTGTATAATAAGTTTATGGACAGTTTATAATAAGTTTGTGCTGATGTTTGTAACACCAAAAAACATTAGAATTGGACCTTTAAGTACACCGACTGATTGAGAATCACTTTTCATTTCTATTTAACGAAGTGTATTCTTGTGCCCACGGTACAGGTTGTAAATATTAAGACACTTTGATGAAATTTGTTACACCGACTTAAATTTTCCCAAGGACGAAAACTATTGAGTCAGTCCATGTTTAGACTACATAAAGGCCAATTGTTTCTTTATGAATCTTTCAACTGACGAACTGATTTCTGTAAAGTCGTGACAATTTTGGTAAATATTGTAAAAGTTGGGTTAGGTAGAAAATGTGTTTTTATGTGGTTCATATGTTAATGTGAATTATTTAATTCATGAGTTATGTGCACTGACAGCAAATGTCAAAGAGTGAAAGATCAATGTAATCTATGGTTAATAGTTTCCTCAGAATGAGTGCTATTGTAATACAAATCGCTGGAGATGAGATTTTAATATTTCATTTTGGAAACAATTAGGTGAGTAATAGTAGATGTTAAAAAAATCTGCAAACCTAGCAAAAAAAAAAAAGACGGATGACCTACTTCAATATCTATGATTCTTTTCTTTTACATTTTTGTCAGTTTTCTTCTTTAATTACAATAATGTATATTTTCCTAAATTTGACCGATCGGTACATAAAATGATAAATTTACAAAAAATATTTACACCAATGTTGATACACTCAAAATAATGCGTCTGTTGGCTGTACAGAAAAATTTGTTACTTTAACACTTTTATTACTGTTTTTTGGTTGATTTTAACAAATCCTTTTGTTAAATTTAACAAATCTAAATTTAAGTAAAAAATTTGTAAAACTACAGTTTTACCTGTAATTATAATGAGTCGTAGAATTATCCAAATTTAGGGTCTCGGGACCCTCCCCGGGCCTAGTCCATATCATGTGAGGGCATATAAGAGCACTCCTATGGTGCAAACATTTTGTCCGTTTTGCTCTATCTCTCTTAGTTTTCGATATAAGGGCCATTTTATGAAGTAAACAATTTTTATTAAAAATTTCCGAGGGTCCAAGGCCCCGCCAAGGTCCAGTTTTGGATAGAGATAACCCCTTTCGCTGGGGTATTATACGGTTAGGGGTTGTCGAAGTTTTCACCAATTTTGCTCTATCTCTTAGTTTTCGAGATATGGGCAATTTTTAAAAATCGGGAGGGAAACAAATAGCGCCATCTTTAAAACTTCGGATACATTGGTGGCGCCATCTACCGGGTAATAACAGTAACATAAAAATATATTTTAACAATAAATTTTGTAAAATGGGTTCTTAAAAATTAGTTTTAAATAATTTTGAAAATTAACACTCAAAATTAGTTAAATTACTGAGGATTTTTAGTATTGTGTTAAATGAAGATAACTAAAATCTTGGCTTAAATCAGTGTTTCAACTAAAAATTTGTTAAAAATTAATCAAATCAATTTGAAACCGGTTTGACAGATTTTTCTACTGACGTATGATAAAATTTTAAAATGTGGTCCAAAATTGCGGCAGCAGCATGTTACAGTTTGAATTTTCAATTTGAAAATTATGCGTGTGAGTTAAATGTCTATATGTTGTTGTAGTTGCTTTGTTTATTTCTACGTTTTATTATTTTGAATACAGAGAAAAAGTCATGCTCTAAAAAAATTTATGGTCTTTTTTGCAGGCAATCTATTATTGATAAGATGCAAATCGCATAGATAAAATGTGAATAAAAATGTTTTAAACTATTTAATAAAATGTGCATAATATGCAGCTAATCTAAGCAGAGAAACCTTTCATATTAATATTTTTTAATAGGTAAAAAGGCTGTATAGTTTCCCACGTTATGTACGTTGTCAACACCTCTCTCGAACGAACGAAAAAAGCATCGACAACAACCAGCAATTTCCATAAATATTACGTTTTTTTTTTCTTCTCCAGCTTTTTAATGTATTCAAAGAATTTGATATTAAAACGGTATGTATCTAAAATGCCCATAGAATGTGGGGCTCTTGTTGAAGTTACAATCTTTTTGTTTCACATTAAAATTTATAGCTGCCAACCTAAGATATTCATCCAATCATTAAATTATATACAAACACACTGACTTTTCATTGAAATACATTTGCCTGTATGCATTTATTTTACTAAAGTTACATATTTGTAGTCATAGATATAAGAAACTAAATGAAACGTATCGAAATGAAATACAGTGGAAAATATATAAATGTTTAAATCGACATTTTATGGCCATTTAAACTGATTTCTTTTCTACTACCAAAATGGAAACACAACAAATAAGACAACAACGAAAGTAAAATAAAATAATGCACCCATAGTTCATGCCGATAAAGAAATGATGCTCAAACACTGATCCCTCGTCAGGCACCGCATTTTTTACAAATACAGTAGTTTTGATTTAACTGCATTTTTCTTAAGTGCACATTTGCTATAACTGCATAAAATTTTGGTTTCGTTTCTATTTTACAAAATTATGTACGCAATTGTCTTCTTTAAGTGCACTTTTTGTACCTGCGCATTTAAGATAACTGCCTCATATTTTTGGCAGTTTTACATTATTTTCATAAAAAAAGATCACCGTTAGCTGCCTCTTGTGTTTTGCTTTGTTTTTCAATTCTAGGAAAAAAACACTCATAAAATAAATGTGTTGTCAACTTTTTTTGTGACAAAAATATCATACTTTAGTCGATTTTTAACCATAAAAATCGCAAGATCTGATGCAAAGCACAAAGTTGTCATCATTAGCTTCATTTGGTTTGTTTGTTTTCAGTCTGTATTGCTATACCTGCACATTAAGGCAGGTAAACAATTTGACTTAGTTGCGTTTATGGCTTACCTGTACAAAAATTCTTCCAAAAGTGGGTTGTGCAGCTAAATCAAAATTACTGTACCTAAAGAACGACTTTTCAGTTATAAATCTCTTTAACTCATATTAGTTCCTTGCTTTCAATAACGTAAATATCGACTTTATACTTGATTACGATCACAGCAAAAAAATTGGAAGTCATGCTTCAATTTTTTCTAAAGTATACCTTAGTGTATTTTCACTACGGTTCAAGAAGTAATTCTGAACAACTTTAAAAATCACTCCTTTCATTGTTTCTACTAGGGGTACTATTTACATTTCGGGAACTGGCAACACTAATGTCAATAGCTAAAATCTGGCAGCATTATAATAACATTTGAAATTTTTTAGCATAAAAGTACTCACAAGGTTTTGATGTACAAGTGCTATTTGTTTTGTTTACTGTGAGTTAAGAAAATCAATTTGGCCAAAAAATGGAAATTTCAAGAGAGGGTTTTCGTTGGATTATTTTTCACAACTTTCGACGTGGATTATCTCAACAGGAATGTGTCGATGAACTCAGTTCTTTGTATGGCGATAAACCATCATCAAAAACCACAGTATATCGCTGGTATAGTGAATTCAATCGTCGTCGTAGTTCGGTCGCCGACGAATTCCGTGAAGGTCGTCCAAAACCGGTTGTTGTGCCACAAAACATCGATGCAGTGCGTGAACTGTTAATGCAAGATCGTCATGTGACATATCGTGAGATAGAGGCATCCTTGCACATTAGTTTCACTTCAATACATTCGATTTTGCGTGAACACTTAGTTGTAAAAAAAATTTTCTCTCGTTGGATACCCCATAATTTATTAAGAGGCTCGCGTCGATTGGTGTAAGGAAATTATTAAAAACTTCGACCGTGGTGCTTCAAAAGACGTGTATAAAATCGTGACAGGTGGCGGATCATGGATATATGCATATGAGCCGGAAACAAAACATCAATCGACCGTGTGGGTTTTCAAAGACGAGCGAAATCCAACAAAAGTTGTTCGTAGAAGAAGCACAGTGAATCAAATGGTCGGCTGTTTCTTGGGCCGAATGGGTCATGGGGCCACTGTTCCGCTTGAGCAACGTACGACGGTCACTTCTGAGCGGTAAACGGCCATTTGTTTGCCGGAAGTCTTCGGAGAAATTCGTAAAACCAACCCCCAAAGGCAAATGATTCTCCATCATGACAATGCGAGCTCTCACACATCTCGTCAAACAGGTGAATTTTTGAGCAGTCAAAACATCAAATTGATGACTCATCGTCTGTACAGTTTTGATTTGGCACCCAATGACTTCTTCTTGTTCCCGAATATCAAAGGTAAACTTCGTGGTCAACGATTTATGAGCGCCGAAGTAGCAGTTGAAGCGTTCAAAAACCATGTTTTGGAGGTATCTCAAGAGGAGTGGAAAAACTGCTATGAGAAATGGTTTGAACGAATGCAAAAGTATATTGATCATCAAGGGAAATATTTTGAAAAACAATAAAGCCATTTTCATTTAAAAATCTTTGTTATTATTTGCTATTCCTGAAATATAAATAGTACCTCTCGTAAAGTATTCGTTAGTATATTCCTAGAACTAATTCCGAATAGCGGCAGTGACTTGGAAGCAGTTTATTTCAAATCCTGGCCTGTACAAATCTTTTAATATTCCGTTCAACTCAGAATCTCTTTTTGTTTCGATTCAACGGTGTCCGTCTGTACTTCCCTGCGTTCGCCCTTCTGTCTGTTAACGTATTCTACAAGTCGCAAATATTAATATCCCAGGAACATTTTCTGTTCCAAAGATCCGGTTGTAAAATAACTACTCTTCCTTTACAACACTTTCTGCTGTCAGTCCAAACACCAATGATTTTTTTTTTAAATTGTCCCAAAAGCAACCGCTTCCACGGCGGAACTAAAGCGGACCCAATTCCATTGAACTGGATGCAGTGGAACCAGTAGCAGAACTGAGTACCGATTCTAAATAGTATATAAGCGGTGAAGTGATAAAAACTGTAATTTTTTATCATTCATTTTAAATGAGTGAAAAATATTTTTGACCGCTTCACAGCTTCACAAATCATTCGGAATCGGTACTCTGGTGTGGTTGAAAATCGATTGTAAAAAAATTTCCTGGGATATTTTGATAAAATTTGGTTCCTGACTTATTTTGGTTAAAATCGGTCCAGGGTTAGACCGTGTGCCCATTAGGGTCCTGCAAAATCATATGGGGAAATTAGATCTAATCTGATTTTTGCTCCTCAAGGCCGAATCGTGGTGAATAGAGTACGGTAATATCTGTACCACATTTGAAAAAAAATTGGACCACGTTAAACTCGCAGGGTTTTTTCGCATTCTACAGGAGGCAAATACGTCCCGATGTAAATAAATTTGAAAATACGAAGATATTTTAACGAAAATTGGTACACTGATCTACATGGGTCAGTGGACAATGAAATTTCGTACACTGACGAAGTCTATGGATTTTGGTTAAGATCGGCCCATGTTTAAACCATGTTTAAATTGTCTCCTTCGTACGCTACATATCGCAAATATAAAGATATTTTAATGAAATTCGATACACTGATACACATCGACCCACAAACAAATTCGGTTGATTTTGTTTAGAATCGGTCTATGTAAACTAGACCTACTGTCCGTACAAAAAATGGACTTGTTCGCTTGCCATAGGTGGCAAATACGAAGATATTTTAATAAAATTTAGTAAACTGATATATAGGATCGTTCCATGAACTATGTTTCTGATTTTCTCTTAAAGACACCTAACGCTAGGTAAAATCAAAATTTCTTACCATTTCTCTAAGGTTTTTATAACTTTTTATCATTTGACAAAGGTACATTTCAACCCATTCGAATTTCTGATCTAAATATTAGTTGGCTTCCAATCAGACTGGTGTAGGGTATCATATAGTAGCCCCAATCAGAGAAACAAGCCAGCCGCCGTGAGCCGTTTAAGCCGCCGCCGCCGGTCATTTTTGCTTCAGCCGCCGCCGCCGATTTTTTTCGGCTCATTTCGGCTGGAAGTATTAATTTTCAAATATAAAAAATTTAAAAATAACTATATTTTTTAAAAAGAATTTACTAATTCATTAAACTTGAACAACCAGAGCTAAAAACAATTTTTTATATGAAAAGAAAAAAGTTAAAATCTTATAAATATTAAATTTTTATAAATATAAAAGCTTATGTAAATTTATACTGCGAAAAAAATTAAAAAAAAAAGTTCTTAATGGGTTAATATAATACTTCAGAATGCAACTCTTTGCAGATGTGTAAAAAATCAATTATTAAAAAAATATAGCTGCTTAACTTTGCATTTAAAACTCAATATGTATATGTATTTGGTGTATGCATTTTTATCAAAAATTATGACGAAAAATCGTTACAGAGTTGAAGTCGTGTTAGCATATGTAGATATACGAAAACGTTTGTAAAATGTATTAATTTTTGTTAAAAGCGTTACTTCTCCTCTTCATATAAATTCTTACAGTTAGTGTTTAGCTTCATTGGTTATTAAAATATAAGCTATTAAAGTTAAAAAACCTTATGAGTTACTGGTTACGGAGTTTACATTTGGCCTATAAAATTGGTTACAAATTTTATGTATTAACCAAAAATTGGTCAGATTGTTATAAATTTTGTAAAACAGGTGACAATGCGCTGATATATATCGAAATATATAACTCAAATGTAATCCATGCATTAGAAATTAGCTGGTTACCTGGTTTTTATCACATTTTTTGATATCACCCATATATATTTTTTCAATTCTAAAATACATTTTTAAAAATGGTTGATTGGGCATCTAATTAAAATGGGTCCCTACAAGATATGTGCATCCTGGCCAAACTTTCTAACAAAGCCTCAATTCAAAAGTCTTCAAACAAGTTTAATTTCTTAAATCAATTTTTTAAAATTAAAAAGAATAAATAAAAAAAAATTGATTCCCAGTATGCTTTAATTGTCTGAAAATTCTATAAGAGGCAAAAATTGTTTTGAGTTCCAAGGGGGTTACATTTTCCCAATGTTGGGATTACTTTGGAGCCCTTTACATTGGCAAAAAAATGTGCTGGCAAAATTAATATTTTGCAAGTTATGTTTCAACGAAAAGGACTTGGTACTAAAAGGGTATGTTTATAATTTATTAAATAAAACTTGTATGTTATATTAAATATTTAGGACCATTTGTTAGATATAGTCTTGACTAGCCATGGATTTGTGCGAACATGAAACAAATCACACGTGAACCAACAACAAATCTTATATAAATTGATTTTATATATATTTTTTGGCGAGTGATTTTCTGACCGTGATAAAGTGCAGACGTTAATTGTGATCTATTTTCTATAATTCTATTTAGGATTAAAAGCAATAACATTTGTTATTGTTTTAAGAAAAAACTTTTTTTTTTAATACATTGTATCAGTGTTGCCATAACGGCGATTTTCTCGTCAGATCTAGCGATTTTATTTCGCCCCTAGCGGGAAAAATTGTCCTGTAGCTATTAGCCAAAAATCTAGCGATTTTTTTATCAGCCGTAATATAATTTTTAAAACTCGGTTTTATGTTGAAAAATATTATAAAACTGGCACATTGATATTCCTTTATTATAAAACACAACATCTTAAACGATTTTAGTAAAAAAAAAAACTGTAAAAATACACATTTCGATAAAATATCGGTATGCACTTTTTCATCGTACAACGCCCTCTATTGTGTATTCTCAATACTAAGATTAATTCAATGAAAATCAGGACTCATTATTTGAAGCTTAATCGTAAAATTTTTCATTATTTAAAAGTTTATAACACTTCATATTAACATATTAAATAAATTTTTGAGTAAAAACTGCTTTAAGAACCATTTTTCAACAATCTAGCGATCGCTAAATATTTACAATGTTTATAATCTAGAGATTTTCTAGCGATTTTTGGGTCTGATCTAGCCATTTATTTTGAAAATTTGTTGGCAACACTGCATTGTATATTGAAATCAACAACAAGTTATTACAAAGGGATTAATATAATAATAATATTCTGCTATACTAATCCTCTGCTGTTACAGCAGAATGGATAGTAGCAGCGAGTCTACTGAAGAAAGCGATATTGTCTGGTAGACAGTCGCTGAAAACAAAACAACGAAACGACGACAAAATCGATCACCAGAATTAGTTAAGCATGCAATCAAAATAACAAAAACTACCAACAATGATGATTAGGGCAAGGAATTCCATGCAAATGCATGTTATTTCTCGATAGTCCAAAACTAATATGGACTAAATATTTATCCGACTCATCAAATTTAGAACAAACTGTCATCGATTTGTAGTTGCATATTTTGACATAAATGCATGTTTTTGCATATTTCGACTTTAAATGCTTATTTGGTGGCTTTTTAATGCATATTTTGTGTTTTTTAATGCATATTTGTGCATATTTTTCATTTTTAGTAGCATTTTTTATTTTGTAAAAAAATATAAAAAATTGATACGTTTTCATATTTTGATTCAATCAAAATAAACATTTTTAAAACTTTATTAACCTATGGGAAATCTTCGAGTTCTGTGTCTGTTTGCAAAATAACTAACTTAAATATATTTTTAAGTTTTAAAGTGCATTATTTTTGCAAAAATTATAGTTTTTAGTGCATATTTCTTATATTGTTAGTGCATATTTTTCTTTTTTAACCGCATATTTTAAGCGAATATTTTTAATTTTTAAGTGCATGAAATTCCTTGCCCTAATGATGATATACCAAGTACCTACTAGCAACAACATGTTTGCTGCACTTGATGTAGACAATAATGATGATGATAATTATATTAACGATAATGCTAACAAAGAACTATCTGAAGAAAAATCGCCTCCAATAATTATTCCAAATGTTTCAGATATAAGAGCGATGATGAATAACTTTTCAAAAATAGTAAACCTTGAAGATTATTCGTACAAATCCTTGAGAGGTGGACAGGTAAGAGTAATGGCAAAAACGTAAAGGCATATAGAGTGATAGTAAAATATCTATCTTTCGTAAAAAAACTTAAACGTTTTCAAATCACATTACAAAATGTTGTTTTCAGCCGATAAAGCCGCCGCCGCCGCCGATTATTTGGTTGCGCCGCCGCCGCCGATTATTTTGGTCGGCTTGTTTCTCTGGCCCCAATGCCCAAATTTTTCATTCGTTTGTTTTTAATTTCTTTTAGTATTTATAACTAGGGTATTTCATGCACTTAAAAATGGACAATATGCGCCTAAAATATGCGGCTAAAAAAGAAAAATATGCATTAAAAATAAAAGAAATATACACTAAAAACCATTATTTTTATAAAAAAATACACTTTAAAACTTAAAAATATATTAAATTTAGTTATTTTGCAAACAGACACAGAACTCGAAGATTTCCCAAAGGTCAATAAGGTTTTTAAGAGTGTTTGTTTTAATTGAATCAAACTATGAAAACGTATAATTTTTTATATTTTTTTAAAAAATAAAAAATATGCACAAATATGCATTAAAACGCACAAAATATGCATTAGAAAGGCACCTAATATGCATTTAAAGTCAAAATATTACAAAATATGCATTTTTGACAAAATATGCAACTACAAAAAGATGCCATTTTGTTCTAAATTTGATGATTCGAATAAATATTTAGTCCATATTAGTTTTGGACTTTCGAGAAAAAACATACATTTCCATGGAATTCCTAGCCCTATTTATAACTAATTTCTCTTAATTCAATATTTTTTTAGTTTGTAACCGTCGCATAGGACAATCGTAATTATTATTAGAATTAATTACTAAAGAATTTTTTCTAGAGCTGATTTATAGGAAGAAGAAAACATTTTTATTGAAAAATTTTAACAGACACAAGGGAATCACCAGACTGCCGCAGTTTTGTCTCACCCAAAGACTCGTCAGTGGTTAGTTTATGTGTCAACTGATTCAAGTAATTTTTAATTTTAGTTTGTCTCTATATGAAAAACTTTTTTGTATTGCCATGACCAAAACACTGGCCTCCTCGAGGCAAAAAATTGATATATCACACTTTATTAATCTGACTTTAAATGCCGAAGCTATGACGAAAAATTAAAAAAGGCGACCCCTACGTTCGGCAAAAAATTTTTTTTTTCTGAAATTGCCTCGCAAAAATACTTCATATTGGAGGGTGTACGGCAAAGTTTTTTTGCGGTACGGTCTAATGTACATTATACCGTACCTCAAAAAAAAGTTCGCCGTACACCGTCCAATCTAAATGATTTTTGCAATCTAAATTATTCTTTTTGCCGAACGTAGGGGTTGCCGCTTTACATTTTTCGTTATATCTTTGGCATTTACATCGAAGTTTTTCTCTAAGGACCATTGACCTCAATTATATCTTTCTAGTATTTACCCACCAGATCTCAGTTGGTACTACCCTAATGTACACCCTAATGTCAGAAAATTGAAGCTCGCAACAAATCATTAAACTTTTGTTAAAGAACTTTTTCGATAAACCAGCAGAAATTTTTTATATATTTTTGGTTGCCGAACTTAGGGGTCACCTTTTTAAATTTTTTTTAATTGGATTTTTTCTTTATTGCAAAACACTGGTCTCCTCGAGGCAAAAAATCGATATATCACACTTTAAAATCCGACTTTAAATGCCGATGCTATAACGAAAAATTAAAAAAGGCAACCCCTATGATCGGGAAAAAATTTGTTAGGAATTGCCTTGCAAAAATACTTCATATTTGAAGGTGTACGGCGCACTTTTCTTTTTTCCTGTAAGGTGGTACGGTGATTTTTGGGCATATACATTAGAGTGGGCCGAACTTTGCCGAATTGCGAATTGCAAATACAGGGGGTGCGGAAAAGTTGCGTATGCGTCCAGTAACCAGTAAAAAATAGAAATTTTGAAAATCATTTCACATTCAAGGTCCCCGCAAAGCGGTTGAAATTTCGAAATTTCGGAAAGTTTAAAAAAAATCCTTAAATTTTGTTAAGAAATATTTTAACATTTTTATGACTGGTCCATCTTTTTTAATAATTTTGGGTATTTTGATAATAAATATAAAATAGTGTGATCGGTTCTCGAGATTTCGGACACAATGCTCGAAAAGTATCCTCTTTTTTGTCCACACAATGTTCGAAAAGTATCCTAATTTATATTTTTTGTTGTATTAAAAGAATACTTTAGCATAAAATTAAATAGTTTTAAATAGTTTTTTTTAGCATAAATTTAAATAGTTTTTTTTGTAAAAGTTTTGAAAAATATTTTATACACTGTGCCACAAAAGTATATATAAAAAATATAATTGAATAGAACTTAATACATTAGTGTTTAGCAAATATTAAAAAAATTAAATTGCGTGCTCGGAGTTAAAATTTTATAGCACAATGTTCGAAAAGTATGCACTTTTTTGTCCACACAATGTTCGAAAAGTATCCTACTCTATATTTTTTGTTGTAGTAACAGAATATTTTAGAATAAAATGAAACACTTAATAGTTTCTTTGTAAAAGTTTTATAAAATTTTTTATACACTGTGCCACAAAAGTATAAGTTAAACGAATTTCGATCATTGTGTGGATAAAAAATAGGATACTTTACGAACATTGTTTTATAAAATTTTGAATCCAAGCACGCAATTTAATTTTTATGATATTTAATAAAAACTAATGTTACATTTTTGTATATACACTTTTGTGGCACAGTGTATAAAATATTTTTCAAAACTTTTACAAAGAAACTATTAAGTGTTTAATTTTATTCTAAAATATTCTCTTACTACAACAAAAAATATAAAGTAGAATACTTTTCGAATATTGTGTGGACAAAAAAGGGTATACTTTTCGAACATTGTATTACAAAATTCTAAATCCAAGCACGCAATTTAATTTTGTATAATATTTACTGAAAATTAATGCATTAAGTTATATTCAATTACATTTTTTTATATATACTTTGTGGCACAGTGTATAAAATATTTTTAAAAACTTTTACAAAAAAACTATTAGGTATTTAATTTTATTCTAAAATATTCTTTTAATACAACAAAAAATATAAAATGGGATACTTTTCGAACATTGTGTGGACAAAAGAGAGGATACTTTTCGAGCATTTTGTCCCAAATCCCGAGATCCGATCACACTATTTTATATTTATTATCAAAATACCCAAAATTATTAAAAAAGATGGACCAGTCATAAAAATGTTATTTTATGTTGATCCAAAACAATAAATGGGTAAAATCTCTGATCACTTAATAAAAAAACAGTGATCACAAAAAACAATCACTTTTGACTTTGAAAATTTTTACAACTTTTGTCGCAGCGTCCTTGTAATACCCTTCAACATTTTTAAACTTTTTTACACTCAAATGAAAGACAATTTTATATAGATAATAGATTTAAAAATAAAAAAAATTAAAAACATTTTTAGACTAACTTTTTGAAGGCCCGACTGAAAAATGAAAAATCGTGTTTTTCAACAAAATTCAAGTAGCAATATTTCAGAACCCCTTCGGCCGATTAAAAATATTTTATTTTTTTGGATTCAGTGAACTATAATTTATTAGAAATAATATATCACAACAACAAATATTTTTAAACAAAATTTAAGGATTTTTTTTAAACTTTCCGAAATTTCGAAACTTCAACCGCTTTGCGGGGACCTTGAACGTGAACCGATTTTCAACATTTTTATTTTTTACTGGTTACTGGACGCATACGCAACTTTTCTGCACCCCCCGTTTTTGAAATTCGCAATTCGGCAAAGTTCGGCCCACTCTAATATACATACATATGTATTAAGTGAAAAAACAAATTTAAGGAAATAAAACCCGTCATGCGTTACCGTACAGCAACACATGCGAGACTATATAGAAATAAAGTTATTATAAATTATTGTATATTAGATGTGAAATAGAACTTGGGAGAGTGCTGCGTTTTTTGTATTTCAAACTGAAACCATCGTCTAAAAAGAAATTGTACACACGGTAAAAAAGTATTGTCAATTGCTAACTGAAATTCGGTTACTACGACTATAAGTGGTTGGTAGAACTTAATATTCTTTCTAACAAAAAAATTCGGTTTATACAACAAAATTTTAGTTGCAATTCCCAAAATATTCAGAAATTACATTTGATTTCGGTTGTGCTAACCGAATTAATTAGTTGTGGCAACCAAAACTCAATTCTGTAGCCAGTTTCTTTTTTTGCAAAGATTTCTTAAAGATTTTTTGAGCATATATCAAGAAAAACGAAGATTAGTATAATGAGGTAGTAGTGTTACTATTAGTCCAAGTTTTTGGTTTCCTTTATTGATCATATGCATGTTGTCGCCACTGATTTTAAGTGGTCGATGTCAAACATGAAAAATCTTTATCTGTTTTTTATTGTTTCCGAAGAGAAAAAAAAACATTCAAAAAAAGAGTTAAAAGGAAACTTGTTACAATGATCGTTAAATACCAACTATGATATTGATTTTGATAATAACAACATGAAACAACAAAACCAATAAAAACGTTTTTTTTTTGCATAGTGAACCATAAAACATAATGTAACATTTATTGTATTTGGGTACCCAGCCAGTGATCCATTTGTTCTGGGAATGATCTAGGTGTTTTAAGTTTTAATATTCTATAAACTTTTCTATTATTTATTTGAATTTAATGGTGTATATGACATTAATGCTTATGTTGCTCATACAGGCCGAAAAGTATTTGCCTGACATTTTGAGATTTAATTTAAATTGAATTTTATTACCACAAATATTATGTGTCATTAAAATCGTGACGTCTTTTGTAATGACGGTCAGTCATATTGTGATTTTTATTTGAATACTTGTTTGTTCGAATATAACTTATTTATGTCATCTTTTAAAACACAACACATCAAGACACTTTAATGACATAAATAAACTATTAAAAACTATAAGTGTGTTCGTTTACTCAAAATTCTTACTACATTTACTACAATTGGAAAGTTTTGTTTACTTTTTGTATTGATTTTTTCCAGCTGTAGTAAAAGTAATAACTTGTAATAACTTGTAGTAAGTAAACGAACAGGCTTTATATAACATTATTGTAATAAAACGAAACTATCAAATGAAAATTAAACTTAATAGATGTCCAACAAATACGTATAGGACCCATCAATTTTAAAATTTATAACTGACTAATTAAACAAATTTTTCGTACAAATTGCAATTTCCAACCGATTTTGGATTTCTATACATTACCAGAAAGGGAATTTAGTCTAGATTATGATTCTATTTATATTTTCCAAAAATACAGTTATTTAAGAGCCAGTATTTGCAAAAAAAAACCAAAAAATTATTTTTTCGTCTTGTAAGTATTTCAAACTTCAGGGCCCATGCAGCACGTGTTCCGATCACCTAAATTTTTTGCATGGTGTATTTTTATACTCAAAGGCACATTTGTAGGGGGAGGGACGGCCTTAAATCGCAAGTAGGCATAATAAGGTCCTCCCTAATACTACATGCTGCAGAAAAACTTCAAAAACTTCAAGTCTGTTATACTAGATGATTACTTACAGTCCAACGATCATTTGAGTATAAATAACATTATAATTTTCGCAATATAATTGATAGATAACTCCAAAATTCTGGTGTATGCATTTTTATCAAAAATTATGACGAAAAATCATTACAGAGTTGAAGTCGTGTTAGCATAGATATAAGAAAAAGTTTGTAAAATGTAATAATTTTTGTTAAAGGAGTTACTTTTCCTCTTCATAAAAATTCTTACGGTATTAAAATATAAGCTATTAAAGTTAAAAAACCTTATGAGTTACTGCTTACGGAGTTTACATTTGGCCTATAAAATAGGTCACAAATTTTATGTATTAACCAAAAATTGGTCAGATTGTTATAAATATAATTATCGAAATATATACTTCAATTGTAATCCATGCATTAGAAATTAGCTGGTTACATGGTTTTTATCACATTTTTTGATATCACCCATATACCCAGGTAGAAAAATACAAACGGCACAATGTTGGCCCGGTATTGGAGGCGGTAGTACATGTACTGGCAATGCGTCGGATTTTTAACGTTCACTGTACTGGCATGTTGTCGAAATGATAACACTAATAAACGCTTGGCCGTAGTTAGCTCCCAACGTTGGCGCAGGCTTGGGATTTTATTTTTTTGGTATTATCCCAGTACATTTAATAACAAATTTAGTAGTTTGCTAGAACTTTACTGTACATCACAGTTTTTTAATGTATTCTTTCGAAACTTCACAAGAAAAGAATGGCGATGTCTCTCTTACATAAATAATTGTGTAATAGATGTAAAAATACGTAAAATTTATAAAATTTTTAATTTTAATAAATTAAAAAAAGCTCGTTAATTTTCAGTAAACAGTACTGGCAAAGCACGTTTTAAGTAGTACCGGCATTTCTTAAAAAACAGTGCTCTCCCAGTACAACTTTTGTTGTAACGTTAGCAATTTCTACCTGGGTAACTTTCAGATTAATTTGCAGACTTTATATATTTGCAAGGAAAGCATTTATCTGGAAATACAAGAGTGTTGGTGATTTTTGTGGAAAAAATTGCCAAACAAATTTTTGTTTCTTAATTTTTTTTTTTTTTTTGATGAATGCAGTTTTTGATTGGAACTTGATATTGCGTTAAGTTTTTTTATTTATTCGACAAATTATTTGGTTAAATAACATATACATAAAAAAAATTGGTATTGGTGTGGTCCCGCTATTCGCGAATAACTGGACCTGAGTTGGGCCAAATGTGGAATTTTACATTTCCAAATGGGAATATCTCGGGAACAATAAAAGATAACCTACATAAATGACAATATTTTTTTATAGGCCTGTACTAGCAGATTACAAATATGTTAGTTTTATGAAAATCTGATAAGAAACCAAAAAATGACGAGCGTGTTATATTGCAGTCCCCGGAGGGTCAGCGAGCTGTGTTGCCATATTTTTAACTGTTTTTTACAGTTTTTGGGATGCCTAACAGTTTTCCAGTTTTTTGATGTAAAAAACAGTTTTTTTATATTCATGGATTTTTTTAAGTTGTTTCACATTAAATCCGCACACTTCTGTCATTTATTTTTTTTTATTTAATGCATCACTTATTGATCAAAAGTAGCAAACTTTTTTACGCTACCAAAATATTACAGCGCTACCTTAGCGCTCAGACTGAGCGGTTAGTGATCAGGTCGTTCAGCAGATAAATGTTGTGAAACTGTTGACTATTAAATTGTATCTGCCGAACGCACCCAATGTCTCATCAAAAAAGGCCTAAATTGATTTTTTATTTTTTTTAATAAATATTTGCCAATTCTCGATAACAATTTAAAACTATTTTTTCGATTATGAGCAAAGACAATCCCAAAAAAACTTATTTTTTACGGGGTTTTACTCACCGTCAAACAATTTCCAACGTAACAATACTCAATCAAATTAAAGCTAAATTTATGTGGAATGCAAATCCATAAAGAATATTTTGAAGTACAACATTGAGCAGTAAAGTATTCTATCCTAAGTCAGGGGTTAATAAAAAAAGGTTCACACCTCGGAAGGGTATTCGATTAACTTTTTTAACTTCAGATTCGGGCCTAGGAGAGCAAAATTCTTAAAAAAATGTTTTATTAGATATTTTGAAAATTGAGACCCTGGGATAATATTTTAGTCCCAGGATACTTCGGGATCCTAGAATTTCTTATGATTTTTAAAATTTTTTCGAAAAGCAGTTTTTCTATAAAGAAACAGTTTTTATTTACACTTTTTCTAAAAAAATATATGGTAACACTGTCAGTGAGGTGTAACGTCTGAATTTAAGTTAGATATTACCTCAGCTATGTCTGTTCTAAATTTCATTGCAATCGCACCACTAAGTAAGAAATGGCCGAATTATTTCCAACAATTTTGTGAAATATTATAAAGCACTACAGAGGACGCTAAAGTCAAAAAAATTTTGAGCTAAAATAGTTAAACGAAAATCTAAATTTAACTGCTTTAAAAAAAATTTTACAAAAATTAATTTTTAAAGTTATTTCTTTAAAAATGTTTTATAGACTAATATTTGGTGGCATCTAAAACTTTAGACATTTTTTGACTGGAAATCTCAAAGTTGCCCTTAATCTCCTGGAGACAAATAGTCCCATGAAGCTTATATAATTTCTGACTATATATTTCTGAAATTTTGAAATTGCTCGAAACATATGTTCTACTTGATAACAATTACTGTTTTACACACCCTGATCTACACAGGGTTAATATTTTGACTTCTGATTAAAAAAGAAACCCCAAAAAGTTACAAGGAAGCTTGTACGATAATGCCTTTTAGGCGAACTTACAGACTTTAATTAAATTTGGGTATAATATCTAGTGATCTAAGTTATAAAATATGCCCTATTCTTTACGGCCCAATCTCACATTTTAGGGTTAAAAAGGTGAGGTCAAAATGGCCCAAGTTTCCTTTCCTATGCATAATAGAATCTGTGAAGAAGTTCTAATTTTCTTTTGCCGGAAATGTAAAAATTATATGCATTTTTTAAGCAATATTTCCTAAGTTTCAGGAAAAGTTACAAAGAGCTAATATTATGGTACGTCAAAATTGAAAAAATTTAAGTGACTATTTTTTTTTTATTACTATAAAATATAAACCTAATTTTGATGTAGTGTTAATTTTTATTAAATAGCGATAGTTTTTAAATAGTTTTTAGTGCATTTTGATCATAAATGTAGCTTAAATTTAGTTTTTGAGAAAAAGGATGTATGGGAGGAAGTCACGGCCTTGCACCGAATGAAACAAAATTTGCCACAGAGTTAAAAATTATTATTTTATGAACTAATTTAAGTTCTTAGTGCATTCTGATCATAAATGTGGCCAATATGTAGTTTTTGAGAAAAAGGATATATGGGAGGTAGTCATGTCCTTGTACCGAATGAAACAAAATTAATCACTGAGCTAAAACACATAATTTTACACACAGTTACCAAGTTTGTTTATAATTGTAGCTAAAATTCAAAATTTTAGATTAAGGATGTATGTGAGGTAGTCATGTCCTTGTACCGATTTTGCCGAAACTTCGAATTTTTCTTAATTTACATGTTATGAACCAGCACACCAAATTTCAATCTTCTGCGATAACTCCTCTAATTTTGCAGATTTACTATATGGGGACGAAGCACTGTGCCACGTGCGTCAACAATAATTACAGAAAACACATTCATTCTTATGTTGATACTTCCAAATAGAATAAACGGTTTTAGCTTTTTCTTTTAATTAATAATTTTTTTTTTTTTAATTTTCCACCAATTTCAAAACGTCGGGAGTACTTATTACTATTAAAAATGAGTATATTTACCAACCTTGTGCGTAAAAATTTTATATAACAAAGGAATATTAATTTTAGTCATAATGTGATAGCTGTAAACACAAATTGTCTAAAAATACTTTGTGTGTGTATTATTGTGTATGGAATAGCGTACAAAAAAGAATTACGCATTTTTTTGTTTATATTTACTGAATTTTCGTAAAAGTAAACAAAATTTGACCCATTTTATAGTAGTAGATTAACAAACATTTTTTTAGAGTGTATATACAGCGTTAAAGCACTCGAGGAAATAACAATTTCGAAAACCACATTGCCCATGCCGTGCACCCAGGATTGCCACATATTTGAAATATTGGTGAAAAAGGCACTATTGAAAAAGTTGTATCAAAGGCGAACGAAAACGAATATCGAAAAAAGTTCAGAAACTTCGACTAAATTAAATCTATATTATTATATGTAAATTTTAATAGCAACTAATGCCATACAAATGTGCTATTCGAAAAAATAATAATTGCATAGCAAAAAAATTGGACATATTCGGACATATTTTGTACACCGGTAGATGCGTTCCCAAAAACGCGTTTACTTGATTCACTATTTGTCTATTTTTCTTTTAAATTATAAGAAAAAAACATAAAATAAAACGAAAAATTTGATCATTTTTAACCCCACTTTTTAAACTCTAAACATGTGATTGGGCCTCTGAAAAATTACATGTACATAATTTTTCCCCCGTCCACCACATAATCGAATCTCTTTAAAATCGAATATCTTAGTTGTAAGTGTTGTATTGGCCTTTTAAAAAGAGCGTTGTTAAAATTTGAATTTCAATTTAACGGCAATTTTCTGCTCGATCTACTCTTTATTAGCACACTTAAACATACACACAAGCAAATCTTTACCAAGTAATTAAGCCCGTATGACACTTGCTTAAATTTGCATTGACTTGATATTGGATTGATGAAATGAAACAGCAAACATTAGAGATACACGCAAAGAAAAACTATAGAAAAGAAAAACTATAGCCTTAGTTGATTGTATACTATACAACTACAAAAGTTAAGAATATAACTTATAAAATCACTTACGCAAATGTCCAAAAACAAATTTTCGTTTAAATTTCTATATTCGTTGACAAAATTTACAACTATTTTCCAGGTTCAATAAACTATTTATTTTTATAAATAAAATGACTCCTGTTTTATTGGAAATTATATTTTTATTAATATCCCAGTGTAGAAACGGTAATGACATATCATTATTTTTTGGACTACCAGTAATGACACACACTTATCTTCTGCATTATTTTAAAACATATAATAATGAGTTACTGATAATGACCTATTTTTATCATTATTTCAAATAGAAAAAATTTTTCTAGATTTTTTAAACAATTTTTTGAAATCTATTTTTAGACTCAATATTTTTTAAACACTGGTAAGGATATATGTAACCACATACTTTTTGATTTTTTGTATGTTGGCGAGTAAGCTTACTTGTGTGCAGCAGGTCAATTATGTTTTTATCTATTAAATATTACATGTCGATATAGCTCAGATGGTAGAGCTATTGACTGGCAATCTGTAGACCCAGGTTCGATTCCCCCACCAGCAAATTTTATTTTAAAAAAAATACAATAAAAAATATTTTTTTTTATATAAATTATTTTTTTGAAAATCTATTTTTAGACTTATTATTTTTGTCAGTGCTGGTAAGCAAGTAGTTAACGATATATTTTTTGATTTTTCGTATGCTGGTGTGTAACGACAACTCATTATTTTTCGCGACATCGCCATATAAAGGTAATAAGAAATGTAATAACAAAAGTAACTAGTTACCATTACCAAGTATGTTGTTGTTGTTGTTGTTGTATGTAGTTACATAACCACATATCTGGTAATGCTTTTCTACACTGGGATTTTAATTTAATATTAAAACACAATTAAATACCTCTACAATAGCATTACTCCTCTGCTTATTCTGTTGTCTGACAAAAACAAGATGAGGCATTCACATTTAAGTACATTTTGTCTGAAAAAACAAATTTAAAATTGACTCTTTGAATATTTTATTTGGATGTATTACACACAAAAAGATATTGTTAAACTTTTTTCAATTAAAACGATTTATTAAATTATTTCAAAAGGTGTCAATTAAAAATTAATCCAATAGATTAAATAATTGCTCAAAACTGCAATTTGCTTTCCATTTTTTTTATCCTATCACTCAAAAGCATTTCATAAAAAAAGAGAAAAACATCAGCATATTGTTGTTGTTTTTATTTGTTATACCATACACCACTATGTAGTCAGGGTATTATAAGTTTGTGCTGATGTTTGTAACACCAAAAAATATTGGTCGTAGACCCACCTTATAGTATACCGATCGGTTCAGAATTTTTTTATACCCTACACCACTATGTGGTCATTTATACCCTACACCACTATGTGGTCAGGGTATTATAAGTTTGTGCTGATGTTTGTAACACCAAAAAATATTGGTCGTAGACCCACCTTATAGTATACCGATCGGTTCAGAATTTTTTTTTATTTCGATTTAACGATGTCCGTCTGTCCGTCCGTCCGTCCGTCCCTCCGTCCGTCCGTCCGTCTGTCTGTCTGTCCATGCAATCTTGTACGCACTCTACAGGTCGCACCTATTAAGATATTTTGATGAAATTTGGTACGCAGACCTATGTTGGCCCAAGGACGAACAAGTTTGATTTTTTTGAACATCGGTCCATGTTTAGACCTAGTGCCCATATAAGGGTCCTACCAAAATTATATTGTTTATACGCTGCAGGTCGTAAATATTAAGATATTTGGACGAAATTTGGTACACAGATCTACATTGGCCCAATAACGCAGCCTATTGATTTTGGTGAACATCGGTCCATGTTTAGACCTAGTGCCCATATCAGGGTCCTACCAAAATTATACTGTTTATACGCTGCAGGTCGTAAATATTAAGATATTTTGATGAAATTTGGTACACAGCCCTACATTGGCCCAATAACGCAGCCTATTGATTTTGGTGAACATCGGTCCATGTTTAGACCTAGTGCCCATATAAGGGTCCTACCAAAATTATACTGTTTATACGCTGCAGGTCGTAAATATTAAGATATTTTGATGAAATTTGGTACACAGACCTATATTGGCCCAATAACGCAGCCTATTGATTTTGGTGAACATCGGTCCATGTTTAGACCTAGTGCCCATATAAGGGTCCTACCAAAATTATACTGTTTATACGCTGCAGGTCGTAAATATTAAGATATTTTGATGAAATTTGGTACACAGCCCTACATTGGCCCAATAACGCAGCCTATTGATTTTGGTGAACATCGGTCCATGTTTAGACCTAGTGCCCATATAAGGGTCCTACCAAAATTATACTGTTTATACGCTGCAGGTCGTAAATATTAAGATATTTTGATGAAATTTGGTACACAGACCTATATTGGCCCAATAACGCAGCCTATTGATTTTGGTGAACATCGGTCCATGTTTAGACCTAGTGCCCATATAAGGGTCCTACCAAAATTATACTGTTTATACGCTGCAGGTCGTAAATATTAAGATATTTTGATGAAATTTGGTACACAGATCTACATTGGCCCAATAACGCAGCCTATTGATTTTGGTGAACATCGGTCCATGTTTAGACCTAGTGCCCATATAAGGGTCCTACCAAAATTATATTGTTTATACGCTGCAGGTCGTAAATATTAAGATATTTTAACGAAATTTGGTACACAGACCTATGTTAGCCCAATACCGCAGCCTATTGATTTTGGTGAACATCGGTCCATGTTTAGACCTAGTGCCCATATAAGGGTCCTACCAAAATTATACTGTTTATACGCTGCAGGTCGTAAATATTAAGATATTTTGATGAAATTTGGTACACAGACCTATTTTGGCCCAATAACGCAGCCTATTGATTTTGGTGAACATCGGTCCATGTTTAGAACTAGTGCCCATATAAGGGTCCCCCCAAAATTGGCTTGGTTACAAACTGCAGGTCGCAAATATTAAGATATTTTAATGAAATTTGGTGCGCTGACTCACATTATAAAAAATTTTGACACAAGCCCCATTTTAACCTATTCGAATTTCGGATCCAAACAATACACCAGAGTGGTGTAGGGTATTGTATAGTCGGCATGCCCGACTTTAACCTTTTTACTCGTTTTATTTCGATTTAACGATGTCCGTCCGTCCGTCTGTCTGTCCATGCAATCTTGTGCGCACTCTACAGGTCGCAACTATAAAGATATTTTGATGAAATTTGGTACGCAGACCTATGTTGGCCCAAGGACGAACAAGTTTGATTTTTGTGAACATCGGTCCATGTTTAGACCTAGTGCCCATATAAGGGTCCTACCAAAATTATACTGTTTATACGCTGCAGGTCGTAAATATTAAGATATTTTGATGAAATTTGGTACACAGACCTACATTGGCCCAATAACGCAGCCTATTGATTTTGGTGAACATCGGTCCATGTTTAGACCTAGTGCCCATATAAGGTCCTACCAAAATTATATTGTTTATACGCTGCAGGTCGCAAATATTAAGATATTTTGACGAAATTTGGTACACAGACCTATGTTAGCCCAGTAACGCAGTCTATTGATTTTGGTGAACATCGGTCCATGTTTAGACCTAGTGCCCATATAAGGGTCCTACCAAAATTATACTGTTTATACGCTGCAGGTCGTAAATATTAAGATATTTTGATGAAATTTGGTACACAGACCTATATTGGCCCAACAACGCAGCCTATTGATTTTGGTGAACATCGGTCTATGTTTAGACCTAGTGCCCATATAAGGGTCCTACCAAAATTATACTGTTTATACGCTGCAGGTCGTAAATATTAAGATATTTTGATGAAATTTGGTACACAGACCTATATTGGCCCAATAACGCAGCCTATTGATTTTGGTGAACATCGGTCCATGTTTAGACCTAGTGCCCATATAAGGGTCCTACCAAACTTATACTGTTTATACGCTGCAGGTCGCAAATATTAAGATATTTTGATGAAATTTAGTACACGGACCTATATTGGCCCAATAACGCAGCCTATTGATTTTGGTGAACATCGGTCCATGTTTAGACCTAGTGCCCATATAAGGGTCCTACCAAAATTATACTGTTTATACGCTGCAGGTCGTAAATATTAAGATATTTTGATGAAATTTGGTACACAGACCTATATTGGCCCAATAACGCAGCCTGTTGATTTTGGTGAACATCGGTCCATGTTTAGACCTAGTGCCCATATAAGGGTCCTACCAAAATTATACTGTTTATACGCTGCAGGTCGTAAATATTAAGATATTTTGATGAAATTTGGTACACAGACCTACATTGGCCCAATAACGCAGCCTATTGATTTTGGTGGACATCGGTCCATGTTTAGACCTAGTGCCCATATACGGGTCCTACCAAAATTATACTCTTTATACGCTGCAGTTCGGAAATATTAAGATATTTTGATTAAATTTGGTACACTGACCTTTATTGGCCCAATAACGCAGTCTATTGATTTTGGTGAACATCGGTCCATGTTTAGAACTAGTGCCCATATAAGGGTCCCCCCAAAATTGGCTTGGTTACAAACTGCAGGTCGCAAATATTAAGATATTTTAATGAAATTTGGTGCGCTGACTCACATTATAGAAAATTTTCACACAAGCCCCATTTTAACTCATTCGAATTTCGGATCCAAACAATACACCAGACTGGTGTAGGGTATTGTATAGTCGGCATGCCCGACTTTAACCTTTTTACTCGTTTTATTTATGTGGTTGCTTTTATAAATGTTTATGTATTAGTAACAGATATTTTAAATTCATTTTTATAAAATTTAAAAAATTTTCGTTAAGTTTATTATTTTATTTAGTTATATATTTTCATTTTGCATTTTAAATCTGAATATTCATTTATTCTAAAACATTATTGTAAACAAATAATGTAACTTTTGAAATTTTGTTTAATAAAATCAATATTTTAGTTAAACAAAAAAATCGGAAAAAATAAATTAAAAATTATTTTAAATATAATTTTATTTAGTTTTCAACAAAAACTATTTTTTTAATTTTCAAAAAAATTTTGACAGAGTCCTTGTGCCTCAGAAGAAAAACGAAAACTAATTTCTGCGAGAGAATTTTTCATATAAGTATAAATAAATCTATCAAATGAATGAAAATTGCATGCGGCTTTTATTTTAATAAAATTCAATGTTATGAAATTCAAGCTAAAAATAAAGAAATATATTTTTTTATAGTTGGCATGACAACTACCACTTTATCCAGCTGATTAGAGTCTTATTTAGAATTTATACAATTTTGGTCAATTTTTAATCCAATGGATTAATTTTTAAGCAAATGCATATAATATGCTATTTAGAAGGTATACGATATTGATCAATTTTTAATCCAACGAATTAATTTTTAATCAAATATATATAAAAAAAACTAATAAAAATTCTAATCAAATGTATCACTATTTTATTGAAAATTTATTCAATTAAAGAGCTACAAATTTATAATTGAATGGACAACTTTTGTGATTGGAGGAATTTCAACGATAAAATTGATTGAAAAGGCGGTTTTCATGATTGAATTTAGTTTTTATTTTTTTGTGTGTTACTTACATTTCTCACAATTTTTTATGTAAAATTTTTCATTTTGTTCCATATTTCATTTTGATTACCTTAAAAAAAAGTTGAAAATCACTTGGTTGATATTTTTCTGCAAAAGAATGCATCAGCCATCTTGGTTTCTGTATGTCAAAGAATAATCTTAGTTGCTTTTGTCAATTATCTTGTTTTTTTGTAAGAACAGACATACAGCTTGTTGTTTCGCCAAAATTTATCAACGGGAATTTGCCTAAGTACTACTTAAATAAATTAACCCACAAAAAGATAATATAATTACAACAACAAGTATTGGGTACTGCCTATTACACTAGAGTGCAACCCTTTGCAATTACTACCAAATTAAACCCACGATATATTTACATGGCATGTTTTGTAGAAGTTACTATAGGTTTTTCTTTGCGTGTAGAAAAAAATACAATTTGTAAACAAATAAACAGTGATGCGCACTTTGTTCCAAAGGAAAATCCCTAAAATTTATTAAAAATCTTTATAAACACAGAAAAAACGCTAGAAACGGAGAAAAACTTAGGAAACTGACAACATACTAAACAATCACTAAATTTCATTTTAAAGTAGAAAATTTTTATAAATTTTTTGACAGTTAGTGATTGATTTCCCTGATATGTAAGTATGGTTGTACTTTTTGAACTTATGTAATTTTCCTATGACTATAGATTTGCACTGTTCACAGAAAAAACAGTAGGCACCAACAATGGGAATTTGTAAATGCAATCACATTTTCTTTTAAATTGAAATTTTATTACCAACACTTTTTTTGTTTCAAATATTTGTAACTCGTTTGTAAATTGTTATCTTTCATATAAAAATTGTTTAAAAATAAAAATTCAAAGTTCCAAAAAAAAAAAAAAATTTTTTTTGGATTTACAAATTTCTTTGTTGGTGCCTTTTTAAAAAGTTTTTTTTGTGTATACAAATTTACTATGAGAAAGGTGTTTAAAAATTTAATTAGAATTTTGTAAATTCTTTCTGTTTTCTTAAATAGTTTATCAATAAAAAATTAAGCTAGTGTCATACTGGCTTTAGGAGCATTTCAACTAATAAAATATTTTCGCATATGTTATGAGAAAACTAGAATCATTTTAGTAAGTTTTTATGTTTTTCTACTTAAATTTTGAATAATTTATGCGAAAAAATGTTATTAGTTGAAATGCTCCTAATTACTTGGTAACTATTTTTTGTGTGTATGTAAAAATATTGTATTGTTCTATGATTGTTGTATATTTTAAAATAAAATTTTAACAGCTCTGTTTTTAAAACAAAACAACACTTTGCACAACTTGTGTACAACCTTAATATTATAAAAATTAGACATCTACATATGTATGAATAAATTAAATATGATAAATTATGTATTAATTTTTTTCATTATTAATTTAAATATAAAAAAAGCTGGGCTCTTTAAATTATCAAGCTCATCGAAGAAACAAAGGTGAATACCAACAATTGGTGATTTGGTAGCTTTAGTATGTTGTGCCATGCAGCAGAATTACAATTAATCAAGATAATATTTTTTGATATCTCTATCATAATTCTAGCATTTGGAATACTAGTTGTACTAGTTAATGTTTCAGCTGGAGGCGCAACATTTGATACGAACGTCTGTCTATCTATACAAGTTAATGTGTAAGAAAAACAGAACAAAGAAGAAAGTAAGCAGAAGTCAGAAGTTAAACAACCAATTTAGTAGAAATAAATATTAGTAGCTGGAAACAACGATTTACAAGCATTTACATTTTCAAAAAAAAAAAATGATCATAATTCTTTAAGACTCGACAAAATAACAAGAAAAATAAAATTTTACACTGCCGTCTTGGAAATAGACCCATGTTAAATTTTGAGTTTGACGTATGTATTGACAAGGGCAGTTTTAAGTGCCAAGTGATTTCTGGGGAAGTTATTGATAGTAGCGACATGTAATCTTTGTGCTCTCTTTCGAAAATTTTATCGAACTCTGTTAACCTATGAATGTAAATCCAAAAAAGAACGGGGCCATTTAACAGTGTTTCACAGAGTTGGGAAGCCTTTTAAATATATGGTCTTTGGTAGTGACAGATTTTAATCTTTATATGCTAGTAAAAATTTCAATAATCGAGTTCTTATTATTTAATAAGCTTACTCATTTTGATATTCTTAACATTCCCCATGGGTTTATAAGAATATATATAAAACTTATTTCTAACAAAACCATGGTTAAATGTTAACTACAGAAATTTCCATAAAAATGTGACATTCATAACTACGGTTACCTAGTGTCTTGACATGCAATAAAATGACAGGAAGCAATTGCCAAAATGATTTCATCTCAATTTCAATTATATTGCAATATCATGATATCGCTGACATGCATATGATATATAAAAAAGAATGAAAAATTGTTTATTTTTTATTATTTGTAGATAAAAATTAATGTTTCATAAAATTTTGTATTTTTCGAAGAAAAATCTATGATGTTTCTTAGCCATTAAATATTGTTCTCCATCACTTTGCAATTGGTATCATTTTGACGTTTCTCTGCAATGGTTTTGACATTTCATATCATATAATTTATTGCATTTGCAGACACCGGGTTAGGCACTAAAGGTCTTGACACGTGTCTTATATAATAAGGCTCTAATGCATAAACTTTTCTTAATTTTGCGTTAAAGAATAAAATTGCTAAATTATTCATTTTCCTTATTAAACGTTTTTTAAAAAAATGTCATGCATAATCGTTAAATAACAGTTTGTTAATTTCTCGTTTTATTCTGGCAACACCCTTATATAAGTGTCCCCACTTTCAAATAAATTCTTAGTGATTCATAAAGTTAGTGAACGATTGACTTGTTAATCATAGGTGAATAATGTTGTTTTGAATATTTTATCTATAAAAATAATTTATAATAAATTTAAATATGAGAGAAAACCATGTTTATGAGAAGTAATAATGGAAAAATAATATTTTAAAAATATTTTAATTGTACGAATATTGAATGTATTCGAATGAATATTATATTTCGATTATATTAACATCATTATTTGGAATAATTTATTTTGAATTTTATTTGTAAACCAATTTGAGGAAATTTAATAAAAAAAAGACTTAAATGGTGTAATTGTTCCAGATCTTTTTAATTTGTTGCATATCAGATGTTGGGTTTTACATATTCTTGGGTAGATGATCCCTGAAAAAGTTTTTAAATTGATAAACACTGAATATTTGTGGTTTAAGCTGAGACTTTTGTTTTCCAAATTTTATGAAATGCTTATTTTAGGCTTTACCCTACTTTAACGGATTGTTAAATTTATCGTTATTAAACGAATTATGCATACTGTTTTTGCCAAATTAGCTTAAAACGTGCAATTAAACTGTTTAGAATTTCAAACAAATTTGCCTTGTGAGTATGAGTATACCTACCTACACCTAGAAACAAGATTTGATGTCCCAACCAAAACGTTTGGTTGCCACAACCCTATTTTAGCTGTCCCAACTGAAAATAGGGTTGGTGACAATCGAAATAGGATGGGTAAAAATAAATCGAAATTTTGGTTATAGCAACCGAATGATTCGGTTGTCTCCAAATTCGAAGGACTGCCTTTCTATGAGAAAATTTAGCTTACTGTATTTTCACATTAAATTTTTTTTCCAAGTATTCTTCCCATTGAATTTGTGCTATATTTCTCCCCATCTTGTACATTTTATCGTTTCAAGGAATATTTGTTGTAGCCCGGTACCCAGAGTAATTTCGATAAGAACGTGTATCACTCGGCGCCAACGGCTGAACATTGCTGATCTTACAATGGCTACCAGTGCACAATCTCTAGCTCATTTGTTGAATACTTCAAGAGCACATTATATGATTACAAGGTCGTCAGTAATGGCCACAACTTTTACTTCATTTAGTACAGTACCTACAGTGGTGTAAAGAATACCCCACCCCTGCTTGCCAACTCTGTCAAATTTGGCCTCCATCATATATATAAGTGGCTCAATGGACTATTCTAGTGACAGGCAGTGTATGCATCTTCACAATACTTATATAAAAATATCAAAGACTATTTTCCTAGATTAAAACAAATGAATTTTTTTTTTCTTTTTGAGAATTTGGATTTTCTGCTACCTGACCTAACAGCGATTGTATCGATAATAACGCACTTGCTACGCTATAAAAATGTCAACATCTTAGCATTAGTTAGATGACAATATCTCTTACAGAGGATGAGATTTAGGTTAACCCATATACATAAAAGAAGGGGTCATTTAAAAAACCTATAGAAAATAAATATATTAATATTAGAAACACAGTATCGTACATTGTGCATGAACATGTGACTAGATCAAATTGCACTGATAGTGTTGATATCTACATATCGGCATCAGATTTTGGGGAATGAGCATAAATTAACTTGTCCATGAGAAAACTATAAAAAATCTCCTTTATATGGATGATGTTTATCTTAAGCTGCATGCGAGTTAAAATACATTCACGATCTAACAATTCATCGAAAGATGGGAAAACTAAGTGAAGCGGGGAAATTTTCAATTGAATTTGGAAAATGTACTTGAAACTCACGTAGTTATCTGCCACACTATTAACTACATGTCATATTAAGTAATTCGTTGCTTTTTTATCACTGATGTAGAATGAAGTTTATTGAAAAGGAATTGTTGACATTGTTGAAATAATTACCGGATTTAGGACACGTGCCCTTTTTGGCTTTTTGTGGCCTTAGGCGTTATTCGCTACAATAGCACACACACATACGGCGTACATATTTCGTTACATTAATTTCTATTCTATTAGGTGTGCACTTTGCGTTTCTACCGCCACGACTCAGACTTATCTGTCATTGTATTAATGCGTTCAAATGATTATAATTGTCGTGTGATTGTTGTTGAATCTCGAATATTTTATAAATATGTTGTAGTACTACATATTTTAATCATCATGGATAATAACAATGTACTGCCACCACCAACTTCACCACCAATACCACCGTCTCAACAAAGATCAACAATTGAATTAATCGCCTTCGCCTTCTATGTACAATATGTTTATTTAACCCTCAACTGTAGTACGTTGCCAAAGTAGAAACTTCGTAGTCGAATCATAAAACCGCTTTGAACATTATTTCAGGAAGTTGCGATGGGATGAAATAAAAGTTTTTTATACATTTGTACAGTACACGAATTCATATTGATAATAGAAAACTTATTAAATCATCTTGCTTTTCAAACCAAATGTATAAATAAAACTGTATTTCTTTTTGCCATTTGAGGGTTAATTCTGCCCAATATTAAACTTGCAAATATTCGTTAAAATAAAAAATAAATATTTTTCTAATCAGAATCTTTATGTTCACTACACCACCGTGTTAATTTGTTAATAGCATTTGTGTCAATGTGAAAGTCAATCAATTGAAAAATAAATACACTACAACATTCGCATTAGTCCATTTAATAATGGACCTTTTCAAATGCATTGATTTTGTGCTGTAATGCGCTCATTCCATAATGTTTTCAAGTGTGGGAATAGAATTGTCTTTATATAAATATATTTTTTACTACGTAACAGACAATTATGTATCAGGGTGTAATATAAATATTTATGTTTGTAGCGTGGGTTTAGTGGTGTTCCTTTAATGAGTGACTGAGGATAATATTTATTAATATTTTTCAGGGATGGCAGGCAATACCGCTAAAATATCGATATCGATTCAAAACCATTTCAGCCCTTACCGTTACCCTTACATATGGATTTTATTTAATTGTAATTTTACCTAATAAAAAATATCGGAGGTTCGCCAGGAAAAGTTAACAGTTTAGTATTTGTATTATACAGTGCAACAAATATATTAGGGCCCCTACTGAAGCAAATATAAATAAAATTATTAAAGGAATTAAATATGCTAAAATCCCAAACGTATTTTACAAATTGTGAAAAATAATCTGTTGGAGGCATGTCCCTATACGGATTAGATTCTTGCCTAAGAAACTCGTCAGGGGACGATGTTTTTAGAACTTCTGGAAATATTTGTTAAGTTAAATTACAAACTCAATGAGAATTTGTTGTTCTCGTCTAGGAGCGTTATTAAACATTCAAAGTATCAAAGAAAAAACAAAAACAACAACAAAGAATTTGCCACAATTTGCTTTGTCATCTTCCAATATACTATTCTGTTGTTTTGACAGATCTAGCAATGTAGTGACATCCATACATACTCCAACTGGGTTTTGCTCTACCTCATCACAAGTCGTTTTTATAGTCAAATAAAAAATTTAAAATCTTCTGTCTTTTTATACCCTACACCACTACGAGGAGAGGGTATTATAAGTTTCTGCTTATAGTATACCGATTGGCTCAGAATTTTTTTTTATTTCGATTTAACGATGTCCGTCTGTCCGTCCGTCCTTCTGTCTGTCTGTCCATGCATTCTTGTGCGCACTCTACAGGTCGCAAATACTAAGATATTTTTACGAAATTTGGTACACCGACTTACGTCGGCCAAAGACGACGCCTATTGATTTTGGTTGAAATCGGTCCATGTTTAGACCTAGTGCCCATATAAGGGTACCCTCCATGTTCTTTTTTACACGCTGCAGGTCGCAAATACGAAGATATTTCAATGAAATTTGATACACGGACCTCTTGATTTTGGTTAAAATCGGTCTATGTTTAGATCTAGTGCTCATATAAGGGTCCCCCCAAAATTGGTTTGGTTACACGCTGGTTACCCTAGTAAAAATGATTTTTATATAATCATATATGATTTTTATATAATCATTTATGACTTTATACAATTATATCTTGCCGAGTATTGTGAAACATATATTTTTATATGATTATATCAAAAGATATATAATTATATAAAATTATATTAACCATATCCACCATTTTCCGGATCAAATCGTGTATGGGTTAATATAATTATATAAAAAATATATTATTTGATCCGAAAAATGGTGGATCTGATTAATATAGTTTTATACAATTAAATATCTTTTGATATAATCATATAAAAATATATGTTTCACAATAGTCGACAAGTTATAATTGTATAAAGTCATAAATGATTCTATAAAAATCATATATGAATATATAAAAATCATTTTTACTAGGGTATAATCATATCTGGCATATATTACAATATATAATTAGACATGTCGTTATGTATATCCATATATAATTATATATGACGTCTTTTTCCAAAATGTTTCCCTATATTATGCCACATATAATTTCATTTAATTAGATATAGGCCTTTATAATATTAGATATGGTATATATGATTATATATTACATAGCATGGCTGATCTTATTGCCCATATAGTTGTATATATAGCTATATCTCAATATATATGGTGGCATTTTAGCAATATATAATTATATATGGTATCATTTAAACAATATATAACCATATATGGTGTCAGTTAAAGTAGATATTAACATATATGGTGCCATTTAAACAATTGATGGTCATATATGGTACCTCATGATCAAAATTTTTAATACAGTTCCAGATTTGATAATATATGACACTATATATAGTGCCATATATATTTATGTATGGTGTTATTTAAGCAATATATTACCTTATATGGTGCTATTTAAACCATATATTATCATATATGGTGCCATTTCAACAATATATGCTCATATATGGGACCTCATGAACAACATTTTCAATACAGTTCCAGATAATATAATATATGCTACTATATATAGTACCATATATTTTGATATATCGTATCATTTAAACACCCGAGTAAAAATAGTTACATATAGTCATATATGTGACTAAGTTATCTCTATATATAAAAGAATAACGTGACTGACTGACTGACTGAATGACTGACTGACTGACTCAACATCGCCCAGCCCAAACCGCTGAAGTTAGGAAGTTGAAATTTGGTATGTAGGTTCCTCTTTCGGCGTAGACGTCCGCTAAGATGGGATTTTTGGAAATTCCTACCGGAACGGGCAAAAAGGGGAAAAGTCTCCCCCTTGGCGGCCTGCCAAAACCCCTTTGGCTAGAAAGCTGAAATTTAAGATATGTGTTCCTTGGAGTATGGGCTAACTTTTCTGGAAAGTACTTTCTGGAATTTTGGACAGGGACGTTGTAAAAATGGCCTTGACGGCCTGCCCAAACCGCTGGAGGTAGGAAGTTGAAATTTGGTATAAAGGTTCCTCCACTATCGTAGACATCCACCAAGACGGGAGTTTTGTAAATTTTTACAGGGACGGGCAAAAAGGGGAAAAAGTCTCCCCCTTGACGGCCTGCTCAAACTGCTGGAGCTATGCAGTTGAAATTTGGTATGTAGGTTCCTCGACCGGTGTAGACGTCCGTTTAGACGGCATTTTTGGAAATTCTTATCGGGAGGGGCAAAAAAGGGACAAAAAAAGTACATTTTCCCAAAAAAGTACATTTTCCCAAAAAAGTACCTTTTCCCAAAAAAAGTACCTTTTTCCCAAAAAAGTACCTTTTTCCAAAAAAAGTACCTTTTTCCAAAACAAGTACTTTTTTCCAAAAAAAGGACCTTTTTCCAAAAAAAGTACCTTTTTCCAAAAAAAGTACCTTTTTCCAAAAAAAAGTACCTTTTTGCAAAAAAATTACCTTTTCCCAAAAAAAGTACGTTTTTCCAAAAAAAAGTCCCTTTTTCCAAAAAAAGTCCCTTTTTCCAAAAAAATTACCCTTTTCCAAAAAAAGTACCTTTTTCCAAAAAAAGTACCTTTTTCCAAAAAAAGTACCTTTTTCCAAAAAAAGTACCTTTTTCCAAAAAAAGTACCTTTTTCCAAAAAACTACCTTTTTTCAAAAAAACTACTTTTTTTCAAAAAAAGTACCTTTTTTCAAAAAAAAGTACCTTTTCCCAAAAAAAATACCTTTTCCCGAAAAAAGAACCTTTTCCCGAAAAAAGTTCCTTTTTCCAAAAAAAGTACCTTTTTCCAAAAAAAGTACCTTTTTCCAAAAAAAAATTCCTTTTTCCAAAAAAGTACCTTTTTCCAAAAAAAGTACCTTTTTTAAAAAAAGTACCTTTTTCCAAAAAATGTACCTTTTTCTA
Source organism: Leucophora obtusa (assembly GCA_949987735.1). NCBI lineage: Eukaryota > Metazoa > Arthropoda > Insecta > Diptera > Anthomyiidae > Leucophora > Leucophora obtusa. The sequence goes on from OX465296.1 coordinate 94,349,050, forward strand.
AAAAAATGTACCTTTTCCAAAAAAAAGTACCTTTTCCAAAAAACATACATTTTTCCAAAAAAAAATACCTTTTTCAAAAAAAGTACCTTTTGCAAAAAAAGTACCTTTTTCTAAAAAAATGTTCCTTTTCCCAAAAAACATACATTTTTTCAAAAAAACACCTTTTTCAAAAAAAGTGCCTTTTCCAAAAAAAGTACCTTTTCCCAAAAAAAAGTACCTTTTTCTAAAAAAATGTTCCTTTTCCAAAAGAAGTACCTTTTCCAAAAAAAAGTACCTCTTTCCAAAAAACATACATTTTTCCAAAAAAAACACCTTTTTAAAAAAAATACCCTTTTCCAAAAAAAGTACAAATCAAGTACTTTGTAAAAACAAAGTATCTTTTTCCAAAAAATTTCGTTTTTCCAAAAAGTACCATTTAAAATAATATATAATTTCAAAAAAACTACTTTTTTCCTCCCCCCACGGATATCTCCACTAAAACAAGGTTTCTTGATATTCGGCATAGACGTGCGCTAATACGGGATTTTTGGAAATTCCTACCGGAACGGGCAAAAAGGGGAAAAGTCTCCCCATAAACAGTCTCACAAATTGGAAAAGTGCCTGCACAAACCACTGGAGGTAAGAAGTTGAAATTTGGTATAAAGGTTCCTCCACTGTAGTAGACATCGACTAAGTTTGTATTTTTGCAATTCCCTACAGGATATCCCAAAAGGAAACTCGATATGTGAGTTCTTCCTTCTGTGTAGGCGTCCGCTTAGACGGAATTTTTGAAATTCCTATCGGGAGGGGAAATAAGGTAAAAGTCTCCTCCTGACGGCTTGCCCAATCCCTTTTGGTCAACCTAAAATTTTAAATATGTATTCCTTGGAGTAGGACTAACTCACCGGCAACGTAATTTTTCTATTTTGGAACAGGAACATAGTAAAAATGGTGGTTGAAAGGGACAAATGTCCCCACTAACGGCCTGCCCAAACAGCTTAGGCAATGCAGTTGAAATTTGGTATGAATGTTCCTCATCCATCGCAGATAGCCGCGAAGATGGAATTTTTGTTAATTCCTAAAGGGAGGGGCAAAAAGAAGAAAAGCCTCACCTTGGGGGCCGGTAAAAACCCCTTCGACTAGAAACCTGAAGCTTAAAATGTGGGTCCCTGGAGTAAGGGCTAACTTATCAGAAAGATACTTTTTTGATTTTTGGACAGGGTCGTTATAAAATGGGGGCTCAAAAAGGGAAAGTTGCCCCTTAACGACCTGTCCAAACTGCTGGAACTAGGAAGCTGAAATTCGGTACTTAGGTTCCTCTTCCAGCCTAATTCCAACCGGGAGGGACAAAAAAAGAAAAAGTGTCCCCCTTGACAGCCTGCTCAAACTGCTGGAAATAGGAATCTGAAATTCCCTGTCGATGGATTTTCGGAAACTCCTACCGAGAGGGGCACAAATAGTAAAAGTTGGCTAGAAACCTGAAATGTAAAACATATGTTACTTGGAGTATGGGCTCACTTACCGGGAAGGTGCTTTTTGGACAGGGACATTGCAAAAATGGGGATTAATGGAGCGAAAAGTGCCGCTTAAAGGCCTGCCCAAACCGCTGGAGGTAGGAAGTTGAAATTTGGTATTAAAGTTCCTCCTCTATTGTAGACATCCGCTAAGATGAGATTTTTGGAAATTTCTACAGGTAGGGTCAAAAACAGGAAAAGTCTCCCCCTTAACGGCCTTGCCAAACTGCTGGAACAAGGGATCTTAAATTCGGTATTTGGGTTCCTTCTCCAACGTTGACGTCTCCTAAGATGGTATTTTTGGAAATTCATACCGGGAGGGGTAAAAAGGGAAAAAACTTTCCCCTTGACGGCCTGGCCCAACTGCTGGATATAGAGACTTAAAATTATGTATGTAGTAGGTTCCTCCTCCAACGCAGACGTCCTCTAAGACGGAATTTTTGGAAAGTCCTACCGGGAGGGGTAAAAACGGAATAATTCTCCCCCTTGATGGCCTAACCGAACCCTTCGGCTAGAAACCTGTAATATATAATATGTTTTCCTTGGAGTATGGGCTAACTTATCGACAAGGCATTTCTAGGACTTTGAACAGGAACGTGGTAAAAATGGTGATTCAAAAGGGGAAAATTGACCCCCCCCCCTTAACGTCTGCGTCTTTAGCTAGAAACCTAAAACTTAAAGAACAAGTGTATATGAAACACTAAAATTAAGAAACTAAATAGGAAACGAGTGGGATTGAAACACTACACAAGTGGAATGAAATGGATATAAACGTTGAACGAGTGGAATTGAAATTATAGACAATGCAAATGGATTGGAAGAGGGAATTACCTGTTCAAACACTATCCACTGAATATGAAACTTATGTAGCATTGAAACATACTCTCCAAAAAGTTAAACAAATTTTCTAAAAGAGAAAAAACCTTAGAAAAGGAATGGAACTTATATATTCCGATATTTAAACTTCATGTAACGAAGCACCGGTGGAAGAAACCGACGCAGTAAATTTTCCAACTGAATTTGTGAATTTACTTGAATTGCCAGGTCTACCTTTACATAAACTGGAATTAAAAAAAAAACTTTAAGACACGCTAACAACGTAGCGGGCTTAGCCCGCTATTTTTAATATTATAAAATGCTTTCCAACCCTGCTTTACGTTATTTATTTTCATTCAAAACACAAATGAACAAAACTACTTACGGGTCTATCTACCTAAGTTCGCACTTTACCAAATTATCTTAACATACACACGTATATTGCAATTTATTATGGATTCATTACTAACAATCCACTTTCATGAGAAAAAGTGATCAAATATTTATTTATTTTAAATCCATTGTTGTGCAGAATTATTTATTTGTGGTGGCTGGGTGAAGGCTTTTATTATAAAAACTGTACTTTAAATAAAAAGCGAATTTAAAAAAAAATTGTCCACTTTAAGGCACGCTAACAACGTAGCGGGCTGCTCCCGCTAGTATCTGTATAAATATACAGTTTCATCCGAAGAATGGCCCGATATATTTTTATCAATTTTTATCTAATTGTATCAGTTTAGATCTGACCTGAATAAATTATGTGTTAATCAGATGAAAATGTATCCGATTTTTGACCTGATACAATTTTATCGGTTTATATGTAATGGTGTCAGGTTTGATCGTAATTGGTTCAATTTTATATAAATAAAATATAATTGTATCCGACATTTACCTTATACAATTGTATCAAAGTTTTAAACTGATACAATTATATCAGTTCAAAATTGGGATATAAATATATAATTTTGTATACAAATATATCTATTTGGACCATGCGCGGTTTCAAGGGAAACGGAAATCTGAAACGAAAAAAAAGGAAAGAAAAGAAAAAAAGGGAAAAGAAAAGAAAAAAGGGAAAAGAAAAAAAGGAAAAGGAAAAAAAAAAATTAAAACAGGATGTAACATACAAACAAAGTGTTTCCAAAATCCAAAATTGTTCTAAAGCAATTTAACAAAAATCTCCCCTATACTCTGATTTTTAGATCCTGAAGATAGTAGTAGTGAATGAGGAAGTACTTACGAAAGTAAATAATTTTTTCCTGCAATTTTCCAGTAAGAAAAAAACTGAAAATTAATATGATTATGTACATTTTCCAAAAGAAAGTTTTAGATGTTTTTCTTTCGGGAACAAGAATATTTTCTAAGAATCAACTTTAATTAAATATCAGTTGTGATTAATAAAGTAAAACTAATTTTTAGACTAAAAAACTGGTCCGTCAAAAAAAATAAATTAATAAAAAAACAATTTTACTAAATTGCAAAAAATTGTGAAACAAATTTTAACTTACTTGAAAATTTTTTAAAATCAATGGACAAATTTGTGTTTAAATAATTCTGTATAGATTAAGTGCGATTCAGAATTTTTTATACAAACACTATTTAATTGAGTGGTTTTCTTAATAAATATATTTTTCAATTTCCTTTTAGTGCCTGTTTTAAGAGCTACTAAAAGGCACTTAAAATATTCGATGAAGTACACAAATTAATCAGTGTGTTCGTTTACACAAAAATCTTACTACTTTTATTACAATTGGCAAATTTAGTTTACTTTTTAATTTTTCCAGTTGTGGTAAAAGTAGCAAATTTTAGTAAGTAAACGAACAAGACAGTGTAAAATATTTACTATTTTCAAAACGTTGGAAAATTTTGCATATCAAAATTTGAGATAATTAACTTTATTGTTTTAAATAGCATTTTTTTAAATCCCGGGATTCCCGGTACAAAATCCCGGGAATGCGGGAACTGAAAAATGCTTAATTTCCCGGGAATCACGGGACGGGAAATCCCGGGATGCATTCCCTAGTTGTGATATTGTTTTCGCAAGAACATTTTTTTATAAAATGTTATATAGTTGTAAAAATTAAAGATTCCATATTTAGCGCGAATTCTTAAAAACCTTCATATTTACAGGAACCTTAGAAATTTGTTCCCGTTTTCCTAGAAAAAAATTCGCTCGAACTTGAACTTTAAAGGTCTCAAATGGTTATTTAAATTGTGAATGAAACCATTTTTTATTTTATAAGAAATATAGATACATTTTTTTAATGAGAATTTGATCGAGGTCTGAGTATTTTCTACATAAAAAAAATTTAATTAAAACTCAATGAGGTAGAATTTAACTATAAAATGTTAAAAATTATTTATGGTCTTGGAATCTACCGAGGTTAAGCTTTCATTCAAGTATAATAATGTATTTTTATGTACAAAGATTTTTTCAGGATTCAAAAAGTACTCATATTTTAGTTTAGTCACCATTTTTACACATTTACAATATTTTGTATGAAAATAGCAAAACAAAATTTCAACCAAACTTTACATTAAAAACAATGCTTTAACAGTTAACAACAGTTTTTCATGCACTCATAGAAATAAATTTGTAAAAATAGCAGAAAAAATTCACTAAAAATTGGTTTAAAATGGTGTTGCAGAAAAAACTCCTGAAATTAGCAGATTTTTTATCTAAATACTAGTAAAATAAGGACAGCAAAAATAAAACTATATGGAATTTTAGTTATATTTAAGTTAACTTTTAGTTAATTGACAATGACAAATTATACTGTAAAATCTGCAGAAAATTTTGCTAAATATTAGTAGACTGGAAATAGCAAAAACTGGTATATGTACAAAAGTTTTGCTTTTTCACCTAAATTTAGTTGAATGCAAGTAGCAGTCTATCCTGCTAAAATCAACAGAAATATTTTGCTAAAAAATTGTAAACTGCTGTTTAAAAAAAAAGTGTAAGAAAACTTCGAACATTTTACATTTTTTTTTGGATTTTTAAGGCTACTAATAATTTAGTAAAATATTTTTCTAATTTTAGTAGGTTAATTTGTTATTTTCTATTAACAAAAATCTAATTCAAATATTAGTAAATTTTTGTATATTTACAGTTTTATTTTTTTATTTTTATGTTTTAGTTTATATTGCAAAAGTAACCTGCAACATCATTTTTCCGCAACATCATTTTTAACTAATTTTTAGTAGTTGTAACTAAATTTGTTACATACTTTTTCTATTAGTGTATAAAGGAATCATTAAAATTTATGTAAAAATTTTCGATTTGTTTTTAAATATTTTAGTGCATATCCAATGTTTACACAATTTTGATATAAAATATTGTTCACTAAAGACAAAATATAAACCCACGATTCAAGAAAAGTAATAGTCTTGAATAATAAATTTGCGCGAAAAGAAATTCTACCCAATTTTTAAAGAAATTGATTTTTTGATTTTTTTTTTGTGAAAAATAATTTTCTTTTTATGAAGCACAACAGTTGCTTAAGAGGCTAATCACAACTGTGTCGATTGTCGACCGACGACAGCAAAAGTCGTCGAGAATAATTTAAATTCAGCGACAATCGATTGTCGACATTTTTTGACATTAAGAAAAAAATTAAAGCAAAACAAGAATATGGTTGTATTTTTTTCGCTTGAATTCTTCACCAATTCAATTCGTTTTCCATTAATTCTTGTTGTTTTACATTTTTTTGTATTTAATTTTGCTTTTTTGCGGTAAATTATGCATTTTTATTTTCAATTATATTTCTTCTGTCAAAAAAATAATTTTTTTGTAAACAACGTACGAATTTTTGCAACTCTAATACGAATTTCTGCAACTCTGTTCCCTTAATTAGTTAAAAATATGGCAACTATTTGACAAATATTTTGAGTGTGTATTAGTGTGTCGTCACGAAAATAGAATAGATTCTATTATGACGTAAATCGCGGGACGACATGTCGACATTTTACTTCCCATACAAAATATATGAAAAAGCACATGTCGTTGTCGTTGTCGACCCAGTTCTGATTAATCTCTCACATGAAAAACGAACCACTCGACAATCTGAATACCGTTCGTACTTCAGATCTTTAATTAATTCCACGGTTCTCGAAGTTGGTGCTTAAACCAGTGTTGTCTCAAAAAATTACATATGAAAACCCTCAGTTAATTTTAATTCGAACAAGTTCTAAAAAGCCTCGTGGTTCCTATAACCAAAACTCTTTAGATAAAGCATTTATTCTAAACAGAGAGAAATTTAAGTTTTAATGAAAATTTTTACTAAACTAAAGAAATTTTTCACGAAGTGAATGAAAACTTTCTTAAATTTTATGAAAATATTTATAATTTTTATGAAACTCTTTTAAATGAAACTTTTTCAGTAGGCGTATAAAATTTTTTTTATAAATAATATGAAATTGCTGTTAAAACTTTATACAAAACAACAAAATTTGAACACGTCCCTGAACTTTGTTTTTTTATGCGAGTTCATTAACCTGTCCTAGGATTTGTCTTGTTACATGTCACAAGGGGTCAATTTCCCCCTCCTATGACAACGTCATGTAAAAGTGACCACTCTATTTCATATAAAGGGGCCAGTTCGGTGACAGTTTGTTAAAATTGCCCATAGGGATATAATATAATCTTACGTTTTCATTAAGTATACACACAGGAAAAAAATTGCCAACCGAATTGTTAAGCCTATTTTGGTTGCTACAACCAATAAATTCGGTTGGTGAAACCATATTGTAATGTGATTGCTAAATATTTTGAGTATTGCAACTAAAATTCAGTTGTATAAAAAGAATTTTGTTGTGAAAACCAATATTCATTCGGTTGCACCAACCTATTTTAGTAGATGTAACCGAACTTCAGTTGGAAAATGGGATATTTTTTCTCTGTGTGTATGGAACTTTTAATAAATAAAAGAAAATTGTTCACAACATTTTATAAAAAATTCCATTAGTTCAATGAAAAGTTTCAATTGACGAGTTTCAATGAAACTGCATTGGTTTTATGCAAAAATTCATTAATAGCAGGCAGATAATCTATTCGCGTATTGCTGAAGGTTCAGAACAAATTATTGGGTTATGGCCCACAATCGTTTGTTCTAAAAAAGGTAGTCACAAAATTGTCAGTGGAACAACAAGTGGGAAAAAATGGGTTAACAGGTGGTTAATAACAAATGTTTCGACTTATATATAGGGAATGCAAAATCCCGCACTTTTTGATTTCCCGGGAAAGCGGGAACTTTAACTTGAATTCCCGGGATCCCGCAAAGGACATAAATTAGAAAATATTTTATAGTAATTTAAAAATGTTTATTAATAAAATGTCTTAAAGACCTCAAATTTTCATGATCGTGAAAAAGCTCAGGTGTTTTTTTTTTGAATTTTCGTAGTGGGAAAGAATTAATTTTATATTAGAAAGTATATGTCTAATTATATATGTATTTTTAAAAATTGAATAAACTAAAACTAATTTTTAGACTAAAACACTTGTCCGTAAAAAAAAATAATTAAAAAATGAATATAGAAAATAATTTCAGAAAATTGGAAAAAAATTTTAAAATTATGGGAAAAAATTCTAACTTACTTGAAAATTTTTGAAAATCAATGGATAAATTTGTCTTTAATTCTGTACAGAATAAGTGCGATTCAAAATTCGATTTTGCGATTCATTTTTTATACAAACACTATTTAGTTGAGTGGTTTTCTTAAAAAATATATTTTTTAAGTTCCTTTTAGTGCCTGTTAAAAAAACAGGAACCTAAAAAAAAACAGGAACCTAAAAGTTCGATCAAGTACACAAACTAATCAGTGTGTTCGTTTATTCGAAAATCTTACTACTTTTACTACAATTTTGTGAGTAAATGAGCAAGATTTTTACTATTTTCAAAACGTTGGAAAATTTTGCATAAGTAAATTTTAAATATATAACTTTATTATTTTAAACTGAATTTTTTGAAAACACGGGATTCCCGGTCCAAATTCCCGCGAATGCGGGAACTGAAAAATGCCTAATTTCCCGGGACGGGAAATCCCGGGATGCATTCCCTACTTCTATAGCAACTCTATTGGTTATACGTGACGTATGAGTAATAAACAAAAATTTAAAATTTCCCCCCCCCCCCCAAAATCGAAAGCTGGAACCGCCATTGATTTGGACCTAAGCTGATAACATGTGATATAAACCAATAAAATTGTATAAGGTCAAAAATCAGATTTCATCTGATTAACACATAATTTAATCAGGTCAGATCTAAACTGATGCAATTAGATAAAAACTGATACAATTTTATCGGGCCATTTTTCGGATGAAATGGTACATGGATCACTCTAAGTTATATATTACCATATAAAGCTCCATATCATTTCTTTTAATAGGGAACATATACCATATATGGTGCCATTTAAACAATATACGGTCATATATCATCAGCAACTACAATATTAACTGTATTTCAGAATATATTAATTGTATTTCAGAAATTTTAAATGTATTTCAGAAATTATCAAATGTATTACCGAAATTATTAATTGTATTTCAGAAATAATCAAATCTATTTCAGAACTTTTTGATTGTATTTCATAATTAATAGAGAAAAATTTCTGAAATACATTTCATAATTTCTGAAATACAGTTTGATAATCTCTGAAACACAGTTGTGAATTTCGGAAATACAATTAATAATTTCTGAAATACAATTGACAAAACTGAAATTCAATTAACTAGTTCTGAAATACAATTTATAAATCTGCAAAATAATTGATAAGTTCTGAAATACAATTGATAATTTCTGAAATACAATTGATAAATCTTAAAAACAATTTATACAATTGAAAATGGTGTAGGGCGTTAAAAAGGTGTAGGGCGTAAATAAAATTATTTTATTAAAAAAATACAATTTAATAAAAAAATATATAATTTTATAAAAACATTTATCGAAAAAAAAAATTATAATTTTATAAAAAGAAATTAATTTTATAAAAAAAATGCATAGCCGTGAACGGTATCGAACTCGAGACCTTCTGAGTTTAAACTAGTGTTTCCAATTATCCAACATAGGCGGTTAACCGGTTAATGCATTATTCAAAAAATCACTAAAATTGATTAACCGGTTATTCGGCTCGGTTAATTGAGAAAATTGGCGATTAATCGTTTAATGCAAAATTAAAGTATTTTCTTAACTTTTTATCAATAAAAACAAAAAGTGCTGACTTTTTTTAATATTAAAAACTAGAAGGGCCTTTACATTGAGCCATAAAAATAAAAAAAAAATGTTAAGCTCCATTTGAAAATACCAATTTACTCTGCAAAAATTAGTAGTAGTCTGAGAGTAACTATCATAAATAATTAGAAGTCTGAGAATATCATAAATAATTCTTAAACTTTCTATCTTTTCGGTTTTTTAAGCGCCAAAAAAAAAAAGAAGCTTCTTCCTCAAAAGAAGCTTGATAATTTTAGGATGTTCATTTGCGAGCTATTTTTAAAAGTTTCTCACATTAAAGTTTAGAGCAAAATAAAATGTTTGAATAAAATTCAAAAACTACAAATTTTATGTAGAGTTCAGTTATGGAAATAATATAAAAATAAAATTTAAAAAAATTTTAACCCGCTTGGGTCCGGCAGCATGCTAACGTTCGAACTTTAATTCCCAATATATGGGCTGCTGCAAAGCTATAAAAATAATAAAAATATTTCTTTGGCATAGATCTATATTTCCACGAAGTTTGGGTGGAAAATGCTCTGACATTACAATTCAGGCATATAACGGTTATCCGATCAAAATAAAAATTCAAATAATTCACAACTCTAATATTTGTAACACTGGTTCAGTCCCATTTGCACCTGTGTCGGTACAGGTACTTTGAGACCGGTACTCTTTTCACCAGTCACAGGACCGGTACTTGCAGACCAGTTGCGTTTTCACCGGTTACGGGACAGGTCACCGGGTAGCATGCGCGGTTCCAGCAATTAATATAAGGGGAAAAATCATACGCCTCAGTGGGCAACTCAATGTATTTGTCACGGGGTGTTTTTTGGGTGTAAAATTCATGGTCAGAGCTCTATTAATTTTAAAAAGTGAAGAATTTGTCATACAGTGTTATTTTTGTAATTAAATACCTTGTGGGAAAAAGAACCGGTCACAGGACACTTCACGTGACCGGTCCTTGGGGACGAGGACCGGTCCTGGGACCGGTTCTTTTATATGAAAAGGACCGGTAACTTTAACATGGGCTTGTCCTAGGAGGGGGTTATGACGTGTCACAGGACCGACGCAAAAGAAACTGTCACAGGACTGATAGAAAAGAACCTATCACAGGACTAGCGCAAATGAACCTGTAGCGGGACTGGTGCAAATGAAAATGTCACAGAATTTACGCAAAAGAACCTGTCATAAGACTGACACAAAAGAACCTGTCACAGGACTGACGAAAAAGAACTTGTCGTCGGACTGATACAAAAGAACCTATCACAGGACTGGCGCAAATGAATCGTTTATAATTAACAAGTTTTGAGCAACACGTTTTTTAGGTAACGGTACTATTCAATACTCTTTGTATTTTTGCAGAAACAGAAGAAAATGTAAGTGACCTTATCTTTTTCTTCCAAATTTGATGATTGGGAAAAATGTTTATTCCATATTAGTTTCGGACAATCGAAAAAAACTTGCAATTGCATGGAATTTCTGGCCCCATTAAGTACCAAATTAAGATTTAAATTTTTATTATTTGCAATAAATTTTTACCACAAAATAAATTCAAATCTTATTTGTATCAGTTCATTCAGATGCCTGATTTTTATGAAATTTTAAAATTATTTTCATTTGGTTTTTTATTATAAAAAGAAAATGAAAACAGAATTTCCAAAAAGTTACCTCAATTTGTGAACTTGAATTTAAGGAACAAAAATGGCTTTCAAGCTATTTTTTAACCACTCGAATTTTTAATTTTTCGATATTTATTAGGTAGTTTAAAAGTAAAATTGTCAAAATGCTTTAATACGAATTTTATCGGACGATATTTCCAAGAATAAAAAGTTTTCTAAATTTAAAAAAGAACTTTAAAGGACAATACAATTCGGAATATTTCGATAAAAAAAAACTATTTTTTTCCCAGGCGTCAGATTTGGATTTAGCTCACATTATGTCTTCCCGGGTAAAAATCTTAATATATAATTATATCTTATTTGATAAGTCCCCATATAGAACGACATAAAACTTGATCCGAAAAATGGGTCATCTACTTGTGTCTAATTACATCAAGTTAGATATAATTTGATACAGTTGGATCCGAGACTTGTCTATATCCAGGACATCAAATTATATCTAATTCGATATTAAAATATCCGATTTTATAGAATTTGTTGTGATAGTAGGTATACTTTTTATGCATACCCGCTATAAAATTGACAATGTAATTTCAATAGTTTGAACAATTTTAAAGGCGCAAATTTTATAACAAAAAATAAAAATTTATTTGAATGCTTTTGTCTTCTAAATCGTACGCATCATTTTTTAAATTGATTTTATATTAACAAAAATCACTTGAAAATTATTTGGCTATGGAGTAATTAACTCTTAATTTGCAGATAACTAAATTTTATGTTGAACTATTTATTTTATTTATTTTATTTAATTTTTCACATATCCTGCACAACAAGATTAAACCTTATAATTAAAGTACAGGAAAGCAGTTTGTGGAAATTAGACATTGCAAATTTTATAAAACTTAAAACTACATTTTAACATATAAGTATCATAATTTATTTTATTATCACAAATTGTTAAAAACAAATATAAAATAATTTGGTAATTTCGTCAAAATGTCAACAAAGATAGAAACAAAACTAAATATCGGCAAACAAATTGAAAAGAAATTGTTTAAAGTTGTATGCGTTGCTGTTGAGTTGTTGGTTTGCTGGAAGGTATCTCCAAAGACGTGCAGCATTTATATAAAAATGCCATTCAGACACATGATATCGATGATTTGGTATTATAATCTTTCTACCCCTAGGGGATAAGGCAAATTCTATAACAGTATACAAATATAGAGGGTTTTTCTTGTAAATAATTTTATGGTAAAATAAAAGTATCCGAATTTTTAGAAGATTTTCAAGAGATACGCCATAGAGTTTAGTCGCAAATGATGAAATACGTTCAAGCCTCCTTAATCCATAGACATATCTGACGATATTGTTGTACAACACAGTTAACTTGCGCTTACTAACAGCATCACAATTTTCAAAAAGCTCACAACCATATATTAAGTCAGGAATTAGATACGATTTTGCGAGTAGTATTCTAATTTTTAATGGGGTGAAAAACTGTGTTGACCAGAGGGACCTTAATTTAGCATAGCTTTGACCAACAAGTGAGTTTATATGGTTTGTCCAAGTTAAATGTTTGTTAAACAGTATTCCGAGATTTTTAGCTACTTCAACGATTTCAATTCTTCCTCCATTTAAAACTATTTCACTCTCCAAAACCGGTACACTACGTTGTCTATGAACTAATATACACTTAGATTTTTGTGGATTTAGACAAAGCCCATTTGCTGAAGCCCATGAACTTATTTTATCCAGATCATAATTAATGTTCTTAATGTACATACATGTGCAGTTTACAATATGATAGCTGATTAGGCAAATCATTCACATACAACGAAAAAAGGAGAGGGCCAAGAATCGACCCTTGTGGCACTCCTCTAGTAAGGGTTAACGAATTGGACCAAATATCATTTACAAATACAGATTGCGTGCGTTCATATAGATATGAAAATAAAAGCTGAGTTGCTGTAGAAGAAAATTTGAAAAAAATTCTTAATTTCATACATAAAATGAAGTGGTCCACCATATCAAAGGCTTTAGAGTGGTCGAGCAGTACTAGGAAATTTACTTTACCATCATCTAGTTCACGTCGAATATTTTCCGATACATCGATCAAAGCTGTGACACAGCTATGATTTGGGCGAAAGCCAGATTGTTTATCGAACATCAGACCTTTATTCTCTATATATTTACTGATTTGCAAATGTAAAATCTTCTCTAATACTTTTGAAAGAAAGCATAAAATGGCAATTAATTTGTAAGAAATTATTTAGAAAGTTATATGAAATTACAAGAATGTATTTTTAGTATGACTATTAGGGCGGGTCGATTTAATAATCGCCCATGGCTTAGTAAAAATCGTATTCTAGGGATCAAAATAAGAAACTTTGCCGAAGGAACCATACCTCTAAAACGAATTCTACTACCCCCCAACTGTTGACTTTTGTCCCGTAGGGTCAAGTCTTTGACCCATTTAGAGTGCCCCAAACGAGTCCAAATGTATGACCGACCCCCACTAACTTTGGAGGGCCGATCCACCCATGCCAGTGGCACACCCCCTGGAACTCCCCTGGGGGTTCCCCATACAAACATTTTAAAAAATCACCATTTTTGGCACTTTATTTTATTATTTTTTATTTATTTTATTTATTTTTATTATTTTATTTATTTTTTCTCCTTAGAAATTTATTTAGTCAGAACATAAGTAAATGAAAAAATTAATTTAACTTAGTAATAGAAAAGAAAATAAAAAAAATTACTGTTTGAAGTCTTTTTTGCTTTCAAGTCTGGGCAATTTCGCACGGCTCTCTAATGTCGTCACCATAACAGCCTCTACATTTTCCGGTATAACTCGTTTGGAAACGCTAGCTAGCAATTGAACGTGTCGTTCTGTTGCAGGTCGTAAAATAGGTTGTGTGGGTTTTTTAAGCCACCACAAGACACAGCTGCATGTCGTAAACTTACTTAAGCTAAATCGGTTACAGGTAGAATTGAGCATAAAATTATCATAAAGGATTTTCCAGAAGTAATAAAAGGCGCACTTGCTTAACAGAATTTGTGGTCAGATTAACGTTTAATTTACATGTAAGTACTTTATGGGCAGTTTTGACAACAAAATCGGTTACAGGTAGAATTGAGCATAAAATTATTATAAAGGATTTTCCAGAAGTAATAAAAGGCGCACTTGCTTAACAGAATTTGTAGTCAGATTAACGTTTAATTTACATGTAAGTACTTTATGGGCAGTTTTGACAACAAAATCGGTTACAGGTAGAATTGAAATTACCATTTCATTCTTATTACCTCGTCTCCTAGACCATATATAACGCAACAGTTTTTGTGAATGCATTAAGTCGTTGTGAAGAACTCGAAGTGTGAAGTGCTAATTTGAGATAAAAAAATATTAAAAAAAAAATCATTCCAAATCAAGAAGTTTACAATGAATCCACCATCCTCTACACCGCAAGATGAAGCAATAACAACATCAACAACTATCGAAAACCCAATGAGTCATATACCCAGGCATGATGTTACTGTTTTTGGTGTGTCTACTGATTTGACTGATCTTAATTTACCAACCCATCTGGATATCTTGAGATATTATTTTTACTTTAGCGAACAAAAAAGTTGTCCTATAAAGCATTCACTATTCAAGTACAAGATAAGTTGATTGGAATTTGGGAAAAACTTGGTATGGAAATAATGCTGAAAAAAAGTGTATGTAATAAATTAAATAGATTGCTTGACAAATATCAAGAGCAAATCAAGAGAAGAAACAAACCCCAACAATTTACAGAGTATGTAAAATCTCTGAAAACAATTTTTTTCATTGGAACATGTAAATGCGATTTGAAGGCAGCTCCATGTGCATGCGGTTTGGTTCCCGAACGCCTCAAAGAGTTTATGCACGATCAACATAATCAGAGAAGTCTAACAATGGATGGATTTGCGATGGAAATTGAAGAGCAAGGAGCAACGTCTATGTCATCAATGCCAACATACCAAGATCCCGATGATTCAACATACGCACCGCCACCGGTTCAAGAAGATTTGGATATAAGCACAAGTTCACAATACATACAGAGATACGATTGTTTTAACTTTGCCTTGGTATGTGACAGATTTGGCGTGCCTGATAGAGTAGCATCAGCAATGGGAACAGCTCTTTTCCAAGATTTTAAAATGAAGGATATCCATGGCAAACCTCTCATCATGGATAAATCGAAAGTTCGCCGAGAAAAAGAGAAATGCAGACAAGAAGTGCTTCGCAAACGGTTAGATGATACCAATTTGTTAGCATTTTCATTCGATGGCAGAAAAGAAGATACTTTAACGAGAGATACAATTGATGAGAAGTGTCATACTAGAATGGTAAAAGAACCTCATCTTGTTATTTTGAGAGAACCGAATTCTGAATTGATTGGTTACGTAAGACTGGAACATGAAACCGCTGAATACAAAACAACCAAATTAAATGATTTTTTCAACGATAAAAATATATCACTGGATGCATTAATTGGCATATGCACTGACGGTGAGCCAACAAACACTGGCCCAAACGGTGGAATTATACGACGATTCGAATTGCTGTTAAAAAGACCATTGCATTGGTTCGTTTGCCTTCTACACTTCAACGAACTTCCGTTTCGGCATTTGTTTGAAGCTTTGGATAAATCAACAAGCACTGGACCAAGATCGGCACCGGAAAATTGAGCCGTCAAATCGAAACTTGTGAAACTCTACCGGTAAGTTATTGCTATCACTCATTTATTATAATTGTCAACCGTTTTTAATTGTTTTATTTTTATATATTTTCAGGTGGTGGACGGCTTTCAGAAAATTGAGTTGAAAAATATGCCCCCTGCTCCAGAAAAAATTGAATTTTCCACCGATTCCAAGTACTTATACGACATGGCCCATGCAATTTCTAGCGGCGTGGTTTCAGTGGATCTGGCAAACATCAAACCAGGGAAAATTGTACATTCTCCGTCACCAAGGCCGCTTGACTATTACGATTATATGTGACAACGGAAAATCCAGATGCAAATTTAAGAATACTGGTTGAAATTATAATTACATGTTATGTGCCAATGTACTTCAATATCAAGTATTACAGCTCTGTCGTGTACGGTAGTAGATTATTTTTCAAATTCATTAGTTGGTCAAGATTTCTAGAACCTCGTTTACGCAAAATTGTCAATAAAGTAATTACAGATAATTCATATTATGCGCATTCGGAAAATATCTTGTTGTCAATGTTGTTTGATGATAGCAAAGAAAAGCGCGACTGTGCTATCAAGATAATTCTACGCTATCGAACCGATGTTGACGACCCAACGGGACTTAGAGCTTATAAAAAACCAGATATAAACTTTTATTGCACAAGTTACACGGAAATGATCAATATGAATGATATAAATGACGTATTTGAACCACCATTCACGCGAAGCATTCCATACGATACTTTGAAAGAATATTTAAATCAAGATGATCCACCGTTTAATGATCCAAAAATTCCATCACACATACAAGAAACAGAACGACACGTTCAATTGCTAGCTAGCGTTTCCCAACGAGTTATACCGGAAAATGTAGAGGCTGTTATGGCGACGACATTAGAGAGCCGTGCGAAATTGCCCAGACTTGAAAGCAAAAAAGACTTCAAACAGTAATTTTTTATTTTTTCTTTTCTATTACTAAGTTAAATTAATTTTTTCATTTACATATGTTCTGACTAAATAAATTTCTAAGGAGAAAAAATAAATAAAATAATAAAAATAAATAAAATAAATAAAAAATAATAAAATAAAGTGCCAAAAATGGTGATTTTTTAAAATGTTTGTATGGGGAACCCCCCAGGGGAGTTCCAGGGGGTGTGCCACTGGCATGGGTGGATCGGCCCTCCAAAGTTAGTGGGGGTCGGTCATACATTTGGACTCGATTGGGGCACTCTAAATGGGTCAAAGTGTGATTTTTCAAAACTTGACCCTACGGGACAAAAGTCAACAGTTGGGGGGTAGTAGAATTCGTTTTAGAGGTATGGTTCCTTCGGCAAAGTTTCTTATTTTGATCCCTAGAATACGATTTTTTTTTGCCTCCCCACAAATCGACCCGGCCTAATGACTATATATACAGTGTTATATAATTTAGAATCGAACCATATATAATCATATCGGTCACTACATATATTTTGATTACCCGTTGAAAAATGTCCATGTATGGACATTTATGGTTCAACCATATATATATGGATCCGAAAAATGAGGTAACACCTAAGTATATGTTCATATATAGTAAATATATGCGCATACATGCGAACGTTGCTTTCCTTTATTATATGGTTGTACTATAGATATGTATAAATTTATGTACGGCATTCAAATTAAGCGCTAGATATGTTCCTTTTTTTATTCATGGCATTAAATATAATTCCATATTTATCCTTTTACACATATGGTAAAATGTATTCTTCCAAATATGTTCGTATACAAGTCGTTTTTGATAAATTTAATAACATATACTTCCATATTTGTCCATATATGAGTGCCATTTCCATATATGAAATAACAGATGCCTCCATATATGTCTGTATAAGAAATCTTCTTCCATATATGGAATCACATATACTTCCATATATGTTCATATGAAATCCATATATGTTCATAAAAAATCCATATTTGTTCATATGTGTCCATACATAAACCATAAATGAACATCTTTGAGCGTATATGAGCTTTTTTCACAGGGTAGTTTTAAATAGCTTATGTACTTATGTACGTATGAGTCAGATTTGGGGATATGTAATAACATCAATTACCATACAAAAAATTAGTTGAGAAAATATATAATATAGATGTACAGTAGTCCCCCTTTAATGCGCCTTCAAGAACGTAGAGTTTTCTGCGCTTTTAAGAGGGGAATCATTTATCCGAAATTCGGGTAAATGTGCAATAACGTATTTAGGAAAATATTATATGTGCAAATGCGTAAAAGCGCATTAATCGAAATTAGTTTTCATTTGGTGAAAGTTTTTTTTACACGATCTACTTACAAAACTGATTTCTTTTCTTTAAATTTATTTAAATAAAATATTTTTCTACCTCAAATTTAAGTTTGTTTTCCAATCATCCTTTTCTTATTTCAGCCAACTGCAATCTTTTTACAAATAAAATTTAACATGACACTATCATATTAGAATTTCTAACTAAATATATAAAAATATAGAAAGTCGGAAAACATTTTTTTGTATTTTTTAAATGCAAAAATTAAAATAATTTTTAAAAAAATAAAAAATAGTAAAATTAAGAATCTATATATAAAAAAATATATAAAAATATAGAAAATCCGAAAAAACAATTTTTGCAAAAATTAAAATATTTTTTTTAAGTTTTAGTTAAAAATAATAAGGTTGTTCACAAGGGGTGTGCTACTTGTTGTATCGTTGTATCGTCCTAACAAAAAACAGAGTTGTTAGAATTTAAATTGAAAAATTACAACATTTGAGAATAGCACGATACAACATTTTTACTTATGTTTAGTGTCCTATATTTGAGTGTGCTTACAGATAGAAAACCCAACAGAAAATCGTTCTTAAAGTCAAATAAAAATTTTAACAGCTCTGTTTTTTGTTAGGACGATACAACGATACAACAGATAACACACCCCTTGTGAACAACCTAAATATTTATTTTTAGGATATATTGTGCTTAACAAAAAAATTTTAAGTATATTTATACCCTACACCACTACGTGGAGAGGGTATAATAAGTTTGTGCTGATGTTTATAACACCAAAAAATATTGGACCTAGACCCACCTTGCAGTATACCAATCGGCTCAGAATCACTTTTTATTTCCATTTAACGATGTCCGCCCGTATGTCTGTCTGTCCATGCATTCTTGTGCGCACTCTACAGGTCGCAAATATTAAAAAGATATTTTGATGAAATTTGGTACACCGACTTCCGTCGGCCCAAGGATGACGCCTATTGATTTTGGTTAAAATCGGCCCATGTTTAGACCTAGTGCCCATTAAGGGTCCCCCAAAATTGGATTCTTTACATGCTGCAGGTCGCAAATATGAAGATATTTCAATGAAATTTGGTACACATTTGTCCCAAGGACAAAGCCTATTGATGCTAGATAGGATCGGTCCATATTTTGACCTATCGCCTAAATGGGCTATATTTCCGATTTTCTCTTCTTTTATCATTTTATAGAAAATTTTGACACAAGTCCATTTTAACATTAGTTGGCTTTTAACGTGACTGGTGTAGGGTATTATATAGTCGGCATGCCCGACTTTAGCTTTTTTTACTGCTTTTTTATAACGACTTTTTTACTCCGTAGCATTGCAGCGCCACAATGTGTATTTGTATTTGTATATCATATTCATTGCGAGCTGTTTTTCATAGTGTCCCCACACAAATTTTCTCGCATTAAAGTTTAAAGCAAAATAAAATTTTTTTATAAAATTTAAAAACTCTACAAATTTTATGTAGAGTTTAGTTATGGAAATAATATAAAAATAAAATTTAAAAAAATCTTAAACCGCTCGGGTCCGACAGCATGTTAACGCTCGAACTGCAAAATAAACTTCGTGGAAATGTAGATATATGCCCAAGAAATATTGTTTATTACTTTTATGGCTTTGCAGCACACCCTAGCGGAGATATTTGAAATTAAACTTCAAACATTAACATGCTGCCGACCCCGAGCGGGTTAAAAGTTTTTTTAAATTTTAATTTTATATTTTTTCTATTACTAATCTCTACATAAAATCTTTTGAGTTTTTGAATGTTATTCATCACACAATTTTTGAGACTAAACTTTAGCTTTTTTTAACTTTAAACTAGGGTTGGCAACCGAAACGAATTAGGGTCGATTTTTAGTTCATAGTTTAATGCAGTTAGCGCCATACTATTAAAATTGAAGCAGATTTGAATGGACGAAGAGTATTTAAGTGCAGTATATTCTTATACTGTTGGAATTAGTGTTTCTACATAACCAAATATTTTAAAATATAAAGAAACTCTGCCATTAAAAAGTTAAAGTCGGGTATGCCGACTATATAATACCCTACACCAGTCTGATTTAAAGCCAACTAATGTTTGGATCCTAAATTTGAATGGGTTAGAACTCACTTGTGTCAAAATTTTCTACACCGATAAAATTTTATAGTTGGATAGTTAAAGAAATTCATAGCTGAAATAAAAAAGATTTATAATAACTACATTAATCGACAACAACTATAGATTATGTTAAAAACAACGACAACTCTAAAAATAAATATTTAAAATATTGAAAATACTTGGAAGTTTGTGTCAAAAATATTACTTAATTAAAATGCAAAATAAATTTCGGGAAATCTGTCGCTTAAGGTACGGTACGCCGCTAATAACAAATATCAAATATTTCCAACATTATGCTAAACAAAACCCCGTCATCCACGCTCAATTTTGGAAAAATTAACTTCAAGAAATCTTCTGTCGTTCAAGGTCCTACTCAAAAATTTACGGATCATGAGTAATTATGGTACGCCACTAACAACAAATATCAAACATTTCCAACTTGTTGTTTCCTGGCTTAATTTTGGAAAAACTAGCACCGTTAAATTTAAGCTCTATTTTAGATTTGTTCTTTTATTTCCATTCTCTACTTGGTTAATGTAATAATTTTGTATTATCTTTAACAAAATTTGTGCATCAAAAATAAAATTTACGAGAAAAATTGCAATCCGTTGTTATAAATCAGGAATATATAGATTTTTAAAATGACAATATGGATTAAATTTCTTTCAGTGTCGTTTATTTTAACCATTATTGAATTCAGCTATAGAATCGTCGCTAATAACTCAATATATAGTTGAATTTATAATTTTTAAAAACTTAGTTATAGTCAACTAAATCAATTTAAGGAATTTTTTGGGTGTATGAAATCATAAAAGAAGAGAAAATTTAAAATATAGCCCATATGGGCGATAGGTCCAAATATGGACCGATCCTATCTAGAATCAACAGGTTTTTTCCTTGGGACCATGTGAGTCAACGAACCAAATTTCATTGAAATATCTTCGTATTTGCGACATGCAGCGTGTAACCAAGCCAAATTTGGGGTGACCCTTATATGGGAACTAGGTCTAAACATGGACTGATATTCACCAAAATCACCGACGTAAGTCGGTGTACAAAATGTCATCAAAATATCTTAATATTTGCGACCTGTAGAGTACGCAGATGAATGCAGCCTACGGGGAAAGGGACCGGTCCCAGATGACACGCAGGATACGTCCCAAGGGGGCAGAGACAGGTCGTGGATCGGTCTTTTTCTTTTAAAGAGACATATCAGTTTAACATGGCGTTGTCATTTGAAATGACGTATTGCCACAGATTAGACACCTTTCGGCATGTCGCAGGTCTAGCCCCAAAGGACATGTCGCCTAACTGACTTGAAGAGACATGTCACCGAAGTAACCCAAAAGGATCCGTCAAAGAATGAGGCACACTTTGTATATTTTGTGACATGTCACCCAACTAACCTAAAAGGAACTGACACAGAACCAGTCCCATTACAAAACTGACAAAAACAGTGACAAAACTGAGGTGAATGGAAATTGTTATGGTTTTGGTATTATAAGTAAAATTTTCACAGCAAAACCTTGACAAAATTGTTATGTAATAAAAAGCACAAATATTTTCATTTGTCAACAAACTAAAATATAAAAATTTGTTTTTTTTTTGAAGAATTTTGGTATGTTTTTCACAGAAATAAAATATGAAATACATATTCCCTTTTTAAGATGTTCTTTTAAGATATAAGATATATATCGTCACCTAAAATGCAAAAGGGCGTAACAACAACAAAATTTAAGCCGATTTTCTGATTGATTATTATGCACTAGACTAAATTACATTTCCCTACAAAATTTTAAACTTATATGTAGAAATAAGTCTATAGTCGTATTTTAAACAAGAGAAGAAAATATAGTATATCTTTAATTCTACAACGTTTTTTTTTTGGTTTTCGTGTAAAAATATAAAAAGTGTTGGTACGCCCTTTTGCATTTTATGTGACAATATATGCGTCGAACCTTTTACCGATTCTAAAATTCCTGTAAAATCCTCCAAAAGATTGGAGCTGAAGTTGTTAGCAATAAGCTCAGGATTCTTGATGCTAAAATTTAAAGAAAACTCCAAGTGCTTAGATCTAGAACTAAAATTATCAAAAAATCGTAATTTTTCACAAATTACGATTTTTTGATGACTTTTTTTAACGAAATTCTTCATTGAACTTACGAAAAAAGTTCTATGAAGTTGTTCATCATCTCTATATATAAAAGAATAACGTGACTGACTGACTGACTGAATGACTGACTGACTGACTCAACATCGCCCAGCCCAAACCGCTGAAGCTAGGAAGTTGAAATTTGGTATGTAGATTGCTCTTTCGGGGTAGACGTCCGCTAAGACGGGATTTTTGGAAATTCCTACCGCAACGGGCAAAAAGGGGGAAAGTGTCCCCCTTGACGGCCTGCCAAAACCCCTTTGGCTAGAAAGCTGAAATTTAAGATATGTGTTCCTTGGAGTAGGGGCTAACTTTTCTGGAAAGTACTTTCTAGAATTTTGGACAGGGACGTTGTAAAAATTGGGGTTAAAAAGGGGAAAAAGGGCCCCCTTGACGGCCTGCCCAAACCGCTGGAGGTAGGAAGTTGAAATTTGGTATAAAGGTTCCTCCACTATCGTAGACATCCACCAAGACGAGAGCTTTGGAAATTTTTACAGTGACGGGCAAAAAGGGGAAAAAGTCTCCCCCTTGACGGCCTGCTCAAACTGCTGGAGCTATGAAGTTGAAATTTGGTACGTAGGTTCCCCGACCGGTGTAGACGTCCGTTGAGACGGAATTTTTGGAAATTTTTATCGGGAGGGGCAAAAAGGGGACAAAAAAAGTACCTTTTTCCAAAAAAGTACCTTTTCCCAAAAAAAGTACATTTTCCCAAAAAAAGTACCTTTTTCCCAAAAAAGTACCATTTCCAAAAAAAGTACCTTTTTCCAAAAAAAGTACCTTTTTCCAAAAAAAGTACCTTTTTTTCAAAAAAAGTACCTTTTTCCAAAAAAAGTACCTTTTTCCAAAAAAAAGTAACTTTTCCCTAAAAAAGTACCTTTTTCCAAAAAAAAGTACCTTTTTCCAAAAAAAAGTACCTTTTTCCAAAAAAAGTACCTTTTTCCAAAATAAATGCCTTTTTCCAAAAAAGTACCTTTTTCCAAAAAAATACCTTTTTCCAAAAAAAGTACCTTTTTCCAAAAAAAAGTACCTTTTCCCAAAAAAAGTACCTTTTTCCAAAAAAAGTACCTTTTTCCAAAAAAAGTACCTTTTTCCAAAAAAAAGTACCTTTTCCCGAAAAAAGTACCTTTTTCCAAAAAAAGTACCTTTTTCCAAAAAAAGTACCTTTTTCCAAAAAAAGTACCTTTTTCCAAAAAAAATTTCTTTTTCAAAAAAAAGTACCTTTTTGCAAAAAAAAAGTACCTTTTTTAAAAAAAGTACCTTTTTCCAAAAAATGTACCTTTTTCTAAAAAAATGTACCTTTTCAAAAAAAAAGTACCTTTTCCCAAAAAACATACATTTTTCCAAAAAAATAACTTTTTCAAAAAAAGTACCTTTTCCAAAAAAAAGTACCTTTTCCCAAAAAAAGTACCTTTTTCTAAAAAAATGTTCCTTT
The DNA here is from genome assembly GCA_949987735.1 of Leucophora obtusa. Lineage (NCBI taxonomy): Eukaryota > Metazoa > Arthropoda > Insecta > Diptera > Anthomyiidae > Leucophora > Leucophora obtusa. Next base: position 94,372,903 of record OX465296.1, read on the forward strand.
TCCCAAAAAACATACATTTTTTCAAAAAAATACCTTTTCCAAAAAAAGTACCTTTTCCAAAAAAAGTACCTTTTCCAAAAAAAGTACCTTTTCCAAAAAAAGTACCTTTTCCAAAAAAAGTACCTTTTCCAAAAAAAGTACCTTTTCCCAAAAAAAAGTACCTTTTTCTAAAAAAAAGTACCTTTTTCTAAAAAAATTTTCCTTTTCCAAAAGAAGTACCTTTTCCAAAAAAAGTACCTTTTTCCAAAAAACATACATTTATCCAAAAAAAAAAATACCTTTTCCAAAAAAAGTACAAATAAAGTACTTTGTAAAAACAAAGTATCTTCTTCCAAAAAATTTCGTTTTTCCAAAAAGTACCATTTAAAATAATATATAATTTCAAAAAAACTACTTTTTTCCTCCCCCCACGGAGGATTAATGAAGCGAAAAGTGCCGCTTAAAGGCCTGCCCAAACCGCTGGAGGTAGGAAGTTGAAATTTGGTATTAAAGTTCCTCCTCTATTGTAGACATCCGCTAAGATGAGATTTTTGGAAATTTCTACAGGCAGGGTCAAAAACAGGAAAAGTCTCCCCCTTAACGGCCTGGCCAAACTGCTGGAACAAGGGATATTAAATTGGGTTCCTTCTCCAACGTTGACGTCCCCTAAGATGGTATTTTTGGAAATTCATACCGGGAGGGGTAAAAAGGGAAAAAACTTCCCCCTTGACGGCCTGGCCAAACTGCTGGATATAGAGACCTAAAATTATGTATGTAGTAGGTTCCTCCTCCAACGCAGACGTCCTCTAAGACGGAATTTTTGGAAAGTCCTACCGGGAGGGGTAAAAACGGAATAATTCTCCCCCTTGATGGCCTAACCGAACCCTTCGGCTAGAAACCTGTAATATATAATATGTTTTCCTTGGAGTATGGGCTAACTTATCGACAAGGCATTTCTAGGACTTTGAACAGGAACGTGGTAAAAATGGTGGTTCAAAAGAGGAAAATTGCCCCCCCCCCCCCTTAACGTCTGCGTCTTTAGCTAGAAACCTAAAACTTAAAGAACAAGTGTATATGAAACACTAAAATTAAGAAACTAAATAGGAAACGAGTGGGATTGAAACACTACACAAGTGGAATGAAATGGATATAAACGTTGAACGAGTGGAATTGAAATTATAGACAATGCAAATGGATTGGAAGAGGGAATTACCTGTTCAAACACTATCCACGGAATATGAAACTTATGTAGCATTGAAACATACTCTCCAAAAAGTTAAACAAATTTTCTAAAAGAGAAAAAACCTTAGAAAAGGAATGGAACTTATATATTCCGATATTTAAACTTCATGTAACGAAGCACCGGTGGAAGAAACCGACGCAGTAAATTTTCCAACTGAATTTGTGAATTTACTTGAATTGCCAGGTCTACCTTTACATAAACTGGAATTAAAAAAAAAAACTTTAAGACACGCTAACAACGTAGCTTTGCCCGCTATTTTTAATATTATAAAATGCTTTCCAACCCTGCTTTACGTTATTTATTTTCATTCAAAACACAAATGAACAAAACTACTTACGGGTCTATCTACCTAAGTTCGCACTTTACCAAATTATCTTAACATACACACGTATATTGCAATTTATTATGGATTCATTACTAACAATCCACTTTCATGAGAAAAAGTGATCAAATATTTATTTATTTTAAACCCATTGTTGTGCAGAATTATTTATTTGTGGTGGCTGGGTGAAGGCTTTAAATAAAAAAACTTTAAATAAAAAAACGAATTTAATAAAAATTGTGGGGGGCACAGCCCCCCCCCCCCCCCCCTTTAACCTTTAAGGCACGCTAACAACGTAGCGGGCTACGCCCGCTAGGGAAGGATAATTCTATCAGTGTACTGGGAAACCGACCAATTGTGGGCGCTGTGGTGTAATGGTTAGCGCGTTAGACTGTTACACGTGAGGTTGCGGGTCCGATCCCCAACCAAGGCAAGATCAATTTATGAAAAATATAAATATGTATGCGTTTTTCTATCCCTCATACATATCGCAGCGTCCTCCTTCGGTGTTCCCATAGCACTTAACCCCACCGAAGTAAAATAATATAACAGGGCTATGAACTAAAAGGCTTCAACAAAGTTCGCCAAATCACCATCAGATGGAGCGCAACAACTGTTCAAAAATTCAACATCTCGCGCAATTACAGTGTTGCCATATTTGAAGCCCTTCATCTTTCACCGCCTTTCACTTCTTCTCTAACCCAATTCCAAAGGAAGCAACACGTTAATTCTCGAGTAAAAAAGTTTATATAAAATTATATATGAATGGATATATAATATGTAGCTGGATATAATTTCATCCGAAAAATGGTTATATTAAATTGTGTCAAATCGGATATAATTATATTTACAAGGATACAAAGTTATATCAAATTATCAACTTATATCCGATTTTTGTCCCGATCAAATTGGATATAAGTTAATACAATACGATATGATTAAATTTAAATGATAAAAAAAATTTGTATTGGAGGTCAGCAAGATTTCACGTTCTGCACACTAGCAGCCGCAGGCTACTGTCGATAATTTGCGACTTTCATGCAAATGCATGTTTGTAGTCATTAATTCAAAAATGATTTTGACCGAATACCATTTATATTGGATTAGAGTTTGCTGAAAACCGAAAAATATGAAAACCGCGGTTTCGGTTTTCTAAAATTATAAAAACCGCGATTTCGGTTATTTTTCGGTTTTCTTGTGTATTAATACAATTGTTTTAGAATAATTAAATATGTATAAGAATTAAATATTTTAACACGTTCAAGATATTTATTGAAATTCGATTGAATTTCTCACTCGAATAAAGACAATTATTCCATTTCTAGACCTTTGCGAGACAAGAAAAAAAGCGTTATAAATAATTTTTTTCATTCTTTTGTCGGCAACTAAAGCTGTATTTTCAAAAGTTTAAATTTTAGCAATTTCTTTAAAACAATATAAAGTTAAAATTTTATAAATTTCGCGGACTACGAAATAGTACTTTTTGAAAAATACGCTGTGAAAATATGAACTGAATATATGAAACTCAATATCTCTTAAACTACCTGACTTTTTGGTGACTTGACTTAACTTATCCGTAATAACAAAAAATTCTTTAAACTAATATTTAATTGGGAAAATGTGCATAACAATTAAATACAAAATTTTGTAAAATAGGTGCTGAGCCCTTTTCGAAATTCAATATTTAATAATATCGCAGCCAACATTTTTCTGAGCGCTCAGAAATTATGACTCGTAAGAGACTCCAAAATATGATAATTTTCGGAGTGCTCAATTTTTCAAGTCATAAATGAAACATAATAGACTCGTATTTACCCAGAAAAAATGTTTACAATCGGTAGCCAACAACACCTATTCTATAACTGGTTCCGCTGCAACCGATTCCATGAAACTGGTTTCGGAACCAGTTCCTGGTATCCTATATGGAAGGTATGACTGACGTAGAATCACTTCTAGAACTACACTCATAAAAAAAAGTCCGTAGAAATAGGTCAAAATTGTCCTGGCGCAAATACATTTACTATTTCCAGTTATTTTAGCAAAATTTTTACCTATTTGTACGGGCTTTTTTTAGAGAAAATAACAGAAAAATTAGTTCAATTTAATCAGAACGCGTTTAACAGACTTTTGTACTAACTTTTTTATGAGTGTAGTTCCACTTTGGAGCTATAGAAATGGCTGCTTTTGGGACAATAATCAGTGTTAGAAGAAGTGGTTGTAAATGAAAAGTAGCTATTCTACAACCGATTCTTTGGAACAGAAAATAGTCCTGGGTATGGGTGAATTCGACATTGTTTTTTAATTTTTTCATTACTCCTATATAACTCAAAAATTAGTCTTAAATGACTCATAATGGCTCCGAAAATTATAAATTTTCAAATAATGTTCATAATTCAGGATCTTTTATGAGTCGTAAAACAGCGCTCGGAAAGAGGCTTCATCAGTGAAGAAATACTCCATCATACAGCTATAATTTCAGAAGGTCTTAGGGCTCTTTTATGAGTCTTTTCGGATTCTAATTGCACACACACTGGTATGCAATCTAGTTAATTATTTTAATTGGTTAAAGTATTTGTTAAAAACCGACTTATTTTTGTCGGTTTTCGGTTCCGGTTTTGAAGCTTGAAAAACCGCGGTTTCGGTTTCGATTAAAACCGAACAGCAAACTCTATATTGGATTTAATTTTTAACTAAACACTCTCGAGTAATAAATATGATTTTTATAAATCGATAAATGTAAAGTGCATTTTTTGATTTTAAGCATTTATTTTTGGATCTTTAGTGCATATTTTTTGGTTTTTATTGCATATTTCCATTTAAGTGCATACTTTGCATTTTTACTGCATATTTTAAGCGTATATTTTCCATTTTTAGTGCATGAAAGTCGTAATAAGTAACTATTAAAGACGTTATTGTATAAATCCGTTATTGTTGAATTCTTTAACCCTAGAAGTCCATTGTTAGTCGATTCGACTAACATCAACCGTGCTTTACAAATAGCGTGAAAAATAGCGATGCACTTCTAGGGTTAAAGATTAGCCCCCGTATTCAAAATGAAAAAGCACATGCTAACAAACTAGCTGCCAGCTTTCCCTTATGGGAATATGTGTGCAAAAAAGTTAGCAGCAAGTTAGTTAGCATACACTTTGTCATTTTTAATACGGGTGTAGATAATTTTTTCTCAAATATGGGAATTTTCTTTGGACTTATAAAATTTTTTTAAATACATATATTGTTTTTTTTTTATTTTAAATAAAATTTTAATGATTAGCCCGGCATTGCACTTCTTTTCTGTTGGAGGCTCCTAATTCCCGATTTATGGAGCTGAAAATGATCTATAACAATATTCAATGGCTTATTTCTCCACTCAAAACTTATCGGACCAGAACAAAATATATATGGCGTTGGAAAGGTACTTGAAATACCTTACCAATGGTATGCAACATGCCTAAACTTATTAACCCATTACAAGCCGGGTCATGATTTTAAATGTTAATTTTTTTAAATTGGAGTTTTTAAATTAAAAAAAAAACTTAAAAATAAAAAAAGCTCAGAAAATATTAATTTAATGAAAAAATTGAATAAAACATATAAAAAATTTTTTTCATGCAATGAGTTTCGAACTTGTGTCTGAGATTAACTAATATATTGTAATATATAAAATACAATCAAAAATATTATTCGTATGTATTTATATATAAAATTTTTAACGGTTATATCAATTATATATTCCTATATAAATAATTTGCAATAACGCAAATACTGATATATGATTCAATATGATTACATATGAGAAAATTTTTAAACATTTTTCTAATATATCATCATATAAAAACATATAAAGTCGCATACAATATTTTATATCTCTATATATAAAAGAATAACGTGACTGACTGACTGACTGACTGACTGACTCAACATCGCCCAGCCCAAACCGCTGAAGCTAGGAAGTTGAAATTTGGTATGTAGGTTCCTCTTTCGGCGTAGACGTCCACTAAGACGGGATTTTTGGAAATTCCTACCGGAACGGGCAAAAAGGGGAAAAGTCTCCCCCTTGGCGGCCTGCCAAAACCCCTTTGGCTAGAAAGCTGAAATTTAAGATATGTGTTCCTTGGAGTATGGGCTACCTTTTCTGGAAAGTACTTTCTGGAATTTTGGACAGGGACGTTGTAAAAATGGGGGTTAAAAAGGGGAAAAAGGCCCCCCTTGACGGCCTGCCCAAACCGCTGGAGGTAGGAAGTTGAAATTTGGTATAAAGGTTCCTCCACTATCGTAGACATCCACCAAGATGGGAGTTTTGGAATTTTTTACAGGGACGGGCAAAAAGGGGAAAAAGTCTCCCCCTATACGGCCTGCTCAAACTGCTGGAGCTATGAAGTTGAAATTTGGTATGTAGGTTCCTCGACCGGTGTAGACGTCCGTTGAGACGGCATTTTTGGAAATTCTTATCGGGAGGGGCAAAAAGGGGACAAAAAAAGTACCTTTTTCCAAAAAAGTACCTTTTCCCAAAAAAAGTACCTTTTCCCAAAAAAAGTACCTTTTTCCCAAAAAAGTACCTTTTCCAAAAAAAGTACCTTTTTCCAAAAAAAGTACCTTTTTCCGAAAAAAGTACCTTTTTCCAAAAAAAGTACCTTTTTCCAAAAAAAGTACCTTTTTCAAAAAAAAGTACCTTTTTCCAAAAAAAATTCCTTTTTCCAAAAAAAGTTCCTTTTTCCAAAAAAAGTACTTTTTTCCAAAAAAGGTACCTTTTTCCAAAAAAAGTACCTTTTTCCAAAAAAAAAGTACCCTTTTCCAAAAAAAAGTACCTTTTTCCAAAAAAAGTACCTTTTTCCAAAAAAAGTACCTTTTTCCAAAAAAAGTACCTTTTTCAAAAAAAGTACCTTTTTCCAAAAAAAGTACCTTTTGCCAAAAAAAAGTACCTTTTTCCAAAAAAAGTACCTTTTTCCAAAAAAAGTACCTTTTTCCAAAAAAAGTACCTTTTTCCAAAAAAAGTACCTTTTTCCAAAAAAAAGTACCTTTTTCCAAAAAAAGTACCTTTTTCCAAAAAAGTACCTTTTTCCAAAAAAAAGTACCTTTTTCCAAAAAAAATTCCTTTTTCCAAAAAAATACCTTTTTCCAAAAAAAGTACCTTTTTCCAAAAAAAGTACCTTTTTCCAAAAAAAGTACCTTTTTCCAAAAAAAGTACCTTTTTCCATAAAAAGTACCTTTTTCCAAAAAAAGTACCTTTTTCAAAAAAAAGTACCTTTTTCCAAAAAAAAGTACCTTTTTCCAAAAAAAGTACCTTTTTCCAAAAAAAATTCCTTTTTCCAAAAAAAGTACCTTTTTCAAAAAAAAGTACCTTTTACAAAAAAAAGTACCTTTTTCCAAAAAAAAATCCTTTTTCCAAAAAAAGTACCTTTTTCCAAAAAAAAGTACATTTTTCCAAAAAAAAAGTACCTTTTTCCAAAAAAAGTACCTTTTTCCAAAAAAGTACCTTTTTCCAAAAAAAAGTACCTTTTTCCAAAAAAAATTCCTTTTTCCAAAAAAATACCTTTTTCCAAAAAAAGTACCTTTTTCCAAAAAAAGTACCTTTTTCCAAAAAAAGTACCTTTTTCCAAAAAAAGTACCTTTTTCCATAAAAAGTACCTTTTTCCAAAAAAAGTACCTTTTTCAAAAAAAAGTACCTTTTTCCAAAAAAAAGTACCTTTTTCCAAAAAAAGTACCTTTTTCCAAAAAAAATTCCTTTTTCCAAAAAAAGTACCTTTTTCAAAAAAAAGTACCTTTTACAAAAAAAAGTACCTTTTTCCAAAAAAAAATCCTTTTTCCAAAAAAAGTACCTTTTTCCAAAAAAAAGTACATTTTTCCAAAAAAAAAGTACCTTTTTCCAAAAAAAGTACCTTTTTCCAAAAAAAGTACCTTTTTCCAAAAAAAGTACCTTTTTCCAAAAGAAGTACCTTTTTCAAAAAAAAGTACCTTTTACAAAAAAAAGTACCTTTTTCCAAAAAAAAAAAATCCTTTTTCCAAAAAAAGTACCTTTTTCCAAAAAAAAAAAGTACATGTTTCCAAAAAAAGTACCTTTTTCCAAAAAAAAAGTACCTTTTTCCAAAAAAAGTACCTTTCTCCAAAAAAAGTACCTTTTTCCAAAAAAAGTACCTTTTTTTAAAAAAAGTATCTTTTTTTAAAAAAGGTACTTTTTTACCTTTTCCAAAAAAAGTACCTTTTTCCAAAAAATGTACCTTTTTCTAAAAAAATTAACCTTTTCCAAAAAAAAAGTACCTTTTCCAAAAGGTACCTTTTCCCAAAAAACATACATTTTTCCAAAAAAATACCTTTTTCAAAAAAAAGTACCTTTTCCAAGAAAAAGTACCTTTTCCCAAAAAAAGTACCTTTTTCTAAAAAAATTTTCCTTTTCCCAAAAAACATACATTTTTTCAAAAAAAATACCTTTTTCAAAAAAGTACCTTTTCCAAAAAAAAGGACCTTTTCCCAAAAAAAAGTACCTTTTTCTAAAAAAATGTTCCTTTTCCAAAAGAAGTACCTTTTCCATAAAAAGTACCTTTTTCCAAAAAACATACATTTTTCCAAAAAAAACACCTTATTAAAAAAAAAAATACCTTTTCCAAAAAAAGTACAAATAAAGTACTTTGTAAAAACAACCCAGCAAAACTTTCTATTACCTGGTAATAAGGTTTGTAAGAAGAAATTAAGGTATGTAACCTCTTACTTTGCTATTCCAACAGCTATTATTTTAACAAGGGCATGTCATTGGAGGTATGTACTTTCCAAAAGAGGGCTAGGTAACAACATAAGAACATGTTACTTTAATGTTACATGTTAGGAGTTACGTAACCACTTACGTAACCAATACTGAGCACAATACTACTTACATAACAGCTTAAAGTAAGGCCAAAAAATGTGTTACAAACAGGTCTGAAATAACGCATTAAAATTATGCGCTTACTTACTGTATAAAAATATATACTTACTTCTTACAAAAAAAATTAAAATAAGATGTTATCGTGTTGGTTTTTTATAAATGCTAAAACGAAGCATATTCATATTTAATTAATATTTACTCAGATTAATATAAAGTTAACAAAAAAACATAAAAAATATTTCAGTCAATATGTATAAAACATACAAATTATTTGTATCGAATATTTTAAATAGAAAATAACACTCATGTATCGCATTACAAATAACTGCTTATTTTGAGGTATTTGAATACACCATCGGTAATAAGTGGCTATTTCTATTAAGTGATCACGCATCACATTAAAAGTAACTCCTTATTTTACGGTTTTAAAATATCCCATCTGTAATAAGTCGCTGCTATTATTTAGAACTCATGTTGTGTATTACAAGTAACTCTTTTCTTTGAAGTGTTTAAATATATCATTGGTAATAATTACTACCCAGTATTTATGCAGCACATTATACGTACGACATTACATTTTAGTTATGAAATAATGCAATGGTAAGGGGTATGGTATTACCAGGTAATGTGTTCTGTAATACCAACATATTACCAAGGTTTTGCTGGGAAAGTATCTTTTTCCAAAAAATTTCGTTTTTCCAAAAAGTACCATTTAAAATAATGTATAATTTCAAAAAAACTACTTTTTTCCCTCCCCCACGGATATCTCCACTAAAACAAGGTTTCTTGATATTCGGCATAGACGTGCGCTAAGACGGGATTTTTGGAAATTCCTACCGGAACGGGCAAAAAGGGGAAAAGTCTCCACTGGAGGTAAGAAGTTGAAATTTGGTATAAAGGTTCCTCCACTGTAGTAGACATCGACTAAGTTTGTATTTTTGGAATTCCCTACAGGATATCCCAAAAGGAACCTCGGTATGTGAGTTCCTCTTTCTGTGTAGGCGTCCGCTTAGACGGAATTTTTGAAATTCCTATCGGGAGGGGAAATAAGGTAAAAGTCTCCTCCTGACGGCTTGCCCAATCCCTTTTGGCCAACCTAAAATTTTAAATATGTATTCCTTGGAGTAGGACTAACTCACCGGCAACGTAATTTTTCTATTTTGGAACAGGAACATAGTAAAAATGGTGGTTGAAAGGGAAAATTGTCAAATTGCCCACTAACGGCCTGCCCAAACCGCTTAGGCAATGCAGTTGAAATTTGGTATGAATGTTCCTCATCCATCGCAGATAGCCGCGAAGAAGGAATTTTTGTAAATTCCTAAAGGGAGGGGCAAAAAGAAGAAAAGCCTCACCTTGGGGGCCGGTAAAAACCCCTTCGGCTAGAAACCTGAAGATTAAAATGTGGGTCCCTGGAGTAAGGGCTAACTTATTAGAAAGATACTTTTTTGAATTTTGGACAGGGTCGTTATAAAATGGGGGCTCAAAAAGGGAACGTTGCCCCTTAACGACCTGTCCAAACTGCTGCAACTAGGAAGCTGAAATTCGGTACTTAGGTTCCTCTTCCAGCCTAATTCCAACCGGGAGGGACAAAAAAAGAAAAAGTGTCCCCCTTGACAGCCTGCTCAAACTGCTGGAACTAGGAAGCTGAAATTCCCTGTCGATGGATTTTCGGAAATTCCTACCGAGAGGGGCACAAATAGTAAAAGTTGGCTAGAAACCTGAAATGTAAAACATATGTTACTTGGAGTATGGGCTCACTTACCGGGAAGGTGCTTTTTGGACAGGGACATTGCAAAAATGGGGATTAATGAAGCGAAAAGTGCCGCTTAAAGGCCTGCCCAAACCGCTGGAGGTAGGAAGTTGAAATTTGGTATTAAAGTTCCTCCTCTATTGTAGACATCCGCTAAGATGAGATTTTTGGAAATTTCTACAGGTAGGGTCAAAAACAGGAAAAGTCTCCCCCTTAACGGCCTGGCCAAACTGCTGGAACAAGGGAGCTTAAATTCGGTATTTGGGTTCCTTCTCCAACGTTGACGTCCCCTAAGATGGTATTTTTGTAAATTCATACCGGGAGGGGTAAAAAGGGAAAAAACTTCCCCCTTGATGGCCTGGCCAAACTGCTGGATATAGAGACCTAAAATTATGTATGTGGTAGGTTCCTCCTCCAACGCAGACGTCCTCTAAGACGGAATTTTTGTAAATTCCTACCGGGAGGGGTAAAAACGGAATAATTCTCCCCCTTGATGGCCTAACCGAACCCTTCGGCTAGAAACCTGTAATATATAATATGTTTTCCTTGGAGTATGGGCTAACTTATCGACAAGGCATTTCTAGGACTTTGGACAGGAACGTGGTAAAAATGGTGGTTCAAAAGGGGAAAATTGCCCCCCCCCTTAACGTCTGCGTCTTTAGCTAGAAACCTAAAACTTAAAGAACAAGTGTATATGAAACACTAAAATTAAGAAACTAAATAGGAAACGATTGGAATGAAACACTACACAAGTGGAATGAAATGGATATAAACGTTGAACGAGTAGAATTGAAATTATAGAGAATGCAAATGGATTGGAAGAGGGAATTACCTGTTCAAACACTATCCACGAAATATGAAACTTATGTAGCATTGAAACATACTCTCCAAAAAGTTAAACAAATTTTCTAAAAGAGAAAAAACCTTAGAAAAGGAATGGAACTTATATATTCTATATTTAAACTTCATGTAACGAAGCACCGGTGGAAGAAACCGACGCAGTAAATTTTCCAACTGAATTTGTGAATTTACTTGAATTGCCAGGTCTACCTTTACATAAACTGGAATTAAAAAAAACTTTAAGACACGCTAACAACGTAGCGGGCTTTGCCCGCTATTTCTAATATTATAAAATGCTTTCCAACCCTGCTTTACGTTATTTATTTTCATTCAAAACACAAATGAACAAAACTACTTACGGGTCTATCTACCTAAGTTCGCACTTTACCAAATTATCTTAACATACACACGTATATTGCAATTTATTATGGATTCATTACTAACAATCCACTTTCATGAGAAAAAGTGATCAAATATTTATTTATTTTAAACCCATTGTTGTGCAGAATTATTTATTTGTGGTGGCTGGGTGAAGGCTTTAAATAAAAAAACTTTAAATAAAAAAACGAATTTAATAAAAATTGTGGGGGGCGCAGCCCCCCCCCCCCCTTAACCTTTAAGGCACGCTAACAACGTAGCGGGCTGTGCCCGCTAGTTATCATATATTTTAATATTAAAAAATATATGTTATATATACTCTTTTTCACTCGGGTTAATAGGAAGAATTTTCTTAGTGTTGCTTCTCTTTAAAAAAAAAAGTCTTACTTGTGGGTTTTTTTATAAAACACTTATCCAGTTAAGTGATATGTCCTCTTTGCACCAGTCTTGGGGCCAGTCCTTTAAGTATAATTGACAACGCTTAACCCATAGAAATAATAAATTATACCAGTCCAGCGACAAGACCATCTTTAACCACTCACGGGATAGGTACTTTGAGGACAATTCAGTGGTGTGTCATCATTTCACCAGTCGCGAGACCAGTCCTTTAAGTATAATTGACGCTGCTTAACCCACAGCAATAGTAAATTATACCAGTCCTGCTGTAAGTCCTTCTTTAACCAGTCACGGGATACGTACTTTGAGGGCAATTTAGTGGTATGCTCTCTTTTTACCAGTCACGGGATAGGTACTTTGAGGACGATTAAGTGGTATGCCACCGTTTTACCAGTCATGGGACTAGTCCTTTAAGTATAATTTTCACTGCTTAACCCACAGCAATGGTAAATTATATCAATCCTGTGACAAGTCTTGATTTAACCACTCACAGGATAGGTACTATCAGGGCAATTGACCCCTCATTCCCCGTAGGGCATGGACAGACAGACGGACATCGTTAAATCGAAACAAAAAGTGATTCTGAGCCGATCGGTATACTATAAGGTGGATCTAGTTCCAATATTTTTTGGTGTTACAAACATCAGCACAAACTTACAATACCCTCTCGACGTGGTAGTGTAGGGTATAATGAAAAATCGCCCCTTATTTGTTTCGGTTGCCATCCATGTAGAGTGCCTTTTGACTTGTGATCACCAACACTGCTGAGAATGTGTTAGACAAAAGGCACTCTACTTATCTCATGTTGTTTTGAAATTTCACAGCCTGCATAAAATTTTAATAAGAACAAAATAGCGATATTAGTGATTTTCTTTTTACTAAATGTTGTTTAATTTAATTATCCCAGCTAAAAATCGACACACAGTGGCACAGAAAAGTATACATACCCTAAGGGAATAATAATATTCTCATATTTTATGATAAAAAAATCTTCCCAGCAAACAAAGAAGATCAATAATTACTCAGAAATGAGCTCCAAAAACATAAATATTTTTCCACTTTTTCCTATGAAAGTGGTCCGTCCCCTGTGCCCCCTGTGAACTCAGAAATGACTCAGAAAACAGAACGTATAAAATAAAAATTTTCCTCATAAATTTTAATAATTTTGGAATCTTCTTAGAGTCCGAAAAATGAACCCTCGTTTTGAGACAGCTTTTTAGATTGTAGAGACAACTTTTTGGAGGGTTCATATTTTCTACCAAAAAAGAGTATTTTCAAAAAAACAATAATCATTTCTATGAGCAATTTAAGAATCTCATTTATGAGCGCTCCGAAATTGCTGGCTGGGTTGTGTATTCAATTCATCGCACAGATGCTCCGTGTGATTTAAATCTGGCGATTGGGGTGGTGAATATAGTTGGTGAGACACATTATATAGGAGCTATTCCTTAACAATTTCCGGTCATTATCTTGCTGGAAATACTAGCATGGTTTGAGACCCATTTTTGCAGCAGATTGTTTAATATTATCCTTTAGAAGATTGAGGAAAAAAAACGATCCATGGTTGTCTCTATAAATACCAAATTCTCTACCATAGCAGCAGGCATACACTCTCAGAACAATTCCGTTGTGGAAACCGAATTTTTTACCAACCGAATTGATTCGGTTGCTGTAACCTCGTAATTCGGTTGCCCCACCGAATTCAGTTGTGGCAACAGAATTCGATTTCAATTCGGTTGCGGCAACAGAATTATCGGCTGTCACAACTGAATTCGGTTGAGGCAACCGAATTACGAGGTTGCAGCAACCGAACGAATTCGGTTGGAAAAAATTCGGTTGTCACAACGGAATTGTATTGAGAGTGTAGAACCCATGACATTACCTCCATCATGCTTGACTGTTGGAAGTACATTTTTCTCTATCAATTCTTAATTTTCTTTGCGCCATACTTTTTTTTCTATCAGATCCAAATAAATTAAACTTGCTTTCATCGCTAAACATAACATTGGCCCAACAAATTTCATATTTTCAAACATGTTTCTTCACTTCATTGATGTATGGCTTCCTTCTATGTACACGACTATGAAAACCGTTGTTTCTTAGGAAACTTTGAACTGTTTCCCCTTTCCAGATATTGAGATAGCCGAAATTTGAGCTCGATTGGAAAATGTTAACCCGTGCCGCTGAGGGCTCAAAGTTTGAAATACGATTTACAAGGCGAAAAAATCACTTTTTTGGCTTTTTTTGAAAATACAGGCTCTTAAATAACTGTATTTTTGGAAAATGTAAATAGAATCATAATCTAAACTGAATTCCCTTTCCGGTAAAGTATAAAAATCCAAAATCGGTTGTAAAATATTTCGGTAATTGCAATTTCCTCAGACCATTGTAGGTTTAAAATGAGATAAATTATGAAAATCGGAAAAAAATAAAATATTTCTTTCAAAAATTTACAAGGTTATACTCTAGTTTCATTTTGAAGATCCACAAATATTCAGATAAAATTTTTTGTCTCTCTTGGGTTATGATAACCTAGTCCCAGGTATGGCCAAATCTGGGATTTGTTTTTTTATAAATTAGCAAAGCTCTATTTTTGAGTTTCTTAAAATTGTGTTCAACGTTAGAGAATAATTCTGCTGAAAATTACACAAATCCCTCTTTTAACTTAACTGTGACGGAGTTTTAAATTTGAAAATTTTAGAGAAAAGTGTGATTTTGGACAATAATTAAGATGATAGTATCAATTTTTGTGTTTTTAGTTAGCTGGAACAAAATCACTTCCGATTTCATTTAATCCTGATACAGGAGATTGTTTTCCGAAAATTCTGTAAAACTCCGACAACGTTAAGCCTTTCTTTACCAAGGTCAAAAGTGAAATTTTTCAAATTTTTCGATTTTTCGTGGAACTATACCAAAGCAATGTGTTGCTTCTTGCGGAATTTGGTAAAAGTTGTCCAAATAACTCTGTTAACACCAAATTTTATACATAGTAATAAAAATTAGAAATTAACCCTTATAGGCACATGGGGTCAAAATGACCCCAAATTTTTGAAATGTAAAAAAATGTCATTTGACATGAAAATCGATATAAAAACCTTTAACTAAATAAACCTGTTTGAGAGCATGGTGTCAAAATGACCCATATTTTATGGTAAATAACGCTGGTTTGCTTAAAAATATATTTAGAAACTATAAAAAAACTCCTTTCGTCACATTTTTTAAACAACAATTTATGGTTTCTACATAATTTTTTTCAGGCAACCATCGTTATTTAACATAAAAGATGGGTCAGTTTGAAACCATGTTCACAAACAGGTTAATTTATATTTTTTTTTTTCTATAAAATGCTTAATTAAAGGTTTTTATATCGATTTGACACTTTTTTACATTTTAAAAATTTGGGGTCATTTTGACCCCATGTGCCTATAAGGGTTAATTTCTAATTTTTTATTACTATGTGTAAAATTTGGTGTTAACGGAGTTATTTGGACAACATTCACCAAATTCCACAAGAAACAACACATTGTTTTGTATACTTCCAGGAAAAATATATTTTGTTGAATAAAATTTTTAAAAACTCAAAAATAGAGTTTTGCAAATTTATAAAAAAAAAACAAATCCCGTCTTTGGCCATACATGGGACTATGTTATCATAACCCAAGAGAGACAAAAAATTTTTGAATATTTGTGGATCTTAAAAATAAAACTAGAGTATAATATATAAATTTTTGAAAGAAATATTTTATTTTTTTCGATTTTCATAATTTATCTCATTTTAACCCTACAATAGTCTGAGGAAATTGCAATTACCAAAATATTTTCCAACCGATTTTGGATTTTTATACATTACCAGAAAGGGAATTCAGTTTAGATTATGATTCTATTTATATTTTCCAAAAATACAGTTATTTAAGAGCCTGTATTTTCAAAATAAGCCAAAAAAGTGATTTTTTCGCCTTCTAAATCGTATTTCAAACTTTGAGCCCTCAGCAGCACGGGTTAACATACTCCTATCGAGCTCAAATTTCGGCAACCTCAATATCTGGAAAGGGGAATCGTTTTGTGGGGTCCAGACGAACAAAATTCCGACATCGATTTTTTGCGGTCACGCTAGTGTACATGTATGAACATGCATTAACACGCATTAGCATGCATGATCATACATGTAGATATTACCTCAAATTTCGTTAATGCATATACGAGTCATGTATGGAAATTTATGTATTTATGTATGGTCATGAATGCATGTTTATGAGCATGCACAAAAATACTTTTAAAGTATATGGATTCATATATGTCGATTTTTAGCTGGCATGGGAAATTTAATTTCATTTATTCCGTGAAAAGTTTAGGGTAGTCAGTTAGGTATTAGACTAAATGGGCTATCTACAAAATTTAATATCATAGCATGGATGGGTCTGTAATTAGATTAGGAGGGGTAGTTTCAGATTTTCCTCTTCAATATTAAACTTCACGACTCCGTTTGCATTTCGACTTCTGTTTTCTATTTCTCTCTTTATTTCACTTTTTCATTCTTATTATTTAATGATTGACTACCCGAGTAAAAAAAATTTATCTTGCGCAATATCTAATCATATCCAATTTTAAATTGTCTAAGATCTGCTGTAATATCTAGCTGATCAAATTAGATCTCAAACTTGGGTGTATCCAATGATATCTTATTAGATCCCATTGTATATATGGGGATAAACTAAGATCAAGTTATATCTCAAAATTTGGGGGTCCAATAATATCTTTGGGGATAAACCTAGATCTAATTTGATCCGAAAAATGGCGGATCGAATTAGATCCAGCTATATATTTGTGAATAAACTTAGATCTAATTTGATCCGAAAAATGGCGGATCGAATTAGATACAGCAATATATTTGTGGATAAACTTAGATCTAATTTGATCTTATTTTTGGCAGATCGAATTAGATCCAGCAATATATTTGTGGATAAAATTAGATCTAATTTGATTCGAAAAATGGCAGATGGAATTAGATCCAGCAATATATTTGTGGATAAACTTGGATCTAATTTGATCCGAAAAATGGCAGATCGAATTAGATCCATCAATATATTTGGGGACTAAGTAAGATCTAAATTTATCCAAAAAATGACAGATCAAATTAGATCCAGTAATATATTTCGGGATTGCGTAAGATCTTAACTTTTCCGATAAATTGCAGATCGAATTAAATCCAGTGATATATTTGGGGATTTGGTAGGATCTTAATTTATCTCATAAATTGCAGATCGAATTAGATCCAGCAATTTATTTCGGTATTAAAATGGCACATCGAATCGAAACAGTAATATATTTGGGGATTGACATCTAAAACTATCCAGAAAAATGACATATAAAATTAGATCCCGCATTATATTTGGGTACTACGTAAGATCTCCTTTTATTTGGGATTAACTAAGATCCCAGACAGATATTGACATCAGTTCAAAAAATAATACACTGGCAGAGCACTGATTTTATAAAAATTACAATATTTTGTTAAAATAAAGTTTAAAATAGTGTTTCCAATTCGGTTAACCGATTCCTTGGTTAATCGCCTCTATTTCGGTTAATGTCGAAACAAATAATTTAAAACTCAAATAATTATTCGACCCGAATATTCGATTAAAATAGACTAACCGGTTACATTTTTAATATGTAAGTTTTTGCTTTATTTTTTCCCAAAACTTCATAATTTTCTTAACTTTGGCTAAAAAATTCCAAGAAACGCTTAGATAAAAACAAATACTAACTAAAATACGATCAAATTGTTTTAAAATCGATTGAAAGAGAAGCCTTTAGATTAGGGTGACCATTCATACTGATTTGATCAGTAAATGAACTGATTTTTGGTCGCGTGTACTGATAGAAAAGTCGTGTACTGATTTGTACTGATTTTTTAAAATTTGTACTGATTGTACTGATTTTTGGCATTTAAAAAATATTAAATTTTTTTTAGTAAAAAAAGCCAAAATGCAAGTACAATGTAGTTTTTTTATAGGATAAATTTTTGTGAATGTGAGAGGTTTTCTCTACTAGAAAGCATTTAAAATGATTTTTCTACATGTAAATTTCTTAATTTAATATGTAGTTGCAAGATTTGTGGTGACAACCGAATTTATAAAATGGTTCCATTGCGATAATAGAAAATCAGTAGACTGTGATAGAAATATTTTAATTATCCGGTTGTCAGAGCGGTTGTCAGTAGAGTTTGCTGTTCGGTTTTAATCGGCCTCAAAACCGAAACCGAAAACCGACAAAAATAAGTCGGGTTTTAGCAAATACTTACAGCAATTAAAATAATTAATTAAATTACATATTATTGAGCCTAGAATTTCGAAAAGGGTTCAGCTCCTATTTTACAAAATTCTGAATTTAATTTTAATGAACAATTTCTTCCATTAAATATTACTTTAAAGATTTTTTGTTTTTACTACTACAGATAATATAAGCTGAGGATTATAATTAAAAAAAATTGCGCCAAAAGTCATGTAGTTTAAGAGATATTGAGTTTCACGTATTCAGTTCAGATTTTCACCGCTTATTTTTCAAGAAGTTTTATTTCGTATTTCGCGAAATTTATTGTACACTCAGATAAAAAAGTTTGTAAAAAAATTTGTAAACAATTTCCAATCGCACTATACTACTTTTATACTGATTATAAGTACAATTTTTATTTTTAGTAATCATTTTTGCTATTCTCTTATTACAAATTACGGATTTTTTTTACTAATTTTCGCTGCTGATTTCAGAAAAACATTTTACTAATTTTTCAAAACCCGAGTGCTAAATTTAGCAAAAAAATATACTAATTTAAAAATATTTTTTTTTTTGTTTTTTTACAATTCTTGTTTAGTTTATATTTGTTACTATTGATATATTCTTAGTTAAGAAATAACACGCAGAAAATTTTATTGCCCGGGTAAAAATAGTTATATTTTGTTATATATAATGTGATTGGGTTATATCTGACGGTGAATGGATTCACATTAAGACACATATCATTATATACAAAAACATCTGATATTATTTTTTCAATGAATTTTTTGTACGGTAATTGATGTTATTACATATCCCCAAATCTGACTCCATATATAACTATATAAGCCATATAAAACTAATCAAAATATATGTAGTGACCGATATGATTATATGGTTCGCTACTAAGTTATATAACACTGTATGTATCGTCATACTAAAAATATATTCTTGTAATTTTATATAACTTTCTATATGATATCGTACAAATTAATATAAATTAAGAGTGAATTTATCCACAGCCAAATAATTTTCACGTGATTTTTTTGCATTTTAAATTAAATTAAAAAATGATGCAAACGATTTAGATTAGATTTTTATTTTATGTTATAAAATTTGGGCCTTTAAAATTGTTCAAGCTATAGAAATTTCAATATCAATTTAGACAAAATTATATAAAATCAGATATTTTATATCGAATTAGATGTAATTTGATGTCCTGGATATGGACAAATCTCGGATCAAACTGTATCAAATTATATCTAATTTGATATAATTAGACACAAGTAGATGACCCATTTTTCGGATCAAGTTGTATGTCGTTGTATATCAAATAAGATGTAATTATATATAAATTTCAAGTGAGATAAAGCAATTATACGCTTTTTACAATCGAAAGAAAAAAATTTTTTTACAGCAACTTACTGAAATTTAGTAGCTGCAACTAATTATTTATACTAATTTCATTCTACTAAAATTATGATATTTAGTAAGTTTTTTAACTGCTTTTAGCAAATTGGTTTTGAATTGAATTTTACATAATTTTTACTAAAATTTAGTAGCGGCTACTAATTTTGTCTACTAATTTTATTGTACTACAGATCAGCAAACATGTGTTGCTAAAATTAGCAAAAAATACCGCTGGCCTCAAAACAGTTAAACTTCCCGTAATAATAGCAAAATTTTCAGTAGCCATTACAGACTTTTTTGGGTTAGTGTACACAATTTTAACTTTATATTGTTTTAAACAAATTGCTAAATTCCAAATTTAAACTCTTTAAATACAGTTTAATCTGCGAAAAAAGAATAAAAAATTTTAATTTATAACGGTTTCCGTTATAAATTATTGTTATTGCCTTTATTCGCGTGAGAAATTCATCAATCAAATTTTAATAAATATGTTGAATGTATTAAGATATTTAATTGTTATACATGCATATTAAATTATTTTAAAACAATTCTATTAATATCACAAGAAAACCGAAAAATAACCGAAACCGCGGTTTTTATAATTTTGAAAAACCGAAACCGCGGTTTTCAAATTTTTCGGTTTTTAGCAAACTCTAGTTGTCAGATTGATTCTGTTTTCTGAGTGTAAGACAAGACATCAAAAGCTGAAGATTTTTCCGTACAAAATCATTAAAATCTGAAGAAATATATGTGGTTATTTCCATGGAAAAATTTCTAATATGTGGGATTTTCAATACAAAAAACACAAAACCTCAAGGGGTCATATTTGACTCCATTCATAGCATGGCTATATTTCATCAATCCGTTACAAACAAAAATGGAAATTTTTGTTTCATTGAAATTTCTAAATAATGGACCCGTTTCCTGTACTTAAAAAAAACTGAATTTTTCGAAAAAAAATTTTTGTCTTGGGTTCTGAATAGGGAGAAATGTTTAAGGCTTTTTTGGATGGTATGATGGTTAACCGAAAAAGTTTGTTGCCTCAACCAAACCATTCTATTGACAACAATTTAGGAAAATGGTCACCTTACTTTAGATACCATTTTCTGAGAAACTCCAAGCAAATCGACATTGAACCCCCGAGACATGTCAAATCCGTTTTAAGAGACTCTTAAAACGGATTTGTTTTATCGCAATTAATTTTAAATAAATTTTTTTTACCAAAATAACAAAGTTTCTATTTGTAAAAAAGCTTTAACACTATGTGTCTGGTTGGAGCAGGCTTTAGGAAATATAATAGACAATTCATCATTTCTGTTTTAATTCCTTTAAAATTTTCAAAAGTGAGAGCAGTCTTTCAGTCTCTTGTCGATGTTTTATTAATTTTAACAAAAACAGTGCGTATTAATTTTTAAAATTTTATTATTGCAAACAAAAAGTTTTGAAAAGCTGAAAAACTGCTCTCACTTTTGAAAATCTGTGATAAAGTTCGAACAAACAAATCTGCTTGGGATTTGACATCTGTTGCTGCACACTGAGGAAATTGGCTCATATGAATAAAAAATAGATATTACTAATAGGGGGAAATACAGGGTTTTTTAAGCAATTACTTCACAAATCTAGTCTGCTTGGGAGTAGACTAGAAATTTAATTTTTTAATTTTCGTTTACATTTCATGCTATTCTACCAGCCAATTGGTAAATTTGGGGTTAAAAGCCATTCCTAAGCCCAAAGTAATTACTTCGAAGTAATTGCTAAGTTTTATTCATATGACCCATTGTCTACATGCTATTTATGAATTTTTATATTGATTCAATGAAAAATCGCCCATAGAAACACGGAGGAGATTGGAAGATAAACAAAAATCTAAAAATAGAATGTTTGCATGTTTCTGCGTTGATCCCTGCTGAATAAACACAATAACAGAAAGCTGAATAGGAAAGAAAACAACGAATTAGTTAGATTGCATTCAAGGCCTTACTTTGGTGAGATGGTTAAGCTGTCGCACTTTAGTATAGTTACGTCTGTAATGTGGGAGCATGTGTTCGATTCCTATAGCCGACTGGTTGTTGAAAAAATTATCATATAGAGACAATCTGGCAATAAAAACATATAAATAACACCGTGAGACAAATGGTAGGGGTCAGTGATCGGGAAGGGTTCAAACTACCGGGGAAAGTTATATCGGTAAAAAAGAAGTTATACGTGTCCCGGCGTTTCGCTGGGAATCGAGATATATTGATTTGACCTTTGGTGGTCTTTTTTATTTACATTTATTTTTATTTTTACCGGCAAAACTGTTGAGTATATAGAAAAACGTTATATGAACAGATTAAAGGAATTGTAATTTTTAATTTTTTTAAAATTGTTTGAGCAAAATCGGACTAGTGGTTCACGAGTTATGTCCAAAAAAAGATATATCTCGATTCCTAGCGAAACGCCGGGACACGTATAAGTTGTTTTTGACCGATATAACATTTCCCGTTGGTTTCATCCCATCCCGATTTTGACTGTCGCATAGTGTAATTAATAGAATTCAATGAAAAATCACTGACGATGCCTGCCCATACAAAAAAAGGCAGAAACTAGATCTAGTCTGATTTACAAATTATGTGTTTATAATTTTTAGAGAAAAAAGTTTATTTTTCTTCTTAACCTCAAACCTATTAAATTAAAATTGATAAAATTGCATATCAATTACAATATTAATTGCAGCTGTCTATATGACGTTAAAACAACACTCTACTAAACTTATTGAAAATTACATACACCCAATGAAAAAGGTTTTTCGTAAAATTTGTATTGCATTAACTTTGTGAAGAAAACTTCATTAGTTTAGTGAAAACTTTCATTAAAACTCGTCCAATTAAATTCTCTCTGCGTAAAGTAACTCCAAATATGTTTATTGTAAACGTCATACCCATTTGCTGAAATTTGGTTCAAAGGTTGCTGTATTCTACCCATATGTATATATTTACCACTTGTTGCTTTTATATATTTGTTAGAATATTGTTGTACCTCAAGTCCAAATCTTGAGATACAACAAATAAATCTAATATGACACTATCATATTAGAATTTGGACTTGAGGTAGAATAATGTTGTAACTAAATATGTGAAAATATAGAAAGTACAAACAAATTTTGTATTTCTAAAGCAAAAATTTAAATAATTTATATGGGCAAATCTACGTAACCGGGCGATTCCATGTTACTCAGGATTTAAACCATTTTAGTAACAATATATAATATTTTTGATGGTATCAGCATTTTCGAGACAACAAATTTAATCAGGCGAACGGGATACGTATATAATACTGTTATGTAAAATACTGTTTAGATAAAATACTGGTCAAAAAAATTTTAAAAATCCTGCTTTTCATAATACTGTTTTGCAAAATACTGGATTTCACAATACTGTTTTGCAAAATTCTGTGAAGTAAAAATGCTGGTTTACAAAATTTATTTTATTAAAAATAACTTCAACAAAAGTATATAATTTTCAAAAATTAACAAAAACATTTAACAAAAAATTAATTTCAATGCATTTTATAAACATAAGTTAGTACAAGATTTTTGCAATTCGCTTTAGGTAGCCTGTGTGGCTTAATTCACACCTTTTTCTTATAACTCTTTTAATGTTTGTGTACGCTTTTCTTATCTTTAAATTTATGTAACGTCTTTCTCCATTCGCGCATTTTTAAATGATATTTAAAGCTACCACGACCTCATTACCGAACTGCCTGATAAGGCGGTATAATCCTGACTTTCTACGCCCAACAACAGCTTTCAGTCTTCTATGCCAAGCTTCCACAATATTTTGAGTTATTGGGTAGGATTTCTTACTGTCATCGTAAACCGACCAAAAGGTTCCAGGATACTTTGGGTGATATGAGGCCTTGACGTAGTTTTTTTCAAACCACTCGCACAGTTTAAGCAAATCTTCATCCTCATATTAAAATTTTTACAAAAATTTTCGCCGCCCAGTAAAGCAGGATTTTGCAAAACAGTATTGTGTTATACAGTATTTTGTAAAACAGTATTACGAAAAGCAGGATTTTGAAAATAGGATTTTGTTATACACAGGATTTCGACCGAACCCCAGGCGAACATCTTAAATTTTAACATTTGTACTGTTAATGTGCTCTAATCAATTAAAAACTACCCTAATTTACCCTAATTTTGCTTGTAACTTTCATGAGTTTTTCAACTCTTTTGGTTATAACTTTCTTAGCATAAAAGGAAATCGCCCAAAACCTTTGGTGGAAAATAATTATGCTGTTAGAAAATCTCCCACTTGTTGAAAAAATAGGTGCCCTCAATTAGGAACAAATGGTAGTTCTTTAAAATCTGTAACTCTGTTTTTTGAATAAAGAGTAATTTTAGACATTTTTAATTTTTGCGCTTTCAGCCTCAATGCAGTTGAAATTTTTTTGATGTTGACATATAACTGACAAGTAAACAAAAAAACTGAGATCAAATTAATAAGTGTGCCTTCAAAAATGAAGTTAATATGACAATAATAATCTCTTCACCTCTATGTGTGAACAACTTGAAATTTGATATTTTTTGAAGGGCACATCCGCAGTTTGAGAAATAATTAGTTGCAGTCCTGAGTGATCGGTATATATCGGTGATACTAATATTGTGTATAAGTGCTAAATAGTTCGTACTATTAGTTTGGTGTCCAGACCCATTTTAGGTTAAATTTTGTAGCTTTTCATAGATTTTTGGAGCTAAAAGTGATGAAGAAACCAAACGGATAATCCAATCGTTTTAGCACTTACACACAACAATATTAATTGCGATATATATCATGTAAGCCAGATTTCAGCCATTAATTCTTTTATCTGTGGATGTGCTAGTCAATTTGAAGTTGGATTTTTAGCGTATTGTACAGCGAAAATTGATGTAAAGCCTAAAAATAAAATCCTATCTGTTTAGCACTTTCACATAATGACAGCTATGATAAGATCTACCGTTCCAGATAGATTGGACTCCATAATTCTTAAACTGTGGATGTGCCTTCAATTTAAATTTAACCTTTTCGCGAATTTTGGAGAAAGATATGTTGTAGAGAATACGAAATTCGTCCGATCCGTTTAGCACTTTCGGATAATAATAGTAATGAAAATATGTACCATTCGATATATATTTGATCCCATAATTCTTTAATCCGTGGATGTGCCATTCAATTTTGTGCTGCAGTTTTGAGGGAAATTTATATGGGCACAAGTCCAAACATAGACCGATTTAAACCAAAATCAATAGACTTCCTCCTTGGGCCGATATAAATCGGTCTACCAAATTTTATCAAATAATCTTAATATTTGATAAAAGAATACATGGAGAGACAGACGGACGGACGAAAAATTTTAAAAAACAACATTACTAATAATCAATAATGGAAATATAGTGCGACTATGCATTTTCGAATAAAATTACCGTGACGACTGAAAAATTTGTATCATCTTTTTTCATTAAATCGAGGTAAAAGTGTATAAAAACAACTCAAAACGAGTAAAAAGGTTAAAGTCGGGCATGCCGACTATACAATACCCTACACCAGTCTGGTGTATTGTTTGGATCCGAAATTCGAATGGGTTAAAATGGGGCTTATGTCAAAATTTTCTATAATGTGAGTCAGCGCACCAAATTTCATTAAAATATCTTAATATTTGCGACCTGCAGTTTGTAACCAAGCCAATTTTGGGGGGACCCTTATATGGGCACTAGTTCTAAACATGGACCAGTGTTCACCAAAATCAATAGGCTGCGTTATTGGGCCAATGTAGGTCTGTGTACCAAATTTCATCAAAATATCTTAATATTTACGACCTGCAGTTTGTAACCAAGCCAATTTTGGGGGGACCCTTATACGGGTACTAGTTCTAAACATGGACCGATGTTCACCAAAATCAATAGGCTGCATTATTGGGCCAATATAGGTCTGTGTACCAAATTTCATCAAAATATCTTAATATTTACGACCTGCAGCATATAAACAGTATAATTTTGGTAGGACCCTTATATGGGCACTAGGTCTAAACATGGACCGATGTTCAAAAAAATCAAACTTGTTCGTCCTTGGGCCAACATAGGTCTGCGTACCAAATTTCATCAAAATATCTTAATAGTTGCGACCTGTAGAGTGCGCACAAGATTGCATGGACAGACAGACAGACAGACGGACGGACGGACAGACGGACATCGTTAAATCGAAATAAAAAAAAATTCTGAACCGATCGGTATACTATAAGGTGGGTCTACGACCAATATTTTTATACCCTACACCACTATGTGGTCAGGGTATTATAAGTTTGTGCTGATGTTTGTAACACCAAAAAATATTGGTCGTAGACCCACCTTATAGTATACCGATCGGTTCAGAATTTTTTTTTATTTCGATTTAACGATGTCCGTCTGTCCGTCCGTCTGTCTGTCTGTCCATGCAATCTTGTGCGCACTCTACAGGTCGCACCTATTAAGATATTTTGATGAAATTTGGTACGCAGACCTATGTTGGCCCAAGGACGAACAAGTTTGATTTTTTTGATTATCGGTCCATGTTTAGACCTAGTGCCCATATAAGGGTCCTACCAAAAGTATATTGTTTATACGCTGCAGGTCGTAAATATTAAGATATTTTGACGAAATTTGGAACACAGACCTAAGTTAGCCCAATAACGCAGCCCATTGATTTTGGTGAACATCGGTCCATGTTTAGACCTAGTGCCCATATAAGGGTCCTACCAAAATTATACTGTTTATACGCTGCAGGTCGTAAATATTAAGATATTTTGACGAAATTTGGTACACAGACCTATGTTAGCCCAATAACGCAACCTATTGATTTTGGTGAACATCGGTCCATGTTTAGACCTAGTGCCCATATAAGGGTCCTACCAAAATTATACTGTTTATACGCTGCAGGTCGTAAATATTAAGATATTTTGATGAAATTTGGTACACACACCTATATTGGCCCAATAACGCAGCCTATTGATTGTGGTGAACATCGGTCCATGTTTAGACCTGGTGCCCATATCAGGGTCCTACCAAAATTATACTGTTTATACGCTGCAGGTCGTAAATATTAAGATATTTTGATGAAATTTGGTACACAGCCCTACATTGGCCCAATAACGCAGCCTATTGATTTTGGTGAACATCGGTCCATGTTTAGACCTAGTGCCCATATAAGGGTCCTCCCAAAATTATACTGTTTATACGCTGCAGGTCGTAAATATTAAGATATTTTGATGAAATTTGGTACACAGACCTACATTGGCCCAATAACGCAGCCTATTGATTTTGGTGAACATCGGTCCATGTTTAGACCTAGTGCCCATATAAGGGTCCTACCAAAATTATAATATTTATACGCTGCAGGTCGCAAATATTAAGATATTTTGATGAAATTTGGTACACAGACCTATATTGGCCCAATAACGCAGCCTATTGATTTTGGTGAACATCGGTCTATGTTTAGACCTAGTGCCCATATAAGGGTCCTACCAAAATTATACTGTTTATACGCTGCAGGTATTAATATTAAGATATTTTGATGAAATTTGGTACATAGACCTATGTTGGCCCAAGGACGAAGCCTATTGATTTTGGTGAACATCGGTCCATGTTTAGAACTAGTGCCCATATAAGGGTCCCCCCAAAATTGGCTTGGTTACAAACTGCAGGTCGCAAATATTAAGATATTTTAATGAAATTTGGTGCGCTGGCTCACATTATAGAACATTTTGACATAAGCCCCATTTTAACCCATTCGAATTTCGGATCCAAACAATACACCAGACTGGTGTAGGGTATTGTTGTCGGCATGCCCGACTTCAACCTTTTTACTCGTTTGGTGTTACAAACAACAGCACAAACTTATAATACCCTGACCACATAGTGGTGTAGGGTATAAATAGCCAAAAAAAGGTTTTTGGTAAGTTTGACCTCAATATGCTCAAAAACGAGATGTGCTGGAAAAATTTGGAAACCAAATTCGGACTCAGCACAGAAAAGTTACTTGAAAATGTGTGGTCGCATGCCCGAAAAATCCAAAATTTAAAAAATATTTATTAGCGAAAATGTGTGCGGTTTTTTGTATTCAAAAAAATTTATTCACGCGAAGAGATTACTTCTTTTTAATGTATTTTAAATAAGTTAATTTAGAAAAAAAATATGTGCCACTAATTTGAAATTTTTTATTTTTAAAATCTGAAATCGACCTGTTTCGTAGATTTTCCCATATTGAACTCTTTACCAAATTTGAATTGTAATCATGAATTAATATTAATATTTTTGCTGGTTTTAAAAACAGATTCGGTGACTTGTTGTTTTACGTAAGTTCAGTGACTGGATCCTTCTGGGTTCTTCCAGCACCCGTACTTATTATGACACATGGTGAATAATAAGTGACATGTTACATGTCAATTAGTTGCCGTTAGTCCTGTGACTTGTTAACTTAGAGCAGTATCACTATATAGTCACGAAAATATTATTTTGTACTAGTTCAGCAACAACACACACATTGACTAATATGTGACTAGTTTTTTAACAAATAGTTTTCTTTTTTAAACTAGTCACGTGATATTTTATTTCGCACTAGTTTCGGTACATATCACATAATGCCTGAGATGAGAATACTTCCTTATTAAATAATTTTAACTTGTTCTGTTGCATACTCTCTTAAACCAGTAGTGTGATATGTTATAATTGATAAGCTTTGCGACAAGTCACAAGTAGCTCAAAAGGTAAAAATTGCCACCTCCTCTGACAAGCCCATGTTAAAGTTGCCGGTTACTTTCATATAAATAAACCAAATCGAGGACCGGTAACCCCCACAAAGTTCCAGTCACGTGACCAGCTCTGTGGCTGATCCATATCCCGTAGGGATATGATACATTCCAAAATATTATTATGCCAAATAAAATTTCTGTTTCCAGTCTCAATATATTATTATAATTACCAATATAATGGAAATTAACGGTTGATGGCACTGAAGTTGACAAAAAAATTTTAAATTGATTGGAAAAACTAATACTTTGGATAGAGTGATAGATTTTATTAAAACAGAACTGATACAAAGTTTTTGCTACCGACATTTTATTCAAATGATTAAATCTTCGATTAATTTGTGGTTGTTGCTATTCAAGGTAATGTAGAAGTTAGCATTTTTTCAATATTGATTAGAAAACCCAATATTTTGGATTATGTAACTGTGTTTTGTTCACCGCATATATTTTCTGTTCAGAATTAAATTTAACTTTTCTGATGATGAATTATAAGTAATTGCAATTAAAATTATAGAATAATGAAAAAATGTCGTTGGTTCCGATAGAATTCCAACCAATTTATTTTCTGCGTGTATACTGATAGAATTTTGTGCATAGTATTAATGAATTTGTTCATTAATCCAATGATTTTTTTCATTGAAAAGTCCCCAAATAACACGTTCATTAGATCAATGAAACGTATTCATTAAATGAAAACTAATTGAAAAAAATATATTTTTTTTGCGTTACATTTTTTATTTATTTTTATTTTATTAATTTTTATTTGTACATATATTTCTTTTTCGTTTTTATAAAGTTTTTGACATCTCCCTGAAGTCGACTTGAACCCGCAATCACCAGAATGTAAACATTATCGCGTTACCGATTGATCCAAATAGCCAAAACAAAATGATGTCATTATTTGGACTTTTATATTTAAATAATTTCAGTTTGCAACCCTAGCGTTCATTACTGGAACATATATCTATTTTAGTAATTAGCAAATTCAAAACCCTTATAAAAATTATAGCATATCTTACGGGTTAGTTGAAAATATATAATGAAAAAATTCATTAAATTAATGAATTTTTCATTAACTCAATGAAATTTTTTCATTAAATCAGTGAATTCAGATTAATGAAATCGATTCATTAATAGTATGAACGAAAATTCTATCAGTGTAGTATTAAGAAAATTATATTCTTTATTTATTTTTATTTAATATAATGTTAAAAAGTGTTGTTATCTTTTCGTGAATTAAATATATTTATTTTTTTCTTTCTTTGTATTTACGAGTAATACGAGTATGTGTTTTCACTTAGCTATACGTTTTACCGTTATAATCTTTTTAAAAATCGATCTTTAATTTTTTAAAAAATAGGTGTTTTTATTGAAAAATATGGTTTTTGCCAAATAGCTACATTGTAATTATTTTAATGTATATGAAAGAAAATATATACACTCATAGAAATAAATCTGTAAAAATAGCAGAAAAAGTTACTAAAAATTAGTTCAAAATGATGCTGCAGAAAAAACTGCTTAATTAAAAATGTAAAAATAGCAGAAAAAGTTACTAAAAATTAGTTCAAAATGATGCTGCAGAAAAAACTGCTTAATTAAAACTTAAATTTACAGAATTTTAGTTATATTTAGGCTAACTTTTAGTTAATTGCAAATAGCAAATTGTACTGTAAAATCTGCAGAAAATTTTGCTAAATATTTGTAGACTAAAAATAGCAAAATTAAACTGTTATATTTACAAAATTTTTGCTATTTCTAAGCTAAATTTAGTTGAATTCAAATAGCTGTCTATTCTGCTAAAATCAGCAGAAATATTTGCTAAAAAATTGTAAACTTCTGTTTTCAAAAGGCTCGATTTTTATTTTCATTTACATAAAAATCGAAAAAAAACTTCGAAAATTTTAAATTTTTTCTGATTTTTTAGGCTACTAATTATTTAGCAAAATTTTTTGCTGATTTTTGCTGGTTAATTTGCTATTCTCAATTTACAAAAATTTAGCTCAAATATAACTAAAATTCCGTATATTTAACAGTTTTATTTTTGCTGTTTCTATGTTACTACCCACTGTAGAAACGGTAATGACATATCATTATTTTTTGGACTACCAGTAATGACACTGACTTACTTTCTGCATTATTTTAAAAGATATAATAATGGGTTACTAATAAATACTTACTTTTTTCATTATTTCAAAAAAGAAAATGTATTACCGATAATCACTTATTTTTATCATTATTTCAAAAATATAGTAATGTTCTAGATTTTTTGTAAATTTTTTCGAAATCTATTTTTCGATTCCCGCACGAGAAAATTTTAGTAAAAAAAATTTTTGCAATAAAAAATATTTTTTTTTATAAAACTTATTTTTTTGAAAACTTATTTTTAGAATCATTATTTTAGTCAATACTGTTAAGCACATAGGTAGCGACATATTTTTTGATTTTTCGTATGCTGGTGTGAAACTAATTATTTTTCGCGACATCGCCATACAAAGGTTTTAAGAAATGTAATAATAAAAGTAACTAGTTACCATTACCAAGTATGTAGTTTTAAACAACTGAGATTCAAACGGTGCATATTAAAAGCTATTTACGGTTAACATTACCAAACCTTTTTGTAGGGACTTTTGGATACATTTTTTGTCGTTTACAATAATTCTAGTAATTATTCGTTATGTAAATTAAGAAAATTCCCGAGCAAAACATTATTTTTAGAAATTGCATTTGGTGCTGAAGGTTTTTTTTGCCAAAATGACCCGCAAACACAATTTTTATTATTAATTTGGTATTGCCTATCACATGATGATAGGTACAATTTTTGTAAAAAAAAATGAGTCATAACCCTAATGTATGCTTCACTTTCCAAATCGATTAACTCCATAAAGAAAAATGAATGAGTCTCAATGAAAATGAATGAGTCTTAATTCTTATTAAATTATAAACTTTGTAATATAGGCCCGATTACTGAATGTTCAGTTAGCGACTAACTGCGACTTTAACTACCACATTTGTTGTTGTTTTTCATACAAAATTTAAATTTAACTGTCGGCTAAATTTTAACTGGACATTCAGTAATCGGGTCTTAGTAGTATTAATATTTATTATCAGAAAAATTTGTTTTGAATATTTTACAGTTAGGGGTTTATAAAGTGTTTTGAAATTAAAGTTTTATAAAATTCTCAAAGTGGAGTTAAACGATTTGCCAAGTGACACATTCATATTTATAGACATATATTTCCCCGGAATACATTTGAAATTTCCATTTAAATATTACCACTTTAAGAAAAAACCAAAAAATTTCTTTAAACAATTAAATTAATTTTAAAATCAACAATTATAAATTGGTTTGGTAAGATACACAAGGGACATGTTTTGATGAAAGCTATAAGTCCTTGCATCTCTTTATTATTTATAAGCAAGTGTGTGTTTATAGAATTGATTTAACGCACTTCAGTGAATGTGTATAAATAAATCTGTATGAATGGAAAATAAATAGTAATATGTAACATATGGGGAATGTATCCCATGAGCAGTGTTGCCATATATCCAGTTTTAACTGTTTTTTACAGTTTTTTTGGACGCCTAACAGTTTTTCAGTTTTTTCATGTAAAGAACAGTTTTTTTTTAAATTAATGGATTTTTTTTACAGATTTTTCATATTAAATCGGCACATTTGTTTCATTTACAATTTTTTTTATTTTTTTAACTAAAATTTAAGAATTAAAATATAAAAGTGCTTATGCGTAATAATTTGAAAACTTTATAGCACGTTTATAAAATGAATTTTGTATAAAATATTTGTTTTATAAGCCATTTATAAACCTAGAAAGTGATTATGACCCAAAAATTACAATTAAACTTTCATATTGTAAAAAATTAGGTACAAATCGAAATATAAATAAATTTAAAAATGCCAATATAATACTACAAAATATGCTTACTGGAAAAACGAAACATTTTTATAACAAATTTCATCAAAAATTAGCACGGAATAAAATTGGTTAAACCATATCTAGCCGAACTTTTTAGATTATTTCTAAATGAAGGATAATTAATAAATTTTTTTTTTAATAAATTTTTAAAACCATATCTCATCAAAAAAGGTCGAAATTGATTTTTTAATTTTTTACTAAATATTTGCCAATTCTGGATAACAATTTACTATTATTTTTCAAATTATGATCAAGGACAATTCCAATAAACGTAATTTTACACGTACAAAAATTACTGAACAATAAAAAAAAATGAAAATTTATTTGAAGAATCGTCTGATGTGTATGTAAGTCTTTGTAAAGCTGAATGAATTCGGATATTTTGGCTAAACCCCGTCAAACAATTTCCCCGTCAAACAATTTCCGACATAACAATACTCAATCAAATGAAAGGTAATTTTATGTGGAATGCAAATCCATAAAGAATATTTTGAAGTACAACCAGTAAATTATTCTATTCTAAGTCTGGGGTTGATAAAAAAAGGTTCACTTCTCGGAAAGGTGATTCGATGAACTTTTTTTAACTTCAGATTCTGGCCTAGGAGACCAAAATTCTTAAAAAACATTTTATTAGGAGGCTGTGCAAAAAAACGATTACTATAAATGCCCAAGGCAATTAAATTATTCAACTCTCGATATATTGAAAATTGAGACCCTGAGATAATATTTTAGTCCAGGATACTTCGGGATCCCATAATTTCTTCTGATTTTTAAAATTTTTTTCGAAAAACTGTTTTTTATAAAGAACCAGTTTATTTTTACAGTTTTTCTAAAAAAAAATATATGGTAACACTGCCCATGAGATAAAAAAAACGGCCAAATGAATAGCACTTATAAATTTGTAGTGTCCGAACGAGTATTCGGCTTCGGAGTTCGGCCATGTGCGGTGTTTGTCGAAATGTTTGGCCGAACACCGAACATTTATATAAACCAGTATTTAGCTCTTAAATTTTGCGCACAAACATATGAAAATGCCCAAATTTAATTTTATTTTAAATTTTTTATATATATATTTGGATTTTAATAAAAATACACGAAATTTTAGCATTTTTGTTTCTATTTTTAATTAACTATTTATTTTTAACTTTTACATTATTTTGTTATTAAAACAATCAAAATCTTGCTTCATGTTCAAATATTAAAATGCTCGGCTTCGGTTTTGGCCGAACTTTGAAATTTTGCCCGAATTTCGGCTTCTGCTTTGGTTCGGCCTTAAAAATGTGAGTTTGTCGTCGTACACTAAAAATTTGCACCCAACAATATCACATTCCCAGCGAAAGAGTTGACAAGGTATTTTAACAAGTGCAAACCCAAAATACTTAGGTGGTTTGAAAATAGATTAAAAAAAAATTAAATAAAAGTTCATATGTAGTTTTTTTTTTGTCCTTTCCCAGCGTTATGCACGTGTTTGATTTTGTATTTCTGTGGTAACTTCTGAATTGGTTTATTTAGAGTTAAAAGCTTTTTTAATGGGTAGTTTTGACCCCACATTCAACTACTTCTAATTCAAAAAAATAAGTTATAAAAAATCGTTATCACTAGATGGCACTTTGTAAAAAAATTGACAATTTTCTTTTTTATTTAAATTTAAATAATAACAAACAACAAAGGAGAAAATACAAACAAATATAAAAATTATTTGAATATATTCTGCGTTTGTTTTTCCCTTATTTGGAGCAGTTTTCAGCAGTTTTTGAGTTTATAAATATAGGCTCAACTGATATTAAACTGATACTAAATAGTTGCTCAGGTATTACTAAATATCAGCGCCCTCTATCGGTGAGTAGTTTAAGTTTTGATTTCCTATCTCTATAATTAATAGTCTCTGTTCTAATACGCCAGCCTGTCAGTTTTTTCTCAACAACATTTCTAAATTTTATTCAGATCAGAGATTATTTAATAGGATACCTTCTTTGTTAGTGATTTCTATATGAATTGGTACATCTGTATATAATGTCACACACACATTCAAAAATACATAGATATATTTATTGACATTTTGTTTAAATTTACATACATAATAATATATGTAGTACATATGTTTGTAAGCATTTGTATGTAGTATTTATCGGATCAGATACCTTATTATATATCAACACAATACGCAAAGAATTACAAACAAACAAAATTATCGAATTTTAATATAGAGATATAATTAGGGAGTCCCGTAAGACAAATATTTATAGTAATACCACTAAAACGACGCGTACAGATTACATCCATATAATTCAATCTGGACGATAAAATTGTACAAGCTATTGGTGGCTCAAAATTACTCCATGTTTTGATATTTTTCCTTAACGAGCTCAACATAATGAAACTTCTTAACCCTAAAAAACTGCTTAAAACTTAACCCTAAGTTAACTGTGCTCCATTACTTTTGTGTAAAGTTCAGTAAAATGAGAGTAAGCACAAAATCCTCTATCTAAATCTAAAAATTGCCCAAAAGTACGGTAAAGCACAAAATCACTTGTCTAACCCAAAACTTTATTTAAAAGAAAAAAAAAATTAAAATGCATATAGTTTTAGTCTGAAAATTCGCACAGGTACGCATATTTTTTGCATAAAAAGTTTGTTATAAAAATATCTGTAAGAAAGCAAAAATATCTGTAAGGGCCTAAATGTTTTTAAAACTTGTTTAATATTACAACTAAGAATGGCTAATAATCATAAAAGTAAATTTAATTTTTAAAGTTCTAAAACTAAGTTATATATTTCAAGTGTAAACTAAGTTATAGGTAATTTCAGTTTTAAAAAATTTTAGTTTTTTGCCAATATTTAAAATATTCTGCAATCCGTTTGTGAGATGGAGTATATTGTTTTACTAATTTTTTGCCAACCCGAGTAAAAAAGTTTTGATATAAACATATATTATTTTATGTAATTGCATATAGTAACTTATAGTTACATATGGCCACATATGCTTTTAAATTCAAGCAGATATACTTTTATATTGTCATATGTTAGATATTTTTTCCTCAAAGGTTTTAATATGGAGACATATGTGATTTTATATTATTACATACTGGCCTACATATAATTGCATGTGCTATATATAAGTACATAAAGTAACATATTACAGATATAATTACATATACGTTTATATATAATTTAGTATGACACTATACATTATAATATAAAACTTTATGTGGAGCCATATAAGAAATATTTCATAATTTGTGTTAGATATGATTATATATTGACGAATAAGAACCCTTATATAACTTAATATGGTTCCATATCTAAAATATTTCATGATTTCTTTAATATATAACAATATAACGTTCTTTATAAAATCATCTATAATTATATATCATCCCACATAAGCAATTATTTCAAAGTGATTTTATATAAAAATATATAAGGTCCATATAAAACCGTATTATTTTCATATGTGGTTCTATGTTAATGATTTTGAACTAGTTTTAGATTAAGTAATTACTAGCGATTGGCGCGTGACTAGAAATGTTCGTGAGTCACGTTATTCGCACGTGATTGTGAGTAATAATTACTATACTCTAGTGATTCGTGCGTGAGTCTGAGAATATATAATTCGTACTTGATTCGTGCGTGAGCGTGAATAATAATATATAACCCGTGCATGATTCGTGAGTGAGTTTATTTTTTGCATCATATATTTTTAGTAATTTTTACTATTTTGTAATATTTTACTATTTTTTTTCTATTTTTCTTATATCTTGGTTGTATAACATAATCCTAATAACTTTAAAATTTCAGTCTTGTTAACTTTATTTTAAAATTACTAAAAATAATTTTGTTCATGTTTAATGCACTGTCATGGTAAATCTGGATAAAAGTAATTGAAGATTTATTGAAATTATAGGATCTCCAGCAGACCTTTGGGTTAATCATTATATTTGGAAATTAATTACACATGCAATTACACAATTACATATTATTTGTAATTGTAATTCAAAAAAAAAAAAAAAACAATTACAAGTAATTTGTAATAGAAAATTTTCAATTATACATTACATATAATTTTAAATGAAAAAATGTCAATTACAATTACATTTTTTCGGAAAAGAAATAATGACAAAAAGCACAAGTGAAGGGTCAGCCCAACATGACGTATTCTTTTTATACTTATCCACGCCTACCCAACCAATCCCAGTCAGTTTTTTCTACAAAATTTTAAAAAACACTTTAATTCTAAATGTAATTGAAATCACTTTCAATTACAATTACTTGTAATTGAAAATTTTCAATTACAGTTACATGAAATGTAATTGATTTTTTTTTAATTTCAATTATATTTCTGATCTCCAGATATTGCATATCTTTTTTATTTAAAAAAATAACTTTTGTATATTGTTAGATGTGGTCATATATAATATGATCTGAAGTATAATGTCAATTTTTAGATATAATTGTATCAAACTATGTGCACTTTTATAACATTTTATATAAATTTATACAAAAAGATATAATTTGATGTAATTGGATGAGGACAAAATTCGGATACAATTGTATCGAATTGCATAAAATTGTATCAAATTGTACCAAATTGTATACAATTGTATACAATTCGATACAATAAGATACAATAAGATGTTCTCATTTTTCGGATATAATTATATCTAATTACATAAAAGATTATATATAATTAAATATAACTTCATATGGCTCCATATCATTTTTTTTACTTGGGAAGCATGGATTCCGTGCGAATTTTCTGACAAAACTTTGTAGAAGGATAGGTAAAGGTGTCTTTAGAAATATATTGGCAAAAAATTGGTTAAACAATTTAAATACTGTGTCTCATAGTTTTGTTTCTAATCCGCTGGACGTGAATCGAATTAGAGACATTTTGTTACATTTTAGACCTTCAAAAAATAAAGTCTAAAATCACGTTAGTTTTGGTAAAACCCTGCAAATGTCCACTTTTGTTGTATATTTTGAAAATTTGGAAAAAAAGGCAGTTGGAAGTGGAAATGACAAAAGAAATCAACTTTTAATTGATGAAAAATGCAATTTCAAAACTGATATAAATGAATTGCGCCACAGGGAAAATTTTTTGTTGTAAAAATCGCGCGATTTTTCCACAAAAAAATGTTATTTATTTTTTTTTTTTATGTTAGATGATATAAAAATGAAACTTTTTGTGAAAAATTAAATTTTAGAAGTGATATACTTTTTACATCATACATCATTATTAGTTTGATTTCCAATGGAGTGCGCCATTCTAATACAATCTTAGACTAATTTCAAAGCGCAACAATAATTTAAAGCCCGATGGTTCCAACGCGAAATAAAAGTAAACTTCCAGAGGATTTTGCAAAGTTAGCTCGTTTTTTCATTTTATGGCCTCTTGAAATATCTGTGTGGCGCGAAAGCCCAAAAATGTTTCACATTCTTCGAGTTAGGAACCCTCACACGTTTACGAATAAGTTAAATTTCAACTGTTCTTTTCGGTTCTTTTATTTTATTCGGAATTATTAAATAAACCACTGACATAAAATAATCATACACTGATAGAAAATCCTGAAAAAAGGTACTCAAAATTAGTTCAAAGGGGCACTGCACAGAAAGCTTTTGGAATTAGTAAATCCTTTTTTCTAAATATTAGTAAGATAAATAAGTACAGCAAAAATGCAACTGTTAAACACACGAAATTTTAGTAATATTTGAGTCAAATTTCGTTTAATTGAATTGCAAATTTACCTTGCTAATATTGCACAGTGGATCCAAACCAAAAAAAAAAAATGGTAATAATTATGGATCTTCTAAACTACTGATCCAATCGGAAAAAAATTGTCACAAGAGCTGAAGAGAAAGACATAGGCTTTTAGAAAATCAGTATTTGTAGCCACCCTGTTATATCACAGGGTTTGCTACAGGGTGTCAAAATTGACCATTTCGGATATACAAAACTTCATTGTCATACAACTTTTACAAATGTGAACCGACTTCTTGTAATCTAGATTATAAGATAAATAAAAAACATGCTTCAAGTACCATAGTATCTCTTATAGTTTAAAAAATACTTAACTTTGAATTTCACAATTTTCATTTTTTAACTTGACTTTTTTTGGTTTTTTCCCAATAAGTTTTCATTATCAAAACAACATCGTTATCAAAACCACTTTTTTATATTTTGCTTAACAAAATTTTAAAAAATTCAAAATTAGAGTATGGTAAATTTACAAAAAAATATCCCATATTTGGCCATACCTGGGACTAGGTTAGCATAATTCAAGAGAGACAAAAATTTATATCTGAATACTTATAGATCTCAGAAATGAACATAGAGCATAACATTTTAAGTTTTTGAAAAATAATTTATTTTTTGCGACTTTAATTATATATGCCATTTTAACCCTACAATTGTCTGGGGGAATTACAATTACTTTAATATTTTCTAACCGATTTTGGATTTTTATGCCTTTTAAGAAAAATAACTCGGTCTAGATTACGATTCTATTAACATTTTCCAGAAATACAGTTATTTAAGAGCCAGTATTTTCAAAATAAGCCAAAAAAGCTATTTTTGCCCCTTGTAAATCGCATTCAAAACTTTGAAGGGCCAGGGATAGCTTAAAAATTCTTCGATTGAGCTGAAATTTTTTCTGGAATAGTTTTTCTAGTAACCTCGTAAAATAAGCCTCGGGGAGCGGGTTTCGGAACAACGTTACAAATTAGGGCCAGTCTATTAAGCCTGAAAATAATTATCGAATATTAAATTTTGACCTGAGATGTCTGTTTTGAGTGCATTAGTTTGACTCGATGGAATAAATTATATAAACACTAGCGGGTAAAGCCCGCTACGTTGTTACCGTGCCTCAAAGTTAAGAATTAAATTTTTTTTAGATAAAATAAAACATAATATTTGTTGTTAAGGTAAAATAATTGTTTAGGTAAATTTATTGTAATGTTTAAGTACAAATTCTATTTTTTGCCTCTACATTTTTATATAAATAAATCATTTAGTATACCAACACGTGAGCATGTAACAACTAATTGTGTGTCGTCCAAGCCATCAGTGTATATAGGTCGTATTTGTGTTTGGTTGGGGGGGCTGGGCCACAATTTTTTAAATTCGCTTTTTTATTTAAAGTACAGTTTTTATAATAAAAGCCTTCACCCACCCACCACAAATAAATAATTCTGACACAACAATGGGTTTAAAATAAATAAATATTTGATCACTTTTTCTCATAAAGTGGATTGTTAGCAATGAATCCATTATAAATTGCGATATATGTGTGTATGTCAATTTAATTTGGTAAAGTGCGAACTTAGGTAGATAGACCCGTAAGTAGTTTTGTTCATTTGTGTTTTGAATGAAAATAAATAACGTAAAGCAGGTTTGGAAAGCATTTTACAACATTAACGATAGCGGGCAAAGCCCGCTATATTGTTAGCGTGCCTTAAAGTTTTTTTAATTCCAGTTTATGTAAAGGTAGACCTGGCAATTCAAGCAAATTCGCAAATTCAGTTGGAATTATGAACATCTGTGTAGATCGTGGAACAAAAATGTTCCGAAAATCGTAATAGAATTCAGAAAGTGCTGCATTTCCCATGTATTTATATGAAAATGCAACGGTCTTTTTCGGGTAGTAGTACGGCGTTTTCACATCGTACCTTCAAATGGGCTGAAACTTTACAGAAAATATCTAGACATAAATTGGACTAAGAATTATAGACATCTGGGCGGATCGTGGAACAAAAATGTTCCCAAAATTGTAGACATCTGGGCGGACATCTGGGCGGATCGTGGAACAAAAATGTTCCGAAAATCGTAATAGAATTCAGAAAGTGCTGCATTTCCCATGTATTTATATGAAAATGCCACGGTCTTTTTCGGGTAGTAGTACGGCGTTTTTATATCGTACCTTCAAATGAGCTAAAGCTTTACAGGAAATATCTAGACATAAATTGGACCAAGAATTATGAACATCTGTGTAGATCGTGGAACAAAAATGTTCCGAAAATCGTAATAGAATTCAGAAAGTGCTGCATTTCCCATGTATTTATATGAAAATGCCACGGTCTTTTTCGGGTAGTAGTACGGCGTTTTTACATCGTAGCTTCAAACGGGCTGAAACTTTACAGAAAACAAGTCAACATAAATTGGACCAAGAATTATAGACATCTGGGCGGATCGTGGAACAAAAATGTTCCCAAAATTGTAGACATCTGGGCGGACATCTGGGCGGATCGTGGAACAAAAATGTTCCCAAAATCGTAATAGAATTCAGAAAGTAATGCATTTCCCATATATTTATGTGAAAATGCTACGGTCTTTTTCGGGTAGTAGTACGGCGTTTTTACATCGTAGCTTCAAACGGGCTGAAACTTTACAGAAAACAAGTCAACATAAATTGGACCAAGAATTATAGACATCTGGGCGGATCGTGGAACCAAAATGTTCCCAAAATCGTAGACATCTGGGCGGACATCTGGGCGGATCGTGGAACAAAAATGTTCCCAAAATCGTAGTAGAATTCAGAAAGCAATGCATTTCCCATATATTTATGTGAAAATGCTACGGTCTTTTTCGGGTAGTAATACGGCGTTTTCACACCGTAGTTCCAAATGTGTTGAAACTTTGCAAAAATTATAGGAAGGTAAATTCGATCAATATTTAGAGATATCTGTCTACTTTGTGGAACAAAAATATTCTGAAAATTACTATAGAATTCAGAAAGTACCGCATTTTCCATACATTTACATGAAACAGCCACGGTCTTTTTCGGGTAGTAGTACGGCGTTTTTAGACAGTGACTCCAAATGAGTTAAAAATTTACAAAAATTATCTGGATTTAAATTCGACCAACAATAGTAGCGAGTTTTTTAGGTCGTGGAACAAAAATGTTCCGCAAATCGAACTAGACTCCAGAAAGTGCAGTGATTTCTATACATTTCTATAAAAATGCCACGGGTTTTATGGGATAGTAGTACGGCGTTTTTATACGATAACTCCAAAAAGTTTTAAACTTTACAGAAATTATCTGGACGTGAATTTTATCCCCAATTATAGCCTTTTGTGTAGGTCATGGAACAAAAATGTGCCGAAAATCAAAATAGAATTCAGAAACTACTACGATTTCTATACATTTATATGACAATGACACCGTCTTTTTCGGGTAGTTGCACGGCGTTATTACACCGTAGCTCCAAATAGGTTAAACACGTAAACGAGTTATCTGTATATAAATTGGACAAAGAATTATAGACATCTGCGTAGGTCGTGGAACGAAAATATTTCAAAAGTTACACTAGAATTCAGAAAGTGCTGCATTTTATATACAGTCACATGAAACTGCCGCGGAATCTTTTTAATATCTCGAAAACTAAGCGAGGTAGAGCAAAATGGTTAAAATTTTTGTGTTTTGGGTGTTAATACACCCATAAAACCTTTTTAGTGAAATCAAATTTTAGCTAACTCTGCTAGATTTTAAAATTGCAAATATCTCATAAACTACTAATGCTAGAACGAAAAGGACGTTTATTTGGTTTTTCGCCTATAACTCGAAAACTAAGCGAGATAGAGCAAAATGGTTAAAATTTTTGCCCTATGGGTGTTAATACACCCATAAAACCTTTTTAGTGAAATCAAATTTTAGCTAACGTTTATTTGGAGCAAAATGGTTAAAATTTTTGCCCTTTGGGTGTTAATACACCCATAAAACCTTTTTAGTGAAATCAAATTTTAGCTAACTCTGCTAGATTTTAAAATTGCAAATATCTCATAAACTACTAATGCTAGAACGAAAAGGACGTTTATTTGATTTTTCCCCTATAACTCGAAAACTAAGCGAGGTAGAGCAAAAGGGTAAAAATTTTTACCCTCTAGGTGTTAGAGGCCAAACCAAACCAAATAAACGTCCTTTTCGTTCTAGCATTAGTAGTTTATGAGATATTTGCAATTTTAAAATCTAGCAGAGTTAGCTAAAATTTGATTTCACTAAAAAGGTTTTATGGGTGTATTAACACCCTATGGGCAAAAATTTTAACCATTTTGCTCTATCTCGCTTAGTTTTCGAGATATTAGAAAGATTCCGCGGCAGTTTCATGTGACTGTATATAAAATGCAGCACTTTCTGAATTCTAGTGTAACTTTTGAAATATTTTCGTTCCACGACCTACGCAGATGTCTATAATTCTTTGTCCAATTTATATACAGATAACTCGTTTACGTGTTTAACCTATTTGGAGCTACGGTGTAATAACGCCGTGCAACTACCCGAAAAAGACGGTGTCATTGTCATATAAATGTATAGCAATCGTAGTATTTTCTGAATTCTATTGTGATTTTCGGCACATTTTTGTTCCATGATCTACACAAAAGGCTATAATTGGGGATAAAATTCACGTCCAGATGAATTTCTGTAAAGTTTAGACCTTTTTGGAGTTATCGTATAAAAACGCCGTACTACTATCCCATAAAGACCGTGGCATTTTTATAGAAATGTATAGAAATCACTGCACTTTCTGGAGTCTAGTTCGATTTGCAGAACATTTTTGTTCCACGACCTAAAAACGCCGTACTACTACCCGAAAAAGACCGTGGCATTTTCATATAAATACATGGGAAATGCAGCACTTTCTGAATTCTATTACGATTTTCGGAACATTTTTGTTCCACGATCTACACAGATGTTCATAATTCTTGGTCCAATTTATGTCTAGATATTTCCTGTAAAGTTTCAGCCCATTTGAAGGTACGATGTAAAAACGCCGTACTATTACCCGAAAAAGACCGTGGCATTTTCATATAAATACATGGGAAATGCAGCACTTTCTGAATTCTATTACGATTTTCGGAACATTTTTGTTCCACGATCTACACAGATATTCATAATTCTTGGTCCAATTTATGTCTAGATATTTCCTGTAAAGTTTCAGAGCATTTGAAGGTACGATGTAAAAACGCCGTACTACTACCCGAAAAATACCGTGGCATTTTCATATAAATACATGGGAAATGCAGCACTTTCTGAATTCTATTACGATTTTCGGAACATTTTTGTTCCACGATCTACACAGATGTTCATAATT
Source organism: Leucophora obtusa (assembly GCA_949987735.1). Lineage (NCBI taxonomy): Eukaryota > Metazoa > Arthropoda > Insecta > Diptera > Anthomyiidae > Leucophora > Leucophora obtusa. Next base: position 94,416,163 of record OX465296.1, read on the forward strand.
CTTAGTCCAATTTATGTCTAGATATTTCCTGTAAAGTTTCAGCCCGTTTGAAGCTACGATGTAAAAACGCCGTACTACTACCCGAAAAAACCGTGGCATTTTCAAATAAATACATGGGAAATGCAGCACTTTCTGAATTCTATTACGATTTTCGGAACATTTTTGTTCCACGATCCGCCCAGATGTCTATAATTCTTGGTCCAATTTATGTTGACTTGTTTTCTGTAAAGTTTCAGCCCGTTTGAAGCTACGATGTAAAAACGCCGTACTACTAGCCGAAAAAGACCGTGGCATTTTCATATAAATACATGGGAAATGCAGCACTTTCTGAATTCTATTACGATTTTCGGAACATTTTTGTTCCACGATCCGCCCAGATGTCTATAATTCTTGGTCCAATTTATGTCTAGATATTTCCTGTAAAGTTTCAGCCCATTTGAAGGTACGATGTAAAAACGCCGTACTACTACCCGAAAAAGACCGTGGCATTTTCATATAAATTCATGGGAAATGCAGCACTTTCTGAATTCTATTACGATTTTTGGAACATTTTTGTTACACGATCTACACAGATGTTCATAATTCTTGGTCCAATTTATGTCTAGATATTTCCTGTAATGTTAGCCCATTTGAAGGTACGATGTAAAAACGCCGTACTACTACCCGAAAAAGACCGTGGCATTTTCATATAAATACATGGTAAATGCAGCACTTTCTGAATTCTATTACGATTTTCGGAACATTTTTGTTCCACGATCTACACAGATGTCCATAATTCTTGGGCCACTTTATGTCTAGATATTTCTTGTAAAGTTTCAGCCCATTTGAAGGTACGATGTAAAAACGCCGTACTACTACCCGAAAAAGACCGTGGCATTTCCATATAAATGTATGGGAAATGCAGCACTTTCTGAATTCTATTATGATTTTCGGAACATTTTTGTTCCACGATCTAAACAGATATCCATAATTCTTAGTCCAATTTATGTCTAGATATTTCCTGTAAAGTTTCAGCCTATTTGAAGCTACGATGTAAAAACGCCGTACCACTACCCGAAAAAGACCGTGGTATTTTTATATGAATATACAACTTATAGTAGAGTTTTTTGTATTACCATAGAAAAACTATCATATAAAAATGTACTTTTTCTTAAAAAAGTACTTTAAAAAAAAAAAAACATTTTATAAAAAAAAAAAATTTTAGGAAAAAGTACTTTTTTCAAAAAAAAAAAGTACTTTTTATGCAAAAAGTCCTTTTTTATGCAATAAGCACTTTTTTTGGAAAATGTACTTTTTTTTGGAAAAAAAATTTTTTTTTCAAAAATAGTACTTTTTCGTAAAAAAAAAATTTTTTTTTCCCAAAAACTTTTTTTTCCAAAAAAGTAGTTTTTTTTTATAAAAAAGTAGTATTTTTTTTAAAAAATATATTTTTTTTGTAAAAAAGTATTGTTTTCGAAAAAAGGTACATTTTTATGTAAAAGTTACTTTCTTCTATGTCTTTTACGGGTAGACCGGTCTGACCGGTCCTACAAAAGATTTCATAATTTTTTTTTATTGAATTGGGGTAGCTCAAAATATTTATCAAAATTTGGTCCAAAGCACCGTGAAAAATGTACTGAATTTGCAAAATTCTAAACTATATTCACTCATCGATGAATTGAAATTCAATATTGTTTCCAAAATTGTTATATATACCGCTGGACGCCCCTATAAAAAACCTTTCATATTGATACCCTTATTGAGTATGTTGTCTTCAGCTAAGATGCAAATTTCTTACAAAAACTAAAAAAATACCTTTTTTAAAAATGGTCCAGCTCGTGAGATCTCATTGCTAGACCCTAAATATTTTGGGAATCATCTTATAACAAACCAAGGTTTATTTTGAGGGAGCATTGTTTTTTTTTACTTTTTTCGTGAGTCGGTCTAGTGTACAACATATTGTTACGTTTTTACTTTTTAAAAACGTTAAATAAATAAATAAACCGGATTCTTTTCTATTGCAATCAAAATAACCAGTTCCAACGCTGACACCAATTATTACATTTTACCTTACAAAACGTTCGTTTATCTCCCTTAGATAAACCGTCCTGATGCTGTCTCAGCGATAATAACAACCAATTAGCCAATAACCAAAACACGAACACACTTAAGTTTGAAATAGCTTAGACACTCGTATTTATTTACACACTATTACTTATTTACAAACTCTCTCTATTATGACGATTATTAAAGCGCTACTAACTTTAACACGATACTATCTCGCGGTCTTAACAGCACAAGTGTTAATAATTAACTTCTTCTTTACTAATGTTAACGCGCGCCTTATATAGTAACAGCCATTCTTCTACAACATACTGGATAATTCTAGCATGCTATACTTAACCCTCTAACCGGCCTAAGCTTTTTTGCAATGAAATTTATACCATGTGTTTCTCACGAAAAATAAACAATAAGTTCTTCTACAAAATTTTTTTTCGTTGCCTATTTTAGGCGATATGGGCCAAAATTAAGGGTGAATCTCGAAAACTAGCGCATAAAAATTACTAGGTTTAGGCACAAAATATTTCTCTTACCAAGATGTAATTACAATAAAAAAATTACATTTTTTGTGCTGTTACTTAAGAAGTTGTAGCGATTTTCGTTTTTCGAAAAATGCGAAATTGAGCGAAAACGCATCAAAACTTCAATATATGTTATTCAAACTTATAAGATTAGCTACCTATACCAAATATATTCTTTTTACCAAATTTCAGAAAAATCCGTCCATTCGTTTTGAAGTTAAGGCGATGTCCTTTAAAGGTATCCTTATGGAATCCTGTGCGTCCTTGGACCAAAGTAAGGAACTTTTTGAATAGCTTAAGCTCCAATCTTACTTCATGGTCACTATCAATTGTTTTATTCAATTTAAATATGTTTTTAAGATTTTTGAAACTTTTGGTTGTTTTAAAATATTTAATTTTTGAAATTTTACGAAATTTTATCTTTGACACTTTCTCGCTTCCAAACCGTGCATTGTATACAAAAAAATTCTTCACAAAAAATTTTACAAATTTTGTTTTCTGTTGAAAAAGCATAATTTCTTATAATAAAATACCCATTTGGCGCATTTCTGGTCAATTTAATATACCCCGCCTGGAGGCGGGCTTGCCGGTTAGAGGGTTAACTCTACATACGCTTAAAGACTATACACACAACCATCTATACAATATTACTCTACATTAGTCTTAACACTATACACACACACAAACTGTTATAATAAACCTACATTACGCTTAGACTATACATACACACAAACACTTATCATTAACCAAATATACAATATTACTCTACATTAGGCTTGACATTATCCATACACACAAACTGTTATAATAAACCTACATTACGCTTAAAGACTATACACACACACAAACTTTTATAGTCAAGCAACTATACAATTCTAATGCATAATTAATCATAGCATATACTTAGGTGTATAATTAAATGTAGTACTACGATGCCAGATTGATGTATTTTGTCCATCCCGTCTCTTGGGCTATTTTCTTCTAGAAAAGTCCAGAGTTTTCTTTACTAGGCCAAACCATTTTCGTAACAATATAATAAATCGGTACTTCAGCCCGATTTTGGTATCTCTTTCGTGGAATAACAGATATATGTTCCAAATTTAATTGGTTTATAAAAACAACATATCTTGCTCTACAAAAAAATTAAAACCGATTCTCACTGGCTCTGTCCAAATTTTAACGAGGGCCGTTTAAAAGAAATTCTTAACACAAATTTTTACTTTTTCCGCTTAAACCACCACGAGAAGTAACACTTAGGCCAAAAATTAGTCCGAAAAAAGTGTTTGTCCTTTTATTCTGCATAACAACACTTACATATATATTATTTTTGCGAAAAACGTCAAATTTAGAAGTTATAGCGCCAAAAATCTTTGTAGTGTTTTCAGTTCATTTTTAGGGTCAAAAGTTCAAACTGACTGGCCTGTATGAGACCGAGAGATCCAATTTTTGTACACGTATTATTTTTATGTCCAATCTATCGGAGACTGCCGGTGGAGCAAACAAAAAAATACTGTTTGAAATCTGGGTGGTCTAATCGAAATTGATATCAGTCGCTTCTATTTCCATTCCATTTCTTTGCACTTGCTCCGTTCCATTCCTCTTTTAACTGCAGTGTTTCAATGCCACTCGTTCCCCATTCTATGCCATCTCGCTCCTCATTCCATTTCTTTCTATAGTCCAGTCCATTTCGTTCCCACCATTTTAACCACGTTCCTGTCCAAAGGCCTGAAAATGCCTTGTCGATAAGTTGGCCCATACTCCAAGGAAAACATATTATAGATTACAGGTTTCTAGCCGAAGGGTTTGGTTAGGCCATCAAGGGGGAGAATTATTCCGTTTTTACCCCTCCCGGTAGGAATTTACAAAAATTCCGTCTTAGAGGACGTCTGCGTTGGAGGAGGAACCTACTACAAACATAATTTTAGGTCTCTATATCCAGCAATTTGGTCAGGCATTTAAGAGGGAAGTTTTTTCCCTTTTTACCCCTCCCGGTATGAATATCCAAAAATTCCGTCTTAGGGGACGTCTACGTTGGAGAAGGAGCCTAAATACCGAATTTAAGCTCCCTAGTTCCAGCAGTTTGGCCATTACATTGGAGAAGGAACCTAAATACCGAATTCAAGCTCCCTAGTTCCAGCAGTTTGGCCAGGCCGTTAAGGGGGAGACTTTCCTGTTTTTGACCCTACCTGTGGAAATTTCCAAAAATCTCATCTTAGCGGATGTCTACAATAGAGGAGGAACTTTTATACCAAATTTCAACTTCCTACCTCCAGCGGTTTGGGCAGGCCTTTAAACGGCACTTTTCGCTTCATTAATCCCCATTTTTGCAATGTCCCTGCCCAAAGTTACAAAAAACACCTTCCCGATAATTGAGTCCATACTCCAAGGAACATATGTTTTATATTTCAGGTTTCTAGCCAACTTTTACTATTTGTGCCACTCTTGGTTGGAAATTCCGATAATCTATCAACAGGGAATTTCAGCTTCCTAGTTCAGTTTGTTCAGCTTCCTAGCAGTTTGAGCAGGCTGTCAATGGGGACAATTTTTATTTTTTTGTCCCTCCCGGTTGGAATTAGGCTGGAAGAGGAACCTAAGCACCGAATTTCAACTTCCTAGTTCCAGCAGTTTGGGCAGGTCGTTAAGGGGCCACTTTCCCTTTTTGAGCCCCCATTTTATAACGACCCTGTCCAAAATTCAAGAAAGTATCTTTAGCCCTTACTCCAGGGACCCACATTTTACATTTAAGATTTCTAACCGAAGGGGTTTTTACAGGCCACCAAGGGGAGGCTTTTCTTCTTTTTGCCCCTCTCTTTAGGAATTTACAAAAATTCCATCTTCGTGGCTATCTGCGATGGATGAGGAACATTCATACCAAATTTCAACTTCATTGCCTCAGCGGTTTGGGCAGGCCGTTATTGGGGACATTTTTCCCTTTCAACCACCATTTTTACTACGTTCCTGTTCCAAAATAGAAAAATTACGTTGCTGGTGAGTTAGTCCTACTCCAAGAAATACATATTTAAAATTTTAGGTTGGCCAAAAGGGATTGGGCAGGCCGTCAAGGAGGAGACTTTTCCCCTTATTACCCCTCCCGATAGGAATTTCAAAAATTCCGTCTAAGCGGACGCCTACACAGAAGGAGGAACTCACATACCGAATTTCCTTTTGGGATATCCTGTAGGGAATTCCAAAAATACAAACTTAGTCGATGTCTACTACAGTGCAGGAACCTTTATACCAAATTTCAACTTCTTACTTCCAGTGGTTTGGGCAGGCACTTTTCCAATTTGTGAGACTGTTTATGGTGAGACTTTTCCCCCTTTTGCCCGTTCCGGTAGGAATTTCGAAAAATCACGACTATGCCGAATATCGAGAAACATTGTTTTAGTGGAGATGTCCATTTTTTTAAATGGTACTTTTTGGAAAAAGATACTTTGTTTTTACAAAGTACTTTATTTGTACTTTTTTTGTGGAAAAATTTATTTTTTTTGGAAAAAGGTACTTTTTTGGAAAAGGTATTTTTTTTGAAAAAGGTATTTTTTTGGAAAAATGTATGTTTTTTGGAAAAAGGTACTTTTTTTGGAAAAGGTACATTTTTTTAGAAAAAGGTACTTTTTTTGGAAAAGGTACTTTTTTGGAAAAAGGTACTTTTTTTTGGATAAAGGTACTTTTTTTGGAAAAATGTACTTTTTTTGGAAAAAAGTACTTTTTGAAAAAGGTAATTTTTTCTGAAAAACGTACTTTTTTGGAAAACGGTACCTTTTTTGGAAAACGGTACTTTTTTGAAAAAGTACTTTTTTGGAAAAAGGTACTTTTTTGGAAAAAGGTACTTTTTTTGGAAAAATTTACTTTTTTGGAAAAAGGTACTTTTTTATCCCGTTTTTGCCCCTCCCGATAAGAATTTCCAAAAATGCCGTCTCAACGGACGTCCACACCGGTCGAAGAACCTACATACCAAATTTGAACGTCATAGCTCCAACAGTTTGAGCAGGCCGTCAAGGGGGAGACTTTTTCCCGTTTTTGTCCCTCGCTGTAAAAATTCACAAAATTCCGTCTTGGTGGATGCCTACGATAGTGGAGGAACCTTTATACCAAATTTCAACTTCCTACCTCCAGCGGTTTGGGCAGGCCGTCAAGGGGGGCTTTTTCCCCTTTTTAACCCCCATTTTTACAACGTCCCTGTCCAAAATTCTAGAAAGTACTTTCCAGAAAAGTCAGCCCCTACTCCAAGGAACACATATCTTAAATTTCAGTTTTCTAGCCAAAGGGGTTTTGGCAGGCCGTCAAGGGGGAGACTTTCACCCTTTTTGCTCGTTCCGGTAGGAATCTCCAAAAATCCCGTCTTAGCGAACGTCTACGCCGAAAGACGAACGTACATACCAAATTTCAATTTCCTACCTTCAGCGGTTTGGGCTGGGCGATGTTGAGTCCGTCAGTCAGTCAGTCACGTTGTTCTTTTATATATGTGACAGCGCATAGAGAAAGGGACCTAAGGGTAAAAAAATCATTTTTTTTTTTTGTGGACAACATCTGAGCATCGAATGAGACCGATCCCATGCTCTCCTGACCTTAGGTCCCTTTCTATTTTGCGCGTCACATATAGAGATTTTATATATCGTTGAATATATTAATAAGTCTTATTTGTTAACAGTATCATTCCATATTAAATGGATACAAAAATAGAAGATTTTGGACATGACCCTTTCGATTTTTACAAAACTTTGTACATACTTACATTCTGCATACATGAGACTAATTAATTATTTAGACAAATTAATTGGTGATTTCATTACCATTAAATTGAAACTAATGCTAATGAAATTTTTGGCATTATTATTACTTGGACTAATGCTAATGCTTTGGAATACATCGATTTCATTACTAATGCCAATTGTATAGCAAATTCATTACGATTACTAATGCCTCAATTATAAGAAAGAATTGGCATTTGTACATGTCATTTTATAGATTTCCAATTCATTTCTGAGCTTGCAAATGCGGAATGCGAAAAGGGTTTTGTGGTATAAAAAATTAATTAAAATACTTAATCAGCGATTTACATTGTGCAAAGGAATATATTGATGCAAGAATTTTACTTTTTGCAAAATTATTTTCGCAAACTTTTTTTTTTGAACTAACCACCAGTCTTTGGTATGAGTTATGGTTATTATAGTAACCAGATTCTAATTTTACAAAAACCACACCTTAAAATATTTATTTGCAGAATGAAAATCGCTGATAAAGTTTTTGTACCATAAAGTCTTTTTTCGCGTTCCGCGATTATTTTGCAATTTGTTAAGTGTGGTTTTTTAAAATTTATAATCTAGGGACTATAATACCCAATTCATAAAACAAAGTTCTGTGATTAATTGAAAAAAGAAATCGCGAAAAAAAGTCGCGGGAAAAAAATGCCAAAAAGGAAAATTCTTACATCAGTATGTTTGTTTGCAGAATAAAAATCGTTGATTTAGTTTTTTAATTCAACTTTTGTACCATAAAGTCTTTTTTCGCGTTCCGCGGTTATTTTGCAATTTATTAGGTGTGGTTTTTTTAAATTTATAATCTAGGGACTATAATACCCAATTCATAGAACATAGTTCTGTGATTAATTGAAAAAAGAAATGGCGGAAAAAACATTTCCAAAAAGGAAAATTCTTACATCAGTAAAAAAAAAATTTTTGTACCATAAATTCTTTTTTCGCGTTCCGCGATTAGTTTGCAATTTTTTTAGTGTGGTTTTTTAAAATTTATAATCTAGGGACTATAATACCCAATTCATAGAACAAAGTTCGGTGATTAATTGAAAAAAGAAATCGCGAAAAAAGTCGCGGAAAAAAATTTTCAAAAGGAAAATTCTTACATCAGTATGTTTGCTTGCAGAATGAAAATCGCTGATTAAGTTTTTTAATTAAATTTTTGTACCATAAATACTTTTTTCGCGTTCCGCGATTATTTTGCAATTTTTTAAGTGCGGTTTTTTAAAATTTATAATCTAGGGACTATAACACCCATTTCATAGAACAAAGTTCGGTAGCTAGTTGAAAAAAAAGCAATCTATCCATCCCCCTTTTTTTTGTAAAGAAATGCTTTTTTTTTACTCAATTGTTCATAGTTTTTAAGGCATTAGTGCGATTTCATTAGCATTAGTATTAGTATTAGAAATTCTAATGCCAGAAAATTTCAGTACCATTAAATGGTAATGAAATTTTTTTGCCATTAGCATTAGTCAACTAATGATAATGAAATTTCAATGTCAATGAAATAATCCCAAGTATGACATTCTGCTAAGTGTCACGATCAGAGATACAAGCCAGCTGACTTTAGCCGGTCAGCCGCCGCCAGCCGACACCACGCCGATTCAGCCGCCGACAATAATCGGCTTAGCCAATTTTCGGCTAAAGCCGATAGAAAAATGCATAAATATTAATTTTTTTTAAATTTGTTTATTATGTATATGAATTATTTGAAAAGTAAAACTTCTTTGTTTTGAGATATCGTTGATTTTTAAAATGTTTTGCATCAAACTGGCGATAGCACAACCAGGCGATTTTGTTGATACTACAATTCTACAGGTTTCCGCATTATAAGGACTGCGTTTGAAAAAAATGTCCATCAAAAAATCCAAAAAAAAAAACTGATGAAACAGTCATTCAATTTTAAAAATAAAAGCCATTTTATAACCGTATTTTTTAAGATTAAGATTATTAAAACTATATACAAATTTTTATTTTACAAAATTTTTAAATTTTTCTGATGCCTTTCCATCAACGTTTTTATGGTGTTATTAAATACCTTTCGAGCTGCTAAATACCAGTTGCCTTTCCTTTGATATTTGAATTAACTCTTCAAAACTCTGGTAATTAATTCGTAACAAAAGAAATCGAACGTAAACAAATATGAATTAATTCCATTCAATAAATAGTCTTTTGTGAATTAATTCATTGAATATTTAATTCAGAATTCAAAAACTGAATTAAAGAATTAATTTTTCAAAGCTCTGGGTGAGGTAAAGCTAGGAATAGCCGAATTTCATTTCCATTTTGGTCTACTTCTCTTAGTTTAGTAGATATGTACCATTTTAAAAAAACCGGGAGGGAAAGAAATAGGGCTATTTTTAAAACATCGGATATACTGGTGGGGCCATCTAATAGGTGATGGCAGAAAGATGAAATCTCATATTTTAACAATAAATTGTGTAAAATTTAATAAATGTATGTATAATTTTATCGACATTGTGAAATATAAACTCACCCCTAAATTCATAAACGCTTTGTAAAATTATAGGAGGTTTATTGAACAAATTTTGTATGAAAATGACGTTTTGTAAACCTGCTATAACTATATAAAGCATTCATGAATTGAGGGGTCAATTTTTATAAATTCGGAAAACTACACTCAAAATAATAAGTCTTGGCTGAACAGAAAAATTTGTTACTTTAACAAAATTTATTCCTATTTTTGGCTTACAAAAAAATTTGTTGACTTTAACACTTTTTTTTTTGGTAAATTTAACAAATAAATTTAAGTAATAAATTTGTAAAACTACAGTTTTATCTGTAATTATACTGAGTCGTAGAATTTATTCATTTATTAATTTTCGAGATATGGGTCATTTTATGAAGTGGAAAATTTTTATTAAAAATTTTCGAGGGTCCAAGGCCCCGCCAAGGTTCATTTTTGGATAGAGATAGCCCCATTCTTTGTGGTATTACACGGTTAGAAGTAGTCGAAATTTTCATCAATTTTGGTCTATCTCTCTTACGGTGGGTCTCATACTTCGGGTTTAAACTTTAGTTAATAGTTAATCCAAAAATTTGTTTTTATTTTTTGTACATTTTTTTGACATTTTCTTTTGTTTTTAGTTAAGTTAAAGTTAAACCTACAGTATGAGACCCACCGTTATTAGTTTTCTAGATATGGGTCATTTTAAAAAATCGGAAGGGAAAGAAATGGCACCATCTTTAAAACTTCGGATACATTGGTGGATACCATCTACCGGGTAATAATAACAACATGAAAATATTATATTTTAACAATATATTTAGTAAAATTTAACAAATTAGTTAGTTTTAAATAATTTTGAAAATTAACACTCAAAATTAGTTAAAGTACTGCGGATTTTTAGTATAGTGTTAAATGAAGATAACTAAAATCTTTTCTTAAATCAGTGTTTCAACTAAAAATTTGTTAAAACCCTGCGGGAAATGAAGGGTCGATTGATCCAAAGTGACAAATCTGAGACAGGTGCATAGGGGACAGGTTACAAAACTGATGAAAACCCAAATTTCGGTGTATCAAAAGTGGTAATTCCAGCAAAATATTCAACCTCGTGACTATTGAAATGGATGCCAAACATTAACTGGTTCATTTTGGATATATCCTATAACTGGAGAAAAAATATCATAACATCAAATTGACAAAAGTAACTAGTACCTTTGCAGTTGAAGTAGTGATATAACACAGAACAGGTGCAGTATAATTAGATGTGTATGAAAAAATGGCGATCGGTACCGTAAAACCCTTTAACAAAGTTTACATAATACTTAACTTTGTGGCCACAGAAATGATGACATAATTATAAACTACGAGTAGTTCAAAAACAGTGTTTGGATACGAGTATGCGTAATAGAGTGTCAATGACAAGTAAAATAAACTGTTCAGTGACTGACTGAAAGTCTGTACAACCCTTTTGGATTTATTCACAAACACTGAGGATGTTATATCCAAAGTCAGAATTTTTTATTGGATATTTTGATTACCGATTCTTTTCTCTAATCGTTGGTGAAAATGTTTTATAATACCGATATTACCATTATGAAATAGAGGAAAGTATTCCAAAAAAAAATCACTAGGGAAGCTAAATCACTAAGGGGTCGAAATGACCCATAGACCTAAAATAGGTAGATCACATCTGTATTTGCAAAAATTAATAAGAGAAGATAAATTTATGTTAATAACTAAAAACTAGCTCAAAAAGCTCAAAATGACCCGAAAACCAGTTTAGTGTTGAATTCAAGAATGATCTTTGTAAATTACGCACATATTTTTTTATATGTAAACTTAACAGGGTTTTACTTAAAATATGTGCCCATATTGTATAATACGATAGACGATTATCATACACTTTTCGAAGTTTAATAACTATCATATTACATACAATTTTTAATTGACTTAAGCTTATATGACACTTGCTAGTTTCTAGACTCTGGTTTTTTGCACCAGCAATGCAAATCATATGAAGGGTACTGCATTACCAACATCAATTTGACAGTTTGATAGTTTTTCGATATAGTTGTTCTCTTCACATACATTATTTCTCACATAAGGAAATTCGTGCTCTCTTCTATTTTGGATTATTAATACTGAAACTAGCAAGTGTCATACGGGCTATATTGGCATAGACAAGCAACTTGATGGAAACTCACAAGAACAAGTCTAAAGCGGTCAAACCGCACGATTTCGGTGACTATTGCCCATGCCCTCAAATCGGTCGTGCAGAATGTCCAGGTCGCATCAGCTATGTGGCACGTAGCACCACATATCGTTCACATCCATATCATCCAATTTTGGCCAAAGAAATCATCATAATATGATAATTACCAGTGAAAAGGAAATAACGATAGGAATTTTCATCCGATTACAAAACATTCATTGTGTAGGTTATGATTGACAAGACTTCAATTAGCCACACTCATCGATGTGTCGACCATGGTGTGTCTCGTTAAGAGATGATGCTACGGGTCGTAGCCTGTTTAGAGGGTTGACGGTTTGATTCCCGGTCATGGAATACACAAAAAGTTTTTGATATAGAGGCAATTTAACGATCAAAAATACTTTGATCAATTCACACATAAACTTCTTTTTGTAAATGAATTTAAAAAAAATTGTATTTCATATTCGTAATGTATATAAAATTGTTCAGAATTTATGCAGAAATCCTGAAAAGAAACTTGAAATTTTTAGGGACCTATAAACGTCATTCCATTTTGTCGAAATTTGGTCCGTATATATATACGACTTGTTTTTACACAAGGGTACATGGACAGATAGATAGACTGACGGACGGACATCGCCAAATCGACTCAAAACGCTATTCTGAGTAAATCGGTACACTAATAGGTTGGTCTAGGTCCAATATTTTTTGGTGTTATAAACAGCAGTATAAATTTATTTTACCCTGTCGAAGTAGTGGTGTATGGTGTAACTAGTATTTCTTAACTTACGTTAAAATTTATATGTATACTTTCACATATAAATATTTGTTAGAATATTTTTCTACCTCAAGTCCAAATTCGAATATGATATTTTGAACCAACAAATAAAATCTAATGTTACAATATTATCGTATTCGAATTTGGACTTGAGGTAGAACAATATTCTAAGTAAATATATGTAAATCTATTTAGAAAATCCGAAAAAACTATTTTTGAATTTTTAATGCAAAAATTAAAATAATTTATATGTATAGCTTATAAACTTAACTAAATTGAATTGTAATCATGAGTTAATAGAGGTTTTCATATAAACGCGTATTCTACTCGTAAACGGTGTAAACTTGGTATGTTTATGAGTTTAATACCAAACTCCATACATGAAAAATATGTTTATATTTATACAAGGTTTACATGGAATTTACGAGTTTATATGAAAAACCCCTAATACTTATTTTGGTATTTATTTGAAAAAAAAAACTATTTTTTTAAAATAATTTTTTGTGACTTTGTGATGTTTTAAAAACAGATTCGGTGACTTGTCGTTTTACGTAAGTTCAGTGACTGGATCCTTCTGGGTTCTTCCAGCACCCATACTTATTATGACACATGGTGAATAATAAGTGACATATTACACGTCAATTAGTTTCAGTTAGTCCTGTGACTTGTTAACTTAGAGCAGTATAGTGATATGTCACGAAACTATTATTTTGTACTAGTTCAGCAACAACACACATATTGATTAATGTGTGACTAGTTTTTTAACAAATATTTTTCTTTAGTTCTGTGATATGTGCGCTTGAACCAGTCACGTGATGTTTTATTTCGCACTAGTTTCGGTACATTTCACATAATGTCTAACATGAGACTACTTCCGTATTAGATAATTTTAACTTGTTCTATTGCATACTCTCTTAAACCAGTAGTGTGATATGTTATAAACGACAAGCTTTGCGACAAGTCACAAGTAGCTCAAAAGGAGGAAATTGCCACCTCCTATGACAAGCCCATGTTAAAGTTGCCGGTTACTTTTATATAAAAAAACCAAATCGAGGACCGGTGACTCCCACAAAGTTCCAGTCACGTGACCAGCTCTGTGACTGATCCATTTCCCGTAGGGAACTTAGTCAAATCGATTTGAAACCGGTTTGACAGATTTTTCTACTGACGATTATTTTAAGTGTACCTATAAAAAATTACAAAGTTGACTTCGATATTTTTGCAGTTGCTTTTTTGCGTGTACGTATCTATTGAAATTCTTGGAAAATGTACCTTTTAGCCGACGTTAGCCGGTTAGCCGCCGCCAGTCGACACTATTTTTTTAAGCCAGCCGCCGCCGATGCGCTTTCGGCTCAGCTCTAAAAATCAATCGCCGCCGACCATTTTAAGCATTAGTCGCCGCCAGCCGACAGAATGGACCGGCTTGTATCTCTGGTCACGATATTAGACGTAATTTTTTTTTTCCAAATTCATTTTGGTATGCGTTCTATCGCTGTTTTAAGTTTATTTTTTTTCAGTAAATTTGTGAAAAATACACCCTCAGAAAAATTCGGTTGGAATTCGATTGTAGCAACAGAAATGAGGTTGTTGCAACCGAAATGAGGTTGAGACAACCGAAATCAGTTGCAACAACCGAATTAGGTTGTAATAACCGAATTTGCGAGGTTGGAGCAACCGAATTTGCGAGGTTGGAGCAACCGAATTCTAAAAAAATAGGTTGCTACAACCGAATTTGTTGTAAAAGGGTTGTAGCAACCGAATTTCAATTAAAAGGGTTGTTGCAAACGAATTTAACGAGGTTATGACAACAGAATGAATCGACTTTCAGTTTATTCAAACTTCAGAAATGAAAAAAATAAGAAGACAATTTTAATAATCGAAATGGAAAATTTCTTTAATATTTTGAATAAGCATTTATCTCTATATATAAAAGAATAACGTGACTGACTGACTGACTGACTGACTGACTCAACATCGCCCAGCCCAAACCGCTGAAGCTAGGAAGTTGAAATTTGTTATGTAGGTTCCTCTTTCGGGGTAGACGTCCACTAAGACGGGATTTTTGGAAATTCCTACCGGAACGGGCAAAAAGGGGGAAAGTGTCCCCCTTGACGGCCTGCCAAAACCCCTTTGGCTAGAAAGCTGAAATTTAAGATATGTGTTCCTTGGAGTAGGGGCTAACTTTTCTGGAAAGTACTTTCTAGAATTTTGGACAGGGACGTTGTAAAAATGGGGGTTAAAAAGGGGAAAAAGGCCCCCCTTGACGGCCTGCCCAAACCGCTGGAGGTAAGAAGTTGAAATTTGGTATAAAGGTTCCTCCACTATCGTAGACATCCACCAAGACGGGAGTTTTGGAAATTTTTACAGGGACGGGCAAAACGGGGAAAAAGTCTCCCCCTTGACGGCCTGCTCAAACTGCTGGAGCTATGAAGTTGAAATTTGGTATGTAGGTTCCTCGACCGGTGTAGACGTCCGTTGAGACGGCATTTTTGGAAATTCTTATCGGGAGGGGCAAAAAGGGGACAAAAAAGGTACCTTTTTCCAAAAAAGTACCTTTTCCCAAAAAAAGTACCTTTTCCCAAAAAAAGTACCTTTTCCCAAAAAAAGTACCTTTTCCAAAAAAAGTACCTTTTTCCAAAAAAAGTACCTTTTTCCAAAAAAAGTACCTTTTTCCAAAAAAAGTACCTTTTTCCAAAAAAAGTACCTTTTTCCAAAAAAAGTACCTTTTTCCAAAAAAAGTACCTTTTTCCAAAAAAAGTACCTTTTTCCAAAAAAAAGTACCTTTTTCCAAAATAAGTACCTTTTTCCAAAATAAGTACCTTTTTCCAAAAAAAGTACCTTTTTCCAAAAAAAGTACCTTTTTCCAAAAAAAAGTACCTTTTTCCAAAAAAAGTACCTTTTTCCAAAAAAAGTACCTTTTTCCAAAAAAAGTACCTTTTTCCAAAAAAAGTACCTTTTTCCAAAAAAAGTACCCTTTTCCAAAAAAAAGTACCTTTTTCCAAAAAAAGTACCTTTTTCCAAAAAAAGTACCTTTTTCCAAAAAAAGTACCTTTTTCCAAAAAAAGTACCTTTTTCCAAAAAAAGTACCTTTTTCCAAAAAAAGTACCTTTTTTCAAAAGAAGTACCTTTTTCCAAAAAAAGTACCTTTTTCCAAAAAAAAGTACCTTTTCCCGAAAAAAGTACCTTTTTCCAAAAAAGTACCTTTTTCCAAAAAAAGTACCTTTTTCCAAAAAAAGGACCTTTTTCCAAAAAAAGTACCTTTTTCCAAAAAAAGTACCTTTTTTAAAAAAAGTACCTTTTTCCAAAAAATGTACCTTTTTCTAAAAAAATGTACCTTTTCCAAAAAAAAAGTACCTTTTCCCAAAAAACATACATTTTTCCAAAAAAATAACTTATTCAAAAAAAGTACCTTTTCCAAAAAAGAGTACCTTTTCCCAAAAAAAGTACCTTTTTCTAAAAAAATTTTCCTTTTCCCAAAAAATATACATTTTTTCAAAAAAATACCTTTTTCAAAAAAAGTACCTTTTCCAAAAAAAAGTACCTTTTCCCAAAAAAAAGTACCTTTTTCTAAAAAAATTTTCCTTTTACAAAAGAAGTACCTTTTCCAAAAAAAGTACCTTTTTCCAAAAAACATACATTTTTCCAAAAAAAACAACTTTTTAAAAAAAAATACCTTTTGCAAAAAAAGTACAAATAAAGTACTTTGTAAAAACAAAGTATCTTTTTCCAAAAAATTTCGTTTTTCCAAAAAGTACCATTTAAAATAATATATAATTTCAAAAAAACTACTTTTTTTCCTCCCCCCACGGATATCTCCACTAAAACAAGGTTTCTTGATATTCGGCATAGACGTGCGCTAAGACGGGATTTTTGGAAATTCCTACCGGAACGGGCAAAAAGGGGAAAAGTCTCCCCATAAACAGTCTCACAAATTGGAAAAGTGCCTGCCCAAACCACTGGAGGTAAGAAGTTGAAATTTGGTATAAAGGTTCCTCCACTGTAGTAGACATCGACTAAGTTTGTATTTTTGGAATTCCCTACAGGATATCCCAAAAGGAAACTCGGTATGTGAGTTCCTGCTTCTGTGTAGGCGTCCGCTTAGACGGAATTTTTGAAATTCCTATCGGGAGGGGAAATAAGGTAAAAGTCTCCTCCTGCCGGCTTGCCCAATCCCTTTTGGCCAACCTAAAATTTTAAATATGTATTCCTTGGAGTAGGACTAATTCACCGGCAACGTAATTTTTCTATTTTGGAACAGGAACATAGTAAAAATGGTGGTTGAAAGGGAAAAATGTCCCCACTAACGGCCTGCCCAAACCGCTTAGGCAATGCAGTTGAAATTTGGTATGAATGTTCCTCATCCATCGCAGATAGCCGCGAAGATGGAATTTTTGTAAATTCCTATAGGGAGGGGCAAAAAAAAAAAAAAGCCTCACCTTGGGGGCCGGTAAAAACCCCTTCGGCTAGAAACCTGAAGCTTAAAATGTGGGTCCCTGGAGTGAGGGCTAACTTATTAGAAAGACACTTTTTTGAATTTTGGACAGGGTCGTTATAAAATGGGGGCTCAAAAAGGGAAAGTTGCCCCTTAACGACCTGTCCAAACTGCTGGAACTAGGAAGCTGAAATTCGGTACTTAAGTTCCTCTCAGCCTACTCAAACTGCTGGAACTAGGAAGCTGGAATTCCCTGTCGATGGATTTTCGGAAATTCCTACCGAGAGGGGCACAAATAGTAAAAGTTGACTAGAAACCTGAAATGTAAAACATATGTTACTTGGAGTATGTGCTCACTTACCGAGGAGGTGCTTTTTGGACAGGGACATTGCAAAAATGGGGATTAATGAAGCGAAAAGTGCCGCTTAAAGGCCTGTCCAAACCGCTGGAGGTAGGAAGTTGAAATTTGGTATTAAAGTTCCTCCTCTATTGTAGACATCCGCTAAGATGAGATTTTTGGAAATTTCTACAGGTAGGGTCAAAAACAGGAAAAGTCTCCCCCTTAACGGCCTGGCCAAACTGCTGGAACAAGGGATCTTAAATTGGGTTCCTTCTCCAACGTTGACGTCCCCTAAGATGGTATTTTTGGAAACTCATACCGGGAGGGGTAAAAAGGGAAAAAACTTCCCCCTTGACGGCCTGGCCAAACTGCTGGATATAGAGACCTAAAATTATGTATGTAGTAGGTTCCTCCTCCAACGCAGACGTCCTCTAAGACGGAATTTTTGGAAATTCCTACCGGGAGGGGTAAAAACGGAATAATTCTCCCCCTTGATGGCCTAACCGAACCCTTCGGCTAGAAACCTGTAATATATAATATGTTTTCCTTGGAGTATGGGCTAACTTATCGACAAGGCATTTCTAGGACTTTGGACAGGAACGTGGTAAAAATGGTGGTTCAAAAGGGGAAAATTGCCCCCCCCCTCTTAACGTCTACGTCTTTAGCTAGAAACCTAAAACTTAAAGAACAAGTGTATATGAAACACTAAAATTAAGAAACTAAATAGAAAACGAGTGGGATTGAAACACTACACAAGTGGAATGAAATGGATATAAACGTTGAACGAGCGGAATTGAAATTATAGACAATGCAAATGGATTGGAAGAGGGAATTACCTGTTCAAACACTATTAACGGAATATGAAACTTATGTAGCATTGAAACATACTCCCCAAAAAGTTAAACAAATTTTCTGAAAGAGAAAAAACCTTAGAAAAGGAATGGAACTTATATATTCCGATATTTAAACTTCATGTAACGAAGCACCGGTGGAAGAAACCGCCGCAGTAAATTTTCCAACTGAATTTGTGAATTTACTTGAATTGCCAGGTCTACCTTTACATAAACTGGAATTAAAAAAAAAACTTTAAGACACGCTAACAACGTAGCTTTGCCCGCTATTTTTAATATTATAAAATGCTTTCCAACCCTGCTTTACGTTATTTATTTTCATTCAAAACACAAATGAACAAAACTACTTACGGGTCTATCTACCTAAGTTCGCACTTTACCAAATTATCTTAACATACACACGTATATTGCAATTTATTATGGATTCATTACTAACAATCCACTTTCATGACAAAAAGTGATCAAATATTTATTTATTTTAAACCCATTGTTGTGCAGAATTATTTATTTGTGGTGGCTGGGTGAAGGCTTTAAATAAAAAAACTTTAAATAAAAAAACGAATTTAATAAAAATTGTGGAGGGCGCAGCCCCCCCCCCCTTAACCTTTAAGGCACGCTAACAACGTAGCGGGCTGCGCCCGCTAGTAAATAAATAAAAAAGGGAATTATAACGCGTTATTATTCTGTAAAATTCTGGTGAGTTGTGTTAATTATGAAAAAGCCTTGTACATTAAATTAAAGAAAGTTTTCCCTTTTCAGGTTATATGGTTCGTTAATATTCATCCTTACTGGAAACACATAAAGCTGTAATAAATGCACTACAGATGTTTGCTTTGTCTTATTTAATTGAATAAGGGAGAGTAAATATTCGATATCGCAAACTAAATATATATATTTTTATTTTTCTGTCTTTTCTAGAGAAATATCTCTAGCGCAAATGCAGTTTATTAAAATTTGATACTGAATTCTGAGGCTCAAAGTTTGATTTTAGATGAAGCGAAAATTTGCATGCATTTTAAAGTATAAACCGCTGCTTTGTGTACACTCAGAGGAAACGGTATTTTTTATATATACTTTATATTTATGATATATTTGGTTAACATACTTTTTATTTATGTAATACCACACTTTTGAAAAGAGATTTCTTCTAAATGTACAATTTTGAAAACGGGTTTCTTCCAACGCTTTCGGAGAAAAGTACTTTTTAGGGAAATGTAAAGTTTTACAAGCAGCAGAGTATCCTTTCTTTAAAATTGTGTTGTAGAAAGAACCTCTTCTACTAAGGACTAGTCCTTCTTTAAAAGAAATGGTACTAGAAACATAGCACTCTGTCGAAACGAAGGGGTATTTATTTATTATTCTTTCTGCAAAGAAAACAATGCGTTTTTTGGTATTATTTTTTAAAGAATAGTGTACTTCTTTTAGTACTCTTTCTTATAATGACAGGATAGTAAAGAAACTGTACTAATAGAAGTACCCTTTTCTTCAAGGATAGAGTACTAAAAGAAGTACCATTCTCTATAAATAAAGAGTACGAAAAGAAGTACTTTCTTCCTTAAAGATAGAGAAGAAGGCGTACCATTTTCTTTAAAGAAAGAGTTCTGAAAGAAGTAACGTTTTATTTAAAGAAAGGGTTTTCAAAAAATTCAACCATTCCTTCAAAGATAGAGTACTAAAAGATGTATTCCTTCGTTCAAAGAAAAAGCAATAACTGAAATAGTTCGATCTTTTAAAAGACAAACTACTTAAATAAGAACGCTTTCTTTTACCAACAGAGTACTAAAAATTTGTACTAAAATGAGTTTCCTTTTTTCTAAGAAGGAGTACGGTTTCTTTGAAAGAAAGGTAAACTATTTTGGTGTTCTTCTTTGGAAAGAAAAAATACTCATTGGATATAATGGGTACTTCTCTTGGTACTATTTTTTTAAATAACTACTCTTTGCTTGAAAGAAATGGCAGTTCTCTCAGTACTCTTTCTTCGAAGGAACGGGTATTTCATTTAGTGCTCTTTCTTTAAAAAAAAACTGTGCTTTATTTTGATATATTTTCTTTCAAAGAAAGAGTTCTTAATTTACTTAGTGTCGTTTATTTTAAAGAAGGAAAGCCACCATTTCTATAAATGCTCTCTTTTTATTATTTGTAATTATGAAATATGTATATACACCCTCAGAAAAAATCGGTTGGAATTGGGTTGCTCCAACTGAAAAGAGTTTGTCTCAACAGAAAAGAGGTTCTTGTAACGAAATGCAACCGTATTCGGTTATCACAACCGATATTTTGGTTTACGAGGTTGCTGCAACCGAATTTCTGTAAATATAGTTGTTCCAACAGAATTTTGAAGTGATTCGGTTGTGATATCCGAATTGAACTATACGTGTAAGGCCACACAAAGTAATCGATTTGGTGTACTTCATTTTGTGCGTACTTACGATATCGGATACCTGTGTATAACAATTGTATATGAAACACAAAATTTTTTAAAATTTTCAAAAATTTTGTCTAACTTACATACGAAGTATATTGGCTTGTGGGCCATTACAATGCGGCCATACCCTGGGTAAAGTAAGCCAGCTTGTGTGTAGAGTTTGAAAGTACTCGGAGATACTTGTGTGTACTTACTAGTATCTCCGAGTGCTTTCAAACTCTACACACAAGCTGGCTTACTTTACCAAGGGTATGGCCGCATTGTAATGGCCCCAAGCCAATATTGTTTTCAAATATTTTGTGTTTCATATACAATTGTTATACACAGGTATTTCATATCGTAAGTACGCACAAAATGAAGTACACTAAATCGATGACATTGTGTGGCCTTACAGGTTTTTCTAAAGGGTAATTTCCATATACTTCAAAATAAAAAATTAAAAAAAACAAACAGGAAAATATTTCACCACAATTTTTTAAACTTATGTACATAAAAGATTTGTTATTTCAAAAATTAAAATTTGCTAACATTTAAATATATTAAAATATTTATTTTTGCAGCACCTATTGTTAAAAAATGTTGCCAAAATTCTGATGTCTGAAACACGATGATCCCATTTAATATAAAGGTAAGTTTAAAACTACAATAAAATCGGGAATTCCAACTTATTCCATCCTTTAAATGACTGTCTTTTTAGGCTGCAAACCTCCACACGTATGAACATGGAGAAATCATATCGACATCAACAAGGAATGAGATGGAACCAAAAAGAGTGCACATTTTTGCCAAACAGCATGTGGGTTATGGTATATTTTGGACAGGATCACTTTGGTTTGGTAACCCTTGTGACAACCAAAATTGATTAGGTTGGTTTCGAAAAAGACATTTAGTGGTATAGATCACATATCTATGCTCTTGAGACAGTGGAGTTTGGTTTTGTTCAACAAAAATTTGAACTATCAACCAACCAATTAATACCAATCTTTGATTGCCAACAACCTCAGTTGTTACAATGGTCAGTATTTCTTAAATGTTCGATACAAAAGGGGTTCTTTTTTAGAACTCTTTAGAAAAGGTGTTTTCTTGTTTTATGCATAAAAATAAATGGTTTATTACCACTCAAAGTGTTCTTTAAGATGTATATATTTTCTTAAAAGACCAGCGTAAAATTAGGTATAAATTCTTGCAATGATGGTGTAGCGTTTTCCCAATTCTAGAGCTCTTAAAATGGCCCTTCAGGGGTCTGCACTCAGTACTCTTTTATTGAAAGAAAATTAACATCCTTCTATACTCCTTGTTTGAGTACAAAAAAGATTACTAATAAAGAACCTTTTCTTTAAGACCAATCACAAAATGAGGAATCGTTTCTTCAACACAAAAGTATTTTTTAGGTAGTTATTCTTTAAAAGAAATACCATTTCTTTTTCTTATGGAAAGTACTTTTTATAGTCCTAAATATTTGAGAGAAATGGTACTTCGAATATTACTTGTCGTTGTAGAAGTGAGAGCTTATTTTAGTATATTATCTTTAAAAGACACCACTGTCCTATTATTATTTATTTTTTTAAATAGGTATATTACTACATTTAGTATCTTTTCTTCGAAAGAAAGCAAAATTTATTTGATTTCATAGAGGAGTGCCTACGAAGTGAAATTTTTTTAAGAGAAGTACTAAACTAATTTACTACTTCTGCTAACCAACTACATGAGAAGAGCAGCAAAAGATGTGTAATTAAATATGTTTTGAAGTGTTTTGCAAGCATAACCAACAATACAAATATTTGCCATAATCAATACAAGTTTTTTCTTTCTGCCTTTCTTCTTTCGCTTTTTCCAAAGAAGTACGCTTTTTCCATGGAAAAGTACTAAACGAACTACTCCTTCTTTTATAGAAAGAATACTCAATGACGCACTTTCCTTTAAAGAGTAAGTACTAAACTAAATACCCCTTTAAAAATGGGTACTATGAAAATGCCCATTTTCAAAGAAATTTTCCTTCAAAAAACTTATATAAATCTTCTTCTAGCAATCTTTCTTTGAAAGAAAGTGTATTAAGATACTTATATAGGTTTTTCCCTATTATAAGAAAGTATTAAGTATTTTCATCTTCCAAATAAAGCTTTTAAAAATAAGATCTATATTTTTTTAAAAAGCCCACATATATTTTTGTTATGTAATTTGTGTTTACTATGTAAATTCATAATGAAACTTTTAATATCTACCAATATAAAATGAGGGTATTCACAGTTCATGCTATTTTAAGTAGTAAATTAGCATTTATAGTAAATATGGCAACTTTCTTTGGGTTAAACATAAAAAATCAAAACTTTAACACTTAAACTGTGAATTCCATCAATGTTTTTATTATATGTATGTCATTCCATAAAAATATATCTATAAAAAATGATAAAGTGCGTGTTTTTTTTACAACAAAAAGTTCAGTGTTATACCTAAAATAAATAATAGAAAATATCGGTGGAGGCAACCTCGTTGTCTAATAAATTCGGTTGCCACAACCTCTCAATAGGGTTCCTGCAACCGAATTCGGTTGTCACAACCCCGAAGCTCGGTTGCCGCAACCGAATTCAGTTGTCACAACCCCAGAATTCGGTTACCACAACCGAATTCAGTTGCCATAACCCTTAAAATTCAACAACCTCAATATTCGGTTGTAACAACCCCATTAATGGGGTTGCGGCAACCTCGTAAATTCGGTTGGAACCTAGTTCGGTTGGGACAACAAATTTTTTTGCTGGGTGTACATATTCAAAGTGAGAAAATAAATACTTACATATAAATTAAAAAAAAATTTTTGTGCAATATAATGTTTTAGGATTCTAGCTAGAGTTGTGTCGTTCATGAACGAACTAGTTCATTTGAACGGTTCAATTCATTGAACGATATGACATCGCTCACCACACCCTCCGAAATATTCAGTTGGAATTCGGTTGTTGCAACTTCAATTCGGTTGTTTCAACCACAATTCGGTTGTTTCAACTTCAATTCGGTTGTTTCAACCACAATTCGGTTGCTGCAACCGAATTCGGCTATATCAACTGAATTCGGTTGTTACAGCCGAGTAAATGGGGTTGTGGCAACCGAATTTACCAAATGTTCGGTTGTTGCAACCGAATTCAGTTGTTACAACCGAAGTTTATACCAATAGGGTTGCTCCAACCGAATTCGGTTGGGACAACCTTATTGAAGTGAATTTGAATTTTGTAAACTTCAAAAAATTTAATACGAAAATATGTTATACTTATTTTTATTCTATTTTAAGAAGGAAAGAGAGCAAAACTGCTAAAAAATAACGTTAATGGTTAGCATAACTGCTATTTGAAATCAGCTTATATCATTGTATTATAGCTTACAATATTTAGCAGTAAAGATAATAAAACCAACAAAGATAAAGATAATAATACAAACATTTGAAGTGAGCTCAAAATACCACAGAAGAATTTGGCAGTCCTACAGAAAATTGTAAAACCAGGTAAGAACCATCACATATTACACTATAATAAAGGAAAATCAAAACAATAATACTAATTTATTAAATATTTTTCGCATATTCCATTTAGCGTCAATTTATGTTAATTGTGGAAAAGAATTCGAAGTCTTGTCTATATGTGTGGTGCTCATCTCTATTCAGGAGTCGAATGTTAATCTAGGTACACATTTTGCTCCTTTTTTTAAAGAGTACTAGCACTAAATAAAATTTAAGGAAAACTTTATACTAAGTGCTGACTGTATTACTGGCCCTTAGAAGGATTACTAAAAAATATCTTTTATTCAAATACAAATAACCTTCCTTTTAAAGGGAAAGTTGTTCTTAAATCCCTGTTTTTTGAAAGTGGTGGTGCTTTTTATATGTACACAATTTTTTTGTGAGCAGGGTACACCTTTTGGAACTTATTATATGGAAGAAAGTATTACTTCTTAAAGTATTTTTTGTGTGAAAGAAAGGGTACCTCTTTCAGTTCCCTGTTTTTTTTTTTTTTGCTGAAAGAAAGAGTACCCATTTTATTACTCTCTCTCAAAAAAATTACGAATTTTCTAACCTCTTTTTCAGTTTTAAGGCTGGTTTACACAAAAATTTTCGGAAAGATTTTGCAATCTTCCCTATATGTTTTGCATGTATACTAAAGCAAAATCATACTGAAAATATTATAGTGTAAACTAGCCTTTAGTAGTAATGCCATCGTATGTACTAAAAAGTAGAGTACTTAAAAAATGCCATCCAAAAACACTAAAAGAAGTACAGCGGTCAAAAAAAGTATTCGTCATTAACTAAGAATTCAGGAAATCCTGCAACAACGGCAAAACGTAACGAAAAAATGTGAAACAAATAATTGAACTTAATGCGGATAACATATTTTTTTAATTTTTATTGTTTTTAAAGCAAAAAATTTGATACAAAATAACGAAAAACCAATTCTATTGCGGAACACCAAAAAATAAGGCAAAAAAAGTATTCGTCATTTATGCAACACTTCTACAAGCACTTCAATTTTGGCAAAAATAAAACAGGGAAATCCCGTGTTTTTATTTTCTATGAAAAAGGAAGCGTTTGGTTACTTGTCATAAAGTGTTTTATTTACTGAAGATTTTTTTTTTCAAAATGGGTCGCAAGCAAAAAGAAGTTTCTGATGAAGTGAAAGTTTTGATAATTAAACATTTTAGAAGTGGATTAACTGAAAAAAAATTGGCGAAATCGTAAATAGGCCAAGAAGTACAGTTCAATACATTATAAAAAAATGGAAAGAAACAAAATCGGTCGAAAACAAGCAAAGTTCTGGCCGACCTAAAGCACTTTCTGTAGCGGATAATCGTTGGTTAGTACGCCAAGTTCAAAAAAACCCAAAAACAAATGCCACGATTCTCTGCAATAACGCTAAGGAATATTTAGGAAAGGAGATTACTCCACAGACCATTCGAAATATCCTTAAAATTCATGGTTATAGAGGAAGAACTGCCCGGAATTTTGTGAACAAAATTAATCGAATTAAAAGGCTTAAATTTGCAAGAGCTTATGTAAAAGAACCAGAATCGTTTTGGACAAATGTAATTTTTGCAGATGAGAGCAAATTTAACCTTTTTGGATGCGATGGCAAGGTAATTGTGTATAGAAAAGCAAATACGGAACTTGAAGAACGCAATACAGTTGCTACTGTTAAACATGGTGGTGGTGGTTTAATGGTTTGGGGATGTATGGCGGCATCAGGTGCAGGAAATATTGAAATTATAAATGGAACAATGGATCACAAATACTACATCGACATATTGAAGAGGAACTTGAAGGAAAGTGCACAAAAACTGGGCATTGGTAACAATTTTCAGTATTATCAGGATAACGATCCAAAGCATTCTGCACTAAATACTAAGCTTTGGATGTTATATAATTGCCCGAAAGTAATAAAAACACCTCCACAAAGTCCAGATTTAAACCCCATTGAACATCTTTGGGAGCATTTGGAATTAAAATTGAGAAAACGCAGTTTTTCAAACAAAACACAGATGCAGCAGATTTAAATGGAAGAATGGGCTAATATAGATCCAGCTATTACAGCTAAATTAGTCCAATCAATGCAAAGGCGTTTAGAAGAAGTAATAAGGCGTGGAGGACGCATAACAAAATATTAAACATCCGTTATTGCTACATATCTAAACTTATGTATGTAAATGACGAATACTTTTTTTGCTTTATTTTTTGGTGTTCCGCAATAGAATTGCTTTTTTGTTATTTTTTATTTAATTCTTTGCTTTAAAAACAATAAAAATGAAAAAAAATATGTTATCTGCTGAAAGTTCAATTATTTGTTTCACATTTTTTCGTTACGTTTTGCCGTTGTTGCAGGATTTCCTGAATTCTTAGTTAATGACGAATACTTTTTTTGACCGCTGTATATCTGGCTTCTCAAAACGAGTATTAACAGAAGCATCCTTTCTTGAAAAAGATGTATAAAACAGTAACCTTTCTATGAAAGAAAGTGTAAAAAAGGTACTTAAGGAGTATTACTTCCTGGAAGAAGAAGTACTTAAATAACGTTTTCTGAATAAAAAAGAACGCCTTTTTTAATCCATTGACATTTTAGTAGTGTTTCTTTAAAAGAGGGTATTTTTAGAACTCTTATTATGAAATATGGCTTTTGCTTTTACTATTACTTCTTTAAAAGAAACGGTACTTCTTTTCGTATTCTTTCCTAAAGACTGGTACTTCATATTAATAATTCTTCTTTAAAAGATATGGTACTTATTTAGTACTCTCTTTTTTTTGTGAAAGAACAATATAATTATTTTAGTAAACTTCCTTTTAAATAAACTGTACTTCTTTTACTTATCTTCTTTTCAAAGAAAGTGTACTTTTTAGTACCATTTCTTCTAAATAAAAGGATTTACATTTAATTCTCCTTCTTTGGAAAAAAGCTGTTCATTTATTCCTTCAAAAAGTACTTTTTTAATTACTGTATCTATACTAATGTTATTGTATTTTTATCATCATATAAAAGGTTTAATATACATTAAAAATAAGCAAATCTGTCTATAAAAAATTAATAAAATGTGTTTTTTTTGCGAAAAATGTTTAGGGAGTTAAGCTAAAAGAATAGATAATATCGGTTGAGGCAACCAAATTCTCTAATAAATTCTGTTGTCACAACCTCCAAATAGGGTTGCTGCAACCGAATTCGGTTGTGATAACTCCACAGTTCGGTTGCCACAACCGAATTCGGTTGTCACAACTTCAAAATTCGGTTACTACAACCGAATTCGGTTGCCATAACCCCTAAATTCAGCTGTCACAACCGAATTCGGTTGTTGCAACCTCAAAGTTCGGTTGTGACAACCCCATTAATGGGGTTGAGGCAACCTCGTAAATTCGGTTGGAACCTAATTCGGTTGTGACAACAAATTTTTTATCTGGGTGCATTATTCGTTCTTTTCGTTCATTTCGTTCTTTTTTTTAGTCATAAAAAATTTCTATCCCTTTCTTATTAATTTTATTACAGAATTAAATGTTTTTCTTAATAATTTCAAATTTTTAATAAAATTGTAATTTTCTGACACTATTAGTACAGAGCTTTGAAGAATTAATTCCTTTTTGAATGAATTCACTACCAATCGAATTCAATTTTCTCTAGAATTGAATGAATTCCTTTTCTTAAGTAATTCACTGAATTCGTTGAACTGAACGCGTTAATCAAACAACAAATTCAAAGAATTAATTCAATTACAATAGTTATTTTTATTAAATCAAATGAATTAATTCACCGGTGAACGCATTCAATTTTATAAATCGAACGGAAAAAAAGTGAAATAATTCCTTACTGAATTCGTTCAATTTCATTTTCGTTCAGTGAATTAAAAACAAATAAAATTACGTTCAGTGAATTAAAAAAAAAATAATAAGTTCACTGAATTGAAAAAAAATAAAATAAGTTCACTGAATTGAAAAAAAAATAAAATAAGTACACTGAATTCAAAGCCTGTTTTCTGCCGTTCAGTAGAAGAAAACAATAACGTACAAATAAAATGTTAAAGTAAGCAATTTTACAGCGTGTGCTAGTAAAAATAAACAAATTAGAAACCGGATGCTGTTTAAAAACCTACATGATTCAAAAATAAAGCCTTTTACTATTACAAATAAAAACTTTACAGATATATAAAAATTTGGAAAAAAAATATAACTATATAACTAGTTTGAAAAATTAATAGTTCTATTTTTTTTCCAAATTTATCTATATCTGTAAAGTTTTTATTTTTAATAGTAAAAGGCTTTATTTTTGAATCATGTAGGTTGATAAACAGCATCCGGTTTCTAATTTGTTTATTTTTACTAGCACACGCTGTAAAATTGCTTAATTAAAAATTTTATTTGTACATTATTGTTTTCTTCTACTGAACGGCAGAAAACAGGCTTTGAATTCACTGAACTTATTTTATTTTTTTTTTTTTCAATTCAGTGAACTTATTATTTTTTTTTTTACATACGTAATTCTATTTTTTTTTTAATTCACTGAACGTAATTTTATTTTTTTAAGTCACTGAACGAAAATGAAATTGAACGAATTCAGTAGTGAATTAATTCAGTAAGGAATTAGTGAATTAATTCAGTAAGGAATTAATTCACTTTTTTCCGTTCGATTTATAAAATTGAACGTGTTCACCGGTGAATTAATTCATTTGATTTAATAAAAAGAACTATTGCAATTGAATTAATTCGGAACAAAATAAATCGAACGAAAGCAAATATGAATTAATTCCATTCAATATATGGTTGTTGTTGTTGTAACGGCTTTAAAATGAGAATTTGTAGTTAATAATTCTCATTTAAAGCCGGAGTGGCAATCCTTGCTCGGATAAATTCGAAGATTCGAATATATCCGAATCGTTCCGGCACATAGTCCGATTGCCGTGGGAACCGGGTTATACCGCCCATACTCGGTCGTCAGAGCCTCGTCAGCGTTAACAGGGGACACCATGTCCAAGGCGGACTGTGGGTGAGGTTGGCATTTGGAAATAATTTCCCTTGATATCTATCTTATGTAATATTAAACAATGATTAAGAAGAAAATCATTGTTTAGGTCTTAATTACAGTAACTTGTCGAATTTTAATCTCTGATTCTACCCTAAATATTGATTAAATTTAATTAAAGAAATTTCTGTGATTAAGACCTTAAACATAGATTTTTTACCCTAAAATTCACGTTAGTACTTACCTTTTTTACTAATGTTGGTAACTTTTTAAAAAGTTTTACGTAGACCAATTTTTTTTAAATAAATACCTTACAACATCTCATTATGCCCTCTAAATGATGTTCATCTTTAGTAACTTGCCTTATAATGTATATCTTCTCTAAAAAGACAAATTTTAACTACGAAAGTATTTGAGGAAAATTATAATAATATGACATAATATTGGATTCTGTGCGAATGTTTTGTTAGAATCAGTCATAATATTGATATTCCTTTAGTATAAGCAAGACACGATTCATGGGAGCAAAATGCAGTTCTGCCATTTTGAATTGCAAATAATTTAAATTGTCAAATATGCTGGGAAAATATGAGATATATGAAGAAATAAGACCAGGCCCTATGCAAGTCGCTCAACTACTGTTAAACGCCCTCTCACTGGCTCCGGTAAGACCTTCAATTTCAGTTAATGGGTATAATTTTTTTATTATATTTTTTTCACATTTATTTATTGCACAAATTTTTATATATATCAAAATTTACCCATAAAACTTAACCTACCACATGTCCAAAGGTGATCACATCTTGAAATGTGGGACAGAGCCAATTAACAGAGGTTAAGATTTATACATATTTTTGAGATCCTAATGTAACGACAATTTTTATATATTTTTCCACCATATTCACTATATATTTTTGGATTCATATCTTTTATTCTCCACAAAATTTCTAAATTTTAATTTTTGCAATCAACACAAAATTCTGCATAAATAACTCTTCTAAGATATCTTAGAAATAGAATAAAGAAAATCAATCGTTTACGTTTCACGGTTTGTAGAAATTTACTTTATATTTTCTTTGGGAGATGTGACTGCATGCACCCTCATAAAAAATCGGTTGGAATAGGGTTGTGGCAACCTCAATTCGGTTGTTTCAACCTCAATAGGGTTGTCACAACCTTATTTCGGTTGTTTCAGCCGAATTCGGTTGTCACAACTTCAATTCGGTTGGAGCAACTAAATTTGGTTGCAGTAACCGAAAAATGGGGTTGTCACAACCGAATTACTATCAGATTCGGTTGTAGCAACCGAATTCAGTTGCCACAACTGAATATTATTCTAATAGGGTTGTTGCAACCGAATTCGGTTGCGACAACCGAGCTACAGAGTTGTGGCAACTTCCAAAACAAAATTTGAATTTATAAACTTCAAAAGCATAAAAATTAAAAAATGATATTTGTATTTATTTCGTCTTAAAACAGGAAATCGAGCAATATTTTGCTAAAATTAGCATTAAAGGTTGGTACAAATATAATTTTTAATCGGCATATAGATATATATTTTAAGATATATATTTTAACCATGTTTCCCAACAATTTTAAATAAAAATAGGAGAACTGGATAACATTTTTATTATCACACAAATATGGTATAAATCCTTAAAATGGTTGATGGACGAGGTAAATTAAAGGTAAGTAAAAGAAAATATTGATATCTACGATTATTATAATGTTTTGTTTGTAATCCAACTCATAATGGTAATAAGGAGTGCCAAGTCTATATCCCAATTATATTAATGTGAGGCGCACATCCGTGTATATTGAATGCAGCAGTCGTATAATGGAAATCTCTATATGAAAAGGTAAATAAAATAAATAAATATAACTTTTAAGAACAAAAAATTACCAAATGATTGACTTTCCCTTTTTTAGGTTATATTACCGACAAATGTGTGCATGTTTTAGGAAACCAAGCAGAGTTAGCAAAAAACCCCTGGTTTATACAAATCTTTTTAAATCTTTAGAACAATTTTTTTAACATGGTTGGCAACCGAAACGCATAGGGGGCGATTTTTCTGTTTTTATTAACCTTTTAGTGGCAGGGTCTATACATATTTATGAATATTAAGTTATTTATAAACACTAATTTGCACAGCATAAGAGTATACAGCACTTAAATACTTTTCATCCATTTAAATCGGCTTTAATTTCAATAGTATAGTGCATAGTGCATTTAAGTATAAACTATAAAATTGGCCCTAAATCGTTTCGGTTTCTACCCTATTTTATCTGTGTTTAAAGAGTACTTAAATTGGTAAGTTTTTTTATCGAAAAAGAAAACATGGAATTGTTTATTATAAAGAGTTTATAAAGTGTATTCTATTTAATGTTTCTTCTTTCAGATGAAGAGTACTTATTTTAGTACTCTTTTTTTAAAAAAGGGTACTTGTTTTAGTACTCTTTCTATTAAGTAAAATATTCTCCTTTTGAAACAATTTCTTTTAAAGAAATGATACTTCTTTTCATACCCTTCCCTTAAAAAAAGTACTTCTTTTCGTACACTTTCTTTCAAGTAAAGAGTTCTCATTTTAGAATTATTTATTTCAAAAAATGGGTTCCTATTTTAGCACCTTTCGTTCACCGCAAGCCTGCTCATTTTAGTACTCTTTCTTTGAAAAAACATGGTATTAATTTAGTACTCCTTTTTTTAAAAAAGGGGTTATCATTTTTATACTCTATCTTTTAATTATTATTATTTATTTAGTGCAAATTAATTTACAAAAAATATTAATTTAGTGAGGACTGGCTGCTAGGGCCTTCGCCTCACTCTGTCTTTAAAAAAAGGGTTCGTTTTTTTGCACTGCCCTTTTTAAAGAATTGGGTATTGTTTTAGCTAACTTTGAAAGAAAAGGGTCTTACTTTAGTACTACTTCTTTAAAATAAAAGGCTATCACAGCTTCAAGAAAGAGTTTCTAAAAGAAGAACTCTTTTTTTAAGGATATAGTACTAACAGAAATGCAGTTTTTTTGAAAGAAGTAATAAAACAAATACTCTTCGCCCAGATAATTATAATAAATGTAACTTTTAAAATTATGTTAATTTAATTTTAAATATAAACTTCTAAAAATATACGTAAAAAACTAAAAAAACGTTTTTTATTGCAAAAAATTATTTAAAATTCCAGGTAAACTAATAGAAGCAATCGGTTGAGACAACCTCGTTCTGTAATAAATTCGGTTGCCACAACCTCATAATAGGGTTGATGCAACCGAATGCGGTTATCACAACCCCACAATTCGGTTACCACAACCGAATTCGGTTGCCACAACCTCTATATTCGGTTGCAACAGCCGAATTCAGTTGCCACAACCACTAAAATTCGGCTGCCACAACCGATTTCGGTTGTACGAATTTCAAAATTCGGTTGCGACAACTCCATTAATGGGGTTGAGGTAACCTCGTAAATTCGGTTGGAACCTAATTCGGTTGTGACAACAAATTTTTTTGCTGGGTGTGTGTATATGAAATTTGATCAAGATGTGTTTTCCTAAACCAATAACTAATAATATACCTAATTATTTCAGACTATAAAGTTTGGATTGAATGTATCAAAAATCATGTTATCCTTCAAAACTATTTCTTAAAAACACCTTCCTGGACTAAAAACAAATTTATTATTATATACACTTAACCAATGAAAAAATTAAGATATGCATGTAGCATGCAAAAAGACACTTCCTATTTGAGGCATTTAGCCGTTGCAGATTTTAAAAACAACAATTTAGTCATCTATTGTATAATTTTATCAGCCCACGTCATGCGAAAAAATCAATAAAGAACTTTTATTTCGCGAGTTTTCAAATTTTTTTATTTCCTTTTGTTACTTATTCGTATTGTCAAATGAAAATATCTAAAATTAACAAATTCTTGATTAAATTGTAATAAGTTACCGATATTATTTTAAGTAAGTTTAAGGTTTAATCAATGATTTCTTAATCAATAATTAAGGTAAAATAATCATTGGAGATAAGATACCAGCCCTTAGTGAATTAATTCATCGAATTTT
Organism: Leucophora obtusa; assembly: GCA_949987735.1. Lineage (NCBI taxonomy): Eukaryota > Metazoa > Arthropoda > Insecta > Diptera > Anthomyiidae > Leucophora > Leucophora obtusa. The sequence goes on from OX465296.1 coordinate 94,449,517, forward strand.
TAATTCAGAATTGAATTAAGGAATTAATTCTTCAAAGCTCTCTATTAGTATATGTACAATAAAATTAATATCAACATGTAACACGTAGTGCGCCAATAAATTGCCGAACGAACGACACCGTTCATGAATGACTGTTCAGACACAGCTCATGACAAAAAAGAACGAAAATAAAAAAAAAAAAAATAAATATGACAATCTAATATGACAATATCATATTAGAATTTGGACTTAAGGTATAAAGAATATTCTAACTAAATATATGAAAATATAGAAAGTCCAAACAAAAAAAAAACAATTTTTGTATTTTTAATGCAAAAATTGGGATAATTGTTTAAAATAATATAAAATATTAATTGACACAACCGCGCTCTCTAATAGATTCGGTTGTCGCAACTTCTAAATAGGGTTGGTACAACCAATTTCGGTTGTCATAACCGCATAGTTCGGTTGCCACAACCAAATTCGGTTGTCACAACCTCGAAATTCGGTTGCAGTAACCGAATTCGGTTGCCACAACTTCTGAATTCGACTGTGACAACCGAATTCGGCTGCTACAACATTAAAATTCAGTTGTGACAACCCCATCAATGGGGTTGAGGCAACCTCGTAAATTTTTTTTGATGGGTGTGCCAAAAACAGATCATTTTCCATACAAATGTATGAAATTTATACATTAGTTTATTTAAACCAAAACTGTAGAATAACTTGTTCGTGTGGAAAATTAATATTCCGGGTTGTTGTTTCCATATTAGTGCTCCAAATATTGCCATATTAGGTAGAGGTCATTAAGCGGAAGTGCGACACACCTGATTCTTTTAAAAGACTTTACCCCCCCCCCCCCCCCCCCGTATTTCTATTATAAAACTAACTACAATTTTCCACCTTACGACTGTCGCAGGCCGTTATTGGAAAGTTTCACGGTAAATAATATAATTATTTCTACTTTGACCCAGTTTATGTTATCCAATTTAAAAGTACATCCTTCCAAGGGACACCCTAAAATACATATACTTGCATGCACACTTACACAAGCATGTATTAACTACATAAATATGCAAATGAAGAGTTTGCCAATACATATCATTTTGTTATTGTGTTTGGTTATTGTCATACATACAGATACAATATTTAGTAAAGTAGGTACATACATATTATTGTCAATGTTATCATTACTATACACTGGAAAAAATCCATGCGACAGTTTTCTCATGAATTCAGTAGATGACTAATGACAACCACTGGTTTGGTTTTTTTTCGTAAAATATAAGATTTTTTACTTTACGAAATCAATACAAAAATTGTTTAGAATATTTCGAAAATAAAAAACGTTAAATTCATTAAAATAGCCTCTCAACTTGCGTTGCAAACAGGATTTTGTGCTGAATTATCCGAATTAATTATTGCAGATACGATTTTTACTATCAAAATATTCGGATAAGTTTCCTTGCTTTCTTTAATAAAGGTATTGTTTTTGATGATAGGTTTTTTCAAATGCATAATATTCAAGGGGCTGTATTCTGCAGAGACTATTAGTTATAGAGATAGGAAATCAAAACTTACACTACTCACCGATAGAGGGCGCTGAAATTTAGTATTACCTGAGCAACTATTTAGTATCAGTTTAATATCAGTTGAGCCTATATTTAAAAAGTCAAAAACTGCTGAAAACTGCATAAAATAAAGAAAAAACAAGCGGGGAATATATTCAAATAATAAAATTTGAGATATCCGTTTATTTTTTTCCTTTGTTGGTTGTTATTATTTTAATTTAAATAAAAACAGAAAATTGTCATTTTTTGAACAAAATTCCATTTAGTGATAACAATATTTTTATAACTTATTTTTTTGGTGATGCCATACCCTTGGTATTCTGTAGAAACATTCTGATATTTTTTCGTATTCAGATTCTCAAATGACATTTTAAAAAAACTATAAATTTCTCTTTTGCCAACATTAAGTTACACATTTAAATTAGAAACTATTTACCCAATATGGGTTAAATCAATTCGGAATGTGATCAAAATAAATGTAACACTCGGATTAATGGCATTCGGATTATCGAGTGTTACTCTTTATAGAAAAAGTTTTGTAAAACTGAAAATAATTGACAAAATTTATATATAAAATTCTCAGATATCTAATATTTTGCAAAAGATTTTCGAAATGCGGCTTTCGTAAAACATAAAAAACAAATTCACAAAATTTACAGAACATTTTTGTAGACATTTTTTGTTTTCAAATGTTTTACTAAAGCTTTTCATGATGGGAAGCAAAAAGAAAATAATTATGTCGTAAAATGCACACAAAATTTCGTAGAACCATTTTCGTCTTAGAAAACAACAAAATATTTCCTAAAATGTGCCAAAGTTTTCCTGCATATTGCATATGGATTTTTTTCAGTGTAGTTACTGATGCTGTTCTTGTTGACAATACGAATGTTTGTTGTCGTTATTATAGTTATTTTGAGAATGATGTTTGCCATTTCATTGCAAACTGCCGTAATAATGTTTATGACAAACATATAAATTTAATAACAGAAGGATCCTATTTGGTGAATATTTGTAATATATTATGAATAATATTCAACTTTTCAGGCCGAAATATAGCAAAATAGTTTTCACAATACGTGGCTATAGAATGCTTTATGAAACAACAAGTATTTTCTGGCAATGGAGGATTTGTTAGTTTTGTCATGCCTTTTTACTTTTAATGAAAGTCGGATTGCGGGTTTCCCCATTTCGATTAAATTTAAATATGCGGTAGAGGGGACAAAATTAAAAAACTTTCGTTTCAAAGTTCATCGAAATTTTTTCGTTTGTAGATCTTTAAAATACCTTTCATTTGCCACACAGTTTGTAAAGGGTTTTGCAATAGGTACTTGACAACTTTGAATTTAATTTGTGAACGCACTATTTCACTGATCATCTAATTGTTACTTTCCTTTTTTTCAGTAAACTCAACATTTTCATCGTGGTAAAGTACACGAACGAACAACGTATGCAAAATGCACTACCGAAATTCGGAGTCGGTGACCGCAACTTTAAGAGCGTTAACTCCGATTTTCGGTCCTAGTAGACAAGCAATAACAAGTTTAGTGCAAAAATTTTAGTCTACATATTCATTGTATGATGCTTCCGTGCCAGTGAGACAACGGGTTTGTCAAAGTGACGAAAATATCGCTTCCGTTCAGGCGTCCGTAGCAAACGATCCAATTCAGTCGATTCCGCGGCGTTCTCAAGAACTGGGCATCGCCAAGACAACTTTATGGCGAATTTTGCATAAAGATCTTGGTTTACACCAATAAAAGATCAAGCTGACTCAAGAATTAAAGCCGATAGACCATTTGACGCGATGTACGTTCTCACGTTGTCAAGTCCTTATTGGAAAACCCTATATATATAGGGTGTTTTTTTAGACGTATAAAACTTCCGATAGAACTAACTAAAACTAGCTGTCTTACTAATGCAGTGTGTTTGACTTTTTTTTATCAGTATACTTTGGCAAATCACCATGCAAAGACTTACACCAGCACTTCGTCAAGTTGACGGTGCGAATAATCGTCCATCTGAGCGGGTAAGACGCAACAATATGTATCGCTTCATGATCAGATTTACTCTTTTGGATAATATTCATCCAAATCGAGCCCGTATCGTATATACAGAAGAAGCCATCACCGCTGTAGACATGAGTGCGACAGAGGACTCGAATTTATCGATCCAACGCTGTTCTCAGCGACTCGGTCATGATTCGTGATTTTTTTATTCCTCATGTCATTGCAAATAATTTGGAGGAGAAATGGTTCGAACAAGACGGTGTAATATGCTATACAGCGCGTGAAACCATCACTTTGTTGAGTCAAACGTTTGGTGATCGAATTATCTCAAGAAATGGACCTGGATTTGGATTTGACACATTTGGACTTCTTTTTGTGGCGGTATATCAAATCTCTGGGATATGCTGATTAACCAGCAACGATTAATCATTTAGAAGCCAACATTCGATGCACTATTGACAAAATAAAACCGGGTATGCTCGAAAAAGTGGTGCAAAATTGGACCGACAGGATGGCGTTCATAAGGCGCAGTGGCGGAGGTCATTCCATTAAATTTGTTGTGTGTTATTTAAAAAAAAAGTTCTATGCCTCTGAAAGAAACACTCTATATATTAATAAAACTGTTTTAATAATTAGAACTAATACAAGCATTAGATTCTGAGGAGATTTTCGACGGAAAACATTAGATTCTGGGCACTTTTTCCTACAGGAAAGCCTCAAATTCTGAGTATTTTTTTAAATAGAAACAGCCTTAGCTTATGAATACTTTTTTATAAGAAAAAGCATTAGATTCAGAAGATTCAGCCAATCAAAAAGCTCAGATTTTGGGAATTTTCTCCTATAAAACGAGTGAGATTCAGCGAACTTTTTCTGCAGAAAGAAATTCTAAGAAACTGAGGGATTTCCCATTGAAGAAAGTTCTCGTAATCTGATGGGTTTTCTATGCGAAAACGTTATCGAAATCTGGGGGTTTTTCTATTATAAAACTTTTCAGAATCTGAAGTTTATTTCATAGCATAACGGTTTAAAGGTGATGGATTGTATACACACTCAGGAAATCGCCAGACGACATTACCAGAATGGCCATAGATTTTAACACCCAATCCATATCATATAATGTCTTTGTTGTGGTTAGATTGTTGAGTTGGACTGGTGAGGTGAGTTTGATTACATGCATCACAATTATGAAAAAAATCGCTCAGTGGCTCTACGTAATCAATTCGAATCGGTTGGTCTGTGATATTTCGCTTTACATAAACCAGGCCACGAAAAGTGAATGCTGAATGCAAGCAATTTTTCGTTTTAAGCTTATTCGCTTCAATTAAAATTTTACAGTTTTTTTGAAGTTAAACTCTCATTTACATATCTTATTTGAGTCCTGACCGATGTAATTTAATAATAATTGTGTTTTATTTGTTGTCTTAAATATGGCAAGTGATTTTAATACAAAGTTCTTGTCATAATGTGAAATTAAATTAACTATTATTACAGGTGAGTTTTCTTTATCTTTACAGTTTTGAACCATTTATTTTGAAAGTGGTATGAGTCCATTTAAAAAGTTAAGGATGGTAGAACACGAGGGGATCTTTTCGTATTTATAAAAAATAAAAATTACAAAAACTACTGAGATGTTGATGAGAGAATTTTTACTTGTTAACGATTTAGAAAAAATGTTTATTTTGAAAGTGGTATGAGTCCTCCCTATTTTTGAAATAGAACAAAACAGTATCATTCCATATTAAATATATTCAAAAATAGAAGTTTTTGGACATGACCCCTTTCGATTTTTACAAAACTTGGTACATACATTCTACTAATTGTCACGATGTTAAATGTAAAAACTTTTTTCCAAATTCATTTTGGTACGCGTTCTATCGCTGTTTTTATTTGATTTTTTTCAGTAAATTTATTGAAAATACATGATGTTCAAATGATTACAACTTTTGAACGCGTTATCCGATTGTTATAAAATTTTCAACTAGTAATGCTTATATAACATACATGGGCAAATGCGGCCCCATGGCAACCAATTTCGTGCGGCCCTTCAATAAATAAAACAATAAAAAAAATTTAATTTTAAACAAAATTAAAAAAAATATAAATGAATTGAAAAAAAAAATTCAGAATTTAAATTATTCATAATATAGAAAACAGCGCAAACAAAATAAATATCCAGTGGAGCCTCAAAAAAGTTACGCCGATCAACAAATGTCGATTTTTTTGCACAGAATTCCCCAAAAACTTTTTAAAGTATTTTCGCCTCCTAAATAGATGCTAATATTAAGTGTAAAATTCCTTCTCCTTTATTTAAACCTTAATCCTGGGAAAAATACTTTATGGCTCAATATGACTACTTATGAGTCTCTTATTTTTAATGAGCTTGAATTCAAAAAAATTATCTTTCATTTTAGGAAATGTTTAAAGCCGTTCTACGGACCTCGTAAGGATCTCCAAAGTAAGGATCTCCTTTAAGCAATTAAATTTGGTAAAACAGTCAAACACAATAAAATGTTATTTACACTCATAGAAACAAACTTGTGAAAATAGCAAAACAATTAGCAACTTTTTCTGCTATTTTTACGGTTTATTATTTAAGTGACTTTGCAGAAATTTTTTTTACTATTTTTACTAAATATTAATAAGATTAGAAGAGCAAAACTAAACTGTTAAATTTAATAATAGTCATCCTGCTAAATCAATAGAAATATATGATGAAAAATAGTAGGCTATTGATTTCACAAAAATAGATTTTTATTCTCTTAAAACAATTTAAATTTTTTTATTCTACTAATATTCAGCAAAATTTGTTGCTGATTCTAACAGAGTAAATTTTATTTCAATTAACTAAAACTTAGCTCAAATACAACTAAAATTATGTATATTTTGCAGTTTTATTTTTGCTATTTTTATCTTACTAATATTAAGGTGGTGTTTCTAGATGACGTTTTGCTCCACACGAACGAAAATACAATAACAAAATACATGCAGTACAAAAACAAAATGCATGTAGTCACTCATTCGTGTGACAACGAACGTCTTCTAGAAACCCCATCTAAGCAAAGAAAATCTGCTTATTTCTGCATTTTTAGCAGCTTTAGCGAAAGCTTTTACAGGCTTTTATCTATTAGTGTACTTAACGTGACCAACCATCCCATTTTTGAACGGATTATACCGCCTTTTAAAGGCTTGTGTCGCCTTGAATTTTTATCCCGCTCTTGAAGTAAACTATGTCGCCTTATCCCAATTTTTTTCTTATCAACTTTTGGATAAAGTTTTCATAATATATTTTTTCTAGAGTTCCCAGCCAGCAAACGAGCCCAAAAATTAATCAGAAAAGTGCTCAAAGTATTTTATTAAACTTTCACTTGTATGAAAGTGGTGCATTCAAAATAGCCCTCTTTTTTGATTCAAAAATTACTCAAATATTTTAAAAAATTCTTTAGGCTAAAAAATTTATCTTTTTTTGAGTCATTTTTGAATTGTTCACAAAATATTTTAATTTATTTACATTTCTGAATCTCATCTTTGGATTTAAAAATTTGCATCAAATGTTTGAGCCAAGAATCAGACGAATTCGTTAAAAAATTTGTATGAAAAACACTAATTTAAAAAAGTTTTTGTTTAAAATTTTTTGCACAAATTTGTTAGGACATCTATGTAGAACAGATGCGGCAAAAATTTTTCAAAGAAAAACGGCTTTAAGTTTGTGATTTTTACACAATTGTTTTAACGAATTCGTCCAATTCTGTTTATAAAAACAAACAGTAAGAATAAGTTTAAAGTTTTAAAAATATGTATTTTGTTTGAATAAGTTTTGATTTACTAAATAAGAACCACATAAAAGTATCCAAATTTACTGGCTGGGTTATCGGTCTTATGACTGAATTTTTAAAATTTAAGAATTAATTTAATGCAGTCAGAGCCTGAGAGGTTTGATATTTGTTATAAATTTTCGATACGAAAATAATGTAGTTTTAAATTTCGTTTACATTCAGATTTTCTATAAAAATTATTTTTTTCACGTTTTTATCAAAATTCCCTTCGTCACGTAATTCATGTTATACCCTTCAATAAATAAAACAAGGGATCAAAATCCATTAAGTAAATTTAATAATATTTGAAAAATTGGTGAAAACCTTAACGAAATTGTTTGAAATAACGAAAACTATATTTTCGAAGATTAATTCGACAAAGTTTTTTGACTTCAGATTCGTATTAAAGAGGGCAAACTTTTTTAAAAATTTATTGAGTCTGTGCCTATATTTGCAAATATATTTGGATTAAAAATATAAAAAATCATAAAAATATAAAAGATTATTGACCAATATTGACTTATAAAGTAATTCTCTGGGTGAGGGATATAAAAAGAAAGACCCACAACTCGAAGGCTATCTTTAACTTTTTTAAAATTATTAAAGCAGATAACTCAATATTTCAGCTACAGACTGAGCGAATCTCAAATTGAAACTCCAATGGGTTCAAAGAAAAACGCAATTTTTTAACAAAGTTTTTTGAATTTTCACAAATAAACATAACACTGCATGACAAAATCTTGACTTTTACAAATTAGTAGGGCTCTGACCATCAATTCTATATATTTTGGACATCTGATTACAGTGGCGTACTTAATTTTTCGATCTAAGGTACATATTTTCCGCGAAATGCCTATAAGTTTAGCGGTTTTCCATTTAGTTTTTTATATACAAAAATTTTCAAATGCAATCAATATAAATTTTTTGTGGTGAAATGTAGGCACAGGACCTGTATTCATATTTAGGCTTAAAATTTGATGCATAGAACTTGATACTAAAATCACTGTTCGCGTATTATATGAATTTGTACGGTTTTTAAGGTTTTAGCTAATTGAATCGCTAAAACCGAAATCGGCCTTAATAAATGGCTTAGTAAAGAAGCAATTAAAAGGAAATATTTCAACAAAAAAAAATGTATTCATCTATAGCAAGCTATACGTTAAAATCGCGAATTTTATATGGCAGCATAGCTTTCCAAGATTTCCCCAAAGTCCAACACTTTAGTATCTTAAAATGTCTTTAGTACAATACTAACCTTAGTATAAAATGTATTTACTGCCATAACTTTTGCAAACGGAAAGTTTTTTGCTTGAAATTTAGCAAGAACAGTTTTTAGCAGTGACCCCATATTATACTAAAAGTTGGACTTTGGGAACATCTTGAAAAGCTATGCTGCCATATAAAATTTTTGGAAAGTCGCGATTTTAGCGAATAGGCCGCTATAGATGAATATATTTTTTTATTGAAATATTTTCCTTTTAATTGCTTCCTTACTAAAGCATTACATTTATTGAGGTCAATTGTACATTCGGGGACTAAAGTCGCTGAATTAGCAAAAAACCTATATAAAACACTAAGTAGTGGTTTAGAAATCAAGATTAGCACATCGCATTTATATCGTAAATATGGCCACAGGTGCTTACATTTTAACACAAAGAAATTCATATTAATTTAATTTGAAAAATTTTTTATATAAAAACTGAATGGACAACCGCCAAATTTTAAAGGCATTTAGCGAAAAATCTGTACCATTGATCGAAAAATAAAGAACGCCATTGTAATCAGCATGTCCGAAGAATATACACCCAGAAAACAGATTCGGTGCTGACAACTCCATGTGTTGCCAATCGAATGGTTCAGTTGCATGAAATGAATTTTTCGTTTGCGGCTACCGAATTATTCTTCATACAAGTGAAATTCCATTGTCACAGTCAAATTAGTCTTGTCTCAACTGGTTTCCTGTTGCCACAACTGAAAAATTCGGCTACCGCAACTGACCCATGCGATTGACTATAAATGGGGTTATCAGAACTGAATCTGCCCTGTGGGAAAAGGAACCGGTCCCAGGACACGTCATGTGACCGGTTCTTTTATATGAAAAGGACCGGTAATTGTAACATGGGATTGTTCTAGGAGGGGATCAATTGCCCCTTGTGACGTGTCACAGGACCGGGGCAAAAGAACCCGTCACTGAAGCAAAAGAACCTGTCACAGGACTGATACAAAATAACATATCACACGACTGGCACAAATGAACCTGTCTTAATATTTGCGACCTGCAGCGTATAAACAATATAATTTTGGGGGGACCCTTATATGGGCACTAGGTCTAAACATGGCCCGATTTGGGCTCGTTTACACGCTGCAGGTCGCAAATACGAAGATATTTCAATATTTGGTACACATTTGTCCCAATAACAAAGCCTATTGATTCTAGATAGCATCGGTCCATATTTGGACCTATCGCCTATATGGGCTATATTTCCGATTTTCTCTTCTTTTATCATTTTATAGAAAATTTTGACACAAGTCCATTTTAACATTAGTTGGCTTTTAACCAGACTGGTGTAGAGTATTATATAGTCGGCATGCCCGACTTTAATTTTTTTACTCCTTTTTTATAACGATTTTTTTAATCAGTAATTTTTATATCACATTCTTTGATATAAAGCTTCTTTTGAGGATTTCTGCATAAATTCTGAACAATTTGCTGAAATTTGAGATTTTTTTGCTTGGATTACGTCTGTCTTATAAAAGTAAAAAGTTGTTCAGTTTCTCAATTTTAATTACAATTTGAAAAAACAACATTTGGAAATGGGTTGTGTAGTTTTTTCCTTAACTGACGTGACCGTCTTTGCAAACATTCTATAAAAAACTGAAGATTATCTTCAGCTTTTCGATGTTAAATTTCTAACATTTTAAAGACATTACAAAATTTAAGTTTCTCTAGTTTCTGGTACCGAACAGTTCCGTAATCAGTATTTTTGAAATACTTATAGTTTAGTATTATGTCATCATTTTTGTGGTTAAGTATTATGTGCACTTTGTAACAGTCACGGGACAGTGTTTAACCGCACCGATTGCCATTTTTTCATATACATCTAATTATACTGCACCTGTTCTGTGTTATATCACTCCTTCAACTCTAACAGTACTAGTTACTTTTGTCAATTTGATGTTATGATACTTTTTCTCCAGTTATATGATATATCTAAAATGAAGCAGTTAATGTTTTGCCTCCATTTCAATAATCACGAGGTTGAATATTTTGCTGCAATTACCACTTTTTGATACACCGAAATTTTGGTTTGCATAAGTTTTGTAACATGTCCCCTACTCACCTATCATAGATTTGTCACTTTGGGTCAATCGACCCTTCATTTCCCGCAGGGATCTTTTTATTTCATATATACTTATGCGTATTTAAATTTTGAGTTCAAACATCAACCAAGGCGTTATAGTTTTTTTTTAATAATTTTTTTATTGATTCAAATTAAAAGACACAACTGATTTTCTGTTGTGGATATAATTTTATTCATAAACAAATTAGTGGTATTCATCTAACTGCATTTATTCCCTCGTAAACCGTGTATTTTTCTAATCGTGTATATTTGTAACTTTAGCTATTTATTTGAATGAACGCACCTTTTAAAAATATTCACATTTCAATTTTGCATTTAGCCACTTTTTTGATCTTTTCACAAATTAAACACAGAATTTTTTAAATTTGTGTCATTTAAAAACAAACAAAACAGAAAATAGAAAACAACAAACAAATCAATAATTTTTGACAATATTCAAATGTGTGTATAAATACGAAAAAGTTTACACATAAAAATGTAAGCGTGTATTTACGAGGGCTCGTAAACTAGTTTTGACATTAATCGAGTAAACTTACAACATATACACAGTATACGAGGCGTAAATACTTTAAATACCTTTAATATTTAAATTTTCAACCTGAAAATATTCAAATTTGAAATTAGACTAGAAAAATTTAAATCGAGTTTAGCCTAGCGCAAAAGCAATGGGCTGACAAGCGGAAGGTCGGAGGTGCTATCCCAGTTCGTGACATAAAAAATTTTAAATTTTTTTAAAAAAATTGTAGAATAACACTATTTATAGAATTTATAATCCATAAACATTAAAGGAATCAATTAATACAACAAAAATTCAAAAACTGGAAATAAATCGGTAATTCGGTAATTACAACAGCAATAAAAATTGTACCGGGAACTACAAAAATTTGGTTGGAACTACGAATCTGTTGTCTGTGTGGAGACATATGAGTCTTGGTACCTTTTTGACCAAAAAATTACTTAAATATAACTGCAATTTTTTTAAGATTATTGAACTTGATTTGGCATTGCCATTAGCAAAAAACCGGACTAGGTTATTGCAAAAATGGTAAATTTTAATTTTCAAATGCGAATGACTTTCATAATTTAAGAGATATGCCACCATGTTTATTGTAGGCCTTTACTAGCAGCCCTGTGGGAAAAGGAACCGGTCACCGGACACATCACGTGACCGGTCCTTAGACAGGTTCTTTTATATGAAAAAGGACCGGTAACTTTTACATGGGCTTGTCCTAGGAGGGGGTCAATTGCCCCTTGTGACGTGTCACAGGACCGATGTAAAAGAAGCAGTCACAGGACTGAAGCAAAAGAACCTGTTACAGGACTGACACAAAAGAACCTGTCACAGGATTGACTTAATCGAACCTGTCACAAGACTAACCAAAATGAACCTGTCACACAACTTATGCAGAAGAACCTGCCACATGACTGACACAAAAGAACCTAAAGAAAAGAACCTGTCAAAGTATGCAAAAAAATGCATTTTTGTTAAAATATGCAACTATGTAACGATGTCATTTTGTTCTAAATTTGATGATTCCGATAAATTTTTAATTCACATTAGTTTTTGATTATCGAAAAAATAGTGCATTTGCATGGAATTCCTTGCCCTATTAAGTACCAATTTAGATTTAAATTTTTGTTATTCGCAATATATTTTTACCAGGAATTAAATTCTACAAATCTTATTTGTTTTAGTATTAATCCAATAACTTAACAATTAATCATTTAATCGTTCGATCAAAATTGTTGTGATCGTTTAATCGATCAAAATACCCGAATTGACAACTCTAATATTTGTAATACTGGAATGTCCTGGTTCAGTCCCATTTTCACCTGTCACGGGACCGTTACTTTGAGAGCAGTCCTGTTTTCACTGGTTACGGGACAGGTCACCGGTGGGGTACTTTCAGACCGGTCCTGTTACCGGTTACCAGACAGGTTGCGGGATAGGTTCTTTCAGACCGGTCCTGTTTTCACCGGGACAACTGACCCCTATTTTTTTCCCACAGGGAGTTTACAAAAGTAAAACCCTTTTTAAAATTGGTTCATAAATAAAAAAATTGCAAGCTTTAAAAATGTTCACATTCTCGAGATGCCCTACTTTGGAGTCCAGTAGCGTAGCTCCTGGTATGGGGGATTGGCCGTCAAAACCTTAGCTCAGAATTACGTTTGTTATGGTCATGTGAAATTTCATCTAAATTTGCCCAGCCGATAAAAAATGGCTGAATTATATCCAATATATTTCGAAAACGCCCCACTGTGCTATGTTTCGTCTTTAAAGTTTTTTTCGATTTTCATAATTTCTCCCACTTAAATATTTTCCAACCGATTCTGGATTTTTATTTTACGATTCTATTGGCATTTTCCGGAGCCAATATTTAATAAAAAAGGCAAAAAACTATTTTTTGCCCTTAAAAATCGCATTCAGGGCCGATGCGGCACGTGTTCCCAATATGCTAACAAACATTTCTTAATTTGACATTCATTTTCATGTCAAATGGCACTTTTTTACATTTTAAAAATCTGGTATCCTTTTGAACCCATGTGCCTATAAGGGCTAATTTCTCTAATTTTTTATTACTATTATAAAAGTTGATCTTAACAGAGTTACAACTTTCACCAAAAAACAAAATTAACCAATTCTGTTAATTCTTTCGAAAAGGAAATATAATATTCAGATTCACTTCAAAGTTAAGTTTCTTCGTTAGCTCACTTGACTGCAGAAGTCTAAGAGTGCAATTCATCTCCTAATGCGTTGGAAAATGCCGACCAGATTATTGAATAATCCGGATTAGCGGAGTAGGGATTACCGAGGTTCTACGGTAAACATAAAAAAGTTTCCTGCTTATTAGCGTCAAGTTTTAAGAAAATCCTTCACTAAAACACTTTAAAAGATAAATAATCTTCAAGAAAAATGCAGCCGCATTGAAAAATCATAATGTATTAGAAAAATACTCACGTATTAAAGATGCCAGAATTGGGTTTTTTTTTTGAAAAGGATCCAAACGTAAAAAAACAGTGACAATTGCAAAAACTAATGCTGGTTACAGACGGACGGACATACACATATTTATGTCAAAAAACAGCTGTTTGAAAATCTTAAACAAAATGCTGTCACACGACAATGTTTTATTTTAAAGTCAATCCCTATATAACTAACGTTTTCGTTTTTGGCACAACAGCTGAAACTTGTTTTGTTTTTATCTGGCAGATTCATACGTACAAAACACTCAATAGCTTGAAAGAATTACATGTTGTTATTATGAATGATGTGGGAATAGTATTACATTACACAAACATACCCTTTTCACTACAAAATATTTTGTTTGCTTGAAATAAAACTTGAGTGTGTTGGTCAGTGTGACTGACTCAGAAACACAAATGGCAGCAAAATGTTCAATTGAGTAGTTACTCAAATGGAGTGTTTTTGTTTCTGTTGTTTTATTGTAAGCTCCACCCATTTTGCATTAACATTTATTTTTTTGTTGAGTGAGTCTCAAACGATTTATACTATATAGGCGCATGCTTTCAAATAAATTCTTTGCAATGGCGGAATATGTCAAGATTTCAATTGACATTCTCTCAATTTTAAATGTTGTCTATAATTTAAGGATTACAGTTTTTCTCTATGGATTTGTGAAAATGGTAAAGGAATAAAATGTTAAATTTCATTCAAAGGATATATGCCAAAAGTTAAGTTACGCGATAAATTTAAGCTTTGACCAATATTCATGTTTAAGCATTTTGATTCATTCACTCAAATGCAATAACATATCAGTTATATGTGTAGTAAACAGGTGTACTATTCGTTTTTGACGGTAAATACAAAACAACTACAATTATGGCAGCAATTTGTGAAACAAAAATAAACTTGCCAAAACTTCTGAATTTATTTTATAACTGTTAAAATTTGTAGTTGTTTTATTTTATTTCTGATGTTTTAATAATAGTGTTACTTATATGAACTACAAAGCCGGACGATTATTTCATTTCATTATCACTTAATTTTGGTACATACACTTTTCGAACTTACGGAGTCAGAAAAATTAAAATAGTACCGGTGTTCTGCAAGTATGTGAACATAAAAAATGCAACTCTACCATATTTAAAACAGGGAAAGTCGCGTAATCAGTGGCCTTCTATACCCCTCTTACTCGCTCAATCATCTTTCGTTTTATTTGTTCATGAAGTCGGCCAAATTAAAACATGTTGGTAAAATATGAATCTCTTAATTCATTTTTTTAAAAATATTTTTTAATAATAGGTGTGTTTCTTTACTTTTTGGGTAAAATGAGAGTAAGCACAAAATCCTCTCACAAAATGGCAAAATTACCCAATTGTACGGGAACGCAAAAAACCACTTTTCTAGCCCAAACATTTATTTCAAAGAATAATGTGAAACAGTGATGGGACTTGAAAAATTTTGTTTTGTGCCAAGTGTGTGACTAAAATGTGCTAAATGGGCCTTCATTGTGCCAAAACTCAATTTTCACTCAGTACCCGTGTTTTCAACTTTAATTTCATTTCGTGTAATTCACCTTTAATTTCATTTCGTAATAGCATTCTTATGGAATCAATTCTATTTTGAAAGAATTCTAACCGAATGAATTAAAATTTTATTGAATTCATTCAACTAAAAGGTGAATGATATGAAATTCATTCTTATTAAATATTTGGGAATGCAGCCAATAAATGAATTCTTTAGGAATGGTTATACGTAATGGTGTAGATAGAAACATTTTCTAAAACTAAATTATATTTTTCATGAATTAAACTTAAATTATAAATTTAAATCATTAGAATTTTTAAATTTTTTCTTTGTTCGAAAAGATATTTTAATACCAATAAATGCTTAGAAACTAAAAACTAAGGAATTTTTAAAGAATTGTTATTTTTTAAATCTATTTTCTATTAAATTTTGTAGATAACCAAAATGTGCCAAAATTGTATCGGTTGTGCCATTGTACCAAGCAATCTTAGATTCTGCAACAAATCCCATCACTAATGTGAAAATGCGTATAATTTCAGTTTGCAAATTGGCATAAATACCCATATTTATTCGCATTTAAAAGTTGTTTTTGATGTTATTCAATTAATTCTTATAAAAAAACAAGTTTCATTTGCTCTTTTCTTTATTTAATTAAAATTTTAAACATATTTTCACGATTGGTTTTTGTTTATATTTATATCAGCTGTTTTACCAAAGTTTACCCGAAGAAAAGGTCTGGGTAAATTTTGCTAAAAAGAGACACACTAATACACTCTCATTAGCGCTCTCATTTACCCAATTTTCGAGTACGGGAACGCTTTTGGGTAAATTTCGGTAACTTTGGGTAAATTTCGGTAACATTGGGAACGTACGGGAACGCACTTAATATTTCAACACATTTTTTAAACACGAACAAATAATTAAAATAAAAAAACTATTAAATTTTAATAACATGTTGCAATTAAATATTTTCTATCTAAAAAAATGTTTTCATTTGCTTTCCCGAGCCACTCATGAAATATCAAAAAACAGTGAGTAAGAAGAATACTCTAGTAAGCAAAGCTGTATAGTTACTTAAAAATATTTACTTAAATTAACAATTAAATTAAATTTTCAAAGCTGAAATATAAATATTTTGAAATAAATTAAATATGTAATTAAGTAAAATACTAAGCTTTATTTTTGAAATATTTTGAAATATTTAAAATATTTAAAATATTTGAAATATTTGGAATATTTGAAATATTTGAAATATTTGAAATATTTGTAATATTTGAAATCTTTGAAATACACTGAACATTCTATAAATGCCACCTACAGGAATCATTTTTTTTTTTTTAAGAAAACACATATAAAATATATGGGCACTTCTAAAACTTCGGAATAGCTATATTTGGCCTTAGATTTTGGTATTTAGATCCACAAAAAATAATTAAAATTTTAGGTTTAATATTCTAATTCTGGCTCTGAGCCATAATTTCGACTAGATTTTGTAAAATACAAATAACGTAAATTAGAAATAAAAATTTTGCGATTTTTTTTTACAAACTAAGGACCAAACTTTTGGAATATGAATTTAAAAATCCAGACTTAAAAATTGTAAAATAATTGCGGAACGCGAAAAAGGCTTTATGATACAAAAAATTAATTAATATATAAATTAATTATATTAATATATAAATTAATCGCCTTAATCAGCGATTTTTATTCTGCAAACAAATATACCCTTTTGCAAATTTTATTTGTCACGATTTTTTTTTTCTTTTTTTTTAACTAAGCACCAAACTATGTTGTATGAAATTTGTATTATAGTCCAAAGATTATGAATTTAAAAAAACCACACTTAAAAAATTGAAAAATAATCGCTGAACGCGAAAAAAGATTTTATGGTAAAATCGCCATAAAATCGTTAAAAAATTTTTTTTTCTAATTTATGTTATTTGTATTTTAAAAAAGCTAGTCCAAATTATGGCTCAGAGCCAGAATTAGAAAATTAAACCCAAAATTTTAATTATTGTTTTGTGAATCTCTACCAAAATATAAGGCCAAATATAGCTATTCCGAAATTTTAGAAGTGCACATATATTTTATATGTGTTTTCTTTAAAAAAAAATGTGATTCCTGTAGGTGGCATTTACAGAATGTTCAGTGTATTTCAAATATTTCAGATATTTAAAATATTTCAAATATTACAAATATTTCAAATATTTTTAAAATATTCCAAATATTTGAAATACCCAGTGTAGAAACGGTAATGACATATCATTATTTTTTGGACTACCAGTAATGACACCAACTTACCTTCTGTATTATTTTAAAACATATAATAATGAGTTACTGATAATGACTTATTTTTATCATTATTTCAAATAGAAAATAATTTTTTAGATTTTTTTGAAAATTTTGTGAAATCTGTTTTTGGACTCAATATTTTTTAAACACTGGTAAGGATATATGTAACCACATACTTTTTGATTTTTTGTATGTTGGCGAGTAAGCTTACTTGTGTGCAGCAGGTCAATTATGTTTTTATCTATTAAATATTACATGTCGATTTAGCTCAGATGGTAGAGCTGTTGACTGGCAATCTGTAGACCCAGGTTCAATTCCCGCACCAGCAAATTTTATTTAAAAAAAAGAAATACAATAAAAAATATTTTTTTTATATAATTTATTTTTTAGAAAATCTATTTTTAAACTCATTATTTTTGTCAGTACTGGTAAGCACATAGGTAACGATATATTTTTTGATTTTTCGTATGCTGGTGTGTAACGACAACTCATTATTTTTCGCGACATCGCCATATAAAGGTAATAAGAAATGTAACAACAAAAGTAACTAGTTACCATTACCAAGTATGTAGTTACATAACCACATATCTGGTAATGATTTTCTACACTGGGTATTTAAAAATATTTCAAAAATGTAGTTAAGTATTTTACTTAACTACATATTTCATTTATTTCAAAATATTTATATTTCATCTTTGAAATATTAATATTAACAAAATATTTATACTTGAGCTTTGAAATATTAATATTTATTTCTTACTTCAAATTATTTGAAATAAATAAAAATTATTATTACCTACTTAAAATTATTTGAAGTAAATAAAAGATTATTAATATTTTAAAGCTGAAATCTTAATATTTTCTTACTTACTTATGTGGTATTTTAGTAAATAAAACAATACTGCTATTTAAAATTTACAAATATTAATAAGTGGTTATTTCAAAAATATATTTGAAATAAACTTTTATACAGGTCTGCTAGTAAGTCTATACTTTTTGGCATAATGTAAAACTTAGCTAGGTAGGGTAGAGGGGGATACTTCGCTAGTGAGGCACATACACTAATCCCATTTTTCTCCGATGTTAAGGAAGATAAAAAATTGGAAAAAATATACTTTATGCATTTTTCAATTATCTTTCCTTGACATCTACTTCGATGAATTTACATCACATGTGGTAGCAGATAGAAGTGTTTTTGTGTTTTTTGGAGTGCCAAAAAAAATTGAAAGCAACTACATTTTACAATAACTTCCTCAAATCGTGTAATATCCTAAGCTTTCAGAAAATAATAATTAGATTTTAATAAATGCTTAAAAAGTGTGAAAATATCAATTTTATATTAGTGCCTGTCTCTTGGGCACAAACACCAGATGGCCCCTGGAGCTACGAAGAGTTGGTGCATCCCTGCCTTAAATGCTCTATAGGACTTTTCTATATATTTTAAATATGACAAAGTGTTGGTTTTTAATTTTTATTTAAAAAATAAAAATTGTTTTTTCGACCTTTTTAATTGATTAATTAGAAATTTATTAATTCAGTTCGAGGTCAATTTCCTTATTATGAATTAACATAAGTACTTTTTTCAAAAACTGCTATTTTTCTTCATCAGGATACTCTCCTGACAAATACTTCACAGAGTTTTTGCTTTTAAAGACCTCCTCTCTTTCAGGAATGAAAAGACGATCGTTTCGGGGATTTTCCAGGTCCCCTTCATCATTTTAGAAAGTGGTGGCATTTCTTTAGAAAGTGGTGGCAGTAGTGCAATGCAATTTGAAGCATCAATATCTCATATTAAATGTAGTCTGCTACATTAACAAAATGGGAATGGAGCAAACAATAAAATATATTTTCGAAGTCTGCTGCAAAGCATAGCCAACAATAGAAATATTATGAAAGTTTTTTGCTTTTGTATTTCATACCATCGGTATAAATTAAATACAAATTTTATTTTTACCCTTCTTCTTTGTCAATACAAGAAGAGGCAAAAACGTTTTCTCCGTACTGTGAGCGTGTTGTCAAAGTGTTGGTTTTTAATTTTTATTTAAAAAATAAAATTTTTTTTCGACCTTTTTAATTGATTAATTATAAATTTATTAATTCAGTTCGAGGCCAATGAATTAATAAATTAATTCATGCTTTGCAGCAGACTTCGAAAACATATTTTATTGTTTGCTCCATTCCCATTTTGTTAATGTAGGAGAGTATCCTGATGAAGAAAAATAGCAGTTTTTGAAAAAAGTACTTATTATGTTAATTCATAATAAGGAAATTGGCCTCGAACTAAATTAATGAATTTCTAATTAATTTAAAATATGTTTAATAGTAAATTAGAACAATCGTGTTCGTTCTTAAATTTATATTAACTATTCAGTTTTTTGCAAATTTTGAAGAATCATTATATTATAGTTTTAAATTGTTTTTTTTTTAATGTAGTGGAGATTTATTGATTAAAAAGAATCATATATCTTAAAGAACTTATCCTAGATTATTTATTTCAGTCATTAAAACAAAATATTGTTAATACGGCAATAACAATATTTTTTTGTTGAAATTGTATATAGCTCTTTGGTGAATATTCCCCAAGTTTGGGGCAGTTACGCCGATTTGGGTTACTTTGAAAATCATTAAAAAAGTAATAGAAAATATGCAAATAAGGAGAATAAAGATCATAGAAATTAAAGCCAAGATATGTAGATCTTCAATTTGAAAGTAATTTTTGAAAAATAATTATGGGTTAAGAAATGACAGTGCTTTGAAAAAAAAGTGGCGAGGATTCCCTCTCTACCCTATGTAAAAAAATTTACTTATTTTTAAATTATGGAATTCGCCCTGTGTTAAATATGGTAGAGTTGTTTTTTTTATGTGAGAAACGTCTCACATAGTTACAAAATACGGGTAAAGGAAATCGATGCCAGTCACTTTAACAGATGGTACAAGCAAAGACCATAACATGTAAGAGTCTTGCCAACTCTTTAAAACTCTGTTAAATAGCTATCTTCTGTTTTAGTATTTAAATCAAGGTTGGGAACCAATACCTTTATATTACCGGTATCCGTTTCAAAACCCTTTCAAATTGATAACCGATACCAATACCGAAACTCTTAATTTAAAAAATACTGGTATTCAAAAAACTTTTCCCTTAATACCGGTGTCGTACTGGTATTGAATCGGTTTCCAAAAAAATATTTTTTTTTACGTTTTGCTCAAAAAAATATAAATTTTTTCATACAAAATATGCAAAATTTAAAATTAATTAAATTCTATCTGTGTTTTTAATAAAAAAATCGTATTGCTAGCAGGCGTATTGCTATTATTTTTTTAATTTGGGTTATCAACATTGTGTTTTTTTACAACAACACATAATTTATTGTGAAAACACAATTCTTCAGTATCGGTATTGATGTTTCGGTATCGGTAATACCAGACCTGTATAAAAGTTTATTTAATATATTTTTTTGAAATAACAACTTATTAATATTTGTATATTTGAAATAGCAGTATTGTTTTATTTACTAAAATACGCACATAAGTAAGTAAGAAAATATTAAGATTTCAGCTTTAAAATATTAATAATCTTTTATTTACTTCAAATAATTTTAAGTAACCCGAGTAAAAATAAAAAATTTCAGCTTCCTAGTTCCACCAGTTTGAGCAGGCTGTCAAGGGGGACACTTTTTCTTTTTTTGTCCCTCCCGGTTGGAATTAGGCTGGAAGAGGAACCTAAGTACCGAATTTCAGCTTCCTAGTTTGGACAGGTCGTTAAGGGGCAACTTTCCCTTTTTGAGCCCCCATTTTATAACGACCCTGTCCAAAATTCAAAAAAGTATCTTTCTAATAAGTTAGCCCTTACTCCAGGGACCCACATTTTAAGCTTCAGGTTTCTAGACGAAGGGGTTTTTACCGGCCCCCAAGATGAGGCTTTTCTTCTTTTTGCCCCTCCCTTTAGGAATTTACAAAAATTCCATCTTCGCGGCTATCTGCGATGGATGAGGAACATTCATACCAAATTTCAACTGCATTGCCTAAGCGGTTTGGGCAGGCCGTTAGTGGGGACATTTTTCCCTTTCAACCACCATTTTTACTATGTTCCTGTTCCAAAATAGAAAAATTACGTTGCCGGTGAGCTAGTCCTACTCCAAGGAATACATATTTAAAATTTTAGGTTGACCAAAAGGGATTGGGCAAGCCGTCAGGAGGAGACTTTTACCTTATTTCCCCTCCCGATAGGAATTTCAAAAATTCCGTCTAAGCGGACGCCTACACAGAAGGAGGAACTCACATACCGAGTTTCCTTTTGGGATATCCTGTAGGGAATTCCAAAAATACAAACTTAGTCGATGTCTACTACAGTGGAGGAACCTTTATACCAAATTTCAACTTCTTACCTCCAATGGTTTGGGCAGGCACTTTTCCAATTTGTGAGACTGTTTATGGGGAGACTTTTCCCCTTTTTGCCCGTTCCGGTAGGAATTTCCAAAAATCCCGTCTTAGCGCACGTCTATGCCGAATATCAAGAAACCTTGTTTTAGTGGAGATATCCGTGGGGGGAGGAAAAAAAGTATTTTTTTTGAAATTATACTTTTTTTGGAAAAAGGAATTTTTTTTGGAAAAAGGTACTGTTTTTGGAAAAAGGTACATTTTTTGGAAAAAGGTACTTTTTTTGGAAAAAGGTACTTTTTTGGAAAAAGGTAGTTTTTTGTCCCCTTTTTGCCCCTCCCGATAAGAATTTCCAAGGGGGAGATTTTTCCCCTTTTTGCACGTCCCTGTAAAAATTTCCAAAACTCCCGTCTTGGTGGATGTTTACGATAGTGTAGGAACCTTTATACCAAATTTCAACTTCCTACCTCCAGCGGTTTGGGCAGGCCGTCAAGGGGGGCCTTTTTCCCCTTTTTAACCCCCACTTTTACAACGTCCCTGTCCAAAATTCCAGAAAGTACTTTCCAGAAAAGTTAGCCCATACTCCAAGGAACACATATCTTAAATTTCCACTTTCTAGTCAAAGGGGTTTTGGCAGGCCGCCAAGGGGGAGACTTTTCCCCTTTTTGCCCGTTCCGGTAGGCATTTCCAAAAATCCCGTCTTAGCGGACGTCTACGCCGAAAGAGGAACCTACATACCAAATTTCAACTTCCTAGCTTCAGCGGTTTGGGCTGGGCGATGTTGAGTCAGTCATTCAGTCAGTCAGTCACGTTATTCTTTTATATATAGAAGAAGTTATGAAAACTTTTTTAGTCGGGATGAAAAGGACCGGTGGCTTTTACATGGGGTTGTCCTAGGAGGGGGTCAATTTCCCCTTGTGACGTGTCACAGGACCGACGCAAAAGAACCCATCACAGGACTGAAGCAAAAGAACCTGTCACAGGACTGAAACAAAAGAACCTGTCACAGGATTGGAGTAAATGGACCTGTCACAGGACTTACAAACGAACCTGTCACAGAACTGGCGCAAAAGAACCTGTCGGATGACTGACGAAAAAGAACCTGTCGAAATAGGTAAAAACATGCATTTTTGTCAAAATATGCAACTACAAAACGATGTAATTTTGTTTCAAATTTCATGTTTCGGATAAATTTTTTAGTTCATATTAGTTTTGGACTATTGAAAAAAACATTGATTTGCATTGAATTCCTTGCCCTAATGTGTACCAATTTAGATTTAAATATTTGTTATTCCCAATATATTTTTCCAAGGAATTAAATTCTGCAAATCTTATTTATTTGTTTAAGTTCAGTGAAATGCCTGTTTTTATGAAGTTTTAAAATTATTTATATTTGGTTATTTATTGCCGACAGAAAATAAAAAGGGAATTTGTAAAAAGTTACCCCAATTTCTTAACTTGATTTTAACTGAAGCAAATGGCTTTCAAAGAAGTTTAATTCGTGTAATTTTTAAAGCACTTGAACTTTTGGTTTTTAACGGTCGATATTTTCAAGAAAAAAAAACGAAAGCATTTTAAAGGAAAATACAATTCGAAAAATTCTGATAAAAAATATGTTTTTTCACAGACGCCAGATTTGGATTTAGCTCACAGTTTGTCTTTAGAAAAGTATAGTTTATTCAGTATGTCAGACATCTTTCGGTACTTAAGTTTCCTGAAATACTAACATGTTTTTACTAGTGCGCCCCACTGTACATACAAGAGGAGTTCTGCAACAAGAGTTGTACAACAATCCGGTGAATGATATAATTACTAAGCACCCACTCAATACGTAAAAAATTAATCCAATAACTTTTAATATTAATCATATAATCGTTCGATCAAAATTGTTTTGATCGTTCAATCGATCAAAATAAAAACAAGAATAATTGACAACTCTGATATTTGAATCACTTGAATGACCTTGTTCATTCCATTTTCACATTTCATGGGATAGGTACTTTCAAACCGGTGCTCTTTTCACCAGTCACAGGACTGGTACTTAGAGATCAGTCCTGTTTCACCGGTTACAGGACAGGTCACCGGTTTGGTAATTTCAGACCGGTCCTGCTTTGACTAGTCCTGGGACAGGCCCTATCAGACAGGTCCTGTTTTCACCGATCACGAGACAGGTTACAGGATAGGTTCTTTCAGACCGGTCCTGTTTTTACCGGTCACGCGACAGGTGCTCGCATCACAACTAACCCCTGTTTTCCCACAGGGTATCTACTTGAAATGAGGCAATGCAATTTAATGGTTGCATAAAAAATTCGTTTTTAAGAAATGGCGAAAATTTTAAGTCAAAGTTTATTTCGTAGCGAATTCAGAAAGCACAATTAACCTGTGAAGCTTCAATTACTCATGTATTGAAATTTATTGAATACATAAAAGAGGAAATATTCAAAAAGTACCAAGGTACATTTTGTTTTCTGGAAAAAAAGATAATTTTTTTCTTATTTGTATAATATATGTACACTGAGAGAATTATCCTTCATGATATTAATGATATAATTTTATAGAATTTTTGTTTTTTAAGAATTTCCTTATGTATATAATATTTAATTAATATTATGAAATTGTTCATAACTTCTTTCATAAAATTTCATAATTTCATTAAAAAACTTCATTGAATTTCATAAATTAGGTCTCCATAAATTTAATGAAAATGTTCTTTATATATATGAAATTGTTCAATAGTATTTACTTTTTTTAAAATTTTTTTCATAAAATCTCGTCACTTCCTGAGAGAATAATCTTTCATAATTTTTTTAATTAATTTTTTATTATTAATTTTGGACTATGAATTTTTTTAGAAATCATATTAATTTTTTCGAAACTTTTTTTTATGAAACTTTTTAATTTAATGAATTCTTTCTTTAGATATATTTTGTACATCCGTAAAATATGCTACGAT
This sequence comes from Leucophora obtusa, assembly GCA_949987735.1. NCBI lineage: Eukaryota > Metazoa > Arthropoda > Insecta > Diptera > Anthomyiidae > Leucophora > Leucophora obtusa. Next base: position 94,474,355 of record OX465296.1, read on the forward strand.
TTTATTACGCCTTTTGCATTTGCAAAGTACTTTTTATTTATCCACTCCAGCTTAGCAACAACAACAACCAACTATAACAAATAATAGTAAATGAAATTGCTTCATAGATTTTATGAAGCTCTTCATTGGCTGAATGATTTATTCATTGGACGAGTGGCCTATTAATTTTATGAAGAGTTTCATAAATTTGATGAACTTTTCATAAACATTGACTTTAATGAAACCTGTTTCATAGATTCTATGTAAAGTTTCAATGGACGAGTTCCAGTGACAATTTTCATTTAAACCATGAAGAAATTCATTCTCTCAGTATAGTTATAAAATTTACTGGTTACTGCACTTAAAAAATGAAAAACTTTAAATTGGTTTAAGATTGTAACTTGCAATATCTTGATTATTAAATGTAAATACGTTTGTATCGTTTATTTGGATTTTTGCGGCTCGTATTTCCAGAAGCTGATGTCCAGAGTATAGGGAAATATGGAAAATAAAGAATAATCTTATTTAAAACTGACCTCGAGCTTAACCCTCTAATGCCCAAGGCCGCCAAAAGGCGGTCTTCAGATTTTAAGTAGTTTTTGGCTAAATAACAATATTTTATTAAACAAGTTGTTTTATATCCATAAAAAACTTAACTACCTACTTTTTATGCCTTCAAATTTTTTTGCATAAGGATTGGTTTTCAAGCGAGAAGCATGTAAAGTGAAAATTTGAAAAAATTAACTATTTAAAACAGAAAAAAATATTTGAAAAATTGCCAAAAATACATTTACGATCTGGCGTACATTACCGATAATAACAAAGCTAGTTTAGAGTCTCTAATTGTAAAATCAGTTAAAATTTTGTCTCCAGGAGTCACAGGATAACGCCAGGATACGTTTTACAAATATCTCTCTAACTCAAAAACTAGCCAACAGATTTTATTGAAATTAAACACAGATCATATACTTAGAGGTATATGATCTAATTTCGTCAAAATTTATTGATGTTTGGTGCCAAATTCGCCAAATTTCGTAATTTTCAAAAAGCGAAAATCGCCATAACTTCTGAAATAACAACAATTGATCGACAAATTTCGGTATGTAATTTTATTTTATTGATAGTGTTATTTACAGCAAAAACCGAAATTATTTGACTACCGGGTTTCAAGATACGTCTTCAACCTTTGTTGTGCAATATCGCCTAAATAAAGCGATAAATTAAAATTTTTAAATTTGTTGCATAGTAGATTTTCAACGCCAAATATATGGTTTAAATATTATTGTAACCAGAAGAAAGAGCATCAGAGGGTTAACTATTTATTACTTAAATTACAACAAAAAAACAAATTTATTATCTTGATTATTTCTAAAAATTTGTTCAAATTCTTTTCAAAAATTTACTTTTGTCGGTCCAAGGTACACGCACCCAATTTTAGGGTCTCCTCTAGACTTATCTGAAACTTAGTGTAGCTTAAAATGATCATTAGACAAAATAAAAAACTTCATAGAAGAAGATTTTACAATGAGACATAAACAAATAGAGGAAAACTGTAAAGTTCCAAGGTACGTAAAGTACACGACATTCTCCTATATAATATGCATGCGAATGAATTCGTACAACTATGGGATTTTTAAATAGGGATGTAACTAGACTTATGTCGCCACATTAGGGTCCACTTGAGGAATCTACTTCAGTTTTTGTATTTCAGAGCAAATATTGAAATTTGAATAAAAAATGGTCCAATCGAGATAGCTCTGGGGGGGGGGGGGAGGGGGGGCGGAAGGGAGAATAATTAGCAATTGGGTATTTTTTTCATAAAATGCATATGAATGAAGCAGGCTTTTAGAAAAACAACAATAAAAGGGGTATTAATTTGTTCTCAAAGAAACTGAAAAAAGAGTATTCGTATTATTCAATGCCGTTTTTTAATTTTTAACTTTAAAAGCACGCCATTTTAAGCAAAAGTAATACATTTAAATTTTTAAATGCAAATAACTTTTACTTTACTTATACTTTAAAATTAGAGCAATTTTACGTTTTTAAAATCGGTTGATAAATCGAAAATATTTTCCTCCGGTTCCACTGTGCGCAGGAGAGTTTAGAGAGGACTTTACAAGTATTTGTATATGTTTATTTTATGTAAAATAACAATTTTTTTCGTAATTTCTTACGGTTTTGGGTAATTTTTGACCTGATGCTGTGTAATATTACATTTTATTGGAGGCAATACTGTTTGTTTTTTTATGACTAATGAATTTAGTTAAAATTTACGTTTCTTCAACAAATGAATGTTATTTTCACTTGAAGCAATAAAACTGAAATACTATTCAAACAACTAACAAAACTAACTAAATTTTTTTCAATGAAATAAAACTGTTTCTTTTGAACTACTAACAGCTCCAGAAAAAACACGACTCAAAAATAAAAGTAGTTCAAATTTGGCATTGCCATCAATGAATTTAACACGTGCGTTTCATAGGAAAGATCCGATACCTACTGCTGTAAATTTAACAATTTTTCAGTAGAAAACAATGCTTGTGCGTCCTGTCGCTATGTGTTGTTGTATTTGTTTTATTTTATTTTTGTATATTATTTTATTGGATGTAGATAAAATAGTCATTCTTTTTGAAGTCCTCCTTAATATTTTTGCTGGGTATGCAATAAATACCTCTTAATTATGTCCCTTTTGGTTAAATTACTACCTACATCAATAAGCAAAATTCTCTCATTTATTGCAGTGTAAAGATAATCCGCAAGCCAAGAAAGTAAGGGCTACTGTCCTACACTCAGGGAATTATGTAGGTGAAATTAACTGCAATTGCAGTTAAAACAACTACAAATACAATTAAAATAATATAGTACATATAGTAAATATACAAATATACAAGTACAATATAGTAAAACTGTACAAAAAACTGCAAATGCAGTTAAAATAACATAAACAAAAATTATTTTAAAAATTATTAATTTAGTGAGAGCAGATATTTTTCAGTCTCTAGCTCGATGTTTTTATTTTTTATTAAATAAAAACATTGCGTATTAGTTTTCCAAAATTTTGTTCTTGCAAACAGGATAAATAGTCTGTTTCGGAGGACGTTACTCCCCCTCATCGGTATCCGCGCGAGATCATAACCATAAAAGGTTATGATTAAAGTTAGTTTGCATACTTTTGTCCAAAACATCAGAGTTTAAACTGATCCCTACTTTGAATAAATGAAAACAGCGCAACATGTTGTGAGGTCGTGCTTATTTTATAATCAAAACTGTGTTCTTGGTGTTTCTACTGACTTATATTTTTTTATTTAAAAATAAAAAAATAATATTAAATTTCAAGGGAAAATATTTCAAAATTTTTGAAAGAAAGAAGACATTTCTTTTATAATTTATTGGGGCTTTGGAAAGAAACGTTCACAAACGTTTTATAAATATTAAATATTGAATTTTAAATTGGAGCTATAATATTTTGCTATTTTATAATACTAAAGGAATTATAGATTGGTAAGGGGATCATAAAATTCGTGGATTATCGCATTTTTATGATAATTTGTTAATTTTCTCAAGGTTTTCAAAATTCGTTTTGGTTATTGTTTTTTATTTTTGTTGGAAGTAACCCGTTTATAACACGAATTTAAAGGAAATATTCATCAGCTCTATATCCTGGTCCTTATAATTTCAAAGGCGCATAATAATTTTATTTATAAAGACGGTTGTTCTACCAGTGGGTATCGATCCCCCCTTGTCTCGCTCAATCGTCTCTCTTTTTATTTGTTCGCGAACTCGGGCACAAGCAAAATAACACATTTTGCTTGTGTAAAATCAAAGAGCGTAAAATAAGGAGAAATTCCAACTATAATACAGGGGAATTTCGGGGAAATTAGATGATTTTAAGGGGAACGAGATAATTTCCTAATGCGTCATAATTTAATTTAATGTGTTCACTGTTAGCATTTCTTGTCGAAAAACACAAAATTTAACATGAAAAGTGCTAGGAATCGAAAAAAACGTAATGTAGTGTCTACAAATGAAATAAAATACGCAATAAAATTTTAAAATAATTTGGTGTCTCCACCACACATTAGGTTTAATATTTTTTTTATCCATTAACTTCAAAATCAATCGCAGAGCAATTATTTTACGTGGAGATTATATAATTCATACACAAAAAATTCCTGTAGGGAAAATGATGAAAGCATACTTATTAAAAATTTGTTCATTAAAATTCGTGGGTTTTATCAAGTTTTGTATAAATTGTGTACTTCATTGTGTTAATGATGTTGTATTAGAAGGCGACAATACTCATTTCAAAGAAGAATAATGAAAAAGGAAATTTCACGTCATCACATTTTCCACTCACGGTACTCACAGCATCTTTTGTGTGCGCAAACTATTTTCACCCGGTTTTTATTTGCTCGCCCGAGTTCGCTAAAAATATAAGAGAGTCATAGGAAGGATCGTCTCTCTCTATATGTATACTGTTTGGTTCTACATCTACTTGTTGTAGAAGTTCATAAGAAGATACTCATCGCAACTTGCGAATTCCTTGAATTTTGGCATCAATAGACTTCAAAATCGATAAAACCCAGAAAAATTCGATAACTCTGCTCCAGATTGTTATACATCGAGTGTATTGCAGAAGATAACATTTATCTGCATTCCTTGGTGCGAGTGAGGGGGTACCAAAACAATAAATTTTTTTCAAAGTTACTTAGGCAAATTGCTGCAAAGGAAAGGGTGTTTAGAGATTTTGTTTAAACAATACAAAAAAAAAAAAAAATTGTTATACAAAATATACTAATTGCACACTTAAAATATACATATACAGCACACTTTCACATTTACATTTATCGCCTTATAAATATCGATTATCAATTCTGACTCGTACAAAATCAAAGAAAATTATTTTTTTTATTTGGATTGAGATATTTTAAAGAAGAATGCAAATAAAATTTTAACCATTATCATCATAGTACCAGCAGACATCAGGCCTGGGTCAACGTTGGAATGTAGGTATGGTGAGTGAGTTTTGATCGTTTGATTGGATTATTTTACCTTTATTTTTATTTCCATTATATAATTCTTAATAACAACTATTCAATTTTGAAAACTAAAAATAAAAAAAAAAAAAAACAAAAAAAAAAAAAAATATACATATATAATAAATAAAATTTGAATTAGGTTAATATTGGCATGGGGTTAGAAAATTAAACCCGATGGAAATCATAGTTAAATAAAATTTTTTTTATCTCAATTTAAATTTTTCAAAGGAATTTTTTTTTAATTTACACTGTTTACACCATCCACTAAATTACAAATTTATCTAAAAATTTTTATATATAGAACTTATTAAAATAAAATTAATTTTTTTATTTTGGTTTTCATTAATCTTATTATACCATTCTTTTATTATGATTTTTACAAATTTTGTTTTTAAGTCTTTCACTTTGTATTAATAAATGTTGAATTTATTTAAATTCTTTTCGTTTATTTAACCTTCTTTTTAAATTTTTAACTCTACTATTTTCTTGAGCTTAAGGTTTGGTTTTTATTTTTAAAAAGTTTTTTATTTTCGATATTTCAAATTACAAATTATAAACAATTGTTTATAATTTGTTCATTTAATTGTTATTTCCTGAAGATGCTACACATTGGAGTAGCGAAATATCGAAAATAAAAAACTTTTTAAAACCTTAAGCTCAAGAAAATAGTAGAGTTAAAAAGTTGAATTTATTTATTAAATGAATTACTAAATATTTAATTTAATTCCACGAAAAATTTAGACATACGCGGTTAGGGTAGTAAATGGGCTATCAAGAAATAGATTGAAGTGATAGCAGGTAGGGTGGGTAGAGAATAGAGAGGGGGTTTAACATCTTACACCTCTCCTACTAAACTTCATCCTTCTTTTCAATTATCTTAATTTTATTATTTTTTTGTTTATCTCATTTCATTTCTTCTCTTCATTTGGATTTGATACGGTCGATAACAGGGAATGCTACCTGTAGTTTTATTTTTTTTGTGACAGGCTTTTGTCTATCTTAAGAGGGACAAGATCTCCCCCCAATTTCTCTGAGCACGGCCGGACAAAAAGGTAGCGTGGTCTCTCCTAAGATAGGGTAGATAGGTATATCAGCCGTTACAATGTCACACAGCGCGTGCCACTGTCGATTTATTGAAGGAAACGTTTGGTGAGCGCATAACCTAGTGTCTTCAAATGCAATGAAATGTGCAAAGAAATTAGAAAATTATACACAAAACAACAACAACGAAAATAATTTTGTTGTTGCACATTTCATTGCATTTAAAGACACTAGGTAATTTCTCGTTTTGGATGTGTAAATTATGCAGAAATAAATTTTGTTATAAAAACAGTTTCAAAGTAAGTTCGTTACTTCATCTAACTAAAAAGGTATCCCAATTGGTCCTTTCCGATCTTAATGTGTTTCGGGTATGTGATAGAGCAAAAAAAAATAACATACACGTTGTTTTTCTTAGCGGTCTAATCCAAGGGTGAAAATGGGGTAAAATCTGACCCAATTTTTCGTTTTTTTAATTTATTTCTAAAAATTTGAAAGAAAAACAGAGAAATTGGGTATCATATGAAAGCTCTTTTGGAGACGCAGGTATGTCTTTAAGTAGACATATACAAAACATCGGCTTAACGGTAAAAAAAAAGAAATTAAAAAAATATATACTATTTTTAAATTTTTATCGTGTAAAAAAAATTTTCGACAGCGGCGGTAACAAAAATTAGACGGCGGCTAAGCTTAGCCGGTTTAAGCCACTCATCGCAGATCTCAAAATACCAGCTGTCAACTCGCTGTCACTTAACGAATAACAAAAATTCTGTTTTCAACAGGTTCATCCGGCCCGGCAAGTTACATTACAGACAAACTAACGACTCAAAATGCTTTTTCATAGAACAAAAATAAATCAGCTGATTCGTCATTGCACGTTACGTACAAACTACCCTATAAACAATTTCACTGGAATTCAAGTTGAAAACAAGTTCAATTCCAGCCCTGTTTTCCAGTTTCAAGGCTTGAACACAACTTTAATTACATTTTATTTCAATAGCATACTCCAGCAAAAGGGAAACAAAAATTCAAGTTTCAAATATTTTTGTTAAATATACAAATGCTAGAATTTGAAATGTACTTTACTTCAAGCTAAATTTAAAGCACTTGAATTTTTTAAACCTATGTGCTTATTGGGTAATTATACCTTTAGGAAGACGAAACTTCAAACGTTATTTGCGAAGAAGATGATATAATTCTTTAGAAGAAGCTAGAATTTTTCATCAAGCGTTTGAACTTTTCATTTTAAAACATTCGACTATAAATTTAAACTGTTATAAATTGAAAAATCTTTTTAAATTGTTCAATTTAAAATTTTGTGTATGTAAAATAAAAATAACCACATACACACAAAATGCAAACTACTCTAAAGGAAACATCAACCGAGTAGAATTTAAATAGACAACAACAACTAACAGGATATAGTTAGTAACTGTAAAGCACCAATAATCCTTTTAATAAATATGATATCACAGTAAAAATGAAAAAAAAAATAATAAAATAAACGTAGATGGATGGATGAATGGGTGGGTGGAAGGGAGGGTGTTTGCTTGCCTCTTCTCATAGCGATGATGATGGTGGTGGTGCTCATGGTGATGGTGTTTTGGAAGTATTAACAACTTTTACATTCACATTCCATTGTATACTTTATATATTTACATATTTTGTACCATCCCTCTTTGTCAGTGGCTGACTCATTTGCATTTTATGTAAATTAAATTCACAAAACATACATTGAATAAATAAAACTGAATAAAGTTCTTCCTTTTTTATTTAATAAAAATGAAAGAAAAAATTTTCATATTTTTCACTGTTGTTGATGCATTTTTTTAGTGTATGCATGAACAGTAAAACATTACATTAACAAATATCTTTAATATCGAACACCTCTTACACGAGGAGTCAGCAAAATTTTTTGCTGACTTTACTGAAATTTTTTTTAGTGCAACGAAAACTCGATATACACCTTCTCTATATTAACCCCTAAATTCATAAATGCTTCGTAAAATTAAAGGAGGTTTATTGAACAAATTTTGTATGAAAATGACGTTTTGTAAACCTGCCATAACTTTACAAAGCATTTGTGAATTGAGGGGTTAGTCTTCGAAATATGTTTTTCCATGCTAGCATACACTCTAATTAAATTCTGTTGAAATTTACCCAACTTATAGTAGGAAACTGAACTCCTACTATAAATTGGGTAAATTTACTCTATGTGCGTAATTGAAAAAAAATACGCATATTGTGTTTAAGTTGGTGCACAAATAATTTGTAATTTTACATTGAAAGTGCGTAAAAATTAAATGAAATTTTTAAATTAGTGTGTTAATTTACTAAATTTGTGTGTAAAAAAGCACGTTTCACGTGTAAATGTACGCATAAAATGAGTAAAAATCCACAAAAAATGCGCAAAAATCCACAGAAAGTGCGTAAAAATCCAATATAATGCGTACATTTACAACAGTTGTGCTAACTTTAAGCACCACCCTAAAATTTTTTTTAAATAAAATAACAAATTAATTTTTAGTACGTATTTTATTAATAATAATATCCGAGTCATTCTCTCATAATCGTTTATGTCCAAATTGGTCGTTTTGGGATCTTAAGGCATTTGTATAAAATCCATTTAAAATTTGTTATAACTATTGAATGGGTGCAATGACTCCTGCTCAACAAAATGCCTTCTTTGAAAAGGAGGCAGTAACCGTCAACAATAACGGGAGAAAACGCCTTAAGAGAGATATAGCCTACGCAGGAACAACTGAGTGCAATGACTCCTGCTTAAAAAAATGCTTTCTTTGCAAGTTAGGCAGTACTCAATTAATACTGATTTTGTTGAGCAGCAGTCATTGCACCCAGTTGTTTTACCAAGGCCGTATCTCTCTTACGGCATTTTCTCCCGTTATTGTTGACGGTTGTTGGTTGACTGCCTCCCTTGCAAAGAAGACATTTTGTTGAGCAGGAGTCATTGCACCCAGTTGTTCCTGCGTAGGCCGTGTCTCTCTTACGGCGTTTTCAATTTTGAAATGAGGTTTAGACTACCACATGCGTTAGCAATAATTACCAAAAACAATTTCATGCTTATGTTGCTATTTCCAGACTCTAATGTGTTTGTGGAAATGTTGTAATTCACTAAAAATAATCCGTTTTCACTTTTTATTTTTATTATTTATAATTTTTTTTAAATTTTTTCCAATTTGAAATGTCAGAGTATTTATTACTATTATAGGATAATATATTTACCAACTTTGTGCGTAAAAATTTTATTTAACAAAACAATAGTAATTTTAGGCACAATGTGTTTATTTATAAACACATAATGTCTAAAAATACTTTGTATGTGTATTATTGTGTATGGAAGTGTGTATGAAAAAAGTTTACGCATTTTTTGTTTATATTTACCGAATTTTTGTAAAATTAAACAAAATTTTACCCATTTTATAGTAGTAAATTTACAAACATTTTTTAGAGTGTAGATAACCAGACATAATTACAAAAATTCATATATACACCCAGAAAACGAATTCGTTGTGATAACCGAATTTGTTACCAATCGATTACGACAACTATCATCAAATTCGTTGATGTATTCGGTCATTATAATTGAATGAGTCGGTAATGAAAATGATAATTTTCAATTGTGAATACTTACTTCTTTTAGAATCAGCTTAGTTGCTACAATCAAATTTTAGAAAAAATATGAATAATTTTGTATTATTTTGTTTATTTAACTCAGTTTACAATTTAACTGCATAAATAATTTACATAGAATCTTTAAAATTTATAGAATCGGGATTTTTAGACTTTTTAAAATCTATATAGTTCTTTGATCTTGAGGTTTTTGAGGGGTTTTTTGGATAGATAAATCGATTAAACGATTAGTTTACGATGACTTTTTTAACGAAAAAATTCTTAGAACTTTATGGAATTGAATTGATTTGATTTTTTGTCATGCGATTTGGAAATTGTTAAGTGTTACATTTGAAACTTGTAACAAAACATTGGAAGCCGCATCGGAATTGTAGAATGTGCATCATTTGAGTAGATTAATGCTGCTGAAATAAGAAAATATAAAGAAATTATGACTGGTAAAAATGTGCTTGATGTTTATAATGCTAATACTTACATGACTATTTATTTTTTCCAGCTTTTTCAGAATTGGCAAATATTTTTTGAATTTATTTTTATTTTTACCATAATTCATTAAAAAATATAAAAAAGAAAATTATGTTAGCAATTTGAAATTTGGTTTGCTTGTTTTAAATATTTTATTTTTTTCATTGACATTTTACTAAGCCAGGAAGCAAGAAAAACTTTTGCAACTAAACATTTTCAGTTTTTACGACCAATTATTACATTTAATGCAGGTGGGTCTACCGTCTATTATCATAACTGTCTTTCTGATTCAGTATTGTTTGAGTCTACCGATGTTTGATGTATTACGATATTTATTTCGGTGTATTACAAATTCAACAATTTATAATTGTTTAACTGTGTCAATAAAGAAAATTATTAAATTAAAATTATATATTTGGTTTCACAATTGGATTTTGGTAGTTTCAACCGATTTCCAATTAAAGTGTGTACTTTTTTTATCCAAAAATTTTAATTTGATGTCGTTATGTGCTTGCATCTTATTTACCCCCATTAACAATAAACAAATAACATAAAGTTAACACAAACTGAAAGTTAAAAAATTGAAATTTGTATGGAATTTGACATCTCTCTAAGTTAGCTCAAACTTTAGGTTAATTTGTTTATTGTTAATGGCCCTTAGGGTTTTAATTTTCCCGGTCTTTTTCATTTCCCGGGACAGCGGGATTTTTCTTAGAATTTCCCGGGATCCCGGGATTTCGCGCTCATATGAAAACAATGAAATGCAATATAAATTTTTTTTTTCAATATTTGGTTTTTTATAAAAATTATTTAATATAAGTACCCGAGTAAAAAAAATTTTATATAATCATATGTGGCATATATAACAATATATAATTAGACATGTCGTTATGTATATCCATATATAATTATATATGACGTCTTTTTCTATAATTTTTCCATACCGTACTAATACAATTAGATCTAATTTGATGGAATAAGATATGGTTTGATACAATTTTAACCGGATTTTGTCCTCATCCAAATGTATCAAATATAATATAATCATATCCAACTAGATGTAATGGTATATAATTCGATATAATTATATGTAAATATATACAGGTCTATATATAATTGGATATTGTTATATGTTGCGCTATATATTGTGCAATATATAACAAGATATAGTTATATATTTAGGATATAATTTCGTAAAATTGTATATAAGTATATCTTAGTATATATGTTCCAATATATATAATTATACAAAATTGTATATGATAATATATGACTATATCAAAATTTTTTTCTTGGGTATATAATTTAAATGCCATATATAATTTCATCTAATTAGATATCGGCCTTTATAATATTAGATATGGTATATATGATTATATATTGCATAGCGTGGCTGATATTATTGCATATATAGTTATATATAGAGCTATATCTTAATATATATGGTGGCATTTTAGCAATATATAATTATATATGGTATCATTTAAACAATATATAACTATATATGGCGCCAGTTAAACTAGATGTTATCATATATGGTGCCAAATAAACCATATATTATCATATATGCTGACATTTAAACAATATATGGTCATACATGGTACCTCATGAACAACATTTTTAATTCAGTTCCAGATACGATAATATATGGTACTATATACAGTGCAATACGTATTGATATATCCCGGGTAAAAATCTTAATATGGTGTCATATATAATTATATCTTATTTGATAAGTCCCCATATACAACCACATACAGCTTGATCCGAAAAATGGGTCATCTACATGTGTCTAATTATATAAAATTAGATATAATTTGATACAGTTTGATCCGAGATTTGTCCATATCCAGGACCTCATATTATATCTAATTCGATATAAAAATATCTGATTATATATAATTTTGTCTGATAGCAGGTATACTTTGTGTGCATACCAGCAATTAAATTGACATTGAAATTTGTATAGTTTGAACAATTTTAAAGGCCCAAATTTTATAACATAAAATAAAAATTTAGTTGAATGCTTTTTTGTTCTAAATCGTAGGCATAATTTTTTTACATGATTTTACATGCAAAAAAAATGACGTGAAAATTACTTGGCTATGGATTAATTAACTCTTAATTTGCAGACTACTAAATGTGATGTTGAACTATATGTATATTACTTTCTACGGGATTATATAGAAAGTTATATAAAATTACAAGAATATATTTTTAGTATGACGACACATACAGTGTTATATAACTTAGTATCGAACCATATATAATCATATCGGTCGCTACATATATTTTGATTAGTTTTATATGGCTTATGTAGTTATATATGGAGTCAGATTTGGGGATATGAAATAACATCATTCACCATACAAAAAATTCGTTGGAAAAATAATATCAGATGTAGTTGTATATAATGATATGTGTATTAATGTGACTCCATTCATTGTCAAATATAACCCAATCACATTATATATGACAATATATAACTATTTTTACTCGGGATGGTATAATTTAAACAATATATTACCATATATTGTGATATTTAAACCGTATATTATGATATATGGTGCCATTTCAACAATATATGGTCATATATGGTACCTCATGAACAACTTTTTTTATAAAGTTCCAGATATGATAATATATGCTACTATATATTGGATAGTACCATATACTTTGATATATCGTACACTCAAAAAAATAAGTTAGTAGAAAAATTAGTAAAACGTCTTGTATATCAAGTGTACTTTAGTAGTTTTCAGCAATTTTTTTGCTGAAATTCCGTTTTCAGCAAAAATTTTAGTTATATTTTTTTAGCACTAAACTAATTTTGAATTAATGTTTTACTAATTTATTTTGCTACAAAAATTGTGCTGATAACCGCATTCATAGCGTGGACGACAACCAGGTAGACAAGATGTAGATGTCGCAGCTTGTCTGGAAACGGTAATAAAAAAAAAAAGAAAAACTACTCTACACATATTCTATATTTAAATTTTCAGCAAATAAATTAACTAAATTAAAATTCGCTACAAGTTTTTTGAGTTTTTTTCAGTCTACTAATATTCAGCAAAAAGTTTAGTGATTTTAGCAAGGATTTTTTTCATTTGCAGTCGACTAAGTGTTAGCAAAACTTTTGCTGAAGATTACTATTTTTTTGGTAAAAATCAGCTCGCTGATTTTCAGCAAACCTTTTGCTGAAATTAGCAACTTTTTTGCAAGCACGCTCCTGACTAAAAATTTGCTGACACAGCAACATTTTTTGCTGACTTTACTGACTTTTTTTTTTGAGTGTATCATTTAAACAACATACCATGTATGGTGCCATTTAAACAATATATTGTCATATATGGTAACTCATCAGCAACTACAATATTAACTGTATTTCAGAAATTATAATTGTATTTCAGAGATTATCGAATGTATTTCAGAAATTATTAATTGTATTTCAGAAATAATCAAATCTATTTCAGAATTTGTTGATTGTATTTCATAGTTAATAGAAAAAAATTTATTAAATACATTTCATAATTTCTGAAATACAATTGATAATTTCAGAAATACAGTTTGATCATTTCTGAAATACAGTTACGAATTTCTAAAATACAGTTGTGAATTTCGGAAATACAGTTAATAATTTCTGAAATACAATTAATAAAACTGAAATTCAATTGACTAGTTCTGAAAAATAATTCATAAATCTGAAAAATAATTGATATGTTCTGAAATACAATTAATTATTTCTGAAACACAATCGATAAATCTTAAAAATAATTGATACAATTGGAAATGGTGTAGAGCGTCAAAAAGATGTAAATAAAATTATTTTATTAAAAAAATTCAATTTAATAAAAAAAAAAAATATAATTTTATGAAAAAATTTATATAAAAAAAATTATAATTTTATAAAAAGAAATTCATTTTATAAAAAAAATGCATAGTCGTGAACGGTATCGAACTCGATACCTTCTGAGTTTAAACCTTATTTTAACAAAATATTGTAATTTTTATAAAATCAGTGCTCTACCAGTGTATTATTTTTTGAACAGTTTGCAATATCTGGCTGGGATCTTATTTAATCCTAAATAAATGAAGATCTTACGCAGTACCCAAATATAAATTTTTACTCGGGTATTCATAACACATTTAAACACGCAGAGAAAAGATATGGTTGCATTATGATCACGGCTACAAAAATATGATCCCTACTGCCATACATGTTTGTTGCAATCATATTATTAATGGATTAATCATACTTTACAAGTTATATGGTCGTCTATAATCATTTTATAGTTAAAATGTCTCTATTTCTCTCTTCGAATTACAATCATATTATTATTTGTATTGAGAATCAATACCAATGGTTTTGGCAAGTATAAGATGGTCAGTATATTTTTTATGAGCGTCATCGACCAGTTAGCGTCAATTAAAGAAAATAATACATATTAAACAAAAACAAAAAAATAGAAAAACAACTTACTGGTATTCATTTTAATAGTGACATTGTTTGTAGAAGAAAGAATACGTTGTAACCTTCAAATAAGATTGTACTTTAAAGTGCTCAGTGTTATAAAATAAGTAAAAAGTTATAAAAAAGTGGTTTATTTTTTAATTTTTGTACTTACTTAGAAGAATTATTGTTAAAGAGCTTCCATAATAAGGAGTGTTACAGCTTTTAGTTTTGCACGAAAGTCTAATTGAAAAAGTGGACAAAATTCAAAAAAATGTAAAGAGTGCACAAAATACTTATAATATTTTCCTAGTGATCATAATATGATCGTAAGTGATCACAAAATTTTCGACATGACAATAATATGATCATTGGGACAATATATGATCATTGGGACAATATATGATCATTGGGAATATATTATGATCATAAGAAACATATTATGATGATTTTTGGATGTGTTGTTAAATTGTATTCTTAACAATATTTTTATACGTTCGATAGCTTCCAAAATTTCATTTTATTTATATATAAGTTGTTACTAAAAGTAATTTAGTTATGACTTTACTTAAATGTGTAAGTTAGTTATTGAATAAATAGATGTCCTATTGTCAAAAAAAAACATGCATAGCTTTTTAATCCAGCTTCAGCAGAAGGCTGGGAGAATACTAAAGTGATCATGGGACAATATGCAGGACTATAAAAGGAGCATTTTACAATCATAGTGTGATAATTTATTGACCATCTTATGACAAAAATGAGGTTAGAGTATGATTGTCAGAACTATGCAATAACATGATTGTCGCAATCATAAATCCAAAAATATATGATGCTCTTCAAATATGATCATCCCAACCATGTTTTTTCTTTGCGCGTATATGCTTTTCTTGATTAAAAATTCAAAGATAACTGTTATTTTCGGTCCCTGTTTTAAAAAGCTATACAAATTATAGAGTTCGTTTTTTTAGTTAAAAAAAATCCAAATCAAAATCATTAATTTTTATTTAAAACTTAAAATTTTTTATTTTACGCTCTACCCAAAAGCAAAGAGAGTCGCGTGTGAGGTTTACGTAACGGATATTTTTATCAGTCCGTACTAACGAAATACGCAAAAAACCATAATTAAAACAAAAGTAAACAATATTTTTTGATTAGCTATTAGGGGTGTTTCAGTGTTGCCACCAGTAAAATAATAAAATACACAGCTCTAGGTCAAAAGTTATCCAAAACCGTATAAAATTACACAAAAAATTAATATTCCTTTATTAGTTTCAGATAATCACTATTTTTGTAAACAAAAATTTATGCATGCATTTAGACTGCTCACAGTGGTCCAGAATCGAAATAATTTGGAAACAATTCAGCCACTTATTACCGGCTGGTTGGATGGCCATGAAATTTCACATTGTCGTAGAGCTTAACAAGTATTCTACTAAATTAAGCAATTGTGCGAATTTTTCAACGAGAAGACCTGTAGTGAAATTAGATTTTTATGCACATTCTATTATCGCACCGCTTTCTCTAGCGGAGATATTAGCAACAAAATTCGAAATGTTAACCCATTCCTAAATGGGTTAACAGATATTTTCAAAATTATATTTTTACTTTGTTCTCTCAATTAAAATCTACGTAAATAATCAAGAATAAAAAAAAATTAATATACAAATTTAAGGGTTTTTTTCATTCCTTTTTGGATTTTTTAAGGTTTTTAAAAAAATTCGACATTAAGAATTTGAAAGCAATGTGTGGTTATCCTGTAATGTCAAGGCGATTTTTTAGTTGTGAAAATTGCCAATCTTTCATGTTATCTTATGCCTTCTACTGCGCTGTTGTATCAAATACAGTTTTAAAAATATCGGATCTTAAAGTTGATTCGTCATATGACGACGCTAGGAAAATAAGGGTTAATTTTCGTGGCCTACCGGGAGCTCTGACATTCAACTCTAAAGAAAGACGCCACTAGGATGTGAAAACTTTGAAGCCTGTGATTTTGTTATCAACTAATTTTAATAACGTGACAAAAAATTACCGAAATTTTTACAGATATCGAAAAATTTCATTTCATTCGGTTGCGTGTTGAGAAAATTTACAAAAATAATACATCAGAAATTCGAAATATGTGGTAGATGTTACACAACGAAACTCATTTTTCTACTGTCTGACTTGAAAGCATGGAATTTAGTATATTTTTCAGTAAAATGTGAAATTACACAAAAATGTCATTATTCAAAAATTATCCAAAGAATGTGTAAACAGTCCCGTTTTTAAATAATTATTCAAAAAGTTGCAACACTGGGGTGTTTACACTATTTTGACAGGCTTTATTTTTTTTAAATATTTGATAAAGTTACCACTCGTCTCAACACAAGTGTTGTGTTATTCACAAACAAATGTTAACAAATATTAAAAGGAACTAATGGTGAAAAAATTAATATTTAGAAGAAAAACAAAGAGAAAAAAATCCGAAAACTGTTTTCATTTATTTGTTGCGAGTTTCGATTAGGGTTGCCATCCGTCCTCTTTTCCCCCGATACCGTCCTCTTTTTTAGGGCGTCCGGGGCAGCCCTACTTCTTTTTCAGTAAGTGTCTGGGGTTGTCCTACTTTTTGCACCTTCTCCATAACTTTTTTATTGTTTCTAAACTTTTGAATTGTTGGCATCGCTGTTTTGTCGCCGTTATTGCCATTGCCTTGGGATTACTTACTTTGATTGCCAAATTTGAAGCTTATCAGTAGTGAGTCAACTGTTAAATTTTTTAATAAAATAACATTGCTTTTAATGATGAACATTTATTTAATGAAATCCTTATCCTGGAGAATTATGTAAAAAACTTGAATTCAATTAACACGACTGATAACAAGTTTTGGTGCGATTTTTTTTTTTATTAAAAATGATATTTTCTATGAATTGAAAAAAGTTGTTGAGTTCTTTTTTTCTTACCAGCACATAATGCCAACGTAGAACGTAAATTTTCTTTAATCAAGGCGCTGGACGTCAGAAAAAAAACTGAACCCAGAAACTATTTCTAGTTTTATTTCTGATATTAGAATGAAATAAAATTTTGATATGAATTGTCAAGAGTTTTATGAATATTTGAAGAAATGCGACAGTAATATATTCGTGGTCTTTATGAAATCCCTACCGGAATTGGATTGGAAACGGAATCGGACGCGATAAAAATATTTAAATATTTGTGTTTCAGAAAATCTATTGAATATGTGTAAAAAATTAATAACACTAAAAATTGACTGTCAAAATCTGTTATTTTAAGAAAACAATTTTGGTCTGATCGGAAATTTCCTCATAAAATTCGTAGAGTGGATTTATAGAATCCAACAATGGGAAATTTCAGTAAGAAAAATTTAGAGAATTTCCACATTCTTTTGCTTGTACGAAAATTTTTAAACGGGAATTTCCGATATTAGATTCTATAAATCTGCTCTACGTATTTGATGAGAAAATTTCCAATCTGATTAAAGATATTCTCATTAAATTAATTAATTTTAACAAAAAAAAAAAATTAAATAAATGAATGTTCTTTTAGTTTGACTCTACATCATAAATTAATATCACTTGCTGTTTAAATTATTTTCAAATCAAAGAAAGATGATACAATTTTTACAAGTAAATTACAAAGAATAAAAATATTTGAAAGAATTCGATAAGACCAGAAATATAGAATACGTATTTATTTTCGTATTGATTTTTTTTCAGCGGTCACATAAGTAGACAATCATTAAATATTAACCCACTCAAGACGAAATACACTGATGATGTCTTTGTAGCGAAAGCCGAAAATACGTATTCTGTAATGCTGGCCTTAACGAATTCTTTCACATATTTTTATTCTTTGTAATTTACTTGTAAAAATTGTATCATCTTTCTTTGATTTGAAAATAATTTAAACAGAAAGTGATATTAATTTATGATCTAGAGTCAAACTAAAAGAACATTCATTTACTTAAAAATAAGAGATCAACTAAAATATTCCCCCATTCAAAAAAATTAAATGTTATATATTTATTATATTTTTTTATTTAAATTTTTAAAACATAAATATATTAAACGTTTTGTGACGTCATTGTAATGCTATTTTATAAAGGATCGTTTACGGGATCCAATCCGTTTCCAATTCCGTTGGGGATTTCATAAAAACCACGATTGATTCAAATGGGAAAACTGAAAAACATTCATGAAACTCTTTACAATTCGTATCAAGAAATTATAGAAATGTACATTCCTGAAAATGTATTCAATGAATTGGTTAATCGTTGTTTTTTTTTTATTTATTTATGTACCACTAATTTAAAGTGCAGAATGATTTTTTTGTTTTTTGTTAATTCTTTTTTTTTAGTGGGAATAAAAATTGTTTTATTTATAAAATAAATTTTTATTTCTATTTTTTATCGCGTTGCTGATTTTGTAAAAATGTCCTCTTTTTGAAGACAAATTTCCTCCTTTTTTGAGGTTGACGTCCTCTTTTTCTCAAAATGAAACTGGCAACCCTAGTTTCGATAACAGTCTGAACACTCAACATATTTTCTTTTATACTTTTCTGACAACCAAACAATTTCAGCATACTTTTCATCATACTTATGTGAAGAAAAATATAAAATTTTTTATTTAATTGTTTAGTTAGTATTAAAAATAAACAGCCTTACTATCAATATTTTTCAAAGGTATATTTTTGTTAAAGTTGACTTTATTTTTATCGTACCATACAAAATATTTAAAATAGAACTTTTAAAATAATGCCAAACATATACATTCAAAAATTTTGTTTATTTTTATTGAAAATCAAAACAAAATATTCAAAAATAAAAAGGAAATTTGTAAATAAATATAAACAAAATTTTAAAACAATAAATAAATACAAAATAAAAACAAATGAAAACTTCAAATAGATTTTTAAGGTATATTTTAAATATTTTGTATGGTAAGAAATTTAAAATAATAGTCGACTTTTGTGATTTAAAATCGACTTTTTCTTTTTTATAGTAAGGGTGAAAGGTTTTAGTACTAAGTATTGGGGTCAAACAATGAATCTCCATTAATTTTATAATACCAAAATGAGAAACCTATTTCCAATCCCTATTAGCTATAGTTTAGTTGCAGCTCAATTCAGACTAGGACGTTATCATGGATTTTTCAACATTTTAAATTATATTTCGGACGTATTTAGGGAGCTGTCATAGAAAATGTACTAACCAATATTTTTTGACAGAACGTCAAGCTTTGTAATTTGATTTTCGCTGATGCTTTATTTGAAGCAAAAAAATATTAAAAAACATCAAAAAATCTAAAATTCATTTTATTTAGAATAATTTTTTTTATTATAAAGCACCGTAAGTTGTGTCGATTTCACGTGAAATATTGTTATACTCTATATAAAAAAAACTATTTTTCACGATAATGAGTTTCACGTGAAAATCCCGTAGACTTTGTTTCCACGCAAATTTAATTTGACTATTATTTTTCTTATGAAAAACTGACATTTTGTGTTTATTGTAATTGTCTCTTTCTAATAATATAAAAAAATTGTTTATTTTTAAAATTTAAATTAATTTTTGAGGTCTTTTAATTTCGAGTGGAAATTTTTCACGTGAAAAACAACTTACGGTGCTTTAATGGAAAAACGCCGTACTACTACCAGAAAAATGTAAAATTCATCACTTTCTGAATTCTATTTAAATTTTTGTTCCACGACCGGCGCAAATTTTTATAATTCTTGGTCGAATTTATATCCAGATAACTTTGTTTAAGTTTTTAACCTATTGGGAGCTACGGTGTAAAAACGCCACAGGTTCTACTACACTCAAAATAATAAGTCTGTTGGCTGAACAGAAAAATTTGTTACTTTAACAAAATTTATTCCTGTTTTTTTTTTTTTTTTTTTTATTCCTTTAATAAATATTTAACATTTGAAATTATATGTAAAAAGAATATTAAATATAATACTTATGCTAGATATTTATAGCTCCTAGTCGGAGCATAGGGCGGAAACAAAATCAGTCCATCGTTGCCTATCTTGCGCCAATAGTTTGATCTGCTGCCATGTTCCCCTAGATTGATGTTCAGCATGAATAGATCTTATCCACGTTGTAAAAGGTCTTCCTGGACGCCTTGAGCCTTCAGGGTTCCATTCAAAGGCCATTTTTGCAATATCGTTGTCGGGTTTGCGCAAAGTATGGCCTATCCACCGCCACTTTCGGCGTTTTATTTCTATAATTATTGGCTTGGTGTTTGTCCTTCCCAATAATTCTTCGTGGGAGATAGTTTGAGGCCCAAATATTCTACAGATTCGTCTCAGGCATTTGTTGATGAATACCTGAAGTTTTCTGCATATGAAGTCTGTGACTTTCCAGGTTTCCGAACCATATAGGAGAACAGGTCTAACACTGGTGTTGAAAATTCTTATTGGACCATACTTTCCTTAACTTATGATATGCGTGACGGGCTTTATTTATACGTGCTATGACGTCGTTATTTGCACCACAATTTTTGGAAACTGTGCTATCAAGATAACAGAATTGTTCTACGTCTTCTATTATCGTTGGAACGCCACTTATTGCAACACTAAGCGGTGTCTGATTAGAGGTTTCAATCCGCATTAGCTTGGTTTTCCTAATATTGACTCGTAGACCAACTTGGGCGGCATTTTTAATTAACATTTCAAGCTTAGTTCTCGTTCCAGTCAATGTATGAGACAAGAAGCAAATGTCGTCCGCATAGTCCAAATCATTGAGTCTTTGGAAAGGTCGCCACTGTATGCCGTCGGGAACTTCGTCGTTTGTTTTTGTGAGGATATTATCCAGTACAACAATGAACAACAGTGGGGACAAGACGCATCCCGGTCTTACACCTCTTTTCATAGAAAATTTTTTCGCTATTTTTCCCTTTGAATCTAACAGTGCACTCGGCATTTGCATACAGTTCGCGAATCAAGGAAATTATTTTCTCTGGTACACCTTTATGCTTCAGGGAGTACCATATCGCATCCCTTGAGATGGTATCGAAAGCTCGTTCAAAGTCTACAAAAAGTAAGTACAGAGGGGAACGCCATTCCACGGACTGCTCAATAATTATACGTAGAGTGTTTATATGGTCCACGCATGATCTTTGTGGTCTAAAGCCATTTTGTTCTTGCCGTAAGGTTGCGTTGAGGCTAGGTGATATACGGTCAAGAATTATAAAAGCAAGAATTTTTAAAATTGTATTGAGGAGAGTAATTCCTCTCCAATTTTTACAATCACTTAGGTTCCCTTTCTTTGGGATTGTTATAATTACACCCTCCTTCCCCTGAGATGGGATGATGTTGTCTACCCAGATTTTTTTGAAGACGGGATGCAGTACAGGTGCAAGAATATCAGAGCCATGTTTAATCAATTCCGCTGAAATGTTGTCGGAGCCTGCACTTTTGTGATTTTTTAGCTTGTTTATTGCTGCTTGGATTTCCGCTATAGATGGGGGTTCAGTTGAAATGGTTCTGGATGGCTTTTGCCGTAATTCATTGTTTGGGGTTTGAACACTTATTTCCGTTGGTTCCACAGAGTCTTCAAAGAATTTTCTCCATTGGTGTAATTGCTCTACATCTGTTGTCAAAATATTTCCATCACAGTCTTTTAACGGAGGTATGTGAGGTTTTACATTTGCAAGATTATTTATTGCTTCATATACGCCACGTAGATCGTTCCGGTACGCTGCTCTTTCTACGGATAACGCGATATTGTTATAATATTCTTGTTTATCTATTTTAGCCAACTTCTTTACTTCCTTCTCTGCATTATTATACGTACATGTTAAAACAGCTCTCTCATTTGGACTTTTATTATTTATAAGTTTAGCTTTAAGCTCTCGTCGTCTTTCTATGCATTCCCATGTTTCATTACCTATCCATGGTTTTCTTTGTTGCTGTTGTAAACCTATTGTGGCCTCTGCTGCTTCCTTGCACACTGTGGCGATGTTTTCCCAGGTATGAAGTTCGTATAATGCTCCTATTTTATCAGTAAGAGTTGCGCGATAGCTGGTCTTAACATCTGGCAGATGAAGTTTATTCACATCTATTCGCCTATTTAAAGACCTTGGTTGTTTAGAGCCGCTGGACGTAATCGAAACTGTGCTACTACTAAGTTATGGTCACTATAAATATCAGCACGCCTACGGGTACGAACATCTAACAATGTATTGTGGTATCGCCTACTGATTAATACGTGGTCAATCTGGTTACGTGTGATGCCATCCGGAGATTTCCAATTGTACTTGTGTATGTCCTTATGAGGGAACGTGGTACCACCGATAAAAAGATCATGTGTTGAGCAGAATTCTATTAATCGTTTACCGTTGTCATTTCTTACGTTACCGAGAATCAATGTTATTGTTGCCAACCTTCGCGTTGAAATCACATAGCACAACAACTATATCACCCTTTGGTGTGTTTTTTATAGTTAACTCAAGCTGACTGTAGAAATTATCTTTGGTGTCATCTTTGGATGGTTCCGTTGGGGCGTAACATTGTATTAATGTTATATTCCGAAATTTTGTATAGAATCTTGCTGTTATTATTCTATTTGAGACTGGTCTAAATTCTTTCAGAGATTTTTTGCATTTTGGCGAGATTAGAATTCTAACTCCTCTTGCACGTTCATCACTATTACCGCTATACATAAAATAATGTCCAGTTATCAGCCTCATATCTCCTTGACCAATCCATCTAGTTTCCGCCAGCCCTAGTATATCCAGCCCTAGTAATTCCTGTTTTTTTGCTTAAAATAAAATTTGTTGATTTTAGAATATTTTTTTTATCTAACAAATTATTTTTAGGGTTTTGGCAACCTCCCCGGGCCTAGTCCATATTACCTAAGGGCATGTAAGGGCATTCCAAAGGAGAAAACATTTTGCCCGTTTAGCTCTATCTGGCTTAGTTTTCGAGATATTTGCCATTTTATGAAGTGGAAAATTTTTATTAAAAATTTCCTAGGGCCCAAGGCCCTACCAAGGTCCGTTTTTGGATAGAGATAACCTTTTCACGGTTAAAGGTAGTCGAACGGTTACGGGTAGTCGAAATTTTCATAAATTTTGCTTACCTCTCTTAGTTTTCGGGATATGGGAAATTTATAAAAATCGGGAGGGGGAAAAATAGCGCCATATTTAAAACTTCGGATACGTTGGTGGCACCATCTACTGGCTAAGAACAGAAACATGAAAATATTGTATTTTAACAATAAATTCTGTAAAATTTAACAAGTGGGTCCTTGAAAATTAGTTATAAATAATTTTGAAAATTAACACTTAGAATTAGTTAAAGTAAGTACTGAGGATTTTTAGTATTGTTTTAAATGAAGATAACTAAAATCTTTGTTTAAATCACACTAAAATCTTTGTTTCGCACACAAAATATCGCACAACAAAAATATACACACTACATCCAAAGATGAAAGCATTTCACACAGTCTTTAAAGAAATTCCAATGACGATTCCTCGATGGTGGGAGAAGGCACTTTATATGGGGCAGGTACTGATGGATTTTGTAAGCCAAAAAAGCAATCAATGTATAAAAAAAAAGACAAATACAAAACAAATTTAAAAATGTACCAAATAAAAGATTTTGACTGAAATGAAATGTCTAATAAATTCTCCACCATCGTTATAAAGGCAAATTTACACGCGAGAGAAAACTGCTAAAGATGGAGCAAAAAACACCTCTAAATAGCTCTATTGTGAATGATTTAAGCTATTTAGAGGTATTTTTTGCTCTATCTCTAGCAGTTTTATATCGCGTGTAAATGTGCCTTAAGAATATTTGGGTTAATATATAAAAAATTCTTTAACAGATTCTTCCCAAATTTGGTACACATGTAGAAAACTGCGAGATATAAATTTTGTTCAAACACGGTTTTTTGAAATTTTGCTGTTTTCTTACCGTAAAATTAATTTCAAACTTTAAACGCGTTTTCCCACAACCCTGACTTCAAAATCGGCTGCCACTGTACATTCAAGATGGATTAACTGATTTCGATCCGGGTTTTTTTCTATCGTAGTCAACAAAAAACTCTAGTCCTTATAAATTTTATATCCCCGAGCAAAAGTATTTCTTTTTTTCTTGCCTTTTTTGGAATTTTTAAGTTTGTGTGGCAACTTTGTTAAATAAAATTTTTAAAAGAAAAATCGGTCCATGATAAGGACTAAAAAATTTATCTGGGATTAAGAATCACTTTACATTTTTATTTTCCGATAATTAATGAAGGCTGAACAGTAGCAGCCGATTTTGCCATTTTTAAAAAAGGCCAATAATTAAGTGACAACCCTGTAGATTTGAGTTGGCGGAATTTAAAACCAATAATTTTTCAACATATTTTTTAAATATAAAGATAAAATTATAAAAATATTGTTACTTAAATTTTTGACAACTGTTCAAATATGCCCTTTAAAATGCTGCTGTTACAGTATTTACCGCCCTTAAACCCTAAAGTTTCATTTTGGATTTTCTTATTTATTTTCAGATTTTTTTTTAAAGAGTTAAGCAGATTTATCTACCGAGATTAAGCAGGCCTGGATTATGATGATTTTATTTCAGAAGTATAACAACTTATTACTCGTAATAACATAACATGACTACTAACTTCTAGGTAACCACTTATTTTATCTTTCTTTTAAAAGTAACAGAATTTTTCTAGGCGAGTTTTAATGAAATTTTTCGGTAAACTAATAAGGTTTCCTTCACAAAGTAAATAAAAAATTACTTGAATTTGATATAGTTTATGAATCGAATTTTAATGAAACTTTTTCATTGAGCGTATGAAACTTTTAATAAAAAATAAAAAGAAAATCGACCAAATGTAACTTTTTGTCCGAACTTTTCGGTCGGATACTAATTGTTATTGAGTAAAGTAGGCAAGTTGGGATATTTTTTTGTTTTGTCTTTTAGTAGTAAACTTCACTTTAACCTTTAACTGGCTCTTCCACCGAGCAACGTATTGTAAATCGGGTGCATTGTAGAGCTTAAACGGTTAGACCGATTTTCAATCTGTTTTTTTTTTTTTTTGCCTTATGGAGGACTAAAAAATTAGATCCTTGACGTAGAGACATTTGGCAATTTCTTCCTACTTTTTTTAAATAAAAAACAATTATTTGTTTTGTGTTTACCGGCCTACTATTTTCATGCAAATCAAAAACTTAAAAATCCGTCTAAGTCAGGGACTTAGGAATTTATTTGTCTGTAAAAAATATCTTCTTTTTTAATTTTAGATATTTGCTGATGGCTGCACAGAGGAAATGACTGCCAGAGCTGCCATTGTTTTCCGAATTGTAAATTTTAATTTATAAAAAAATATATTAATGTGTCTTCCGCTCAAAAAAAAAACAAAAGAACCATATCTTTATTTTTTATAATTACACTCCCACTATTTCATACCAGCAAACACAGATCTTACCGCGAATTAAGCGAATAAGTAGCACACAAAGGGTTTCACTACTTACCAGGATATTTACTCGCAACATTACTTTTGTTCGCGATGTCCAAAAGTTCATGGGTCGTCATTACCCTCTCGCTTACAAAAAAGTGCGAATAACTAGTTACCCATAGTGAAAGAATAAGTAGTTACTCACAAAAATAGAATAAGTGGTTACTCAGAAGTTAGGAAATAAGTGGTTACTCGACATTGTGAAATAGTTGGTCATATTGGCAAAAATACTTTTTACCTTGAAAATTTCCTATTTAGTTCAAAACAAATTTATAAATAAAATATTAATATAAAAAAGAATAAATCAGTACTTATTTAATCAATTACCAGTAAGTGATTACTTTGCAAGAATATATAAGTAGTTCTATAACTTATTATCAGTAAGTCATTATTGTGTATTTTAAAGCAATGCAAAAGGTAATGACTTATCATTACTTGGTAATCCGTATGGTAGTGACCTGTCATTACCATGTTTTTGCTGGGATCCTTAAAAACAACCTAAAAAATATACTAAATTAATTGAAAACACAATTAAAAAAAGGTCTACTGATTTTTCATTATATTCAAACCATTTTGCTATCTATTTTCAAACATTGAGTGCGTTTACCAGACGCTTAACTGTTGCTAATCCGCTACTCAACAATCTGGTGAACGATTTGATTAGCTACCGCTAAGTCAACATGTTGTGGTAGCGCTACCTTGTTTTGGTAGCATAAAAATTTTACGCTACTTGTGAGCAGTTAATGATGCATCAGCTGTCGTTTTTTTTTTTGTATATTTTTTTCAAAGAATAATAAATATATACAAATATGATCATAAAGGATTAAAAAATTTCGCAAAAATCAATGAATCATCTACAAATATTTTTATTTTAAAACAAAAGTAGCATCGTTCACCAGATTAAGGTAATCATAAAGCGCTACATATCATTTGTAGCGGTAGTGGGTTTCTCTGGTAAACTTGCCCATTGTTTAAACAATCCATAACAGAAATAAAAATAATTGAAAAGTTAACAGACTTTCAATCAATTCAACAATCTTAAATTTTTAACTGACAAAATGTTAAGAAAAAAAAAAAAAAACGATTTTGTGGTTTGTATTTTCATATTTGAAAGTTTTTTTTTTAATTTTCAAAACACTACACATACAACACACACGTTCATATTTTTGTTGGCTATGTTTGTGTGTATGAGTAAAGAATTTCTTGTAATTTGAGTTGAATTAATTTTGTATATAAACAAACTATTTTAGCAAAAAAGAAAACCGAAAATATTAAAAAAAATTTTTTTAAATAGAAAACAACGAAATTATTTAAATTATTTTTTCTAAAAATAGAAAACTAAAAATAGAACATTTGACTGTAAATATCAACTCCTACAGACGATACGTATTTTTTTGTAGTTTATTTTTTATTAACTTATAAAAAAGTTAAACAATATTTTAATTGATTCTGCCATGTATTTTAATTGATTCTGCAATTGAAAACAAGCTTTACCTATTACTTTTCAAACAAACCTCAATCAGTTATGAAAAATATATTGTGAGTGTATTTAAATATTGTGTTTTTATTGATTTCTAAAAACAGTTAACCCCTTAAGCGAGTAAATAGCCCGGTAACTAGTGAAAACCTTCGTGTGCTACCTATAGGGTTGCCAGACGGGCTTGATTTGGCTTGATTGTCAAGCTTTTTCATTGTGTGTCAAGAATAAAGAAAAAATGTCATTTGTCAAGCTAAAACGGAATGTTAGAACTTTTTCCGTCAAATTGATAACAAAAATCAAGAAATTAGCAAAAAAAACTAATTGTTTTTAAATGTACCATGACTAATTTTTATGGATAAATGACTGTTTCCTTGGTCGTAAAGCATAAAAAGTCTTTCTTTGAATGAAAAGGAAACGTTTGAGTTAGAAGCTAACCAACTTTTACAAAATGCTGTAAAATACTTAGAAAAAAGATATGATTTTTGAGAAAAATCAGTTTTTTTTACCAAATTGCTGTTTTAAATATAAAAAACTCATTGTTGTCAAGAAATAATTAAGCAGAGCTGACATTTATCTTAAAAATATCAAATTCAATTAATACTGATATGTTGTATGCAGATTACTGCTGCCTTCGGGAAGTTTTTGAAGAATTGCCAAAAGACATCCATTTACAACATATGGGCCAATTTCTTTAAAAAAATGTGGTACAAGGAATGTAGAAAATCTGTATAAATTAATATCATTTAAATTTTCAAGTGAATTTTGCAATTTTTTTGCTAATTTAACTGAATTTTAATTTGTCAAGAAAAATCAAGCTTTTTCCTCTGAATATCAAGCTTTTTGCCAATTTCGATCTGGCAAGCCTAGCTACCTACTTGCTTAATTAATTGGTAATATCTAGTTTTATTGGGCGATTTCGCCATTTAACTGTTTTACGATTTAAGATTTCCTTAATGTTTGTCTTTTATTTTTTAGTCAAGTTTTTTTTCCGTAAATTTGAGTGATTTACGTGAATCACGCGTAATTGTTAGTGAAAAATAAATTTATTTATGTGAGTGAGAGCGTGTGTTGAAAAAATATGTTCGTAAGTCAAATTCACTCACGTGCACATTTATAACTTAAACGCATCCTAAAAGAAAACTGCCAAGAATGTTTCCTGGGTTGTGTTATAATTATATTCATACACATTAATTATTACATAAAGTGGGCTCATATTTCATATTTAACACACACCACAAAACTAAACTCGAATTACAACATATTTGAAATATTTACAAAGTATGCAATAAAAAATAACGTAAACCAAAAATAAATAATAAATTCGAGTTGTGGGCTGTATTTTGTTGTTTCAATTTGAATTGTTACATATACTCGAATGCATTATGCATGGAATAAAATGTGGGTTGTGGCGACAAATTATTACACATTTTTATTTGGTAAATGGTTTTTTTTTTATTTCAGGGAACAATGAAATCAATTGAAATGTTGGCAAACATGTCAACCTAAATTATAGACACAACAACTCAAATATAACAACTTGCCACTAGAAACAACAACATAAATCAAAGGATATAGAATTCGCGTGCCGACCACAAGAGCATTGAATAGGCATTAGGACATATGTACAAATAAATGCAGGGCTCTATATACATTAGGCTGGGTCGATTTGTGGGGAGGCAAAAAAATCGCCCATGGCTCAGGGAAAATCGTATTCTAGGGATCAAAATAAGAAACTTTGCCGAAGGAACCATACCTCTAAAACGAATTCTACTACCCCTAACTGTTGACTTTTGTCCCGTAGGGTCAAGTTTTGAAAAATCCCACTTTGACCCATTTAGAGTGCCCCAATCGAGTCCAAATGTATGACCGACCCCCACTAACTTTGGAGGGCCGATCCACCCATGCCAGTGGTACACCCCCTGGAACTCCCCTGGGGGGTTCCCCATACAAACATTTTAAAAAATCACCATTTTTGGCACTTTATTTTATTATTTTTTATTTATTTTATTTATTTTTATTATTTTATTTATTTTTTCTCCTTAGAAATTTATTTAGTCAGAACATATGTAAATGAAAAAATTAATTTAACTTAGTAATAGAAAAGAAAAAATGCCCAGACTTGAAAGCAAAAAAGACTTCAAACAGTAATTTTTTTTATTTTCTTTTCTATTACTAAGTTAAATTAATTTTTTCATTTACATATGTTCTGACTAAATAAATTTCTAAAGAGAAAAAATAAATAAAATAATAAAAATAAATAAAATAAATAAAAAATAATAAAATAAAGTGCCAAAAATGGTGATTTTTTAAAATGTTTGTATGGGGAACCCCCCAGGGGAGTTCCAGGGGGTGTGCCACTGGCATGGGTGGATCGGCCCTCCAAAGTTAGTGGGGGTCGGTCATATATTTGGACTCGATTGGGGCACTCTAAATGGGTCAAAGTGGGATTTTTCAAAACTTGACCCTACGGGACAAAAGTCAACAGTTAGGGGTAGTAGAATTCGTTTTAGAGGTATGGTTCCTTCGGCAAAGTTTCTTATTTTGATCCCTAGAATACGATTTTCACTGAGCCATGGGCGATTATTAAATCGACCCGCCCTAATATACATATGTATTGGGATAACAGCATTTTTCTGGATATTTGACGATTGTAGGGAAAAATTCGAACAAAGGGTTTATGAGATATCCCAAATAAATCGCTTCAAATCGCCCTATAACTACACTCATACAAATAAGTCCGTAAAAATAGCAGAAAAAGTTACTAAAAATTAGTTAAAAATGATGCTGCAGAAAAAACTGCTAATATTAGCAGAATCAGTTTGCTAAATATTAATAAAATGAAAACAGCAAAAAAACTGTTAAATTTACAGATTATTTAGTAATATTTGAGCTAAATTTTTGTAAACTGCAAATAACAATTTAACTTGCTGAAACCAGCAAAAAAATTGCTAAATAATAGTAGAATGAAAATAGCAAAAAAAAAAAAACTGTTAAATCTACAAAATTTTTGCTAAAATTTTCTGAAATCAACAAAACTTTTGCAGATTACTAGTCGACTGGAAAAAAAGGAGCAAATGAAGTGGAAATTAATAAATAAAAAATAAATGTGTATTTTAAAACATACTTGGGATCAGTTTATTGAATGTGTCAATTAATTGAAATTTTTTCAATTGGCATTGTTCAATGCCTAAATGCACATTTATAATCATGGATGGTAACCGAAACGAATGCGGTTATCGTTAGGGTAACGATATTTTAGGTTATTTCGGTAACGGTATTTTAAGGGTAACGCTATTTCATTTATTTCAGTATCGGTATTTTAAGGATAACGGTATTTGAGTTATTTCGGTAACGGTATTTTAAAGATAACGATATTTGGGTTATTTCGGTAACGGTATTTTGAGGTTAACGGTATTTCAGTTATATCGGTAACGGTTTTTTAAGGGTAACGGTAGTCAGTTATTTCGATGCATCCCGCAATTCTTTTACAAAAAACAAACGAGATTAAAAACAGAACCAATTTATCAACTTAATTTTTAAAAAGTACTTAATAACCACGTGAAATTACCAAAAGCAGAAAATTAAAAATAACGGTAACGGTATTTTAGGGATAGCGGTATTTAATTTGTTTCGGTAACGGTATTTTAAGGATAACGGTATTCCGGGTATTTCGGTAACGGTATTTTAGGGGTAACGGTAGTCAGTTGAAAGGGTTTTGAATCGATAACCGTATTTTAGCGGTATTGCCTGCCAACCCTGTTTATAATTGATGAAAGAAGTATTTGTTTTCATGTTTTAATAAAAGAATAAATAAAGAAAAAAAAACGAGTAAAAAGGTTAGCCGGGCATGCCGAATATACAATACGCTACACCAGTCTGGTTAAGAGCCAACTAATGTTTGGATCCGAATTTCGAATAGGTTAAAATGGGACTTGTTTCAAAATTTTCTATAAAATTTTAAAAGAAGAGAAAATCGTAAATATACCCATATGGGCGATAGGTCCAAATATGGACCGATTCTATCTAGAATCTATCGGCTTTTTTCTCTGGACCATGCGATTCAGCAAACCAAATTTCGTTAAAATATCTTAATATTTGCGACCTGCAGCGTGTAACCAAGCCAATTTTGGGGGGACCCTTATATGGGCACTAGGTCTAAACATGGACCGGTGTTAACCAAAATCAATAGGCTTCGTCCTTGGGCCGACATAGATCGGTGTACCAAATTTCATCAAAATATCTTAATATTTGCGACCTGCAGCGTATAAACAATATAATTTTGGGGGGACCCTAATATGGCACTAGGTCTAAACATGGACCGATGTTAACCAAAATCAATAGGCTTCGTCCTTGGGCCAACCTAGGTCTGTGTACCAAATTTCATCAAAATATCTTAATATTTGCGACCTGCAGTGTATAAACAATATAATTTTGGGGGGACCCTAATATGGGCACTAGGTCGTCCTTGGGCCGCCGTAAGTCGGTGTACCAAATTTCATCAAAATATGTTAATATTTGCGACCTGCAGAGTGCGCACCAGAATGCATGGACAGACAGACAAACGGACGGAGGGAGCGACGGACGGACGGACATCGTTAAATCGAAATAAAAAAAATTCTGAGCCGATCGGTATACTAAAAGGTGGGTCTACGACCATTATTTTTTGGTGTTACAAACATCAGCACAAACTTATAATACCCTCTCCACGTACTGGTGTAGGGTATAATTAAAAATTCCCGTATTTATTATATTTTTTTATATTACAATGCTTTTTCTTCAATTATGTGTACCATTGTTTTCATTAATGCAAATTGAAAAAAATTTCATTTGCATTGAATGGTGATGAAATTTGTTGGCTTTGACATTGAGATAAAGTAATGCCAATTATATTTCAATGCCAATAAAAATTTCCCAAGAATATTTTTTTGTAAAAGTGGTAATATTTATAGACAATAATATGTTAACCATAACAAAATGTATTTCAGAGAACCTTCTTTTGTTTTCATTGTTTGCTGATCGGATATGTACTTCCGAATTTATTTGAGTTGCCATTTTCACCTCTAAAGCTCCACCCACAGGAAAGAAGGTGTGGCCGATTAAAAATATTGTATTCTTTAAATAAGCTTAAAAAGTATAATATTGGGGGAAAAAATTAGGGTCATCCCAGTAAACTCCACTTGCTCCCCAGAGATACTTTTAATCACAATTTTCATATATAATGGTTCGTCCAAAATAAACCTTGATCTTTGAAAATTAATGTATTACGATAAATAGAAACTTTTTTCATAAATTTTAATAATTTAGATATTTTATGAGTAGGACAAATTTTATTTAAAAACTTTTTGCATTATTTTTGGCGAGTTAAAAATATGC
The DNA here is from genome assembly GCA_949987735.1 of Leucophora obtusa. Classification (NCBI taxonomy): domain Eukaryota; kingdom Metazoa; phylum Arthropoda; class Insecta; order Diptera; family Anthomyiidae; genus Leucophora; species Leucophora obtusa. Next base: position 94,507,288 of record OX465296.1, read on the forward strand.
AGTAATTTTTATGAGTCATTTAACATTCTGTTTATAAGCGCTCCAAAATTGGTCGTTTAGGTTACAAAAAATTTGTAAAATTAGCAAATCTTCCGTTAAAAATTAGTAACTAAAATTCAGCAAAATACTGTAAAGTTAGCAAATTTATTGTTAAAAATTAGTAACTAAATTCAGCAAAAAAATAGCAAAAAAATGTGTAGGTTAGTAATGTGGAGGTAGCAAAAAAACTAACTAAAAATTAAATTTTAACTAAAAATTTGTTAAGTTGAAGTACCAACAGTTTTACTAACTTTTCTACAAACTTTTTTCTATGAGTGTAAAATCTCCAATACCCTTTGTACGATATAATTGTTTTCCATATTCGTGTTCAGCAAGCCGAAATTAATAAAAAAAAACTATTTGGATAAATGTTGACTGATTTGTTCAAAAATTTCAGCATAGGAGAGAAACAATATCAACACGACCCAAAAGGATGGCATTTTCAGATTTGGCATATCGTTGTCTTATATTCAATTCAAGGTATCTAACAATTTCCAGAAAAAGAGTTTTTGATTCCAAAATTTTCATTGTCGTTGCACTCATCTATGGTATTAATTTACGGGGGAGACATGCATCGTTCTCCGAATGAGTGACTACGTGTATTTTGTTTTTGCATTGCATGCATTTTGTTATTGTATTTTCATTCGTAAAGAAATCCAACACGTTTTTTTTTTTGCAAAATTAGATTGGGCTATCTACAACTACGTATCTAGTCAGAAATTGCCAGTGGTATAAAAAAACAAGCACTGGCACACCACTGGGTAACTGTGGAGTTAAATATAAATGACTGACAGAACACTTATTCGGGACGCATCAATGGTACGGATTTTTCGCTAAATGTTTTTAAAATTTGGCGGTTTTTCATTCGGTTTTTTATACAAAAAATTTTTCAAATTCAATTAATATGAATTTTTTCGTGATAAAATGTAATCACAGGACCTGTGGCCAGATTTACGATATAAATGCGATGTGCTAATATTGATATTTAAACCACTACTTAGCGTTTTATATAGGTTTTTATGGTTTTTTCCTATTTCAGCGAATTTAGTCGCTGAATGTACAATCGACCTAAATAAATGTAATGCCTTAGTAAGGAAGCAATTAAAAGGAAAATATTTCGATAAAAAAATTTATTCATCTATAGCGGCCTATATGTTAAAATCGCGATTTTTCCAAAATTTTGTATGGCAGCATAGCTTTCCAAGATGTCCCCAAAGTCCAACTTTTAGTATAATATGGGGTCACCTCTAAAAACTGGTCTTGCAAAATTTCAAGCGAAAAAGTTCCCATTTGCAAAAGTTATCGCAACAAATACATTCTTTACTAAGGTTTTTATCGTACTAAATGTATAGAATTGATGGTCAGAGCTCTATTAATTTTTAAAAGTCAAGATTTTGTCATGCAGTGTTATTTTAATTTAAATAAAATTTTCGTTTTAAAAAATTGGTTTTTTGGTTTGCGGAAAAGCTCCTTTAAAAACAACCTTTTCGTTTTTTTTTTAACGTTGTCATCTTAGTTCCACCAAACTTTTTGGCAACGTCGGCATTTTTGCGCAACCTGCAGTTATCGAGCTATTATCATTCCTTTATGTTTTCCGCCACCAAGTATTATATCTCCCGTTAGCTCAGTGGGTAAAGCTGTCATCTGCCAATCTGACGGCCTGGGTTTATATTACGACAGGACAAAGAAAAATAGATACCCAAGTCAGAAATAGCCAGTGGTACAAAAAATCAAGCAGAGCACTCATTTGGGAGTCAAACTGGTTTCAATTCGATTTGACTAATTTTTAACAAATTTTTAATTGAAACACTGATTTAAGCAAAGATTTTAGTTATTTTCATTTAACACAATACTAAAAATCCACAGTACTTTAACTAATTTCGAGTGTTAATTTTCAAAATTATTTAAAACTAGTTTTTAAGAACCCATTCGTTAAATTTTACAAAATTTATTGTTGAAATATAATATTTCCATGTTACTGTTATTACCCGGTAGATGGTGCCACCAATGTATCCGAAGTTATAAAGATGGCGCTTTTTAGTTCGCTCCCGCTTTTTGAAAATGGTCCATATCTCGAAAACTAAGAGAGATAGAGTAAAATTGATGAAAATGTCGACTACCCCTCTCAAAATGTTTCGAAATTGGAGTGCCCTTATATGCCCTCACATGAAATGGACTAGGCCCTGGGAGGGTCCCGAGACCCTAAATTTGGATAAATTCTACGACTCAGTATAATTACAGATAAAACTGTGGTTTTACAAATTTTTTACTTAAATTTAGATTTGTTAAATTTAACAAGAGAATTTGTTAAAATCAACAAATTTTATTTTAAGCCATAAAACAGGAATAAATTTTGTTAAAGTAAAAAATTTTTCTGCCCAGCCAACAGACGTATTATTTTCAGTGCATATAACAAGCTCCCAAGCTTTATTTAAATTTAAAATATTTAAGGTTTTCACAAGGGGTGTGCTATTTGTTGTATCGTCCTAACAAAAAACAGAGTTGTTAAAAATTAAATTGAAAAAATACAACATTTGAGAATAGCACAATACAACATTTTAACTACACTCACAATATATTTTCCATAACCGATTGAGGTTTATTTAAAAAGTAATAGGTAAAGTTTGTTTTCAATTAAAGAATCAATTAAAATACATTGAAACATATTGTTTAACTTTTTTTGTCAACCAATAAAAAACAAACCAGAAAAAAATATGTATCGTCTGTAGGAGTTGTTATTTTCAGTCAAATATTCTATTTTGATATTTCTATTTTTATAAAAAATTATTAAATAATTTCGTTGTTTTCTGTTTTAAAACAAAAAATTCAAATATTTTCGGTTTTCTTTTTTGTTAAAATAGTTTGTTTATATACAAAATTATTTCAATTCAAATTACAAGAAATTCTTTACTCATACACACAAACATAGCCAATAAAAATATGAACGTGTCTGTTGTGTATGGTGTAGTGTTTTGAAAATCGAAACAAAAAAAAACTTTCGAATATGAAAAAACAAACCGCAAAATCGTTTTTTTTACGTTTTGTCAGTTAAAAAATTGATGATTGTTTTAATAGACTTTTCAATTACTTTTATTTCTTTTCTGGATTGTTTAAACAATGTTTGAAAATAAATAGCAAAATGGTTTGAATATAAACAAAAATCAGTAGTCCTTTTTTTAATAGTGTTTTCAATTAATTTAATATGTATTTTAGGTTGTTTTTAAGGATAAAATATTGTGAGTGTATGTTTGAGTGTGCTAACAGATAGAAAACTGAATAGAAAATCGTTGTTAAACACAAACAAACAAAAATTTTAACAACTCTGTTTTTTGTTAGAACGATACAACAGATAGCACACCCCTTATGGACAACCTAATTGATTTTTTTGAAATTATTTTAAATAAAAAATATTTCAAATTAAAAAATGCGATATAAATATAAACTGAATTAGTTACAAAAAATATTATTTATGCCGAGCTTTTTAGATGCTGAACTTGGTTTAATAAAACCAATTTTATTAGCCATCACCAAATTTACTAACAAAAATTCCTCGGAAATTTTTTTATTTAAAATAATCTCAGTAAATTCCAAATATCTCCAAAAAGCTTGGCATTAAAATTAAAAAATTAGTGATATTTTTATTAGTGTATTTTCAATTAATCTGTCTTAATTGTTTTTTTTTACTTCAAATAATTTAATTTAAATTTCAATTGCTAGTCCTTTAAATAAATAAAAATTTTTCCATTTTATTTATTTTGTGTGCTAATTTAAAATGCAACTATGAAAATTAAGTAATTTAAGTAGCTGTGGCACAAAATATTTCAATTTAACCCTTTCACTACCGACTTTTTGTTTGCGGATGTATCGTTATTTTGACGTCAGATTCTTAAGAAATTATCAAATGTATTGTATTTCAATATTTTTTGAATCCGCTCACGTAATTACCCCCATGATAAAGAAAACTTAAAACATTACCCATATATGGAATAATATATGAAGATATATGGAATATATGAACCAATATATGGACCAATAAATGCAGTATATTATCATAAATGGATTCATACATTTGAATGTATTTACCCATATATGCTTCCATACATAACATATATGTTCATATACATGAAACCATATATGACAATATATGAACATTTTCACCTGAGTTTGTAAAAACAAAGTATCTTTTTTCAAAAAATTTCGCTTTTTCCAAAAAGTACCGTTTAAAAAAATACCATTTAAAAAAATATAATTTCAAAAAAAGTATTTCTTTTCCTCCCCCCACGGATATCTCCGCTAAATCAAGGTTTCTTGGTATTCGGCATAGACGTGCGCTAAGACGGGATTTTTGGAAATTCCTACCGGAACAGGCAAAAAGGGGAAAAGTCTCCCCATAAACAGTCTCACAAATTGGAAAAGTGCCTGCCCAAACCACTGGAGGTAAGAAGTTGAAATTTGGTATAAATGTTCCTCCACTGTAGTAGATATCGACTAAGTTTGTATTTTTGGAATACCCTACAGGATATCCCAAAAGGAAATTCGGTATGTGAGTTCCTCCTTCTGTGTAGGCGTCCGCTTAGACGGAATTTTTGAAATTCCTATCGGGAGGGGAAATAAGGGGAAAAATCTCCTCCTTGACGGCCTGCACAATCCCTTTTGGCCAAATTTAAAATATGCAACGTAATTTTTCTAATTTGGAACAGGAACAATGTCCCCAAGAACGGCCTGACCAAACCGCTGAGGCAATGAAGTTGAAATTTGGTAGGAATGTTCCTCATCCATCGCAGATAGCCGCGAAGATGAAATTTTTGTAATTTTTTTTTTTTTTACAGAGAAGCAACACTCAGGAAATTGTTCCTATTAATTAAGTGAAAGGTGGTGAAAGATGAAGGGCTTCAAATATGGCAACACTGTAATTGCGCGAGATGTTGAATTTTAGAACAGTTGTTGCGCGTCATCTGATTGTAAGTTGGCGAACTTTGTTGAAGCTTTTTTGTTCATAGCCCTGTTATATTATTTTACTTCGGTGGGGTTAAGTGCTATGGGAACACCGAAGGAGGACGCTGCGATATGTATAAGGGATAGAAAAAACTAATACATATTACTATTTTTCATAAATTGATGTTGCCTTGGTTGGGGCTCAAACCCGCAACCTCACGTGTAATAGCCCAACGCGCTAACCATTACACCACAACGCCCACAAATTCCTAAAGGGAGCGGCAAAAAGAAGAAAAGCCTCCCCTTGGTGGCCTATAAAAACCCCTTCGGCTAGCAACCTGAAATTTAAAATGTGGGTCTCTGGAGTAAGGGCTAACTTATTAGAAAGATCCTTTTTTGAATTTTGGACAGCGTCGTTATAAAATGGGGGCTCAAAAAGGGAACGACCTTAAGGACCTGTCCAAACTGCTGGAACTAGAAAGCTAAAATTCGGTACTTAGGTTCCTCTTCCAGCCTAATTCCAACCGGGAGGGGCACAAAAAGAAAAAGTGTTCCCCTTGAAAGCCTGCTCAAACTGCTGGAACTACGAAGCTGAAATTCCCTGTCGATGGATTTTCGGAAATTCCAACCGAGAGGGGCACAAATAGTAAAAGTTGGCTAGAAACCTGAAAAGTAAAACATATGTTCGTTGGAGTATGGGCTCACTTATCGGGAACGTGCTTTTTGGAATTTTGGACAGGGACATTGCAAAAATGGGGATTAATGAAGCGAAAAGTGCCGCTTAAAGGCCTGCCCAAACTGCTGGAGGTAGGAAGTTGAAATTTGGTATTAAAGTTCCTCCTCTATTGCAGACATCCGGCAAGATGAGATTTTTGGAAATTTCCACAGGTGGGGTCAAAAACAAGAAAAGTCTCCCCCTTAAAGGCCTGGCCAAACTGCTGGAACTAGGGAGCTTAAATTCGGTATTTGGATTCCTTCTTCAACGTTGACGTCCCCTAAGACGGTATTTTTGGAAATTCATACCGGGAGGGGTAAAAAGGGAAAAAATTTCCCCCTTGATGGCCTAACCGAACGGCTAGAAACCTGTAATCTATAATGTGTTTTCCTTGGAGTATGGGCTAACTTATCTACAAGGCATTTTTAGGACTTTGGACAGGAACGTGGTTAAAATGCTGGTTCAAAAGGGGAAAATTACCTTCCCCCCCCCCTTAACGTCTGCGCATTTAGCTAGAAACCTAAATCTTAAAGAACAAGTGTATATGGAACACTAAAATTAAGAAAATAAATAGGAAACGAGTGGAATTGAAACACTACACAAGTGGAACGAAATGGATATAAACGTTGAAAGAGTGGAATTGAAATTATAGACAATGGAAATGGAATGAACTATAGAACGAAATGGAATGAGGAGCGAGATGGCATAGAATGGGGAACGAGTGGAATTGAAACACTGCAGTTAAAAGAGGAATAGAACGGAGCAAGTGCAAATAAATGGAATGGAAATAGAAGCGACTGATATCAATATCGATACACTAGACAGTAGGAACGAAATGGCATGAAACGGGGAACGAGTGGAATGGGAATAACAAATAATGGGAACGAAATGCAATGGAATGGTGAACGAAATGGAATCTTGGAAGGAGTTGCATTGGAACACTAAAATTGTTAAACAAAATGAATTGGAATTTGAATGACTCAAACTGCCGGAGTTTGGTACTTGAAATTTCGCATGCGATTGAGGCAAGTTTATATATGTTTGGGATTTTTACTGGGAGGAACAAAATTAATTACCTGTTCAAACACTATCCACGGAATATGAAACTTATGTAGCATTGAAACATACTCTCCAAAAAGTTAAACAAATTTTCTAAAAAAGAAAAAACCTTAGAAAAGGAATGAAACTTATATATTCTGATATTTCAATTGCAGGTAATGAAGCACCGGTGGAAGAAACCGACGCAGTAAATTTTCCAACTGAATTTGTGAATTTACTTGAATTGCCAAGTCTACCTTTACATAAACTGGAATTAAAAAAAACTTTCAGGCACTATAACAACGTAGAAGGCTTTGCCCGCTATCTTTAATATTATAAAATGATTTCCAACCCTGCTTTACGTTATTTATTTTCATTCAAAACATAAATGAACAAAACTACTTACGGGTCTATCTACCTAAGTTCGCACTTTACCAAATTATCTTGACATACACAAGTATATTACAATTTATAATTGATTCATTACTAACAATCCACTTTCATAAGAAAAAGTGATCAAATATTGGCTGGGTGAAGGCTTTTATTTTTTTTGTTTTATTTTATCTAAAAGAAATTTAATTCTATACTTTAAGGCACGCTAACAACGTAGCGGGCTTCGCCCGCTTGTATATACATTAGGGTGATTCAATTTGTATGGAGGCAAAAAAAATGAAAAATCGTAGGGGGGAGACATGATTCTACGAAGAATTCTAAGCAACTTTGCCCTAGAAACTATAGGTCTAAAATGGATTTCGAGCTTGCGGAAATTCAAAAATATGTTGTTAGTAGTGCCTCACTGCAATGTTTGTATAAAATTTGCGTTAACATGTAAGTATTGTTAACTAGGATAATAGTTGTGGACTTTTTAGATGGTAGTCTTCATCGGCTATCCTTATTATAAGAAAAAAAATCTCAAAATTTTTTATTTTTGACTAAACTGCTAAGCTGATGACATAAATCAGTTTAAAAACGAGTAAAAAGGTTAAAGTCGGGCATGCCGACTATAGAATACCCTACACCAGTCTGGGTAAAAGCCAACTAATGTCACCAAAATCAATAGGCTGCGTTATTGGGCCAATATAGGTCTGTGTACCAAATTTCATCAAAATATCTTAATATTTGCGACCTGCAGCGTATAAACAGTATAATTTTGGTAGGACCCTTATATGGGCACTAGGTCTAAACATGGACCGATGTTCATCAAATTCAATAGGCTTCGTCCGTGGGCCAAAATAGGTCTGTGTACCAAATTTCGTCAAAATATCTTAATATTTACGACGTGCATCGTATAAACAATATAATTTTGGGGGGACCCTTATATGGGCACTAGGTCTAAACATAGACCGATGTTCACCAAAATCAATAGGCTTCGTCCTTCGGCTGCCATAAGTCGGTGTACCAAATTTCATCAAAATATCTTAATATTTGCGACCTGCAGCGTATAAACAATATAATTTTGGTAGGACCCTTATATGGGCACTAGGTCTAAACATGGACCGATGTTCACCAAAATCAATAGGCTTTGTCCTTGGGCCAACGTAGGTCTGTGTACCAAATTTTATCAAAATATCTTAATATTTGCGACCTGCAGCGTATAAACCATATAATTTTAGTAGGACCCTTATATGGGCACTAGGTCTAAACATGGACCGATGTTCACCAAAATCAATAGGCTGCGTGACTGGGCCAATGTAGGTCTGTATACCAAATTTTATCAAAATATCTTAATATTTACGACCTGCAGCGTATAAACAGTATAATTTTGGTAGGACCCTTATATGGGCACTAGGTCTAAACATGGACCGATGTTCACCAAAATCAATAGGCTGCGTTATTGGGCCAATATAGGTCTGTGTACCAAATTTCATCAAAATATCTTAATATTTACGACCTGCAGCGTATAAACAGTATAATTTTGGTAGGACCCTTATATGGGCACTAGGTCTAAACATGGACCGATGTTCAAAAAAATCAAACTTGTTCGTCCTTGGGCCAACATAGGTCTATGTACCAAATTTCATCGAAATATCTTAATAGGTGCGACCTGTAGAGTGCGTACAAGATTGCATGGACAGACAGACAGACGGACGGACGGACGGACGGACGGACAGACGGACATCGTTAAATCGAAATAAAAAAAAATTCTGAACCGATCGGTATACTATAAGGTGGGTCTACGACCAATATTTTTTGGTGTTACAAACATCAGCACAAACTTATAATACCCTGACCACATAGTGGTGTAGGGTATAATGAGCGCACGCTACAGGTTGGAAATGTTTCCGTTTCTTACCATTTTTTCTAATTTTTTATCATTTTATAGACAAATTTTGACACAATTCCATGTCAAGCCAAATTTTATCAACCAAATTTTATCAAAGTATCCTAATATTTGCGACCTTTAGCGAGAGAAAATGCCCATTTTTGGGGGACCTTTTTACGGGCACTAGGTCTAAATATGGACCGATTCTATATAAAATCAATAGCCTTTATTCATGAGCTCATTTAATTCCGTGTATAAAATTTTATTAAAATATCTTCGTATTTGCGACCTGTAGTGTGCACACAATCTAATTTTGGGGGAACGTTTGGGGTTCGGGAATTCCCGAGAAATCCCTGGAAAAGTTTGTCGGGAATTCCCGGGAAAATAATATATTTTTCCCGGGAAAACGGGAAATTTTAAAAATATTAAATTTTTTGAATTGTTTTTGTTTGAAATAGGACTTTGTAATTTTAGTCATAAAAAACATTTTAAATACCAAAACAAAAATGTCATTGTTAAAATCTTTTAAAAGGGAATCAATTTATTTGACACACAAAAAAAATCTTTGCCAAGTAATTAGGACCATTTAAACTAATAAAGACTTTTTGCATAACTTATTCAAAATTTAAGTAGTAAAACCTAAAAACTCGTTAAAATGTTTAAAAGAAATATGAAAAAAGTTTAGTTTCATACAAATAATCGCCCTTACTATCTTAATTTTTCAAATGTATATTTTAGTTAAAGTCGACTTTAGTTAAAATATTGGGTGGCAGTATACCTTGACTTGGTTTATTTTTGGAGCATTCTGATTGGTTAATTTATTTTCAACCAATCAAAATGTTTGAAAATATAAATATTTTTGTAAGGTTTTCATACACAAAATGAACAAAACCGCATGATTAAAAATAAAGTCGACTTTAAATTTAAAATACTCCTTTATATTAAGGGCCAATAATTTTATAAGTAACGTTTTCATTAATAAATGTGATATTTTCAAGTAAGTTTACTTTATTTACTTCTGTTTTCAAACTAATATATTCTTTTATATTAAAGTGCAGTGCAATATTTGCCCTAAAAGACTAATGGTTAACGGAGGTATCTAAATTTGGTTATCTGACATCTAAATTTGGTTCACAAAAAAAAAATTAATGGTCATGCAACTGAATAGGCTTTGAACGTTTTATGGTAGGGCAAACATTTCCTGAAATGGTATCCAAATTAGCCGCAGTCGACGGAATGTCAATCCGCACCATAACAAGATCTGCTTTCGAGAAAATTTTTATAACAAAAACCTGGCATTGCCAAAAAATTAAACCGATGTAAAGAACATTATATTAAATTACTACAATCATGTAAAAGATATCATGATAAAAGAAATATCGAGCAATATTTCTATCAATAGGAGATTTACTATAATCATAGATGAATGGACAAGAATATCACAAAAGAGATATTTGAACATATGTATAAACGGAAATAATTTATTTTATAACCTGGGGTTGGTTTATATATCAGGAAGATGTAATGCTGATGAAATAAGAAGAATTGTAGAAATAAGACTAGAAGAGTTTTATTTGTCTTTGGAAAATAACATTGTGGCCACCATATCTAATGAGCCAAATGTGATGAAACGGCTTGTTTCCGACAGTCCAGTAGTGGGTGCTTTCTGCTGGAATCATGCAATTTATTTTTCAGTGCTTGGAGTAATTTATGTGAAATCAAATGTTCAACACTCTGATATTTTTACTTTGAATTCTCACTACAAAGACTGAATTTGTACTGACGTAGTGTTTTTTTTTTTAACAAAAATTACTTATATAGGTGGTTTTAATTAACAATTTTGTTCAAAAATATTTCCCGGGATTCCCGGGAATCAAATTTTTTTATTCCCGTTTCCCGGGAAATATAAAAGTCCGGGAAATCCCAAACCCTAATAGGCACTAAGTCTAACCATGAGCCGATTTGAACCAAAATTAACAGGCTTTGTCCTTGGGCCGAAATTAGTCGGTATACCAAATTTTGTAGAAATATCTTAATATTTGCGACCTTTACCATGCGCACAAAAATATGTGGATATACAAACGGACGGACAGACGAATATCGCTATATCGAAACAAGATGTTATTCTGGGTCAATCGGTATACTTAAAGGTGGTTAGTTTCAATATTTTTTTGGAATTATAAACATCAGCACAAACTTATTATACCCTGTCCATGTACTGGTATAGGGTATAATTAATAAAACTCATTATTCAAACTCATAAAGCACCACTTACAAAATATTTTGGAATTTCCGCAAGCTCGAAATCCATTTTAGACCTATAGTTTCTAGGGCAAAGTTGCTTAGAATTATTCGTAGAATTATTTCCCCCCTACGATTTTTTGTCCCAGAAATTGACCTTCCCTAATATACATATTTTTAAAAATTTTTAAATTAAAAAAATATTGAATTTAAACAAATTAATTATAAATATTAAAAAAAAATTAATAGAATAAAAAAGAAATAAAAAAATATTGGTCCCGCCGGAAATCGAAATCGGGAGCCTCTGTTTGGAAATGCCAAGTTATACCAAAATCACTTTTTACGACCACTCTTAGAGCAATACCTCTTTAGAATCAATACTTAAGTGATTTTTCGGATGTGGTTCAGTAGTAATGCTTAAAAAGGTGTAAAAATGTAATAACGTATACTTTGGAAGCAATGAAAGAAGTGATTTTTTGAAGTTGTTCAGAATAACTTCTAAAAAAGCAGTAAAAATACACTAACGGATACTTGTGAAGCATTGAAAGAAGTAGTTTGTAAAGCATTACTTGCATTTTTTTTGCTGGGCATTATTAAACTTTTTCATAAAAATAATTATAGACGAATACTTATGAACATCTGCATAGAACCAAAATATCCAGAAATAAAAAATTTTGGATTTCATATTTAAGAAATATTTAAGGAAAAAATCTATATTAGTTCTGCCTATAAATCTGGCCCTAAGTTCATAAACCAGGGCTAAATTTAAAATTTTTGTAAGATGCAAAACGCAAAAATAAAGAACAAAGTCCAGAATTTCATGTAAGATACATACAAAAATGTTTTTTTTAAATCTCTCAAAAACTTCATTTTAATAAATTTGTTTTTTCACCGTCCGACACAAGTTTGCACCCATTAACAATTCCAATATATCCTGAAAAAAGGGCTGAAAATAAAATACCCGCGAATTAATAACACTAGCCAATAAGGTTTTGGACTGGAGCAACCAAATATCTTTCCTAGGGTAATTTGGTGGGCTGAATTCGAATCTGTAATTGGTTTTTCTCTATCACATCAGGTTTTCGAGATACAAAAAAAATGTTTTTATCCGTTTTTTACAAAAAAATTCATTAGTTTATTTAAAAATCAATAAATTTTCAAAAGTGAATGGCGTTTTTTGAGCGTCGTTTGTATTTTGTTGGTTCGGTTTCACGTATTAGAGTCCAGCAATAGTCTCCCAGCATGCTTTTGTCCCAAAATCCTTGATAATTTCTTTCAATGTTCATTAAATCTTGGTGAGCACGCTCCCCTTCTTCATCGCTCACCGCACCTAGGTTTTGTGGAAAAAAAATCTAAATGCGAATGAAGAAAATGCATTTTGAGTGACATTCGTGCACCTAATTCGTGATAATTTTTCAATAATTCAACAACAATTTGTCTGTAATTTTCACTCTTATTGTTTCCAAGAAAACTCTCCACGATGCTCTTGAGAGATTTCCAGCTGCATATTCCTTCTCCAATAAACATTGTAAAAAATTGTCATCATTCAATGGCTTCCTGATCTGAGCCTTGACAAAGTTTTTAAAAAGGCCAAATTTTATGTGCAGCGGCGGAAGAAGAAGGTCATTTGGATCAATTAATGGTTTATTTGAAATGTTTTGTTTTCCTGGCGAATACTCAGTTCTTTTTAGCCACTCTGTTCTGACGTAATGATGACATGCAGCGCGACTATACCAGTCAACAAACCAATCACCTGTAACATAATAAAAATTAAAACAGTTCTTCTCTTCCATTTATTGTCGTTGTATTTGAGTAATGTCAAAATTTCAGTCATTCATTCGTAATTTTCCTTTATATTAATGGCATGACCAATTGGTATGGATGGTTTTTCATTCTCATTATGCAAAAGAAGAGCCTGTAAACTGTACTTAGAGCTATCAATAAATAATCTCCATTCAGTTTTGTCATATGGCTGGTTCATTTTTCAAATAAACCATCGACATCAGTACAGTAAATAATTGAGTGTTTCTTTTCAAAATATGCAGCCAATTCCAAGCTTCTATCTCTGTAGATTGTTACTTTTGTCCCAACTGCAAGATGTTTCCACTGCTGCGTGCGTGAAGTTAGCAATTCTGCGTCTTGCTTCGTTAAATGTAAATCCCGAATTAGATGATTCAGCTCAGCTTGAGTCACTAAATGGCGTTCATCATCAGCCTCATACAAACTACCACTGCTGGTGAAAGATGTTTCGGACTCACTGCTCGTAGCATTGGGAATGACTGGTAATGGATTATTTGGTGGACGTTGAACTGGTTTGGAGACCGATGGGATGGGTTAAAATCGGTCCATGTTTAGACCTAGTGCCCATATAAGGGTCCCCCCAAAATTGATATCTTTACACGCTGCAGGTCGCAAATATGAAGATATTTCAATGAAATTTACTTCGCTTACTCACATGGATAAGATCAATCCATATTTGGACCTATCGTCCACATGCGCTATATTTCCGATTTTCTCTTTTATCATTTTATAGGAAATTTTGACACAAGTCCATATTAACCCATTCGAATTTCGGATCCAAACATTATTTGGCTTTTGATCAGACTGGTGTAGGGTATTATATAGTCGGCATGCCCGACTTTAACTTTTCTACTCGTTTTTTATTTAATTTATAATAATGCAAAAAATGTGGTACATGCTATTGTGCTATATACATTAGGGTGGGTCGATTTAGCAATCCATATTGTGCCATCGATTTTTCGATAGCTTTTGGCATGAGGAAAAAAGTTCCACTACGACATATCAAAAAATTATTGTCGAGGCGCCCAAATTTCAATTTTTTGAATTTTTCTCAACTTTTGTTTTTATGGTTTTTTTTAGTAGGTAATAATAAAAATCGGTGGATTTAATTTGGTTTTAAATATTACCTTTCAAAGGCAAAATTGTACGCTAAAAGCGATGGCGATAGCAGTTTATCCAAAAAAATGTTTTTCTTGAGGTTTTGGACGAGTTTTTATCGAAAAATCGATTTTTTTTAAGCGTTAATTTTTAAGGTTTTTTTAGTAGGTATTAGAGATGGGCACGTGAGTGAATTTTCACTCACACTCACTCACGCTCACGAGAAAAAAAATCTAATCACGCACAATCAGTCACGATAAAAAAAATTACTACTCCCACTCACTCACTGTCGCTTGCTACGGGACCGACTTCTGCTGGCTGTAAAAATAAATATTCGTGTCGACACGTGTGACTATTCTGGTTTTTAGCGGTATTGCATGCCAAAACTGGTGAAAACTCTCAATATCTGTAGCTAAATATTTCAATAGAAAAAACTCTTCAAAATATGATGAAAACACTATGCGCTTAAGAATGAAATCATCAGAAAGTCCCACATATTTTGAGGATATTTTCCTATAAAAAACTCTGAGACCCTGAAAACTTTAAAAAATTCTTAGACCTGGGTATTTGTTAAAGTCTTGTACTGACTGTTTTCAAAACCATCAAACCAGTCGATAGCCCGAAAAAACTGTTAAGATTACCACAAAATTGCTGCTATTAGTTTTTAATGAATTTTTATTTAAAAATTTTACAATTTTCTCTATAACCACGCCTTCTCCGACCATTTAATACCTAACGAGATCAAATAGGGGTTTCCACGTCTTAATTGTGTCGGAAAGGATATTATTCACAGCAATAAAATATGATTTTTTTCTGCAGCGGGCAGTTGGTGTGGAATGCGTCGCACAGTGCTTCGTCCCCATATAGCAAATCGGAAAAATTAGAGGGGCTATCGTAGAAGAATGAAATTCGGTGTGCTGGTTCAGAACATGTAAATTAAGAAAAATTCGAAGTTTCAGCAAAATCGGTGCAAGGACATGACTACCCCATACATCCTTAATCTAAAAATTTTAATTTTAGCTACAATTATAAACAGAATAAGTCGAAAATTGGTTACTGCCGGTCAAATTATGTTCCTTAACTCAGTGGTTAATTTTGTTTCATTCAGTGCAAGGACATGACTACCTCCCATATATCCTTTTTCTAAAAAACTATATTTTGGCTACATTTATGATCAGAATGCACCAAAAACTTAAAATAGTTCCTAAAATAATATTCTTTAGCTCTTTAGAAAATTTTGTTTCATTCGGTGTAAGGATATGACTACCTCCCATATATCCTTTTTTCATTCATTATCAATTTTAAGGGCGCCACAGACGAGCAGTATTATTGCTCAATTTTTACAAGTTTTATGGTGCAATATATGACACACACACATGGTCAAAAATATTGGTAACTTGCTAAAATTTAGTGAAAACTATTTTTGACAAAATAATCAATTATATTAATTATACCCTACACCACTATGTGGTCAGGGTATTATAAGTTTGTGCTGATGTTTGTAACACCAAAAAATATTGGTCCTAGACCCACCTTATAGTATACCGATCGGCTCAGAATTTTTTTTATTTCGATTTAACGATGTCCGTCTGTCCGTCCGTCCGTCTGTCTGTCCATGCATTCTTGTGCGCACTCTACAGGTCGCAAATGTTAAGATATTTTGATGAAACATGGTACACCGACTTATGTCGGTCCAAGGACGACGCCTATTGATTTTGGTAAACATCGGTCCATGTTTAGACCTAGTGCCCATATAAGGGTCCTACCAAAATTATACTGTTTATACGCTGCGGTCGCAAATATTAAGATATTTTGACGAAATTTGGTACACAGAGCATCGGTCCATATTTAGACCTAGTGCCCATATAAGGGTCCTACCAAAATTATACTGTTTATACGCTGCAGGTCGGAAATATTAAGATATTTTGATGAAATTAGGTACACAGACCTAAATTGGCCCAGTAACGCAGCCTATTGATTTTGGTGAACATCGGTCCATGTTTAGACCTAGTGCCCATATAAGGGTCCTACCAAAATTATACTGTTTATACGCTGCAGGTCGCAAATATTAAGATATTTTGATGAAATTTGGTACACAGACCCATGTTGGCCCAAGGACGAAGCCTATTGATTTTGGTGAACATCGGTCCATGTTTAGACCTAGTACCCATATAAGGGTCCCCCCAAAATTGGCTTGGTTACAAACTGCAGGTCGCAAATATTAAGATATTTTAATGAAATTTGGTGCGCTGACTCACCTTATAGAAAATTTTGACACAAGCCCCATTTTAACCCATTCGAATTTCGGATCCAAACATTAGTTGGCTTTTAACCAGACTGGTGTAGGGTATTGTATAGTCGGCATGCCCGACTTTAACCTTTTTACTCGTTATTAATCAAATAATCTGTGGTTATCATACACAGACATGAATAAAATCAGCTGCGATATCTTAAGAATTAAGGTTCAAAGCAAAAAAGAGTAATAACAACAAAGGATAAAAATAGCATTGTTAGATTTCGTTGATATTAGTCTAAGTTGAGTTGTTGATAACAAATTCGATTTGCTTTCAACTGTCACATAAGTAGACAATTATTAATTATTAACCCATTCAAAGACGAATGACACTGGTGATGGCTTTGTAGCGAAAGCCGAAAATACGTATTCTGTCTTGCTGGTCTTATCGAATTCTTTCAAAAATTTTTATTCTTTGTAATTTACGTGTATCATCTTTCTTTAATTTGAAAAATAATTTAAACAGAAAGTGATATTAATTTATGATCTAAAGTCAAACTAAAAAGAACATTCATTTACCAAAATAAGAGATCAACTAAACATTCCCCTCATCTTAAACACACATTGACACGGTGCAAAATATAATTTAAATAACATACATTTAAATTTAACGGTTCGTTGTAAATAATCAATTTTCATAAAATGTGCTGGAAAGGAGTCGCTCTCCACACAAAACCCGAATTATCATATTTTCAATTTATTATTTTTCTTTAAAATTAACTATAATATTACAAAAATAGCTTTTGACATTTCCAAATTATGTATTTTAAAAAAAATTTGACAAATAAATAAAAAACAGCGGTTTTTGCATTTCTATTAAATTTATTGGCATTTCGGTTCTAGGTTAAAGTGGGTTAATGATATCCAGCGAAACCAATATTCTGTATCTGAATAATTTTAAGTATATTTAATGAACAAGTTAAAGAAAAAACTAGTGTTTGCAAAAAATTCGAATTTTGTGATTTTTTAATTGATATCTATTTTCTTTTTCGAATATGGGCCATTTTAGGCCGCAATTCAGTTTTATAAAACAAAATTAAATTCTTCAATTTTGAACCTAGTAGATGAAAACTTGGCTGTGTAATAAATGAAAATCGACAAATAGTATTTTAAGGGACAGCATATACATCTACATACACACATATATTCTCTATATATAAAAGAATAACGTGACTGACTGACTGAATGACTCAACATCGCCCAGCCCAAACCGCTGAAGCTAGGAAGTTGAAATTTGGTATGTAGGTTCCTCTTTTCCGTAGACGTCCGCTAAGACGGGATTTTTGGAAATTCCTACCGGAACGGGCAAAAAGGGGGAAAGTCTCCCCCTTGACGGCCTGCCAAAACCCCTTTGGCTAGAAAGCTGAAATTTTAGATATGTGTTCCTTGGAGTAGGGGCTAACTTTTCTAGAAAGTACTTTCAAGAATTTTGGACAGAGACGTTGTAAAAATGGGGGTTAAAAAGGGGAAAAGAGCCCCCCTTGACGGCCTGCCCAAACCGCTGGGGGTAGAAAGTAAAAATTTGGTATAAAGGTTCCTCCACTATCGTAGACATCCACCAAGAGGAAATTTTGTGAAGATCGAATTTTTGTAAATTCCTAAAGGGAGGGGCAAAAAGAAGAAAGCCTCCCCTTGGTGGCCTGTAAAAACCCCTTCGGCTAGAAACCTGAAATTTAAAATGTGGGTCGTTGGAGTAAGGGCTAACTTATTAGAAAGATACTTTTTTGAATTTTGGACAGGGTCGTTATAAAATAGGGGCTCAAAAAGGGATAGTGGCCCCTTAACGACCTGTCCAAACCGCTGGAACTAGGAAGCTGAAATTCTGTACTTAGGTTCCTCTTCCAGCCTAATTCCAATCGGGAGGGTCAAAAAAAGAAAAAGTGTCCCACTTGACAGCCTGCTCAAACTGCTGGAACTAGGAAGCTGAAATTCCCTGTCGATGGATTTTCGGAAATTCCTACCCAGAGGGGCACAAATAGTAAAAGTTGGCTAGAATCCTGAAATGTAAAACATATGTTCCTTGGAGTATGGGCTCACTTATCGGGAAGGTGCTTTGTGGAATTTTGGACAGGGACATTGCAAAAATGGGGATTAATGAAGCGAAAAGTGCCGCTTAAAGGCCTGCGCAACTGCTGGAGGTAGGAAGTTGAAATTTGGTACTAAAGTTCCTCCTCTATTGTAGACATCCGGTAAGATGAGATTTTTGGAAATTTCCACAGGTAGGGTCAAAAACAGGAAGTCTCCCCCTTAACGGCCTGGCCAAACTGCTTAAATTCGGTATTTGGGTTCCTTCTCCAACGTAGATGTCCCCTAAGACGGTATTTTTGGAAACTCATACCGGGAGGGGTAAAAAGTAAAAAACTTCCCCCTTGCCGAGTTGGGCAAACTGCTGGATATAGAGACCTAAAATTATGTATGTAGTAGGTTCCTCCTCCAATGCAGACGTTTTCGGAATTTTTGAAAATTCATACCGGGAGGGCTAAAAACGGAATAATTCTCCCCCTTGATGGCCTAACCGAACCCTTCGGCTAGAAACCTGTAATCTATAATATGGAAATAGAAGCGACTGATATTAATATCTATACACAAGACAGTAGGAACGAAATGGAATGAAACGGGGAACGAGTGGAATTGGAATAACAGATAATGGGAACGAAATGCAATGGAATGGTGAACGAAATGGAATCTTGGAAGGAGTTGCATTGGAACACTAAAATTGTTAAACAGAATGGAATGGAATTTGAATTACTCAAATTGCCGGATTTTGGTACTTGAAATTTCGCATGCGATTGAGGCAAGATTATATGTATTTGGGATTTTTACTGGGAGGAACAAAAAGGGGTGAAGAAACCCTTTTAATTACCTGTTCAAACACTATCCACGGAATATGAAACTTATGTAGCATTGAAACATACTCTCCAAAAAGTTAAACAAATTTTCTAAAAGAGAAAAAACCTTAGAAAAGGAATGGAACTTATATATTCCGATATTTAAACTGCAGATAACGAAGCACCGGTGGAAGAAACCGACGCAGTAAATTTTTCAAATTAATTTGGGAATTTACTTGAGCTTTTCCCGCTATTTTTAATATTATAAAATGCTTTCCAACCCTGCTTTACGTTATTTATTTTCATTCAAAACACAAATGAACAAAACTACTTACGGGTCTATCTACCTAAGCTCGCACTTTACCAAATTATCTTAACATACACACGTATATTGCAATTTATTATGGATTCGTTACTAACAATCCACTTTCATGAGAAAAAATGATCAAATATTTATTTATTTTAAACCCATTGTTGTGCAGAATTATTTATTTGTGGTGGCTGGGTGAAGGCTTTTATTATAAAAACTGGACTTTAAATAAAAAAACGAATTTTTAAAAAAATGTGCCCTAAATTTTAAGGCACGCTAACAACGTAGCGGGCTGCGCCCGCTAGTATCTACATAAAATTGAAGAATTGGGATATGTAGAAAGAGTTAAAAATTTAAAATTTGCGGTACGAAATTTTTTTTTTTTACAGAAAATTATACATCCTAATGGACTGTCTAAATCGTAAAAAAATAGACGTTATTTTTTATATTTTTTTAAATTTCACTAAACTTTAAAATAATTTAGGTTTTCCGCAAAAAAATGTGTTATTACTTAAAACTTTTTTTTTGTTTCTTGAATTTTTTTTTATATTTTTACACCACATTAAAACGAAGCTTGTGTTTCAGTTTTCAAGTTCTTTTCTAAAAAAAAAACGTTATTATTTTAATTTTTGGTGGTACCTTAAAATTTAGCTCTTTCTAACTTTGTTAAAACTCAGGTAAAAGGGTTTGGAAAATGTATAAAATTTTTAAATTTGCGGTTAAAAAAACTATTTTTTTTTCAAATTCTATTAAAGATTGAAGCTCTTTGATGTCCTAAAATCATAAATAAAAAAAAGACGTTCTTCCATATTTTATTTTTTACTCTACCAAACTTAAGCAACTTTGGGATTTCAAGTCAAAAAATGTCTAAAATTTTCGATGCCACCAAATATTATTCTATAAAAAATTTTCACTTAAAATAATTTTTGCTTATTGCGAATATAGTGAATAAAAAACATACGTGTTTCAAAGAATTATCTTTAAAAATGAATTTTTGCCAATTTTTTTTGTAAAGCAGTTAAAATTAGATTTTCGTTTAACTATTTTAGCTCAAAATTTTTTTGACTTTAGCGCCCTCTGTTGTTAACAAAAAGAGGAGATACTGAATTCCTCTTTCATATTTATTTATTTATTTATGGTGTTATCTCACCTCTTCAAAAATTTATAAGTCACTAATGTTCCGCATACATTTTTTTTTAATTTTTCTTATGGGACAAAGCACTGTGCATCGTAGCTCTATTTAAGAGCAAGTTTTTAAAAGTAATTCAGATTTAATATGTGGCACAATTTTGAAGTTATTTTAAATTAGTCAATGAGGTACCATAGAACTTTTGAGGTTCCGATTATTTCGTAGAAGTAATGAGTGAATTTACGGTAGTGATTTGTACATATTACAAAAAACACAGACTGTTATTTGCATTTTCTTAGCCTTGAGAAATCATGGCGACGTAAACTGTGTATATTTGCATTGTATGCAAAACACCATCGTGAGTACACTTACACTCATAGAAAAAAAATTAGTTAAAAATGGCCTTGCAAAAAAACTGTTGAAAGATTTTTTCCCTAATTACAGGTAAACTAAGAACAGCAAAAATAAAACTGTAAAATTTACTGAATTTTAGTTACATTTGAGTTGACTTTTAGTTAATGTAAATGACAAATTATACTGCAAAATTTGCAGAAAATTTTCATAAATATTTTTTATTTATTTAGTTAAGTCTATGGATAAAAATCCTAACAGACTATAATATTAAAAAGAAAAACATGATTAACAAATACAAATTATAGCCTACGTATTTAAGAACAAAATTATATTACGTTTAATGACATTTACATTTGAAAAAAAATCTATCAATTCATTCATTTCGTTGTAGTGTTTACATATTCTTCGAAAGGGATCAGCATTAGCGTAGTTTGATTGAAAGACTTGTAAATATAACGGGATATAGGAGCGAGTAGATCTTTGAGGAACATGGAGTTGAACATTACTAAGCAGGAAATCAGAAGAAATGTCACCATTAAGCAAGTTTATCATAAATGAAACATTTAGCATTTTCCTTCGGCTTACTAAAGTAGGCAATTTAATTCTATCAAGCCTAATGGTATACGATGGAAGATCAGCAGATGGGTTCCATGTTGAGTTTCCTAAACAGAACACGAGGAATTGTTTCTGGACCGATTCAATACGATTGCTGATAACAGTACTTTCAGGGTCCCAGAGTATAGAACCATACTCCATAATTGGTCTTACCAGAGATGTATATAATTGCTTTGTAACCCCTGGGTCTGTAAATTCTTTTGCCCATCGCTTTATAAAAGCAAGAACACCACGTGCTTTATTTACCATCATCGTGATATGTTGTTTAAAATTTAATTTTGGATCAAGTAAAATACCAAGATCCAAAAACTCATTAACTAATTCCAGCTGGTAGTCTCCCAAAGTGTATAGACCAATATAATTCCAATTTCTGGAAAATCGCATGTGTTTGCATTTCTTAAGGTTAAGATCCATAAGATTAATATTACACCAATTATAAAAATTATACAAGTCATGTTGCAAATAGATTTGATCTGAAGGTTCAGTATAGCTAAGAAATATTTTTACATCATCCGCATACAATAACATATTACATCGTTCCATTACACATGGCAAGTCATTTATAAAAAGCGAAAATAAAATTGGACCAAGATGACTACCTTGTGGCACTCCAGAGTTTACAATAATGCTCCTTGAAGTGGCATTATTAAAACGTACACTCTGTATTCTACTAATAAGATATGATTCTATCCAGTTCAAACTGTTTTGAGTGAAACCCATTAAATAAAGCTTTTTAAGAAGGAGATTATGATTGACTTTATCAGAGGCTTTGCTGAAGTCAGTAAAAATTACATCAGTTACTTGGCCACTATTATATCCGCGGTTAACAAGAGTAGTTAGTTGCAAAAGATTTGTCATCGCTGAACAGCCTTTCCTAAAGCCGTGCTGGAAAGATGACAATAAAGAAGATGATTGATGGCAGAGAAAATCTGTTATACATTTCTCAAAGAGTTTAGGGATTGCACTTAACTTTGCGATGCCTCTATAATTCATAACGTTTGATTTGTTACCTGATTTAAATAATGGAATAATGTATGAACGCTTCCAAAATTGAAGAAAGTAGCCACATTTTATTGATGTATTAAACATTATTGTTAAAGGAGTGGAAAAAGCTTGAGCACAATTAGTTAAAACACAACTAGGAATACCGTCAGGTCCGCTGTAGTGTGATGATTTAAGATTCTTCAAACAGGTTACTATCTGGGAAGTATTGATGAAAGGAAATGATATAGGCTGATGTTCTACAACTGGAAAAGGATATCTGTTGGATTCATTTTACTGAGCATCGGAATAAGTGTTAGCAACAAAATCAGCAAACATCATTGGTAGACTAAAAATAGCAAATTAAATTGAGTTGAATGTAAATAGCAGTCTATCCTGCTAAAATCAACTCAAATATTTGCTAATAAATAGTAAACGGATGATTTCAGAAGGGTCGATCTTTATTTGTATTAAAAGAAAATCGAAAGAAAAATTTGAAAATTTAACATTTTTTGTGATTTTATTTAGTAAATTTTTTCCTCGATTAAGGGTGGATGCGAACTGGCTAAATAAAATCTAAACTAAATTCAGGTTTCCAAATTTCTATGAAAATTTAAAAAGTGTTCAAAAAAATTTTCAAAGAAATTTTAAACACTTTTATCAATTTGTATTTAGTTTAGAATTTATTTAGCCACCTCCTACAGAGCCTTAGTTGTTATTTCTATTAACTAAAATTTAACTGAAATATAACTAAAATTCTGAATATTTAACAATTTAATTTTTGCTGTGCCTATCTTACTTATATTTAGCAAAAATAATCTGGTAATTTCACCAGTTTTTTCTGCAAGGTAATTTTTAACCAAATTTTAGTAGTTTTAACTAAAATTGTTGTAGACTTTTTTTCTATTAGTGTACTATGGTGCCATCCTAAACATCCCTGATCGGTGGTTAATATTGGCTTGTTTATAAAATTGCAACTTTTCTGTTTTTTTTTTCTGAAGGGTTGTTGTATTTTGACATTCTAGCTTCCGTGTAAAAGTGTGTAAATTGCACCAATGACTTGTTTTATTATTTTGTAATTTTATTAAATCTTGGATTTTTCGGAAACTTTTTACATCGCCGCCACAGCAACACATACCATTGTAATAATAGAACAATGAAAAGTATGCCTTCTTTTCATGAAAACTGATGGGTGGTAAAAGAATGCTGATGAAGTTTATAAAAGACGTGCGCAGCAAAAAACAAAATTAAATTAAAACTACAGAGGGTTGTTGTTCAAAGCAAAATTGTGGGTGGGATGTGGATGGATTCTGCTTTGCAACACTAAAAAAGGTACAAAATACGTAAATAAATATTCCTAAAGTCACAACAAAGGCAGTAAAAGAAATATTTAACGCTTGTTTGATTGCGTAATTAAATTATGTGCCTTTTATGCAGTCCTCTTGGGTACGATAATCAAGTGTCCGGGAATTTAGCTTTAAGCTGCGATACAAAAATACAATCATAGAAAACTACCTACTTTTTGGTTTTTGCTAGTTTCTACTTGTTGAAAACGCAAATAAATTCAGCAGCAAAAGTGTAACAGTGTTCATATTGTTTAGATATTTTGTTTAAAAGGGTTTCCTTTCTTTAGAAATCAGTAAGGTAGTTCACAAGGGGTGTGCTATCTGTTGTATCGTCCTAAGGAAAAACAGAGTTGGGTTTTCTATCTGTTAGTAGGGGAGTGTTGTGTACCTTGGTACTTTTGAAAATCCAGTGTCAATGGATGCGTTCGGCAGACACACTTTAATAGTCAACAGTTGTACGCTCAGTCTGAGCGCTGTCATATTTTGGTAGCGTAAAAATGCTTGCTACTTTTGCTCAATTGATACATTTGTTGTTGTTGACTTTAAAAATATTTGTTTTGTATGAATGACAAATAAAAACATACAAATATAATTCAAAAACAAAAATTTAAGGAAACTAAAGGAAAATATAGAAAAATTGTATTTAAAAACAAAGCCCAGCAAAATCTTTCATTACCAAATAAGTGGTTATATAATAGAAATTCATAGCTCCGCACAACTTATTTTTTGGCGTCTAAACTCATTATTTTTGTTTGGCGTGGTCGTTTTTATAAGTAGTCACGCTAGCTTACGAAAATATGAGAAATAAGTAGTTATGAGATTTTGAATAATAAGTGGTTACACACATGCTTACAAAAAGTTTAATTATAAGTGGTTATCCGATTGCTTACTTGATTCTTAAAAATAAGGAGTTAGGCAAATACTATTAGCTTAAGGAAATATATTCAGAAAAAGTTAAGTTTTCTCTAGTGTGTAATTTTATGACTTTGAACATAAAACATATTTACATATAATAAATAAAAATGTATAAAATTTAGCTATATAAAAAGTACTTATTTAAACTATTACGCGTAAGTCATTATTTTATATTTAAAAACATTGAATACAATAGGCTGTTATTAGGAAGTCATTATTTTATATTACAAAATAATGCAAAAGGTAATGATATATCATTTTTGGTAATGCAGATAGTAATGAGGTGTCATTACCAATATTTTGCTGGGAGAAAACATCGTTCAGCAGAGTTACTAATCACAAAGCGCTACAAGTCACCGGTATCAGTTTAAGGTTTCTCTGCTGAATGCTACCAATATCTCTAAGATTAAGATAGATGCGAAAAATCTTTAAATGCAGAAATATTGGTGTTGGTGTTGGTATAGATGGTAAATAATAAAAACTTTAATAATATCTATGCACCCAGAAAACAGATTCGGTGCTGACAACCCCATTTGTGGCCAATCGAATGGTTCAGTTGCATCAAATGAATTTTTCGGTTGCGGCTACCGAATTATTCTTGATACAACTAAAATTCCGTTGCAACAGTCAAACTAGTCCTGTCTCAATTGGTTTTCTGTTGCCACAACTGAAAAATTCGGCTACCACAACCGAACCATGCGATTGGCTACAAATGCGGTTATCAGAACTGAATCTGTTTTCTGGGTGTGTGTTTTAAGAAATTATGATTTTTTTAGAAAATCATAAAAGTGTTCCAAATTACAAATTGGCGTATACCTTGGAACTCGTAAAAAATGAAGGGAATTTCTTAAAAAAATTCTGCCCCATAATGAAATTTATTGCATTATTTGCAGTAGAATCGATATCTACTTTAAATAAGACAATGCAAGTTAATATTTGCATTTAAACGTAATTTTTAAGAAATGCCGAAAATCATAAACTAAAGGTTATTTTGCAGCGAATTAAATATAAAAAGTACAATTAGCCTGTGAAGCTTCAATTAATCATCCAGGAAAATTTTCTGTTCCAAAGAATCGGTTGTACAATAGCTACTTTTCATTCACAACCCCTTCTACTGTCGATTCTAACACCGATTTTTTTGTTTGAAATTCTCCCAAAAGCAACCCCTTCTATGGCTCCAAAGTGGAACCGATTGCTCTAGAATCAGTTCTGGAACTGATTCTACGTCACCCACACCTTCCATATAGGATCCCAGGAACTGGTGTGTGGTTGGCTACCGATTGTAAAAAATTTTCCTGGGTAGGTAAGAAATTTAGGGCAAGTAACTTATTTACAACATAACCATGGTTAAACGTTAACCAAAGATAATTCCATATAAATTTCACATTCATGACTATGGTTAAGCTCTAAACTCAGTTTGTTTTGAGATAAGTTAACAGGTCTTACTACACCTTTTGCAATTGTAATTCAGAAAATATCAATTGAAATTCAGAATTTCTATTTGAAATTCAGAAAACATCAATTGAAATTCAGAATTTGCATTTGAAAATCAGAAAACATCAATTAAAATTCAAATTTTCCATTTGAAATTCAGAAAATATCAATTGAAATTCAGAAAATATCATTTAAAATTCAGAAAATATCAATTGAAATTCAGAAAATATCATTTTATTCAGAAAATATCATTCGAAATTCAGAAAATATCAATTATTATTCAGAAAACATCAATTGAAATTCAGAAAATATCAATTGAAATTCAGTAAATATGAATTGAAATTCAGAAATCATCATTTGAAATTCCGAAAATAGCAATTGAAATTCAGAAAATATCAATTGAAATTCAGAAACCGTCATTTGAAATTTAGAAAATATCAATTGAAATTCAGAAAATATCATTTGAAATTCCGAAAATGTCAATTGAAATTCAGAAAATATCATTTGAAATTCAGAAAATATCATTTGAAATTCAGAAAATATCAATTGATATTCAGAAAACATCAATTGAAATTCAGAAAATATTAATTGAAATTCAGAAAATATCATTTGAAATTCAGAAAATGTCAATTGAAATTCAGAAAATATCAATTGAAATTCAGAAATCATCATTTGAAATTCAGAAAATATCAATTGAAATTCAGAAACCGTCATTTGAAATTCAGAAAATATTAATTGAAATTCAGAAAATATCATTTGAAATTCAGAAAATGTCAATTGAATTCAGAAAATATCATTTGAAATTCAGAAATCATCATTTGAAATTCAGAAAATATCAATTGAAATTCAGAAACCGTCATTTGAAATTCAGAAAATATCAATTGAAATTTAGAAAATATCATTTGAAATTCAGAAAATATCAATTGAAATTCAGAAAATATCAATTGAAATTCAGAAGTCATTTGAAATTCAGAAAATATCAATTGAAATTCAGAAAATATCATTTGAAATTTAGAAAATATCAACTGAAATTCAGAAAATATCATTTGAAATTCAGAAAATATCAATTGAAATTCAGAAACCGTCATTTGAAATTCAGAAAATATCAATTGAAATTCATAAAATATCATTTGAAATTCAGAAAATGTCAATTGAAATTCAGAAAATATCATTTGAAATTCAGAAAATGTCAATTGAAATTCAGAAAATATCATTTGAAATTCAGAAAATATCATTTGAAATTCAGAAAATATCAATTGATATTCAGAAAACATCAATTGAAATTTAGAAAATATCAATTGAAATTCAGAAAATATCAATTGAAATTCAGAAATCGTCATTTGAAATTTAGAAAATATCAATTGAAATTCAGAACATATCATTTGAAATTCAGAAAATATCAATTGAAATTCAGAAAATATCATTTGAAATTCAGAAAATATCAATTGAAATTCAGAAACCGTCATTTGAAATTCAGAAAATATTAATTGAAATTCAGAAAATATCATTTGAAATTCAGAAAATGTCAATTGAAATTCAGAAAATATCATTTGAAATTCAGAAATCATCATTTGAAATTCAGAAAATATCAATTGAAATTCAGAAACCGTCATTTGAAATTTAGAAAATATCAATTGAAATTCGGAAAATATCATTTGAAATTCAGAAAATATCATTTGAAATTCAGAAAATATCATTTGAAATTCAGAAAATATCATTTGAAATTCAGAAAATATCAATTGAAATTCATAAAAATGTAAACAGAATTTTTTAAAGAATCCGGCCAGGTAGATAATGTTATACCCTATAAAAAATTTATATATGGATTTTATCAAAATACGTTTGATTAATAAGTGGGAGTAAAATTCATTTTATTTACGCGGGTGAGGATTATTTAAAATTTGTGTGCCTGAATGATTTTATGTAGACTAATTTCTTTCTTGTTATGAATCATGGCTCCAAAATGTAAGGCTGAAATTTAAAGCCAAATAATAGTCTTTAATATCAGCGTTACGTTTTAATGTCTAATGGAGCCATAATTCGTTACAAGAAAGAAATTAGTCTACATAAAATCATTGAGGCACCCAAATTTTAAATACTTTTCACTCGCGTGAGTACAATGGATTTTACTTATTTTGATAAAATTCATATATAAATTTTTTATAGGGGATAACATTATCTACCTCGACAGATTCTTTTAAAAAATGTCTTTACATTTTTATGAATTTCATTTGATGTTTTCTGAATTTCAATTGATATTTTCTGAATTTCAAATGATATTTTCTGAATTTCAATTGATATTTTCTGAATTTCAAATGATATGTTCTGAATTTCAATTGATATTTTCTAAATTTCAAATGACGATTTCTGAATTTCAATTGATATTTTCTGAATTTCAATTGATATTTTCTAAATTTCAATTGATGTTTTCTGAATATCAATTGATATTTTCTGAATTTCAAATGATATTTTCTGAATTTCAAATGATATTTTCTGAATTTCAATTGACATTTTCTGAATTTCAAATGATATTTTCTGAATTTCAATTGACATTTTCTGAATTTCAAATGATATTTTATGAATTTCAATTGATATTTTCTGAATTTCAAATGACGGTTTCTGAATTTCAATTGATATTTTCTGAATTTCAAATGATATTTTATGAATTTCAATTGACATTTTCTGAATTTCAAATGATATTTTATGAATTTCAATTGATATTTTCTGAATTTCAAATGACGGTTTCTGAATTTCAATTGATATTTTCTGAATTTCAAATGATATTTTCTGAATTTCAGTTGATATTTTCTAAATTTCAAATGATATTTTCTGAATTTCAATTGACTTCTGAATTTCAATTGATATTTTCTGAATTTCAATTGATATTTTCTGAATTTCAAATGATATTTTCTAAATTTCAATTGATATTTTCTGAATTTCAAATGCTATTTTCTGAATTTCAATTGATATTTTCTGAATTTCAAATAATATTTTCTGAATTTCAAATGGAAATTCTGAGTTTCAATTGATCGTGAATTTCAAATGGAAATTCTAAATTTCAATTGATATTTTCTGAATTTCAAAATGGAAATTCTGAATTTCAATTGATATTTTCTGAATTACAGTTGCAAAAGGTGTAGTTACTGCATTTAGAAAACGACAAACTTTATATTGATTTAAGCCCGTAACTTGAAATATATTATTTAAAAAATATTAGTTTAAAATTTTTTAAAAAATATACTTTTGTTGATCCAAGGTACAAGCACCCAATTTTAGACTTATCTGAAACTTTGAGTAGTGATCATTAGGCAAAATGCAAAGTTCCAAGGCACACGCGATTCAAGGTACACGACATTCCCCTACACTTAAATATAGGACATTAAACATACGTAAAAATGTTGTATCGTGCTATTCTCAAATGTTGTATTTTTTTCAATTTAAATTTTAACAACTCTGTTTTTTGTTAGGACGATACAACGATACAACAAATAGCAAACCCCTTGTGAACAACCTTAATAAAAACGAAAATAAACTATCATAAAAAATCAAGAAATGGTTTAATAAAATACTATTTTTGTGATAGAACGATACATTATTACATATATCCATTGCGCATACATTCTGGACCGATTTTCGATCCGCAGTATAATTCGGAGACATTTACATACTTTGGGGACTGTCCTCAAACTGTTCATAGGTCTACTGAATACTTTGAAGAGGTTTTAGACTACTATACCGCATAGTTTGGGAACATTTTTCGCTATGTCCTGGAAGTATGAGTAACACATACATACACACTAGGGAATGCAAAATCCCGCACTTTTTGATTTCCCGGGAAAGCGGGAAATTTATCTTGAATTCCCGGGATCCCGCAAAGGAAATAAAGTAGAAAATATTTTATAATAATTTAAAAATTTTTATAAATAAAATATCTTAAAGATCTCAAATTTTCATTATTGTGAAAAAGCTCAGGTGGTTTTTCTTGAAATTTTCGTAGTGAGAAAGAATTAATTTTATATTAGAAATTATATAAGTCTAATTATATGTATATTTTTAAAAATTGAATAAACTAAAAACTAATTTAATATGGAAAATAATTAGAAATTTATTCAGTTCGAGGCCAATTTCCTGATGAAGAAAAATAGGAGTTTTTGAAAAAAAGTACACTCATAGAAATAAATCTGTAAAAATAGCAGAAAAAATTACTAAAAATTAGTTAAAAATGATGCTGCAGAAAAAACTGCTAAAATTAGCAAATTTTTATTACTAAATACTAGTAAAATGAGAGCAGAAAAATTAAAACTGTAAAATTTACAGAATTTTAGTAATATTTAGGCTAACTTTTAGTTAATTGAAAATAGCAAATTGTACTGTAAAATCTGCAGAAAATTTTGCTAAATATTTGTAGACTAAAAATAGCAAAAATAAACTGTTAAATCTACAAAATTTTTGCTGTTTCTAAGCTAAATTTAGTTGAATGCAAATAGCAGTCTATTCTGCTAAAATCAGCATAAATATTTGCTAAAAAATTGTAAACTGCTGTTTTCAAAAGGCTCGATTTTTATTTGCATTTAAAACAAACTTAGAAAATTTTAAATTTTTTGTGATTTTTTAGGCTACTAATTATTTAGTAAAATTTTTTGCCGATTTTAGCAGGTTAATTTGCTATTCTCCATTTACAAAAATTTATCTCAAATATAACTAAAATTCTGTATATTTAACAGTTTTATTTTTGCGGTTCCTATATTACTAATATATAGCAAAAATAATCTGCTAATTTTTTTCTGCAGCATCATTTTTAACTAATTTTTAGTAGTTTTAACTAAATTTTTTACGGACTTTTTTCTATTAGTGTACTTATTATGTTAATTCATAATAAGGAAATTGGCTTCGAACTGAATTAATAAATTTCGAATTAATCAATTAAAAATCCCGAAAAAACTATTTTTATTTTTTAAATAAATATTAAAAACCAAAATAGAAAATAATTTTAGAAAATTGGAAAAAAAATTTTAAAATTATGGGAACAAATTTTAATTAACTTGCAAACTTTTAAAAATCAATGGACAAATTTGTCTTTAATTTTGTACAGAATAAGTGCGATTCCAATTTTTTTATACAAACACTATTTGAGTGGGTTTAAGAGGCATTGAAAGGAACTTAAAAAGATTGATCAAGTAGACAAATTAATCAGTGTGTTTGTTAAGTCGAAAATCTTAATAATTTTTCTCAATCATTGTTTTGGTTTGTCTTTCAATTCTTCCAGTTCTGGTAAAAGTAACAAATTGTAATAAGTAAACGAACAAGCCTAATGTAAAATGTTTAAAATTTTCAAAAGGTTGGAAAATTTTGCATAAGAAAATTTAAAATAATTAATAATTAACTTTATTACTTTAAGGCCCATTAACTTTTCTCGAGAAGTTAACTTTACCTTAACCATGGGTAACTAACCAATACTAAATATTTATCCCTATGAAAATTTAACCATAATAACTTATCAATATTTTAACTCTGGGTAGTTAACCTTAGTATGAAATGTCAGAATAAAAACAAAAGGAAAAACAAAAGTTAATAACAAACATTTTTTTTTTCAATACGGGAAAATTAAAAGTTTTTCTCGCGGTTTTTTGTGTGTTTCTGGTCGTAAAAAAATAATACACTTGACCACGTCGTTTTTTTTAAGATTCGCGGTCGCTAAATGCTATAAAATGATTGTGGCTTTTTGCATACTACGAGAGGTGATTTAATTAAATCCATTTGGTAAGTCTATAAAATAAAAGTGGATTATTTAAACTTTTAATAAGTATTTCGTACTAATCGAGACAACCGTGGAAAGATTCGCGCATAAAATTAAAAAAAAATAGTGTAAATTTTGTGATAGATTATTAAATTAAGGCAATTTATGTGATCAGCACATCAAAGTGTGGGTTGTCCAGGGGTTTCTCATATACTTTTAAAATATTTAAAACATGATTGGTTCACATTTCGTAAATTCGAGAGTGATTTCTATGCGTTTTTTTATATTTAAGGATTAAATTCAGTAGTCTTGTACTTCATTCAGTAGTCTTGAGCTTTGATACATGATTCATTTTGAATTTGATGCGCTGATTCCAAATTCTTAAATATAAGTTACCCGAAATTGATGGAATAATTGTTTTTCTGAGAGTGGTTTTCAAAATAATTTTTTCCTATAACGGTACACAAATTAAAAAAATTTTGTCCTATGTATTTTAGAGAACAAAATTCATTATTTACTACTATCGGAACAAAAAGTCTTAAGCTATTTGAATGCGTTTTGCATAGTATTTTAAAATACGTAAAAAGCTATTTTTGGAGCTTTTAATCACGATTTTCTCAAGATAGAGAATTCGGAACAGAGATTTGGAATCAGCAAGTAAAATACTAAAAGTATGTACCAAGCTTCTACCGACAGCGACTTTTCATTTTGTAGAGGTGTATAATTCGTGTCAAATTGTTCTAATATTGGTCACCATTTTTGGTTTTAATTATTCAAGACAGATTTTGGCTCCTTGCTATATGAGGCCAATTTCTGTAAACCATCACAGAAACCTAAATCCTAAATAGCAAAAATTTGTGCACAATTTTAAGTACTGATGCAATTTTTGTAAGTTTTGGTAAAGAGGGGAAATGCACATCGAAAATACTTATATGTATCATAAACGATTCTTAGTCAAAATTTGGTTAAAGCTGCGCTTTAGATTTTTTTTTTATTAATCATTACAAGTTTAATTTATTAAAATATCTTATGTAGGGTGAATTGTTCTAAAATAGCCTTGGTTAAGTTTCTTAACCACAGAAATTTCTATGGTTAAATTTTAGCATTGGTTAGAAGAAATGCTTGGTTAAAATTTAGATAAGTTATTCAAAAAATATGTTTACCAGTGGTTAAGGCTAGTAGGGGTCTTAACCGGGGTATAAATGGAGATAAGTTAACGGGCCTTAACTGCATTTTTTGAAATCCCGGGATTCCCGGTCTAAATTCCCGGGAATGCGGGAACTGAAAAATGCTTAATTTCCCGGGAATCCCGGGATGGGAAATCCCGGGATGCATTCCCTAATTCACACCCACATGAACAATGTGGGTGAAATCATAAAATGTGATAAGTTTTTAGGCCCAAGTTGTGAGATTCAAAAAGTGTTAATATTTCGATTTTTTCTTAATGGAATCAGTAAGTTTAGCCATTGTTAACCTAACTCCAGAAAATCTCTTCTACAAGTTTTCGCAAAAACTGTTTTTGCACACAAGAAAAATAAATGACAAAAAAATTGCATAACAATTTTTTTCAATTTATTAATTTTTTATATTTGGTTTTTCAACTAGCTTTTTAATAATATACAATTTGTATTTATCAAGTTAGCGGTTTCGCGAATAAAATAACAATTCATTCCGCGAGAATTTTCTTTTTTTATTTTAGTTTTGTATTTTTTGTCTTTTAAAATGCTTTTCAAAAATTTTAAAAATCCAATCAGCGGTTGCGCCGTAACAAAATAAAATGTTAAAAACATAACATTTGCGAACAAAACATTCTTAAATTGTGGGAAAAAAATTTAATGTACCTTGTTATATGCATTTGTCAAACTAAGGTCAGTAAGGACTCGAAATATCGATTCCAAACCAAGGAAATGCAAAATTAACCATTTTTCGTTCCAACAGTTTAGAGTTCATTTATTAAATAAATTTTGAGCCTAAATTTTTAATATCGTCTAATAATCTTCAAGTAACCCCAATTCAATATTAGAAATTTATTTTATGCATACTTTTAGGCCTGAAATTTAATTAATAGATTCATGAAACAATTTTGGTTACGGAGTTTATTTTTTCGGTTTTCTTTCAGAAACGCTTTGTCAGAATTTTCTTTCCGAAAGGCGTTACTTTTCCTTTTCATATACATGCATAAAGTTAATGTTTAGCTTCATTGGTTATTAAAATATAAGATATTTAAGTTAAAAAACCTTACGAGTTACTGGTTACGGAGTTTACATTTGGCCTATAAAATTGCTCACAAATTTTATGTATTAGGTAACCAAAAATTGCTAGGATTGTTATAAATTTTGTAAAACTGGTGACAGTGCGTTGATACATATCGAAATATACAAGTCAAATGTAATCTATGCATTAGAAATTAGCTGGTTACATGGTTTTTATTACAGTTTTTGATATCACCCATATATGCATTGCGTATAGTTTGGGGACATGTCAAAAAAGTGCCCAAACTATATTCTATATTAGTTGTCTTCAAATTGTCTTCATAGTATCAAGACATGTTTGACTAATATATAGCATAGTTTGGGCACATTTTTGGCTATGTCTCCGAACTGTGTGCACTACATACTTATTACGTATATGGGCAAATCTACGGAACCGGGCGATTCCATGTAACTCGGGATTTAAACCATTTTAATAACAATATATAATATTTTTGATGGTATCAGCATTTTCGAGGCAACGAATTTAATCAGGCGAACATCTTAAATTTTAATATTTATACTTCTAATGTGCTCTACTCAATTAAAAACTACCCTAATTTACCCTAATTTAGCTTGTCACTTTCAAAAGTTTTTCAACTCTTTTGGGTATAACTTTTTCAGCATAAGAGCAAATCGCCTGAAACCTTTGGTGGGTAATAATTCGGATGTTGAAAATTCTCACACTTGAGAGAGGTGCCCTCAATTAGGAACAAATGGTAGGTCTTTAAAATCTGTAACTCTGTTTTTTTAATAGAGAGTAATTTCAGAGATTTTTAATTTTTGCGCTTTCGGCCTTAATGTAATTGAAAATTTTTTGATACTGACATATAACTGACAAATAAGCAAAATAAATGAGGCCAAATTGATTAGTGTGCCTTCAGAAATAAAGAAGATATGACAATAATAATCTCTTCATGTCTATGCATGAAGAACATAAAATTTTATATTTTTTGGAGGGCCCATCCGCAATTTGAGAAATAATTAGTTGCAGTCCTGCGTGATCGGTAGGTATCAGTAATACTATTATTGTGTGTAAAAGCTAAATACATCGTACTATTATTTTGGTATCCAGAACCATTTTATGTTCAATTTTGTAGCTTTTCATAGATTTTTGGAGCTAAAAGTGATGTAGAAACGAAACGGATAATCCGATAATTTTAGCATTTACACACAACCATATTAATGGCGATCAGAGCTTTGAAGAATTAATTCCTTAATTCAATTTTTCAATTCTGAATTAAAAATTCGATGTATTAATTCACTAAGTACCATATATTGAATGGAATTAATTCATATTTGCTTTCGTTCGATTTATTTTGTTCCGAATTAATTCAATTGCAATAGTTCTTTTTATTAAATCAAATGAATTAATGAATTAAAAAAAATGAATTAAAATGGTGAACACGTTCAATTTTATAAATCGAACGGAAAAAAAGTGAATTAATTCCTTACTGAATTAATTCACTACTGAATTCGTTCAATTTCATTTTCGTTCAGTGAATTAAAAAAAAATAAAATTACGTTCAGTGAATTAAGAAAAAATAGAATTACGTTCAGTGAATTAAAAAAAAAATAATAAGTTCACTGAATTGAAAAAAAATAAAATAAGTTCACTGAATTGAAAAAAAAATAAAATAAGTTCACTGAATTCAAAGCCTGTTTTCTGCCGTTCAGTAGAAGAAAACAATAATGTACAAATAAAATTTTTAAATAAGCAATTTTACAGCGTGTGCTAGTAAAAATAAGCAAATTAGAAACCGGATGCTGTTTATCAACCTACATGATTCAAAAATAAAGCCTTTTACTATTAAAAATAAAAACTTTACAGATATAGATACATTTGAAAAAAAATATAACTATATAACTGGTTTGAAAAATTAATAGTTATATTTTTTTTTCCAAATTTATCTATAAAAGTAAAGTTTTTATTTTTAATAATAAAAGGCTTTATTTTTGAATCATGTAGGTTGATAAACAGCATCCGGTTTCTAATTTGTTTATTTTTACTAGCACACGCTGCAAAATTGCTTATTTAAAAATTGTATTTGTACGTTATTGTTTTCTTCTACTGAACGGCAGAAAACAAGTTTGAATTCAGTGAACTTATTTTATTTTTTTTCAATTCAGTGAACTTATTTTATTTTTTCTTCAATTCAGTGAACTTATTATTTTTTTTTTTAATTCACTGAACGAAAATGAAATTGAACGAATTCAGTAGTGAATTAATTCAGTAAGGAATTAATTCACTTTTTTTTCCGTTCGATTTATAAAATTGAACGCGTTCACCGGTGAATTAATTCATTTGATTTAATAAAAAGAACTATTGCAATTGAATTAATTCTTTGAATTTGTTGTTTGATGAACGCGTTCATTTGAACGAATTCAGTGAATTACTTAAGAAAAGGAATTCATTCAATTCTAGAGAAAATTGAATTCGATTGGTAGTGAATTCATTCAAAAAGGAATTAATTCTTCAAAGCTCTGATGGCGATATATGTATGTGGAATAAACTCCCCGCAGAAGTCTTCACGGTTACTTAATATGTAGAGAAGCCTAAATCAAATGTTCACAAACACTACTCCCTCTTTCCTCCTCCCCATAACCTATTTTCCTAATACCAACACAATGCACTGCGTTAGTAGGGGGCATCTCCTGAGTGTTGGGCCAACATAAAAAACTGATGGTAATGAAATTTTAGGCATTATTATTACTTCGACTGATGCTAATACTTTCAAATACATAGATTTTAATACTAATGCCAATTGTGTAGTAAATTACCAAATTTGCAAACGTCACTGTACAGATTTCATAATAATTTCCGAGCTTCCGAACGCGAAAAGGGCTTTGTGGTACAAAAACTTAATTTAAAGACTCAGTCAGCGATTTACATTGTAAGAAGGAATATATTGATGCAAAAATTTTCCTTTTCGTTGAAATTTTTGTGCAAAATTTTTTTTGCAAACTAACCACATGTCTTTTGTGTAAGATATGGGAAAACGTCATCCGATCATGTCAAATCACTAAAAAGGTGAATTTTAATTTATTATGTGCAGTCCCGTCCATTAACAATGTTAGGTAAATTACTCTAAATTTATATTTTTACATCTAATGTAATATTTTAATGGATTCTTTATTTATTTAATATTTTAACCCCTTACCTATCTCGTATTTTTCCTGTAAATTTTTTTTTTAATTGGCAATAGTTGAAACTTAGGAATGTCATGAACTATAATGTTCCGCTTTTTCATGTTTTTAATATGATAAGGATAGGTCCCAAGGGGACAGAGGCAGATAGTTGATCGGTCTTTTTATTTGAAAGTGACATATCACTTTAACATGGCGTTGTCATTGGAGGTGATCAGTTACCACCGATTGGACACACTTTGACATGTCACAGGACTAAGCCAAAAGGACATGTCACCTAACTGATGTAAAGGGATATATCACCGAATTAATCCAAAAGTAACCACCATAGAATGAGTCACATTTTGTGACATGTGACCCAACTAAAATGAAAAGAACTGACACAGAACCAGTCCCATTATATACTAAAACCCATTTCAACCCATTTGTTTTCGAACTTTCCTTTAACATGTCTACTTTTAAAAGAAGACAACTCTAGATAGGAAGACGATATAACGGAGTTAAAACTATATATATATATATATATATAACTATATATCATAATTTAGAGTCTTATGTTTTTTCTTGTCTTGGAAAAATTTGCATTTTTTAATTAAATTTTTTGAAAACTATTAATCTTTAACTTGTGTAGAAGGCATTAAATTATGAAATTTTACTATTTTCAATTCCACAGGAGGGCGCAGCTAACAAAAAAAAATGGTGACTGGGAAACCGACCGATCTTTCTACTGAATTCCGAAAATAAATTTGTACGCTATCGGTAAGCGATTAAAAATGGGTTAATGTAAAACTTTTACAAATATAGAACAGTTTCCAAAGAGTAGTCTTAATTTTTATATTATTTATATACTTATCCATTAACTGATGTGTCCTCGTTTCTAGGGTTACCATCCGTCCTCTTTTCCCCGGACACCGTCCTCTTTTTTAGCGCGTCCGGGGCAGTCCTCCTTCTTTTTCAGTAAGTGTCCGGGGGTGTCCTACTTTTTGCACTTTTCTCCATAACTTTTTTTATTGCTTCTAAACTTTTCAATTGTTGGCATTGCTACTTTGTCGCTGTTATTTCAATTGACTTGGCATCACTTACAGTGAGGTTACATGATCAAGATTTTGCTTTCAAGTTGATAACACATACTGCTTGTCAAATTCAGTTGAACTTGAAGCTGTGACGTAGGCTGCATGCAACTTGATAGTCAATTTTGCTTTCAAGATGCCGTCGTCAAGGAAAGAACTAAAAATGCTCGCCTCTGTGGGCTGTTTCCGCACTGTAGGCTGTTCAAAAAGACTTTATTTTTTTCTTCACATATTCCACAGACATTTTAATGTCAGCAGAAATTGATTTTTTATTTATTTCTATTTTTAAATCATTTCGTCGATATACCGAAATATTCACATTCCGTATTTTATCAATCGTGTTTTATTGCGGCACAATATTTGTAAAAAGAAAAATAAATTTACAAGAAATTGATCAGCTGTTTAAAACTTGACCGTCAAGTTTTCCCAAAAGTAAAAAAAAATGTGAGTGTATTGAAACTTGAAAGGCAAAAATTGATCGTGTAACCCCTATGTTACTTTGATTGTCAATATGTGAAGCTTATCAGCAGTGAGCCAACTGTTTTAAAAAATCTAACATTGCTTCTTATGGTGAAAATTTATTTAATGAATTCCTTGTCCTAAAAAAATTATGTAGAAAACTTAAATTCAATTAACACGACTGATAACAAGTGTTGGTGCGATTTTTTTTTATTAAAAATTATGTTTTCTATGAAATGAAAAAATTTGTTGAGTTTTATTTTTGCTTACCAGCACATAAGGCCAACGTAAAGCCAGAGCTTTGAAGAATTAATTATTTTGGGAATGAATTCACTACCAATCGAATTCAATTTTCTCTAGAATTGAATGAATTCCTTTTCTTAACCCTTAAATGCATGGTGTAGCCATTTGGCAACATACCAGTTTTTTAATAAAAAAACCCACTTTATGCACAAAACTGCATTTTTGGGCACTGGGCCCCTTCTGTACAAAGTGTTCTTAAAGTTATAAGAAAAAAATTTGGTTTTGCTTCGTATGTTTGTGAAAAATCTAAAACACGCGTTTCTCTACACTTAATATATAATTTGTTTATTTTTACTGGCAAACTCTGTAAAAGTACTCGTATTAAAAATTTTATTTATAAATAAATGTTTTCTTCTACTGAACGGCAGAAAACAGGCTTTGAATTCAATGAACGTATTTTTTTTTTTAAGTTAGTGAAGGTTTTTTTTTTATTCAGTGAACGTATTTTGTTTTTCAATTCAGTGAACGTATTTTTTCCGTTCGATTTATAAAATTGAAGGCGTTCACAAAGAGAACTGTAGCATTTGCATTCATTCGTAACAAAATTAATTGAACGAAAACAAATATGAATTAATTCTATTAAATATATGATGCTTTGTGAATTAATTCATCGAATTTTTAATTCAGAATTGAAAAACTAAATTAAGGAATTAATTTTTCAAAACTCTGCGTAGAACTTATTTTATATTTTCTTTAATTAAGGCGTGGACCCCAAAAAGAAATAAATTGAATCCAGAAACTATTTCTGAAATTATTAGAGTCAAATATAATTTTGATATGAATTGTCAAGAGTTTTAAGAATATTTGAAGAAATGTGACAGTAAAATATTGATTCAAATTGCAAGCGTTGAAAAATATTCATAAAACTCTTGATATCAAGAAATTATAAAAATGTACATTCCCGAAAATGTATGCAAAAAATTTGGTAATCGTTGTTTTCATTTTTTTTTTTTTTTTGTTTAGAATATTTCAATAATGCACTATATTTTATAAATTATAAAAAAATCACAAAGTTTGGCAATGATTTTAATTTTTTAAATTTTTATATTTTACTCTATAAATTTCTGTTGTTTTTTTGATTTTTATTTTAAAACTTTTTATAAAAGTTACAGAATGATTTTTTTGAAAAAATTAAGTAATAACTTTTTTATTTGATAATAAAATAAAAATTTACCTAAATTGAATGCCGGAAGTTGCTGGATTATACATATTTACTCACTTTAAATCACTGTTCAATCTTTTATTAACACTAGTTGATGTCATCAGGATATTATAATTGTTGAAGTCATTGTTTCTATGACTTTTGATTTATATTCTTAATTGTTATTTTTTGATAAAGAAAAAAATCAGAAAATAACTTTTATTATTTTTGAAAAAATAAAAATTGTTTGAATTAAAAATAAAAATTAAACAGAGCAAATAAACAGAAAATTAAAAATATTCAAACAAGAAATAATTGTAAAACAATCAGTTTTTTTAATAAAAGTTTAAACTGCTATGTCCCTGGGTACTACTAATTTTAAGTTCAGAATGATTTTTTATCTTTTTTGTGAAGTTTTTTTTAATCAAGGGCCAGTGGACTCCAGAAAAAAATTGAATCCAGAAACTATTTCTAGTTATATTTCTGATATTATTAGAGTCAAATAAAATTTTGATATGAATTTCAAGAGTTTTATGAATATTTGAAGAAATGCGATAGTAATATATTGATTCAAATTGGAAGCATGGAAAAACATTCCTGAAACCCTTTACAATTCGTTTTAAGAAATTATAGAAATGTACGTTCCTGAAAATATATGCAATGAATTGATTAATCGTTATGTTTTTTTTGTTTATTTATGAACCACTAATCTAAAGTTCAGAATGATTCTTTTTGTTTTTTGTGATTTTTTTTTTTTAGTGGGAATAAAAATTGTTTTATTTATAAAATAAATTTTTATTTGTATATATTGTCGCGTTGTTGATTTTTGTAAAATTAATTCATTAAATTGTCCTCTATTTTAAGACAAATGTCCTCCTTCTTTGAAGTTGACGTCCTCTTTTTCTCAAAATGGAAATGGCAACCCTACTCGTTTCACAAGTCACGGGGACGCCCTTTAGGTATAAATAACACTGCTTAAATCACAGCAATTGTTAATTATGCCAGTCCTGTAACAAGTCCTGCTTTAACAAGTCACGGAATAGGTACCTCATTTCGCCATCCACGGGATAGGTATTTTGAGGGCAATTGACCCTTCATTCCCCGTAGGGTACTTACTACACCAACATATTTCTCCAAGTTTCTCCTGGTGACGTTTTTCCTTGATATCTGTAATTTTTTGATATTTAAAATGTAAGTTTAGTGAAAAAATAGTCAATAATGTTATATAATATAATGAAAAATAGTGTCCAAATATGATCGATACTGCATAATTTATTTTTCTTTAAAATGTATAGTCAACAAAAAGTGCGTAAAAATAAAATAGGAATTTTCAATGAAATTCCTCCGGCAATTCCTCCAAATTGTCCAGAAATCAGGCCAGTGGAGGGATATTGGGCATTGCTAAAAAGAGAGATAGGAAATTGAGTTTGTAAAGCAAGAAGATCACTGAAAATACCGTTAAAGCGTTACATAGTGGTTCCAAACCAAAAAAAATGGTAATAATTATGGATCTTCTAAACTACTGATCCAATTGGAAAAAAGTGTTCAGAAGAACTGTAGAGAAAGATATAGGCTTTTAGAAAATTAGTATTATAGCCACCATGTTTCATCACAGGGTGTGCTACAGGGTGTCAAAATTGACCATCTCGGGTATACAAAAGCTTTATTGTTGTACAACTTTTACAAATGTAAACCGATTT
This sequence comes from Leucophora obtusa, assembly GCA_949987735.1. Classification (NCBI taxonomy): domain Eukaryota; kingdom Metazoa; phylum Arthropoda; class Insecta; order Diptera; family Anthomyiidae; genus Leucophora; species Leucophora obtusa. Next base: position 94,549,428 of record OX465296.1, read on the forward strand.
TGGTGATTTTAGACTTTTTGTAATCTAGGTTATAAGATAAATAAAATACATGCTTCAAGTATCATAGTATCTCTTATAGTTTAACTTTAAATTTCAAAATCTTCATTTTTTACCTTGACTTTTTTTGGTTTTTTCCCAATAAGTTTTTAATTATCAGAACAATATATTTGAAATTTATGCGTGTCACTGCCATGACCTTTCTAAATTTCACAATGAAATCTATTTTAAATTATATCGAGCCGTTTAGCAGTGATAGTTTTTTAAAATCAAAACTTTTAAGCGTGTCCTAAAAATGGCATTTTTTCCAAAAGGGGGGTTACTTCATTCACTATTATATCCAAGTTTTTGAAAGCGTTTATAACATTTTTGGACATTTTCTAAAAGAATGACATTTAGAAATGCTTAATAGTCCAATTCAGAACATTTTTGTCCATGCACGAACAAAATTTAATGTTTTTGAAAGTGGTAAAAAAAAGTTACGCCACTTAGATCAATTTTTTTAATTTTGAACCATAAACAAACATGCTCCAAAGGATTTTCCCTAAATTTCCCGCCGCCCTCTTAAGACCATCGGCAGGGGAGCAAATTTTGTGGAAAATGTCATATTTTCAAAAGCATTTTTTTTTTATTTGTAAAAAAATATATGAAAATTACTTATTTTTGTAAAATTTGATTTTTTTTTTAATTAAATGGTAAACAATTGTCACACACTAAAAAAATTATTTCGCTACTGTTAATAGTTATAAAATAAATTAGAAATAAAATGGATTGTAATCTTTTTTTGTTTTTTACCGGGGTGTTTAATATTTGAAATATTTTTTAATAGTTTTTATATATTAACAAATAAGACTTATTTATCTATTCAACGCTATATAAAATATTTATATAGTTTATTCCATCGAGTCAAACAAATGCACTCAAAACAGACATCTGAGGTCAAAATTTAATATTCGATCAATTTTTTCATGCTTAGTAGACTGGCCCTTATTTGCAACGTTGTTCCGAAACTTGCTCTCCGAGGCTTATTTTGTGAGGATACCACAAAAACTATTCCACAATAAATTTCAGCTCAATCCAAAGATTTTTAAGCTATCCCTTGCCCTTCAAAATTTTGTATGCGATTTACAAGGGGGAATATAGCTTTTTTGGCTTGTTTTGAAAAAACTGGCTCTTAAATAACGGCATTTCTGGATAATGTTAATAGAATCGTAATCTAGACTGAATTAGTTTTCTTAAAAGATATAAAAATCCAATTGGAAAATATTGAAGTAATTGTAATTCGCCCAGACCATTGTAGGGTTTAAATGGCATATATTATTGAAATCGCAAAAAATAAAATACTTTTTTCAATAACTTAAAATGTTATACTCCAGTTTCATTTCTGAGATCTATAAGTATTCAGATATAATTTTTTGTCTCTCTTAAATTATGCTAACGTATTCCCAGGTATGGCCAAATATGGGATATTTTTTTTGTAAATCTAACATATTAAGGGTTTTCACAAGGGGTGTACTATTTGTTGTATCGTTGTATCGTCCTAACAAAAAACAGAGTTGTTAAAAATTAAATTGAAAAAATACAATATTTGAGAATAGCACGATACAACATTTTTACGTATGTTTAGTGTCCTATGTTTGAGTGTGCTAACCGATAGAAAACTGAATAGAAAATCGTTGTTAAACACAAATAAAAATTTTAACAACTCTGTTTTTTGTTAGGACGATACAACGATACAACAGATAGCACACCCCTTATGAACAACCTAATTCTAATTTTGATTTTTCAAAATTTTGTTAAACAAAATGTAAAAAAAGTGGTCAACGCATAGTTTTTTTTTAATACACCTAAGAGAATAATCCTACTGAAAATTACACATAATCCTCATTTAACTTAGTAGTGCCGGCGTTTTAAATTTAAAAATTTTAGAGAAAAGTGTGATTTTGGCTAATAATTTGAGTAATAGCATTAATTTTTGTTTTTTTAGCTAGCTCGAACAAAATCTCTTTCGATTTTTTACTAATTCAGTTAAAGGATATTGTTTTCTGAAAATTTTGTGAAACTTCGACAACGTTAACCCGTTGATTTTTCCTTTCTATTCCAAGCTCAACAGTGAAATATTTGAAAATTTGCGATTTTTCCTGAAAGTGTATCAAAACATTGTGTTGTTTCTTGCGGAATTTGGTGAAAGTTGATCAAATAAGTCTGTGAACATCACATATTATATATAGAAATTAGAAATTAACCCTTAAGGGCACATGGGATCAAAATGATCCCAAATTTTTAAATTGTAAAAAAGTGCCATTTGACGTTAAAATCGACATTAAAGCCTTTAATTTAGCATTTTCTAGTAAATATTATAAACATTAACCTATTTGAGCCCACGGAGCCAACACGACCCAATTTTTTTAATTTTAAGTTACTCTGGTTTGATCAAAAATATATGTAGAATCCATAAATTATTTTATGTCGATTTTCACATCAAATCGCACTTTTTTACATTTTAAAAATTTGGGATCATTTTGATCCCATGTGCCCGTAATGGTTAATTTCTAATTTTTTATTACTATATATAAAATCTGGTGTTTACAGAGTTATTTGAACAACTTTCACCAAATTCCGCAATGTTTTGATGCACTTTCAGGAAAAATCGAAAATTTTCAAAAATTTCGCTTTTGACCTTGCTATAGATAGGGTTAACGTTGTCGACGTTTCACAAAATTTTCAGAAAACCATATCCTTTAACTGAGTTAGTAAAAAATTGAAAGAGATTTTGTTAAAGCTAGCTAAAAAAACAAAAATTAATGCTATTACTCAAACTATTAGCCAAAATCACACTTTTTTCTAAAATTTTCAAATTTCAAACGCCGTCACTACCCAGCAAAATATTGGTAATGACACCTCATTACTATCTGCATTACCAAAAATGATATATCATTACCTTTTGCATTATTTTATAATATAAAATAATGACTTCCTAATAACGGCCTATTGTATTCATTGTTTCTAAATATAAAATAATGACTTACTCGTAATAGTTTAAATAAGTACTTTTTACACAGTTAAATTTTATACATTTTTATTTATTATATGTAAATATGTTTTGTTTAAATTTTTATGACGAGTCCTAAAATTAAACACTAGAGAAAACTTAAATTTTTCTGAATGTATATCTTTAAGCTAATAGTATTTGCTTAACTCCTTATTTTTAAGAATCAAGCAATCGGATAACCACTTATAATTCAACTTTTTGTAATCATATGTGTAACCACTTATTATTCCAAATCTCATAACTACTTATTTCTCATTTTTTCGTAAGCGAGCGGGTAAGCGTGACTACTTATAAAAACGACCACGCCAAACAAAAATAATGAGTTTAGACACCAAAAAACAAGTTGTGCGGAGCTATGAATTTCTATTATATAACCACTTATTTGGTAATTAAAGATTTTGCTGGGTACTAAGTTAAATCAGGGATATGTGAAATTTTCAATAGGATTATTCTCTTAGGTGCATTGAAAAAAAACCTATGCGTTTACCACTTTTTTATATTTTGTTTAATAAAGTTTTAAAAAATTCAAAATTAGAGTTTGGTGAATTTACAAAAAAAATATCCCATATTTGGCCATACCTGGGACTAGGTTAGCATAATTCAAGAGAGACAAACACCCAGAAAACAGATTCAGTTCTGATAACCGCATTTGTAGCCAATCGCATGGTTCGGTTATGGCAAAGGTTTAAAAGGCTTAATTCTTTCATTCACTTTCTAAAAATTAATGAAATTTGGGTTAAATTTCATTCCTTAATAGCATTCTTATGGAATTAATTCAATAGCTTAATTCCCTATAGCTTTAAATTATATGAATTCATTCTATTTTGATTGAATTCTAACTGAATGAAACCCAATTTACTTGAATTCATTTAATAAAAAGGTGAATGAAAAATGACTTGTTTTCATTCACTTAATCAAATGAAAAATTTAAATTTGCATGTAATTGCTGAAATATTAGCATAATACAATGAAAAACGTTTAAAATTCATCTAACAGAAATAAATAGTATCGTATGCTTTGTTACAGCTTGTATGCTTTGGTTTTGATTATATGTTAGTTTCAAACTACACTGCACTAAGTGAATGGTAATAAAATTTCTTCATTCAATTAGTAAAATGGTGAATGAACATGCGATTTGAATGATTCAAGTTAGGAATTCATTCAATTCATATTAAAGCTTTGGGAATGAAGCTTATGAATGAATTCTTTACGAATGGTTTAAGGGAATGGTACATGAATATTTTTAAAATCTGAATTTAATTTTTCGTGAATTAAGCTTAAATTGAATTAAGTTTTTCGAAGCTCTGGGTTATGGTAGCCGAATTTTGCAGTTGTGGCAACAGAAATCCAATTGAGACAGGACTAATTTGACTGTGGCAACGGAATTTCAGGTTTATCAAGAATAATTCGGTAGCCGCAACCGAAAAATTCATTTGATGCAACTGAACCATTCAAATGGCAATAAATGGGGTTGTCAGCACCGAATCTGTTTTCTGGGTGAAAAATTACATCTGAATACTTGTAGATCTCAGGAATGAAACTAGAGTATAACATTTTAAGTTCTTGAAAAAAATATTTATTCTTTTGCGATTTTAATAATATATCCCATTTTAACCCTACAATGGTCTGGGCGACTGACAATTACTTCAATATTTTCCAACCGATTTTGTATTTTTATGTCTTTTAAGAAAAATAATTCAGTCTAGATTACGATTCTGTTAACATTTTCCAGAAATACAGTTATTTAAGAGCCAGTATTTTCAAAATAAACCAAAAAAGCTATTTTTCCCCCTTGTAAATCGCATTCAAAATTTTGAAGAGCCAGGGATAGCTTAAAAATCTTTCGATTGAGCTGAAATTTTTTGTTGAATAGTTTTTCTAGTATCCTCACAAAATAAGCATCGGAAAGCAGGTTTCGGAACAACGTTACAAATAAGGGCCAGTCTACTAAGCATGACAAAAGTTATCAAATATGAAATTTTGACCTGAGATGTCTGGTTTGAGTCCATTTGTTTTACTCGATGGAATAAATTATATAAACATTTTATATATCGTTGATTAGATAAGTACCCAGCAAAAACAGACATTACCGAGTAATTAAGCGAGTAAGTAGCACCCAAAGGTTTTCACTACTTACCAGGCTATTTACTCGCAACATTACTTTTGTTCGCGATGTCCAAAAATTCATGGGTGGTCATTATCCTCTCGCTTACAAAAAAAGTGCGAATAACGATTTACCCATAGTGAAAGATAGAATAATTGGTTACTAAGAAGTTAGGAAATAAGTGGTTACCCTACATTGTGAAATAGTTGGTCATATTGGAAATATAAATTTTTACCTCGGAAAATTTTCTATTCAGCTGGAAAAGTGTTTGAAACAATTTAATAAATAAAATAGTAATATAAAAAAGACTAAATTAGTACTTATTTAATCAATTACCAGTAAGTAATTACTTTGCAAGAATATATAAGTTATTGTATAACTTATTATCAGCAAGTCATTATTTTGTATTTTAAAGTAATGCAAAAGGTAATGACCTATCATTACTTGGTAATCCGTAGGGTAATGCCCTGTCATTACCATGTTTTTGCTGGGTAAGTCTTATTTGTTAATATATAAAAGAACATTAAAAAGTATTTCAAATATTAAACACCCCGTGAAAAAATCAAAAAAAAAAAAAAAATACAATCCATTTTATTTCAAAATATTACATAGAAATTTAACTTTTTATTTAAAAATAACTATTAACAGTAACGAAATAATTTCTTTAGTGTATGACAAAAAAATTTAATTTAAAAAAAATCAAATTTTAGAAAAATAAGTAATTTTCATACATTTTTTTACAAATAAAAAAAATGCTTTTGAAAATATGACCTTTTCCATAAAATTTACTCCCCTGTCGATGTTCTTGAGCGGGCGGCGGGAAATTTAGGGGCACATCCTTTGGTTTATGTTTGTCTATAGTTCAAAATTAAAAAAATTGATCTAAGTGACTTTTTTTGCCACATTCAGAAACATTAAATTTTGTTAAAATATTCATCATTTTCGACCAATGCTGGTCTTAGGGTGTATGATCAAAAATGTTCTGAATTGGACTATTAAGCATTTCTGAGGCTTAAAAAGCTTTCAAAAACTTGGATATAAAATTGAGTGAAATAACCCCCCTTTTTGGAAAAAAATGCCATTTTCAGGACACGCTTAAAAGTTTTGATTTTAAAAAACTATCACTGCTAAACGGCGCGAGACAATTTCAAATAGTTTCCATTGTGAAATTTAAAAAGGTCATGGCAATGAAACGCCAAAATTTCAGATATGTTGTTCAGATAATGAAAAACTTATTGGGAAAAACCCAAAAAAAGTCAAGGTAAAAAATTAAGCTTTTGAAATTCAAAGTTAAATATTTTGTAAACTATAAGAGATACTATGGTACTTGACCCAGCAAAATCTTTCATTACCAAATAAGTGGTTATATAATAGAAATTCATAGCTCCGCACAACTTATTTTTTGGCGTCCAAACTCATTATTTTTGTTTGGCGTGGTCGTTTTTATAAGTAGTCACGCTTACCCGCTCGCTTACGAAAAAATGAGAAATAAGTAGTTATGAGACTTTGAATAATAAGTGGTTACACACATGCTTACAAAAAGTTGAATTATAAATGGTTATCCGACTGCTTAGTTGATTCTTAAAAATAAGGAGTTAAGCAAATACTATTAGCTTAAGGAAATACATTCAGAAAAATTTAAGTTTTCTCTATTGTGTAATTTTAGGACTCGTCATAAAAATTTAAACATAAAATATATTTACATATAATAAATAAAAATGTATAAAATTTAACTGTGTAAAAAGTACTTATTTAAACTATTACGAGTAAGTCATTATTTTATATTTAGAAACAATGAACACAATAGGCCGTTATTAGTAATTCATTATTTTATATTATAAAATAATGCAAAAGGTAATCATATCTCATTTTTGGTAATGCAGATAGTAATGAGGTGTCATTACCAATAGTTTGCTGGGGAAGCATGTTTTTTATTTATCTTATAACCTAGATTAAAAAAAGTCTAAAAATCACCAAAATCGGTTCACATTTGTAAAAGTATAAAGATGGTCAATTCTAACACCCTGTAGCACACCCTGTGATGAAACAGGGTGGCTATAATACTAATTTTCTATAAGGCTAGATTGGATTGGATTAGTAGTTCAGAAGATCCATAATTATTATCATTTTTTTTGGTTTGGAACCACTGTGCGTTAATGGGTGGTATTCCAGATAAAGTTAAAACGTTCATACAAAACATTCAGTATATTTAAGTATATTTTTTTTTTCGTGCGTAAGCCTTACCTCATTTCAAAAGGCAAAGCGACTTGATTCAAACACTCACTTTCCTCGTCCAATTCAGTGGCTAGTTGTTTACTAAAATAATCCATGAGATGATGTAAATATTGGATTTTTAAAGACACATTTACACCAATTTTGGAAAATGGAAACATATTTTCGACCACAACTTCGTACATTGGGGAACGATTTTTTACAAAAAGAAAGTCCTCAATTACTATCTTGATTTACATAGAGCTTGGTAAACCAACAAAATATTTTTGTAGCACCGTGTTATCACTACCTATTCCGTTAATAAGACTACATTTTTCAAATTCATATAAATTTTTTATAATTCACACGACCTTTTATTATGGCCCCCTTTAGAAAATAGTTTTTCATAGAATAATTGGTGGATCATATGCAAAGGTACGAGTGAATAATTATATCTAAATACAACAAATAACTGTTTCACGCCGTCTATCAACATAAATCAAGCGGCAGAACAATGAAAGCAAATAAATATTTATTTATTTCGGACATTACAAAACACTAAAAATTCCCTTAAAGGCGAAATAAAAATGACCCAAAACAACACAACTTGTAGTAAAGACGATATATACATAAATGTACGAAAGTGTGTGTACCTTCAATATAGTATGTACAAAAAACATTATACAGAGTCTCATTTGATGTGATCGCTCAATCAAAATGATAAATGAAAATTAATATTTCTTAATATTGTTTACAAAGTGAAAATTACACGCAATGTGACTGCGTGAACAAACAAAAACACCAAAATAATATGGATGAGATGGAATGGAAGAATGTTATTTTGGACGTTGGTCAGTTTTACAAACTTATCTAAATGTTCATCACATACTACATATAATTACATACACTGTGTCACAAAAGTTTACGGACAATAACAAAACTAAATACAATTTCAACAGTTATTAATAGATTTTGTTTAAATTTTGCCACATAAATATGATAATATTATTATCAGAAATATAAAAACAAATTTATAAAAACAAATTTAAGGAGTGCGCCATTAAAAAGTAAAACGCTTAAAAAGCAGAATACAAGATGATTAAAACAAGTTAAAATTAAAAGAAAACCTACTTGTTGTTGCATTTTTTGTACAGGTTTATTCTGAGCCATTTTTATATAATATTTTAATCTTATGATATCCCGGTTAAAAATTTTAATATATGGTCATATATAATGTGATTGTCCTATATCTGGCTATGAATGGAATCACATTAAGACACATATCATTATATACAACTGCATCTGATATTATTTTTCAACGAATTTTTTATACGGTAATTGATATTATCTCGGAATACTGTTTAACAAACATTTAACTTGGACAAACCATATAAACTCACTTGTTGGTCAAAGCTATGCCAAATTAAGGTCTGTTTTTCACCTCATTAACAGTTAGAATACTACTCGCAAAATCGTATCTAATTTCTGGCTTAATATATGGTTGCGAGCTTTTTGAAAATTGTGATGCTGTTAGTAAGCGCAAGTTAACTGTGTTGTACAACAATATCGTCAGATACGTCTATGGATGAAGGAGGCTTGAACGTATTTCCTCATTTGCGACTAAACTCTATGGCGTATCTTTTGAAAATCTTTTAAAAATTCGGATACTTTTATTTTACCATAAAATTATTTACAAAAAAAAAAACTCTATATCTCTATACTGTTATAGAATTTTCCTTATCCCCTAGGAGTAGAAAGACTATAATACCAAATCACCGATATCATGTGTCTGAATGGCACTTTCATATAAATGCTGCACGTCTTTGGAGATACCTTCCAGCAAACCAACAACCACCAGGAACGCATACAACTTTAAACAATTTCTTTTCAATTTATTTGCCGATATTTAGTTTTGGTAACAAAATAAATTATGATACTTATATATTAAAATGTAGTTTTAAGTTTTATAAAATTTGCAATATCTAATTTCCACAAACTGCTTTCCTGTACTTTAATTATAAGATTTAATCTTGTTTTACTGGATATGTAAAAATTAAATAAATAAATTAATTATATGTCCCCAAATTTTACTCCATAAAAAGTGTTCTTCAACAATGACGCTACAAAAGTAAAAAGACAGGGAGAGCAAACGACGCCATATTTCTTGCCGCTCTTTTGACATTTCTCTTCAGTAAGGTTTGCCATTTCATAACGGAAAGATATACGAGCCAACAACGAGTCGAAATTATTAAAATTTACTACCGACATTCGGAGTCAGTGGCCTCAACGTTAAGAGCGCTACGTCCAATTTATGGTCGTCATAATGAATGGCTTCGTCAATAAACAAAATATGCGTTATTGGTCAGACAGCAATCCACACGTACTCCATGAGTCATCATTGTATCCCGAAAAAATTACGGTTTGGTGCGGTTTATGGGCCGGCGGCGTCATTGGGCCGTACTTCTTCCGTGATGATCAAGACCGGCACGTTACTGTGAATGGGAATCGCTACCGTTCAATGATAACCGAATATTTTTGGCCCCAATTGGATGATATGGACTTGGAGGACATGTGGTAATAGGTAAGCGTATCTTTCATTGAAACACAATAACTACAATCTCTTCATTTATTTTTTATTTATTTTTATTAACAAATATTAATTAAAAACTCTTATAATAAGTTAATACTTTAATATACACAATTAAATATTTTTTTTTTCTTATTAACACAATTTTATGTTTTATTTATACTAATTTATTTTATTTTTTCACATTTTTCACAACAAAATTAATAAATAAATAAACGAAAAATATCACTAAATTTTCTGACTAGATGCAGTCTAGCTAAACTAAACTATTATTACCAACTACAAAAGTTATAATGGCTACATACAACTTTATATGTATCAAGAATGGAAATTCGCCGTTTTTCCAAATATATGTTAATTGTATCCCACAAATATAACACTGTGAGACAAATGGTAGGGGTCAATGATCGGGAAGGGTTCAAACTACCGGGGAAAGTTATATCGGTAAAAAAGAAGTTATACGTATCCCGGCGTTTCGCTGGGTCAACCCTAGGAATCGAGATATATCGATTTGACCTTTGGTGGTCTTTTTTTTGACATAACTCGAGAACCACTAGTTCGATTTTGCTCATACAATTTTAAAAAAATTAAAAATTACAATTCCTTTAATCTGTTCATATAACGTTTTTCTATATACTCAACAGTTTTGCCGGTAAAAATAAATGTATGAAGAAAAAAATATTTTTTGCCTAAAATATTAAAAAAAAGTAATAAACAAAAGGTGATTGATTTTTATGGTAGCGGTAACAAACATTTATTTTTACCGGCAAAACTGTTGAGTATATAGAAAAACGTTATATGAACAGATTAAAGGAATTGTAATTTTTAATTTTTTTAAAATTGTTTGAGCAAAATCGGACTAGTGGTTCTCGAGTTATGTCAAAAAAAAGATATATCTCGATTCCTAGGGGTGACCCAGCGAAGCGCCGGGACACGTATAACTTGTTTTTGACCGATATAACATTTCCCGTTGGTTTCATCCCATCCCGATTTTGACTGTCGCATAGTGTAATTATTACCGGGAAATATATGTATAGTAACTATAAATACAATATAATTGGAAGCATACTGCAAATACATATATGGTAGTTTGTAAATATACATTGATTACCTCCAAACATATACAAAAACGTCTTTTTCCTCCGTTTACAATAAAAAATTATGAAAATATAGCGCCATCTCTATGTGATATTGATAGCAGAGACACAAAAATATAAACTTTGGGAAAAAATTGGGATTTAAATTAGCTGAAAAATTTGTAAAATTATAAGAAACATAAATTACTAAAAATTAGGATGCAAAGTTAGTTCAAATACGGATGAAAATAATTGTTATGCTAAATGGGATTTACAAAAATATTAGTTCATCCTAAATTTGACCTGATTTAACTACAAATTTCTGTTAAAATGTCTCTTAAAATTTCGACTTCCGGAATCTGACCCTAGACGGGCCCATATTTATTATTGGGAGTATATATGTATAATAAGGGTTACTTTATAGGTACAGACGAATTTTTGTCCATTTTGCTCTATCTCGCTTAGTTTCCGAGATACAAACTATTTTACGATCTTATAATAAAAAAAATAAAAATATAGCGCCATCTCTATGTGATATTGATAGCAAAGACACAAAAATATAATAATTAGAAAATAATAGCTGAAAAATTTGTAAAGTTAAGAAACACAAATTACTAAAAATTAACATGCAAAGTTAGTTCAAATACGGCTGAAAGTAGTCGTACTGCTAAATTAGATTTACAAAAAATATTAGTTCAATCCTAAATTTTAATACAAAATAACAGGAAAATTAGTGCAATAGAATCAGACCGCGTTTAACAAACTTTTGTACTAACTTTTTTTATGAGTGTATATACTAATATGATGCCATAGTAGTAGTATAGTATTTTTAATAATAAAGTGATTTGCAAACATCGTAAGAAAGATTAGTGTTGAGATTAATATCAAATAAATAATTAGCAAAACACCTTTTAAATGATATACCTACCGAAATTAATACATTTCAATGAAGATACAAAGAACCAAGGTTGGCAACCGAAACTAATAACGGTATTGGTATTAGTATCGGAATTGGTATCGATTTTTTGTTTGTTTCGGTATTGGTATCGGTATTTTATTTGTATCGTTATTGGTATTACCGACACCGAAACATTAATACCGGTACGTACCGGTTTTATTGAAGAATTGTGTTTTCATAATAAATTATATCGTCGCACAGTGTGGAATTTTATAAAGAGCGGCCAAAAGTAGAAGGAGTTGTCGTAGAGTGAAAAAATTTGGCACGCTTCTTTATATTGACCAGATATATAAATATTTTAAATTTGGTAAAAATCCGTGCGAGGATTCGTGTCCTTCCCATATATCCTGAAATTAAAAAGTGCCATAATAAATGATATAAATATTTAAACTTCCTGAAATTTTGTGTATGAATTGCTTATAATGCCCTTAATTTTTCGACCAATTTTTATTCAATTCGTAGCAAGGATACGCATAGCTCAAAAATGTCCTTTTTAAGAAAAGTAAAAAAGTAAAAAAAATACAATGGCTTGAGGATTTGTTTGTATGTAGAACACTTAAGATATTTGTAATGCGACAAAATTTTTTTATCCAATTTAGACCAAGGATATACCAAGATTAAACATATCCGTTTTTTTTTAAAAGCCAAAAGTACTTCTTCGTGAAATTTTAAACTGATTACGATATTGATACTAACGATATTTTTGTTTAATTTACAGTAAGAAGATTTTTGTCTTAAAGATATCATTTTAGTTCTCTTTATATATCGAGAAATTAAAAATATATTAATTTATAAACTTTCAAAAACTTTCTTCCACAGGACACTAAGATATCAAAACCACATTAAATCGCAAACTATTATTAAAATTTAGAAAGGTTTTATTATTAAATAAAAATTCAAAACAAATAACAAGGAATATTTCTAATCACTGAAGCTATCACGCTCAGAAAAACTAGTATCGTGTTGTACACAATTGTCTGCATTTTGTTCTCTAATAACAAAGTCTATTATTTCGTCGTGTTTTCTAGTGTTTGCATTATTTTTTTTTCTCTCGAAATGTACAACTTGGGTTCGGTTTGTAAAATCATTCTTTCGATTAAGTCCTTATTAGAATATTCTCTGCTGTTTTTTCTTGCATGATTTAATCGAGCATTTCTGAATACCTTATGGGTTGCTTCAACGGCTTCTTCTGATAACATTCCTAGAGGAATTGTACAATGTTTTTTTAATGTTTTAGTACCCTGTGTGATTTTGACCAGTACGTTTTTTTTTGGTAACTATAAAATGTATTTCCTTAATTTTTTTCGCTTCTGTTTTTGTCTTGTAGAAATTCTCCAAATCATTTTAATAATTCTGCATCCAGTTCTGTGCTGTGCTTGCGGCAAATGTTAAAAAAATCACGAATTTTTACTTGTCTTGGTACTAAAAAAAACAAACATAAAAATGCTAGCTGCAAGAATCGGCAGATAAAACTAGTATTTTTAAAATTTAAATACCTTCCATAATAATATATTAAAAACTGAGAATGGTCTTTTTAGGTCTTTTTTTTAAAGTCAGCTGAAGTTTGTAATTGCAAAAAATTTTACTATTTCTTTTTGTTTGCATTCAAAATAATGGTACAATTCGTATGATCAATATAAAATTAACAAAAATAATGCTGACATATTTCAATAGTATGTAAATAAATCGAAATTATAAATTAAGACAGAATTATCGACACATATGTTTTTATTAACCCATTAAATCATGCCTAAATTTCTACATATTTGCATAAAGTTGAACACACTCCAAACAAGAATGACTTTGAACCAGCATAACTTTTTTAATAATTAACTTATTTTAAAACATCTTTCAGATTTATTTTAACTAAAATATGTATTATCAAATGTGGAACAACATTTTTTGAAATACAAAAGTTGTATTTTTATACTTTTGGCCGCTCGTGCTACACTGTGCGTCGTCGAAAATCCAAAAGTACGTATCATCAAAAAATAAAAATCGTTTTTTTATTGATTCTGATTCATTAGGTTAAACTACATGCCTCTACCAATTTTTAGACTTCTGTGACCAAGTCTAAAAATTGTTGTGTTTTAAGCCCATTTTCGATAATTTGTTTTTATCTCTTAAATAAGTATTTTTCATTTTACAACGTTTTTTACTTCTCCTGTTAAATTAACAAAAAAGTGATGTTAACTACTTTTCGATTTTCGACGACGATATGTTGTTGTATAAAAACACAATGTTACTAAACCGAATTAATAAATTTGGTTTAGCAACAATACGATTTTTTATTAAAACACACAGATAGAATTCAATTAATTTTAAATTTTGCATATTTTGTATAAAACAATTTGTATTTTTTTGTGAAAAACCTTAAAAAGATTATGTTATTAGAAACCGATTCAATACCGGTAGGATAGGGTTTTGAAACGGATAACGGCATTATAAAGGTATCGGTTACCAACCTTGCACATAACCTTTAATGTAAGTGTGTGTGTACGCCCATATTCAAATACTGTTAAAGTAAGTATTTCATTGCAGTTGACCACAAATTTATGTATTGTTTATGTTTGAGAAGACTTGGTTAACCAGAGAGATCTGATCCCTGATGTTTTGTCTTATTATGAAATTTATATTGCGATAAGAAATATTGCAGTCTATCAATCATCTTGCTTAAAAGGTTCGTTTGGATGGCTGGCTGGCTGGTTAAATTGCTGTTTTGCTTGGTATTTACAAAATTCAACTTGTGGTCATCGTTAAAATAAACCTCATTCAAATATTTTGGTTATTATTGTATTCATTTAGGCGATTGTTTCTAGCTCTAGCTAAAAAATACATCTTATTTTGTTCGAGTGATGAGCAAACATTCATCAACATTTAACAAACTCGTAACACGCGTTGCGGTATAGTTTTTTGTTTCGTTTTACAAAACCACTATGGTTTTAGTACTCCTATGAGTGAATTTTTGATAACCCAGCAGACATTTTCAACTTCGAAATTGAAGCCATTAACATCATTGGATTTTGATTGTAAAGTAACTCAAAGCGGTATCTTCTAGAATCTGAGCTTAGAGTATACTTTTCCAAAAATCTTAGGTGCTGAACCCGACCATATACCTTAACCTTATAAGTTAACTCAGAAAAAAGTCAAAGTACACGAAAGAGTGTTTGAGATAAAAATTAATTTTCATTAATTAATTTTCATATGCACGTTAACTTACAACGTGGATAATTATCAAAGTTGAAAACTCAATATTTATAGATTTTCGCATCTAACATAACTTCTTTGCGTTATTTCCTAACAAGTTGTGCTGGCATATATTCTATTATACCGACACTATTATAAACGTTAACTGTTTATAATTTTTTTATATTTAGGCCTATTAACTTTTCTCGTGCAGTTAACTTTAACTTAACCATGGGTAACTAACCAATACTAAATATTTAACACCTAGAAAATTTAACCATCATAACTTATCAATATTTTAACTCTGGGAGTTAACCTTAGTATGAAATGTCAGAATAAAAACAAAAGGAAAAACAAAAATTAATAACAAAAATTTTTTTTCAATACGGGAAAATTAAAAGTTTTTCTCGCGGTTTTTTGTGTGTTTCTGGTCATAAAAAATATAATGCACTTGACCACGTCGATTTTTTTAGGATTCGCGGTCGGGAAATACTATAAAATGATTGTGTCTTTTTGCATACTACGCGTGGTGATTTAATTAAATCCATTTGGTAAGTATATAAAATAAAAGTGTATTATTTGAAAGTGTATTTCGTGCTGATCGAGACAACCGCGGAAAGATTCGCGCATAAAATTACAAAAAAAAACAGTGGATATTTTGTGATAGATTGTGCAAAATAATCGCTGTTCATGATTTTGTATCTTTTTGTAATTGCGAGTCAAAGCTGGACAATCAGGGGTTCCTCAAATACTTTTAAAATATTTAAAACATGATTGGGTCACATTTCGTTAATTCGCCTTTTCTATGCGCCTTTTTATATTTAAGAATTAAATTCAGTAGTCTTGTATTTATTTTAATTCTTTCTATTTAATTTAATGTTGTTTCTGCCTGGTCTTAAACTTTTTAGTATACAGTTTTTTTACGAGAATTGTTAAATTTTTAAACATTTTTGTTAAAGAAAATACAGATTTAAAAATGTTTATACTATAAAATGTACATAATTCCTATTAAAAATAGAGTTTTTTGTATCGAAACTAAAGACTACAGTTTTATTTAAAAACTCAAAAATGTCTGAAATTTAACAAGATCGGCATTGAACGTTTTTAAAGCAATTACTACTGTTTATGACAAAATTTATAAAAAATGTTCTTAGAAGATCGAAAATTTAAAAAAGCGGGATTTTCGCTTAAAAAGTGGGATACAAATTCAAGGCGGAGTCAGCCTTTAAAAAGCGGGATGGTTGGTCAAGTTATGTATACCTGATAATGGTAACTAACCAGGTAGAAAATTACAAATGGGCCAGCACTGGCAAAGCACTGAAATGGGTGGTATGAGTGTTTGTTAACAGTGCTTTCCCAACGCCCAAATGATAACACCATTCTACGGTGGTGTAAATGCTTTACAAAGCACTGGGAAAGCATTCAGAAACATAAAAATTAAATGCTTTCCCAACGCCCAAATAAAAAATTTTAGTGCTTACCTAACACCCAAATGATAAACACCGATCTATATAATGCTTTGCAAAGTATTGAGATAGCACCAAGAAACAAAAAAAAACAAGTGTTTTTCCTGCCACCAAATTATAAGCCCTCATCAATGAAAAATTTTAAATTACTCTAAAAAATAGATGATTCGTGGAGTTATTGTATTGTGAAGTCAAAAATTATTTAAATATCCACTCTCTTTCCATTTCAAGCTTTAGTAAGGCGTCCAAATTAAGAGGTTTGCCAGTCCTTTTTTGTAAGACCGCGGTCTATTTGTGCTTTGCCAGTACTTGTGTTTTGTTACCACACATAATTTCTACGTGAGTAGTTACTGTTCCTATTACATTTTTTATTACTTTTGTATGGCGATATCGCGCAATGAGTTATGCTTCCACACCAGCATACGGAAAATAAAAAATATGTTGTTACCTATACACACAGAAAAAAAAATTGACAACCGAATTGTTAAGCCTATTTTGGTTGCTACAACCAATAAATTCGTTTGGTGAAACCGTATTGGAATGTGATTCCTAAATATTTTGGGTATTGCAACTAAAATTCAGTTGTATAAACCGAATTTTGTTGTGATAACCAATAATCAATTGTACCAACCTATTTTAGTAGACGTAACCGAATTTCAGTTGGAAAATGACATATTTTTTCTCTGTGTGTATGCTTACCAGTATTGACCAAAATAGTGAGTATAAGGGTGCGTACAGAGTGGCCGCTTGTTGCCAAGCCGAGCCGACTGACGCTTATTGCGACAACTTGTTCATGCGAGAAACAAGTTTGGGTGTGCATAGTGGATGCGAGAATCAGCGCTGATATTTTATCTATTATTTGTGTTTTAAGTATGTTTGTATGCATTTGGGTTTGTTGTTCATTCGTGCTTGTGAAATTGAAGTGAAAAGATTGAGTTTAAAATTTTACTTATTAACGCATTTCTTCAATTATTCTTGAAATTTTTATTAAATTTTTTTTTTAATTTTGTTTATAAGTTTTTTTTTAATTTTTTTATAATTGTTATAATTTTATTTAATTTTTATTATTTATCTGAATTTTTATTTTTTTGTTTAATTTTTATTTTATTAATATAACATAAACAATGTTTTCGGCGCTGAAATACGCTTTGGAACTGTTTTCTCGCATTCAATCAGCTTTGCGCTCTGACCAGCTCGGCGCCCACTATGACCTGTTCGCGCTTATTTGTACTAATTTGTATAGTACCAGTTTTCTCGCATTGGTTCTCGCAATAAGCGTCAGTCGGCTCGGCTCGGCAACAAGCGGCCACTCTGTACGCACCCTAAGAATTGATTTTCCAAAAATAAGTTTTATAAAAAAAATATTTTTTTATTGTAAAGTTTTTTAATAAAATTTGCCCGTTCCTGGAATCGAACCTGAGACTCCAGATTGCCAGTCAATAGCTCCACCATCTGAGATATCTCCACATGTGACATTTTAGATAAAAATATAATTGACAATATTGAGTCTAAAAAAAGATTTAAAAAAAATCACAAAAAAATCTACATAAGCTGTGTTTTCGACTTAACTATATCCGTTAACTCATAAAAAAACTCAAAGTGCATAAAAACGCGTTTAAGACGAAAACTAACATCTTACTTTTCGTATGCACGTTAACTTTCAACACGGATAATTATCAGCGTTGAAAACTCAACATTTATACATTTTCACATCTGACGTAACTTAGTCGCATTACTTCCTAAAAACTTTTGCAGACATACGTTCGATTATAACGGAAAATTATAAACATAACCTGTTTAAAATTTTTTTGTACTACAATCGGTTTAACGTAGATTTGCTTTAAATATTTAACGTTGATAGGCATGAGACAAAATACAGCTATAATTACTTTATATTTGAAATAGTAACAAAAATATGTCATTATTGGCAATGTAATATTTTTAGTTTTGAAGTAATGGAAAATATAACTACGATAGTTATTAGTAGCTCATTATTATATGTTTTAAAATAATGCAGAAAGTAAGTCGATGTCATTACTGGTAGGTACTCCAAAACAAAATGATATGTCTTTACCGGTTCTACACTGGGTATGGAAAAATTTAGAAGTGATCTTACATTTTCATTTATAACTTTTAAACGTCTGGACCAAATATGCCCATTTCCAATAACAAACTGCCTAAGATATTGACATTTTGACTCAAAATCAACATCCTATCACAACTTTTGAGCGTGATCGTGATCTCAACAGACAGACGGACACGACTATATCGGTTTCGCTATTGATAACGATCAAGAATATATATATTTTAAATGCCCAGATTTTTTTTCGATGAGTTACAAATGGTATAACAAACTGATATATACCCTTCTGTACAGTGGGATGGAGGATATAAAAATATTTTTTGGTAAAACAAAAATATTCTCAAAACTAAGATTTTTTTCACAAACATTCTCCTGACATCAAAATATGCAAAAATGCACAAGAAAAAACATGATGCAGAATACGCCAGAAATCGCCAGTGGTACAAAAAATCAAATATTGGCATACCACGGAGTAACCGCGGTGTTAAAATAAATGACTGGCAGAACACCAATTTGGGAGGCTTTGCCAGCGTTTTGCTAGTATTTGTTTTACAAAAATTCGGTGGCTTATAAAAAAACAACTGCACTCACAATATATTTTCCATAACCGATTGAGGTTTATTTAAAAAGTAATAGGTAAAGTTTGTTTTCAATTGAAGAATCAATTAAAATACATTGAAACATATTGTTTAACTTTTTATATTCGTGAATAAAAAACAAGCCAAAAAAATTTGTATCGTCTGTAGGAGTTGTTATTTTCAGCCAAATATTCTATTCCCGAGTAAAAAAGTTTTGATATAATCATATATTATTTTATGTAATTGCATATAGTAACTTATAGTTACATATGGCCACATATGCTTGTAAATTCAAGCATATATACTTTTATATAGTCATATATTAGATATTTTTTCCTCAAAGGTTTTAATATGTGATTTTATATTATTACCTACTGGCCTACATATATATGTATGTGCTATATATAAGTACATAAAGTAACATAAAAAAGATATAATTACATATACGTTTATATATAATTTAGTATGACACTATACATAATAATATACAACTATGTGGATCCATATAAGAAATATTTTATAATTTGTGGTAGTTATGGTTATATATATTTATATATTGACGAATATGAACCCATATATAACTTATAACATTCTTTATAAAATCATCTATAATTACTATATATCATCCCACATATGCAATTTTTTCAAAGTGATTTTATATAAAAATATATAAGGTCGATATAAAACCGTATTATATTATATTTGGTTCCATGTTATCAATGATTTTGAACAAGTTTTAGATTTAGTAATTACTAGGGATTGGCGCATGACACGAAATGTTCGTGAGTCACGTTATTCACACGTGATCGTGAGTAATAATTACTACACTTAAGTGATTCGTGCGTGAGCGTGAGTAAGAATAACCCGTGTATGATTCGTGTGTGAGTTTATTTTTTGCATCATATGTTTTTAGTAATTTTTACTGTTTTGCGTGAGAATTTTCTGATTGTAAGTTTTTAATATACTCACGTGTGCTGAGTAAGAAACGAAATGCTCGTGCGTGAGTAATTTGTTTTTGTTTAGGAGCATTAGTCAAAAATGCCTTACGCACTCATAACATTAACAACACTGAAGCTTTAATACGAAATTCTCTATACTATAACGTACACTTGACTGATTTCTTATATCTTGGTTGAATATCATAATCCTATTAACTTTAAAATTTCAGTGTTGTTAACTTTATTTTAAAATTACTAAATTAAAAGAAAATTTTTTTCATGTTTATTGCAATGTCATGATAAATCTGGATGAAAGTAATGGAAGATTTATCGAAATTATAAGATTTCCAGCAGACCTGGGGTTAATCATTACATTTTGTAATTAATTACACATGCAATTACACAATTACATGTAATTGTAATTGAAAAAAAACTCATCTACAATTACATATTATTTGTAATTGCAATTCAAAAAAGAACAATTACAATTACAAGTAATTGATAGATATGGTCCTATATAATATGATAAAATGTATAAGGTTAATATTTAGATATAATTGTATCAAACTATGTCCACTTTTATAACAATTTATATAATTTTATACAAAAAGATATAATTTGATGTAATTGGATGAGGACAAAATTCGGATACAATTGTATCGAATCGCATAAAATTGTATCAAATTGTACCAAATTGTATACAATTCGATACAATATGATACAATAAGACGTTCTCATTTTTCGGATATAATTATATCTAATTACATACAAGATTATATATAATTAAATATAACTTCATATGGCTCCATATCATTTTTTTTGCTTGGGTTTCTATTTTTATAAAAAATAATTTAAATAATTTCGTTGTTTTCTGTTTTAAAACAAAAAATTCAAATATTTTCGGTTTTCTTTTTTATTAAAATAGTTTGTATATATCAGAGGTCGGCCTCACCTATGCCCATGTGCGCTCTCTCACACCTACATAAGCTCACACATAGAACAAAAAAATAATCAGTCGCATATAAGATTTCAATGAAGTAGGTTGTCACATCACTTGTTTGCCAGATTTTTTACACTCTGCATAATGTTTATTGATACATTTTTTTGGTAATTTATTTTTAAGTTTTTTTATTTTTTTTTGTGTTGTTGTGTTTTGATATTTGTTTTCGTAGTTGTTGTTTGCTTTTAAATTTTTATTTTATATTCCCATTATAAACATTTAAAATTTTCGAAATATTATACAAACGTTCTTTGTCAGTGCATTGAGAGTGAGAGGCTGCAACTCACTCACACAAGCACAAAATAAGGTTGTAAATGTTTGCCGATCCCTGGTATATATACAATATTATTTCAATTTAAATTACAAGAAATTCCTTACTCATACACACAAACATAACCAATAAAAATATGAACGTGTGTGTTGTGTGTGAGTGTATGGAAAATCCAAACAAAAAAAAACTTTCAAATATGAAAAAACAAACCACTAAATCGTTTTTTTTTACGTTTTGTCTGTTAAAAATTGATGATTGTTTTAATAGACTTTTCAATTATTTTTATTTCTTTTATGTATTGTTTAAACAATGTTTAAAAATAAATAGCAAAATGGTTTGAATATAATGAAAAATCAGTAGTCCTTTTTTTAATTATGTTTCCAATTAATTTAATATGTATTTTAAGTTGTTTCTAACGATAAAATATTGTGAGTGTGGTAAAACATGCGCTTAGAGTGTTATTAGGGTTCTATAAATCGACTTTCGACTAATCGACTTTTTGTCAAAGTTTTCGACTTTTTGAAAGTCGACTTTCTTGTGATGCAAAAGTCGAAAAGTCGACTTTTGTTTTCGACTTTTTTAATTATTACCATATGGCTAAGAAGTAAATTTTGTTTTTGCTGATATAACACAATAGAAAAAATTAAGCAAGTGTTGCTAATCTATTGGAAAACAAAACAGTGAAATATGACATAAAAAACTCTAAAATGTCTACGACACACAGTGGTTTTAAACTGAGAGAAGCGGTAATACATACACAACTTCTAAACTAATCGTCCGATTTGGACAAAGTTTATAGAATATTGTAGAGTAGGAATAAGGCTTTTGGAAAAAATCACACTGTTTTATTAATAGGACACCTATTTAGCAACAGCGTGCAAAGTAGACCACCTCGAGTAACTTTTTTTCCAATGTAACCATGGTTAAACGTTAATCCCAGATATTTTCATATAAATTTGAGATTCAAAACTATGTTTATTTTGGGATAAGTTAACAGGTCTTAATTAACAATTTTTCAACAAAACTTTTCGTTAATTTCAGCAGGATAGAATATTATATTGTTTTGCTAATATGAGAAGCGTAGTTGTCATTTAAAATGAACTAAAATATAACCCAAATACAGCTGAAATTTTGTAGAGTTTTCAGTTTTATTTTTTCTGTTTTATCTAACAAAAATTTACTAAACAGATTCGGCAGTTTTTTCTGCAGGGCCATTTTTAACTAATTTTTGGCATCTTTTTCTGCTATTTGTACAGATTTATTGCTATCAGTATATTCATATTGCTGGTGTAAGTCATAAAATCAAAGTGAAATTTAAAGAAAATGTAAGCCTTGACTTTCATTTCACTTAAATATTTGTAGCGCTTATTGGGTAAAGCTTAAAGCATAACTTTTCTGCCGATAGCACAGATGATCGTAATCAAAACAGAGGACCGAAAAATTTAAAAGCCTATTGCCCCCCTAGAAAAATTGTCTAGTGTATGCAATCTACGCTCAGCATTTGTCGAAAGCGAGAAAATTTTTGAACTTAATTTTAAGTTTTCACAGGTGCGTAAAATGTAGCTCCCCAATTGTTTTAGACAGGGAAATTATTGTACTTGTTTACAATTAATCCAACCTTTTAGCCTGCATCGTTTAAACATGCATTTTTTATCAGTTAAAAGATTAACTGGACAGTTAAAAGTTTAACTCTGCCAGTTTAAAATACCAAGGTGACGCTCACGCTGTAATAAAATGCGGTGATTACAAAATTAGTTTTGTAAAAGCCTTAACCCTTAAATGCATGATCCTTTCAATTTTAACCATTTTTTTATATGTGATTTCTAAAGGCGTGTATATTTCCAGAAAAATACTAAAAAAAAATTATTTTAGAAACAAGGTGACTTTTATTGAAAAATATGGTTTTTTGCAAAATATATTATTATAGCTAAAATGTGATTATTTTAACGAGTATGAAAAACAAAAAAAAATATTTAAACTATGAACTATACATTTATTGTCGCCAAAATTACTTTTATTGCGAGAATATCACTTTAAATATTTAAACAAACATTTTTGAATATTACACTTTTCGTAAAAAAAATGCGTGTGTTAGATTTTTCACAAATATACGAAGCAAAACCAAGATTTTTCCTATAACTGTTTAAAAAATCTGCGCGTAACTATAAAAACACTGTCTATAGAAGGGGCTCCAATGCCCAAAAATGCAGTTTTGTGCATCAAGTGGGTTTTTTTATTAAAAAAACTGGTATGTTGCCATATAGATACACCATGCATTTAAGGGTTAATGTAGAAGAATAAAATAAGCCTAAATGTCTATAAGTATTTTGCTACATTTTATGTTTAAAACAACAAGGAACATTTTTATTTTATATGCATATTAGGGCGGGTCGATTTAATAATCGCCCATGGCTCAGTGAAAATCGTATTCTAGGGATCAAAATAAGAAACTTTGCCGAAGGAACCATACCTCTAAAACGAATTCTACTACCCCCCAACTGTTGACTTTTGTCCCGTAGGGTCAAGTTTTGAAAAATCCCACTTTGATCCATTTAGAGTGCCCCAATCGAGTCCAAATGTATGACCGACCCCCACTAACTTTGGAGGGCCGATCCACCCATGATAGTGGCACACCCCCTGGAACTCCCCTGGGGGGTTCCCCATACAAACATTTTAAAAAATCACCATTTTTGGCACTTTATTTTATTATTTTTTATTTATTTTATTTATTTTTATTATTTTATTTATTTTTTCTCTTTAGAAATTTATTTAGTCAAAAAAAAAATAAAGTGCCAAAAATGGTGATTTTTTAAAATGTTTGTATGGGGAACCCCCCAGGGGAGTTCCAGGGGGTGTGCCACTGGCATGGGTGGATCGGCCCTCCAAAGTTAGTGGGGTCGGTCATACATATGGACTCGATTGGGGCACTCTAAATGGGTTAAAGTGTGATTTTTCAAAACTTGACCCTACGGGACAAAAGTCAACAGTTTGGGGGTAGTAGAATTCGTTTTAGAGGTATGGTTCCTTCGGCAAAGTTTCTTATTTTGATCCCTAGAATACGATTTTCCCTGAGCCATGGTCGATTTTTTTGCCTCCCCACAAATCGACCCGGCCTAATGCATATAAGTCGAATTTATGCTCATTATCAACAAGGTGCCAATTCTACGTTCCGAATCTAGTTAACTGAACCCCCAAATAAGCTAAAAAAATATGATTTTTTGCTATTTAGAAATTTTCATATAAAAAGTCGATTAATTGACCTTTACCTATAAAAACTCGAAAAGTCGATTAATCGACTTTTACATATAAAAAGTCGGAAAGTCGGAAAGTCGAAAAGTCGACTTTTCAAAATTTGAAAAAAGTCAAAAAGTCGACTTTTTGTTGCAACTATATAACCCTAAGTGTTATGACAAGGTTTGCAACCAAGGTTTATCCAGTGCTACCTAGTCAGAAATTCCCAGTGGTGCCAAAGTCAATTCACTGGTAGAACAACGATTTCATAAAAATGCTGAAGCTTCGTTAAAAAAAGCGTGAAATGTTGAGATATGGCCTTGCTATTCTGGGATTAAGTGAGATTAGATGGTTAGGCTCAGGATAATTTTCATCCCCTACTTCTCAGACAACTATGTTGTATTCTGGAAATGAGATTGGCTGTAACCACGAATCTGTTGTTTAGATTAGATTAGATACGAAGGCACTACGCACCGCGACCAATATAGATCTTTTGTGCTGCCTAGAGTTCCCTATAGATTCAGGCTACCAATAAAGCCAATAATCCTGTTAGGAGAATTTCCCCAAACGTCCGAAGATGACACAAAGCGGTCACCCAGAAATCTGAGTCTCCTGTCGCACAGTCTCGGACATTCGCAGAGAACATGCTCCGATGTCTCTTTTTCCAGCTCACAAAACCTGCAAACATCAGTGTCTGACCGGTCCTATTTGTGAAGCTGGTACATGAGCCTACAGTGCCCAGTTAAGTATCCCGTCAGGGTCCTAAGGTTACCCCTGTCAAGTGACAATAGTCGCTTTGATACTCCGAATCTGTTGTTGGATTAATGCTTAATGAAACTGCTCGAAAAAGCCTTTTTGATTGCAAACCTGCGCTCGACCCAATACTGCTTGCTCATTTTGCGTCTAAAGTCAGAAACATAGCCATTATTCAGTGTTCTGCCCCTACTGAAATTGCCAAAGATGATGCCAAAAATTTCTTTTATGGTCAGCTGAATGCAACATATGACTCTGTTCCGCGCGGTGATATAATTATCGTAATGGGTGATATGAATGATAAAGTCGGTTCTGATAATGAATCACTACAACATGTAATGGGCAAGCATGGTATTGGTACCCGCAAAAACAACGGTGAGCGATTTATAGATTTTTGAAACTCAAGGAAACTTGTGATTGGAGGCACGCTACTTGATCATAAGGTTTGTCATAAAACAACTTGGCTGTCCCCAGACAGACGCAACAAAGCAAATCAAATTGACCACTGTGCCATAAGCCATCGGTATAGGAAATGTCTACTAGATGTACGTAGGAAAAGAGGAGCTGACATAACCCAATCCCGAAACCATGAAAGTGCCGTTCTCTTATTTTACTACATAAAATAATCTATACAAAACAAACCGATTATATATTCAAACGCCTTAACTTTTTTACATCGAACAGAGGAAAAAAGATTGTTGCAATTCGTTATCAGAAGGAACTCTCGAAAAAGCATTTCTTTATAAGCAGTATTGCTCTTTGGAACCACTTGCCTCACAGTATTAAAACCGTAAGCAAGACAAAGCAATTTAAGCATTATATTTTTGAACATTATGCTTAACTAAGTTACATAAAGTTTTTTTTTCTCTTTCTTTGTGTACTTTCTTGTTCCAATTTTTTAAATTTTTTTATATTATTATTTGTAACAATACTTTTGTCTATAGTAACTTTTTAATATTTTTATATATATTTTATATGCGCAATTTTGTATAATAATAAGTATTTAATTATTTCATTTTCCAAAATTATTTGTAACAACATTTTTCCATGTACTGTTAATAAGAACTAGTTCTTGTTGCACTGGTATGCTA
Organism: Leucophora obtusa; assembly: GCA_949987735.1. NCBI lineage: Eukaryota > Metazoa > Arthropoda > Insecta > Diptera > Anthomyiidae > Leucophora > Leucophora obtusa. The sequence goes on from OX465296.1 coordinate 94,576,010, forward strand.
AAAAAAACAAATAAATAAATAAAATAAATAAAATATTTGATTGTTGCCAAAATTAGTCTCTGCACAGCTGCAATTCAGAAAAAAGTTCAAAATTTGCGCCCAAAAAGGTACGACGTTGGACGCCTAAATAAAATCATTATCAGAGAAAACTTAATAGCGCAGTTACGGGATGCAATAATCACAACGGAAAGTGAATCACCATCTTTTGTCAATTCTAAATGGCACCACATTAGAAACACAATAAGATCTTGTGCCGACCGTACTTTAGGTCCCACACCCAAATGGAGACAAGAATGGATGACTGATGAAACGTGGAATATGATAACAGAACGACGAATGATAAAAGAACAGGTGGGAGCAATGGAAGACTCAGAAGAAAAAGTTAGCATAGAAACCAATTACCGCAATATGCATAAAACAGTACAACCCGAACAGTTTATAAAATCACAAAACAACTTGTAGATTGCAATTCACATACAGAACACTCTATGAGAGACCTTCAAGGCAATCTACTCAACACCGATCACGAACAACTTCAACGGTGGAGGGAGCATTTTTCCACTGTTTTGAACTGTGTTATAGATCCTACTCTCATCCTATTTTTATAAATCCTTTAGGGAATATAAACGCAAGGTGAAGAATAAGACCACCAAGCATAGCGGAAACTATAGCTGCTATAAAACAACTTCCAAATAGAAAAGCTGCAGGTACAGATAGTATACCTGCTGAAATATATAAGTCTGATCCTGTACTTTCAGCACAAATTTCACACCCCCTGATCTCAAAAACATGGAAAACTGAGTCTTTTCCTGAAGAATGGAAAGATGGGATTATTGTCAAAATTGCGGAAAAGGGAGACCTCAAGAATTGCACAAACTGGCGTGGTATATGTGTTTTGCCAACCGTAGCCAAAATAATACTAAATCGTATAAAAGAACGTCTAGAGCAAACCATCAGCTCATGCCAAGCCAGATTTCGAAGTGGTTCATCGTGCGCAGACCACATTACGCATTATTATAGAACAATGCGTTGAGTTCAACTCCAAGTTATATATTCTATTTATTGATTTTTAAAAAGCTTTCGATTCGATTAATCAGGATTGTATATGGTTAGCCTTGCGTAGGAGGAATATAGCGGAAATATATATATCACTGATTAAGGAAAGCTACAATCATGCTAGATGCTTCGTACTCCATAAAGGAAAACTTTCTGACTCATTTATATTATAAAGTGGAGTTCATCAGGGTTGTGTAATATCGCCACTCTTGTTTCTTATCGTTATGGAATATGTCCTCATTAACATGGAGAATAAAAGGCAAGGGATACAATGGAAAATCAACAACCACTATTTGAACTACACTTATAAAAAAAAGTTATGAGTGTACTTTGCATATGCTGACGATGTTTGTTTGCTTTAACACAAGCTTAGTGATCTTCAGCAAACAACTAAAAAACTCCCGGAAAAGCTGCAATATACGGGACTCAAAATACACGCTGGCAAAACAAAAACACTAAGTATCGGTTCAACAACAGAGCCAATCACCATTAATAACACTGTGCTAGTTGAAAAATCCAACAAGCGGGGGACCAGGTGGGTAAACCTAATTCGAGTACGCTGAATCCAGTGGTGCTATCCGTTTTTCTAGATTAGCTCTTGAAAAAAAGATATTTGTGTTTGAAAATTCTGGATCCAAGAAACCCAGAAAACCTTATTTATCTAACATTTTGTCCTCACATTTTCAATCACAACTTTTGAACCGCAAGACCGATTTTGATTATCTTTAACACAAAGCTTCTTGGTAGTGTAACAAACAACTTAAAGAAAAATTAACGGTAAACAAATAAAAAAATCGAGTGCTTAGGGGTGCTTGAAACCATCATTTTCAAACTCAAATATCTTTTTTTTAAGAGCTAACCTAGAAAAACGGCTAGCACCACTAGATTCAGCGTACCCGAATTAGATTTACCCACTGGCTCTCAGTGGGTCTGCTAAATTTACGTTAGCTAAATTTTACACACTGCTAAATACATAGACAATTCTAGTTAACTTAGCTAAGAAATTTGAGCTAAATTCAACAGAAAAATTACCTGATTTAACTGCAAATTTCTGCTAAATGTCGCTTGGGCTACGGATCTGTCCCGAGACAGGCCCATATGAATTTTTATTTTTGGGAGTATAGGTGGCTTATAAAGTGTCGAATTTTTATACATTTTGCTCTATCTCGCTTAGTTTCCAAGATATAAGCCATTTTGTGATTATACAATAAAAAATTATGAAAATATAGCGCCATCTCTATGTGATATTGATAGCAGAGACACAAAAATATAAACTTTGGAAAATAATTGGGGTTTAAATTAGCTGAAAAATTTGTAAAATTAAGAAACATAAATTACTAAAAATTAGGAAGCAAAGTTAGTTCAAATACGGATGAGAGTAATTGTTATGCTAAATAGGATTTACAAAAATATTAGTTCAATCCTAAATTTTAAGACAAAATAACAGAAAATTCTGTTCATTTGAGCCAGAACGCGTTTAACAGACTTTTGTACTAACTTTTTTTATAAGTCGCAGTTACTCGGAATGTCGTTCTTTTAATATTTTTGTACTATTCTTTCTTGTTAACTTCATTGTGCACAGTAATACATGTTTTTTTTCAATAACAGTGACTTGCTTTCACACTCTTCTGAATAAAATGTCTCCTTCTATCATGTCTTTGTTACCGGTCGCAACTATTCTTCTTTTAAGGCCCAGTTTTTAGGAAGTGGATTATATTTAAACTTAGTTTAACGCAGTTTGTAACTGGAATACTGCTTTTAAAATGTGGTTTATTTTGTTTTATATTTCAATAAAGAAATAAATTATACTGAAGAAAAAGTTCTTCCGGCAAATTTTTGTTAATAAACTTTGAAATGGCTGACAAAATTCGTTTTCGGTTTAACTAAACCAAGTTTAACTGACATCTTAAAAACTCGCCATAAATATTATTTCGTTTATTTATCAGAAAATCGCAGTCTTTTCCATAGAAAAACCGTGATCACGATCACAGTTTAAAAGAACAGCGATTTGCAAATCACATTCACTGAGAACAATGTTACTGAAAAATCGCCGGATCGCCCATCTCCATTACAAACCCGTGATCACGGTCACTGTTTAAAAGAACTGTGATTTGAAAATCACGATCACTGGTAGCAGCGTTATTCAAAAATCACTGGATCGCTCATCTCTAGTTTAAATTAGCTGAAAAATTTGTAAAGTTAAGAAACACAAATTACTAAAAATTAGCATGCAAAGTTAGTTCAAATACGGCTGAAAGTAGTTGTAATGCTAAATTAGATTTACAAAAAATATTAGTTCAATCCTAAATTTTAAGACAAAATAACAGGAAAATTAGTGCAATAGAATCAGAACGCGTTCAACAGACTTTTGTACTAACTTTTTTTTATGAGTGTACGTACAACAGAACAAAACGCATTCAAACTTTTATAAATCGCTGTCTAAGAAGAATATTGCGTATCTTTTGGCCCCGAATAATATCGAATATCGAGTTGCTAGCTAAAACAAACCAGATACCGGTAGCAACGGAGATACCTAAACGAAAGTGGCAGTGGATTGGACACGCATTACGTTACAATGATGATAATGTCTCAAAGCAAGCCCTTAGATGGAATCCATTTCGTCAAGATGGAAGTAAAAGTGATAGCCCACGTACAACATGGAGACGTTCAACATAATCCGAAATGAACCAACTAGGTGTATCTTGGAACCAATTAAGATCTATCGCTCAAAATCGGCTCAGATAGCAATCTGCTGTCATTGGCGCTCTATTCTCCATTGGGAGTTAGAGGAATATATATTTAGACCACGTATTTATTGATTTTGCCAGTGTTCTGCCAACGTTGAAAATTTTGTTTCCCGGTCCTTTTATCTAAAGATTTTATCATCTTGGAATGGGAAAGAAGTTTTTGTCAGTACTTGTACCAGCTGTTAAAGTGCCTTAGCATTGCTTTTCCGTTTGTATTTTTCTGCATGGGTATGAAAAGGTAATCTAAAAAACTCAACGAAATTTTTTAAACAACTGACAAATTTACTGCAAAAATATTGCTTTGGTAGTTGTTTATTATAATTAGCGAATGCAAAATCCCTGACTTTTTGATTTCCCTGGAAAGCGGGAAATTTATCTTGAATTCCCGGGATTCCGGGATCCCGCAAGGGAAATAAAGTAGAAAATATTTTATAATAATTTAAAAATTTTTATAAATAAAATATCTTAAAGATCTTTAACTTCACAATTTTCTTAAAGATCTCAAATTTTCATGATTGTGAAAAAGTTCAGGTGGTTTTTCTTGGAATTTTCGTAGCGAGATAGAATTAATTTTATATTAGAAATTATATAAGTCTAATTATATATTTTTAAAAATTTAATAAACTAAAACTAATTTTTAGACTAAAAAGCTTGTCCGTCAAAAAAAATAAATAAAAAAATTAATATAGAAAATAATTAGAAATTTATTAATTCAGTTCGAGGCTAATTTCCTGATGAAGAAAAATAGCAGTTTTTGAAAAAAAGTACACTCATAGTAATAAATCTGTAAAACTAGCAGAAAAAATTACTAAAAATTAGTTAAAAATGATGCTGCAGAAAAAACTGCTAAAATTAGCAAATTTTTTTACTAAATACTAGTAAAATGAGATCAGTAAAATTAAAACTGTTTAATTTACAGAATTTTAGTAATATTTAGGCTAACTTTTAGTTAATTGAAAATAGCAAATTGTACTGTAAAATCTGCAGAAAATTTTGCTAAATATTTGTAAACTAAAAATAGCCAAAATAAACTGTCAATTCTACAAAATTTTTGCTGTTTTTAAGCTAAATATAGTTGAATGCAAATAGCAGTCTATTCTGCTAAAATCAGCAGAAATATTTGCTAAAAAATTGTAAACTGCTGTTTTCAAAAGACTCGATTTTTATTTGCATTTATAAAAAAATCACGGTTGGCATTGAATACCTTTTCATAATAACGGTACTTGGCTACAGCAGCTACTTCAAGACCCATATGAATACTATAAAAAGTCGATTCCATTAAAGGCATATGTCTTTTTGTATCACCGGTTTTATTTCGCTTTTTTACCGGTCTAATTCTATAATAACTTGAACTACCGTTAAAATACCGCTAAAATACCGAAACACAGATTTATAACGTTATTTTGCAGATACAACAAAATGTAACAGGTAATATTATGAAATAAGACCTGTGATATTAGGAGACACATGCCACTATTGTCTCGCATTCCTAAAATTTTCATATCGGTATTGATGTGGACGTGGTAGGCAACTACCGTTATATTGAAAAGGTAGTGTTTGCCAACCATGAAAAAAATCGAAAAAAACTTCGAAAATTTTAAATTTTTTGGTGATTTTTTAGGCTACTAATTATTTAGCAAAATTTTTTACTGATTTTAGCAGGTTAATTAACATGCCAAATTTTTTATACATTTTATACATAGCAAATTTGCTATTCTCCATTTACAAAAATTTAGCTCAAATATAACTAAAATTCTGTATATTTAACAGTTTTATTTTTGCTGTTCCTATATTACTAATAAATAGCAAAAATAATCTGCTAATTTGGCAGTTTTTTTCTGCAGCATCATTTTTAACTAATTTTCAGTAGTTTTAACTAAATTTTTACGGACTTTTTTCTATTAGTGTACTTATTATATTAATTCATAATAAGGAAATTGGCCCCGAACTGAATTAATAAATTTCTAATTAATAAAAATTAATTAAATAAAAATTAAAAACCAAAATAGGAAATAATTTTAGAAATTTGTAAAAAATTTTAAAAACTATTGGATCAAATTGTAACTTACTTGCAAATTTTTAAAAATCAATGGACAAATTTGTCTTTAATTCTGCACAGAATAAGTGCGATTGCAAATTTTTTATACATACACTATTTGAGTAGTTTTAAGAGGCATTGAAAGGAACTTAAAAAGTTTGATCAAGTACACAAATTAATCAGTGTGTTTGTTAAGTCGAAAATCTTAATAATTTTACTCAATCATTGTTTTGGTTTCTCTTTCAATTTTTCCAGTTGTGGTAAAAGTAACAAATTGTAGTAAGTAAACGAACAAGCCTAATGTAAAATGTTTACAATTTTCAAAAGGTTGGAAAATTTAAAATAATTAACTTTATTACTTTAAACTGCATTTTTTGAAATCCCGGGATTCCCGGTCTAAATTCCCGGGAATGCGGGAACTGAAAAATGCTTAATTTCCCGGGAACCCCGGGACGGGAAATCCCGGGAAGCATTCCCTAATTATAATATTAAAAATAACTGATTTTAAAAACTGTACGAAATAAAGTACTTTTTGTAAGTATTTTTTTTAATAACAATATTAATAGATGTTTTATATTTTTTAATATCAAAACATCAACAATTACAGTTAAAAATAACAATTACAGTTTACTGCACAAACAACTGTCATGTAGTAACTGAGAAGGATTTCTTAATGTGTAATACATTGTAATACATAAATTGTAATACACATTTGAAATTTTTCGTCTATTACACTAGCCAACAAGGTTTTGGACTGGAGCAACCACATATCTTTCCTATGGTAATTTGGTGTGCTGAATTCGGATCTGTAATTAGTTTTTCTCCATCACATCAGGTTTTCGAGATACAAAAGAAATGTTTTTATTCGTTTTTTACATAAAAAATCATTAGTTTAATTAAAAATCAATAAATTTTCAAAAGTGAATGGCGTCATTTGAACGTCGTTTGTATTTTGTTGGTTCGGTTTCACGTATTAGAGTCCAGCAATAGTCTCCCAGAATGCCTTTGTCCCAAAATACTTGATAATTTCTTTCAATTTTCATTAAATCTTGTTGTTTCGGACTCACTACTATGCTACTAGCCATTGGGAATGACTGGTAATGGATTATTTGGTGGACGTTGAACTGGTTTGGAAACCGATGGGACATTCGCGTAAGTAATATTTTTTTGATTTTTCATATTGAATCCAGCAACTTTTGTTAAACAGAAATAATAATCGGTTTTGTGGTTACTTGACTCTCTCTAAAGCACTGAAATTGAAAAATCGAAATAGATCTTCTTGCCATTTGACCACTTGTATAAAGCAATTCTGCAACTATTGCAAAACATTGTCGGTGTCTACGGTTTGTCCAAGTTTCTGACAGCAAAACCAAAATAATGTAAATATGCATATTTTAATGATTGTGCACCTACAAAAAAATTTTGTTGTCCCATCCGAATCGGTTGGAACCAAATTCAGTTGGGGCAACTAAATTTTTTTGTAGGTGTGATATTGCATATCCTTTTCTTCCAACCGAATATTCACCACACACAAAGCAAAAATAGCATGAATCAGAAACAAACGATCTCTATGACATGCTTAAGCGCTACTATTATGAAGATTTAGAATGATTGATAATTGTGAAATTGTAGTGTCAGTATTGACTGTTTTACAGTATTGCCAGCATGCGATAAAAAATGAACAAGACGTGATAGCCCAATTTTTATGCCAGATTCGAATTCAGCGCACCCAGATTAGTTAAAAACCATACTTCGTTTCTGCAGTCAATTTTTTTTTCAAATTTGTAGACCAGTGTTATTTTTTAACAATGTTAATTATGTCAAAGTCATTCTCAATTAGGTATGAGTAACATCTTTATTAATACAACCCCATCTATCGACAAATTCGACTCTGCCACATCTTGATTACAATGTTATTTTTACCCATATTATGTTCAAACATCGGTTACGGTAATTATGTTTCCCATCAAGTGTGACTAGTAATGATCGTTAATGTGACTGACACTTTCATTTTATACACTTGCACTCATTGTAATGTATGTATGTACTTATATTCATACACTTACACATTTATGTGCATGGTTTTGTAACATATTAATTACAAAGTATATAATTATAATTATTTAAAGGAAAAGATATGGATAAAAATGTATTTACTATAATTACGATAGTGTAGTTGTTGCCCACATGTTTTCGTTCTCAATATTGTTCAGTACTGTGTTGATTCGTATCTTAATTTAAAATTAATTTGTCAACGATCATTGAATTTTATGGTTTTTCGGCAAGTCAATAAGTAAAGTATTTGAAATTAGTTGTTTATAATACAAAGAAGGGTTTAATTTATAGTTGGGGAATAAAAAAATTTGTAATTATTCCAGTTGGGCAATTTTCCAAGCTTCCGGGATCTGAGTACCTAGATATTTAAAAGTGGATAAAGCAACTACTATCCACGGCCAATGTTTCCAGATCAAGTAGGCATAAAATCGTCAAAATTTTGAGAAATTCGTTACTTCTTAATTACCCAGTGTAGGAAATCATTACCAGATATGTGGTTATGTAACTACATACTTGGTAATGGTAACTAGTTACTTTTGTTATTACATTTCTTATTACCTTTATATGGCGATGTCGCGAAAAATAATGAGTTATGGTTACAAACCAGCATACGAAAAATGAAAAAATATATCGTTACCTATGTGCTTACCAGTACTGACAAAAATAATGAGTCTAAAAATAGATTTTCAAAAATATAAATTATATAAAAAAAATATTTTTTATTTGTTTTTTTTTATTAAATAAAATTTGCTGGTGCGGGAATCGAACTTGGGTCTACAGATTGTCAGTCAATAGCTCTACCACCTGAGCTATATCGACATATAATATTTAATAGATAAAAACATAATTTACCTGCTGCACACAAGTAAGCTTACTCGCCAACATACAAAAAATCAAAAAATATGTTGTTACTTATATCCTTACCAGTGTTTAAAAAATATTGAGTCTAAAAATAGATTTCAAAAAATGTTCAAAAAAATCTAGAAAATTATTTTCTATTTGAAATAATGATTAAAAAAAGTCATTATCAGTAACTCATTATTATATGTTTTAAAATAATGCAGAAGGTAAGTGGGTGTCATTACTGGTAGTCTAAAAAATAATGATATGTCATTACCGTTTCTACACTGGGTAATTGTTGCTGTTTGGTTAAACACACTCAGCCAGAAAATTATACCCGGGTAGATTAATTGAAATGTCATGGTCGTTCATTGTTCTAATTTTCAAAGCCTGAAAAGGTTTTATTTGAGGACTTTTTTCTACACAAAATAATGAACCCCAACCAAGTTTAAACAGAAATCAGTCAGCAGATAACCATTCTGCTAATACATAAAGCAAACTCCGACTAATTCAGCCAATGAAACATTTCATCAAATAACTGACATTTTTCTTTATGAAATGAACAAAAATGTTTCGATTTTTTATTGCATTCCAGGAACAATTCAAAAAAAAAATAATGCAGTGTCATTGGTTTAAACAAATAAAATAGGCGATTCGATATTATCCTGAAGATAATTATTTGATTAAAACAATGCCCTATGCTCCTTGCAGGAGTAAAAGGAACAAATATATATATATAAAACAATAATATGTAAACTTTTCTTAAAAAATAAAAAATACGTGAATCTCATAATTTTTGTGTAGGAAAAAGTTCTTAAAATTGAAAAGTTATTAAAATTATTAAATCTAGCCAACGAATTGTGGCGGCACCGAATGAACTTTGGATATGTTGTAGAGGAGAAAAGGGCTAAACTGCAGTTTATGGGGTTTCGTCAAAAAAAAAATATATAATCCCCTCTAGAATTAAAAATGGAAAAAAACCGAAATGAATTTTGAGAGGGTCTCGGAGGCCTGTGGGGGCAAAAACAGGGGGAACATAGTAACTTATAACTGTGGGTACTGAAATTAAAGGAAATTGTCTCACGATTCCAAAAATGTTATCCTTTTTTCATCCATAAAACCTAGCCCAAACTAGAGCCATCTTAGTCCCTTAAGAGGGGGGACAAAAAATGATGAAATTTTCTTGTATGGTAAAATGGTACTCAAATGATAGAAAATGTACCCACGACAAATCATTGTATTTTTTTTCAATAATCTATAAATGGATTAAAAATTTAAACATTAAAAAAAAAAATTTTTTTTTGGAAAAATCACGCGATTTTTATAAAAAAAAATTTCCATGCGGAAAATGCAATTTTAGAAGTGATAATACTATATCACTTCTGAAATTGCATTTTTCATACAAAAGTTTCATTTTTATATCATCCAAAAAGTTTGTGTATAGTATATAACATTAAAATAATTTTGTCTGCGGCGCAATTAAACTATATTAGTTTTGAAATTGCATTTTTCATCAATTAAAAGTTGACTCCTTTTGTCATTTCCACTTCCAACTACCTTTTATGTTCCAAATTTTCAAAATAAACAACAAAAAATTTACCTTTACAGGATTTTACCAAAACTAAAATCAGAGATGGGCTAAAATCATTACCATTATTATTACATTTTCATTACCATCCCAGTGTAGAAACGGTAATGACATATCATTATTTTTTGGACTACCAGTAATGACACCCACTTACCTTCGGCATAATTCGAAACATTTAATAATGAGTAACTGATAATGACTTATTTTTATCATTATTTCAAAAAGAAAATAATTTTCTAGATTTTTTTTGAAAATTTTTTGAAATCTATTTTTAGACTCAATATTTTTTAAACACTGGTAAGGATATATGTAACCACAAAAAAAAAATACAATAAAAAATATTTTTTTTATATAATTTATTTTTTTGAAAATCTATTTTTAGACTCATTATTTTTGTCAGTACTGGTAAACCCATAGGTAACTATATATTTTTTGATTTTTCGTATGCTGGTGTATAACCATAACTCATTATTTTTCGCGACATCGCCATATAAAGGTAATAAGAAATGTAATAACAAAAGTAACTACTTACCATTACCAACCCAGTGTAGAAAATCATTACCAGATATGTGGTTATGTAACTACATACTTGGTAATGGTAACTACTTACTTTTGTTATTACATTTCTTATTACCTTTATATGGCGATGTCGCGAAAAATAATGAGTTGTCGTTACACACCAGCATACGAAAAATCAAAAAATATATCGTTACCTATGTGCTTAACAGTACTGACAAAAATAATGAGTCTAAAAATAGATTTTCTAAAAAATAAATTATATAAAAAAAAATATTTTTTATTGTATTTTTTTTTTTTAAATAAAATTTGCTGGTGAGGGAATCGAACCTGGGTCTACAGATTGCCAGTCAACAGCTCTACCATCTGAGCTATATCGACATGTAATATTGAATAGATAAAAACATAATTGACCTGCTGCACACAAGTAAGCTTACTCGCCAACATACAAAAAATCAAAAAATATGTGGTTACATATATCCTTATCAGTGTTTAAAAAATATTGAGTCTAAAAATAGATTTCAAAAAATTTTCAAAGAAATCTAAAAAATTATTTTCTATTTGAAATAATGATAAAAATAAGTCATTATCAGTAACTCATTATTATATGTTTTAAAATAATGCAGAAGGTAAGTGGGTGTCATTACTGGTACTCCAAAAAATAATGATATGTCATTACCGTTTCTACACTTGGAAGTATGTAGTTAGATAACCACATATCTGGTAATGATTTTCTACACTGGGATTACTTGATGTAATGGTAATGGAGCTTTTTTTATCATTACCATTTTTTTTAATTTTCATTACTTTTACCTAATGTTTACACAGTAATGAAACATACATTTGTTTTTCATTACTTGCCGTTTTTGTCGAAGTTTTTTATTTTAAAAACATGAGGTTTAGAAATTACTAAAAGCATTTTTTAGTTCATCATCCGAGGCCTACACTGAGAGAATTATCTGCGTGATGTTAATGAATTTTTTCATAAAAATAACGAAGTTGCACTGGAACTCGTCCATAAAAAAGTTTCATAAAATAGATGAAGCTTTTTCATCATATCTATGAAATTTTTCATTTACTTTGTGAAAAAACTTCATTAGTTTATTGAAAAATTTGATTAAATCTCGTCCAGCAAAATTCTCTCTGTGTATGGTATCCATATCTTATACCAAGTTTTGGTGGCTAGTTGGAAAAAAAATCGCGAAAAAAATTCCAAAAAGGAAAATTCTTGCATCAATATATTTGCTTGCAGAACATAAATAGTTGATTATGTTTTTTAATTCAATTCTAGTACCATAAAGTCTTTTTTTCGCGATCCGCAATTATTTTGCAATTTTGTAAGTGCGTTTTTTTTAATTTATAATCTAAGGACTATAATATCCATTTCATACAACAAAGTTTGGTAGCTAGTTGAAAAAAAATTGCGAAAAAAATCCAAAAAGTATAATTCTTGCATTAATACATTTGTTTGCAGAATGTAGATCGCTGATTAAGTGTTTTAATTCAATTCTTTTACCATAAAGCCTTTTGTCGTGTCCCGCCATTATTTTGGAACTTTTTAAGTGCGGTTTCTTGAAATTTATAATCTAGGGACTATAATTCCCATTTCATACAACAACGTTTGGTGGCAAGTTGAAAAAACCAATCGGGAAAAAAATTTTACACAAACATATTTCTTACATCAATATATTTGTTTGCAGAATTTGAATCGCCATTATTTTGCAACTTTTTAAGTGCGGTTTTTTCAAATTAATAATCTAGGGACTATAATGCCCATTTCGTATAACAAAGTTTGGTGGTTAGTTGCAAAAAAAAAAAAAAAATGTGCAAAAAGATTTACACTCAGAAAAGTTTTGCAGTTACTAAATGACAGTTATTTTCTTAATGCAGTTGTAGTTATTTTAACTACAATTGCAGTTAATTTACATATTGTATTGAGTATTTACATAAATTTGTTTTTATTAAATTAATAATTTTTAAAATAATTTTTCTTTAAGTTATTTTAACTACATTTGCAGTTATTTGTACAGTTTTACAATAATTTTACAGTTATATAATTTTAACAGTTAAAAATGACCTCACATTTCAGTTGATTTAAATGCAAATGTACTCTACACCTTTGTAACTGCAAATATAGTTATTTTAACTGTCATTTGCAGTTGATTTCACCTATATAATTCCCTGAGTGTACATAAAGGAAAACTTTTCAGTGTAGGGCAAATAACAATCCGTTCTTTAAATCATTATGATAAATAATGGTAATGAAATTTCATTTGTCTACCTAGTGTAGAAAAAATGGAAATGATTTTTTGTTTTTACTACCATTGCGTAAATGTAATGAAAATTATAAAAACGTTTCATTATATGTAATGAAAACAAATGAAATGAACGTTTTTTTATTACAATTACATTTTGTAATGGTAATGATTTTTTTATTTTTTTATTTTTCGTTTTATAGATTCAATGGTAATGAAAACGCGCATTGGTCATTACAAAGTAATTAATTACTCCCAACTCTGAATGAACTAATGTTTGTGCCCAATTTTGTATTGTTATTATAGACTTCACGGGGCGCAACAAATATACAAAACTTAAGTTGAACCCATAGAAAATTGTCAAATTTGCGACAAATGCTAATTTAGTACTTAAGTGTATGAAATTCCTTAGGGCAAGGAATTACATACACTTAAAAATGGAAAATATGCGCCTAAAATATTTAACCGCATATTTTAGGCGCATATTTTCAAAAGAAAAATGCATTAAAAAACCAAAAAATAGTTTTTAATGGGGTAAAATATGGAAAACGTGTATAAGATTGCCCAGCATACACTTTTCCAATGTATTCCCCCATTAAAAACTGGGTTTTGGTACTTGATTTTCAATGTGAAAATTATGTTCGAAAGCATTTCCGTTTCGAATCGAATTACATAATAACCCCCCTATTTATTTTTCATTGAGTGTGTGATACTTTTAATAAGTGAAATAAAAATCACAACATTTTGTGAAAAATTCTATTAATTCAATGAAAAGATTCAATTGACAAATTCCAATGAAACTTTATCGGTTTTATGCAAAAACTCAGATAATGCCATTGGCGGACATAGGCCGGTCTGGGGTGGGCTAAGCCCACCCTAGACTGATTTTTGCCCACCCCAGAATTTTTAAAAATCTACCTACAATGCTTTTATCTATAATTTTGATGGCGAAAAGTATCACAATATTACTTTTTAATATCAATCAATCCTGTGTTTTTGGTTTGGGAAAATGTCTAATGGTTTCCTAGGCAGATAATTTGTGGAAATTTAAGGGTCAGTTCGATAGTCAGAACTAAGATCGATTTTTGTTTTAAATATTTCTTAAATAAGAAATGTTGTTTGAAAAATTCTTACCTAAGAAATATTTAAAAAAAAACTATCTTAGTTCTAATTATAAAATAATTATAATTATAAGAGTTTTTCTTTAATAAAAATTATTAGAACCGCAAAGTTGTTCAATAATAGAAAAATAACGCAGAATCTTTTTTGGTGATTTAAATATCTTAGATTTGATAGTTTTCTAAACGAATAATTAGTCAAACTTAGCAATACTATGTTATTTTACTGAAATTTCAATATTTTGTAGAAACAAAAATTGTAAGATGAACATCTCACTATTTTTGTCCACCTCGGTAATTTAAGTGGTCAGAATATGGGGTTAGATAGGGTTCGTCCGAGGTGGACGAATTAGACAGGTTGATCTTAAATTTCTTTCCTCTATTAAATATCTAAATTTCATAATAATCTGAGAATATAGCTTGGAATACATTCCTTGTACGAGGTTTTCTTCAGAAATATAAAAGCACTATTCAGAGTTTATTAATTTTGAAAATTATGATTATTACCAGGATTATTTAATTTTGAAAATTATGAAAATTTTATTAGAAGGCAAGGAATCATTTTTAAGTTTTTTTTTGAGTGAAAAAGTTTTAAGCATAATGCCGAAAGAGTTTTTTAGGATTAAGAATGTGAGAATGGGCAAATAAACAGCAGAAAATTAATGGGTCGCTTGCCCACCCCAGAAAAATGGTCTAGGTACACCTATGGATAATGGAGATAATTCTCACAGTGTAAGTACTTCTATAACTTATTAACATTATTTTGTATTTTAAAGTAATGCAAAAGGTAATTACCTATCATTACTTGGTAATCCGTATGGTAATGACCTGTCATTACCATATTTTTGCTGGGTTGATATTCAATTTGTCCGCAATTTCTTTGAAATAATACGAATTTAGAATATGAGAATTTTCATATCAAAAAATCTGCGACCCGATATTATAGTAAACACTTAAATAAAATCAAATACTTAAGTGACATTTTTTCCGATATTTTAAAGTGTTTCTGAGCATTATTTACGGTTGAGATGGTGATCCTAAGACCATGAAATTTAAAAACTTAATTAAAAAGATTTAAGAGGTTTTAATACTAGTGCACTTAAATTACAATTTTAACTTTAAATATAAGGGACAGTTCTATAGTCAAAACTAAGCACGACTGTTTTCATAAGTAATTAATTTCGTTTGAGATATATCTTTATTTTGACAATAAAACTGGCACTAAATATTGATTCTTAAGTGAAATGAATCAAAAAATTTGTTAAATTGGAAAAAATGATTAACAGTTTCAATAACAATTCTAAAAAAATAAGCTCATTACAAAAAAAAGCTTTGAGAATTCTCTCGTTTTTTTTTTTAAGAGAAGCAACACTCAGGAAATTCTTCCTATTAATTAACGTGTTGCTTCCTTTGGAAAGGGAATAGAGAAGAAGTGAAAGGTGTTGAAAGATGAAGGGCTTCAAATATGGCAACAGTGTAATTGCGCGAGATGTTGAATCTTATAACAGTTGTTGCGCGCCATCTGATGAAGAGTTGGCGAACTTTGTTGAAGCTGTTTAGTTCATAGCCCTGTTATATTATTTTACTTCGGTGGGGCTAAGTACTATGGGAACACCGAAGGAGGACGCTGCGATATGTATGAGGGATGGAAAAAATGCATGCATATTATTATTTTTCATAAATTGATGTTGCCTTGGTTGGGGCTCGCACCCTTAAACTTACGTGTAACAGACCAACGTGCTAGCCATACACCACATTCCACATTTTTTCTCTTAAGAAAATGTGGAATCTTTCATGTTTCCTGAACAAAGAAATTCCTTCATGAATCCAAGAATCTACAAAAAATCTCAAAATTTAAAATGTTTGTTTAATGTGAAATTCTAAAATGTCTGTTAATAAAATTAATCGTGTTATCCCTTACAGCATTATTTGCAAAAATAAAATAAAAAATTAGGCCTGAAGGAAGGGCTTTAGCCCCCATAGCCCCCCCCCCCTTTGAATCCGCGCCTGGTGCTAACGTTACCCAGGAAAATTTTCTGTTCCAAAGAATCGGTTGTACAATAGCTACTTTTCATTCACAACCCCTTCTACTGTCGATTCTAACACCGATTCTTTTTGTTTGAGATTGTCCCAAAAGCAACCCCTTCTATGGCTCCAAAGTGGAACCGGTTGCTCTAGAATCAGTTCTGGAACTAGTTATGGAACTGATTCTACGTCACCCACACCTTCCATATAGGATCCCAGGAACTGGTTCCGGAACCAGTTCCATGGAATCGGTTGCAGTGGAACCAGTTGTAGAATGGGTGTGGTTGGCTACCGATTGTAAAAAATTTTCCTGGGTAGCACTTAAATTTTGAAATCCTTCAATGTTAATTAATTTTGTGCTCCGGTATTAAATGTTTTTAGAACAATTTTTAGTTTTGGTTTTTTTAATGTTACTTTATTTACAAAAAAATTGTTGGCCGATCGAAATACCATTTAGGCAAAAACCGAGCCGGAATCTAGAGATTTTGGATTTCGATGCATCTAAACTAGGGTATTCAATTAATCGGCTTTTTATTTTAATCGATTAATCGTGCAAATAATTATTCGGGTTTTTTTCTTAACCGGTTAATCGAACAAAATTTTAAAATTAATCGATTAATCGAAAATAAAATAATTTGCATACATTTGTTGGGTTTTTAATAATTTTATTTAAAAAAAGAACAAAAGTAAATTCAGTAACTCTTCTGAAATTCATAAAAATAAAATAATTTAATAATTGAGATCAGATTTTGTCCTTATTTTTAGTTTTTCTGTCCCCTCTTTCACATATTAAAATTTTATCCAAATCGGGGAGAACCACACCGCAATGAGTTTAAGAAGCATATAAGACCCCTTACATTAATTTGTATCTCTTTCGTATGCATTGAATACATAAAAACGTAAATGTAGAGAGGAATTCTTTTGAGAATTGATTTTCCCTTTACGTTTCGGTACAACCATCTCTTTATTTTATTAATTCAGAGTGCTCACTAAACAAGCTTCATTACATTGAGCATTAGTTATAATTAATAATTGTAATAATTATTAATTACAATAATTATTAATGCTTTCGTTTAATAGCAACGTTTAAAAAGTCGTAAAAAATAATTAAAAAATTATTATACGTAAATAGATACCACTACTTTACTAGATAAATCACAACAACAGAATTTGGAAGGTGACAAAGCAAACTGTGATAATATTATATTGTTTTTGTTTTTTCTTTGGGATTTAAGATGCTTATAAATGTTCCCACTTGAAAACATGAAATTCGTATTGAGTTGAAGCTAACAATTATTTCCAGAAATTCTAAAAGGTCGTCCCTTAATTATTTTTTTAGGCCAGAGTGAAATCCGGATAGGTACAAGCCTACAGCAAATTATTTATTACAATTTTTTAAAAAAGTTTTGAGATTTTAGCACATTTACTTTAATCAAAAATTTATATTTTTTAAACATTTTTGTAATTTTCTACCAATTTCGATTAATCGTATGAAATTATTCGAATTATTCGTTATTCGAAATTTGGACATTTTAAATTATTCGTGGAAGGTACGTATTTGAGCAATGTTTATGAAATCGGAAAACAACCTTATATTAAATTTTATTTTTTTTATATAATTTTATTAAAATAAACTCCACAATGTTAAACTTAGCGCCCATTTAAAATACCGACCATATACTACAATACCGACAAAATTAATATATAATGAATTTGTTTCAAGCACTCATATCACAGTCACTACTGATCAGAGTAGGATAATAAACTCTAAACGGTACTTTACCTAGTGTCTATAAATGCAATGAAGTGTGCAAAGACTTTTTTAAAAATAATAAATTTTTTAGGACTTTTTTAAATAATTTAATATCTACATGAAAAATATCTCGAATCCGAGAAGGGTCAAAAAAAAAACAAGATTTACAAATATATAGCTTCTCTGAATAGTGTTAATAAATAAAATAAATAAATGTATTTACTAGGGTATTCAATCGATTAACCTTTACTCGATTAATCGATGAACTCCTTTCAAAAACTTGTTCGAGTAATTTCAAATGGCCAGTTTCGAGTAACGAATTACTCGAGTAATTTCGGTCGATTAATCTAGTAACTCGAGTAAATTTAAAACGATTTCTTTTTAATTTATACCAATTTGTTTTTAATTTGCTGACTACTTTTTTATTTTTTTATAGATTTTAAAGTAATGTTTCAGTTACAGTTTGAATTTAAGTACTATAATCATTTTCTGAATCATAACCACTGTAAAACAACGATTTGAAATTGAATAAAGTAAGATATGATTTATATAAATTTATATTGATTAAATTTTGAAAGAATTTATTTGTTTTATGATTTAATTCAATATTGAAGGCAACCACTATTGGTTAAATTAATTTGTTAAAATTGAATCAGTTCGTTTGATTATATGAAAAGAATCAACAAAAATCAAATTGATTCTTTGTATAAAATAGTGATGGAATTTAAATGCTTATGGATTCGTTCAAAACTTAATCAGAGTTAAAAATCTAATTACGGAATTATATTTTTGAAGGTCTGTATTTTACTATAGTTAATATAAGCAAAATTGAATTCCCAAAGAAGACCTTTATAAAAATTGAAGGAAAGTCTTTTAAAAAGCAAAACACATTAACTGTATATTTTAGTAGATCTCTTTAACTTTAAATAAAAACATCCAAGGCTTACTACAAACAAAAATCCTATAAATCTATTTCTTATTTTTTTGGAGGGGTATGAAAAAAACTTAATAGGATCTAAACAAATTTCCATCTAAAATTTATTTGAATGAATTTTTAATCACTAAAAAATTTCATTCACAGTTTTTAGATTTTATTTTATTTTTTATCCTTCTCCTCTAAAGAAATAAAAAATCTAGTTGGGTTCATTTTAAATTAAGCCATCCAAAATGCTTTTTTAGTTCACACAGGAACGGATCCAGGATTCACTCAAGGGGGGGGGGGGGGCTAAACATTTTTTGTATATTATACGGTAGTCATATCTACTACTAGAAGTAGAAGTTTTAATACATGTTTTAGCTTGGGTTTGCAAAATTCTTTCAAAAAGTACCAAACAACTTGTTCGGCAAAATGTGATAAACCCTATTTCGTTATTTTCTGAATGTTTAGTTAATTTTTTTAGTAAAAATCTGCTTCATGAAAGGAGTTTCTCAATATATCTAACTTAAGGCAACAGTCGGTTAGGTAAACATAAATCTTATTCTGCAATTTTTTTATAAGAAGCACCAACAAAATTAATATGAGTTTAAGTTGTTTTGAATATGTATGGCACAGATTAATACCAGATTTGAAACCAATGACAGGTGTCAAAAAAGTATTCTCGAACCGTATGGTTTTGTTTACATGGAAGTCAAGTCAAGAGGGAGAGAACAATATAAAATCTCAATACATTTTGTATTGCGCATTTTTTGTATATATCTGTCACTTTTTAGATTATTGTGCTTTATCTTTTGTGTTCTTCTTAAATTTTTGCGTTTTGTTTTTTTTTTTCGTCGCCCATATTGCCCAAATCAACTGATTCATATCTGGTATAATTTGTGATGTACGGGTTAACCCAACAATTTTTAACATAAGCTTAGAAGAATTTTCTCTTATAATAACCCAGCAAAATCTTTCATTACCAAATAAGTGGTTATATAATAGAAATTCATAGCTCCGCACAACTTATTTTTTGGCGTCTAAACTCATTATTTTTGTTTGGCGTGGTCGTTTTTATAAGTAGTCACGCTTACCTGCTCGCTTACGAAAAAATGAGAAATACACTCAGGGAATTATGTAGGTAAAATCAACTGCAAATGACAGTTAAAATAACTGCATTTGCACTTATAAAGGTGTAGACTACATTTGCAGTTAAATTAACTGCAACATGAAGTATTTTTTAACTGTTAAAAATCAACTGACAAATGTAGTAAAAACAACTACAAATGCAATTGAAACAACATACATGCAAATTATTGTAAAACTGTACAAACAACTTGCAAATGTAGTTAAAAAAACATAAATAAAAATTTTTTTTTAATTATTAATTTAATAAAAAAAACAAATTTATGTAAACACTATTAACTTAATTTTATTCTATAATAAATTTAAAATTGAGAAATCAAAATTAAACACTTAATGTCACTTTTTTTCACTATTAAGATATTGTTGTACATGTACATCTGTGAGGGATGAAATATGCTGTTGTTTGGCTTCCTTTTTTTTCTTCAGGTAGAAAGGGATGAGAATATAAAAGAACTGAAAGAAAATAAATACAATATTTTTTTAACATTCCCCGTAAATAAATTTATATTATAAAACTTACCTTATTATTTTAGTAATTTAATAAAAAATATATAACCTTTTCCGTATTACGCGTGCTCACTCTTTGACGTTGTTTTATGACTAAGACAAGAGAAAACATGTTATACTCATATTCTTTCACTAGAAATTTCTTAACAAGTGATTCATACACATACTTCTGTTTGCTTCGTGTGTGTGCATACACACTTGAAAATTTAAGTATTTGTAAATAAAATTCAAAATAACTGCATAAAATAAATGTTACTACAATGTAGTAATTTTTGTAGTTCGTTTAAAAAAATAACTGTCAAAAACATTGAAAAATTTTGTTCTAAGTAAATTAACTACAATTGTAGTCAAAATAACTACAACCGCATTACTACATAAATAACTGTCATGTAGTAACTGCATAACTTTTCTGAGTGTAAGTAGTTACGAGATTTTGAATAATAAGTGGTTACATACATGCTTACAAAATGTTGAATTATAAGCGGTTATCCGATTGCTTACTTGATTCTTAAAAATAAGAAGTTAAGCAAATACTATTAGCTTAAGGAAATACATTCAGAAAAATTTAAGTTTTCTCTAGTGTGTAATTTTAGGACTCGTCATAAAAATTTAAATATAAAACATATTTACATATAATAAATAAAAATGTATAAAATTTAACTCTGTAAAAAGTACTTATTTAAACTATTACGAGTAAGTCATTATTTTATATTTAGAAACAATGAATACAATAGGCCGTTATTAGGAAGTCATTATTTTATATTATAAAATAATGCAAAAAGTATTGATATATCATTTTTGGTAATGCAGATAGTAATGACGTGTCATTACCAATATTTTGCTGGGAACTTAACGATATATTTTTCTATATTCAACAAATTAAATATAACATTTTGTTATAAATAAGTTATGAAATCGCAGCACAGAATCCGAACACTTTTTATGAGATAATATCGCTAAATTCACAAACTTTTCTACTGAAATAATCACAAGATTTGAACGTTCTGTTTCGTAAAAAGTATTTTAAAACGAGTAAAAAAGTTAAAGTCGGGCATGCCGACTATACAATACCCTACATCAGTCTTGTTAAAAGCCAACTAATGTTTGGATCAGAAATTCGAAAGGGTTAAAATGGGACTTGTGTCAAAATTTCCTGTAAAATGATAAAAGAAGATAAAATCGTAAATACAGCCCATATGGGCGAAAGGTTCAAATATGGACCGATTCTATCTAGACCCTACAGGCTTTGTTCTTGGGACCATGTGAATCAGCGAACCAAATATCATTGAATATCTTCGTATTTGCGACCTGCAGCGTGTAACCAAGCCAATTTTGTGGGGGACCCTTATATGCGCACTAGATCAAAACATGGTCCCATTTTAATCAAAATCAATTTGCTTCGTCTTTGGGCCGACATAGGTCGGTGTATCAAATTTCATCAAAATATCTTTATATTTGCGACCTGCAGCGTGTAATCAAGCCAATTTGGGGGGACACTTATATGGGCACTAGGTCTGAACATGGACCGATTTTAACCATAATCAATAGGCGTCCTTGGGACGACGTAAGTCGGTGTACCAAATTTCAAAAAAATATCTTGATATTTCCGACTTGTAGGGTGCGCACAAGAATGCATGGACAGGCAGACGGACATCGTTAAATCGAAATAAAAAGTGATTCTGAATGAGGGGGGTCTAGTCCAATATTTTTTTGGTGTTAGAAACATCAGCACAAACTTATTATACCCTCTCCACGTAGTGGTGTAGGGTATAATTATAAAGAAAGTGAAATAGAAAAAGTTTCTTCAAGTGTCGATATACTGTATCTAGTATTTAGATATTTAAATTTGAAAGAACATATTAAATGAACTTAGAGATGGGCTAAAATCATTACCATTACATTTTCATTATCATTACTTGATGTAATGGTAATAGAGCTTTTTTATCATTACCACTTTCTAACGCAATGGTAATGTTTTTTTTCATTACCACTGCGTTAAAAAGTGGTAATGAATATTTTATTTAATTTTCATTTCTTTTGAAAATAAAATTAATCTTTTTTTAATATTCATTACTTTTACCTAATGTTTACACAGTAATGAAACACACATTTCGCACTTAATCAACAAAAGGGTATCCTTATAGTATACCGATCGACTCAGACTCACGTTTTATTTCGATTTAACGATGTCCGTCTGTCCTTCCTTCCGTCTGTCTGTCCGTGCATTCTTGTGCATTCTACAGGTCGCAAATATTAAGATATTTTGATGAAATTTGGTCATGTCGGTCCAAGGACGAAGCCTATTGATTTTGGTTACAATCGGTCCATGTTTAAACCTAGTGCCCATATAAGGGTCCCCCAAAATTGGCTTGGTTACACGCTGCAGGTCGCAAATATTAAGATATTTTAAGGAAATTTGCTTCGCTGACTCACATGGTCCCGAGACCAAAGCCGAAATATTCGGCTTTGGACCTATCGCCCATATGGGCTATATTTACCATTTTCTCTTCTTTTATTATTTTATAGAAAATTTTGACACAAGTCCAATTTTAACCCATTCGAATTTCGGATCCAAACATTAGTTGGCTTTTAACTAGACTGGTGTAGGGTATTGTATAGTCGGCATGCCCGACTTTAACTTTTTTACTCGTTTTTCTTTTAAATTTTTGCAATTATTTCAAAAAAAATCTATTTTTTGAGTTAATTCCATTTTTCTGATACTTTTTGTTGACACCCAGGAACATTTTCTGTTCCAAAGAATCGGTTGTACAATAGCTACCCAGGAAAATTTTCTGTTCCAAAAAATCGGTTGTAGAATAACTACCCAGGAAAATTTTCTGTTCCAAAGAATCGGTTGTACAATAGCTACTTTTCATTCACAACCCCTTCCACTGTCGATTCTAACACCGATTCTTTTTGTTTGAAATTGTCCCAAAAGCAACCCCTTCTATAGCTCCAAAGTGGAACCGGTTGCTCTAGAATCAGTTCTGGAACTAGTTCTGGAACTGATTCTACGTCACCCACACCTTCCATATAGGATCCTAGGAACTGGTTCCGGAACCAGTTCCCTGGAATCGGTTGCAGTGGAACCAGTTGTAGAATGGGTGTGGTTGGCTACCGATTGTTAAAAATTTTCCTGGGTACTTTTCATTCACAACCCCTTCTACTATCGATTCTAACACCGATTCTTTTTGTTTGAAATTGTCCCAAAAGCAACCCCTTCTATAGCTCCAAAGTGGAACCGGTTGCTCTAGAATCAGTTCTGGAACTGATTCTACGTCACCCACACCTTCCATATATGATCCTAGGAACTGGTTCCGGAACCAGTTCCATGGATTCGGTTGCAGTGGAACCAGTTGTAGAATGGGTGTGGTTGGCTACTGTTTAAATCCATTAAACATGTTTTTGTTTTTAGATCTACGTGAATGGGGAATAATTGGCAATAACTAAGTGTGTGTAAGCTAGGCATAGATAAGGTTTTCTTTTACCTGTGTATGCGTTTTCAAGATAAGGATTATTTGGAAAATCCTAATGATCTGTTACTTTTTTACCCACTGATAATTATGAATATTCCATGTTATAAACACATGGATTATAATTATCAGTAATAAGTGTTTGTTTGGGATATCACATCAGGTAAACAAATGAAGGACACAGTGATAATAAGGGTTTACTGCATGGAAATACACACACTTAGGTATATGATGTACGCATGTCAATAGGATATATTTAGGTAGTTTAGTTGTAAGTTTAGTTTTAAGGATTTTTAGTTATTAAGCATTATTTTTAAATAAAGAATTTCATTGTCTTACAAACATTCAATATGTACGTGGTTTTTATTTAAATCGCGCACAGCTACCGATTGTAAAAAATTTTCCTGGGTACTTTTCATTCACGACCCCTTCTACTGTCGATTCTAACACCGATTTTTTTGTTTGAAATTGTCCCAAAAGCAACCCCTTCTACAGCTCCAAAGTGGAACCGGTTGCTCTAGAATCAGTTCTGGAACTGATTCTACGTCACCCACACCTTCCGTATAGGATCCCAGGAACTGGTTCCGGAACCAGTTCCATGGAATCGGTTGCAGTGGAACCAGTTGTAGAATGGGTGTGATTGGCTACCGATTGTAAAAAATTTTACTGGGTATAAAGGTACACTCAAAAAAAAAGTCAGTAAAGTCAGCAAAAAATGTTGCTGTGTCAGCAAATTTTTAGTCAGGAGCGTGCTTGCCAAAAAGTTGGTAATTTCAGCAAAAGGTTTGCTAACACTTAGTCGACTGCAAATGAAAAAAATCCTTGCTAAAATCACTAAACTTTTTGCTTAATATTAGTAGACTGAAAAAAACTCAAAAAACTTGTAGCGAAATTTTACTTTAGTTAATTTATTTGCTGAAAATTTAAATATAGAATATGTCGTCACCTAAACTGCAAAAGAGCGTAACAACACTTTTTATTTTTTTCAACGAAAACCAAAAAAAAAACGTTGTAGAATTAAAGATATTCCATATTTTCTTCTCTTGTTTAAAACACGACTATAGTCTTATTTCTACATATGAGTTTAAAATTTTGTAGGGAAATTTAATTTAGTCTAGTGCATCATAATCAATCAGAAAATCGGCTTAAATTTGTTTGTTGTTACGACCTTTAGTATTTTAGGTGACGATGTGTAGAGTTGTTTTTCCTTTTTGTCATTTCCGTTACGAGACAAGCTGCGACATCTACATCTTTTCTATCTGGTTGTCGCCCACGCTATGAATGCTGTTATCAGCACAATTTTTGTAGCAAAATAAATTAGTAAAACATTAGTTCAAAATTAGTTTAGTACTAAAAAAATATAACTAAAATTTTTGCTGAAAACGGGATGAAAGAGTAATCGGAATACGTTGAAATTTTTACAGTAGATAGATATTGATGTTGTAAGTTGATTTCTTGCAAAAAGTGATTATTTAAAAATTTTGAGTTAATACCGTCTTGTTGATCAAGTGCGATTTGTTTTTCATTACTTGCCGTTTTTGTCGAAGTTTTTATTTTAGAAACATGAGGTTTAGAAATTACTGAAAGCATTTTTTAGTTCATAATCCGAGGCCTATGGTATCCATATCTTATACCAAGTTTTGGTGGCTAGTTGCATAAAAAAATCGCGAAAAAAAATTCAAAGAAGGAAAATTCTTGCATCAATATATTTGTTTGCAGAACATAAATAGCTGATTAAGTTTTTAATTCAATTCTAGTACCATAAAGTCTTTTTTCCCGATCCGCCATTATTCTGCAATTTTGTAAGTACGTTTTTTTTAATTTATAATCGAAGGACTATAATACCCATTTCGTACAACAAAGTTTAATAGCTAGTTGAAAAAAAAAATTAAAAACAAAGTCGCGAAAAAAAATCTAAAAAGGAAAATTCTTGCATTAATATATTTGTTTGCAGAATGTAGATCGCTGATTAAGTGCTTTAATAAAATTCTTTTACCATAAAGACTTTTTTCGTGTCCTGCCGTTATTTTGGAATTTTCTAAGTGCGATTTTTTAAAATTTATATTCTAGGGGCTATAATACCCGTTTAATACAACAAAGTTTGGGGGATAATTTAAAAAAAAATCGTGTAAAAAAATTAAAAAAAAGGAAAATTCTTACATCAATATATTTGTTTGCAGAATGTAAATCGCTGATTAAGTGTATTTATTCAATTATTTTACCATAAAGTCTTTTTTCGCGTCCTGCCATTATTTTTGAATTTTTTAAGTACGGTTTCCTAAAATTTATAATCTAGGGACTATAATGCCCATTTCATACAACAAAATTTGGTGGCAAGTTGAAAAAACCAATCGCGAAAAAAAATTTGCAAAAAGGAAATTTCTTACATCAATATATTTGTTTGCAGAATGTTAATCGCTGATTAAGTTTTTTTATTGAATTTTTCTACCATAAAGTGTTTTTTCACGTTCCGCCATAATTTTGCAATTTTTGAAGTGCGGTTTTTTTAAATTTATAATTTAGGGACATACATCAAAGTTTGGTGGCTAGTTACAAAAAAAATCGGCAAAAAAATTCCATAAAGGAAAATATTTCAGTGTAGAACAAAGAACAACACGTTCTTTACATCATTATGATAAGTAGGGCAAGGAATTTCATGCAGTTAAAAATAGAAAATATTCGCCTAAAAAATGCGGTTAAAAAAAAAAAATTTTGTATTAAAAATATAAGAAATATGCACTAAAAACTATTATTTTTGCAAAAATAATGCACTTTGAAATTTAAAAATATAGTTTAGTTACTTATTTTGCAAACAAACACAGAACTCGAAGATTTACCATAGGTCAATAAGGCTTTAAGAATGTTTATTTTGATTGAATCAAAGTATGAAAACGTATCAATTCTTTATATTTTTTACAAACTAAAAAATTCTTCTAAACATGAAAAATATGCACGAATATTCATTAAAAAGCACAAAATATGCATTAAAAAGGCACCAAATATGCATTTAAAGTCAAAATATGCAAAAAAATGCATTTATGACAAAATATGCAAAAATATGCAACTACAAATCGATACCATTTTGTTCTAAATTTGATGATTCGGATAAATATTTACCCCTAAATTCATAAACGCTTTGTAAAATTATAGGATGTTTATTGAACAAATTTTGTATGAAAATGACGTTTTGTATACCTGCTATAACTTTACAAAGCATTTATGAATTGAGGGGTTAGTCTATATTAGTTTTGGACTATCGAGAAAAAACATGCATTTGTATGGAATTCCTTGCCCTAATTATAAGTAATGGTAATGAAATTTCATTTGTCTACCTAGTGTAGAAAAAATTTAAATGATTTTTTTTTTTACTACCATTGCGTAAATGTAATGAAAATTATAAAAACGTTTCATTACATGTAAAGAAAACAAATGAAATGAACATTTTTTTCATTGCAATTACATTTTGTAATGGTAATGAATTTTGTTTTAAATTTTCATTTTATAGATTCAATGATAATAAAAACGCGCAATGGTTATTTCAAAGTAATTAATTGCTCCCATCTCTGGTTAAAACCAACCTAAAGTACATATTAAATTAATTGAAAGCACAACTAAAAAGAATACTAATTGGTAAAATTTAAATTGAAAAAGTACTACATTTGAAAATAGCACATTACAACTTTTTTACGTATATTTAGTGTCCCATGTTTAAGTGCACAGAAAAAACAGTAGGCACCAACAATGGGCATTTGTAAAAGCAATCACATTTTCTTTTAAATTGAAATTTTATTCCCAACAATTTCTTTGTTTGAAATATTTGTAACTCGTTTGTAAACTGTTATCTTTCATATAAAAATTGTTTAAAAATAAAAATTTAAAGTTACAAAAAAAATTTTTTTTTTTTTTGAATTAACAAATTTCTTTGTTGGTGCCTTTTTAAAAAGTTTTTTTTGCATTTATAAATTTGGTATGAGAAAGGTGTTTAAAAATTTAATTAGAATTTTGTAAATTCTTTCTGTGTGTGCTAACAGAGAGAAAAACCAATTGAAAATCGCTGTTAAAATAAAAATTTTAACAGCTCTGTTTTTTATTAGGACGATACAACCGATAGCACACCCCTTGAGAACAATCTAAATACTAATAGGAGGTTTTTTAAAGCAATTACTTCACAAAAAAATTCTTTTTTTTTTGTTTTTCGTGTAAATTTACCATAGATAGTAACCGAAACGAACGTTATTTTAAATTATTTCGGTAACGGAATTTTAAGAGTAACGCTATTTCATTTATTTCGGTATTTTGGTAACGGTATTTTAAGGATAATGGTTTTTTTTTATTGTTTCGGTATCGGTATTTTAAGGTTAACGGTATTTCAGTTATTTCGGTAACGGTATTTTAAGGGCAACGGTAGTCAGTTATTTCAATGCATACCGCAATTTTTTGACAAAAAACAAACGAGATTAAAAACAAAACTAATTTTTCAACTTAATGTACGAAAAGTATTCAATAACCACGTGTAATTACCAAAAGCAGAAAATTAAAAATAACGGTAACGATATTTTAAGGGTACCGATATTTAATTTATTTCGAGATTTGTTCTATTTCGGTAAAGGTATTTTATGGGCAAGGGTAGTCAGTTACTTATTTCAGTACATACCGCATTTTTTTTTTTTTTGAAAAAGCCAAACTAAAGTAAAAAAAAATAAATTAATTGACTTTATGTGAAATACTTAATAACCACGTGCAATGACCAAGAGCAGAGAATTAAAAAAAAATATTTCGGTAACGGTATTTTAAGATTATCGATGTTTCGTTTATTTCGGTATCATTATTTTAAGGATAAGGGTAATTCAGTTATTTCGGTAACGGTATTTTAAGGATAACGGTATTCCAGGTATTTCGGTAATGGTATTTTAGGGGTAACGGTAGTCTGCTGAAAGGGTTTTGAATCGATAACAGCGTTTTAGCGATATTGACTGCCAACCCTGCTAAATTTTATTTATATGTTTAAATAATCTATAAAAGAAATAAAAGCAATCGAAAAGTCTGGTTAAACAATCTTCAATACTTAACTAACAAAACGTTAGAAGAAAAACAATTTTGTGGTTTGTTTTTCATATTTGAAAGTTTTTTTATTTGAATTTTCAAAACACTACATCACACAAAACTAGGATTTTTCTTTTCCCAGACTTTTTCATTTCCCGGGACATCAGTATTTTTTTAAATTTTCCGGGAATTCCCGCTTGCTAGAGAATAACACTACATGACAAAATCTTGACTTTTAAAAATTATTAGAGCTCTGGCCATCAATTCGTACTTTATTTTTCGATCTAAGGTACAGATTTTTCGCTAAATGTCTTTAAAGTTTGGCGGTTTTCCATTTAGTTTTTTATATATAAAAATTTTTAAATGTAATCAATATAAATTTTTTGTGGTGAAATGTAGGCACAGGACCTGTATTCATATTTAGGCTTAAAATTTGATGCATGAAACTTGATATTAAAACCACTGTTCGCGTTTTATATTGATTTTTACGATTTTTTAAGGTTTTAGCCAATTGAATCGCTGAAACCAAAATCGGCCTTAATAAATGATATGGCTTAGTACAGAAGCAATTAAAAAGAAAATATTTCAACAAAAAAAATGTATTCATCTATAGCGGCCTATACGTTAAAATCGCGACTTTTTTAAAATTTTATATTGCAGCATAGCTTTCCAAGTTTTCGCCAAAGTCCGACTTTTAGTATAATATGGGGTCACCTCTAAAAACTGTTCTTGCAAAATTTCAAGCAAAGCAGTTTCCATTTGCAAAAGTTATCGCAATAAATACATTAGTTATCGTACTAAAGAAATTTTAAGCCTGTATTTACAAACACTTACTAAAGCCAAGGTGTTTATTTCAAAAAGGTCTCATACAAAATTTGTTTAATAAACCTCTTATATCTCTTTATATAAACAAAAAAAGGGATTGCTGAAAATTCAAAATTAATTTTTTGTCATTTCAAATCTTTATTTGTTCTTACGTAACTCTGAAAAATGTTGTTTGAAATTATTTTTAGTTTATTTTTTAAAACTGGTTGATGAAATTTTAAATAAAAACTTTGTCTATTCGAACGAAAACTATTTTTATACAAAGAGAAAGACCATTCTACAGCAACGGAATGTACAGCAGCGTACCGTAAAGCTTTTCATTTACTTTGTTTCCGATGTTTCCAGGAATATTATTTATTTTATTTTTCATATTATTTTCCGTAACAGATTGACAAATTCTAACAGCTGACAAATCGTAAACTCGTAGTGTGGCGGAATAGGTAATTTGCATCTGCTTCCCTAAAAATCATGTACCATACACGTTAAATGCATAATTTTTGGATAAAAGACCTTTATACCTCTAGAAGCCTTAGCTATACATGATGCGGCACCTGTCATCAGTAATAAAACTTTAGTTTTATCTATACCAAATTCCGTCATTGTATCATCAAATTAACGGGCACCTTTTGGCTATTTATCTCTTCAAGACTAAAGGTTTTCAGCAAACAATTTTTTCTGAAACATCTTCATATACGCTAAGAATTTCGAGAATAGTATTAATGGTGTGCCTATTGGATTCATCTCTAGTTTCGTCTATTGATTTTCTATTGATTGTTTAATATTATTTAGCGTGGAATAATTTAAGAATAATAAGAACTCAAATGGAACATGAAAGGAAGTGTTGTTTTCTAAAAACTTTTTTATTTTGTAATTTCTGATAATGGAATAAAAGCCACAAAAGCCTCGCACAATTCCAATCCATTTTTCCGATGCTGATTGAGGTTCCTGCAAAAAAGTTTGCCATAACTTCTGATTTTTTCGTCTTTCCTTTAATTCCCAGTGTAGAAAATCATTACCAGATATGTGGTTATGTAACTACATACTTGGTAATGGTAACTAGTTACTTTTGTTATTACATTTCTTATTACCTTTATATGGCGATGTCGCGAAAAATAATGAGTTGTCGTTACACACCAGCATACGAAAAATCAAAAAGTATATCGTTACCTATGTGCTTACCAGTACTGATAAAAATAACGAGTCTAAAAATAAATTTTCAAAAAAATAAATTATATAAAAAAAAATATTTTTTATTGTATTTTTTTTTTTAAATAAAATTTTCTGGTGCGGGAATCGAACCTGGGTCTACAGATTGCCAGTCAACAGCTCTACCATCTGAGCTATATCGACATGTAATATTTAATAGATAAAAACACAATTGACCTGCTGCACACAAGTAAGCTTACTCGCCAACATACAAAAAATCAAAAAATATGTGGTTACATATATCCTTATCAGTGTTTAAAAAATATTGAGTCTAAAAATAGATTTCAAAAAATTTTCAAAGAAATCTAAAAAATTATTTTCTATTTGAAATAATGATAAAAATAAGTCATTATCAGTAACTCATTATTATATGTTTTTAAATAATGCAGAAGGTAAGAGGGTGTCATTACTGGTACTCCAAAAAATAATGATATGTCATTACCGTTTCTAC
Organism: Leucophora obtusa; assembly: GCA_949987735.1. Lineage (NCBI taxonomy): Eukaryota > Metazoa > Arthropoda > Insecta > Diptera > Anthomyiidae > Leucophora > Leucophora obtusa. The sequence continues at coordinate 94,607,568 of OX465296.1, forward strand.
ACTGGGTTCCTACCATCTATAAGTATATCAGGATAATTCGTTACAACCTTTTTTACTTTCGGCCAGGATTGGCAGACAATACCCCTAAAATACCGTTACCAAAATCCGAAATACCGTTATCCTTAAAATACGGTTACCGAAATAACTGAAATACCGTTATCCTTAAAAAACCGATACCATAATAATGCATTTTTTTGTACATTTAACAATGCTCATAATAAAGTTATGTAATATACTAAAAAGTCCGCAACATTTAAAAAATTAGCTATTTTTATTTTTTTAGCACTTAAATCTAAAAATTTAACTTAAAAATCAGACGCGTTTGAAAAACAACACTTTAATTTAAAAAATAAAAATGCCCTGTTGGCAGTCCGTCTCCAATATTCACAAATTGCCTGTACTTGTACGTAAAAACCATACGTCAATATGGCAATATTTGCGAAAAGGGGACACGGAGGAGATAAGAAGATAAACAGAGAAAATCTGAAGTATAATGTTTGTATATGTCTGTTTAATCACTTCTGAAATCTCTATATATAAAAGAATAACGTGACTGACTGACTGACTCAACATCGCCCAGCCCAAACCGCTGAAGCTAGGAAGTTGAGATTTGATATGTAGGTTCCTCTTTCGGGGTAGACGTCCGCTAAGACGGGATTTTTGGAAATTCCTACCGGGAGGGCAAAAAGGGGGAAGTGTCCCCCTTGACGGCCTGCCAAAACCCCTTTGGCTAGAAAGCTGAAATTTAAGATATGTGTTCCTTGGAGTAGGGGCTAACTTTTCTGGAAAGTACTTTCTGGAATTTTGGACAGGGACGTTGTAAAAATCGGGGTTAAAAAGGGGAAAAAGGCCCTGTTTGACGGCCTGCCCAAACCGCTGGAGGTAGGAAGTTCAAATTTGGTATAAAGGTTCCTCCACTATCGTAGACATCCACCAAGACGGGAGTTTTGGAAATTTTTACAGGGACGGGCAAAAAGGGGAAAAAGTCTCCCCCTTGACGGCCTGCTCAACCTGCTGGAGCTATAAAGTTGAAACTTGGTATGTAGGTTCCTCGACCGGTGTAGACGTTGACGTCCGTTGAGACGGCATTTTTGGAAATTCTTATCGGGAGGTGCAAAAAGGGGACAAAAAAAGTACCTTTTTCCAAAAAAGTACCTTTTCCCAAAAAAAGTACCTTTTTCTCAAAAAACTACCTTTTTCTCAAAAAAGTACCTTTTTCTCAAAAAAGTACCTTTTCTAAAAAAAGTACCTTTTTCCAAAAAAAGTACCTTTTTCCAACAAAAGGACTTTTTCCGAAAAAAGTACCTTTTTCCAAAAAAAAATACCATTTTCCAAAAAAGTCCCTTTTTCCAAAAAAAGTACCTTTTTCCAAAAAAAGTACCTTATTCCAAAAAAAGTACCTTTTTCCAAAAAAAAGTACCTTTTTCCAAAAAAAGTACCTTTTTCCAAAAAAAGTACCTTTTTCCAAAAAAAAGTATCATTTTCCAAAAAAAGTAACTTTTTCCAAAAAAAATTCCTTTTTCCAAAAAAAATTCCTTTTTCCAAAAAAAGTACCTTTTTCCAAAAAAAAGTACCTTTTTCCAAAAAAAGTATCTTTTTCCAAAAAAAAGTACCTTTTTCCAAAAAAGTACCTTTTTCCAAAAAAAGTAACTTTCCAAAAAATGTACCTTTTTCCAAAAAAAAATTACTTTTTCAAAACAAGTACCTTTTTCCAAAAAAGTACCTTTTTCCAAAAAAAGTACCTTTTTCCAAAAAAAAAAGTACCTTTTTTAAAAAAAGTACCTTTTTCCAAAAAATGTACCTTTTTCTAAAAAAATGTACCTTTTCCAAAAAAAAGTACCTTTTCCCAAAAAAAAGTACCTTTTTCTAAAAAAATTTTCCTTTTTCCAAAAAACATACATTTTTCCAAAAAAAAAACAGCTTTTTAAAAAAAAAATACCTTTTCCAAAAAAAAGTACAAATAAAGTACTTTGTAAAAACAAAGTATCTTTTTCCAAAAAATTTCGTTTTTCCAAAAAGTACCATTTAAAATCTCTATACCCGAGTAAAAAAAATTGATCTCGCGCAATATCTAATTATATCCAATTTGATATTGTTTAAGATCTGCTGTAATATCTAGCTGATCCAATTAGATCTCAAAATTGGGTGTATCCAATCATATCGTATTAGATCCCATTGTATATATGGGGATAAACTAAGATCAAGTTATATCTCAAAATTGGGAGGTCCAGTGATATCTTTGGGGATAAACCTAGATCTATTTTGATCCGAAAATTGGCGGATCCAGCTATATATTTGCGGATATTTTTAGATCTAATTTGATCCGAAAAATGGCGGATCCAATTAGATCCAGCTATATATTTGGGGATAAACTTAGATCTAATTTGATCTCATTTTTGGCAGATCAAATTAGATCCGGCAATATATTTGTGGATAAAAGTATATCTAATTTGATCCGAAAGTGGCAGATCGAATTAGATCTAGCTATATATTTGGGGATAAACTTAGATCTAATTTGATCCGAAAAATGGCACATCGAATTAGATCCAGCAATATATTTGTGGATAAACTTAGATATAAATTGATCTGAAAAATGGAAGATCAAATTAGATCCAGCAATATATTTGTGGATTAACTTAGATCTAAATTGATCCGAAAAATGGCAGATCGAATTAGATCCAGCAATAACTTTGTGGATAAACTTGGATATAAATTGAATAGAAAATTGGCAGATCAAATTAGATTCAGCAATATATTTTGGGATTTAGTAAGACCTAATTTGATCCGAAAAATGGCAGATCGAATTAGATCCAGCTATATATTTGTGGATAAACTTGTAACGTGCCGTTACAAATAACCTACTTATTCATATACCTAATGGAAATGCTGATACCCCTAACCAACAATATATTTTCACTGGGCTGGGCAAATATTCTAATAATTCTTATTAGGTTAAGAGAACGTATTTCTTATAAGGGAAAAGTTGTATAGCCTAGGGGAGAGCTTGAATCCAGTTGGAGTTTTATTATACTTCGTCCCGTGGGCGAAGTATACACGAATAAGCCAGCCCGATTAAAGTTCCCACACTAACCCGACTCACCTGCCTATTATTCTCGTGAGTCACTAATCGTACTTACTAATCGTATTTACCATATTCCCTCGTTTCCCCGAATTAACCCGACTCACCTGCTTACTATTCTCGTGAGTTACTTAGAAATATTTACTAATCGTATTTACATCTCCTCGTGTTCCCGAGGTAACCCGAACCCAGTTGGAGTTTTACTATACTTCGTACTTCTGCGAAGTATACACGAATAAGCCAACAAGGTCGGAGTTACCGAAATAACCCGACTCACCTGCTTACTATTCTCGTGAGTTATTTAGAAATATATACTAATCGTATTTGCCATATTCCCTCATTTCCCCGAATTAACCCGACTCACCTGCTTACTATTCTCGTGAGTTACTTAGAACTATTTACTAATCGTAGTTACCATATTCCCTCGTTTCCCCGAGATAACCCGACTCACCTGCTTACTATTCACGTGAGTCACTTAGAAATATTTACTAATCGTATTTACCATATTCCCTCGTTTCCCCGAATTAACCCGACTCACCTGCTTACTATTCTCGTGAGTTATTTAGAAATATTTACTAATCGTATTTGCCATATTCCCTCGTTTCCCCGAATTAACCCGACTCACCTGCTTACTATTCTCGTGAGTTACTTAGAACTATTTACTAATCGTAGTTACCATATTCCCTCGTTTCCCCGAGATAACCCGACTCACCTGCTTACTATTCTCGTTACTTAGAAATATTTACTAATCGTAATTACAACCTTTTCCTCATTTCCCCGAAATAACTCGACTCACCTGCTTACTATTCTCGTGAGTCGCTTAGACATATTTACTAATCGTATTTACAACATCTCCACGTTTCCCCGAGATAACCCGACTCACCTGCTTACTATTCTCGTGAGATACTTATAAAGATTTACGGGTCGTCGTACAATACCTAATCCTATCGAACCAGTGACAGAGCTATCGACGTTTCGAGGAACTACAACCACTGCCAGAGTTGCCGAAGATCATCCTGTGCACCGAATCATCGACAACGTTTAAAGATTAACAGTCATTAGATTAAATAAGTAGTTTAAGTAGTTTAAGATCTTGGTAAATAAAACTGTGTGCGATACAGGATCGTACAATTGAATTGAACAAAAGAAACGATTGCTGTTTTATTTCAAAGGAGGCAGACCTTTGACGAACCTGGACAAACTGAATTTTACCCCGGCCTCAGACAAAACTGCATCACAAATGGCGCCCGAGCAGGGACTCGACTCCAACGACGCACCTAGTGGAAAACCTAACCAAACCACCAACGAACTTGGAGCGAGTACAGCACACAGCAATTACCAAGATCTTGATAGCTTTCGAACGGCGAGTAGCCTCAGTAACTTCGAAATCATGGAAGTAATCCGCCGATGGGATCTGACCTATGATGGTGGTAGCAATTACACGAAGTTCATTGAACGGGTCGAAGAAGTAGCCGAATGCTACGCAATTCCGAAGAACCGGCTTCTCTTCTCGCTCCTAGAAATACTAAAGGGGCGAGCACTTCAGTGGTATCGTATCAAGCGGCATGAAATCCATTCGTGGGAGGAGTTCAAAAGACAAGCCGATCGATTCTTTTTACCAAAACGATGCCTAGCCCATATTGAAGAGACAATATACCGCCGGAAGCAATTGCCGAAGGAAAAGGCGAAAGATTTTATATTAGATATACAAACCCTCATCCATCATCACCCTGAACTACGGCAATTGGATCATACGGACCGAATCTATTATGGTCTCAGAAGCGAATACAAACTGTATATACGTCGGAATCACTTCACTTCGTTAGATGAGCTCATGGAGCTAACAGATGAATATGAGGCGATAATACATGAAGAGAAAGGCCATACTAACCATTTTTTGGGGATTATGTCAGCGCTGGACGTTTACGGTCGATCTACACATTGCTGGCGCTGTAAGGCGAGAGGACACACCAGAAGGCAATGCCGTAATCCACTGCGTATTTTCTGTTCCCGCTGTGGTACTGACGGCGTGATGTCCAGAGATTGTCGTTGCACATTACAAATAACAGAAGGTAGACAACCTGTTCCCCGATACTTCCTTCCAATTCACAGCAACGACATTGAAGATCGCGCACTAATCGATACGAGCTCCACACTCCCCCTTATTAGAGCCCAAAATAACCAGAAATCGGCAAGAAATATATCCGGTGTTGAATTTCATAAATCAGAAAAGGTTCCAAGGACATCGATGGCAGCGACAAAACTGGCCGTTCAAGCAAAGCCGAAATTCTCGAGCCTTCCTTCTCGACTTCTTGTGACCCCATCGATAAAACATCACGACCGCTTGAACTCGGCAAAACAATCGTATGTTCCAAATATGCGAAGACCAAAGCCCACACTATGCTCTAAACCAAATCCACCTACATGGATATATTCCTGTTCGGCATTGCACCCACATATCGAACCGAAGCTTTGGAGTTCGGCAAAAGGTACCTTCGGGTACTACAGATCGAAAGATCGAAATTCGCATAGTGCCATTGATTGATAGGGGGAATTTTAGTAAAAGAAAAGGAGTGAAAAAGGAAAAAAAAGTAGAACCACTTGTTTTTTCCTTCAAAGTAGGGGGGGAATGTAACGTGCCGTTACAAATAACCTACTTATTCATATACCTAATGGAAATGCTGATACCCCTAACCAACAATATATTTTCACTGGGCTGGGCAAATATTCTAATAATTCTTATTAGGTTAAAAGAACGTATTTCTTATAAGGGAAAAGTTGTATAGCCTAGGGGAGAGCTTGAATCCAGTTGGAGTTTTATTATACTTCGTCCCGTGGGCGAAGTATACACGAATAAGCCAGCCGGATTAAAGTTCCCACACTAACCCGACTCACCTGCCTATTATTCTCGTGAGTCACTAATCGTAGTTACTAATCGTATTTACCATATTCCCTCGTTTCCCCGAATTAACCCGACTCACCTGCTTACTATTCTCGTGAGTTACTTAGAAATATTTACTAATCGTATTTACATCTCCTCGTGTTCCCGAGGTAACCCGAACCCAGTTGGAGTTTTACTATACTTCGTACTTCTGCGAAGTATACACGAATAAGCCAACAAGGTCGGAGTTACCGAAATAACCCGACTCACCTGCTTACTATTCTCGTGAGTTATTTAGAAATATATACTAATCGTATTTGCCATATTCCCTCATTTCCCCGAATTAACCCGACTCACCTGCTTACTATTCTCGTGAGTTACTTAGAACTATTTACTAATCGTAGTTACCATATTCCCTCGTTTCCCCGAGATAACCCGACTCACCTGCTTACTATTCTCGTGAGTTACTTAGAAATATTTACTAATCGTATTTACCATATTCCCTCGTTTCCCCGAATTAACCCGACTCACCTGCTTACTATTCTCGTGAGTTATTTAGAAATATTTACTAATCGTATTTGCCATATTCCCTCGTTTCCCCGAATTAACCCGACTCACCTGCTTACTATTCTCGTGAGTTACTTAGAACTATTTACTAATCGTAGTTACCATATTCCCTCGTTTCCCCGAGATAACCCGACTCACCTGCTTACTATTCTCGTTACTTAGAAATATTTACTAATCGTAATTACAACCTTTTCCTCATTTCCCCGAAATAACTCGACTCACCTGCTTACTATTCTCGTGAGTCGCTTAGACATATTTACTAATCGTATTTACAACATCTCCTCGTTTCCCCGAGATAACCCGACTCACCTGCTTACTATTCTCGTGAGATACTTATAAAGATTTACGGGTCGTCGTACAATACCTAATCCTATCGAACCAGTGACAGAGCTATCGACGTTTCGAGGAACTACAACCACTGCCAGAGTTGCCGAAGATCATCCTGTGCACCGAATCATCGACAACGTTTAAAGATTAACAGTCATTAGATTAAATAAATAGTTTAAGTAGTTTAAGATCTTGGTAAATAAAACTGTGTGCGATACAGGATCGTACAATTGAATTGAACAAAAGAAACGATTGCTGTTTTATTTCAAAGGAGGCAGACCTTTGACGAACCTGGACAAACTGAATTTTACCCCGGCCTCAGACAAAACTGCATCACAAACTTAGATATAAATTGATCTGAAAAATGGCAGTTCAAATTAGATCCAGCAATATATTTTGGGATTTAGTAAGACCGAAAAATGGCAGATCGAATTAGATCCACCTATATATTTGTGGATAAACTTAGATCTAATTTGATCCGAAAAAGTAGCAGATCCAGCAATATATTTAGGGATAAACTTGGATGTAAATTTATCCGAAAAATGCCAGATCGAATTAGATCCAGCAATATATATGTGGATAAACTTAGATTTAAATTTATCCGAAAAATTCCTAATCGAATTAGATCCAGCAATATATATGGGGATAAACTTGGATCAAAATTTAACCGAAAAATGGCAGATCAAATTAGATCCAGCAATATATTTGGGGATAAACTTGGATCTAAATTTATCAGAAAAATGGCAGATCGAATTAGATCCAGCAATTTATTTCGGTATTAAAATGGCAGATCGAATTAGAAACAGCAATATATTTGGGGATTGACATCTAAAAGTATCCATAAAAATGACAGATAAAATTAGATGCCGCATTATATTTGGGTACTACGTAAGATCTCCATTTATTTGGGATTAAATAAGATCCCAGACATATATTGCCAACTGTTCAAAAAATAATAGACTGGCAGAGCACTGATTGTATAAAAATTACAATACTTTGTTAAAATAAGGTTTAAACTCAGAAGGGCTCGAGTTCAATATGCATTTCTTTTACAAAATGAATTTCTTTTTATAAAATTTAAATTTTTTTTTCTATAAATTTTTTTTATAAAATTATATATTTATTTTTTTATTAAATTGAAATCTTTGAATAAAATAATTTTATTTACATCTTTTTGACGCTCTACACCATTTCCAATTGTATTAATTGTTTTAAAATTTATCAATTGTATTTCAGAAATAATCAATTGAATTTCAGTTTTATCAATTGTGTTTCAGAACTCATCAATTATTTTTCACATTTATGAATTTTATTTCAGAACTAGTCAATTGAAGTTCAGTTTTATCAATTGTGTTTCAGAAATTATTAATTGTATTTCCGAAATTCACAACTATATTTCAGAAATTATCAAACTGTATTTCAGAAATTATCAATCGTATTTCCGAAATTATAAAATGTATTTGAGAAATTTTTCTCTATTAGCTATGAAATTCTAAAATAGATTTCATTATTTCTGGACACAACTAAATAAATAAATAATTAAATTTGCGTAATATTGTAGTTTCTGAAGTGCAAATAATATTTTGTGATATACAATTAAAATTTTCTAAAATACATTTAATAATTTCTGGAATACCTTTTTTCGATGCTTATAAGTTAGCTCGAAATGCTTTTAACATTCATTTAATTTGTAGCTATCACACATCTATAACAAGTCTCGTTAGATTAGAGTGTAGAGGTCTTGGCTGACAATCTGGTGGACTGGGTTAAATTTCATGTTTTTAAAAGCAAATATTAAAAAAAGTTTTCTCAATTTTTTCAAATATGTTTTTTGAAATCTATTTTTTTGCCAAGATAGTTAATGCAACGTTCTGCCAACGCATAACCGACCATCGCCAACGGTTTGCCAGCATTGTGCCGATTATATTTTTCTGTCTGGGATGTTAAACTTAAACCTATTGTATATTAACATTAATTAACACTATATTTTTATTTTTAGGAAATACATTTTTATTTTATTATAAGTTAACATTAAATTAAATTTTAGATAATGGCACCAATTTGTAGTTATAATTATTATATATTAAATCGTATATTCATAAACATTCTATACACCCTATTAAAAAAAACTAATATGGAGCTTTATATGGTAATATATAACTTAATGTGATCCATATACCATTTCATCCGAAAAATGGCCCGATATAATTGTGTCAGTTGGTTATCACTTTTTATGTAATTGTATCAGTTTAGATCTTAACTGATTAGATTATATAGTAATCAGATGAAATTTTATCTGATTTTTGACCTGATACAATTTTATCGGTTTATGTCGCATGGTATTATTTTAGATCCAAATATATACATTTTTATACAAACTTATATAGTTATATCTGCATTTTGACCTGATGCAATTATATCTGCTTTAAAACTTTGATACAATTATATAAGGCAAATGTCGGATACAAATATATTTTATTTATATAAAATTGTACCAACTACGATCTAAACAGATACCATTAGATATAAACCGGTAAAATGGTATCGGGTCAAAAATCGGATATAATTTCATCTGATTAATGTATAATTTTATTAGTTGAGATCCTAACTGATACAATTAGATGAAAACTGATACACAACTGATACAATAACATCGGGCCATTTTTCGGATGAAACTGTATATTTATACAGATATAAGTTAATCACATTTTATACGATTATATGTAACTGTTTTTACTCGGGCAGTTAGACGATGGTTTATGGAACTATTTAACTTTATAAAGTGTTTATAAATTATAACTTAAATGTACATATATATATGTTAAATGTACCTGAACAAATTGTTGATATGGACCCACAAATTGTATCTCAACTTATATTGGAATTATTGTACCATTACCATACATCAATATATAGTATATTGAATGATATACATATATTACAATATATGACACTGTATTATAAATATTGTTAATGAAGTAACATATCTGATAATATTTTTTATAGCGCCATACACAGTTTTACATTATTCAAATTAAACCATATATGGAATTGTATTCAAAATGTTGTTGATGTGGTAACCAAATATTTGACCATATATTGTTTAAATTGTGCCATATATGACAATATATTGTTTAAATGATACCATATATGTCTATATATAATATTGTTTAAATGACACCATATATCAATATATATGGGACTATATATGGTAGCATATATTATCATATCTGCATCTGTATTAAAAATGTCGTTCATCAGGTACCATATATGAGCATATATTGTTGAAATGGCACCATATAAGATAATATATGGTTTAAATGGCACCATATATGGTAATATATTGCTTAAATAACACCATATTAAATATATATGGCACTATATATGGTAGCATATATTATCATTATGTGGAACTGTATTAAACATATTGTTCATGAGGTAACCATATATGGGCATATATTGTTTAAATGACACCATATATCAATATATATGGGACTATATATGGTAGCATATATTATCATATCTGCATCTGTATTAAAAATGTCGTTCATCAGGTACCATATATGAGCATATATTGTTGAAATGGCACCATATAAGATAATATATGGTTTAAATGGCACCATATATGGTAATATATTGCTTAAATAACACCATATTAAATATATATGGCACTATATATGGTAGCATATATTATCATATGTGGAACTGTATTAAAAATATTGTTCATGAGGTACCATATATGGGCATATATTGTTGAAATTGCACCATATATGATAATATATGGTTTAAATGGTACCATATATGATAATATATGGTTTGAATGGCACCATATATGATAATATATGCTTTGAATGGCACCATATATGATAATATATAGCTTAAATAACACCATATATAAATATATATCGCACTATATATAGTACCATATATTATCATATCTGGAACTGAATGAAAGATTTTGTTTATGAGGTACCATATATGACCATATATTGTTTAAATGGCACCATATATGATAATATCTAGTTAAACTGTCACCATATATAATTATATATTGTTTAAATGATACCATATATAATTATATATTGCTAAAATGCCACCATATATATTAAGATATAGTTCTATATATAACTATATATGCAATAAGATCAACCATGTTATGTAATATATAATTATATATGCCATATCTAATATTATGAAGGCCGATATCTAATTAGATGAAATTATATATGGCATAATATAAGGAAAATTTTTCGGAAAAAACGTCATATATAATTATATATGGATATACATAACCACATGTCTAATTATATATTGTAATATATGGCACATATGATTATATATAATTTCTTTTACTCGGGTATATAAAAGAATAACGTGACTGACTGACTGACTGACTGAATGACTGACTGACTCAACATCGCCCAGCCCAAACCGCTGAAGCTAGGAGGTTGAAATTTGGTCTGTAGGTTCCTCTTTCGGCGTAAACGTCCGCTACGACGGGATTTTTGGAAATTCCTACCGGAACGGGCAAAAAGGGGGAAAGTCTCCCCCTTGACGGCCTGCCAAAACCCTTTTGGCTAAAAAGCTGAAATTTTAGATATGTGTTCCTTGGCGTAGGGGCTAACTTTTCTAGAAAGTACTTTCAAGAATTTTGGACAGGGACGTTTTAAAAATGGGGGTTAAAAAGGGGAAAAGAGCCCCCCTTGACGGCCTGCCCAAACCGCTGGAGGTAGGAAGTTGAAATTTAGTATAAAGTTTCCTCCACTATCGTAGACATCCACCAACATGGGATTTTTTTTTTTAAATTTTTACAGGGAGGGGCAAAAAGGGGAAAAGTCTCCCCCTTGACGGCCTGCTCAAACTGCTGGAGCTATGAAGTTGAAATTTGGTATGTAAGTTCCTCGACCGGTGTAGACGTCCGTTGAGACGGCATTTTGGGAAATTCTTATCGGGAGGGGCAAAAAGGGGACAAAAAAAGTACCTTTTTCCAAAAAAAGTACCTTGTTCCGGAAAAAGTACCTTTTTCCAAAAAAAAGTACCTTATTCCAAAAAAAAGTACCTTTTCCAAAAAAAGTACCTCTTTCCAAAAAAAGTACCTTTTTCCAAAAAAGTACCTTTTTCCAAAAAAAGTACCTTTTTCCAAAAAAAAGTACCTTTTCCAAAAAAAGTACCTCTTTCCAAAAAAAGTACCTTTTTCCAAAAAAAGTACCTTTTTCCAAAAAAAAGTACCTTTTCCAAAAAAAGTACCTTTTTCCAAAAAAAGTACCTTTTTCCAAAAAAAGTACCTTTTTCCAAAAAAGTATCTTTTTTCCAAAAAAAGTACCTTTTTCCAAAAAAATTACTTTTTTCCAAAAAAAGTACCTTTTTCCAAAAAATTAACTTTTTTCACAAAAAGTACTTTTTCCAAAAAAAGTATTTTTTTCCAAAAAAAGTACCTTTTTCCAAAAAAAGTACCATTTTCGAAAGGAAGTACCTTTTTCCAAAAAAAATACCTTTTCCAAAAAGAGTACCTTTTTCCAAAAAAAGGACCTTTTTCCAAAACAAGTGCCTTTTTCCAAAAAAAGTACCTTTTTCCAAAAAAAGTACCTTTTTCCAAAAAAAGTACCTTTTTCCAAAAAAGTACCTTTTTCCAAAAAAAGTACCTTTTTCCAAAAAAAGTACCTTTTTCCAAAAAAAAGTACCTTTTTTCAAAAAAACGTACCTTTTTCCAAAAAAAGTACCTTTTTCTAAAAAAATTTACCTTTTTCCAAAAAAAAGTACCTTACCCAAAAAAGGTACCCTTTTCCAAAAAAAATAAATTTTTCCAAAAAAAAACCTTTTTCCAAAAAAAATACCTTTTCCAAAAAAAAAAAAATTTTTCCTAAAAATAACTTTTTCAAAAAAGTACCTTCTTCCATAAAGTCTTTGTAAAAATAAAGTATCTTTCTCCAAAAAATTTCGCTTTTTCCAAAAAATTCCATTTAAAAAAATATAATTTCACAAAAAGTACTTTTTTTCCTTCCCCCACGGATACTCCACTAAAACAAGGTTTCTTGATATTCGGCATAGACGTCCGCTAAGACGGGATTTTTTGAAATACCTACCGGAATGTCCAAATATATTCGGCATAGACGTCCCCATAGACGGTCTCACAAATTGGAAAAGTGTCCCCATTAACTGCCTGCCCAAACTATTGGAGATAAGAAGTTGAAATTTGGCATAAAGATTCCTCCACTGTAGTAGACATCGACTAAGTTTGTATTTTTGGAATTCCCTGCAGGATATCCCAAAAGGGGGATGTTTCCCCCTTGACGGCCTGCCCAAACTGCTGAAACTATGTAGCCGAAATTCAGTATGTGAGTTCCTCCTTCTGTGTAGGCGTCCGCTTAAACGGAATTTCAAAAATTCCTATCGGGAGGGAGATAAGGGGAAAAGTATTCTCCTTGACGGCCTGCCCAATCCCTTCTGGCCAACCTAAAATTTTAAATATGTATTCCCTGGAGTGGGACTAACTCACCGGCAACGTAATTTTTCTATTTTGGAACAGGAACATAGTAAAACTGTGGGTTGAAAGGGAAAAATGTCCCCAATAATGGCCTGCCCAAACCGCTGAGGCAATGAAGTTGAAATTTGGTATGAATGTTCCTCATCCATCGCAGACAGCCTCGAAGATCGAATTTTTGTAAATTCCTAAAGGGAGGGGCAAAAAGAAGAAAAGCCTCCCCTTGGTGGCCTGTAAAAACCCCTTTCGGCTAGAAACCTGAAATTTAAAATGTGGGTCCCTGGAGTAAGGGCTAACTTATTAGAAAGATAGTAATTTGAATTTTGGACAGGGTCGTTATAAAATAGGGGCTCAAAAAGGGAAAGTGGCCCCTTAACGACCTGTCCAAACTGCTGGAACTAGGAAGCTGAAATTCGGCATTTAGGTTCCTCTTCCAGCCTAATTCCAACCGGGAGGGACAAAAAAAGATAAAGTGTCCCACTTGACAGCCTGCTCAAACTGCTGGAACTAGGAAGCTGAAATTCCCTGTCGATGGATTTTCAGAAATTCCTAGCCAGAGGGGCACAAATAGTAAAAGTTGGCTAGAATCCTGAAATGTAAAACATATGTTCCTTGGAGTATGGGCTCACTTATCGGGAAGGTGCTTTGTCGAATTTTGGACAAGGACATTGCAAAAATGGGGATTAATGAAGCGAAAAGTGCCGCTTAAAGGCCTGCCCAACTGCTGGAGGTAGGAAGTTGAAATTTGGTACTAAAGTTCCTCGTCTATTGTAGACATCCGCTAAGATGAGATTTTTGGAAATTTCCACAGGTAGGGTCAAAAACAGTAAAAGTCTCCCCCTTAACGGCCTGGCCAAACTGCTGGAACTGGGGAGCTTAAATTCGGTATTTGGGTTCTTTCTCCAACTTAGACGTCCTCTAAGACGGAATTTTCGGAAATTCATACCGGGAGGGGTAAAAAGGGAAAAACTTCCCTCTTGAAGGCCTGGCTAAACTGCTGGGTATAGAGACCTTAAATTATGTATGTAGTATTTTCCTCCTCTAACGCAGACGTCCTCTAAGACGGAATTTTTGGAAATTCCTACCGGGAGGGGTAAAAACGGAATAATTCTCCCCCTTGATTGCCTAACCGAACCCTTCGGCTAGAAACCTGTAATCTATAATATGTTTTCCTTGGAGTATGGGCCAACTTATCGACAAGGCATTTTTAAGACTTTGGACAGGAACGTGGTAAAAATGGTGGTTCAAAAGGGAAAAATTGCCCCCCCCCCCCTTAACGTCAGCGTCTTTAGCTAGAAACCTAAAACTTAAAGAACAAGTGGGAACACTAAAATTAAGAAACTAAATAAGAAACGAGTGGAATTGAAGCACCACACAAGTGGAACGAAATGGATATAAACTTTGAACGAGTGGACTTGAAATTATAGACAATAGAAATGGATTGGAAGAGGGAACGAAATGAAATGGACTATAGAACGAAATGGAATGAGGAGCGAGCTAGCATAGAATGGGGAACGAGTGGAATTGAAACACTGCAGTTAAAAGAGGAATGGAACGGAGAAAGTTCAAAGAAATGGAATGGAAAGCGAAGCGACTGATATCAATATCGATACACAAGACAGTAGGAACGAAATGGAATGAAACGGGGAACGAGTGGAGTTGGAATAACAGATAATGGCAACGAAATGCAATGCAATGGTGAACGAAATGGATTCTTGGAAGGAGTTGCATTGGAACACTAAAATTGTTAAACAAAATGGAATGGAATTTGAATGACTCAAACTGCCGGAGTTTGGTACTTGAAATTTCGCATGCGATTGAGGCAAGATTATACAGGGTCCGCCATCTAACGTTTCTTTTTTTCAACTAGTGCTTATTTCGTGAATGGTAACACTTAGCTCATGTCTGATTTGACAGATAATTAGTTTTATCCTTCCGCTGAACGAATATGGTTGTGTATACGCTTGAACAACTGCCTGCGATCGACTTACAGAAGATGCCGATTTTGCCAAAACAATCATCTTTTCAGATGAAGCTCATTTTGATCTTGGCGGGTATGTAAACAAGCAAAATTGTCGCATTTGGGGCACAGAAAACCCGCACGCATACATTGAAAACCCGGTGCACCCAAAACGAGTCACTGTTTGGTGCGGATTTTGGTCTGAGGCATAATTGGGCCATTTTTCTTAGAAAATGAGCAAGGAGTGGCCGTTACAGTCAATGGCGATCGTTATCGGACCATGTTGAACGAATTTTTGTTCACAAAAATTGAAGAGGAGGATATTGGCAACATTTGGTTTCAACAGGACGGCGCTACGTGCCACACAGCCGAAACTACACTCGATGTTTTGCGCCCTGTTTTTGAAGATCGCATTATCAGCCGCAGAGCTGATGTCGTTTGGCCACCTCGGAGCTGCGATTTGACACCGTTGGACTATTATTTGTGGGGTGCCGTCAAAGATAAGTGTTACGCAGACAAGCCAGAGACAATTGACGCTTTAAAGGACAATATTCGTGAAGCCATTGGAGAAACACAGCTGCACACAATCGATAATGTGCTTAAAAATTGGGCCGATCGTGTAGGCTACTGCATGGCCAGCCGAGGCAGCCATATGAATGAAATTATTTTCCATTATTAACCGGAAGGATTGTACTTTCAAATAAATAAAAAAATTTGAGAAAATATTCAGTAGTTTTTTTTATAGCATTTTCAAAAAAAAAAAGTTATTTGGCGGACCCTGTATATATTTGGGATTTTTACTGGGAGGAACAAAAAGGGGTGAAGAATCCCTTTTAATTACCTGTTCAAACACTATCCACGGAATATTAGTTAAAAGTTAAAAGTTAAACAAATTTTCTAAAAGAGAAAAAACCTTAGAAAATGAATGGAACTTATATATTCTGATATTTAAACTGCAGGTAACGAAGCACCGGTGGAAGAAACCGACGCAGTAAATTTTCCAACTGAATTTGTGAATTTACTTGAATTGCCAGGTCTACCTTTACATAAACTGGAATTAAAAAAAAAACTTTAAGGCACGCTAACAACGTAGCGGGCTTTGCCCGCTATTTTTAATATTATAAAATGCCTTCCAACCCTGCTTTACGTTATTTATTTTCATTCAAAACATAAATGAACAAAACTACTTACGGGTCTATCTACCTAAGTTCGCACTTTACCAAATTATCTTAACATACACACGTATATTGCAATTTATTATGGATTCATTACTAACAATCCACTTTCATGAGAAAAAGTGATCAAATATTTATTTATTTTAAACCCATTGTTGTGCAGAATTATTTATTTGTGGTGGCTGGGTGAAGGCTTTTATTATAAAAACTGTACTTTAAATAAAAAAACGAATTTAAAAAACATTGTGGGGAGGGCGCAGCCCCCCCCCTAAACTTTAAGGCACGCTAACAACGTAGCGGGCTGCGCCCGCTAGTTATTCATATAGAGACAATCTGACAATAAAAATAGAATTTAATGGAAAATTACTGATGAATCCTGTCCATAGAAAAAGGCAGAAACTGGATCTAGTCTGATTTGAAAACTTAATGTGTTTATAACTTTTGCAGAAAAGGTTTATTCTCCTTCTTAAACTCAAACTTACTAAATTAGAATTAATAAAAATACATATTAATTACGACGACGCGTTTGAAAAAACAACACTTTACTATAAAAAATCAGAAAATATTAAACAAATGAGCTAAAATAAGCCGCATTGGTCAACATATAAAAAAAAACAATTATGATCAAAAATTGCAAAAAATAGATCTAACAAATATGGCTCAAATTGGTTACTTTTAAATGAATCGAACTTATATTGTGTTCGTTTACTGGAAATTCTTACTACTTTTACTACAATTGGAAAGTTTTGTTTACTTTTTGTATTGAATTTTTCTAGCTGTAGTAAAAGTAGCAACTTGTAGTAAGTGAGTAATAAGTAAGTAAGTTATTTACCAAAAAAAAAAAAAGTTGACTTTACTAATTTTATGTTGCCTTAATTATTAATAACTAGCGGGCCCAGCCCGCTAAGTTGTTAGCGTGCCTTAAAGTTAAGCACAATTTTCTTTAAATTCGTTTTTTTATTTAAAGTACAGTTTTTATAAAAAAAAGCCTACACCCAGCCACCACAAATAAATAATTCTGCACAACAATGGGTTTAAAATAAATAAATATTTGATTACTTTTTCTCATGAAAGTGGATTGTTAGTAATGAATCCATAATAAATTGCAATATACGTGTGTATGTTAAGACAATTTGGTAAAGTGCGAACTTAGGTAGATAGACCCGTAAGTAGTTTTGTTCATTTGTGTTTTGAATGAAAATAAATAACGTAAAGCAGGGTTGGAAAGCATTTTATAATATTAAAAATAGCGGGCAAAGCCCGCTACGTTGTTAGCGTGCCTTAAAGTTTTTTTTTTTTAATTCCAGTTTATGTAAAGGTAGACCTGGCAATTCAAATAAATTCACAAATTCACTTGGAAAATTTACTGCGTCGGTTTCTACCACCGGTGCTACGTTACCTGCAGTTTAAATATCCTTTTCTAAGGTTTTTTCTCTTTTAGAAAATTTGTTTAACTTTTTGGAGAGTATGTTTCAATGCTACATAAGTTTCATATTCCGTGGATAGTGTTTGAACAGGTAATTAAAAGGGATTCTTCACCACTTTTTGATCCACCCAGTAAAAATCCCAAATATATGTAATCTTGCCTCAATCGCATGCGAAATTTCAAGTACCAAACTCCGGCAGATTGAGTCATTCAAATTCCATTTCATTTTGTTTAACAATTTTAGTGTTCCAATGCAACTCCTTCCAAGATTCCATTTTGTTCACCATTCCATTGCATTTCGTTCCCATTATCTGTTATTCCAATTCCACTCGTTCCCCGTTTCATTCCAATTTGTTCCTACTGTCTTGTGTATCGATATTGATATCAGTCGCATCTATTTTCATTTCTTTGCACTTGCTCCGTGCCATTCCTCTTTTAACTGCAGTGTTCCAATTCCACTCGTTCCCCATTCTACGCCATCTCGCTTCTCATTCCTTTTCGTTCTACCCGTGTAAAAAAGTTTAGATCTGACCAGATCTTTTTGGTTCTCAATAGATATGATTCAATCTAATTAGATCCTGTACCAGATCACATCAAATATGATCAGATATGGCATATGTGATAATACCTTATGGCAAGATCTGATAAGATCTAGTGCCAAATTTGTTCAAATCTAAAGTGATCTGGACAAATGCGCAAGATATGCCTAGATCTGATCAGATCTAATTAGATCTCAAATTTGTCCCCAATTTTGAGATCTGATTAGATCTGGTAAGATCTAAGAAGATCTGGCCAGATATGTCTAGATCTGATCAGATCTAATTAGATCTCAAATTTGTCCCCAATTTTGAGATCTAATTAGATCTGGTAAGATGTGCTGAGATCTGGCCAGATCTGATCTTTTTTACACGGGTATAGTCCATTCCTCTTCCAATCCATTTCCATTGTCTATAATTTCAATTCCACTCGTTCAACGTTTATATCCATTACGTGCCACTTGTGTAGTGTTTCAATTCCACTCGTTTCCTATTTAGTTTCTTAATTTTAGTGTTCCATATACACTCGTTCTTTAAATTTTAGTTTTCTAGCTAAAGACGCAGATGTTAAGGGGGGTGGGCAATTTTCCCCTTTTGAGCCACCATTTTTACCACGTTCCTGTCAAAAGTCCTAAAAATGCCTTGTCGATAAGTTAGCCCATACTCCAAGGAAAACATATTATAGATTACGGGTTTCTAGCCGAAGGGTTCGGTTAGGCCATCAAGGGGGAGAATTATTCCGTTTTTACCCCTCCCGGTAGGAATTTCCAAAAATTCCGAGAACGTCTGCATTGGAGGAGGAACCTACTACATACATAATTTTAGGTCTCTATATCCAGCAGTTTGCCCAACTCGGCAAGGGGGAAGTTTTTTACTTTTTACCCCTCCCGGCATGAGTTTCCAAAAATACCGTCTTAGGGGACGTCTACGTTGGAGAAGGAAACCAAATACCGAATTTAAGCAGCTTGGCCAGGCCGTTAAGGGGGAGACTTCCTGTTTTTGACCCTACCTGTGGAAATTTCCAAAAATCTCATCTTAGCGGATGTCTACAATAGACGAGGAACTTTAGTACCAAATTTCAACTTCCTACCTCCAGCAGTTGGGCAGGCCTTTAAGCGGCACTTTTCGCTTCATTAATCCCCATTTTTGCAATGTCCCTGTCAAAAATTCCACAAAGCACCTTCCCGATTAGTGAGCCCATACTCCAAGGAACATATGTTTTACCCCTCTGGGTAGGAATTTCCGAGAATCCATCGACAGGGAATTTCAGCTTCCTAGTTCCAGCAGTTTGGACAGGTCGTTAAGGGGCCACTTTCCCTTTTTGAGCCCCTATTTTATAACGACCCTGTCCAAAATTCAAATTACTATCTTTCTAATAAGTTAGCCCTTACTCCAGGAACACATTTTAAATTTCAGGTTTCTAGCCGAAGAGGTTTTTACAGGCCACCAAAGGGAGGCTTTCTTCTTTTTGCCCCTACCTTTAGGAATTTACAAAAATTCGATCTTCGCGGCTGTCTGCGATGGATGAGGAACATCCATACCAAATTTCAACTTCATTGGGCAGGCCATTATTGGGGACATTTTTCCCTTTCAACATACATTTTTACTATGTTTCTGTTCCAAAATAGAAAAATTACGTTGCCGGTGAGTTGGTCCTAATCCAGGGAATAAATATTTAAAATTTTAGGTTGGCCAGAAGGGATTGGGCACGCCGTCAAGGAGAATACTTTTCCCCTTATCTCCCTCCCGATAGGAATTTTTGAAATTCCGTTTAAGCGGACGCCTACACAGAAGGAGGAACTCACATACTGAATTTCGGCTACATAGTTTCAGCAGTTTGGGCAGGCCGTCAAGGGGGAAACATCCCCCTTTTGGGATATCCTGTAGGGAATTCCAAAAATACAAACTTAGTCGATGTCTACTACAGTGGAGGAATCTTTATGCCAAATTTCAACTTCTTATGTCCAGTAGTTTCAGTAGGCAGTTAATGGGGACTCTTTTCCAATTTGTGAGACCGTCTATGGGGACGTCTATGCCGAAAATCCCGTCTTAGCGGACGTCTTTGCCGAATATCAAGAAACCTTGTTTTAGTGGAGATATTAGTGGGGGGAGGAAAAAAAGTACTTTTTGTGAAATTACTTTTTGGAAAAAGGTACTTTTTTTGGAAAAAGGTACTTTTTTTTGGAAAAAGGTACTTTTTTTTGGAAAAATGTACTTTTTTTGGAAAAAGGTACTTTTTGTGGAAAAAGGTACTTTTTTTTGGAAAAAGGTACTTTTTTTGGAAAAAGATACTTTTTTTGGAAAAAGGTACTTTTTTGGAAAAAGGTACTTTTTTTTGGAAAAAGGTACTTTTTTGGAAAAAGGTACTTTTTTGGAAAAAGGTACTTTTTTGGAAAAAGGTACTTTTTTTGTCCCCTTTTTGCCCGTCCCGATAAGAATTTCCAAAAATTCCGTCTCAACGGACGTCTACACCGGTCGAGGAACCTACATACCAAATTTCAACTTCATAGCTCCAGCAGTTTGAGCAGGCCGTAAAGGGGGAGACTTTTTCCCCTTTTTGCCCCTCCCTGTAAAAATTTCAAAAAAATCCCGTCTTGTTGGATGTCTACGATAGTGGAGGAACCTTTATACCAAATTTCAACTTCCTACCTCCAGCGGTTTGGGCAAGCCGTCAAGGGGGGCTCTTTTCCCCTTTTTAACCCCCATTTTTGCAACGTCTCTGTCTTGAAAGTACTTTCTAGAAAAGTTAGCCCCTAATCCAAGGAACACATATCTAAAATTTCAGCTTTCTAGCCAGAGGGGTTTTGGCAGGCCGTCAAGGGGAGACTTTTCCCCTATTTGCCCGTTCCGGTAGGAATTTCCAAAAATCCCGTCTTAGGGGACGTCTACGCCGAAAGAGGAACCTACATACCAAGTTTCAACTTCCTAGCTTCAGCGGTTTGGACTGGGCGATGTTGAGTCAATCAGTCAGTCACGTTATTCTTTTATATATAGAGATAACTGCCTGTACGCCAAGGTTGAATAGTCCTTTAAGAAAACGGGGAATATGATTTATTATTGTTCTTTAAATTCAAACAGCTACAGAACACTGATTTAATTTTCGATGTCATCAACCTCTTTTCAATAATTAGTTTATTGTTAATTCGATTAAAATGTGATCATATTGTAAACAAAAATCAGAATATAAAAACAAAAGTGTTGGAAATATGATTGAGTCAAAAACTTTAGGTATATAATCCCATTAACCATTCTCTAATTTCCTTTACAGAACAGTTGTGAATCTAAAAGGACTTTTATATTTCCTTTAAAAAACTTTCAGATTTTGAAGACATTTTGCTGTTGAGAGCATCACCGAATTTAACATTTTTTGTTGCGTGAAAATTCAGATTCATGTGCAAATAAGATTTTAGATTTTGATCAAATTAGATATGATAGAGGAGACAAAATTAATTTAATTAAAGTCTATCGGATAAATTCTATGATGATTTTTTAATTTCAACTTGGCTCTAAAAAAAATGTTTGTTGTTATAAAAGCTGTCCAATAAATTACGATTAATTAAATGAAAAACAGACTTTAAAAAAAATGTGTTTTCTGTTTAATTCAAATCTTGTATAAATTGTGGGACATCCTTCATATGTAAGGTAAATTTCGAGAAGCATTTGCGTATGTACTTTAAGATTTACTACGGCTGTATACCCGTTAAAACTTTTGTGAATAGTCGATTAGAAGGGACCTTTTATATAACCACAATTGAAGATATACACTTGCTAGAAAAAATATCCGTACACTTTGAAATATAAAGTTTATACCCTAAAAAATTTAAAACAATACACAAAATAAAACCACCCCAATAAGCACATAGGTTTTAAAAATTCAAGTGCTTTAAATTTTGCTTGAAGTAAAGTACATTTCAAATTCTAGCATTTGTATATTTAACAAAAATATTTCAAACTTGAATTTTTATTTCCCTTTTGCTGGAGTATGCTATTGAAATAAAATGTAATTAAAGTTGTATTCAAGCCTTGAAACTGGAAAACAGGGCTGGAATTGGACTTGTTTTCAACTTGAATTCCAGTGAAATTGTTTATAGGGACTGAAGATCAACACAAAAATTTTACAGTGTAAAATATATTCCGGGGTTAACAGACAACAAAAACTTACGAACAACTATACAGTCAGAAAACATATGCTTTGCCTATAAACCAAACACAACTCTCAATACAATTTTCTCAAATATTAAAGCGCCAATTAGCAAACAACAACAAAGCAATGTTGTGTACGAGGTGAAGTGCAAAGGCAGTGACGATCACAGCTGTGAACAAGTGTACATAGGAACAACATAGTGAAAAAACGATTCACAATAGAAAGCCTACGAATACAACACAACATAGAAGTCACAATGGATATGAAAGAGGACACGAATAATAAATGCGCCAGCTATAGAGTTGCCATTAAGTGAAACATTACTGTGATAATTAGTTTAAGCTTTGTGTATTAATTTAAAATTCATGTTTTATGTACAATGCTGTTTAATGTGAAGTAAAATAGTTTCATATTGTAAGTTAAATTGTTTTATGGTGTATTTTATTAAATTAATGTACTTTTTAATTTACTAAATAGACGACTTCTTTGAAAAAGTCTACAAATATAGACGAAACGTCGGAAAAATATGTAAAGAAACTTTGTTTTATTTACACTCAACAATTTAGGCCTTATTAGCTTATGAAAACTGATTAAACAAATACACTTTTGTTTAACAAATTTTTTTTAATAAAGTATTAAGTCATTTATCTGCTATTTTTAACTCACTCTAAAGTTTATTGTTTATCAAAAAAAAAATAATAGAAAAGAAAACTTAGAAAAAAAAATCGTAAAATTCGCAAGAAAAAGTATTCGAACACTTAAAATATTTATGTAAAAAAAAAACAAAATAAAATAAAATATTGTTACAGTTGGTAACTTGTCGGTTGTCCCTTACGATTAAGGACTTCTCAATTGGATTGAGATCGGGTGACTGAGGGAATGATTTCAATTGATTTTTGGTGTTGTAGAGCAACCAAAGCTTGATATTTTGCGCCGTATGTTTAGGATCATTAGCCGTTTTTTCTAATCACTTGGATTTAATAAATCCAAAAAGTATTTCTAAAAGTGCTCAACAGATGGGGTTAGATTCTCTCTATTTTAAAAAGAATTTTCTGTCCGACACTTCTTTCACCCTAATTTTTAATACCGAATTCGATGATGAAGGATTTTACTTTAACTTTTAATTTTTAACTATATTTTATATAAAACAGCGATAAAAAGTCTGCCTTTTAAGTTTTATCACTTCAATTTATATTTTTACACAATTGAAAAATTCCATTGCAATATTTAATATTCACTAATTGGATTTAATTAAATTACTTACTGTAGAGTGAAAAATTGCCATTTCTATTTCAGGTATTTCTCCATGTCCAAGATTAAAAATATGTATTTGGTGAGGTGTAGTTTTTTTTTCTAAATATATTTCATAAAAAAAGATTTAATTAAAACCTTTTATTTGTTAGTTTTTGAATTTTTTTGTTTATCTTTTAATTTTTATTCGTATGTTTTTCTGACATTAAATTAATAGGCTGTTTCATATATTTGTGCTTTTATTATGGGTTTATTAAATCCAGCTTTTTTTTGGATTTAATAAATCCACTTTTTGTATGAAAAATTCTAAATCCAGGTGATTAAAAAAACGCTAATTATCCTGTTGGAACCAAAAGTCTTTTCAAAGTCCAATTTTTGAGCGCTTTGCTTTAAATTGTGTTTCAAAATGTTTAGATATCCAATTTTATCCATTATATCTATAAATACGAGATTACCAACCCCGTTGCCAGCCATACACCCCCAAACCATTATGCCTCCTCCTTCGCAAAATAGAATTGGGGGATTTGAAGTTCTGAGCGATGTACTGTACTGCCTGTTGTCCGAGCTATTTCACGATCAAATTTTCCTTTATCTCTTAGCTTTAGTATTATTTTTCGCTCGTCAGCCCCGATTTCCTTAGCTTTTGTTCTCATCTCAAAGTAAAGCTTCCAAAAGAAAACTGAGTCAGCCAAATGAACTGTATGCAACCAAGTTTGTTTTGTAGTAAAAAAAAAAAAATCAATTTAACACACAAGTATGTCATTATTTAATATGTGGGATTCCCCTATTTTTAAATGTACGAATACATTTTCTGGTGCATAAAGTTGTAATACTGCATTTTTTACGCCCTAAAGCACCGTAACGTGGAAAAGTTTCACTCGAACTTTAAAGGCCTCAAATTGCAATTTAATTTATAAAAATTAACAATTTTTTAATTTTATAACAATGACACAATCACAATAAACTACCCAGTCAGAAAAATACAAACGGAAAAGCGGTGGCAAAGCACTTTAACAGGTGCTACAAGTATTGGCAAAAAGTCATTAGACAAAAGGCGGTTTGTTCAAAAAGCGCCGGAAAAGCACTGGAGGAACAAAATTGTTAAACGTTGCCAAAACGCTGGCAAAACCAATAAATAGGTGGTCTGGAAATATATTTTCCAAAATAAAATTAAAAAAAGTTCATATGTATTTTTTTGGTCCTGCCGTGATTTGAACCCAGGCCGTCAGATTGGCAGACGATTGCTCTACCCACTGAGCTGACGAGACATATAATATTTAATGGCTAAACACATAAATGAGTGATAATAGCTGGACAACTACTGGCTGTGCCAAAATGCTAGTACTGGCAAACAATTTTTAGTAACTAGTATGCCAGTGTTGGGAGGGCAAAAAAAAAAAGTTGGTCTTGAAGGAGCTTTCCCACAAACAAAAAAATTGATTTTATAAAACAAAAAAAATTTTAAATTAAAAAAAATCCAAAAAAAATTTTTTGCTTGCAACCGGATTTGAACTCGGAAACTTCCGACTACAAACATTTTTTAACGAAGCGTCAGCATTTTTATAAAATCATTGGTTTTCCAGTGAATTGATTTTTGTACGCCTGATAGCATTGGCTAGGTAGCACTGGATAACCACTGGTTGCAAACTTTGGCATATCACTCTAAGCCAATTCTTTGCCAGTGGTTTTTTTTATAAACCACCGAAATTTTTGTAAAACAAATACTGGTAAAACGCTTTTCGCAAACGCTGGCAAAGCGTCCCAAATAAGTGTTCTGCCAGTCATTTATTTTTAATACCGTGGTTACCCAGTGGTATGCCAGTGCTTGATTTTTTGTACCACTGGCGATTTCTGACTGGGTACTTACACTTTGGTCGCATAACACATTATTTTAACATGGCAGTGTCATTGGAGGTAAATGGTTGCCTAAATCGTACCGGTATAGGCTAAAATAAGTGATAATGAAGGAAGTACTGAAATAAGTTGTTAATTGTAATATTAAATTCACTAGTTAGCTAAAATAAGTACATACATACTTATATGGAGTGAAATAAGTCATTACATGTTGGTACAGATTTCATTGGTTACATATAGGGAATAAAATAAGACGTTACCAGTAATGACTTTTTTTTAAAAGTACACCGATCAGAGTAATGTAATTAGAATATAAATTTATATTAAATCGTACTTTCGCATCCCAGTGTAGAAAATCATTACCAGATATGTGGTTATGTAACTACATACTTGGTAATGGTAATTAGTTACTTTTGTTATTACATTTCTTATTACCTTTATATGGCGATGTCGCGAAAAATAATGAGTTGTCGTTACACACCAGCATACGAAAAATCAATAAATATATCGTTACCTTTGTGCTTACCAGAACTGACAAAAATAATGAGTCTAAAAATAGATTTTCTAAAAAATAAATTATATAAAAAAAAATATTTTTTATTGTATTTTTTTTTTAATAAAATTTGCTGGTGCGGGAATCGAACCTGGGTCTACATAATGCCAGTCAACAGCTCTACCATCTGAGATATATCGACATGTAATATTTAATAGATAAAAACACAGTTGACCTGCTGCACAGCTTAGGTACTCGCCAACAATCAAAAAATATGTCGTTACATATATCCTTACCAGTGTTTAAAAAATATTGAGTCTAAAAATAGATTTAAAAAAATTTTCAAAAAAATCTAAAAAATTATTTTCTATCTGAAATAATGATAAAAATAAGTAATTATCAGTAACTCATTATTATATGTTTTAAAATAATGCAGAAGGTAAGTGGGTGTCATTACTGGTAGTCCAAAAAATAATGATATGTCATTACCGTTTCTACACTGGGATAATAAGTATTTATATAATGCAAAACCAATAACTTATAATTTTTACCAGCGTTGGCAGGCAATACTGCTAAAATACCGTTATCGATTCAAAACCCTTTCAACTGACTACCGTTATCCCTAAAATACCGTTACCGAAATACCCGGAATACCGTTATCCTTAAAATACAGTTACCGAAATAACTGAAATATCGTTATCCTTAAAATACCGATACCGAAATAAATGAAATATCAATACCCTAAAAATACCGTTACCAAAACAAATGAAATATTGTTATCCCTAAAATACCGTTACCGTTATTTGTAATTTTCTGCTTTTGATAATATCACGTGTTAATTGAGTATTTTTGTACATTATATTGATAAATTGGTTGTTTTTAATCTCGTTTGTTTTTTGTAAAAAAAAAAAAAATTGCGAGATGCATCGAAATAACTGACTACCGTTACCTCTAAAATACCGTTACCGATATGACTGAAATACTGTTAACCTTAAAATACCGTTACCGATATAACCCAAATATCGTTATCTTTAAAATACCGTTACCGGAATAACTCAAATACCGTTATCCTTAAAATAAGGATACCGAAATAAATGAAATAGCGTTACCCTTAAAATACCGTTACCGAAATAACCTAAAATATCGTTACCCTAACGATAACCGCATTCGTTTCGGTTACCATCTATGTTAATAAGTTATTATATAACACAATATCAGTAATATATTATTTTAAAGCTTCCAAATAAGTAGTGATATATGTATCTCTATATCGGTAACCCATTATTTCATACCTCCCACATAAGTGTTGATGTATCACAATATTATTAACGTATTAACGTTTCTTAGTAAAACCAAGGTTAAAGGGGTACCCATTGCCAGGCAATGCGTGAAAAAGATCCAACCCATTACAAAAGTTTTGCTGGGTAAGTAACAAACTTTCGAAATTATTTTGAAAAACTAGTAAAATGGATATGTTACAATATTAAAAATACAGTTAGCCGAAATCTTTTATTAAAATTTTTGTAAACGTTTAAAATATTTATCTTGAAGTGTACGGATACGTTTTCTAGCAAGTGTATGTTATGTATCTTTCCAATGTTTGCAGTGTTGTATTCGTTATGAGACATCTGCATTATAGCCGAGTTGGATGAAAACATGTTGCACTCCTTTAAATATGCATGTTAATATTGTTGTATTTAAGCAAGCGTTTTATCGTCCGCAATTCGTGCATATCGTTAAATTAAAACGTTTATATCAAATAGTACGTTTCTTCCATATTTGTATGCTGCAACTACAACAAACATTAATGACACTTAAAATACGTGTAAATACACCTGTAGAACTCTAAATTCCATGCAATATATGAGTATTTATAATACATACATATATAACCATTAGAGAGGGCCGAAACTGATGAAAATAATACCAAATCTACAAGAGCAAGCAAAATTGCGAAATATCTAGAAATATTTGCTAATAATGCAACGGTATTATGATGAAAATTAAATTCTTTTATCTTAACCAATTTGAAGTGTACAACTTTCTATGAAATTTAAAAAATTTTTCAAATAATTTTCAAAAATATAGAATCAATTTAGAAATTTTGCATAGGGTGAAAAAATAATATAGCTCTACCCCTGTTAAACGGTCTCTGAAATATTGAGCCGACCAAAAGTCATAAAATTCGCTTTAGCTCGTATGAAATTAAATTATTTTTGCTTAAACTATAAAAAAAATGTTAAGTAGTGTTATTTTAATTGTCGCTTTTATCGGTTTTTAAAAAGGGTCCAAAAAAGTCCCTTTAATTGAAGAGTTAGAGGGTTAAAATGTTCCTCGTAGTATTTTACACGAATTCGCTGAAATGTACCTAAAATGGAAGATTCACATGGTGTCCTATGCCGAGTCACAATAAACATTTGAAAAAAGGGAGAAACTTTAAAAAGGTTGATCATTTTCATGATAGACAATACAATTGTTTCGTGGGCATCACCCCAATTCTTCAGTTGTCCGGTACCAAGTAATGATAGGTCATTACTTTTACATTACTTTTAAATACAAAATAATGACTTACTGATAATAAGTTATAGAAGTACTTATATATTGGTGCAAAGTAATCACTTACTGGTAACTGAATAAATAAGTACGGATTTAGTTATTTTTATATTAATATTTTATTTATTAATTTGAACTAAATGGGATTATTTTCCAAGGTAAAAAGTTATGACCAACTAACCGCAAAAATATTTAAGCAACCAAAATGTATTGCTCATTTCATGCCTTTTTGAAAAGCGCAGAAAAAATCGATGTAAACAATTAATCAACTTAGGCCTTTCAATTGTGCTGTTTACGAAGCTATACATTTTTAGAAGCGGTAAAAGTTGCAGTAAGGAAGCAGTAAACGTTTTTACTGCTTCCACATTTTTGCTGGGTTGGTAATGTCTGTTTTTGCTGGGAGAGTGTCTCAATAGTAAATTTCCTTGTTATTACCTTTTGTTCTAAGTTCAATTGCAAAAAGAGATAAACGTTTTTTACCAGGTGTGTAGTTACATAATCACATATCTGGTAATGATTTTGTGCACTGGGTATTTCAGAATTATCTGGTTTTTTTAATGTGGGAATATAGTAATCATATTTCCATGAAAGGATGTTTGATTTTGTGCATATGTTCCGTGACAGCATTTGATTTGGTATTATTCATATTACTTGTTGATGCGGATGGAGATATTTTGTATTTTGGAGAGCAGAGCTATTTTTCACTATCCCAGTGTAGAAATGGTAATGACATATCTTTATTTTTCGGTCTACTACACTTACAATATTTTATCGTTAAAAACAACCTAAAATACATATTAAATTAATTGAAATCACAATTAAAAAGAGGACTACTGATTTATCATTATATTCAAACATTTTGCTATCTATTTTCATTGTTTAAACAACCCAAGTAAAAAAGTTTATATCTATTTCGATATTATTTAAAATGATTTAATACAATTATATGTTTCAATGTATACATATATATAGCCATGTAAACGTACATGTCAAAGCATATATACTTATACGTTATATACGTTGTTAGCGTGCCTTAAAGTTTAGGGGGGCTGCGCCCCGACAATTTTTTTTAAATTCGATTTTTATTTAAAGTACAGTTTTTATAATAAAACCCTTCACCCAGCCACCACAAATAAATAATTCTGCACAACAATGGGTTTAAAATAAATAAATATTTGATCACTTTTTCTCATGAAAGTGGATTGTTAGTAATGAATCCATAATAAATTGCAATATACGTGTGTATGTTAAGATAATATGGTAAAGTGCGAACTTAGGTAGATAGACCCGAAAGTAGTTTTGTTCATTTGTGTTTTGAATGAAAATAAATAACGTAAAGCAGGGTTGGAAAGCATTTTATAATATTAAAAATAGCGGGCAAAGCCCGCTACGTTGTTAACGTGCCTTAAATTTTTTTTTTAATTCCAGTTTATGTAAAGGTAGACCTGTCGATTTAAGTAAATTCACAAATTCAGTTGGAAAATTTACTGCGTCGGTTTCTTCCACCGGTGCTTCGTTACATGAAGTTTAAATATCGGAATATATAAGTTCCATTCCTTTTCTAAGGTTTTTTCTCTTTTAGAAAATTTGTTTAACTTTTTGGAGGAATGCTACATCAGTTTCATATTCCGTGGATAGTGTTTGAACAGGTAATTCCCTCTTCCAATCCATTTGCATTGTCTATAATTTCAATTACACTCGTTCAACGTTTATATCCATTTTATTCTACTTGTGTAGTGTTTCAATTCCACTCGTTTCCTATTTAGTTTCTTAATTTTAGTGTTCCATATACACTTGTTCTTTAAGTTTTAGGTTTATAGCTAAAGACACAGACGTTAAGCGGGGGGGGGCAATTTTCCCCTTTTAAACCACCAATTTTACCACGTTCCTGTCCAAAGTCCTAGAAATGCCTTGTCGATAAGTTACCCCATACTCCAAGGAAAACATATTATATATTACAGGTTTCTAGCCGAAGGGTTCGGTTGGGCCATCAAGGGGGAGCATTATTCCGTTTTTACCCCTCCCGGTAGGAATTTCCAAAAATTCCGTCTTAGAGGACATCTGCGTTGGAGGAGGAACCTACTACAAACATAATTTTAGGTCTCTATATCCAGCAGTTTGGCCAGGCCATCAAGGGGGAAGTTTTTTCCCTTTTTACCCCTCCCGGTATGAATTTCCAAAAATACCGTCTTAGGAAGTCTACGTTGGAGAAGGAACCCAAATACCCAATTTAAGCTCCCTAGATCCAGCAGCTTCGCCAGGCCGTTAAAGGGGAGACTTTTCCTGTTTTTGACCCTACCTGTGGAAATTTCCAAAAATCTCATCTTAGCGGATGTCTACAATAGAGGAGGAACTTTAATACAAAATTTCAACTTCCTACCTCCAGCGGTTTGGGCAGGCCTTTAAGCGGCACTTTTCGCTTCATTAATCCCCATTTTTGCAATGTCCCTGTCCAAAAAGCACCTTCCCGGTAAGTGAGCCCATACTCCAATTAACATATGTTTTACATTTCAGGTTTCTAGCCAACTTTTACTATTTGTGCCCCTCTCGTTAGAAATTTCCGAAAATCCGTCGACAGGGAATTTCAGCTTCCTAGTTCCAGCAGTTTGAGCAGGCTGTCAAGGCGGACATTTTTTCTTTTTTTGTCCCTCCCGGTTGGAATTAGGCTGGAAGAGGAACCAAAGTACCGAATTTCAGCTTCCTAGTTCCAGCAGTTTGGACAGGTCGTTAAGGGGCCACTTTCCCTATTTGATCCCCCATTTTATAACGACCCTGTCCAAAATTCAAAAAAGTATTTTTCTAATAAGTTAGCCCTTACTCCAGGGACCCACATTTTAAGTTTCAGGTTTCTAGCCGAAGGGGTTTTTACAGGCCACCAAGGTGAGGCTTTTCTTCTTTTTGCCCCTCCCTTTAGGAATTTACAAAAATTCCATCTTCGCGGCTATCTGCGATGGATGAGGAACATTCATACCAAATTTCAACTGCATTGCCTAAGCGGTTTGGGCAGGCCGTTAGTGGGGACATTTTTCCCTATCAACCACCATTTTTCTATGTTCCTGTTCCAAAATAGAAAAATTACGTTACCGGTGAGTTAGTCCTACTCCAAGGAATACATATTTAAAATTTTAGGTTGGCCAAAAGGGATTGGGCAAGCCGTCAGGAGGAGACTTTTCCCCTTATTTCTCCTCCCGATAGGAATTTCAAAAATTCCGTCTAAGCGGACGCCTACACAGAAGGAGGAACTCACATACCGAGTTTCCTTTTGGGATATCCTGTAGGGAATTCCAAAAATACAAACTTAGTCGATGTCTACTACAGTGGAGGAACCTTTATACCAAATTTCAGCTTCTTACCTCCAGTCGTTTGGGCAGGCACTTTTCCAATTTGTGAGACTGTTTATGGGGAGACTTTTCCCCTTTTTGCCCGTTCCCGTAGGAATTTCCGAAAATCCCGTCTTAGCGCACGTCTATGCCGAATATCAAGAAACTTTGTTTTAGTGGAGATATCCGTGGGGGAAGGAAAAAAAGTAGCTTTTTTGAAATTATATATTATTTTAAATGGTACGTTTTGGAAAAACGAAATTTTTTGGAAAAAGATCCTTTGTTTTTATAAAGTACTTTATTTGTACTTTTTTTGGAAACCCGTGTAAAAAAGATCAGATCTGGCCAGATCTCAGCACATCTTACCAGATCTAATTAGATCTCAAAATTGGGCAAAAATTTGAGATCTAATTAGATCTGATCAGATCTAGGCATATCTGGCCAGATCTTCGTAGATCTTACCAGATCTAATCAGATCTCAAAATTGGGGACAAATTTGAGATCTGATCAGATCTAGGCATATATTGCGCATTTGTCCAGATCACTTTAGATTTGAACAAATTTGGCACTAGATCTTATCAGATCTTGCCATAAGGTATTATCACATATGCCATATCTGATCATATTTGATGTGATCTGGTACAGGATCTAATTAGATTGAATCATATCTATTGAGAACCAAAAAATCTAGTCAAATCTAAACTTTTTTACACGGGAAAGGTATTTTTTTTTAAAAAGGTGTTTTTTTGGAAAAATGTATGTTTTTTGGAAAAAGGTACTTTTTTTGGAAAAGGTACTTCTTTTGGAAAAGGAAAATTTTTTTAGAAAAAGGTACTTTTTTTTGGGAAAAGGTACTTTTTTTTGGAAGAGGTACTTTTTTTGAAAAAGGTATTTTTTGAAAAAATTTATGTTTTTTGGGAAAAGGAACATTTTGAAAAAGGTATTTTTTTGGAAAAATGTATGTTTTTTGGGAAAAGGTACATTTTTGGGAAAAAGGTACATTTTTGGGAAAAGGTACTTTTTTTGGGAAAAGGTACTTTTTTGAAAAAAGGTACTTTTTTGTCCCCTTTTTGCCCCACCCGATAAGAATTTCCAAAAATGCCGTCTCAACGGACGTCTACATCGGTCGAGGAACCTACATACCAAATTTGAACTTCATAGCTCCAGCAGTTTGAGCAGGCCGTCAAGGGGGAGACTTTTTCCCCTTTTTGCCCGTCCCTGTAAAAATTTCCAAAACTTCCGTCTTGATGGATGTCTACGATAGTGGAGGAACCTTTATACCAAATTTCAACTTCCTACCTACAGCGGTTTGGGCAGGCCGTCAAGGGAGGCCTTTTTCCCCTTTTTAACCCCCATTTTTACAACGTCCCTGTCCAAAATTCCAGAAAGTACTTTCCAGAAAAGTTAGCCCATACTCCAAGGAACAAATATCTTAAATTTTAGCTTTTTAGCCAAAGGAGTTTTGGCAGGCCGCCAAGGGGGAGACTTTTCCCCTTTTTGCCCGTTCCGGTAGGAATTTCCAAAAATCCCGTCTTAGCGGACGTCTACGCCGAAAGAGGAACCTACATACCAAATTTCAACTTCCTAGCTTCAGGGTTTGGGTTGGGCGATGTTGAGTCAGTCAGTCAGTCAGTCAATCAGTCAGTCAGTCACGTTATTCTTTTATATATAGAGAATATAACTTTGCGTTGGTTCATTTGATATGGAGGCATATATAGTAATATATTATTTCATATCGTCCTACATATAATTGTACTTAATATACCTAATTGTACACTCTAAAAAGGCTTTTAAAATTACTACTATAAAGTGAGTAAATTTTCACACAATGTTTGAATTTACGCACATAATATCTTAAAACCTTTTTTACACACTGTACTTGGAAAACAACACACAAAACATAGTAATGTGAGTATTGATAAACATGTTTATTAGCACATATGCATTTTTTTAATAACATTACACATTTAATGCTTAAATCCAAGAAAACTTAACAGTTTGTAGGCACAAAGTGTGTAAATTGAAAATTGTCATTCTATATTTATTTTGTCAATAAAAATGAAAACGAAAAATAACAATTTTTACAATAAAAATTATGAATAAAGTTCAAAAATAAATCGTGGAGAATATAGGACATAGGTAACGTTTATATTGGAAGGAACATTTAATTGTATATAATATCACTATTTTTCTTATTTAGAAAAATTGGCACACTAATTCTAACACTAAGCAATGAAGAGGAACAGATGACTTTATTGTGATCTATACGTAGATTGTGGATAGCTCTATACATATTATGGTATTCTTATCGTTGTTGTAGCTGAAAAATTTATCAATATTGGATGTTAGCAAGATATCAGAATTAAAACGTGTGCGGTATTTAAGACAATGCTAAGGCATATTTCAAGGATATTGGTTCAAAAAGTTGTAGTTCAATCCAATATTCTTCTTTCTATAAAATTTGTCCATGTTTCTATAAAAAAAATTGAACGGCTACGATTTCTTACAGTTGTCCAAAAATATTAAAATAAACAGGTGAAAAGCTCTAGAGGTTAAAATCGTTATCGCTGAAAATACCGTAATTTTGGAGGCCATTTTTCTGATCGCAGAAATATATTGACTACCAGATTTGCTGACGAAATAAAACCACTTAACCTTAAATATAATTTTTTCGCAATGAAATTTATAGATAGGTTTCCTCAGACTCTGACCAGTTTTTCATAAAAACCCCTGCCATTCGAAGCTCTCTTTAGTTTAGTTTATTGATTCAAACTATCACAACAAGAATAAATCTTATAAATTACAGTGATAGCACGTAAAACTTTCAAGTAAATGTTTTGTCAAATTCAAATACAATTTATAAATTGATATTAATTACACTATGGAACATTTTTGGGATTATTGTCTGGGGGGTGAGAAATTCTAAGTCAGGGTGATGGTACTAGGTCAGTATAGTAAAACCCTCAAAGGGTTTGGCGTTCGTATGTTTTTATGACCTTTTAAATTTTTTCCTTATCTTGATGTTTTTTCGCTTAGTTGTAACATTTTGGCAAAAACGTAGTTTAACATAACTCGAGAACCACTTGTCCGATTTTGATGAAACAAATTTAGAAAAATTTAGAATTACAATTTCTCTAATCTGTTTCTATACCGTTTTCCTATATGTGCAACACTTTCGAAGTTAAAAATGAATGTATGAAGGGAAAAAAGTATTTTTTGCCTAAAAATTTAAATATTTTTTTTTTAAAAATTCATAAAAAATCCAAAATGGAAAAAAGTGCCAAAACTAATTACTTTCGCGTAAAGTCACATAACTCATGAGCAAAAAAAGGCATAGATCATGAAAATCGATGCACGCGTTTCTCATTTATTCACAATTAGGTAAATGTATGAATTTCAAAAATTTGCTCCAGATATGCACAACATTATTTGGAGAAAACATTGACACTCACAAGCCGAACTCTCTCATATTTTTCTACTGTACTAAAAGAGAAATATTGATGTGGCAACACTGGTTCTGTAATGTTCACATAAAACATGCATTGTCATTATACTTCTTCTCTTTCTCACACTGGTTCTGTGATTTTTGTCATTCAACAAGTGCCGACGAACGCGAAAAGTAAAAGTGATTTTTCTCCAGTTTTTTAAAAGTGAACAAAAGAGAAAGAATATGGAACTGTGCAAGCCAGATATAAATAGCTTTTGCTACTGCTGTGGTCAATATGTCTCAACACATAAAAAAAGGAGAAATTTCAGTACTGATTTTGTTCAAACATACGAGATGTACTTCAACCAAAATGTTATAGTGAACGAAAATTGGGTACCAAATATAGTGTGTAAAAGCTGCCACAACCGTCTAATGGATTGGAAAAATAGAAGACGTGAAAGTATGCCATTCGGTATCCCAATGACTTGGACTAATCCTGGCGAAGGTCACAATCCATTGAATTGCTATGCATGTGCGAATAAAGGAGCCGCAAAAAGGATAAGAAAATCGTATAATTACGTTGGTGTTGCAAGTGCCGCAACACCATTGCCTCATTCGGACCACATTCCTGTGCCAAAATCTTCTAGCCCAGATATTTTCTCTTCTACGACTGCTCCGACATATCATGCACGTGATGATTCCCCATATGAGCTATCAGTATCCAATGAGCCAATTTTAATAAATCAAAATAAGCTTGATTCAATTGTTGCCAAGTTGGAATTAACACAGCATAAATCGGAAGAGCTGGCTTCCATTTTGAAATCAAACAATTTGTTGGCACCCGGTGTGAAAGTCACAGCTTATCGAAGTCGTCAGGCAACACTCCAAAGTTTATTCCTTGTGAATGATGAAAAAACTTCTGCATATTGCCCGGATGTAGGAAAATTGATGGACGCAATGGAAATAAAATATGAAGCAGATGACTGGAGATTATTTATTGACAGTTCAAAACTCAGCTTGAAGGCGGTTTTACTGAATAAGACCAATAAAAAACCTTCAGTTCCAATCGCCTACAGTACAGAAACGAGAGAAATATATGATGCACTGGAAAATATTTTAAAAATGGTTAACTACGCCAAACATGAGTGCCAAAACTAATTACTTTCGCGTAAAGTCACATAACTCATGAGCAAAAAAAGGCATAGATCATGAAAATCGATGCACGCGTTTCTCATTTATTCACAATTAGGTAAATGTATGAATTTCAAAAATTTGCTCCAGATATGCACAACATTATTTGGAGAAAACATTGACACTCACAAGCCGAACTCTCTCATATTTTTCGACTGTACTAAAAGAGAAATATTGATGTGGCAACACTGGTTCTGTAATGTTCACATAAAACATGCATTGTCATTATACTTCTTCTCTTTCTCACACTGGTTCTGTGATTTTTGTCATTCAACAAGTGCCGACGAACGCGAAAAGTAAAAGTGATTTTTCTCCAGTTTTTTTAAAGTGAACAAAAGAGAACAGAATATGGAACTGTGCAAGCCAGATATAAATAGCTTTTGCTACTGCTGTGGTCAATATGTCTCAACACATAAAAAAAGGGGAAATTTCAGTACCCGTGTAAAAAAGTTTAGATCTGACCAGATCTTTTTGGTTCTCAATAGATATGATTGAATCTAATTAGATCCTGTACCAGATCACATCAAATATGATCAGATATGGCATATGTGATAATATCTTATGGCAAGATCTGATCAGATCTAGTGCCAAATTTGTTCAAATCTAATGTGATCTGGACAAATTCGCCAGATCTGAACAGATCTAATTAGATCTCAAATTTGTCCCCAATTTTGAGATCTAATTAGATCTGGTGAGATCTACGAAGATCTGGCCATATGTGCCTAGATCTGATCATATCTAATTAGATCTCAAATTTGTCCCCAATTTTGAGATCTAATTAGATCTGGTAAGATGTGCTGAGATCTGACCAGATCTGATCATTTTTACACGGGTACTGATTTTGTTCAAACATACGAGATGTACTTCAACCAAAATGTTATAGTGAACGAAAATTGGGTACCAAATATAGTGTGTAAAAGCTGCTACAACCGTCTAATGGATTGGAAAACTAGAAGACGTGAAAGTATGCCATTCGGTATCCCAATGACTTGGACTAATCCTGGCGAAGGTCACAATCCATTGAATTGCTATGCATGTGCGAATAAAGGAGCCGCAAAAAGGATAAGAAAATCGTATAATTACGTTGGTGTTGCAAGTGCCGCAACACCATTGCCTCATTCGGACCACATTCCTGTGCCAAAAGCTTCTAGCCCAGATATTTTCTCTTCTACGACTGCTCCGACATATCATGCACGTGATGATTCCCCATATGAGCCATCAGTATCCAATGAGCCAATTTTAATAAATAAAAATAAGCTTGATTCAATTGTTGCCAAGTTGGAATTAACACAGCATAAATCGGAAGAGCTGGCTTCCATTTTGAAATCAAACAATTTGTTGGCACCCGGTGTGAAAGTCACAGCTTATCGAAGTCGTCAGGCAACACTCCAAAGTTTATTCCTTGTGAATGATGAAAAAACTTCTGCATATTGCCCGGATGTAGGAAAATTGATGGACGCAATGGAAATAAAATATGAAGCAGATGACTGGAGATTATTTATTGACAGTTCAAAACTCAGCTTGAAGGCGGTTTTACTGCATAAGACCAATAAAAAACCTTCAGTTCCAATCGCCTACAGTACAGAAACGAAAGAAACATATGATGCACTGGAAAATATTTTAAAAATGGTTAACTACGCCAAACATATGTGGCGCATATGCTACGATTTAAAAGTTGTAGCAATGCTTTGCGGTCTTCAAAGCGGCTATATAAAATATATGTGCTTTTTGTGGGATTGGGACACACGATTTTCCGGTGACCAATATGCATGCCACGGATGGAAACTCAGAGAGCACAGCAGGTTACAAACGGCCAATATTATTCGTGAGCCTCTAGTGCCGAAGGAGAAGATATTGCTGCCTCCACTGCATATTAAACTTGGAATTGTTAAGAATTTTATCAAAACTGTCGCCAAAAGAGATGAAGTTTTCTTGTGTTTGAAACTAATTTACCCGAGACTCAGCGAAAGTAAAATTAAAGAAGGTAAGTTATAATATCACATTCATTTCCCATGATTTTCCATCTTAACAAATTAATTTTTTCCAATCATGCGTACTAAATGGTCCAGATATACGAAAGCTGATTAAAAGTGACGCATTCAACAATATTTTGATTGACGCTGAATTGAATGCATGGCAGGCAATCAAAGAATAGAAGGCTTGTTGGGAAAGCATCGTTCTAACAACTACGATGTTTCTGTCGCAAGGATGTTAAGAGCATTCTCGGAAATTGGTGTCCACATGTCCTTGAAAATCCATTATTTACATCATCATCTGGACTACTTCAGCAAACAATTGGCTACCGAATCTGATGAACAAGGTGAACGCTATCATCAAGTTGCTATGCCATTTGAAATGAGGTAATACTGATTTTTTATTTTTTCAAACTCATTTTAATAAAACAAAAACTTACAGATATAGAGGCAAAAAGTCGCCGAGTGCAATAATTGCGGAAATTTGCTGGTGGAGTAAGTTAGTGTGGCAAGACAAGGATGATCTTGATGATAAAGAATTTTCAGGAGATGCAGAAGGGCCAACAGTGGAGTCACACATTGTCATTATGTGTGGTTCAGAAACTGATGATAGCGATGAATGCGATGCCACTAGTCCCGAACAACCACCATCGAAAAAGTCTAGGCAATATTTATTAAAATAAATAAAAATAAATAAATAAAATAAAAATAAAAAATTATAAAAATGTTTACTTAATTTTTTTAGTAGTTTATGGCCAGAAATCTGGAGTTATTGGGGAAAATTTATGAAAAAGGCGATAAATGACACTTTTTTGAATAAAAACAAATATCAATATTCTTGTCAAAATGGGATACCTTCACTTAATTGTAAATAAAAGCAGAACGCGTTAAATTTTGTTTATAGGTTATGTGACTTTACATGAAATTAATAACACTTGATCCTTTTTTCCGTTTTGGATTTTTTATGAATTAAAAAAAATAAAAAAATTTAATTTTTAGGCAAAAAAATATTTTTTTTTTCTCCACAAATTTATTTTTACCGGCAAAACTGTTGATTATAAAGAAAAACGTTATATGAACGGATTAAAGAAATTGTAATTCTAAATTTTTCTAAATTTGTTTCATCAAAATCGGACAAGTGGTTCTCGAGTTATGTTAAACTACGTTTTTGCCAAAATGTTACAACTAAGCGAAAAAACATCAAGATAAGGAAAAAATTTAAATGATCATAAAAAAAATGACACATACGAACGCCAAACCCTTTGAGGGTTTTACTATACTGACCTAGTACCATCACCCTGACTTGGAATTTCTCACCCCCCAGATTGGCTGTTGTACTGTGTTATAAATTAAAAACTTAAAAATAACATAGTGAAATTTAAATTGCACAAACATACATATAAATTAAAATAAACATTATAAAATTGAAAAACATTTAATACATTTTAAACAAATTTAATAGTTCCATTTTAAAGCGTATTGTGTTGCTAACCAATTGAATATTTGATGGTAAGTCATTCCAAAGACCGATTGTGTAATTAAAAAATTGTCTTGTAGATAAAACGTATTTATATTTTTGTGAAATCAGGCCTCTTCCACGTGGAGATTTGGCAAAAGTAATTCTTCTATAGAGATATTCAGGTTCCTTTGAATATATCAGCTTATGCATCATCAAAAGGCTTTTATACTTTAGTAAGTCTTTAAAACAAACATTATGCAACTGATATGTGAACGATGATATATTATCCCTTCTACTGCGATTAAATACATATCTGGCTATATTATTTATGTGACTCGAAGTCGATCGTAATCAGTGGTGTCACAATTTGCAAATATTTCACATCCATACAGCAAAACAGGTATTAGATATGTTTTTGCCAGGAGCATACGTATTTTAAAGGGCGTCGACGCTTTAACAGCCCACAGGTTTCTCAACATCCCATGAACTTTTCCAGCCGAAATATTTATGTGATTTTTCCAAGAAAGCTCGGCATTAAACGTTATTCCTAGATTTGATGATGATGGAACAAAATCGATTGTAGTGTTATTTACTAGCACAGAGACGTTATTATCAAGTCTTTTTTTATTATTTCTTGATATAAAGATACATTTTGATTTCGTTGGTTTTATGCACAAACCATTTAGACTTGCCCAATTGTGAATTTTATTTAAATCATTGTTGATGCGTTCAATACAATAACGTACATTTTCCATTTTGGTGCTTAAGTACAACTATACATCATCCGCATACATTTGTATATCACAGTGACTTACAGCTTCAGGAAGATCATTTATGTACATACCAAAAAGCAATGGACCAAGAATGGACCCCTGTGGTACCCCTCTATCAACATGAACCGCATTGGAAGTCAAGCCATTTAAAAAAACAACTTGTTTACGGTTTAAAAGATATGACGAAATAAGTTTTTTAGCCGAATTAGAAAAATTAAAAAACTTTTGGAGTTTGGTCAGCAGAATTGAGTGATCAACTGTATCATTGTATTGTATTGCTTCAGAAAATTCTCCAGTCCTGATGAACTCTCCTCACTTTTTTATAAACGAAAACTTAAATTCTGTACAAAAGACTTTTTGTGATAGAAAAACTCAAAAACTACTTTCCTTTAGTACAACAAAAACTACTTTCCTATAGTACAACCCTAGCATTCGAAGGAATATAAGAAACCCTCAGATTCTGAGCAATCACCTTAGATTCTGACGACTTTGTCCTATACAAAAGCTGTCCCATTCTAAGGACTTTTTCTAATGGAATATACTTCTATTCTAAAAACCCTTATAATAAAAAACCAGTCACATTCTGATGACTTTTATACAAAAAAAAAAAAAAAACTGAGGACTTTACGTATACAAAAACCCTGGAATTCTAAGGACTTTTTGTATAGGAAAACTCTCAGATTCAGAAAACTTTTACTATAGAAAACACTTCGACCCTATGGACTTGTTTCTATAGAAAAACCCTTAGGTTGTATGATTTTTTCTTCAGACAAACCCTAAGATTCTGAGAACTTTCTCCTATAAAACACTTTTAGATTCTCCTAGAAAACCCCCAGGAGAAAACATTTAGATTCTGAAAGTTTTATCTTATAGAAAAATTCTCAGATTCTGAAAACTATAGCCGACTTTTTCGGTACCTAAACCCCTAAAATCCTGACTACTTATGCCTTTAAAAGAGTCCTGAGATGTGTTTTTAAAAAAAAATTTTAAATTTGAAATGTTTTGGATAATACTTTCACATGGGTTTGTCAAAGTATAAACATGTATATATATTTGGAAAGGCTAACTATTCATCTTTCTGAAACAGTTCGAAAATTGAAAATCGGTTCAAAAGTGATTTAGTTAAAAACATTTTGGTCCGTAAAGTTTTGAAAAAACGTTTTTTGCCGATAACTTCAGATTTTGAGGGTATATTCAAAATTCTGAAAATTGAAAAGTGATTTACTCAACCAGGTCTACAACCTATACTAGGTCATTTTACAAGTATATTAATTTTTTATATTTTGTAGCACCGTGTAATTATTGTAACTAATGATTATTAAAATTATTAAAATTAAAAATTCTGAAAATTGAAAAGTGATTTACTCAACCAGGTCTACAACCTATACTAGGTCATTTTACAAGTATATTAATTTTTTTATATTTTGTAGCACCGTGTAATTATTGTAACTAATGATTATTAAAATTATTAATTATAATTGATGCTCAATGTAATAAAGCTTGTTTAGTGAGCACTCTGAATTAATAAAATAAAAGCATGGAAGTACGGAAACGAAATACATACGAAAAACATACAAATTAATGTACGGGGTTTTATATTCTTCTTTTGGGTGTGCTTCTTTCCGATTTGGATAAAATTTTAATATGTGAACGAGGAGACAGAAAAAATAAAAGTATTGACAAAATCTGATCTCAATTATTACAGTTTTCTTATTTTTATGAATTTCATGCGTTACTGAATTTATGTTTGTTCCTTTTTTAAATAAAATTATTAAAAACACAACAAGTGTATGTATATTATTTTACAGAAAATTTTTTCGATTAATCGATTAATTTTAAAATTTTGTTCGATTAACCGGTTAAGTAAAAACCTCGAATAATTATTTACACGATTAATGGATTAAAATAAAAAGCCGATTAATTGAATACCCTA
Source organism: Leucophora obtusa (assembly GCA_949987735.1). Classification (NCBI taxonomy): domain Eukaryota; kingdom Metazoa; phylum Arthropoda; class Insecta; order Diptera; family Anthomyiidae; genus Leucophora; species Leucophora obtusa. The sequence continues at coordinate 94,650,371 of OX465296.1, forward strand.
CATATATATCACATAAGCCAGATTTCTTCCATTATTTCTTTTATCTGTGGATGTGCTAGTCAATTTAAAGTTGGATTTTTAGCGTATTGTACAGCGAAAATTGATGGAAAGCCTAAAAATAAAACCCGATCTGTTTAGCACTTTCACATAATGACAGCTATGATAAGATCTACCGTTCCAGATAGATTGAACTCCATAATTCTTAAAACTGTGGATGTGCCTTCAATTTGAATTAAACCTTTCAGCGAATTTTGATTTTCTTTGATTTTTGGAGAAAGATATGTTGTAGAGAACACGAAAATCGTCCGATCCGTTCCATTTAAGACCTATTTGATCCCATAATTCTTTAAACCGTGGATGTGCCATTCAATTTTGTGCTTCAGTTTTGAGTGAAAATTATATGGACACAAATCCAAACATAGACCGATTTACACCAAAATCAATACACTTAGTCCTTCGGCCGATATAAATCGGTCTACCAAATTTTATCAAAAAATCTTAATATTTGCGACCTGTAGCGTGCGCACAAGAATGTATGTAGAACCAGACGGACGGGCGGAAAAATTAAAAAGCAACATACCTATAACACTGTGAGACTAATAGTAGGGGTCAGTGATCGGAAAGGGTTCAAATTACCGGGGAAAGTTATATCGATAAAAAAGAAGTTATACGTGTCCCGGCGTTTCGCTGGGTCACCCCTAGGAATCAAGATATATCGATTTGTCTTTTATCTTATATCGGTGATCTTTTTTTTGACATAACTCGAGAACCACTAGTCCGATTTTGCTCAAACAATTTTAAAAAAATTAAAAATTACAATTCCTTTAATCTGTTCATATAACGTTTTTCTATATACTCAACAGTTTTGCCGGTAAAAATAAATGTATGAAGAAAAAAATATTTTTTGCCTAAAATATTAAAAAAAGTAATAAAAGGTTATTGATTTTTATGGTAAACATTTATTTTTACCGGCAAAACTGTTGAGTATATAGAAAAACGTTATATGAACAGATTAAAGAAATTGTAATTTTTAATTTTTTTAAAATTGTTTGAGCAAAATCGGACTAGTGGTTCTCGAGTTATGTCAAAAAAAAAGATATATCTCGATTCCTAGGGGTGACCCAGCGAAACGCCGGGACACGTATAACTTGTTTTTGACCGATATAACATTTCCCGTTGGTTTCATCCCATCCCGATTTTGACTGTCGCATAGTGTAATCAATAATGGAAATAAAGCGCGACTATGCATTTTCGAATAAAATTACCGTGATGATTGAAAAATTTGTGCCAACTTTTTTCATTAAATCGAGATAAAAGTGTGTAAAAACCACTCAAAAATAGCCAAAAAAGGTTTTTGGTAACTTTGACCTCAATTTTCTCAAAAACCAGATGTGCTGAAAAAATTTGGAAACCAAATTCGGACTCAGCACGGAATAGTACTTGAAAATGTGTAGTCGCATGCCTGAAAAGTCCAAAAATTAAAAAATATTTATTAGCGAAAATGTGTGCGGTTTTTTGTTTATAACTTTTTCAGCACTCAAAAAAATTTATTCAAAACCTTTCAGCGAATTTTGATGTATTTTAAATAAGTTAATCTAGAAAAAAAATGTGCCACTAATTTGAAATTTTTCATTTTTAAAATCTGAAATCGACCTGTTTCGTAGATTTTCACATAACTATATGAACAATAGGGCGGGTTAATTTTTTTGACAAGAAATCGTAGGGGCGGAAATGATTCTATAAAGAATTTTAAGCAACTTTACCCTAGAAACCATAGGTCTAAAATGGATTTCGAGCTTGCTGAAATTCCAAAATATGTTTTAAGTAGTGCTTTATGAGTTTAAATAATGAGTTTTATTAATTATACCCTGCACCATTATTTGGACAGGGTATAATAAGTTTGTCGTTATGTTTGTAATTCCAAAAAATAATGGAACCAAACCCATCTTTAAGTATGCCGATTAATTCAGAATAACATTTTGTTTCGATGTAACGATATACGTGTGTCTGTCCGTCCGTCTGTCTGTCCATATATTCTTGTGCGCACGGTACAAATCGCAAATATTAAGATATTTTTACTATATTTGGTATACCGACTTATTTTGGCCCAGGAACAAACCCACTTGATTTTGGTTAAAATCGGTGCATGGTTAGACCTAGTGCCTATATAAAGGGTGCCCAAAATTTAATTGTTTCTACACTACAGGTCGCAAATACGAAGATATTTTAATGAAATTTGGTACACGGATTCAAATGGGCTTATGAATAAAGCCTACTGATTTTACATGGAATCGGTCCATGTTTAGACCTAGTGCCCGTATAAAGGTCCCCTAAAAATGAACATATTCGCAAGACAAAGGTCGCAAATATTAAGATACCTTGATAAAATATGGTACACAGACTTATGGTACATTCTAAAACAGATCAATAAGCTTTGTCCAGTTTGGTGGCTAGCTAAAAAAACAAATCCCGAAATAAATCGGGGAAAAAAATTTGCAAAAAGGAAAATTCTTACATCAATATATTTGTTTGCAGGATGTACATATCTGATTAAGTGTTTTAATCCAATTCTTTTACCATAAAGCCTTTTTTCGCGTCCCGCCATTATTTTTGAATTTTTTCTTAAAATTTATATTCTAGGGATTATAATGCCCATTTCATACAACTAGTTGGCTAGTTGAAAAAAAATGGCGAAAAAAATTTACAAAAAGGAAATTTCTTACATCAATATATGGGTGATATCAAAAAATGTGATAAAAACCGTGTAACCACCTAATTTCTAATGCATGGATTACATTTGAGTTACATATTTCGATATATATTAGCGCATTGTCACCTGTTTTACAAAATTTATAATAATCTGACAATATTTTGGTTAATACATAAAATTTGTGACCAATTTTATAGACCAAATTTAAACTCCGTAACAAGTAACTCATAAGGTTTTTTAACTTTAATAGCTTATATTTTAATAACCAATAAAGCTAAACACTAAGAGGAAAAGTGCCGTTTTTAATAAAAATTAATACATTTTACAAACTTTTTCGTATATCTTAGCTATCACGACTTCAACTCTGTAACGATTTTTCGTCATAATTTTTGATAAAAATGCATATACCAGAATTTTGGAGTTATCTATTATTTATATTGCCAAAAGTATAATGTTATTTATACTCAAATGATCGTTGGACTGTAAGTAATCATCCAGCATAACAGACTTGAAGCTTTTCTGCAGCATGTAACATTCTCGAGATGAAAAAGGATGTCTTTAATAAGATTTGAAAAAATGTTGTAAACTCCGTTCCTAATTTTTACACCAAACTATTTAACGAGTAAGAAAAACAATGTCATATTTGGATTCACCTTGTAGGCATCATGCGATTTTGTTTCGGAAAAAAAATTCTGACAAAGCGTTTCTGAAAGAAAACGAAAAAAGTAACCAAATGTAAACTCCGTAACCACAATTGTTTGCATCAGATTTCATTCAAATAAATGTTTAAAACATTTTAAAATAACCATAAACAGAGGTGAATCAACTAATATTAATGCGTCAAAAGACGATTCAACTAATAATTTTGCGTCAATTCAAAAAAAGTTATCAGTTTTTTACCCTAAGCTTCTGGAGCGAAAAACGATTGATTTTGCATTTCATTGGTTTTGGATTGATATTTCGAGTCGTTACTGACATTAGTTTGACAAATTAAATTTGTTTCACACAATTTAAGTATTTTTTGATCGCGAAATGTTATGTTTTTAATATATTATTTTGTAACTGCGCAACCGCTGTTTGGATTTTAAAAAATTTTATATTTTGTAAATGGACCAAAAATACAAAATTAAAAAAAAAATTTTTTTTTCGCGGAATGAATTGTATTTTTATTCGTTTTATTCATTGGAAAGCAAGTTGAAAACCCAAATACGAAAAACTAATAAATTGAAGAAAATTCGTACCCAATTTTTTTTTGTTATATCTTTTGCTTGCAGAAATGTAAACTCCGTTACAACAAAAAAGATTAAAATTGTGCAAAAAACGTTATTGCGACAACTTGTAGAAGAGATTATTTGCAATTAGGTTTATAATGACTGAACTTACTGATTCTATTAAGAAAAAACCGAAATATTAACACTTTTTGCTTCTCACAAATTTCGCCCAAAAATGTATCACATTTATTGCAGAATGTTAATCGCTGATTAGGTTTTTTAATTCAGCTTTTGTGCCATAAAGTCTTTTTTCGCGTTCCGTTACTACTTTGCAATTTTTTAAGTGCGGTTTCTTTGAAATTTATAATTTTGGGACTACGAGTATAATGCCCATTTCATATAACAAAGTTTGGTGGTTAGGGGAAAAAAAATCGAGAAAAAATTTGCCAAAAGGAAACTTTTTGAATCAGTATATTTGTTTGCAGAATATTAATCGCTGATTAAGTTTTTAATTGAATTTTTCTACCACAAAGTCTTTTTTCGCGTTCCGCTATAAGTGTGCAATTTTTTAAGTCCGGTTTTTTTAAGTTTATAACCTAGGGACATACAACAAAATTTGGTTTCTAGTTGCAAAAAAAAAATCCCAAAAAAGATTTCCATAAAGGAAAATTTTTCAGTGTAATGGTAGTGAAATTTCATTTGTCTACCTAGTGTAGAAAAAATGGAAATGATTTTTTCTTTTTACTACCATTGCTTAGATGTAGTTTTCATTACGTTGTGATGAAAACAAGTGAAATGAAAATTTTTTGTAATGGAATGAGTTTTTTTTTTAATTTTCATTTTATAAATTCAATGGTAATGAAAATGCGCAATGGTCATTACAAAGTACTTAATTACTCCCATCTCTGTATATATTACACTATTGAACATATTTTAAGTTTTTGAAAAACATCTTCCTGCAATGTATATTTTCTAGTGTTTCCAATTCGGTTAATCGATTAACCGATTCCTCGATTATTCGCCTCTATTTTGGTTAATGTCGAAACAAATAATTTAAAACTCAAATAATTATTCGACCCGAATAATCGGTTAAAATAGGTCGATTAACCGGTTACATTTTTAATATGTAATTTTTTGGTTTATTTTTTCCCAAAGCTTCATAATTTTCTTAATTTTGGCTAAAAAATTGCAAGAAACGCTTATAAAAAAAACAAATACTAACTAAAATACGATCAAACTGTTTTAAAATCGATTGAAAGAAGCCTTTAGAAGAAAACTTCATGAAGAAAACTTCATTAGTTTAGTGAAAACTAAATTAGCTCAAAATTTGTTTATTGTTAATAACACTGTGAGACAAACGGTAGGGGTCAGTGATCGGGAAGGGTTCAAACTACCGGGAAAAGTTATATCGGTAAAAAAGAAGTTATACGTGTCCCGGCGTTTCGCTGGGTCACCCCTAGGAATCGAGATATATCGATTTGACCTTTGGTGGTCTTTTTTTTGACATAACTCGAGAACCACTAGTCCGATTTTGCTCAAACAATTTTAAAAAAATTAAAAATTACAATTCCTTTAATCTGTTCATATAACGTTTTTCTATATACTCAACAGTTTTGTATAAAAATTCTTAATTTAGCTTTAAAAGATGAATTTGCTAAAGCATTCATTATCTCTATTAAACCTTTATTAAAAAATTGTATTCAAAAACACAATAAAAGTTTATTAATTTTGTTTTTAATTCTGGAAACACTTTGCATATTTTCCCTTTTTATTGTTAGTGACACATTGATTTTGTGAACGATTGACTTGGTAATTGTAGGTAAATATATTGTTTTGGAAATTAAAATGTTTTATTACAAATCAAAACATATTAAAAAACGATTTTTAAACATTACTGAGAAGAAATAATGGAAACAAATTGTGTTAAAGAATTTTTTATATTACGAATACTGAAAGTATTCGAATATCGAGTATGGTTTTATTATAAATGCATCACTATTTTATTGAATTTGTTTTTATTTTATTTTCATGAAAATTTGGGAAAATTTTCGAAAAATGAGTTTTGTCTTGGAATTTTTGCAGTTTTTTTGTTTTGGTTGGATACAAAATGCTGCATTCCATCTATTCTTGGGTGGAAGACTCTTAAACTATTCACTTATTTGAAAATTCACGTTTTTTAGTTTTGTACAGTGGTTTTCTTTTTCCAAACTTTATCAAACAGATATTTTAGGCTATACCCTGCTTTAAGCGTTTAATAAATTTTTCTTTATTAATCATTTGTGAATATTCTTTTTGCCAAATTAGTTTAAAAATCTGTAATTAGGCTATTTTATAAGTTTTTGAATAACACAGTGAGAATTTAACAATTATTTATGATACTCTCAGACTACTAATATTCAGCAAAATTTGTTGCTGATTTTTGCAGAGTAATTTGGTATTTTAAAATAGAGCTTAACATTTTTTATATTGATGGCTCAATGTAAAAGGCTCTTCTAGTTTTTAATATTAAAAAAAGTCAGCTTTTTGTGTTTTTATTGATCAAAAGTTAAGAAAATACATTAATTTTGCATTAAACGAATAATCGATTAATCGCCAATTTTCACGATTAACCGACCCGAATAACCGGTTAATTAATTTTAGTGATTTTTCGAATAATGCATTAACCGGTTAACCGTCTATGTCGAATAATTGGAAACACTAATATTTTCTAATAACACAGTACAACTAAATAAGAAAAATTTTATGCATCGGGATTGCGACACATCATTTCTAGTAGACATTTTATTTATTTATTTATTTTGTTGTTCCACACACAAGACTTAAAGTCTTACCCCTCAATTCATAAATGCTTTGTAAAGTTATAGCAGGTTTACAAAACGTCATTTTCAAACAAAATTTGTTCAATAAACCTCCTATAGTTTTACAAATCGTTTATGAATTTAGGGGTTATATTACAGTATAGAACTGATTATTCGTTAAATATACTTTTCATAATTTAATAACTTAAGAACTAATTATGAAGAAAAAATAAAGTAATCAAACATATATATAATATGGTACCTACGCATAATAATTTAAAACTTTGTAACACGTTTTTAAAATGATCTCTGTATGAAAAATTCTATTTATAAGCCATTCATAAGTTCAAAAAGTTGTCTTTATTTATAATAGCAAAGGCACAAATAATAATAATAATAATAATAATAAAAAAAAAAAAAAATAAAAAAAAAATAATAATATTTTTTTTGTTTTTTGATTTACAATTAAAAACTAACAATTTTAAAAATTATAAATATAATAATTTAATGGGGGAAATGTTTTAGTTGATCTGTTATTTAAGTAAATGAATGTTATTTTAGTTTGACTCAAGATCATAAATTAATATCACTTTCTGTTTAAAATATTTTCAAATCAAAGAAAGATGGTACAATTTTTACAAGTAAATTACAAAGAATAAAAATTATTGAAAGAATTCTATAAGACCAGCAAGGCAGAATGCGCATTTTCGGCTTGCGCTACAAAGCCATAACATACTTCCATTTAAATTTAACGGTTCGTTGTAATTCAAAAATCTGTGTTTATCATACACAGAGTTGAATAAAATCAGCTGAGATATCTTAAGAATTAAGGTTCAAAGCAAAAAAGAGTAATAATAACAAAAGGATAAAAATAGCATTGTTAAATTTCGTTGATGTTAGTCTAAGTTGAGTTGTTATAACAAATTGGATTTGCTTTCAACAGTCACATAAGTAGACGATTATCAAAATATTAACCCACTCAAAGGCGAAAGGCACTGATGATGGCTTTGTAGCGAAAGCCGAAAATGCGCATTCTGCCTTGCTGGTCTTATAGAATTCTTTCAATAATTTTTATTCTTTGTAATTTACTTGTAAAAATTGTATCATTTTTCTTTGATTTGAAAATCATTTTCTTTGATTTGAAAATAATTTAATATTAATTTATGATCTTGAGTCAAGCTAAAATAACATTCATTTATAATAATTTAATTTAATCAAATACGTTCGAAAAGTAGGTAATTATGGTTTTTTTTGAACCGCAGTGCGTTACTTAAGATTTGGTAACAATAAGGAATTGAGTTCCAGAGATGGATGGCATTGATTTAGAATTGCCAAGTTTAAAGTTTAAATTTAAATGCTTTCAGTCTTTTACCCCTACAAATAGGGTCTGAAAAAATTAGTTTCTCATAAAGATGTACAGGTTGATGCAAATAAATGATTTTATGTAAGAAAGTCAAAATTCGAGTTTTCAGTAAATCGTTGAGACTGAGGCCATACAATTTTTTGGAAAACGCAGAAACTCGTGCACGTCTTTTTAAACCATATGCATAGCGAACGGTATTATTTAAAACGACGTTTAATTTATTTTCACTTATTGAGTCACAACTGGCAAAGAGTTCACACCCGTACAACAAAATTGGAATAAGGTAAGTTTTAGCAAGCAGTATTCTAATTTTTAATGGTGTACCGTGTTGGGTTCGCCAGAGTGTTTTTATCATGGAGAAAGTTCTACCACATGCATTTTTAATATGATCAGACCAGGTAAGGGTATTATTAAAAAAGATTCCTAGATTCTTAGCGGTACTTACAATTTCAATACGTTGATTATTTATTGAAATGTTGGGAATAATTCTCTTCTTCACTAATCGTTTTTGTATAATAAGACATTTAGATTTTTTAGGGTTAATCTCCAGACCATTAGCCGTTGCCCACACATGAATGCGATCAAGTTCCAAATTCAAAGTTCTTAAACACTGATCAAGCAAGGTTTCATTGCAACTAATGTAAAGTTGAACATCGTCAGCATACATTCTAACTTTACAGTATGTTAGAATATCCGGGAGATCATTAGAATATAATGAAAACAAGAGCGGGCGTAATATAGATCCTTGCGGAACGCCTCTTGTAACAGCTAGTGACACAGATTTTCCGGTTGAGGTTTCTACGTACTGATATCTGTTACTAAGATAAGATGACAAAAGACGTGTTGCAGTTGAAGAAAAATTGAAAATATTTTGTAATTTGTAGCATAAGATGCCGTGGTCAACAGTATCGAAAGCTTTCGAATGATCTAATAGAATTAAAAAAGTTACTTTACCATCATCAACTTCTTTTCTTATCTCCTCCGCAACATCAACTAGCGCTGTTATGCAGCTGTGTTTCCTTCGAAACCCGGATTGACGAGATGAAAGCAAATTATTATTATCTAAGAAGGTAATCATTTGATTGTGCATCAGCCTTCGAAGACTTTAGACAGAAACGGTAAAATAGCTATGGGTCTGTAATCAGTGCCTGATTTAGGTATTGGTACGATTTTCGCATTTTTCCAATTAGTAGGAAAGCAACCAGTTGTAAATATTTTATCAAAGAAGAATGTTATACGAGGAAGTAGTTGAGGTAATAGTATTTTTATAAATTTCGGATGAATTCCATCTACTCCAACAGCATTAGATTTTATCGATAAGAAACTTGATAAAACGTCACACTGAGTTATGCCAGTAAAGAAGAACCTATTGTTTTCTGTAAAATCATAAATTGGGTGTATGTTTCTATAATAGTTACAATCAGCTTCTACCATTGGTATATTTAAAAAAGTTTTATTTGCCTGTCGGCATCAATTGGACAAGGATCTTGCGTACCAGAGTTACCAATTCCAATTTCGCGAATCGTCTGCCATGTCTTCTTGGATCCTAAAGCATTAGAGAATTTTCCGGCATAGAATTCAGATTTGGCCTTTTTTATCAGCTTATTCGTTTCTTTTTTAGCAGCACGATATTCTTCTTGTAGCTGTGTAGTTTTAAAACGTTTCCACCTAGAAAATGCAAAATCTCTTCGATACATTGGTGGAAGAAAACCAGGATTTTTTCTTTTGGCTAACAATTTTAGTTTTTAAAGGTACTATTTGATTAAACAGATAACTTATGTTCTCCTCTAGAAATAAAAATTGGGATGTGGATTGCGAATATGGCCTTAGAATTTTAAAGTTAGCTATAGTTTAAGAAATATTTACAAAACCTTATTTGCAGAAAATTTCAATTTTGTAATAAACTTTTTGCAAAAAATGCAAAATTAAAACTTTGAACGCCACTCTTTGCAAAACTTTAATAGGATGAAATATGCCCTTTAATTTGATATATCGTACGTTCGGACAGCTGGGATTATATTCATTACATATGTATGCATTTAAATTTGAAATTTCTCTTTTTTTCACGATTTCGTTAATAATTAATTGTTTAATTTATACCATTACTAAACATCTCATGTTACTTAATTTATCAAAAAAATTTCACACTTTGTATTTTAATTTTAAGTAAAAATTGGCTAAAGCTGAAAAAGATTGTTTTTTTAATACCTAAAAATTAAGGAGTCTGCGACGAATCTGAAATTAAAAAACTCAGATAAAACCATTGGAATATCTTATACACATATTTTATAATTAATTTCAACAAAGTTTTAGATAATTTAAGTGCAAATTCCTAAAAAATAACGATTTTAAAATATGCATGTTCAAAAAAGTTCTAAAAAGAGCATTTTAAATTTAGTCCGTTTTATTGTTAAACATACGGTTTTGTTCATTCTGTGTATGAAAACCCTACAAAAATATTTATATTTTAAAACACTTTGATTGGTTGAGCTTTTGATAAAGTGTGGCACGCAGGGCTCTTATACAAGTTAAAAAAACAATTGCCATATCCTTACTTCGAACTACTGAAGTCATATTTGGAAGATAGATACTTTTTAGCCAAATTCAAAGATGAGCATACTAAGCTGTATAAAATTCAATCGGGAGTACCACAAGGCAGTGTATTAGGACCTATCCTTTATACATTATTTACTGCTGATCTACCCACAAACGACCTCACCTCCATCGTAACTTTTGCTGATGACACTGTGATTCTGTCTTCCCATCAAAATCATATAACTGCATCAATAAACCTTCAAGTACATCTCAGTAAAATTCAAGAGTGGCTTGAAACGTGGAGAATGAAAGCCAACGCTAGTAAATCAGTACAGGTAACTTTCACATTAAGAAAAAACAATTGCCCTAGTGTAATGTTGGGTGCTGATACTCTTCCCCAATCCGACAACACAAAATATTTAGGAATCCACCTAGATAGGCGTCTTACATGGCAAAAACATATTTTCACCAAACGTAAACAACTGGGTATAAAACTCACGTCCTTGTATTGGCTCATAGGAAAAAATTCAAAACTTTCGATAGACAACAAGTTACTCATATATAAAACCATTATTAAACCCATATGGACATATGGTATACAAATTTGGGGATCAGCCGCAGAAACCAACATCAGTATTATACAACGTTTTCAGTCGAAAGCACTACGCACGATCGCAAACGCGCCAAATTATGTATCAAATAATATACTGCATAACGACTTCTGCATTCCAACAGTGCAGGAAGAGATCAACTTAATCAACGAACGTTATTCATACCGCCTATCACTGCATCCTAATGCTTTAGCTGCAGATCTGCTGCAGATATCTTCTACCCAAAGAAGACTTAGAAGATTTCCGCTAACACAGCTAATTGTGACAAGATAATTTAAAAAATTTTTAAATTTTATAATACTTATATAGAGGTGCAACAGTGGTTGCTTCCTCTGCATGTTTTTTAGTTTTAGTTTAATTACTTATGTACCCACTTTAGGAAAAAATGCTAAATATCTTTATAGATAGATTGCAAAATAAATTGGAGTTTAAATAAAAAAAAAAAATAATTGGTTGAAAATAAATTAACCAATCAGAATGCTCCAAAAATAAACCAAGTCAAAGCATACTGCCAGCCAAAATTTTAAATGAAATCGGCTTTAACAAAAATATACATTTTTGTAAATTGGCGATAAAATTTGTGTTTCAGATTGAATTTCGGAAAATGTTGATGCAATTTTGACAAAAATAATTTAGTGGAATCCCGAGTAAAAAAAATTTATCTCGCGCAATATCTAATTATATCCAATTTGATATTGTTTACGATCTGCTGTAATATCTAGCTGATGCAATTAGATCTCAAAATTGGGTGTATCCAATCATATCGTATTAGATCCCATAGTGTATATGGGGATAAACTAAGATCAATTTATATCTCAAAATTGGGAGGTCCAATGATATCTTTGGGGATAAACCTAGATCTAATTTGATCCGAAAAGTGGCGGATCCAGCTATATATTTGCGGACAAACCTAGATCTAATTTGATCCGAAAAATGGCGAATCGAATTAGATCCAGCTATATATTTGTGGATAAACTTAAATCTAATTTGCTCTCAATTTTGGCAGATCGAATTAGATCCAGCAATATATTTGTGGATAAACTTAGATCTAATTTGATCCGAAAAAGTGTCAGATCGAATTAGATCCAGCAATATATTTGGGGATAAACTTAGATCTAATTTGATCCGAAAAATGGCCGATCGAATTAGATCCAGCAATATATTTGGGGATAAACTTAGATCTAATATGATCCGAAAAATGGCAGATCGAAAAAATGGGTTAATCTAATTACCCGATTAAAAAAGATGATATGGGAACATATCTAATTTGATAGAATACAATAACTAATCAGATACAATTTAATCCGAAAAATGGTGAATACAATTGTATCTACGTGGATCAAATTGGATTTAATTACTTTAAATTATATACAATTTAATCCGAAATTTGACCAGACATTATTGTATTAAATAATATCTTAATATTTAAAATTTGATACAATTAGGCCCAATTTGATAAAAATTTTCGTATTTCTGTTTTTATTAAATATTGTACTGAAAAACAATGGGGGATTCACGTAAAGTTTCGTGTAAACTAAATAAATCTAGTAAGTTTGCGAGTCTACGTGAAACTGCATACATAAGAAGTATCTAAACATTAATCAGTACTTATACGAGAAAGAAAAATACATAAATTAAAAAACTTCTAAACAAAATGAAATTTCAAATAATTTTCCATAAATCATTACTGGATTTTTCACTAACAGTGAGGTTACATGATCAAGATTTTGCTTTCAAGTTGATAACACATACTGCTTGTCAAATTTAGTTGAACTTGAAGCTGTGACGTAGGCTGCATGCAACTTGATAGTCAATTTTGCTTTCAAGATGCCGTCGTCAAGGAAAGAACTAAAAATGCTCGCCTCTGTGGGCTGTTTCCGCACTGTAGGCTGATCGAAAAGACTTTATTTTTTTCTTCACATATTCCACAGACATTTTCATGTCAGCAGAAATTGATTTTTTATTTATTTTTATTTTTAAATCATTTCGTCGATATACCGAAATATTCACATTCCGTATTTTATCAAACGTGTTTTATTGCGGCACAATATTTGTAAAAAGAAAAACAAATTTACAAGAAATTGATCAGCTGTTTAAAACTTGACCGTCAAGTTTTCTCAAAACTTGAAAGCAAAAATTGATATCAAGTTGCTGTTCAATTTTTAAAATGTGAGTGTGTTAGTAAAAAAATGTGAGTGTATTGAAACTTGAAAGCCAAAAATTGATCGTGTAACCCCTATGTAAAGGTGAGGTTTTTCATTTTGAAAGTGAGAAAAGTTCAAATGAAGTTGTAACTTTTTGGGCTATTCATTTTAAAATGAGAAAAATGCATTAAAATAAAATTGACTTGAAAGTTTTTTAATGAAAATAAATGTAGAAGCAGGAAATAATCGTTTAAAAATATTTGAAATTTGGAAATAATGTATCGTATGAATAAAAAAAACTAGAATTCACTAATAGCAGGAGGTATTTATTAGGCTTTTAAGTTATTACACAATTTTATAATTTTTTCGTTTTAATTTTCATTTATATTTTATGGTATCCTTCACAGAAAGAATTTACAAAATTCTAATTAAATTTTAATTAGAATTTAAATTAAAATTTAACTTTGAAATTTTATTTTTAAACAATTTTTAATTTAAGTTCTTTATTTATTACAACCTAGCATACAGGCCATAATTTTTGTGTGAAAGATAACAATTTACAAACGAGTATTTCAAACAAAAAAATTGTTGGGAATAAAATTTCAGTTTAAAAGAAAATGTAATTGCTTTTACAAATTCCATTGTTGGTGCCTACTGTTTTTTCTGTGTTCAAGCCTATGGATAAATTTGGTGCTACGTTATTCCTAAACCAAAAGAATTGGCTAACCGAAGAATTGGCTAACTTTTATTAATATGACCCAAGATTCAATTTAAAAATAAAGGAATCTGTTGTTTCGATGTAAATTTTATAACATTTTAAAAGAAAATGAAATTCAATTTGAATTTACTAATATATTAGGAGTTCATTTGAAACAAGAATATACCATAGATTAAATCAATAGACTTGTTTTGTTGCTATACATATGTGGTACGAAATTCCAAAGTCTGACTGCGTATGTTAGGTATTAACTCTTTTAACATAATATTTTCAACGTCGATAACTGTCAGGTAATCTCACTCAGATTCTATATAAAAATATTTTACCGGTTTTTCGTTTTCATGTTATTATTTTTTAAGTCTATTGAACTTTATACCAAAATTGGTTTTTCTAAAAAAATGTTTTCCAATTAAAAATGGATTGTAATCGATTTCAATAAAATATTAAAATAAATTTAAATTAAACATGAAACTGGGCTTTATTTGGTCTTACATTTTATATTCCATGGGCGAAATCTGATTAAATACGACGACATATGTAAAATGATATATTTAGATATTGGGTCATATAAAATTTGTTCGAAAGACGAAAATTATGTCTTATTATATATAGTGCCATACAAAGCAATATATAACGAGACATAATTGTATTAAATAATATAAAATAATGTATAACCCGTTTTACTCGGGTATATAAAATTAGATTTAATACAAAAAGTTACATTTTATTTGATACCATTAGACATTCAGATATCGCTCAGATTGCATTAAATTGTCCATTCTATTGAAATTACTTCTTGATTATCATTATGTCACATCCAATTTTATATAATTAGATAAACTCATTTTTGGATCGTATTTCATCATATTAGATCCAAGATGGATCTAAATTATTGCAGTACGATCCACCATTTTTCGGATAAAATTTTATTTTTTTTGCAATATGAATTTCTTTTTATAAAATTATAATTTTTTTTCTATACATTTTTTTATAAAATTATATTTTTTTTATTAAATTGAATTTTTTTAATAAAATAATTTTATTAACATCTTTTTGACGCTCTACTCCATTTCCAATTGTATCAATTGTTTTTAAGATTTATCAATTGTATTTCAGAAACAATCAATTGTATTTCAGAACTTATCAATTCTTTTTCAGATTTATGAATTGTTTTTCAGAACTAGTCAATTGAATTTCAGTTTTATTGTATTTCAAAAATTATTAATTGTATTTCCGAAATTCACAACTGTATTTCAGATATTATCAAACTGTATTTCAGAAATTATCAATTGTATTTCAGAAATTATGAAATGTATTTCAGAAATTTTTCTCTATTAACTATGAAATACAATCAAAAAATTCTGAAATAGATTTGATTATTTCTAAAATGCAATTAATAATTTCTGAAATACATTCTATAATTTCTGAAATACAATTAAAAGCTTCTGAAATACAGTTAATATTGTAGTTGCTGATGAGTTATCATATATGAAAATACATTGTTTAAATGGTACCATATATGAAAATATATTGTTTAAATGGTACCATACATGGTATGTTGTTTAAATGATACGATATATCAAAGTATATGGTACTATACCAAATATAGTAGCATATATTATCATATCTGGAACTGTATAAAAAATGTTGTTCATGGTACCATATATCAGCATTAGAGCGTACCACCTTACAGGCAAAAAAAAAAGTGCGCCGTACACCCTCCAATATGAAGTATTTTTGCAAGGTTTCCAAAAAAATTTTTTTATTTTTTTTTTGCCGAACGTAGGGGTCTCCATTTTACATTTTTCGTTATATCTTTGGCATTTGCAGTCGGATCTTAAAGTGTGATACATCGATGTTTTTCTCTCGAGGAGACCAGTGTTTTGCTTTAAGGGCATTTTGACCTCAAGTATCCCCTTCTAGTAGTTACCCACCAGATCTCAGTTGCTACCACCCTAATGTACAACCCTAATGTCAGAAAACTAAAGCTCGCAAAAAATCATTAAACTTTTGCTAAGAAAGTTTTTCGATAAATCCAGTAGAAATTTTTTTTATATATTGGTTGCCGAACGTAGGCGTCGCCTTTTTTAATTTGTTTTAATTGGATTTTTACTATACAGCAAAACACTGGTCCCCCCGAGGCAAAAAAATCGATATATCACACTTTAAAATCCGACTTTAAATGCCAAAGCTATAACGAAAAATTAAAAAAGGCACCCCTACGTTCGGCAAAAAAAAAAATTTTTTTTTTGAAATCACCTTCCAAACATATGTCATATTGGAGGGTGTACGGCGAACTTTTTTTTTGAGGTACGGTCTAATGAGCATATATTTTTGAAATGCCACCATATGTGATAATATATGGTATAAGTGGCAGCATATATGGTAATATATTGCTTAAATAACACCACCCGAGTAAAAAAAATTGATCTCGCGCAATATCTAATCATATCCATTTTGATATTGTTTAAGATCTGCTGTAATATCTAGCTGATCCAATTAGATCTCAAAATTGGGTGTATCCAATCATATCGTATTAGATCCCATTGTATATATGGGGATAAACTAAGATCAAGTTATATCTCAAAATTGGGAGGTCCAATGATATCTTTGGGGATAAACCTAGATCTATTTTGATCCGAAAATTGGCGGATCCAGCTATATATTTGGGGATATTTTTAGATCTAATTTGATCCGAAAAATGGCGGATCCAACTAGATCCAGCTATATATTTGTGGATAAACTTATATCTAATTTGATCTCAATTTTGGCAGATCGAATTAGATCCAGCAATATATTTGTGGATAAACTTAGATCTAATTTGATCCGAAAAAGTGGCAGATCGAATTAGATCTAGCAATATATTTGGGGATAAATTTAGATCTAATTTGATCCGAAAAATGGCACATCGAATTAGATCCAGCAATATATTTGTGGATAAACTTAGATATAAATTGATCTGAAAAATGGCAGATCAAATTAGATCCAGCAATATATTTGTGGATTAACTTAGATCTAAATTTATCCGAAAAATGGCAGATCGAAAAATGGCAGATCGAATTAGATCCAGCAATATATATGGGGATAATCTTGGATCTAAATTTATACGAAAAAGTAGATCTAGGTATATGTGACCTTCTCCGAGAAAAGGGACCTAGTGTGTCAAAAAACGGGTTTGGACTTAAGAGTGGATTCTGGTACCTAAAAGGGTGTAGAATAAGATGAAATGAGTTGAGGCACCTAACCATACGAAATCGCATCTCCCAACTGAAGGTGTGTTTAAAGTGATAATGCGTTATGAAACTTTAAATGCGTTCTTCTCAAAACTTAATTTTCACACACTAGGTCCCTTTTCTCGGAGAAGGTCACATATATATTTTAGGATTAAGTTGTATCTAACTTTATCTGGAAAACGGCAGATCGAATAAGATCGAGGATTATATTTGGGGATTACGTAAGATCTAAATTTATGAAAAAAAATAACAGATGAAATTAGATCCAGTAATATATTTCGGGATTGCGTAAGATCTTAACTTTTTCAATAAGTTGCAGATCGAATTGAATCCAGTGATATATTTAGTGATTTGGTAAAATCTTAATTTATCCCATAAATTGCAGATCGAATTAGATCTAGCAATTTATTTCAGTATTAAAATGGCAGATAGAATTAGAAACAGCAATATATTTGGGGATTGACATCTAAAACTATCCATAAAAATGACAGATAAAATTAGATGCCGCATTATATTTGGTACTACGTAAGATCTCCATTTATTTGGGATTAAATAAGATTTAAACTCAGAAGGTCTCGAGTTCGATATGCATTTTTTTTTACAAAATGAATTTCTTTTTATAAAATTTAAATTTTTTTTTCTATAAATTTTTTTATAAAATTATATATTTATTTTTTTATTAAATTTAAATCTTTGAATAAAATAATTTTATTTACATTTTTTTAACGCTCTACACCATTTCAATTGTATTAATTGTTTTTAAGATTTATTAATTTTATTTCAGAAATAATCAATTGAATTTCAGTTTTATCAATTGTATTTCAGAGCTTATCAATTATTTTTCAGATTTATGAATTGTATTTCAGAACTAGTCAATTGAAGTTCAGTTTTATCAATTCTGTTTCAGAAATTATTAATTGTATTTCCGAAATTATCAAACTGTATTTCAGAAATTATGAAATGTAATTTAGAAATTTTTCTCTATTAACTATGATAAACAATCAACAAGTCTTGAAATAGATTTGATTATTTCTGAAATACAATTAATAATTTCTGAAATACATTTAAAATTTGTGAAATGCAATTAATAGCTTCTGAAATACAGTTAATATTGTAGTTGAGTTACCATTTACGACCATATATTGTTTAAATGGCACCATATATGATAATATACTGTTTAAATGGCACCATATATGGTATGTTCCCTATTAAAAAAAATAATATGGAGCTTTATATGGTAATATATAACTTAGAGTCATCCATGTACCATTTGATCCGAAAAATGGCCCGATAAAATTGTATCAGTTGTTTATCAGTTATTATCTAATTGCATCAGTTTAGATCTGACCTGATTAAATTATGTGTTAATCACATGAAATTGTATCTGATTTTGACCTGATACAATTTTATTGGTTTATATCACATGGTATCAGTTTAGGTCCAAATAGATATATTTGTATACAAAATTATATAGTTATATCCCAATTTTGACCTGATGCCAGATTAAAACTTTGATACAATTGCATAAGGTAAATGTCGGATACAATACAATTTTATTTATATAAAATTGAACCAATTACGATCAAAACGATAAAATTGTATCAGGTCAAAAATCTGATACAATTTCATCTGATTAACACATAATTTAATCAGGTCTGATCTAAACTGATACATTTAGATAAAAATTGACAAACAATTGATAAAAATATATCGGGCCATTCTTCGGATGAAACTGTATATTTATACACCCGAGTAAAAACAGTTACATATAGTCGTATAAAATGTGATTACTTATATCGGTATAAATATACAGTTTCATCCGAAAAATGGCCCGATGTTATTGTATCAGTTGTGTATCAGTTTTCATCTAATTGTATCAGTTAGGATCTCAACTAATAAAATTATACATTAATCAGATGAAATTATATCCGATTTTTGACCTGATACTATTTTACCGGTTTATATCTAATGGTATCTGTTTAGATCGTAGTTGGTACAATTTTATATAAATAAAATATATTTGTATCCGACATTTGCCTTATATAATTGTATCAAAATTTTAAAGCAGACATAATTGCATCAGGTCAAAATGCAGATATAACTATATAAGTTTGTATAAAATTGTATATATTTGGATCTAAACTAATACCATGCGACATAAACCGATAAAATTGTATCAGGTCAAAAATCAGATAAAATTTCATATGCTTAATATATAATCAAATCAGTTAAGATCTAAACTGATACAATTAGATAAAAAGTGATAACCAACTGACACAATTATATCGGGCCATTTTTCGGATGAAATCGTATATGGATCACATTAAGTTATATATTACCATATAAAGCTCCATATTAGTTTTTTTTAATAGGGCAGATATAACTTAATCACATATATGACTATATGTAACTATTTTTATTCGGGTTGTTTAAATGATACGATATATCAAAGTATATGTCATATATTATCATATCTGGAACTGTATTAAAAATGTTGTTGAAATGGCACCATATATCATAATGTATGGTTTAAATGTCACCACATATGGTAATATATTGTTTAAATGATACCATATATCAATATATATTGCGCCATTATAGTAGCATATATTATTATATCTGAAACTGTATTAAAAATGTTGTTCATGAGGTCCCATATATGAGCATATATTGTTGAAATGGCACCATATATGATAATATATGGTTTAAATGGCACCATATATAGTAATATATTACTTAAATAACACCATGTATAAATATATATGGCACTATATATAGTATCATATATTATCATATCTGGAACTGTATTAAAATTTTCATCATGAGGTACCATATATGGCCATATATTGTTTAAATGGCACCATATATAATAATATATGGTTTAAATGGTACCATATATGATAATATATGGTTTGAATGGCACCATATATGATAATATATGGTTTGTATGTCACCGTCTGTGATAATATATTGCTTAAATAGCACCATATATAAATATATATCGCACTATATATAGTACCATATATTATCATATCTGGAACTGAATTAAAGATTTTGTTAATGAGGTACCATATATGACCATATATTGTTTAAATGGCACCATATATGATAATATCTAGTTTAACTGTCACCATATATAATTATATATTTTTTTAAATGATACCATGTATAATTATATATTGCTAAAATGCCACCATATATATTAAGATATAGTTCTATATATAACTATATATGCAATAAGATAAACCATGTCATGTAATATATAATTATATATGCCATATCTAATATTATGAAGGCCGATATCTAATTAGATAAAATAATATATGGCATAATATAAGGAAAAATTTTGTGAAAAAACGTCATATATAATTATATATGGATATACATAACGACATGTATAATTATATATTGTAATATACGCCATATATGATTATATATAATTTTTTTTACTCGGGCATTTATAAATATATATGGCACTATCATATATTATCATATCTGGAACTGTATTACAAATTTTTATCATGAGGTACCATATATGACCATATATTGTTTAAATGGCACCATATATGCTAATATATTGCTTAAATAACACCACATATAAATATATATTGCACCATATATAGTAGCATATATTATCATATCTGCAACTGTATTAAAGATTTTGTTCATGAGGTACCATATATGACCATATATTGTTTAAATTCCACCATATATAATAATATATGGTTTAAATGTCACCATATATAGTTATATATTGTTTAAATGATACCATATATAATTATATATTCCTAAAATGCCGCCATATATATTAAGATATAGCTCTATATACAACTATAAATGCAATAAGATCAGCCATGATATGTAATATATAATCATATATACCATATCCAATATTATAAAGGTCGGTATCTAATTAGATGAAATTATATATGGCATAATATAAGGAAAAATTTTAGAAAAAGACGTCATATATAATTATATATGTATATACATAACGACATGTCTAATTATATATTGTAATATATACCACATATGATTATATATAATTTTTTTTACTCGGGATATGAATTTACGTCATGTGTTAAGACTTTGGAAATCCGATTAAGGGATTTTACTAGATTTGCAAAATAGGAAAATAAGTCAAGTTTTGACTTTAGTTGAAAATATATCCTCGATCCTTTCCCTAATCAAAATAAGTAAATATAGTTCTGAAAGCCCAAAGACTATACTTTTAAACCATATAAGAAATTATCCGTAGTTTAGTCAGGTATATGAATAAATTAGAAATTTTAACGAAAAAACTGACTTTTTGCTAAAAGTTAATTTTGCGAATATTTCAAAAACTAGAGCTAATTTTAAAATTTGGTGTTCACATTCGTGATACTCATCCTAAAATCTATAAGAATTGATATGTCGCATGCCCGATGTATTTTTAGTGTTGTACTGTGTTATTATTAAATTTTCATTATCTATTTCTTTTTTTTTGCATTACAAAAAGTACAATTTTTTAATGAAAGTTTTAAAATTCAAAATCTGAAATTCATAAAATTCAAAAGCTACGGTTTGAAATTCAAAAAATATCAAATAAAATTTAACGGTAAAAACTACCAAATAAAGACAAAAAAAAATTCCAATTGAAATTAAAAAAAAATCGAAATAAGAAAGCAAAAATTACCAAATTAAATTCAGTTTACATTTATTTAATTTCAATTGATATTTTTTTATTTCATTGTGTATGTTTTGAATTTAAATTTATATTTTTTAATTTATTTGGTATTTCTGAATTGCAATTGATATTTTTGAATTTAATTTGGTTTTTTTACTTTTTAATTGATATATTTTTTTTTAATATCAAATGGTATTTTTTTAATAGCAAATGGTGTTTTTCGATTTCGAGTTGATATTTTTTGACTATTAAACGGTATTGGTATTTTTTTATTTCATTTAGAATTTTGTGAATAACATATTGTATTTTTTTAATTTCATTTGTGTTTTTTATTCCGGTTTTTTTTTAATTTCAAATGGTGTTTTTTGAATTTAAAATAATGTTTTTTTAATTTGAAATGATATTTTTTGAATTTCAAAAGACATTTTTTTATTTAAAATTGCTAGTTGCAAAATACAAAAGCCCTTCTTTGGTTATTATGTATATTAGGGTTGGTCAATTTAGCAATCGATATTGTGCCATCGATTTTTCGATAGCTTTTGGCATGAGGAAAAAAGTTCCACTACGACATATCAACAAAATCATTTTCGAGGCGCCCAAATTTAATTTTTTTTTCTTTTTCTGAACTTTCATTTTTAAGGTTTTTTTTAGTAGGTAATAACAAAATCGGCTGATTTAATTTTTTTTTTAATATAACCTTTCCAAGGTTAGAATTTTGCAAATTTAATAGACTTTTCACGGTGCTCTGGACCAAATTTTAATAAAATTTTTGAGTCACCCTAATTCAATAAAAAAATTTTATGAAATTTTTTGTAGGTTTATTAATAAATAAAATATTTTATTGAAATACGCGTGTCTATAATTTTTTTTACGAAAAATCTAAATATAGGCTGACGCTAAATAAAATTTTATATAATTTTTTTTACAAATGGTCTTAATTTTTGCATTAAAAATACAAAAATTGTTTTTTCGGACTTTCTATATTTTCATATATTTAGTTAAAATATTCTTCTACCTCTAGTCCAAATTCTAATATGATATTGTCATATTAGATTTTTATTTGTTGTTTTAAAAAGGGGTTGATCATTTTCATGATAGACAATACAATTGTTTCGTAGACATCACTCTACTCTTCAGTTGTCCGCAATAAGAAAATGATAATTTTCTTACTCAAACCGAGACATTACATAAGGTACAAAAAATCAACGGGACGAGAATTTTGTACTTTCGTATATGAACTGTCTGATTTGGTAAAACCAGCTATAAATCAACTCCTTTTTGA
This sequence comes from Leucophora obtusa, assembly GCA_949987735.1. Classification (NCBI taxonomy): domain Eukaryota; kingdom Metazoa; phylum Arthropoda; class Insecta; order Diptera; family Anthomyiidae; genus Leucophora; species Leucophora obtusa. Next base: position 94,673,642 of record OX465296.1, read on the forward strand.
AAGCAACAATTACATAAAAGTACCCTTTGGGTACTATTTATATGTATGTCTGTTGTCAATACATTTTGTAAAAACAACTAATTTTAAACTCAAAACAAAATAAATATTTGAATGAGATTTTAGCCGTGGTGTGCTTATTTTCAACAATTGTCTTAATTTTTGCATTAAAAATGCAAAAATTGTTTTTTCGGACTTTCTATATTTTCATATATTTAGTTAGAATATTCTTCTACCTCTAGTCCAAATTCTAATATGATATTGTCATATTAGATTTTTATTTGTTGTTTCAAAAAGGGGTTGATCATTTTCATGATAGACAATATGTACAATTGTTTCGTAGACATCACTCTTTTTTTCGCGAAAGAAAATGTTCCGTCAAAAAAACTCGTGTTGGGTTTTTTCTGGAAACTTGCATTTTTATCCTTACATTGTGAGGGATAAAAAGTCTTGAAGCAAATTTTGCCCACATATAAGTATTTAAGTGAATTTTTATTTTTTTAGTGTAAATATATAAATATAATGAGTGAAACAAAATCAAAAGAATTATGAATAAATGAATTTTTATCAGAGGTTTATAATTTATTTGGGAATGGGTAACACCCATCGCGGGAAGGTCGGATTACATCCACCTGTTAAGGGAGATCTTTTCATTTCAGTGAAGCAACTACAAAAGGGAAAAAAAAACTACAAAGAGAAGAGAAACTACAAAGAGTCTGAAAAAGCAACGAAGAGAAGCAACTACAAAAAGAGAAGGAAACTACAACTGGAAGGAAAACTACAAGGAGAAAAGAAACATGAAGAGACAAAGAGAACAAATACAGCAAAACACACACACATATCTAACACGGGGGCATAACTTACACAATAGCTACAATGAGTACACACTGTTAGTCTCAAAGGCATAAAGAAGCAAAGCGACTGGAATGCAGCAAGCAGAAAGTATAAAAGGCGATCACCACAATCAGTCGGGATCTTTTTGGTGTTAAGCACGCGAACGAACAAGACGTGGTAACAGGCCGGAGCAACACAGTGGTAAGAACTAACTTGGTGAATAAATTTTATGTGCAGTGCTTAGAGTAGGGTGTATCCTTAAGGTTGATTGGTAACACCAAGTCAACAGTGTAGGTTCCTGGTTTACAACCAGAATAGCAATAGGGCTCTGGTTAACAACCAGAAATAATCCGGATTACATCCGTAAGCGCCGATAGGATTACATCCTACTCGGAAGGAGATTATAGGGCACTGGCACAGGGCTTTAGCAAATATTTTGGTTTACAACCAAAATCCTAGGAGTGTAGAAATTGGGTAACACCCAATAAAAGTGGATAACATCCGCGTACGGATTAACATTCGTGAAAGTTTAGGGAGTTCAGGTAGTCAGGAGAGTAGATCACCAGTGGTTGCCGGCCAAGCAACGCGGAGTGACAGCGTTCCCACCGCAAAGGACATCAAAAGTTGAAATACATTAAATAAATGTGATATTGAGAAATCAATAAATAAAGCGTCACGGAGTAAAAGAAATAAAAGAAAGTGTTTTTAATTATTCAAAAATATAAATTTTAATGCAAGGACCGCTGGACTAGCTGAGTTACCCCAGCTTCAAACCCGGGTTAACCGGAGGTTCCTTACATTTGGCGCCCGAGCAGGGACTATACTTCACGATTAAAACGAATTACATAAAGGAGATATTCAACCGGAAAAAAAAACGAGAAAATCAGTTCAAGGGCAAAGAAGATATGGTGCGTTGTAATTGGGTCTACTCTCTTCGTAGAGAACAGTTGGTTCACTGCATGGCCGAATTCAGCTTGGAGGTGAGTGGCACGGTAGAGGAATTGCGGAAGAGGTTTGCTGGATTTATAAGTCAGGGTGACCACAAAGAAGACGTTATCACTCGATTGGAGCAGCTGGAGGCACAGCACAGTAGAGCCCCGTCCCCCATTCCACCAGCGGGAACTTACGCCGACGTTCCGCCTGGCGGCAGCAATGCGTTGGGTGTTCCACCACCACCGAGAGTGACGGCCGCCAATAGTGAAGCAGCAGGGGCACAGCTAATTCCCGAGATGACGTACGCCTCCGTAATTGACACAGTGCGCAAGTGGTCTTTCAAATATGATGGTGGTAAGGACCCCATTGGCTTTATTGAGCGCGTTGAAGAATTAGCGGAAGTGTACGGTTTAGAGCGCAACATGATGCCTCGTACGATGCCCGAGTTACTAAGGGACAGGGCACTCATGTGGTTCCGGAACAACAATCGACATTGGCAAACGTGGGCAGCTTTCCGGATGGATTTCCTGTCATTTTTTTCTACCGCCTAGATACTTTGAGGACTTGGACGACGATATCCGGAAAAGACAACAGAGAGGCCGCGAAAGCTTTAAAGATTACGTTATCGTCATGCAGAACATGATGCGTCACGCTAATTATACAAGAGAAAAACAACTTGACCGGATATTCCGCAACGCTCACGTGGACTACCAGATGTATATTCGACGCAAAGATTTCAGTAACCTCGATGAGCTCATCTGCATGGCCGAGGAGTATGAATGCATTAGAGCGAATCACCCGGAAATAGGCCGAGACCAACGAGATGGCCGCCAAAACTCAACTCGAAGGGACGATCGCACCAGGCAAGTAATCCAGGAGGAACCACAAGCCATCAACCCCAGAACGGCTTGTAGAAGATGTGGACAAAGTGGGCATGGTTTCCGGTTTTGCCAAAACCAAAGCGTTTTGTTTTGTTGGGAGTGTGGCCGCAGGGGAATTCGAACAAGAGATTGTTGCCGAAGAGGTTCGGGAAACTACACGGGTCCGCGCCAACAGCAAGGGGAAGCAGCGGCCCAGAACCCACACCCCTTGCCACAGTAAGCGCCTTTCGTCAGACTGAACACCGTCTGCTGGCCACCGTTGACCTTGGCAACCAAAAGAAGGAGGTCACAATCGATACAGGTGCATCAAGAAGTTACTTAAGTGATGACTTGGCGGATGAACTGAGAAGTGAAAACGAGGTTTTGAGAGCTGATAACACCATAAGTCTCGCCGATGGTACACCTGTGGAGTTAAGAGAGGAGATAAGAGTCGACGTAAGCCTAGGAGGGAAAAGTAGCAGACTGGAAATGGGCGTAATGCCAAACATGATCGACAACGCGCTGCTGGGCCTTGATTTCCTACGGGCGGTCAGGGCGGAAATACGAATTGGCAACCAGGTAGTGCGGTTGGGCCCAATAGATCAACAACAGGAGCGGTGCGCCATGGTAACTACGAGTGGGACGGAAACAAGCATGGGTACAGCAAATAACGTGGAGGCAAAAATAGAGATGTTCCTTAACGAAGAGTTGGCGAAGTTCGAAATCATAGAAGGTCCCACCCCACTGGCGAAGCATTCAATCGTGCTGAAGGACGACAGACCGGTAAGGCAGAGATACATGCAACGAAACCCCGAGATGCAACGACGAATCAATGAAGAGGTGGACGAGCTATTGAAGAATGGGTGCATTGAGCCGTCCAAGAGTCCCTATAGTGCGCCAATCGTGATGGCTCCTAAGAAAAACGGTACGTATAGACTCTGTATTGACTACCGTCTGCTAAATGCCCGAACAGTGGCCGACGCATACCCGCTGCCACGAATCAACCACATCTTAGATCGATTACGTAACGCCAAATTCATCAGCAGCATCGATCTGAAGAACGGGTACTGGCAGATACCGATGGCCGAAGACAGCAAAGAGTACACGGCGTTCACCGTAGCGGGTAAAGGATTGTTCCAATGGAAGGTGATGCCATTTGGTCTGACCTCAGCGCCAGCCACTTTTCAAAGGACGCTAGATAGGGTGATTGGGCCCGAAATGGAACCACACGCGTTCGCATATCTGGATGATATTGTGGTGCTTGGAGGATCGCTAGAGGAACATATGGCGAATCTGCAGGAGGTGTTCCGAAGACTTAGAGAGGCGAGACTGAAAATAAATCGTGAGAAATGTAAGTTCTTCCAGAAGGAGATTAAGTACCTAGGCCACGTGGTAAACGAAAGCGGTATTCACACTGATCCCGACAAAATAGCGTCCATTAGCGAGTTGGCACCACCTCAGAGTGTGCGAGAGCTGCGAAGGTGTCTAGGTATTGCGTCATGGTACAGGCGATTTGTTCCAGAATTCTCGAAGATAGTACATCCGTTGACGTCACTCTTGAAGAAGGGTAAGCATTTCCGGTGGAACCAAGAGCAGCAGGAGGCCTTCGACTTACTAAAGAGGTATCTCACCGAGGCTCCTGTGCTGGCATGCCCGGATTTCACCCAAAAATTTACGCTACAAACAGATGCATGTGATTACGGCTTGGGTGCTGTGCTAACACAGGAGATCGAGGGGCAGGAACGAGTGATAGCTTACGCGAGTCGACGATTAAACCAGGCCGAGATGAATTACTCACCCACAGAAAAGGAGTGCTTAGCGATTGTGTGGGCTATAAGGAAACTGCGACCGTATCTCGAAGGGTACCACTTTACCGTAATCACCGATCATTTATCCCTTAAATGGTTAAATTCCATAGAAAGTCCGTCCGGAAGAGTGGCAAGGTGGGCGCTTGAACTGCAGCAATATAGTTTCGACGTGCAATACAGGCGGGGTAAGCTAAATGTAGTGGCGGATGCCTTATCTAGACAGCCTCTAGAAGGGTGTCAAGCCATACACGAGAATCCACCAGAGTGTGCCTGGTGGAAGAAGAGGTGTGCAGAAGTGGTCCAGTTCCCCGAGAAGTTCCCGGACTACATGATAATAAATGGCCAGCTATACCGCCACATTACAACCCGAGATGACGACGAAGAATGTGCGCCATGGAAACTATGCGTCCCGGTATCTCAGAGAAGACGAGTATTAGAGGAGAATCATGACTCTCCAGCGGCTGGTCACCTGGGTATTCGAAAAACGGCGGCTAGAGTATCCAACCGATACCATTGGCCCGGAATGTTCCGGGATGTAAAGGAATACGTACGAAACTGTCAAATTTGCCAAATGTACAAACCAAGTCAACAACTACCGGCGGGTCAAATGCTATCAAAGATCGCCGAAGAGCCCTGGTCAGTAGTGTGCGCAGATTTTGTGGGCCCACTTCCAAGGTCAAAGCACGGGAATTCCATGCTGCTGGTTCTGACTGACAAATTTTCCAAGTGGTCCGAATTAGTGCCACTGAGACGAGCGAATGGTGAAACGCTACGAAAATCATTCCGCGAGAGAATTGTGGCGAATTATGGTGTTCCCAAGATGCTGATCACCGACAACGGATCTCAGTTTACATGCAAGGCGTTCCGAGATTTTCTGCACCAATTAGGCGTAAAACATCAGCTCACCGCTCCCTATACTCCGCAAGAAAATCCCACGGAAAGGGTGAATCGTACCGTGAAGACGATGATCGCGCAATACGCGGGTGTGAACCAACGGACGTGGGATGACCCGTTGCCGGAAATCCAGTTAGCGCTGAACACCGCCAAATCAGATTCCACGCATTATAGCCCTGCATTTCTGGTGCAAGGACGGGAGCCCCGGCTGCCTGCTGCCTTATACAACGAGGTCACCACGGGATCGGGAACCGTGACCCAAAGCCCCGAACAAAAGAGCAAAATGATGAGAGAAGTATTTGAAATGGTTCGGAAAAATCTTCAAAAAGCTTCGAAAGACCAGGCAAGATATTACAACCTCAGACGAAGGCGATGGAAACCTAAAGTCGGAGAATTGGTCTGGGTGAAAGAACATCACCTGTCCAACGCAGCGGATAGCTTAACTGCGAAGCTAGCACCAAAGTTCATTGGACCTTACACTGTTTACCGATTTGTGTCCCCAGTAATCGTAGAGCTACGCCAGGAGGGGCGAACGAGAAACCGCACCGCCCATGTCAGTGAACTTAAATGCTACCGCGGAACCATGGGTCCGGAGGACGTTGACGGCGGAACCGAATTGGCGCAAAAGTGAGATCTGTGGATGAAAATCAATCCCATTAACCTTTAAAAATGTGAAGGGGAAAGTATCCGGGAGGGGAACATTGGAAAAGGAAAAAATATTGAAATACCGAGAACATTGAAGTGAATAAAACGTAAGGAAAATAATTTGGGAAAGTGAAACCCGGTAACGTCCAATAAGAATAACCATAATAGCTCTATTTCCGCTCATACCTATTAAAGTTAAGTATTCAAGGCAAATCTACGTTGAAACGATTAGAGGAAGGAAAAAAGGGAATTTTAGCAGCCATTATTTGTTGTAGGATACTAATCCTAAGAAAGTTTTACTCGGGGAACCGTACAACCAGTCCTGATTCGCGACAACCGCGACATATGGTAACACCATATAGTCAGCGGCAACAATAATAATAATAATAATAATAATAATAATAATAATACTAATAACAATTATAATAATAATAATAATATTAATAAAAAAAATATAATAATAATAATAATAATAATAATAATAATAATAATAATAATAATAATAATAATGATAATAATAATAATAATAATAATAATAATAATAATAATAATAATAATAATAATAATAATAATAATAATAATAATAATAACAATAATAATAAGGATAAATAATAACAATAATAGTAATAATAATAATAAGGACACATAAAATGTTTTTACTCGGGCATTCGGACAATCACGGTTAATGACGAAAACCCACAACAACAGACAACGGCAACGGTGGGAATAACTTTACGGTTTCGGCCATGGTTATGGTAACAAATGATTGCATGAAATCAATCAATAGGGTTTGGGAAACCCTATTGGCAGCATCCCCAAAATATGGTAACACCGTATAATTGATGAAAACAGGGTTGTAGGTTATCGAACAGCTGTCACACGAATCCAGCTGACATCCATAGTATGAAATAAAAGGACATTTTAAATAAGTCGACAGACACTCGTGCGGCGGACTTGCAGCCATTTTAAATCTGACAGCGATGGAACAAAAAACCCACGGAGACGAACATCAGGTGCCGGTTATTCGGCTACACAGGTTACGGGCCGATGAAATGGAGGGGTGGCTAAATGGCGATGTCGTGGAGGTATCCGATGAAGAAATGGATGGCTACAAGAGCGGGGATGAAAGTTACCAGGCCATCGAGGACGATATCACCACCGAAGAGGGCGAGCCAGCACTACCGGCATCCCAATCATCGGTAGCAACCGGCGTTTCTTTTGGCGAGCCACACCAATCAAATGACTTACAATCGTCACAGTCTACCGTCGTGACGATTTCTAGTGAAGAGGGGTCCAATGTCCGGTTCGCGGCCCAGCTGGACCGGTATATAATTCGAAGGCGCAGGTATACACAGTATGTGGCGCAAGTAGGGTTTACCTGGACGGTAATGGAAACCGATGATGAAGCCGAGGACCCAGAGCCGCTGGTAGAAGTCCCCATATCACCCAGGCGATTAGCGATTGAGGATGGCAGGGTAAGCCCGGAATGGTTAGGGGATAATTTGGATGACCCCCTGTCATTAGAAGAAGCTGGGTTGCCATTGAGTGGCATAGAGGATGACATTCTGTCCATCAGTGGAATAAGCCTCCGTAGCCTAGAGGACATCATACAGCGGGCTCTCGATCCGGCCCAGGAATCGATACCGCCACAGGCACCACCAGAACCCCAACATGAGCCCCAGGCCCAACCCAGTTCTTGGAAAACAGTGGCCCCGGAGAGCGTACCAGCAGCATTAAGTGAGGAAATTCAGCAAGCCCGCCAAAAACTACGTAAGGTGTGTTTTCGCAGAGAAATCGAAGGAAACGTATATCGGGTGAAGATTTCGGCAACCGGCCGGGTGGTGGTCCGACGTTTGTCAATTGGGTAAGGGTGAAATGTGAGGTACAAAATCTTGAAGCAAATTTTGCCCACATATAAGTATTTAAGTGAATTTTTATTTTTTTAGTGTAAATATATAAATATAATGAGTGAAACAAAATCAAAAGAATTATGAATAAATGAATTTTTATCAGAGGTTTATAATTTATTTGGGAATGGGTAACACCCATCGCGGGAAGGTCGGATTACATCCACCTGTTAAGGGAGATCTTTTCATTTCAGTGAAGCAACTACAAAAGGGAAAAAAAACTACAAAGAGAAGAGAAACTACAAAGAGTCTGAAAAAGCAACGAAGAGAAGCAACTACAAAAAGAGAAGGAAACTACAACTGGAAGGAAAACTACAAGGAGAAAAGAAACATGAAGAGACAAAGAGAACAAATACAGCAAAACACACACACATATCTAACACGGGGGCATAACTTACACAATAGCTACAATGAGTACACACTGTTAGTCTCAAAGGCATAAAGAAGCAAAGCGACTGGAATGCAGCAAGCAGAAAGTATAAAAGGCGATCACCACAATCAGTCGGGATCTTTTTGGTGTTAAGCACGCGAACGAACAAGACGTGGTAACAGGCCGGAGCAACACAGTGGTAAGAACTAACTTGGTGAATAAATTTTATGTGCAGTGCTTAGAGTAGGGTGTATCCTTAAGGTTGATTGGTAACACCAAGTCAACAGTGTAGGTTCCTGGTTTACAACCAGAATAGCAATAGGGCTCTGGTTAACAACCAGAAATAATCCGGATTACATCCGTAAGCGCCGATAGGATTACATCCTACTCGGAAGGAGATTATAGGGCACTGGCACAGGGCTTTAGCAAATATTTTGGTTTACAACCAAAATCCTAGGAGTGTAGAAATTGGGTAACACCCAATAAAAGTGGATAACATCCGCGCACGGATTAACATTCGTGAAAGTTTAGGGAGTTCAGGTAGTCAGGAGAGTAGATCACCAGTGGTTGCCGGCCAAGCAACGCGGAGTGACAGCGTTCCCACCGCAAAGGACATCAAAAGTTGAAATACATTAAATAAATGTGATATTGAGAAATCAATAAATAAAGCGTCACGGAGTAAAAGAAATAAAAGAAAGTGTTTTTAATTATTCAAAAATATAAATTTTAATGCAAGGACCGCTGGACTAGCTGAGTTACCCCAGCTTCAAACCCGGGTTAACCGGAGGTTCCTTACAACATCTACTAGAAACTGAATTTAAATTATTATTAAAATTTTATAAAATGTTTTGTCGCGAAAAAAGTTATTCCGCCTAAAAAGCGCGTGCTGCATTTTTCCTGTTAAATTGTATTTTTATCTTACACCAACTAGATACTGAATTCAAATGCACATTGCAATATTTCAAAAATTTTAACAAAGTTTGGTCCAGAGCACCGTGAAAAATGTATGAAAATTGCAAAATTCCAAACTATATCTACTGAGCGATGATTAACATGTCAAAAAAAAGTTTTGGTATCCATATTGCCCTTTTAGAACATATTGTTTCCACCACATTGAATTTCTGATAAAACGAGAAAAATCGCGAATTTCAAATAATCTGAAACACGTGTTCGCTTAAAGCGACTATGGATTATGATATGTAAGTTTGACATTTCAATCACAAACATCTCCGTACAAAAGAGTCAAAAATTTGTTTTTTTTATCCTTGAAAATAGGACATGTCTGGATATGCTTGAACATGTTATATATACCGTTGGACGCGCCTTAAAAAACCTTTAATATGATACCCATATTGGGTATGTTGTCTCCAGTTAAAATGCAAAATTCTTACAAAAACTAAAAAAAAATACCTCTTTTAAAAATGGTCCAGCTCGAGAGATCTGATTGCTAGACCCGAAATATTTTGGAAATCATTATAAAACAAACCAAGGTGTATTTTGAGGGGTGCACTTTTTTACTTTTTTCATGAGTAGGTCTATCCCAATAAACCATAAAACGATACAGTATCATTAACGATTTCATATTAAGTATCATAATTGCTATCGTTTATGATACAAGAATATGAACTCGTAATGATATCATAATTTTGCAAAATAACGATAAAGTTTCTGAAAAAATCATATTTTTTGTTCTAATTTAATCGTTAAAGACATCATATATATTTGTTTATTTCAATATCGTTAATGATATCATATTTTCATGGAATAGTGATAAATTAAGGACAAAAATTTTTGAATATGGCGAAAATATTATCGCGCTGCCTGATATTTTCGATATCATAACGATATCGTTATTTCATGAAAAAACGATATCATTAACGATTGTGCATTTTTTTTCACAGTACCTATCACTTATGAATCGTTAATGATATCATTCTCGAACAAACTTATCATCGAAATGATATCGTCACGAATTCGAAACGATATCGTTTGGTTTGTTGGGATTGTACACTGATTCCCAATATGAAATTTTTTCAATGGACCATTTTTGAGAAATCGCTGTTTCAATATTTGTTTTCGATACGCATTTTTTTACATGTTACGCCGTTCCGGGCAAAAACGGAAAAAGTCTCCCCTTAACGGTCTTCCAAAACACCTTTGGCTAGAAATCTTAAATTTAAAATTTGTGTTCTGGAGTACGGGCTAATTTATCAGGAAGGTTCTTTTTGGAATTTTGGGCAGGGGCGTTTAAAATGGGTGTTCAAAACGGGAAAAGTGCTCCCTTAACCGCCTGCTCGCACTAGTGGAGCTAGGGAGCTAAAATTCGGGATGTAGGTTCCCCCTCCAGCGTAGACGTCCGATAAGATGACATTTTTAGAAATTCCTACCGAGAAGGGGAAAAACGGGAAAAGTCTCCCTCTTGACGGCCTGCCAAACACAAATTGGCTAGAAACCTGAAATTTTGAATATATATTTCTTGGAGTATGTGCTCAATTATGAGGAAGTTACAATTTAAAATTTTGGACAAGGGCGTTGTAAAAATAGGGGTTCAAAAGAGGAAAAGCGCCATCTTAACAGCCTGCCCAAACCGCTGGAAGTAGGATGTTGAAATTTGGTATGAAGGTTCCTCCTCCAACGTAGAGGCCTGCTAAGATGGCACTTTTGGAAATACCTACCGGGAGGGGTTGACGATCTGGACAAAACCCTTTGACTATAATCTTGAAGTTTGAAATATGTGTTGTTATATGCCCTAACCGCTGGGCATACGGTTAGGGCATACGGACCGTATGCCCTCCTCTGTTGTAGACATCCAACATATGTACAAATGTACACATGTATGTATGAATGCACTTTGTTTAAGTACACTACAGGCACGTACTACACTACACTATATTTATATTCATAATGGCATATTTGTAGAGTAGTGGAGCGCGAGGATTCCAACTTTCTTTTTGGACAACCTTTATATAAACATATATTGATTAAAAAAAAATTGTTAGATTTTGCTTGAGAGTTCACTACAATATCGACCTTATTGCGTTGTTTTTATTCAAAACCTAGAAGCAATTTCCGTTAAGTCACAAACGTCGTACCAAAACAAAACACTATGGAAATAATTTGTAACAAACTTATTACCATAAACTTAGAAAATTATTGTGAATATTATTGTAAAAGGCTTCTTAACAATAGTTTAATAAAGAAAATTGAACCCTTGCGATAATATTACTAGAATGTAGTATACAACAAGCTTAGAAGTCTAATTATAGAATAAGCTTTCAGAAAAATAGTTTTCCAATCATGCTTATAGTAAGCTTATTTTCGTTAGGTTTTTGTAAGCTTATAAAGACAATTAAATAATAAGTTTTTCAATTATTTTTTAGTCTTCTAAGGGCCGTTAACTATAAAAAATAACCTTAATTAAAGCTACAATTTAATGGAAGATCACTGATGAAGCCTGTCCATAAAAAGGCAGAAACTAGATCTAGTCTGATTTGCAAATTTAATGTGTTTATAACTTTTGAGGAAGGTTTATTCTTCTTCTTAACCTCAAACCTATTAATCTATATAAACATAGTTTATATCTATAACCTTAATTTAGCTATAACTTTAGATTATTTTGTTTATGTTGACGGCCTTTAGGTTGCTTTATTAATTAGATATTTTGATATTTATAAATTTATAAATTTGTTATTTTTGGCTTTGTCTTAAATCTGTTTTAATTTTTTTTTGCATATTTAAAATATAAATTTATACACTAATATAATATATTTTTTTAATATACATTTATATCCCAGTGTAGAAAATCACTACCAGATATGTGGTTATGTAACTACATACTTGGTAATGGTAACTACTTACTTTTGTTATTACATTTTTTATTACCTTTATATGGCGATGTCGCGAAAAATAATGAGTTACCCAGCAAAAATAGTTCTGCCAAAGAAGCAATAAAAGCATCACTACTATGGCAAAGGCATCACTTCTTTTCTAATGGTTTCATCGATGAATTTAACGTTGGCGTGTCATAGGACGGAAGCATTCAAATATAGCTACTTACCATTACTCATGCTTTTTATTCTAAAGAAGCAATCCAGATGCTATGTTTAGATATTCTCTAGTATGCCTGAAAAACATGCATATATTTTGTAGTATTTAAGCTGTTATGAAAATTTAATTCATAAGAATGCATTAAAATAATTTTTTAAAAAGCGAATTTTATGCAATGACGTATAAGTACTTCTTTATTAGCACAAATAAATGCGTCTACATTAGTGTAAAGAAACACTTTCACATTGATGATAAAAAACGTTACTCCATTGTAGTAAGATACCGATTTTTGCCCCCTCACAGATTTAATAAAAAATTATTTTCGTTATTTTTAGTTTTTTATTAAAAAAATAAATATTTAAAAATATATTACACTTCAAAAGATAATAAAATGAATTATAAGGTTTTCAAGAAGTAAATTGTTAAATTATAAACAAACAAATGTACTTCAATCCATAAGCTCGGTTAATGAATTTCACACATACATTGCTTTTACGAATAGAAATGAAGATAAACTTAAAAAATATTCATTTTGAGATTTATTAATAAGAAGAAAAAGTTTTCGTTTTGAATTTTGAAAAAGTAAAAAAATTATCATTTCAAATTCAGAAATTATAAATTGTAGTAGATTTTATATTTTTTGAATTTTATTTTTTATATTCTCTGAATTTTAACTGATGATTTCTGAATTACAATTGATGTATTCTGAAAATCAATTGATACTTCCCGAATTACAAGTGCTGTTTTTCTGAACTTCAAATGACGTTTTCGAAATTTCTAATGCAAATTCTGACTATCATTCTAATTTTTTTAATTAAAAAAAAAAAATTAATTTCAATTGATATTTTCTGAATTACAGTTGCAAAAGATGTAAACTAAATATAAATTGTCAAAAGGTTTTAAGAATTATTTGAAACAAAATTAGATTTCAAAAAAACTTGTCAAACTGAAAAAATTGTAAACTGTATAAGTGGATCTCGCATAAAAGTTTTCACAAAAGTATAAAAAAATGATTTTATAAAAAATAAAAGTTCATTAAAACATTTTTCTACAAAAATTTTTGATTTGAATGATTAGAAAATATTTTGTACTATGGTTTGAAAAACTATAGAAATATAAAAACGTATGCTTCCGAAGCAATTAAAAGGGTGATTTTTTAAGATTATCATAGGTTTATATCCAAATCACTACATTTGGAACATGAACGCATGAATACTTTCGGAAGTTCCTTTGAATAACTTACAAAAAGCACTTAAAGCATACTAACTGAAACTAAGGAAGCAATGAAAGAAGTTATAACCAAAGAATGAATACCACTTTTTTTTGCTGGGTATGGTTGGTGTGTAACCATACCCAGCATACGAAAAATCAAAAAATATATCGTTACCTATGTGCTTACCAGTACTGACAAAAATAATGAGTCTAAAAATAGATTTTCAAAAATATAAATTATACAAAAAAAATATTTTTTATTGTATTTTATTGTATGTTTTAAAATAATGCAGAAGTTAAGTGGGTGTCATTACTGGTAGTCCACAAAATAATGATATGTCATTACTGTTTTTACACTGGGATATTATTATTAACTTACGCCACTCAACTTTACTATACTGTACTATCAAATAGAACAAGACTGAGGACTTTTGCAATCATATTTGCCAAACTGTTATCCAGACCAAGTGTTTAGCAAGTGTTATTGTGAAATTCACGCGTTCAAATAACGGGACATCATATGCAAAATTAATTACAAAACTATAGCGAGCATAAGTTGTTTGCAATCATATTTGCCAAACAGTTATCCAGAAGAAGTGTTTAGTAAGTGTTTTGCAAATACTGCGTCTTTTCGAAACTCACGCGTTCAAATAACGGGACATCATAAGCAAAAACCCTTACAAAACTATAACTGTTATCCAGAAGAAGTGTTTAGAAAACACTATTTGAAAAGTGTTCATATTTTGTATTTAAATAAACCTTTCTTAAGTATGCTTATGAAAAGTTGTAGAAAATCCTTGGTAGTAAGCTTATTCTCCAGTTCAATTATATTTCGCTTATAAACTGGGTTGTTGGGGTATTATTTTGGATTATGAAGTACAGAATGTCCGATAAATAACGATATCTCGAAATGTTTAAAAATCCCGAGATTGGGTATGTAATCTCGGGATTTCTAATTCAAAACAAAAAAAAAAAAAAATCAATCACCATTGACAAGTAGTATTGTGCTAGTTCTTTGTTTTCATACTGGCATCCAATTTGTTCATACACATGTAGAAATTTTTCAATGCAAATTCCTATTGTTGCTTTATTCAATACGAGTATATGAATCTTAGAAATTAGATTAACTTGTATAATCAAATTTATTATTGAAATTTATTGTGTTTATTTTTCTTTTTTTTAACAAAACGACCCTTTAAATATTTTTTTTTGAAGGATCTGCAAATGATAAAACCACATTTGTACACTTATCCATAAATTTGTTTTTGTTTCTTTGAAATTAGCATGAAAAGATTGTTACCGAAAAAGATTATCATTTCATCATTTCAAATGTTTCTAGTCACTCACTGACTGTATAATGCCACTGTAGTAGGTATATGAAAACTACTGTTTCAGAGTGGCAAAAGTTTGACAAAAGAATTGGTTTATATAAATTTTAACCGAAGATTTTCAAAGTCAAAACAAACAAAAAAAGATACACATTTACCCTATCATTAGAGATTGTAAGCACGTGCCACGATTAAACGAACGCCTGTCCTCTGAAGCGTAAGAAAAGTAGCAGTTGTTTTTTGTCCTTTGCTAGAGAATGAATAATTTTATATTGACACATACAATAGTACTGATGCATGTATTAATATTAACGCATACATACAAAGTGTTTATTTACACGTGGTGCCATGACAGTTATATTTCTAATTTAATATCGAAATAAAATTTGCGAAAAAAAATCAGTGATTCTCAGGAAAAATTTTATTTGAAAATAATTTTAAGGAGATTGGAATTGGAATAGCTTTCGAATTTTTATTTTTTTTGATAAAATTTAAAAAAAACTGGTTAAGCGAATCAATTGGCCAGTTTTGGTTACTATATGTTTTAGAAAATTAGTTAGCTATTTCCATCGTTAGACTTTCTATTTTATTCTTAACGCAATTACTTATTTAGATTGTATTTTCCATTTCGATCCGAGCAGATTAAATTCCCATCCGAACAAATAAAGTTTTTTAAAGGCAAACATACACGTTCAATATTATTGATCAATGTTTTTAAAATCAACCAATCAGAACAAAGTATTTAAAAATAAAATGTTCTGATTGGTTGATTTTGGAAAAATTGATCAATAATATTGAACGTGTATGCTCTACTTAAAAATTTAAAAATCTAATTTGTTTTTGTGTCTTGTACTCATTTTTATTAAGAATTTAAGGTAAATATTTTTTGCTGTGTTGCTTTTAATTCAATTTACATAATCCAAACATATGAATTGACATCTTTTTTTTATAAATTCCAAACGCCTTCAAAATGTAGGCTGCACTCTTTTTTGCTTGTTTACACTTATATCAATTTTGGAAAAATGGCTAGATCAGATAGAAAAACAACAGAAAAAATTTGGTATATTTTATTTACCGCTGTATAATTTCTTGAAACAAAATGCCCGAATAGCAGCAACTATATTTAGTGCCACAAATGCAAAACTGTCGTTCACGCGAAATGTGCCGGAAATCGGCATCCACATCAGCCGATTCCGATGACGAATTGGAATTCAATAAATTTTCTAAATCAGATGTTTTACTTAAGTTTTCGCACATTTTCAGAAATGTTTCAGGTGATGAAAGCTGCAACTTTTATCTTCAGGTTGTCGAATTTAGATATAGGAACGTCATATACCTTGGTAATTTTGAAAAATTGGTGGCAATATCTCTAAGATTACGACAGATTTAAAAATCTTTAAATTCAGAGATAAGTTGTGGTATTGGTATTGTATTATATATAAACTTTTAAATCGTTATGTAATTTAAGAAATTTCGACTTTTTTAAAAGGATTGTATTATTTGCAATAGAATTGATATCTACTTGATGTGAGACAATGCAATTTAATATTTGCATAAAAAAATTAATAAAAATGGCGGAAAATTTAACTCAAAGATTATTTCGTAGCCAAACAAATTAAAAAGGCACAATTGGCCTGTGGAGCTTCGATTAATTACTTAGAAAAAAATAATTCACGCAGGTAATGAATTTTTTCATAATATATATGAATCTAACATTATAATTTTTTTTCATAACTTTTTTGTACAACTTACGAACTTATTCATACACTCTTCTAAATTAAATAAATCCACTGAAGGATTATATAGTAGATATGGGATGATCACTGGATCATCGCCATTAAATCGCTCTTAATTAAGTACAAATATAATGTTTAATATCAAAATGGGATAGATTACATTAATAAAGAATGCTATAAAAAAAATTCATACACTCAACCAAAAAAGTCTGTAATGGCTACTGAAAATTTTGCTGTTATTACGGCAAATGTAACTGTTTTGAGGCCAGCGGTATTTTTTTGCTAATTTTAGCAACACATGTCTGTTGATCTGTAGTACAATAAAATTAGTATAAAAAATTATTAGCGGCTACTAAATTTTAGTAAAATTTATGTAAACTGCAATTCAAAATCGATTTGCTAAAATCAGTTAAAAAACTTACAAAATATCATAATTTTAGTAAAATGAAATTAGTATAAATAATTAGTTGCAGCTACTAAATTTCAGTAAATTGTTGTAAACTGTAATTTAAAATCAATCTGTTGAAAGTAGCAAAAAAGTGTACTAAAAAATAAACAAACTGTAAAATCTAAAAAAAATTTGTAAAAAAAAAACTTTTTTTCAAATGAATGTTTTTTAGTTTGACTCTAGATCGTAAATTAATATCACTTTCAGTTTAAATTATTTTTCAAATTAAAGAAAGATGATACAATTTTCAAAAGTAAATTACAAAGAATAAAATTTTTTAAAGAATTCGATAAGCAAGACAGAATATGTATTTTCGGCTTTCGCTACAAAGCCATCATCAGTGTCATTTGCCTTGACGGGTTAAACTTTGATAATCGTCTACTTATGTGAAAGTTGAAAGCAAATCGAATATGTTACCAACTCAACTTAGACTAACATCAACGCAATCTAACAATGCTATTTGTATCCTTTGTTATTATTACTCTTTTTTGTTTTGAACCTTAATTCTTAAGGTATCTCAGCTGGTTCTATTCAACTCTGTGTACGATAACCACAGATTTTTGAATTACATCGAACCGTTAAATTTAAATGTATGTTATTTAAATTATATTTTGCACCGTGTCATGTGTTTTTAAGATGAATGAGGGGTATATATAGCTGATATTGTTATTTGGTAAATTAATGTTTTTTTTTTTTAGTTTGACTCTAGATCATAAATTAATATCACTTTCTGTTTAAATTATTTTTCAAATTAAAGAAAGATGATACAATTTTCACAAGTGAATTACAAAGAATAAAAAATTTGAAAGAATTCGATAAGGCCATCAAGACAAGACTGTCTAAAAGAAAATTCATTTACTAAATAAAAAGATCAACTATATATACCCCTTATTCATTATATTAAAATTTTATTTCAGAACTCTATATCTACTAGGGTATTCAATCGATTAATGGTTATTCGATTAATCGAACAAATTTTCTCAAAAATTGTTCGAATAATTTAAAATGTCCAAATTTCGAATAACGAATAATTCGAATAATTTGATACGATTAATCGAAATTGGTAGAAAATTACCAAAATTATTTAAAAATATAAATTTTTTATTAAAGTAAATGTGCTAAAATCTCAAAAATTTTTTAAAAAGTTGTGATAAATAATTTGCTGTAGGCTTGTAACTATCCGGATTTCATTCTGGCCTAAGAAAATAATTAAGGGACGACCTTTTAGAATTTCTAGAAATATTTGTTAGCTTCAGCTCAATAAGAATTTCATGTTTTCAAGTGGGAGCATTAATAAACATCTTAAATCCCAAAGAAAAAATAAAAACAACATAAAATTATCACAGTTTGCTTTGTCGTCTTCCAATCTTCTGTTGTTGTGATTTATCTAGTAAAATAGTGGTATCTATTTACGTATAATAAATTTTTAATTATTTTTTACGACTTTTTAAACGTTGATATTAAACGAAAGCATTATTAATTATTGTAATTAATGATTATTATAATTATTACCCGGTGAAAAATGCTCATATACGCTCAAACATGTTCATATATGGTTTATGTATGGACACATATGAACAAATATGGATTTTCTATGAACATATATGGAAGTATATGTGATTCCATATATGGAAAAAATTTTATATACAGACATATATGGAAGCATCTGTTATTTCATATATGGAAATGACACTCATATATGGACAAATATGAAAGTATATGTTATTCAATTTATGCAAAAGGGACTTGTATATGAACATATTTCGAAGAATACATTTTTCCATATATGTAAAAGGAACTCATATTTGGATAAATATGGAATTATATTTAATGCCATGAATAAAAAAAGGAACATATGTAGCGCCTAATTTGAATGTCATACATAAATTTATATCTATCGTACAACCTTATAATAAAGGACAGCAACGTTCGCATGTATTTAATAAATGTATATGTTCATATATGTCCATATATGAACATATACTTAGGTGTTACCTCATTTTTCGGATCCATACATATATGGTTGAACCATAAATGTTCATATATGGACATTTTTCACCGGGTAACGACATGTCTAATTATATATTGTAATATATGCCACATATGATCATATATCATTTTTTTTACTCGGGTACTTATTCTGTACAGAATTAAAGACAAATTTGTCCATTGATTTTTAAAAATGTTCAATTAAGTTAAAATTTGTTCCCATAAGTTTAAAAAATTTTTACAATTTTATAAAATTATTTTCGATATTAATTTTTTACTTATTTTTTTTTTTGACGGATAAGTTTTTTAGTCTATTTATTTTATGAGTAGGACAAATTTTCAACCATTTCAATTAGAGTTTGCTGTTCGGTTTTATTCGAAACCGAAACCGCGGTTTTTTTAGCTTCAAAACCGAAACCGAAAACCGACAAAAATAAGTCGGTTTTCGGTTTTAAATTTTTCTTAAATACTTTAACAAATTAAAATAATTTAATAAATTGCAAAGATTCATAAAAGAGATCTAACACCTTCTGATGCAGCCTCCGAATAATGGGAATTATTGGAAAGTTTATAATTTTCTGAGCCATTATGAGTTATTTATTATTAATTTTTATGCACTCATAAATACGAGTCCAATATGTTTCATTTATAAATCTAAAATTTGAGCACACTGAAAATTTTTTAATGAACTCATAAATACGAGTCTAACATGCTTATTTGTAACTCCAAAATTTGAGTCTTCTACGAGTAAAAATTTCAGAGCGCTCAGTAAAATGTCGGCTGGGATATTATTGAATCTTGAATTTCAAAAAGGGCTCAGCTCCTATTTGACAAAATTTTGTATTTAATTGTAATTAAAATTTTCTCCATTAAACATTACTTTAAAGAATTTTTTATTTTTGTTATTACGGATAACATAAGCTGAGGCTAATAATTTTAGAAAAAAAATTGCACCAAAAAATCAAGTGGTTTAAGAGATATTTAGTTTCACATATTCGGTTCAGATTTTAACCCTGTATTTTTCAAAAAGTCCTTTTTCGTAGTCTGCGAAATTTATAAATTTTATCTTTATATTGTTTTAAATAAATTGCTAAAATTTAAATTTATACTCTTGAAAATACAGATTTAATTGCGGACAAAAGAGTAAAAAAAATTTAATTCATAATAGTTTTCCACGTTTTTTTTTCTCCCGCAAAGCCCTCGAAACGGCGTTATTGCATATATTTGAGTGAGAAATTCAATTAACTTTTAAGTAATAAGTATATTGTGCGTTTTAAACTATTTACTTTTTATACTTAAATTTTAAAAAAATTCTATTATTAGCACAAGAAAACCGAAAATTAACCGAAACCGCGGTTTTTATAATTTTGAAAAACCGAAACCGCGGTTTTCAGATTTTTTGGTTTTTAGCAAACTCTAATTTCAATTTAGCTTTACTTAAAAACTTTTTGCATTATTTTTGGCGAGTTAAAAATATGCAGTAATTTTTATGAGTCATTTAATATTCTTTTTATAAGCGCTCCAAAATTGGTGGTTTAGTTTACAAAAAATTTTTTAAATAAGCAACTCTTCTGTTTAAACCTAGTAATTAAAATTCAGCAAAAACCTGTAAAGTTAGCAAATTTATTGTTAAAGATTAGTAACTAAATTCAGCAAAAAAATAGCAAAAAAATTTGTAAGTTAGTAATGTGGAGGTAGCAAAAAAATTAACTAAAAATTAAATTTTAACTAAAAATTTGTTAAGTTGAAGTACTAACAGTTTTACTAACTTTTCTACAAACTTTTTTCTATGAGCGTACCATTTGAATTTCATTACCATTAGTTGGTACTAATATCAATGAAAAAAATTTCCTTACCATTTAATGGTAATGAAATATTCTTCATTAGAAACAACATTTTTGCATCCAGAAAACAGTCCCATTTATGGCCATTGAATTTATGATGGCAATCGAATTAATGCGGTTACGATAACTCTCTTTATATTAAATTATATTTTGTTCGTTGTCTCATTCAGTTGTCTAATTCCCCAGTGTAGAAACGGTAATGACATATCATTATTTTAAAACATATAATAATGAGTTACTGATAAAGACATATTTTTATCATTATTTCAAATAGAAAATAATTTTCTAGATTATTTTGAAAATTTTTTTAAATCTATTTTTAGACTCAATATTTTTTATACACTGGTAAGGGTATATGTAACCACATATTTTTTGATTTTTGTATGTTGGCGAGGTTACTTGTGTGCAGCAGGTCAATTATGTTTTTATCTATTACATATTACATGTCGATATAGCTCAGATGGTAGAGCTATTGACTGGCAATCTGTAGACCCAGTTTCGATTCCCGCACCAACAAATTTTATTAAAAAAAGATACAATAAAATATATATTTTTTTTATATAATTTTTTTTTTTTTTTTAAATCTATTTTTAGACTCATTATTTTTATCAGTACTGGTAAGCACATAGGTAACGCTATATTTTTTGATTTTTCGTATGCTGGTGTGTAACCATAACTCATTATTTTTCGTGAGATCGCCATATAAAGGTAATAAGAAATTTAATAACAAAAGTAACTAGTTACCATTACCAAGTATGTAGTTACATAACCACATATCTGGTAATGATTTTCTACACTGGGTCAGTATTATATTCCACATAAATATTATTATGTTCATCAAAATTTTATTGAAATTAAAAACTTTTTTTTAATTTTCTGGTTTTGCACCCGGCCATTCAATTCAGATTCATATTTCACACTCTTACTCATTGCACCATAACTATTTTTAATTTTCTTTGTCAAATTTGCTCTTTAAACATATGCATATTTTATTTTAATTAAAAAAACACCTAAATTTTTGTCTTTTCCGGGATTCGAACTCGGAAATACTACGTACTAGGCTACTTCTCTACCCACTACACCACAAACACTTATTAATTTTAATGTCTAATTTTGAATTTATATGTTTTGTCAGGAAAACAAATACAGTATAATATACGTTTACCAATACCAATCATTAGTTGCGTCTGTTATTAACTCTTTCACTACCCTTGTATACTAGAGTGTACACATTTTTAAAAGAATATATAAAATTTAATAGTGCAAAAAATACTTTACACTTTTTACAAATAAGTTTATTAGGATCTTGGGCTTCAAAAAAAATCATTATATGTATAAGCAATTGAATATGGAAATATGGTCGCGATATTTGTTAATGAAGTCTAATTTTTTTATTATAGCATAATCGCCGTGAAAAGGGGGTTTTGGTGTTTCTCCTAAACCAATGAAGATAGATAATTGAAATTTGGCACATATTTAGCTTCGTTTTATGAAGAGAGGAAAACCAACCAAAGAATTTTTGGCTACTCGAATGTTCAAGGGGTAAAACGGGGCGCAGGGTGGCTAAGCCCACCCTAGACTTCTTTTTGCCCACCCCAGAATTTAAAAAAAATCTACCTGTAATTCTTTTATCTACGATTTTGATGGCAAAAAGTATCACAATATTATAATTTCTTTGTTTAATATCAATTAATCCTGTATTAATCATATTATTTGTGAAAGCATTTGGTTCTGTGTATATACTGAAATTAATTGGATATTTAGAAGAGAAAATATTCAAAAAGTTCCAAGGTGCACGCACTTTCATTCCTGCGAACAAATTTTGTTCATTAAATTCAATAAAAGATACCTTTAAACTCATTTCATGATATGTATGAAATAATTCGTACCCTGTAGGAAGTTTTCATTAAAAAAAAAAACAAAAAGTTATTTGTCAGAAAAATTTAATTTCAAAACAAATTGAAGAAATTTACCCTCAATTCATAAATGCTTTGTAAAGCTATAGCAGGTTTACAAAACGTCATTTTCATACAAAATTTGTTCAATAAACCTCCTATAATTTTACAAAGCGTTTATGAATTTAGGGGTTAATATTTATTAACAAATATAACTAATTCGAATGTGAAACCTAGGTGTAGGTATGAAAATATTTTTGCGAAGATTAATCTCGTTTTTCATATTTAAAATTGTTTATTTTTTTATTCTCTTAAAATATAACTTCGAAGAATCATTACAAAGAATCCCTTTAAAAGACTTACGAAAGATTTCTGCTTATCGCGAATTAAATCCTGGTAGACATACATATGAGGCATTCTTTTTTTTTTTTTTTTTTTTTTTTTAAAGGGAAGCAACTCTCAGGAAATTCTTCCTATTAATTTACGTGTTGCTTACTTTGGAAAGGGGATATAGAAGAAGTGAAAGGTGGTGAAAGATGAAGGGCTTCAAATATGGCAACACTGTAATTGCTCGAGATGTTGAAATTTAGAACAGTTGTTGCGCGCCATCTGATGGTGAGTTGGCGAACATTGTTGAAGCTTTTTGGTTCATAGCCCTGTTATATTATTTTACTTCGGTGGGGTTAAGTGCTATGGAACACCGAAGGAGGACGCTGCGATATGTATGAGGGATAGAAAAAACTCATACATATTACCATATTTCATAAATCAATGTTGCCTTGGTTGGGGCTCGAACCCGCAACTTCACGTGTAACAGTCCAACGCGCTAACCATTACACCACAGCGCCCACAAATATCCAGCTAGTAAAACATAAGTCATATCACTGTCAAGCTTTCGGTATGTGCAGGCCCCGATATCTAACAAACTCAAAATTTCGGAATTATAACTATGTTATTCCAAAAACTTTCGTGACCATACGTATCTTCGTGATGTAATAAGTGGATATGAAGAGGCCGCCAACATACTGAAAAGGTCCTCATTCTGTCTAATCCATGAAATATTGCAAGTATTAGTGTATCTAAAATTTTTATAATCTTTGTTTTCGCATTCTTGGGCTTCTTCTGACAACTCTCGAATTCGCAGGCAGTGATACTAAATGAAATTTTTGCCATGAGACAAAATCTTATTAACCGGGGAAGTAAGTTTCTTCTCAGAATACATTTGAGCCAAAAGTTGGGCAGTTTTTGATGCATACTCACCAAATTTTGAGCCACTAATCATTTCTTTACTGTTTATAATATTAAGGATAACATCTTACCTTTTTATAATATTATCCGCACCAGTAATTCTGTCTGTCACCTTATCATGTTTTGCAGAAAATGACCTGGACGTATTGCCATCATTCGTATTTCCATATCCATGCTTTGGGAAGTCTACTCTATAAACAATTTCACTGGAATTCAAGTTGAAAACAAGTTCAATTCCAGCCCTGTTTTCCAGTTTCAAGGCTTGAATACAACTTTAATTACATTTTATTTCAATAGCATACTCCAGCAAAAGGGAAACAAAAATTCAAGTTTCAAATATTTTTGTTAAAAAAACAAGTGCTAGAATTTGAAATATACTTTACTTCAAGCAAAATTTAAAGCACTTGAATTTTTAAAACATATGTGCTTATTGGGTACTTTCAGTCCAAGCTTCTTGAAAAATTCATCTTCTATAATTTTTTTTCGAACACTTTTTTTTCATTTGGTGGTGTATTATCGCCAGAAGTTTCTCTCTCTCGCGAAATTGTATAAGCTAGCTTCAAAATGAACTTCATGCACCTAATTCTAGCATGCAATGGAGAAATTCCATATTCATAGATTTAATTAAGACATTCTAGGAAAAATTTCACATTTATTAACAACAGTTTTTCCATCATTCATTTCAATAACAAAAGGCCTCAGATTATTAATTTCATTTTTTATATCGGTTAATGTAGCCTTGATTGTGTTTGAAGACTCCTTTGCATATTGTTTTAATATTGGACGGCAAAAATGAACTGATGATGAGCGAGGATTTTTCCAATGCTCTGGAATTTCACTTCTGAGCCATAAAGGAACTACAAAAGCCATAAACATATTTGCATCTGTAATATTTTTGTTATTTGTAGCTATTGTTTGTTTGTAAGCACTTTGACTTTATGATCCATCACAACCGCATTTATTGAACAATTTGAATCTTTTTGGAAGTAATTCTGCCTCCCTTTCAGGCAAACTTTGAATAAGGCGCTCGGCAGTATGAACCACCAAGCCTTGAAGTTTTATCTCTACCGATACTTCAGTTACCCTTACAACTGCTTCCGTTTTGGCAGATGTAACTTTTTGGTATCCAGGAAGAATATGAACATTATGATCCTTTAAGGAGTTTTGTAAAATGGAATATTCTTCGATTGATAATCTCAAGTAAATCAGCAAATCTAAGTCCGCTTCTAAGTTATAATTTGTAGGTAAATCATTTGGTGGCGTTGGGATACTCTATTTTATCATGCGCCGTCGCACTGTGCTTGCGGTCTAAATCTACCTTTTTTCATTTTCTGGTAAAATATCTACTTCTTGTAAATTAGCCAAGTTAAATGCACTTTCATCTTTCAAAATTCTGAATAGCTCAAACAATTTCGAATTTTGTAAAGACATTATCGCACTTCACTCCTTTCACTTTTTCAACAAAAAATTCTGTGAATTGTATGCAGCTTATAATAAAAATCAAAAGTGCACTGTTGACAATTTAGCAATTTTCTCATCGGATATAGCGATTTAAATTTGCCTTTAGGGAGAAAAGTTGTTGCCTAGCTATTAGCTAGAAATCTAGCGATAGTAGGTAATTTCTAGCTTCACTTAATCTTTAAATACGTGTTATTCCTTAACCCTTTGGTAAGCAATAAAGAAAGTTCTTATTTGATTTTAATAGAATTTACCTACAGTAATAAAAACACGAAATACGTACTCTGATTGTTGCAGTTTTATTGTTTTATCATGTAAACGGGCAAGATCGGGCAGCAAATTTTAATTAAATTTGAAAGAGTATTGAATAATAAACCGTTTTAGGTAAAATATACAAATCGATTCTTAAGTAAGCTATATATTCATATAAATAAAATAATTTTAATACTGAAAGTACTATAAACAATATTGAATTTTGACAAAAAAAGTTGAAGAGCCCTGTGAGCTAAGAACCGTGTATGAGTACATATTTTAAAGATTAAGGCTTGTATTCACAAAAATGTTTTGAATTTTATTAAAGTTTAATAAAACAATTTAACATGCAAAACAACAACAAAAATCATCCAAAAAAGTTTTTTCTGAATAACCATGTAAGGAATTATCTTTTAGATGCTTTTTAAATTTTGAAAATATCTATAGCTGTGTTTTCGACTTAACTATTTATATCCGCTAACAAGAAAAAAATCGAAAGTACACGAAAACGTGTTTAAGACACACATTACACATTACGTTAATTACACTATGGAACATTTTTGGGATTATTGTCTGGGGGGTGAGAAATTCCAAGTCAGGGTGATGGTACTAGGTCAGTATAGTAAAACCCTCAAAGGGTTTGGCGTTCGTATGTCTCATTTTTTTTTATGACCTTTTAAATTTTTTTCCTTATCTTGATGTTTTTTAGCTTAGTTGTAACATTTTGGCAAAAACGTAGTTTAACATAACTCGAGAACCACTTGTCCGATTTTGATGAAACAAATTTAGAAAAATTTCTCACCCCCCAGATTGGCTGTTGTACTGTGTTATCTGTTTATAATTTTTTGATGCTTCAAGCGGTTAAACGTAGATTTGCTTTAAATACTTAACGTTGATAGGTATGAGCGAAAATACAGCTTATATTACTTCAGAACCCGATCAAAAAAATTCATATATAGGAATATCTTGTTTTATCTTATAATAAGCGAATATATATGTTGTCATGAATAGCCATGTATAATGCTATACATAATGAGATATGACAGATCTATTGTCATATGTAATAATAAATGATCATATATAACATAATATATGATCACATATGGTGGCATATAAGCCATATATTTTTTTGAGGTATAATTTTTTGGTTGTATGATGTAAGATATTTTTATATATGATTAGGTATTATATTAAATGCTCTAAGATATAGTTATATATTATTCCATATATGCTGCAAGATTAACAATATAATTTGAGATATAATTTTATATGGTCCCACATCAATAATGTTTTTTATGTCCCGAGTAAAAACAGTTACATATAGTCGTATAAAATTCGATTAAGTTATATCTGTATAAATATACTGTTTCATCCGAAAAATGGCCCGGTGTAATTGTATCAGTTGTTTATCAGTTTTTATCTAATTGTATTAGTTTAGATCTCAACAAATAAAACTATACATTAATCAGATGAAATTATATCCAATTTTTGACCTGATACAATTTTAACGTTTTAAATCTAATGCTATCTGTTTAGATCGTAGTTGATACAATTTTATATAAATAAAATATATTTGTATCCGACATTTGCCTTATATAATTGTATCAAAGTTTTAAAGCAGATATAATTGCATCAGGTCAAAATTCAGATATAACTATATAAGTTTGTATAGAAATGTATCTATTTGGATCTAAACTAATACCATGCGACATAAACCCATAAAATTGTATCAGGTCAAAAATCAGATAAAATTTCATCTGTTTAATATATAATTTAATCAGTTAAGATCTAAACTGATGCAATTAGATAAAAAGTGATAACCAACTGACACAATTATATCGGGCCATTTTTCGGATGAAATGGTATATGGATCACATTAAATTATATATTACCATATAAAGCTCCATATTAATTTTTTTTAATAGGGGTGTTTAATATATATTTATATATACTCACATATAAACTGAGAGACCCTACTATCGAATCCCAGCTCAGGCACAAAAAAAAATTTTTTTGTACTTTTTTAACTCAATTTAATTTATTTGTAAATATTTATTTTACAGATCTTAAAAAAATTAACCCATTTTCTGCCAACAGCACCTGAAAGTTATGTTTACCTCCACTTGGGATTAATAATATTTTAATATGTATTTATATATTGTCATATATAACCCCACACATAATTATATATGTGACTGAGTTCCTATTATCGAATCCCACCTCGGGCACAAAAAAAATTTTTTTTTTACTTTTTTTAACTCAATTTGATTTACTTATAAATATTTTTTTAACAGATCTTTTTTTAACAGATCTTAAATAATACCATTTTTTGTGAACAGCATCTGCAAATTGTGTTTTCAATTAAAAGTATTTCAAATATATAATTACATAGATATCGTAATGTATAATAATTTCGTTAAAGTTATGAATTTGAGTTCTTCCAGAGTGAAAATGTTTTTTTTTTGTAATATTTCTACATAAAATTTTGGCAATATTCTTATTTTTTACTCCTACTTTTAATACAAAACAACTTGTGAAAAAGTGTTGGATAAGAGTATTTTTTTTACAAATGATTGCTAAGTTTATACATGTCATACTTTATTTAAAAGTCATTTATATTACCTTTTCAACAACATGTATATTGTTCTTATCCCATTGTTAATTTCGCAAATACAGACTGTTGATATTTAGACTTTTGACCCATATAAATCGTGGCCTAGACCCTCCAACAAACATTTTTTTATCTTCTTCGTCAGAAAAATTCCGTGAGTGAAAAACATTTAAGATTTTTAATTTTTGTTTTTTTGCAATAATGTTAATTTATTTTTTCTAAGTCATGTAATTTTGGTATTTAGCTAAAGACAATATACACAATATTGGTATCATATGAAAGGTGCGTCCAGCGGTATAACATGTTCAATCATTCCTAGAAATGTCCTGTTTGCAAGGATATTATACAAAAAAAAAACAAGTTTTTGAGTCTTTTGTATGAAGAATTTTGTGATTTAAATGTCAATCTTACATATCTTAATCTCTAGTCGATTTAAGTGAACACGTGTTTCAGGTTTTTTGAAATTCGCGATTGTTCGCGTTTTATCAGAAATTCAATGTAGAAGAAAAATGTGGCAATATGGATACCAAAACTTTTCTTTTGATAAGTAAATCATCATAGGATAAATTTTGATCTCAAATTATCCAATTCGATCTGCCAAAATTAGCCTATGCATTTGTATCTAATTGGATGTAAATTAATCCCATGGGATATTTTGGGATCTATCAGGATCTCAATTTTATATTACTGGATATTATTGGATCTCCCAATTTTGAGATATATTTGGATCTAATTTAATCCTGTAATATATTTGTGGGGTCTTATTGGATATTAGTGGATACCCCAATTTTGAGATGAACTTGAATAAGATTAAATGTCGATCTATATAAAATGAGATATGACTACATATGCTATTTATAATGTTTTTTTGATCGGGAAGTTATTATCTTTGCAACGAAAAATTTCAAAAAACCTACTGTGATATATCATGTATCCTTATTTCGGTTTTAGTTGCTTACAGTTTTATTGTTCCTGCATGTAAATAGGCAAGTTCGTGCAGCCAGTTGTAATTGACTTGGTTAGAGTATTGCATAATAACCCATCCTTAGGTAATATCTCTTGTAACAAACTCCCACTTTTTGTCACAATTTAGAAAAATGACAAAAATATATTGTGTTTGTAAAACTGCGCCTGCTGAAAAAGTAAACCACCGATATACACTCCTTTTCTTTGTTTCGTTTAACCCTTAAATGCATGATCTCTTCAATTTTAACTATTTTTTATGTATGATGTCTAAAAGCGTGTACATTTCAAGAAAAATACCAGAAAAAAATTAATTTTTTAAAAAAAGGAGATTTTTATTTAAAAATATGTTTTTCGCAAAATAGCTAAATTATGATTATTTTAACGTGTATGAAAAAAAAAAAACAGAAATATATATAAACTATGAATTATACATTTATTGTCTCCAAAATTAATTTTATTGCGAGAAAACCACTTAAAATATTTAAAAAAACATTTTTGAATATTACACTTTTTGTAAAAAAAACGCGTATTTTAGATTTTTCACAAACATACGAAGCAAAACCAAGATTTTTCCTATAACTGTTTAAAAAATCTCAGCTAAACTATAAGAACACTTTGTACAGAAGGGGACCCAATGCCCAAAAATGCAGTTTTGTGCATCAAATGGGTTTTTTTTTATTAAAAAAACTGGTATGTTGCCAAATGGCTACAGCATGCATTTAAGGGTTAAAATAAACATACTTTCCAAAGAACACCAAAAAAGTGATGATCGGTTGTTTAGTTTTACTGCAACTTCATTGTAAAAACTATATATAATTTTTTTTTTTATTTGAATAATAAAAAAGTCTGAAAAATTAGCAACTTTGAGCGGTTCTACCATTCATAATTTTTATCCCATTTTTTGGATTTTTAATCCGTGTTTTTGGATTCTTAATCTGTGAGGAATTGCCTATCCGATGTGATCATTTATTTTACGAAATACTTCTGTGAAATTTTTGATTTTTTCCATGCTTTTCAACCTAAGGCACCACAGTGCACCGGCTCATTTCACACCAACGACAACCCAGGAAAATTTTCTGTTCCAAAGAATCGGTTGTACAATAGCTACTTTTCATTCACAACCCCTTCTACTGTCGATTCTAACACCGATTATTTTTGTTTGAAATTGTCCCAAAAGCAACCCCTTCTATGGCTCCAAAGTGGAACCGGTTGCTCTGGAATCAGTTCTGGAACTAGTTCTGGAACTGATTCTACGTCACCCACACCTTCCATATAGGATCCCAGGAACTGGTTCCGGAACCAGTTCCATAGAATCGGTTGCAGTGGAACCAGTTGTAGAATGGGTGTGGTTGGCTACCGATTGTAAAAAATTTTCCTGGGAATTTATTTTATTTAAAACCACTCCATGTTTAGATCTAGTTTCCACACAAAGCAAGTCGCAAATATGATGAAATTTTAATAACATGAACAAATCCTGTTTTCTATCCTGGATAGAATTGCCCAGGAAAATTTTCTGTTCCAAAAAATCGTTTGTAGAATAGCTACCCAGGAAAATTTTCTGTTCCAAAGAATCGGTTGTACAATAGCTACTTTTCATTCACAACCCCTTCTACTGTCGATTCTAACACCGATTCTTTTTGTTTGAGATTGTCCCAAAAGCAACCCCTTCTATGGCTCCAAAGTGGAACCGGTTGCTCTAGAATCAGTTCTGGAACTAGTTCTGGAACTGATTCTACGTCACCCACACCTTCCATATAGGATCCCAGGAACTGGTTCCGGAAACAGTTCCATGGAATCGGTTGCAGTGGAACCAGTTGTAGAATGGGTGTGGTTGGCTACCGATTGTAAAAAATTTTCCTGGGTACTTTTCATTCACAACCTCTTCTACTGTCGATTCTAACACCGATTATTTTTGTTTGAAATTGTCCCAAAAGCAACCACTTCCATGGCTCCAAAGTGGAACCGGTTGCCCTAGAATCAGTTCTGAAACTAGTTCTAGAAATAATTCTACGTCAAACATACCTTCCATATAGGATCCCAGGAACTGGTTTCGGAACCAGTTCCATGGATCGGTTGCAGTGGAACCAGTTGTAGAATGGGTGTGGTTGGCTACCGATTGTAGAAAATGTTCCTGGGTGGTTTATCGTTGGGCGTAGCGCCCATATGTACTATTTCCGATATTCGCTAGGAGAAATCAAAATTTCTTACTGCTTCTCTAATATTTTAGAGTTTGTAGAAACAATTTTGATACAAGTCCATTTCAAGTTAAAATTTAGCTCATCTATTCCAAAAGTCCACAGTGAGGGAGTAAGTCACTCTCTCAGTAATGGCTAAGTAATTCTTTCAAATATGAATTGATAAATTTAGTGCTTAAATTAATACACTCCTAAAAATAAATCTGTACAAATAGCAGAAAAACAAAATTAATTAAAATTGACCATGCAGAAAAACTGCTGAAATTAGGAGATTATTTTGCTAAATACTAGTAAAATAAGAAGATAAAAAGCTGTTATACAGGGTGGGCCATAATTCACTGAACATTGTATTTTTGATATAACTTTTTAATTTTGTGTTGTGTTAGGATGTTATACACAAAAATAAAACAACCGTGTAAAAGTTTCTTTGCTTTAGTTCTAATTTCTATAAATAGAATTAAAAGCTTGAATGTTAAAAAGCACGAATCATTGCTTTACATATTGAAGGAACTTCAATGAAAAAGCACAACTACAACATAGGGAAAAATAATAGCTTTGTTAAAGACATGTGGTTTCCGTTAGTTATAATAATGAAAAATGGATAAGTAAAAATGTTTGAATTTACTTCTCAAAATGCATTTCTTTGAAATTGAACATACATATATATTCAAGAAACTAAAATCTACATTATAGCCTAGAGAGGACCCCATAAAGACAATCTGATGATAGTGAGCGGTATCACTTGAAAATGCATTAATTGTCAACCATTGCTTCTAGGAAAGTTTTTTTCATAAGTTTTTCTCTATTGGTTGTAAAATAAAAATTGTAAATTCTATTTAGAATTGGTAATATTTGATCTTAAACCGAACAAAAATAACACTCATTGTAAAACATCTTCAGATCAACTAAAGATCTACAATAAAATTTTATTGAAAATTAATAATTTTGATTACAAAAGAAAGATTTAATCATGGAGAGCTTAAAAAAATTAAATTTTAAAAATAATATCTTTTAAGGCCTCTTCGCAAGCTGCTGCTCTTTGCTGTACCTGGTCCATAACTGAAGCCAAAACTGGCTGATCAATCCCAATAATTTGATTTATTATGTTGTCTTTTAGTTGTTGCAGTCCTTGCGGTTTATTTGCGTATACACGATCTTTCAAATATCCCCACAAAAAGAAATCTGGAGGTATTAAGTCGGATGACCGTGATGGCCATTTGACATCTCCAAGTCGTGAAACGATACGGTTACTAAAAACCGTTCGCAGCAAATTCATTGTTTCCCTTGCGGTATGGCTCGTAGCTCCGTCTTGTTGAAACCACATTTCGTCAGTATTATTAAGTGCAGGAAACAAAAAATTTTCTAACACTATTTACAGTCAATGCATTGCCATCTTCGTCTTGGAAGAAGAACGGGCCGTAGATCTTTTCTGCTGACAATCCGCACCCAACTGTGACTCTAAGTTTTTGAATCCACTTAGAGTCCCAGTGGATGCAAACACTGTTGAATCACTCTTGGGTTTTCAGTGCCCCAGATTCAAAAATTTTGCTTATTTACATAACCATTTAAATGGAAATGCGCTTCATCGGTCATTATAATTTTTTTCATAAAATCAGCATCATCCGTTAATAATTCGGTCAATTTTTCACAAAATTTTAAGCAGGTTGCATTTTCCTGCGGAAAAATTTCATGTACCATTTGTATCTTGTACGGAAACAGGAATACTTTTTTTCATTACTCTCCGCAGTGAAGTTCTGGACATTTGAAGTTTAGTGGCACGTTTACGAGTCGATGTTTCAGGGTTCGCATTTACGCTCTCCCGAACATGTTCAATATTATCTTGGATTCGTGCTTCAAGCGGTCTTCCACTCCGAGGCAAGTCACTAACAGATCCCGATGAATGAAAACGAGCGACTTGATTTCGTGATGGTGGACCTGTCGCCCATATGGGCTATATTTTCGATTTTCTCTTCTTTTCTGATTTTATAGAAAATTTTGACACAAGTCCGTTTAACCCATTCAAATTTCGGATCCAAGTCAGACTGGTGTAGGGTATTATATAGTCGGCATGCCCGACTTTAACCTTTTTACTCATTTTATCATTAAAAAGATGTGAAAAAACTTAAATTTCCACATTTGATATACTTTTTCTCACCAACTGAGAGGATTGCATTCTCTATATTTTCTAAACTATTTGCTTCAGTGGAATTGTTGTTGGGGTCTGTGCTTTGTGGTGGTAAGGGATATGATTTACGTTCTCTGGGGAGTATATTGATGGAATATGTCATAAAAGGGACCCTTTGAGGAACCCTACTGTGATGGGGGCAGGAGAGGGAATTAGTTTGGTAAGCGGTTTAAGTAGATTGCGGTTTGACATTGTGGCGCATTGAGTCAAAAACAGCTTTGCCGCCAAGTGTGAACATTTAGGTTGATTTTAGGTTACTGAGGTTGCTATTGCGAGGATGGAATTTTATCGGATTTTTTTTTCGATTTTTAATTGTGTACAGCAGATATTTTGATACTATGGCAGTGGAGGAGCTGGGTTTTGGGTGTATTGGCTTTTTGGGCGATATGTAGGGACGGGGGTCATTTGGAATTTAGTTAGGTTTTGCTAGTATTTTCTAAGCATTCTTCGGCAACAGAATATATTTATTTCCTAGAAAGGTTCTAAGCCCTTTAGAAAAACGTGTAAGTCCACACAATGTAATCGATTTCGTGTAAGTTACATTGTGTGTATTTACGATTTGCGATGCTTGTGTATAACAATTGTATATGAAATTTAAAATATTTGAAATTTTCCAAAAATTTTGTCTAACGGACTTCAATATACCTCTATACAAATAAATAGAACAAAATTAAAGTTTTGAATAATTTTTTCGAAAAATGTTTTTTTTATTAATTTGAATACATGTTACAAAAATCAAATTGGAATTCTGGATCTACATTTCTTAAAACTAAGGATATAATATTAGATGAGATTTTTTATACGATAAATATTTTTGTCGACAAGCCTCAACAAGCTGAAGCAACAATAGTTTTTTCTCTTCATCATTGGTTAATATTCTGTTAAGGTCTTGTATGAATTTAACGCCTCTGTCAGCAGTATCATTTACAACAAATATGTCCTTACAGGATGTAAAACCTTCCTCAAATTCAAAATCTAGAAATTCCAGGGATAAACTAAACCGACTTAAGGAATACTTTGTTTTCTCTGATACAAAAATCACATAATGAGTTTTTTGATTTTTGAAAGTCTAATAGTATCGAATAGTATCGACCATTTTTTAATTTTACAATTGGTTCTTTTAATTTAAGTTTTTCAACCATTTTAGGTTTTTCTTTAAAACTTATATTTGAATGCAAAAGGTCTAGAGCTATTGTTTCCTCAGAAATATACCATAAATTGTTGCTCTTTTTTTTAGGAATTACTGCTAAAATTTTCGGGTTAGTTTCTGAATACTTTATAGCATTTTAAATAAAAGTCAAATCTTGAAGCGCTGCCTCTATGGCATTAGTAGTACATCTGAAAGTGAAAGAATATAAAGTTTCACTAGAAAAATGCAAATAGCGCGTAATCCAAATTTCTCTAGAATTAAGTGAATTCCTTCTCTTAAGTAATCCACTGAATTCGTTCAATTGAAGTCGTTCATCAAACAACAAATTCAATTGCAATAGTTCTTTTTATTAAATCACATGAATTAATTCACTGGTGAACGCGTTCAATTTTATAAATCGAACGGAAAAAAGTGAATTAATTCCTTACTGAATTCATTCATCACTGAATTCGTTCAATTTCATGTTCGTTCACTGAATTAAAAAAAATAAAATTACCTACGTTCAGTTAATTAAAAAAAATACGTTCACTGAATTAAAAAAAAAAAGTATGTTCACGTAATATACGTAAATAAATGCTTTCTTCTACTGAACGGCAGAAAACAGGCTTAGAGTTCAGTGAACGTAGTTTTTTTTTTCTTAATTCACTGAACGTAATTTTATTTTTTTTAATTCACTGAACGAAAATGAAATTTAACGAATTCAGTGAGGAATTAATTCACTTTTTTCCGTTCGATTTATAAAATTGAACGCGTTTGATTTAATAGAAAGAACTATAGCAATTGAATTATTTCGTAACAAAATAAATCGAACGAAAACAAATATGAATTAATTCCATTCAATATGTGATGCTATGTGAATTAATTCATCGAATTTTTAATTCAGAATAGAAAAATTGAATTAAAGAATTAATTCTTCAAAGGTCTGGTTGACAACACTATCTTCTTCAGTCCACTCCGTGTTCTAACGATTGAAGAGCTTGGTGCTTCTTCCGCAGTCGATGATATTTTGGACTTCCTAATTATCAGATATATTATTTTTTAGTAGGGTAAAGTGGACCACGTTTTTGTCATGTCCAAAAAAATACCCACGAATATCTTTTTTAATTTTTTAAATTGCCCGAGTAAGAAAAATTATCTGGCCCACTTCATCCCACTTTACCCCACTCTACCCTACATAATATTGAATAATGTAAAGAGAAGAAAATTAAAATAAATTTTTCTTTCAATATTTTTTTGAAGAAAGTAATGAAAAACTGTGATTAAAAAGTGACAAATGTATAAAAACAGATAGTTTGCCCATATTTACTCGTTCAATATTTCAAGTCGTTTCCGGGTCCACTTAAAATTATCAGATTTGCTTCAAATTTGATTTATTTATTTTTTTAATATAAAGGAACAAGAATCTGGCCGGCGGTATATAAAAATCGAATATTTCAAAATAAGAACACCCCTAATATATACCCTAGTAAAAAATGTTAGATGTTATAAAATACAAACATATCTTTTTTAATATAGCCTAAAATACAATTTGATCCGAAAAATGGTGGATCGTTCTGTATTAATTTAGATCCTCCTTGGATATAATATGATCAATTATGATCCGAAAAATGGGTTTATCTAATTATATAAAATTAGATTTAATACAAAAACTTACATTTTATTTGATACCATTAGATAAAAATAATTTATTCAGAGATCGCTCAGATTGCATTAAATGGTCCATTCTATTGAAATTACTTTTTGATTATAATTATGTTACATCCAATTTTATATGATTAGATAAACCCATTTTTCGGATCGTATTTCATCATATTAGATACAAGGTGGATCTAAATTAACGCAATATGATCCACCATTTTTCGGATAAAATTTTATTTTGGGTGGCATCAAAAAAAGATATGATTGTATGTTGTACCTTATTAATTTTTTTAATAGGGTAACCACTTTTATTTTTTTCCTAACACTGATTAGTACCTTTATTTTGTACATCACTGACAACTGATAAACAAAAAAATCTTTAAAAAGTATCAACACTAGTTTTTTTTTGCCCAGTTGGGACCAACACTAATAACACAGTACAACACTAAAAATGCATCGCGCATGCGACATATCAATTCCGATAGAGTTTAGGATGAATATCACGAATGTGAACACCAAATTTCAAAATAAGCTCTACTTTTTGAAAAAATCATAAATTAACTTTTAGAAAAAGACATTTTTTTTGAAAATTTCTTATTTATTCATATGCCTGACTAAACCACGGATCATCTTCAATATGGTTTAACAGTATAGACTCTGGGCTTTTAGACACATATAAACTTATTTTGATTAAGTAAAGGATCTAGGATATAATTGCAATTAAAGTGAAATGTTCACTTATTTTCTTATTTTGCAAATCTAGTAAAATCCCTTAATCGGATTTGCAAGATCTTAACATATGATGTAAATTCATATTCCAACAAATTCTTTTTATCAAAAGAATCACAACTCCTGCATCAACATTTGCAGAAAATTCAATCTGAAATACAAATTTTACATTTTTTTTATTTCAAATAAATTTTATATGAATTTACTATGGCAAAAGGAAATAAAGTATACTTTTGAACATGCATATTTTAAATCGTTATTTTTTCGAAATTGTAATCATACTTTAGTCAAATTTTACCGTTTTTTCCAATATTCGTTACGTCATATTTAGGAAACCGAAAAGGTCCGGGCCCCAAAATGCATCGTTGACCTCTTGTAGTGTACCACAGTTATGGCGAATTTCATTCAAATCGGAGATGTTAAATCCGAATGGTGTGTTGAGTTGGTATGTTTTCACCCATATGTAACATGACGTAATGCTGAATTTTAATTGTTACTTTTCCTTGTTTTTTATATTATTACAATATTATTATTATTTTGTATTTATTTTTTTTGTTGAAATAAAAATTAATAGAATTTTATTTTTTGAATTATAAGGGCATTTTTAAATTGTCCATTTATTTTTTTAAAATCCAGGTGAATTTTTTCCATTGTTATTTGGCTTTTGGTATCTGGCAACCTTAATTACAATGAAATACACAGAAAAAATTACTGCCAATAAATTTTCAATTAGTATTTTGTTTGCTTTCAAATTGATTTTCAATTGAAAGTTTAATCATATCAATTAAATTTTCAATTGAAAATGAGTACAATGTCAAAAAAATATGTAGTTTACCATTAGTAAAATTGGCAATATGTTCAAAAAAAAAACGTTTACGCCAAGCATACACTCTAAAAAATGTTTGTAAATTTACTACTATAAAATGGGTAAAATTTTGTTTAATTTTACGAAAATTCGGTAAATATAAACAAAAAATGCGTAAACTTTTTTTGTACACACTTTCATACGCAATAATACACACACAAAGTATTTTTAGACATTATGTGCTTATAAATAAACACATTGTGCCTAAAATTACTGTTGTTTTGTTAAATAAAATTTTTACGCACAAAGTTGGTAAATATACTATCCAACAATAGTAATAAATACTCTGACATTTCAAATTGGAAAAAATTAAAAAAAAATTATAAATAATAAAAAGAAAAAGCGAAAACGGATTATTTTTTGTGAATTACAAAATTTTCACAAACATATTAGAGTCTGGAAATAGCAACATAAGCACGAAATTGTTTTTGGTAATTATTATTAACGCATGTGGTAGTCTAAACCTAAAAATTGAAAACGCCGTAAGAGAGACACGGCCTACGCAGGAACTACTGGGTGCAATAACTACTGCTCAACAAAATGCCTTCTTTGCAAGGGAGGCAGTCAACCAACAACCATCAACCAACAACCGTCAACAATAACGGGAGAAAACGCCGTAAGAGAGATACGGCCTAGGTAAAACAACTGGGTGTGATGACTCCTGCTCAACAAAATGCCTTTTTTGAAAGGGAGGCAGTAACCGTCAACAATAACGGGAGAAAACGCCTTAAGAGAGATATGGCCTACGCAGGAACAACTGAGTGCAATGACTCCTGCTCAACAAAATGCTTTCTTTGCAAGTTAGGCAGTACTCAATGAATACTGACTTTGTTGAGCAGGAGTCATTGCACTCAGTTGTTCCTGCGGAGGCCTTATCTCTCTTAAGGCGTTTTCTCCCATTATTGTTGACGGTTACTGCCCCCTTTCAAAGAAGGCATTTTGTTGAGCAGGAGTCATCGCACCCATTCAATAGTTATAACCAATTTTTATATGAATTTTATACAAATGCCTTAAGATCCCAAAACGACTAATTTGGACATAAACGATTATGAGACAATGACTCGGATATTATTATTAATAAAATACGTACTAAAAATTAATTTGTTATTTTATTTAAAAAAATTTTTGGGTGGTGCTTAAAGTTAGCACACCTGTTGCAAATGTACGCATTATATTTTATTTTTACGCACTTTCTGTGGATTTTTGCGCATTTTTTGTGGATTTTTACGCATTTTATGCGTACATTTACACGTGAAACGTGCTTTTTTACACACAAATTTAGTAAATTAACACACTAATTTCAAAATTTCATTTAATTTTTACGCACTTTCAATGTAAAATTACAAATTATTTGTGCACCAACTTAAACACAATGTGCGTATTTTTTTTCAATTACGCACATAGAGTAAATTTACCCAATTTATAGTAGGAGTTCAGTTTCCTACTATAAGTTGTGTAAATTTCAACAGAATTTAATTAGAGTGTAGTAAAATCATAATATTTTGTATTATTCATATTTTGACTTTTACAAAAATTACAAAAGTGTGTCATTATTCACTCAAAAACATAAAAAAAATTAATAAATGTATATTAATAATATTTTTAATATTACAAATTTTAATAAAAGCGCCATGACTAAATTTATATCAATTAAAGTTTTAATTTATATAATTAAAAGTTTAAGTGAAATTTTCTATGATTTTTTTATGGTTTTTGATTAAATTTTTATGATTTTTTTTACGATTTTTGATTAAATTTTTAATTGATATAACGCTTTTCTTAATTGGTCCGAATTCAAATAAATTGTTAATTGTACTTACTAATATTTTAATTGAAACTCTATTTTAGTATTTTCTGTGTAGTGTTGTCAATTATCATCTCTGTACACAATTCAACAAAATATTTATCATATGTTCATTAATTTATAGTGAATATTTGTAAACTTTTTACACCTTCGTTATGGCCTTCTAATGTTTCAGTAAGACCATTCAGAAATTTTCAAAAAGACCAAGCAAATTAGTCGTTAAATTAACGAAGAGTCTACAAAATTTTAATTTCACTGCATATTTTTTTGTCAAAATGCATCGGGTATTAGAACCAAACTATCCCAAATGCGTTCTTTTACATCACAATCTGATTATGATGTATACATACACTCACAATATATTTTCCATAACCGATTGAGGTTTATTTGAAAAGTAATAGGTAAAGTTTGTTTTCAATTGAAGAATCAATTAAAATACATTGAAACATATTGTTTAACTTTTTATATTCGTCAATAAAAAACAAACTACAAGAAATATTTATCGTCTGTAGGAGTTGATATTTTCAGTCAAATAATCTATTTTTAGATTTCTATTTTTAGAAAAAATAATTTAAGTAATTTCGTTGTTTTCTGTTTTAAAACAAAAAATTCAAATATTTTCGGTTTTCAGTTAAAAATTGACGATTGTTTTAACAGACTTTTCAATTATTCTTTCATTTTTTAATTGTGTTTTCAATTAATTTAATATGTATTTTAGGTGGTTTTTAACGATAAAATATTTTAAGTGTATACATAGTTATAGAAAAAAAAAAAAAAATTTTTTTGGGATGAGATTTGAACCACCACCCTCAAAAATTGAAATTTTGTCAATGCCTGACCTTCCAGACATCTACACCACAACCGATTTGAAAATTGTATAAATTAAATTTGAATTTAAAATATTTTGAAATATTTATTTATACAACAAAAATAAATTTAAACAAACAAATGTACCCAACACACAATTTGAATTTATAAAAATAATTTGAATCTCTCGCACGACTAGAAAAACTGAACTTCGTTTTATATCTAAATTCTTTTGTTTGTTTTAACTTAAAATAGTTGAATATGAAATAATATGAATTCAATCAGTGTTTACGATAACGAAATTATCGAAATTGATTGCCAAATTTATTTGAATTGTTAGTAAAAATGTTTAAATCAAGGTTGGTTACCGTTATCGTTAAAATACCGTTATCGCTAAAATACCGTTTCAAATTGAATACCAGTTACCGGTATTTTACCGGTATTTATTAATTTATATAAAAAATGACAATTTTTTAACTTTTTTATTTTATAATCTTGAGTTATTTTTGCAACAAAATTTATAGAAAATAATTTTAATTACTAAAACTACCAGCATTGAATTTATGGGTTAAAATCTGTATTTTGAAGACTTAAAAGCAAGAATATGCTGTTTTTACTTGTTTTTATATGTTTTTAACGTAATTTTTAATACCGGTACGTACCGGTATTGCTGTTTCGATAACGGTATACCGTTACCGAATCAATCTTAAATACCGTTACCTTTACCGTTACCGAAACAAACGAAATTCGATACCGTTACCGTTATCCTTACCGTTATTCGTTTCGGTAACCAACCTTGGTTTAAATTGATTTGATAATCACGGGGTTGCCGGGTTGTAAAAATGTGAAGAAATCTCGATGATGT
The DNA here is from genome assembly GCA_949987735.1 of Leucophora obtusa. Lineage (NCBI taxonomy): Eukaryota > Metazoa > Arthropoda > Insecta > Diptera > Anthomyiidae > Leucophora > Leucophora obtusa. Next base: position 94,715,162 of record OX465296.1, read on the forward strand.
CAGCTGCTAGCAATAGGGTCGGCATATACGACTAAATAATTTACCATACAAATCGTTTTAAATGTTCACCATACAAATCGTTATAAAAACTAAAAATATAAAATACTAAAATAAAATTTAAAAACAAGCTTTTTTATAATGCCCTTTGAGGGGAATTTTTTTACAGAGTTTTTATTTTTAATTTTGAGTGGAAGTAAAAACGAAAGATTTTGTATTTTATGAATTTTTTTTTATTCTCAAAAAGTTTTATGCATGTCAGAAATTAAATAAATACAGGGTTATAAATTTTATTCAAATGAAAATTTAACTTAATCTTAATTAAAATTAAATTTTATAACTGCAGTTAAACACTAAATTCTAGGGAATTTGATTTATGTAAATTGGTATTTCTAGTCAGTCGACTAATCTTATTCTCATCTAATTCAGAGAGTATTGTCACTTTTAAGATAATTGTCGTCAAACAGGATGATTTTAAAATCTTAAATAATTTTATGATAAAAATATTTTTATGCAATTTTGCTCCAAAGTTTAATAGCGATGGCTTAATAAAGAAAGACGCTACACAGAGAGAATTTTGCTGGACGAATTTTAGTGAAATTTTTCAGTAAACTGTTGAAGTTTTCTTCACAATATAAATGAAAAATTTGTGAAATTCGATGAAAAAGCTACGTATATTTTATGAATATAGTTTTAGTGAAACTTTTTCATGGAGCGTATGAAACTTTAAGCAAATAAAATGAAATTTTTGATATTTTATGAAAAATTCCATTAATTCAATGAAAAGTATCAATGGACGAGTTCTCGTGAAACTTTATCGATTTTATGCAAAAATTCATTAATATCATGCAGATAATTCTCTCAGTGTATCTTTATTCTTAATTTCTATAGAGGGGAAGGCAATAAAAATATAAAAGCGGTGGAAATATTGTTTCTCAGAATGAAACTTTATATTAATACAAAAACACTAAAATAAAAAGTATAATCTAAGTTTTTCAGATTTCCATTTCCTCTAATGGAATATTAATTCCAGTTAGGGCCTTTCTGCATTAAGCATTAAATTTATATACCAAAAATTTGAAAAGAGCAGCATGTTCGTTTTACATTTAGGGCATTTCTTTTAACTTTTATATTTATGTGTGATGGGTAATTTGAAATTTAAAAAGATAGATTCAAATAAAATAAAAACAATTTGAATTATAAAAAAATGTTTATGAAACTATTTGTATCAATATAGTTTGGCTCAAGGGGTAGGGCGATGAACTTCTAAACCAAAGGTCGTTGGTTCGAATCGTGTCTGGTGTTGGAACAAAACAAAATTGCTTTGAATTTAAAACGAAAGAAAATTAAATTAAAGAGAAATTAAATTAAACAAAGAACGTGTGTGTTATGTGTGCAGTGTTTTGAAAATTGAAACAAAAAAAAAACTTTCGAATATGAAAAAACAAACCAAAAAATCGTTTTTTTTTTAAGTTTTGTCAGTTAAAAATTGATGATTGTTTTAACAGACTTTTCAATTATTTTTATTTCTTTTATGGATTGTTTAAACAATGTTTGAAAATAAATAGCAAAATGGTTTGAATATAATGAAAAATCAGTAGTCCTTTTTTTAATTGTGTTTTCAATTAATTTGATATGTATTTTAGGTTGTTTTTAACGATAAAATATTGTGAGTGTATAAACTTTTAAAAATATTGTGAATATTATGTTAAGAAAAGTTAATTAATTGTAAGCTTAGTCTGTAAGGATTTTTCTATCCATAGACTTAAATAACTATGAAATAATATATGAAATATGAAATAATATTGAACAAGTTAAAACTTTTAGAATCGATGAAAAAAGCTTTGAAACTTTCTAGAAATAAAGGCTTAGAAAAACTGTTAATCGATTTTTGATAAATTGAAATATTACACTAAATAAACAGAACAACCCTAGTAAAAGCGTTTGTATATAATAATGTATAATTTTATATACCCATGTACGTTTTTGTACGCCAGTGTATATAACCGGGTATAATTATATGTATCCATATATAATTTTTTCTTTCTCAAAAATTTGTAATATGGTTTCAAATATAGTTGCATCTTATTATATATCGATTAGTATATAATTGTATGTTGCATTTACAATTGGATACGGATAATCCAATTTTATATGACGTTATATATACCTATTTAGTACATAATAAAAAATATCATATGTTTTTATATGATATCATTTTTTAAAAAAACCCGCTTTCGTTTTCGATAGAATTATATATACCCCATTCAGAGTCACACTAGAAAATTTGTCAGTCGCCTTTTGGATATAATTTTATATTACATCGAACACTAGACAAATTTTCTGTCTCATTTCATATGTAATCATATCTAAGGACTTTTGGCAAAACAATTTAAATCGACTCAAGAACATTTTCCAAGATTTTTGTCGGCAATATAACTTTTGAATTCGCAAATTTCTGTGTATTGCTCATATTTTCTACATTTGATACACTAAAATATGTAAAACCTCTAAAATCAACTTTTTCGAAATTTTAGTAATTTCGGTTTGACAAAAGAACTTATTTTATTTGCAGCATCAGGAATTTTCACTAGTCTATTTTCCATGCACAATTTCAAAAAGAAAGTAATAAATTGTAACCCCTATTAAAAAAATTAATATGGAGCTTTATATGGTAATATATAACATAATGTGATCCATATACCATTTCATCCGAAAAATGGCCCGATATAATTGTGTCAATTGGTTATCACATTTTATCTAATTGTATCAGTTTAGATCTTAACTGATTAGATTATATATTAAGCAGATGAAATTTTATCTGATTTTTGACCTGATACAATTTTATGGGTTTATGTCGCATGGTATTAGTTTACATCCAAATAGATACATTAATATACAAACTTATATAGTTATATCTGAATTTTAACCTGACGCAATTATATCTGCTTTAAAACTTTGATACAATTATATAAGGCAAATGTCGGATACAAATATATTTTAATTATATAAAATTGTACCAACTACGATCTAAACAGATACCATTAGATATAAACCGGTAAAATTGTATCAGGTCAAAAATTGGATATAATTTCATCTGAATAATGTATAATTTCGTTAGTTGAGATCTAAACTAATACAATTAGATAAAAACTGATAAACAACTGATACAATTACATCGGGCCATGGAGTATATTTATACAGTATAACTTCATCGCATTTTATACGACTATATGTAACTGTTTTTACTCGGGACATTTATTTTTTGTATTTGTGCAATCACTGTTGTAAGGATAAATGAATTCTTAAAGCATTTTGACGAAACTAATTGTTTTTCCTTAAAGCACCGTAAGTTGTTTTTCACGTGAAAAAATTTCACTCGAACTTTAAATGCCTCAAATTGCAATTTAATTAAAATAAATGAACAATTTTTTAATCTTATAACAAAGACACAATCAAAATAAACACAAAATGACACTTTTTCCCAAGAAAAATAATAGTCTTGTACATTAAATTTTAGTGAAAACTAACTCTACACAATTTTCACGTGAAACTGATTCTTCAAATCATTTTTTTTATATGGAGTATAACAGTTTTTTCACGTGAAACTGGAACAACTGACGGTGCTTAAGCTGTTAAATTTCGTTAAAATTTAGAACTTCCTTTTCTAAAACAATCTAAATCGAAATGAGTTACAAAATCTCAAACAATCGCTTCAAAGTTTTTTCTTCAAATTTTCTTTAGACAAAAGGATTTATTCTTTTGGAGGTAAATTTATCAGAGGCTGTTAAAATTAAAATTTGCAATGGAAAGAAATAGTTAGAAAATTTATACAAAGGGGTTAAAGTAACAGTAAAGGTATTTGTGCTTTACTGTAAAATGTCGTTTTGTCAAAACCCAAAACAGTTAATAACTTTCATCTAGTTTTAGGTCTGACGAACTGTCAGGTCTAATCTAACTCTCAGGTAATTATTTCTGAAAACATTTAGGATTTCAGTGAAATCCTAAATCAATTTTAAATTGTTTTTAATCGGGTAGCTCTGAATTTATTCGAAACTTCTATTAAACTCTATTGAAATAATCAAATTAGCTATACTCCAATTAGCGATTCGTTAGCAGGGTAAGTTCAGAAAAGTGGGTTGCTAGCCCTCCTTTCTTAGATTGGTGATAGGGCTGCTATCCTTGTGTCCAATCCCACGTTGCAGTCAGGCTTCAGCAATCGTTCACTCATCATTTACCTACTTTCCTGAGACGCCAAGTTGTCCGTGGCCATTCAGGTTACATGACTGTGCGCCTTCTCACTCTAGCTAGCTTTCAGCGGGTGCTGAAAAATCATTGCCCGGGAAATACTTGGTCTAGGACCGGAAGTAGTGAGTTGCTTGAACAGCTGCGCCCTATGCTCCAGTGGGAGTTAGAGGAATATGTATACATATATATACTCCAATGCCATTAAATATTAATAAATAAAACATGAAAAAAATTGCTAGATTGTCTAATACTTAACCACGCCTCCTAGGCCCACTTTTTGTAAAAATTTAAAAACCCGATTAAAAAAAATTGATTTGAGGCTTTATACAGTCACATGTAATTTAAAATGAGTCTTTATACAATTTTATCCGAGAAATGGGCCCACATAATTTCATAAGTTTGCATCCATTCAGTTATAATTTGATAATATCAGATATAAATGTATCCGAATAATAGCGCGATACAATTTTATCAGATTTTATATAGTGGCATAAAATTATAGCTGAACTGGTACAAACATATAGAAAATCAAATATCGTTGTATCCGGTTTATGCACTATAAATTTCACAGAAATCCTAAATATTTACGGATATAATACCTGAGAGTTTGTCAGACCTAAAACTTCATGAAAGCAATTAAACTTTTTTGGATTTTGACAAAAGGACATTTTACAGGAAAGAATAAACACTAGGGTGGCATTGAAAAAAAAATCAAGTATCGCTTAGGTCTGGTCGGATTATTGTGCCACTTGGTCTCAAATATGTATGCTGAAAATTTGAGCGAAATCGGACCACTCTAAGCCGTGGACCCTAGGGGTCAAAGTTCAGATTTTCGAACAAATGTATATCTAGCTGTAATTGCTTGAAGAAATCGTATTTTTTTTTTTAATCTTGAAAGCATTAGTAAAATTGCTCTAATTAATGCAATAAATACCAATTTTAAATATATATAAAAAAAAATTAACCCTTTAGTGCCATGGGTGCCAAAATGACCCATTTTTAGAAAAAAATGAAGTATATCCAAAAACACGTAAAAAGTAGTTCAGAGTTCAAATACTAATAGTTCTGAGCCATAAGATCTCAAGTAACAAAACAAAAAATTTTAGATTTGCATATTGAAAATTATTTTAATAATTATTTTAAATAAATTATTAAGTTTTTAAATTAAATTTTTTTCAAATACACTTAAAGACAATACAAATTATTATAATTTTTACACCATTTCACTTGTTTTAATAACAATTGGAATTCTTTTAAATTACAAATGATGTTTTTGAATTTTAAATGGGGCTTATTTAATTACATTTGCTATTTTTTGAAAAACAAGTGTGATATTTTGTAAAATTAATGTGATTTTTTGTTAATTTTTGAAAAATAAAATTTGAAAATAGTTATTATTTAATTATAATCATTTCTTAAGTCCTTTAAAATTCCTTCTTTTAAATATTGTTGTCTATAATTTTGTACAACCTGAAAAATTAAAACATACATAAAACCAAGTTAATAATTTCGAATGAAATATTAATAACATTTTGTATTACTTTAAATAAATATTGCCTCTGCTCTTCATCTTTTGTAATTTTTTCGTGGTAATCTTGAACTAGTTTTATTCCTCTCTCGGCGCAGTCATTTAAAATTTTTAAGTTTTGAATAATTTCCTTTCCTTTTCTATACTCTTCCAAAACATTCCAAGTACTTGGGTCTGTTCTGTTGGAATATCGAATCTATTTAAAAGCCTTTTAGTATTTTTGGAGAACAAGTCATTTAGAATTAATGAATTGTCTCTGTCAATGAATTCTTTTAGATTTTCCTTCTTGATAAGTAGCTTTTTTAAAATTTCTTCACCTTCTTCATTATTTCTTCTTCAACATAACTCAAGCACATCTTTTCAGATAACTTGGCTTTCGCTTCGCAGTCAATTCTATCATCGAATAAAGCGAATCCCACACATTCTTCATTTAAATAATATAAGTGATTGATAAATTTAGATATAGCCTTTTCTGCTATATTTATATTAATAGTTTTGTAGCTTTCTAATTTTCTTAAAAATTCTAAATCATTTACAGGCGCTTGTTCTGCTTTGTCTGCATTGAACCAGAATCTGGAGTAACACTTAATAATAAAGCCAGCAATTTCAAGTAAACCATTTATTTCTGATTCGGTCATTTCAGAGAATTGATCACGAAAAATTAAAATTTTTAAAGAGTAAATAACTTTGGCCATCCATCTAGCATGGTGCATAGCTCCTGGCTTTGAAAATTTTAGTCCACGGGGAGGAACTCCACCCAAAAAGATTATAATTAACTCAAGAAACTCTTGGTAATCACTCCGTGGAAAGTCCTCTCTAATCTTTTGCATTGCGAAGCTTAAAATCTCATCACTTTCATCACCTAAAATAGTTTTAAAACGTGGATATTTTGTTTTGATCTATTTTGGGCCAATGCTTTTTAAATTTTTTGAATATAGTGATTTCAGGGCCAGTTGAAACGCCCATTTCTTTCTCGAATACACCTGGTAACACAATTTCCAAAATGTGATGTCTGCAGCCAAGGAATAAAATGTCTCGTCCGATTCGCTTTTCTAAAATACTGCAGGCTCCTCTAAATTTGCCTGTGTTTGACGCTGTTATATCAAATACAAAGGCCTCGGTTTTGTCTAAAATATTGTGGTCTTCAAGAGTGTCGTAGACTGCAGATGCAATTTCTAGGCCAGTTCCCGATGGTATATCGGAAATATTTAATATTTGTTCTGTCTTTGGAATAGTTGCTATTATTGAGAGACGGTCTTCAGATTTTCCTGTTACGCTAGGCAAAAGTTTTGTATCCCAGTGAATTGTTAAAGGTTGGGAGTTTTGTTTAAACGTTGATACAATGTTTGTGCTCTTTGCTTTGCGCAACGCATACCTTTGCTGACGAATCAAATTACGGTTTATAATAAATTCGGATGAGCTGAGCCCAACTGCATCCAGAACAGCAACGTGTAAATGAACTGTATCTCTGGAACTTATCTTTAATTTATCTAAAATAGCTGCTAGTCTTGGTGTCAAAATTTTTTTGCGAGGTCTTTTTTTTTTTTTTTTGGTTTTGTGACATTATCCGCTATTTGTGCATTTAAACCAAAATTATTATTCTCGTTTTGGATGGATTCTTCGTTGTCTGACTCATCCAAACATAAAGAATCGTAGGCAATACAATCTGTTAAAATCAGGTTGGTTAAAAAAAATAATTTTGCTATCAAAGCCTCTGTACCTATTTTTAACCCATAACACTTTTGTTTTAACACACTCTTATAACAAATTTGGCTACCGCAACCGATTTTCAATGGTTACCGCAACCTTGTAAATTCGGTTTTCACAACCGAATTTTCGGTGAGATGAAATCTTTCGATTTTTATATGGATGCAGTTTGGTTAAAATGGGTATACTTTTAAATATATATTTACCTTTTGAGGTTGATGGAGCTTCCAGAAGCTGTTGTCTTCTAAGTTCAAATGCTTGTTGACGTTTTTCACGGTTTTCTTTCCTTTTTTTTAAGTTTGCATCAATACCTATCATGCACCCTGGGCGGTCTTTTAATCTCTGCTGGATCAAAAACTGCTTGTCTTCCTCGATCTTTATTAGATTGAGTGCGTCCACATGAGCCATATCAAATAAATCATCAAGTGAGTCTTTCCAAGATTCTCTCTTTTGTTTTAAACTATCAGAATCTCTTAACTTATGTCTCGATAACTGCTTCCACTTATTATACAGGGTCACTAATTTTTGTTCTGCGCTTGATCTTGAAATGACAGGAATACGGGCCCTTTCCCAAAAAATTGAGCATTCCCTTATAACTATGCGAGCACTTTTAGCAACATTTAACTTTTTAGTTCTTAAATTATAAAATAAAACTCTTAGACAATCTAATTTTGATGGAAGCTTACTACCAGATAATTGTTTTTTTTGTTGGCCAATTAAGTAAATTTCACTTCTTAGTACTGGCATATTTAATTTTAAAGAAATTACGATAAAAAATAACTTAAGACACACTTTACACGAATGTTAATCACTTTCAATCAATTAAAAAAAGTGGGTTTGACTAGTTTTTCTTTATTTGTTTTTTAATAGGGGAAAACCCGTATTAAATGCTCTAAAATTACTCTTTGAAGTAATATAAAACGGGAAATCACAGAGTTGAAATTTGAATGTAAAATTTGATAGGCTTGTATAATTTTGGGTCAGTTCATGGCTAAAGGTCAAAGTTGTAGTTGTTCATTCTTAAATCCGTTAAATTTAAACTAACAACTGGTTTATGTCCTTACTAATTGGTTTTTGGTTATATTTATCAGTAAATGGTTCATAAACAAATTGTTTAATTCTGGGTGCATTAAAAAACTTCGGCAAAATGCACCCTTACACCCAATCTTGTAATATAAGATAAAAAGTGGTTAATTTCGAACTCCAAGACTAAAGGGGTTAATTTTTTTCAAGCAAATGTTTAGACTATAATTAATAGTTGCTTATTAATCGTATTTGGACAGAAAGGGTTTTAAATCGTGTTTAAAACTGGGTAATTTTGACCCGGGTGACACAAAAGGGTTAATTTTTTCATAAATTAAAAAAAAAATTTTTCAGACTATAATTAAAAATAGTTGCTTAGTAATCGTATTTGGACAACAAGGGTTTCAAATCGTGTTTAAAAAATGAGACATTTTGACCCGGGTGTCACAAAAGGGTTAATTTGTTCATAAATTATTATAAAAAAAATGTCAGACTATAATAAAAAATAGTTGCTTTTTAATCGTATTTGGACAATAAGGGTTTTAAATCGTGTTTAAAAAATGGGTCATTTTGACCCCGGTATCACCAAAGGGTTAATTTTTTCATAAAAAAATTCATATTGTAATTTAGAATATTAATTACAATAATTTTACAACTTTTTAGCAGGATGCTTTGAAATATAAGTATTTCTACAATTAAATATAGGTAAAAATACAGTAATTCGTAAAATCTGAACTTTGACCCCTAGGGTCCACGGCTTAGAGTTATCCGAATTAGCTCAAATTTTCACCATATGATATTTAGACCAAGTGTCACGATAATCCGAGCAGACCTAAGCGATAATCCAAAGTTCAAATTGCTCCATACATTTCAATGCCACCCTAATAAACACCTTTACTGTTGCTTTAAACTGTTTGTATAAATTTTATAACAATTTCTTTCCATTTCAAATTTTAATTTTAACAGCCTCTGATAAAATTACCTCCAAAAGAATAAATCCTTTTGTGTAAAGAAAATTTGAAAAAAAAAATTTGAATCGATTGTTTGAGACTTTGTATCTAAATTCGACTTAAATTGTTTTAGAAAAGGAAGTTTTACATTTTAACGAAATTTAATAGCTTAAGGAAAAATAATTAGTTTCGTCAAAATGATTTAAGAATTCACTTATACTTACAACAGTGATTGCACAAATACAAGAAATAAATGTTACAATTTACAACTTTATTTTTAAAATTGTGCACTGAAAATAAACTAAAATGAAAATTCCTAATGCTGCAAATAAAATAAGGTCCTTTGCCAAACGGAAGTTAATAAAATTTCGCAAAAAAGTTTATTTTGGAGGTTTTACATATTTAAGTGTATAAAATGTAAAAAATATAATGAATAGGTACACAGAAATTGGCGAGTTCAAAAGTTATATTGCCGAGAAAAATGTTGGAAAATGTTCTTAAGTCGATTTAAATTGTTTTGCCGAAAGTCCTTAGATATGATTACATATGAAATGAGACAGAAAATTTGTCTAGTTTTCGATGTAATATAAAATTATATCCAAAAGACAACTGACAAATTTTCTAGTGTGACTCTGAATGGGGTATATATAATTCTATCCAAAACGAAATCGTGTTTTTTTGAAAAATTATACCATATAAAAACATATCTTATTTTCTATTATGTACTAAATAGGTATATAGAGCAATTCTATATGAAAGCGATCACCTTTTGGACGACCCCTCTCCGATTCTAAAATAAATAGTCTCAATCGATTGCCCAGCAAAAAATAATGTACCTACATATTTTTTTTTTTATAGTGACTGGTTTAGTGGTGGTGTACACCACTGTCATGTGACAAAATTGAAGAATTCTTCATAAGGGACCTCATTGCAAGTTGTTTTAAAAAAAAAACTACTAAAGCGATCGCAACGAGTGATAGCTCGGATAGATTATTATTATGTAATCTATCCGAAGCATACCATCAGTTCAAAGAGAAATACCCAGCAGAAAAAGTGGGATTTTCTAAGTTTGCCATCCTACGACCAAAAGAATACGTGCTGGCATTAGACAGGCACGGAACGCATTCAGTCTGCGTTTGCATGTTTCATCAAAACATCAAATTAATGTTCTTTCCATGCAAGAAATTGAAAGTATTTCACGGTGAAATTGAAACATATAGGGACCTCCTGTCGAAGTTGTTGTGCGCATACCCCACGGAAAATTGTCATCTGTCCAAATGCGACAATTGTCCGAAGATTGACGAGCTAGAGCAATATTTGGCGGAAAAGTTTGAACAGCTGTTAATTCAGGAGGTGCATTTCAAACAGTGGATAATTAGCAGCGGCAGATGTTCCCTTGAGACCGTGGTAAAGCAGATTCCGGAATTCATCGAGGAATTCGGATTCAAGTTGAATGAACTGAAGGCGCACGATTTCATATCCGAGATGCAATCGAAATTTCTAAAGGAAAGTAAGGAGAAATTAGCCCAAAATGAATTCATTGTGATAAGCGACTTTGCCGAGAATTACACTTTTCTCGTTCAGGATGAAATTCAGGCTTATCACTGGGCAAACGACCAGTGCACGGTGCATCCTTTTTGCATTTATTTCAAAAACGAAGATAACGAACTACAGACCGTAAGCCTTGTTGTTGTCGCGGAGAGTTTAGCTCATAATTATGTGTCCGTTTATTTATTTCAAATGAAACTGTTTGAATTCTTAGGATCAAAATTCGATGCAATCGACAAAGTAACGTTTTTCTCAGACGGCGCGGCTTCTCAGTACAAGAATAAAAAAAATTTTTACAATCTTTGCATAATTGAAGAAGAACAAAACTGCAAGGTCGAGTGGCACTTTTTTGCGACGTCCCACGGTAAGGGCCCATGCGATGCGTTAGGGGGAACCCTAAAACGCATGGCGACTAAGGCAAGTTTGCAAAGGCCATATACTGACCAGATCTTAAATGTACAACATTTGTTTTCGTGGATTCAAAGCAAGGAAATTGCCATTAACACAGTTTTATGCACTCAAAAAGAACACGATGCCATGGAGCGACGAATTCAAAACAGATATAATAATGTCAAAACTATAACTGGAACGCAAAAGTTTCATTGCTTCATACCAAATATTTCTGATATGTCAATTAATGTAAAGCGGTACTCTTCGTCTGCCGACGTGCTAAATTTAAAGTTACTTTAATTTTATAATGATGCCAAGACAATTGAAATTTTTAATAAATATTGTAATTAAGTATAAGCAGCAAAATAAGAAAGATTTTTTCTTCATAAATGTATTTTTAACTGTAAAATAATTTTTAAAATGTATTTTTAATAATAAAATAAAATAATGTTAAATAATTACAAATAATTCAATTATAAAAAAATATAAAAACAATGAGAACAAGGTGGTCTCTTAAATGCTCCTCTCCTGTCCAAACAAGGAGTCGGGGCCCATTTTTTTATTGCTGATTCTTAAAGCAAAAATTATGAGGAATCCAAAAAAAAAAATTAACCGGAAAATTTAGGAGCTTCTGTGGAAAATCGGAAAATTTAATTTTCATGGGAAAATTTAATTTTCATGGGAAAAAAGGTAAATTTCTGAGAAAAATTAGGAAAATTTTATTTTTCAATTAAAGCCTGATTCAATACCTTTCCAACGAGCTATCACTCGTTGCGATCGCTTTAGTAGTTTTTTTAAAACAACTTTCAATGAGGTCCCTTATGAAGAATTCTTCAATTTTGTCACATGACTGTGGTGTACACCACCACTAAACCAGTCACTATAAAAAAAAAAAAAATATGTAGGTACATTATTTTTTGCTGGGCAATCGATTGAGACTATTTATTTTAAAATCGGAGAGGGGTCGTACAAAAATTTGCCAATTTTGATCGTTTTCATATGGAATTGCTCTATATAACGTCATATAAAATTGGATTATCTGTATCTAATTGTAAATGCAATACACAATTATATACTGATCGATGTGTAATAAGATCCAACTACATATGACATCATATTACAATTTTTTGAGAAAGAAAAAATTATATATGGGTACATATCGTCACCTAAAATGCAAAAGGGCGTAACAACACATTTTATTTTTTTACACGAAAACCAAAAAAAAAAACGTTGTAGAATTAAAGATATTCTATATTTTCGACTCTTGTTTAAAACACGACTACCCAGGTGAAAATGTTCATATATGGTCATATATGGCAACATATATGTGTTTATATATGGGTTCGGATCCGAAATTTGAGGGTATATGGCCATATATGGAGATATATGAATGTTCAAATAAAATTTTTTTGTTTTTTTTTAATAAAAATATTGCTTTTTTTATTCAAATTAAATGTAAATATTATAATTCTATTCATACGTTACTGATGAATTTGTACATTTGAATGAAATTGAGAAATTATGAAATTTTTAATGGACATAAACATTTAATTTAAGTTTAGAAATTATTTTTGACTGTTTTTTGATTATTTAATGATTGTTTATACACTAATAGAAAAAAGTGTGTAAAAATTTTAGTTAAAGCTACTAAAAATTAGTTCAAAATGAAAAAATGCTGAATTAGCAGAGTATTTTTGCTAAATATAAAATAAAACTGTTTAATATATTTACAAAATTTGAGTTATAATTGAAATACAAATCTTGCCTTCTGAAATGAACAGTTTAATATTTTTGGCAAATATTTCTGTTGGTTTTATAAACTGCTATTTGCTTTGAACAAAATTTAACAAAAATTTTTTTAGATACAACAGTTTGTTTTAGCCATTTTTGGTTTACTAATATTTTGCAAAGTTTTCTGCAAATTTTCTAAATTTAGCAGTTTTATTTTTGGTGTTTTTATCTTACTGCAACATTTTTAATTGTATTTCAAAATTTATCATTTTATTTCAGAAGTTATCAATTGTTTTTCAGATTTATCAATTGTATTTCAGAAATAATCAATTGAATTTCAGTTTCATCAATTGTATTGTAGAAGTTATGAATTGTTTTTCAGATTTACCAATTCTACTTCAGAAATAATCAATTTATTTCCAGTTTTATAATTGCTTTTTAGAAATTATCAATTGATTTTCATACTTATCAATTGTATATCAGAAACTACCAATTGTATTTCAGAAATTATGTATTGTATTTCAGAAACTGAAAATTGTATTTCAGAAATTTAATAATTGTATTTCAGAAATTCGCAATTGCATTTCAGAAATTATCAAATGTATTTTATAAATAATCATGTGTATTTCAGAAACTGGCAATTGTATTTTAGAAATTGCCAATTGTATTTAAGAAATTATCAAATGTATTGTATTTCAATATTTTTTGAATCCGCTCACGTAATTACCCCCATGATAAAAAAAAAAACTTAAAACATTACCCATATATGGAATAATATATGAATTCATATATGAAGATATATGGAATATATGAACCAATATATGGACCAATAAATGCAGTATATTATCATGCTTCCATACATAACATATATGTTCATATATGATCATACATTAAACCATATATGCTCATACATGAAACCATATATGACAATATATGAACATATATGAACATTTTCACCTGGGTATAGACTTATTTCTATGTATAAGTTTAAAATATTGTAGGGAAATGTAATTTAGTCTAGTGCATCATAATCAATCAGAAAATCGGCTTAAATTTTTTTGTTGTTACGCCCTTTTGCATTTTAGGTGACGATATAACTATGTCCGGTTATATACACTAGTGTACAAAAACATATATGGGTATATAAAATTATACATTATTATATACGAACGTTTTTACCTGGGAAGTTTCTTTATTTTTTATTCATATACGGGAGTTTACATTTTTTCGGTAGTTGGTAGTGAAAGCCCCATAAATGAATTTTTTTCTTGAAATAAAGAATATTATTATTTTTTTAAGTAATTTATTCCATAAAAAATAATTATTTCAATCTCTGATACAATTCTACCTTACTCTGAACGTTTAGATTTTCACATTTAAATTTTAAATATTTTAATACATTTTTATTATCCATTAAATTCCTTTTGGATTTTTTGGAGCATACATTTTTCGAATATTATTATTCAGCAGAAAAAGCATTAACAAAAAGTAAAACAAAAATATGAAAGATTTCCATTGCAAATATCCTTGATATCATTTATCGAAGTGGAAAAAATTCAATCAGTATACGTTGCCAAATATACACAAAAGATTCACAGTTTGTCGAACCATCAGTAGAACTCTGGCAACAATGAATAAACGACAAAACATTGAAGACAAAAAAGGAATGTCAGCAAATAAAAAAAAAATTGCAGAATAGTACTCAACTTTACGGAACATGTATATCATTTTTTGATAGAATATCCGAGAGTCGTAGTATTAAAGTAGCAAAAAACAAATTCTATTAAATAATTTAATTTGCAAATACAAAAAAGTTGTACTATACAAAAAAAGAACTGGGGAAAACTTTTCGTGTTCTAGGTACCTTATATACTAGGAACATAATAATATTTCTATATATTTACTTCCCTACAAACATTGAAATATCAAAATATTTCGAATACGTATAGCCTGGAGGATAAAATAGTATTCTTACACCCAGAAAACAGATTCGGTGCTTACAACCCCATTTGTTGCCAATAGAATGGTTCAGTTTCATCAAATGAATTTTTCGGTTGCGGCACCCGAATTATTCTTGATACAACTGAAATTCCATTGCCACAGTCAAATTAGTCCTGTCTCAATTGGTTTTCTATTGCCACAACTGCAAAATTCGGCTACCACAACCGAACCATGCGATTGGCTACAAATGCGGTTATCAGAACTGAATCTGTTTTCTGGGTGTATTATTGAAGTTTCCCCTTCAGGAGTAAATGTCCGCTATAACGATACTTCTAAGCAATATAAAACGATGATATCGTAGAATTAAATACCTAATACAAAACACAAGATTAATTTTTTTTTATTTAATTTATTGACCAACACATAATTAATGTTGCATCCATCATAAACAGTTAAATTTATTATCGTTCCCAACAAACAATTGTTTTCGTTTACGCATCGTTTGCGGTCCGTCATAAACGGAATCCAACTCCGTATACATACCGTTTTCTGGATCCGTATATGTACCAGAAAACGGAACATAAGGAACATCGAAACTGATTCGAATCCGTTGAAAATCCGTCAATGACGAACCGTTTACGGATCGTTATGTCGTGCTAAAAACGGACAAGTCCGTTTAAAGTCCGTCAATGACGGACCGTTTCCGGACCTTTATGTCATGTAAAAAACGGACTATTCCGCTGAAAGTCCGTCAATGTCGGACCGTTTCCGGACTGTTATGGCGTGTAAATAACAGAGTGACTCCGTTTTTAGAATGCCGTTTTCGGACTTTTATATCTACCTAAATTGAAACATTACTCACTTTAATATTGTATGTTTCTTAATAGATTTATTAAATAATTTATTATTGTTTACAGCCGGTGCAATTAACTTCATTAATCGGCCTCAAAATTTGCAAAATTGACCCACAACTAAATCCAATATTATATATCTACAAGCAAAAGAAACAATTTATTAATTGAGGTTTAATTAAATGTATTCACGATTGAGGGTTTTCGTACGATGACAATTCGCAAACTTTTTTACTAAAACTGTTTAAGCGGGGTTTACATTATATCATAAGTCATAGAACCTGTGCAGAAAGAGATGCAGATAGACAAAATCCTATAGTATAGTGATAAGTACAGAAAATCCAATTGAAATTTTGAGTCAATTTTTTTTTTAAATATTTCATAACATTATAGGAATTTGATGATACATATACAAGATTTTTTTGACAATCATAAAAAAAAATCAGATAAAAAAATCAGTTAATGTAAACCATCCTTTAGGATACGAGTACCATAAAATAATTATATTTGCTTAACTGCATTCGGTTACACAAACTATCGTGAAAAAAAACATAGAATTTCATAAACACTTACTATTTAATGATTCTATGTGAATTAAAGTAATTTGGCTACTGCGGCAACTACCAAGACAGGAAGCTCGTTTTTTCCACATCCAGAAACTTTTCTAACCGACTTCACCGCGCAATCCGTATTAAATTATTTAAATAATTCCATTTTGACGACAAAAATTCGCGAATAAACTGAAGAAAGACGACACCGTTAGCTCCGGAGTTCAAACTGATGAAAATTGGTGAAGTCCGTATTTAACGGTGCAGAAACGGATACACCAAAAAGGATTCAAAACGTATTATTTTCGAAAATCCGAAAGTACGGTCCGTTATTGTTCCGTATACGTACAAGCTTTGATGGATACCTGTTTTACGGGCCGATAATGTTCCGTAAAAGCCGGATTGATGATTCCGTACATGCCCATATATATATACATATGCCTCATACAATTATGTATAATTGTATCGAATTATATACCATTACATCTAGTTGGATATGATTATATTATATTTGATACATTTGGATGAGGACAAAATTCGGATAAAATTGTATCAAACCATATCTTATTCCATCAAATTAGATATAATTGTGTTAAATTAGATCTAATATGACCATAATACGATCTAATTTGATACAATTAGATGTTCTCATTTTTCGGATATAATTATATATTATATCAAAAGTCATATAATTTTTTTTAGTAGGGTGATTATTTTTATTCAAACACAAAATAAAAGATATCTCTTTAATATCTTCGTGGAAAATATCATCCAAATGTTTGTAGGGTTAATATACATACACTCAGTGAAATTTATATAACGGCACCACATTTCCTTTTTAAGAAATATTCTTATCACAATTCAAAGTATACGTAGAGCATATTGTAGACTTCACAAAAGTGCGAATTAACCCATTCACAAATTTAACTAGTTTTGAAAGCCTATTCATGTGTGTTCAATTATGCCAAAACTCATATACTTAGATGGGTCTTGAAGCTTTCACACTCGAATTTCTACCTGCGTTAGGCATTCAAAAGTTGGTCTATCAGTAGGACTCGAGTTTTACTAAGCAAAGTAATACTATTATTCAATAATTTTATACTGAAGAATCAGAAACCCAAGAAAGAACAAACAAATTTTCGTATTCTTGGAACTTTTCGCCCTTTAATACGCTGTAAAAATCTGAGGAAACTTTCCGTTTCTAAATAAAATGTGTTTCCCTTTGACCATAAACCAATTACCAAGGACCCTTATTTGTGATGTTACTCAAAACAACAACATTTCATAGTCAACATTTATATTCAGTACAAAACTTGATTCACTTAAGCTCATTGCATACCTTTAACATTCCCTAAATAATTGAATATTATTCTATAAATTGAGTTGCAATTAAAGTTCTCGCGATAACAAAGCAAAATATTAAAAATTCTTGCATATTTTTTAAACAAAAATATTTTGGTGTAAATGAGACATTGGTAGCATTCGGCAGAGAAACCTTAAACTGATACTGGTGACTTGTAGTGCTTTGTGATTACCAGGGCAAGGACTTTCATGCAAATGCATGTTTGTAGTCAGTGGCCCAAAAATGATTTTGACCAAATACTTTTCCGAATCAAAGAATTTGCAAAAAAATGGCATGGATTTGTTGTTGCATATTTTTGCATGTTTTGTTATAAATGCATATTTTTTAATTTTTTGCTTTTAAGTGCATATTTTATTGCATATTTTATGATTTTTATTGCATATTTTTGCATATTTTGCACATTATTGCATATTTTTTTAAATTTTTTAAATATGAACTTCAATTTAAGAATTCATACATTAAAAGTAAAAAAAAAATATATGTAGAATTAATTATTTGGAAGCTCTGTTGGTAATACAACACTACACTAGAAAGAGAAACACATAGTATACAATACGTTGTCATCCACTAACACATTTTTTATAGATGTAATTTTAAATTAACGTTTTCGGGTGTTATTGCACACAAAAAGAAAGTTGAAAAATTTTATAAAAATTATTTTAAGGAAACTTGTCCCCGAGCATTAATTTCTGCCAATTTTTTCTCTGAGTTACGAAAGTGCCCTACGGGGAATGATGAGTCAATTGCCCTCCAAGGACCTATCCCGTGACCGGTCAACCGAAGGAATATTACTAAATTATCACAAATATGAACCAAAGAGAATGAATTAATTTTCTAAGTATTTTCTGATTCGTTACTTTCACAGTTGCTTTTAAAAAAAATTGAACGATACCGAAATAAAAAATAAAATTCGCGGCATATTTTGTAAAATATTTTTCTTTTATTTTGAACTTTATTTTTTTACGATTTGCTTATTTTAGCTCTTATTTTAAATTATTATAATTTTTTGCTAAAAAACTTTAAGTTCCCGAGTAAAAAAGTTTTGATATAACCATATATTATTTTATGTAATTGCATATAGTAACTTATAGTTACATATGGCCACATATGCTTTTAAATTTAAGCAGATATACTTTTATATAGTCATATGTTAGATATTTTTTCTTCAAAGGTTTTAATATGGAGACATATGTGATTTTATAGTATTACATACTGGCCTACATATAATTGCATGTGCTATATATAAGTACATAAAGTAATATATTACAGATATAATTACATATACGTTTATATATAATTTAGTATGACACTATACATAATAATATAAAACTATATGTGGAGCCATATAAGAAATATTTCATAATTTGTGTTAGATATGATTATATATTGACGAATAAGAACCCATATATAACTTAATATGGTTCCATATCTACAATATTTCATGATTTCTTTAATATATAACAATATAACGTTCTTTATAAAATTATATCAAAGTGATTTTATATAAAAATATATAAGGTCCATATAAAACCGTATTATATTATATGTGGTTCTATGTTAACAATGATTTTGAACTAGTTTTAGATTTAGTAATTACTAGGGATTGGCGCATGACTAGAAATGTTCGTAATTCACGTTATTCACACGTGATCGTGAGTAATAATTACTATACTCAAGTGATTCGTGCGTGAGTCTGAGAATATATAATTCGTACTTATTCGTGCGTGAGCGTGAATAAGAATATACAGCTATGGACATATGAATGGCACATTTTACCATGAATTCTTTCTTATGCTACTATATTGCGAATACTATTAATAACCAACAAGTTTTTGTTTTTTCCAAATGTTTATTATGCACATTTAATATTGCTATAAACTTTAATTGAAATTCATTAATGTAAATAAAAACTTATCATTATGAAAAAAAACCCATTGAAATGAGCTGGATACATAAATGGCAGAATCTTAAAAAAAGAGAAGAAATGGTTTTAATATTGCATTTGTTAAATTTTTTGGTATGTACAAATATTTTACCGTTAATATTTAGTACTGTGGCCTTTGTTTCTGATGACAGCTTCGCACCTGCGACCCATACTTTCCACAAGTTTTTGGCATTTTGTTTTGGGGATGGCGTACCAAGCTTCCTTTGCGGCCGACCACAGTTAGTCCATATTTTTGTAATTTTTCTTGGCGATTTCAACCTTGACTTCATTCCACAGGTTCTCTATTGGATTTAAGTCAGGGCTCTGGGCTGGCCAATCCAAAATATCAATCTTCTCCGCACAAAACCATTTTTTTTACTAGTTTGGAGGAGTGTTTGGGGTCATTATCTGGCATGAATTTCCATTTTATTGGCATCGAGTTGAAGGCATATGGCTCCACATGGTTTTTTAAAATATCTTAATACTGAAACTTGTCCATTTTTCCATTGATTTTTAAAAGCGGACCTACGCCATGCCAAGAAAATGCACCCCCAAACCATAATAATGCCACCTCCATGTTTTACCGTCTTCTGAGTGAACCAAGGATTAAAGTCTTGGCCTTCAGGACGACGAACAAAGATTCTGCCATCTGGTCCTATCCTGTTAATTTTTATTTCGTCACTCCATAACACGTTTTTCCAAAAACTAATGGGATTTTCCTTATGGGTTCTGGCGAAGGTTAGTCGTTTTGAAATATTTTTTTTTTGAGAGTAGGGGCTTTTTTCTGGAAATGCGCCCAAACAAATTTGCCTCGCTTAGTCTTCTTCTGACAAGCCTGCTTGATATTTCCATGTTAAAATTTTCATTAATATCCGATGTTATCTGCCTTGATGACTTGAATGGATCAATTTTCACCATTCGTACTATAGCTGCATCCGTACGCCCATCTGTTTTTCGTGGCCTTGGCTTCCGAATTTTACCCAATATATCGTCAATATATCGGGGATTGCAGAGTTTGCCTTGAAAAACAAACCAGACGTGTCTATAAAAAAATAAATTAATTTAAAATTTTTCGAAAACTTTCAAATATATTTCTTATTTTATTTACAAATAATTTAACGGTTTATTTGTGAAATGAATTCATCTTCGTCGTTATTGGATGATAAAATACCACCTGATAAATCGCCGAATAAAATACCACCAGACAAATTATTTCTAAACCAAAGCTCAAAATCTTCATTTGAAAAAAATCAAAAACAAGATAAAACTGGTGAGAGCTCAACTGTAAACACTAACACTGGAACTATTCCAAAAACAAAAACCAATTCTTCATGTAAACAGATACAAAATATATCTGGAATGAATCCCAATACTCATCTCAAAACAATATTTAATGAAATATTAGAGAATTCTTATCAACATCCTCCAGAAACTAATCCTAAGAGGAAAATAAATATAATAAGTAATATATCAGATCCTGCTGAAATTGCTTTGCAACTTGAAATAAACACTAAATTGCCTTGCAAAGAAAAAACGATAAAAACTTATATTCAACAACATAAGGATCCTGCTATACAAATCGGAACATCTCATAATCAAGAAATTACTTCTGAAAAATATACAAATTCAAATAATAACACAATGGAATATGAAGACTCAATACTTTCATTGTCAGAAGAAGAAAACGATTTTCAACATATAAAAAATAAAAAACGAAAAAGAGCTGATAATACTAAGGTAGATTTATCAAATTTTTATTTAAAAACCACACCCGAAAATAAAGAAACATTGTTAAATAAAAACACACAAAATTCACAGAATAAATTTGCTATATTAGGAGATTTCAATATTGAAGAGGAAACAAATAACTCCAGGAAAAAAAATTTAACTAAAGATTCTAGGACATTGGTTAATGATAATAATAAGGAAAATTCATTTTGTCCTCCAATATTTTTATTCAACGTTAATATAGAAAATCTAGTAGCACAACTTAATACCAAAAAAATTATATACAAAATAACCAACAAGAACAGATACAAAAGCAAGTTGTTTTTAAAAGATGCAACAGTACATTCTGAAATGATGGAATTACTTAGGGTAAAAAAAATCGATTCATACTCATATACACCGATTGAAAAAAAATGTGCAAATATAGTAATACGCGGTTTATATTATAAAACAGATTTGAACACCTTAAAACACGAGATAGATACAAAGGTACCGGATACTATAGATATAATCTCAAAATTTTCTACTCCATTTTCTCGAAAACATGAAATCGATACTGGATTATTTTTGGTTAAATTAAAGTTGGGTAGACGTTTAAATGATATAACAAGCATAAAGTACTTGTTGAATCAAAGAATTTCGTGGGAGTCTCCTAAAAGAAACTCAAAAGAAATTCAATGCTGGCGTTGTCAAAAATGGGGTCACATATCGCGAAATTGTAACAGACCATATAAGTGCGCGAAATGTGACAAAGATCATGGACCAGGAGAGTGTAATTTTATTTCGAATAAAGATAATTTACCATTTTGCAATAATTGTAAACAACACGGTCACCCTTCCAACTTTAAGGGTTGCTCTGCATATAAAGAATACGTTGAAATGAGAAATAATATGAAACTTACGACTAATAAAAAAAGACAACAAGTATCTAATAATATTATTAATACTTTAAATAATTCTAATTTTATACAACAGGGAAAATCATTCGCTAGTCATTTTCAGAATCATAATCATCGATTAATTTCAAAACCACCTATAATTGAAGAATTTTTGAAAATAGCAAAAATTATTTGTCAAACTGAGTGCCTATCTCTAGAAGACAAAATAGGAAATTTCTTAAAAAATTATAGGAAACTTTCAAAGGAAGAGGTCAAGCAACAATGTCGTGTCCTCTTAGATGAAGTAATCAAGACTTATGACCCGTAATAATTTAAATTTACTATCCTTCAATGTTGGTTCACTTGTTGCAGTGAGTAGAAGAATAGATCTTTTAAATACGATTAGGGCTAATAATATAGATATTGCATTTATTCAGGAAACACACCTCAATAAAAGACATAGAATTGCTTATGATGATTATAATTTTATAAGGGATAATAGTTCACAAGGAGTAGCTATAGTCTTAAGGAAATCTTACAAGTATTCAAAAGTTCATATAACTGCGTTAGAGTTTCCAAATATTCTAATTTCCATTGATCTACTAATTGAAGGTTCGATAAAAAAGTTTTTATTTGGATCTATTTATATACCATGTAATTTTTGTTCTACAAAATTGAATAACAGCCTTTCAGGTTTAAGTAACTTCTCTCAGAGATATGATGGATCTTTTATTGGTGGTGATTTTAATTCTAAACATACAAGTTGGGGTGATTTCACTTTTAATGCAAATGGAAATATATTTTATAATTTTCTACAATCAACACTCGGTATCCAACTATTGAATGTGAAAAAAGCGCATCATAATGTGATAATTACTTGTGAAAAAGGAGAAAAAACAATAGGATTAAGAGAGGAAACATTCTAATTGAAAAATAAAATTGCTCAAGTATTAGTTAATTCTGGCTCTTCTGATTACAAAACATACATTGTATACGCTGTGATTGAAAAAACTTCAATTAGCCACACTCAGCACTATGCCGACCGTGGTGTAACTTGTTAAGAGGTGATGCTACGAGTCATAGCCTGTGCAGAGGGCTGCCGGTTCAATCCCCGGTCATGGCAATACACAAAAAAAAAAAGTTTTTCATATAGAGACAAATTAACAATTAAAAATTACTTTGATCAGTTGACACATAAACTAACCACTGACGAGTCTTTGGGTGAGACGAAACTGCGGCAGTCTGGTGATTCCCTTGTGTCTGTTAAATTTTTCAATAAAAATGTTTTCTTCTTCTTCTTCCTAGAAATCAACTATAAAAAAATTCTTTAGTAATTAATTCTAATATTAATTACGATTGTCCTATGCGACGGTTACAAACATTTAACTAAAAAGTAACCCATTATATTTTACACGTATTTCCGATTCCATCCCAACATATCCTAAAGGATCCTCATTTCTTGACCACTTTCTTATAAGTCCTAATTGTATTGACCCTCCTAATCTAAATTTCGAAATTTCTAGTCTGCCTTCTTTTTCTGACCACTTTCCGCTTAAACTTTATATAAAATTGCCAAATTTTGAAGTAATTTTATATCCACCCTCCAATTATATTTCTTTTAAAAATACAAATTGGCATAATTTTAAAAATGATGTTACTCACGGTCTTCTAAATCACTTCCCTATCTTAAATAAAAATCTCTCGAATCTTGAAATCGATAAATACATATTTGATTTTACTTCCACATTGAACACGAATTCTAATGTTCATTCAGAAAAAATTGAACTGCGGAATCGAAAATATTTGATTTCTGAGAGAATAAAGAATTTGTTTAGAATAAAATACAATTTGCAAAAAGATTTGAAAAGAATATATCACAGAACTCTAAATCGCCAAGGCGCAGATTATTTATTATTATCTAAACAGATTCAATTATTAGGTATTATCATTAGGAAACAAGTCCAACTGGAACAATCTGCAGTTTTCAACGCGAAACTTCAGAATATTAGACCAGGTCCTACAGCTCACAAACAAATTTACAACATAGTAGGCTTCAAAAAGTATAGGGCTCTTTCAGATCTTTCTATAGACGGTTTGGAAATAGAAGATGAATCTTTAAAATTGACAAAATTAAAAGAACACTTTTCAAAGATTTACAGTGGTTCAACTCCTAACAGAGATTTGTCTGAGATAGTGGATATTATTAATAATACAATATCTGGAGTTCAAAATTTTCATTATTCGTTTGATGAAAATTTCTTAGCGAATAACACTCAGAATCGTTCTGATCTCACTACTATGGATGAACTATTGACACAATCCAAATATATAAATAATAAAAAATCTCATGGCTTAGACAATATCTCCAACTTCATTATAAAGAAGCTCCCGATAAAAGCTTTTGAATATCTCACGATTATTTTTAATAATTGTATCAATAATTCATACTTTCCTAATTCGTGGAAAATTTCAAAAATTGTACCCATACAAAAGAAGCCAAATAATTCGGATATCGAAAATCTGCGACCTATTTCATTGCTTTCTAATTTAGGTAAACTTTTTGAAAGAACAATACTTAAAAAAATGGATAGAGAAATTAATAGAGTGTATATTCCGGAATTACAATTTGGATTTAAAAATAGTCATTCAACTGTCGACGCATTACTTAAATTCCAAAATGATGTAGTTTGTAATCTTCGAAGACGTTTTTGTACAGTGGCAATTTCATTAGATGTAGAAAAGGCATTTGATCACGCTTTTTACAATGGCATCTTATATAAAATGATACAAATTGGATTCAACGCCTCCATTGTCAAACTTTTTCACAGTTTTTTCTCTGGAAGAATGTTTTGTGTACAATTTAATGGTAAATTATCAGAATTCGGAACTGTTAGTTGTGGAATGCCACAGGGCTCAATTTTAGCTCCACATTTATTCAATATATTTATGAGTGATTTTCCTCACATTGCACCGAACTCTATTGGTTTGTTATACGCTGATGATTCTCTTCTATACTCACATAATGAATCTCCTAAAGAGGCTTTAAGACAAGTCTCTAATCACCTGGGAATGGTTAAATGTTTTTATGATAATTGGGGAATCAAAATTAATATATCTAAATGTGAAGCAATTTGTCTACGTAACGCTTCAGGAAAATGTAGAAATTTTGTTGTTCCTGAGAGTAAAGGGCTTAAGCTTTTCCTAGATGGTATTGAGATTCCCTTTAGGAATGATATTAAATATCTTGGAATTCATTTTAACAATCTCCTAAAATTTAATAAACACGCCAGGATTGCATTAGGAAAGTCATATAAAATAATGGGTGCATTTTCGAGAATTTTATACAACAAGAGTCTACCGAGGAAAACGAAATTATTATTGTATAAGACCAGTATAAGACCAGTTTTTTTATATGGCTTCCCAATATGGTTTAATGTATCACCCACTGTTATCAGAGAAATGGAGATATTCGAAAGAAAAATTTTAAGATGTTGTATTGGAATGAACTATGAATCGGAGTATAAGAGGCACTCAAATTGTTTTATTTATAAAAATTCCGGAATAACCCCGATTGGTCTATATGCTTGTGAAATATTAAAAAGATTTATTACTAGACTTTCCCTACATGAGAATAATTTCATCAGGGACATTTTTTATGAACAAAGAAACTTCAGTTGGTCAAACATAAATTATTTATCTCCTATTGGATTTATGAATGAGGATCCACCAAATTTCGATTTAAATATTTGTCTATGTCCAGAATTTTACACAAAAAGTATTCCTGGTACTCACAGAGGATAGTAATTTTTTTTTTTTTTTTTTTTTTAATTTTATTTTTTGTATTGTTATATTTTGTGTGTTTTTATTTTTAAATTTTTATTTTAGATCTTAAGTTAATATTAAGTTTATTATCAGAGACTTACTCTCCTGCCATGTAAGCTCCGGGAGCAAGAGCAAAAAATACTTTTATTTTATTTTTATATACAAAATTTAAACTTTTCAAGGATAAAGCATGGTGCTGTACTAAATTATTGTTATTAAGATAATACATTACAGTCTTAAGTTATCTATCTTTCTTATTTGTTTTATAATCTTTTATTATATCCAAAAAAAAGGCTCAATAAAAATATATATCAAATATATCAAATATCAATATATCGGGATCCTCAACACAAGAATTAATTGCATTGTAGACTTTTTTGGGAGAAATTTGCATTATCTCAGCAATTTCATCTTCATACATTTTCCATATGATCCGCCTTTCCTCACCTGTGGTATGTTTTCCTGATCCCATTTTAAAAATTTTTTAACTTTTTATATTTATTTTTGAACTACGACAAATATTTATTGCTTTGAATTAAATCTACACGACTACTGCCTATTTTAAGTAAATTGTGCCATTTATATGTCCACTTTAAATCAGCATTGTTAACGCAAAAATGATAACAGTAAATAATAAGCAAAACATAACGGAACATTTAAACACTATTAAGACAAATATTTTTTTTAACAATAATCAGAAGAGACAAAACTTGCATTTTAAAATATATTTAGTTCGAAAATACTTAAATTTATGCGCAATTTAAATTTGTGCCAATTATATGTCCATAGCTGTATAACCCGTGCATGATTCGTGTGTGAGTTTATTTTTTGCATCATATATTTTTAGTAATTTTTATTATTTCAATTACTTGTAATTGAAAATTTTCAATTACAGTTATATGAAATGTAATTGAGTTTTTTTTAATTTCAATTACATTTATTTGCAATTGTAATTGAAATCCCCCAGGTCTGATCTCCAGATATTGCATATCTTTTTTATGTAAAAAAATTATTTTTGTATATTGTTAGATGTTGTCATATATAATATGATCAAAAGTATAAGGTCAATATTTAGATATAATTGTATCAAACTATGTCCACTTTAAAACATTTTATATAATTTTATACAAAAAGATATAATTTGATGTAATTGGATGAGGACAAAATTCGGATACAATTGTATCGAATTGCATAAAATTGTATCAAATTGTACCAAATTGTATACAATTGTATACAATTCGATACAATAAGATGTTCTCATTTTTCGGATATAATTATATCTAATTACATAAAAGATTATATATAATTAAATATAACTTCATATGGCTCCATATCATTTTTTTTACTTGGGTTTTGTATTTTCAACGTTTTGTGATGTTAAAGCTGTTTTAGTTTTAACAATTGGTATTTCATATAATTTTCTTTTTAATTCAGAGTTTTTGAGGTAATTTTCTAATTTTTAATTGATTTTTTAATTTAATTATGGCTAACGCAAAAAACGAGTCAACTGCCATTTAAGGACCTATCCCGTGACCGGTCAATCGGGGGCATACTGACGGCACTTCCACTATATTTGTGTGTGTGTTAGTGTTGTTTTCCTTTCTATTTGCTTGTAGTGTTTATTTTTTCTTTTTCTTTTTTATTTGAACAGAAACGAAAAATATATAACTTTACCATCAGCCAGCCATCACGCATAAGCAATATTAGCTCAGACGGTAGAGCGTTTGCCTTACAAGCAGGAGGTTGTGTTATCGAGCCCTACTTCGACACTAAGTAGATTATTTTTAATTATTAATTTTTTATTAGTTTATTTGAAAAGCAATTTTTAGACACACCACCTTACTGTCACAAGGTGTCTAAACTGTGGCAATTGGTCTTTTCCAATGACAACGCCATGTTAAAGTTATATGTCTCTTTCAAACAAACGACCGGTCTCCGCCCCCTTGGGACCTATCATGCGTGTCATCTGGGATCGGTCCCTTTCCCCGTAGGGTGAGTACTAGGGCGGGTCGATTTAATAATCGCCCATGGCTCAGTGAAAATCGTATTCTAGGGATCAAAATAAGAAACTTTGCCGAAGGAACCATACCTCTAAAACGAATTCTACTACCCCCAACTGTTGACTTTTGTCCCGTAGGGTCAAGTTTTGAAAAATCCCACTTTGACCCATTTAGAGTGCCCCAATCGAGTCCAAATGTATGACCGACCCCCACTAACTTTGGAGGGCCGATCCACCCATGCCAGTGGCACACCCCCTGGAACTCCCCTGGGGGGTTCCCCATACAAACATTTTAAAAAATCACCATTTTTGGCACTTTATTTTATTATTTTTTATTTATTTTATTTATTTTTATTATTTTATTTATTTTTTCTCTTTAGAAATTTATTTAGTCAGAACATATGTAAATGAAAAAATTAATTTAACTTAGTAATAGAAAAGAAAATAAAAAAAATTACTGTTTGAAGTCTTTTTTGCTTTCAAGTCTGGGCATTTTTTCTTTTCTATTACTAAGTTAAATTAATTTTTTCATTTACATATGTTCTGACTAAATAAATTTCTAAGGAGAAAAAATAAATAAAATAATAAAAATAAATAAAATAAATAAAAAATAATAAAATAAAGTGCCAAAAATGGTGATTTTTTAAAATGTTTGTATGGGGAACCCCCCAGGGGAGTTCCAGGGGGTGTACCACTGGCATGGGTGGATCGGCCCTCCAAAGTTAGTGGGGGTCGGTCATACATTTGGACTCGATTGGGGCACTCTAAATGGGTCAAAGTGGGATTGTCAAAACTTGACCCTACGGGACAAAAGTCAACAGTTAGGGGTAGTAGAATTCGTTTTAGAGGTATGATTCCTTCGGCAAAGTTTCTTATTTTGATCCCTAGAATACGATTTTCCCTGAGCCATGGGCGATTTTTTTGCCTCCCCACAAATCGACCCAGCCTAGTGAGTACACATATTTAAGTTCTATTTTATAATAAAGTTTTTTTCAGGTAAAATGCCACACACCCTTAATATTTACAATCGACTGTATTTCTTTTTATTTTCACTGAATTTTCTAAAAATATATTTAACTATGTGTATTTGAAGACATATTCAGTATGTTCATTTACTCGAATTTCTTACTACTTTTACTACAATTGCAAAGTTTTGTTTACTTTTTGTATTGAATTTTTCCAGCTGTAGTAAATATAGTAATTTGTAGTAAGTAAACGAACAAGCTTATTGTAACCGATACCTGAATTTTTACGTTTATGTTAGTTTTTAATAAATATAATTAAAAAAAACATTTATTTTTAATTGCATATTTTTTGGTTTTTAGTGCATATTTCATTATAAATGCATATATAAGTGCATACTTTTAATTTTATAGTGCATATTTTAAGCGCATATTTTCGATTTTTTAGTGCATGAAACTCCTTGCCCTGGTGATTACTTACTCTGCTGAACGATGTTTACTTTGTTTTGTTTTTAAATAGAATTTTTCTATAGTTTCTTTTATTTTTTAAAATTTTTGTTTTCGAATTATATTTGTATGTTTTTATTTGTCATTCGTACAAAATAATTTTTATTGTAAATGAACCTGAGCGCCAAGACTGCGCGGTTAGTGATGAGGTCGTTCAGCAAATAGTTTTACAACTGTTGTAGAACTGTCGACTATTAAATTGTATCTGCCGAACGCACCCATTTATTTATTGCGAATTTTATTTTCTTATTACGTTTGTAAACAAATTCTTAAATATTATTGTTTCGTTAGAATGGTCTAGGGCATGTAGCAAATTTCTAATAATAAAGTCATGTCTTGAACAGATTCTTATTATTTTATATAGGGCTCATCGTTCAGCTAATACAAACTTTTGTACTGAGGTTGTCACTCGATTAAAAATTATTCGATTAATTGAACGAACATAAGAAAATTACGAACGAGCAACCCAATAAGCACAAATGTTTTAAAAATGCAAGTGCTTTAAATTTTCCTTGAAGTTGAGTCGATTTAAATTCCTAGCACTTGTTTTATATTTAAACAAAAATATTTCAAATTTGAATTTTTGATTCTCTTTTGCTGGAGTATGCTGATAAAATGAAATGTAATAAAACTTGTATTCAAGCCTTAAAACTGTCTCCTTTTTTAAACAGCAAAATAACACCCTATCGCAAGTAAAAATGTGATTAATGTTTAAAAAGTTTTGTATGCAAATTTAAGTTTTTATTTATTTTTATTTAAAAGTACATTATTTTCATATCCCCCCGAGTAAAAAAGTTCATATATAACAATATATTTTTTAATACAAAAATACACATTAACATATAGTAATATAAAATGGCTTTGCATCCATATGTTTTCATATATTATAATATCTTTCAAATATTTCACGTAATTTTCTTATGTATAACCATATAAAATTATATACCAAAAAATGTGTTAATGTTAATGATACACAAAACTATATAGAATTGGATATGGTTGATCCCATGTATCACTCAATACATAATCACATATAAACCCAAATCGAAGAAATTTTCTAAGTTATTTTAGATATAACTTTATATGATTAATTATCAAAAAAATATTGTTTTAGATATAACTTTATATGATTAATTATTAAAAAAATTTTCAAAGTCATTTTAGATAAAACTCTATATAATCCAGATTCCAAAACATTTTTTAAGTCATTTTATATATAAGTTTATATAAATCTTAATTCAAAATATTTTATAGGTCAATTTTTGATAAAAATTTATGTTATTTGAAATCAAAGATATTTCAAAACCCAACATATTTTGGGTATAAATCAAGAAATCTAATGAACCGTACTTTAAGGGTTGCGTACCGCACATCGCGAACACAGTACACAAGCATATTGATTACGTAGAAAACACATACGCTATTCTCTTCAATTAGTGTTTGTGTTTATACACACAACCCGAATTCGGTACGCAATGGGTGTGAATATGTGTTGAAAGTACAGTACATAATCGTAGCGTTTGCGTTCATCAGACAATCGTAGTTTACCGCATTCGGTTTGTGTACAAACACACGACCGCTAAAACGATAGATACGGTATGTGTTCCTTAGCCGTACCATACATACATGTGTTGTACAGTTATTTTCCTACTCTGTAGTGGGATTCTCTAACTTTCTTAACGAATTTATCAATTTCGTTAACTAACGATAATTGTCGGTTGAATTACCGAAAAAGTGATTCACTATATTTTAGTTAACGATATTATTCGCTAGAAAAGTTACCGACAAATTTCGGTAGAAATAAAAAATGCCAAACAAAAAGTATTTGTAAATAAAAAACAAAATGAAAAACAACATTTGTGTCAACAAAAATTTTTTTTTGAAAACCGGAGAATTATAATGTTTTTTCGTCGCGTCTTGCTTGCTATCGGGCTTAAAAAATATGGAATACCGTTCCATATAGTGTTTTTTTAAATCGCGAAAGCCTAAGCGCGTCAAATTTAAAGTGTATTTTTTCACCCTATAGCAGTATATTAATAAAATCCATAAGGTAAGTGTATGTATTAAAAGCAAGGTTGGCAACCGATACCGTTATAATACCGTTATCCGTTTCAAAACCCTTTCAAATTGACAACCGATACCGATACCAATACCGAAATTCTTGATTTCAAAAAATACCGGTATTCAAAAACCTTTTCCCTTAATACCGGTGTCGTACCGGTATGGAATCGGTTTTAAAAAAAATTGTTTTTTTTCACAAATTCAAAGTGCCGTTATCAGCCTTTAATTTGCATTGGAAACATTGTTTTTAATTTATTTAACTTCATAAATATTCTCTAACTTGTGACAAATTTATATATATATATATTATGTCCTATGGTTCCATTAGGAACAAAGGTCCACAAATTTACAAATTTAATATATAAACTGGTTTCTTAAACCTTTAATTGAATTTACAGTTTCTTTTAGAGATTAATTTTATAAACTTATTTTTTTTAATATGATCTCAATACAAATATAAAATATTTGTAGTGAATCAACTTGTGTTCCTAATAGATTTAAAAAAATGTTTGTGTTTAAAAAATAAAACACTTAGAAATTTTTAATAACTTATTGTTTTTTGTTCATATAATAAAAACATATCCATAAACTATAGTTATCCTTTATAAAAATTTAATAAAATTGAGTTTTTCATAATTAAGAACGTTTTTTTATATTTTTGTAAATTTTTTCAATAATACCGGTATATACCGGTATTAATGTTTCGGTATCGGTTATACCGATACCGATATGATTAAAATACCGTTACCGATACCGATACCGATACCGAAACAAATAAAAAATCGACACCAATACCGATACCTATACCGTTATTCGTTTCGGTTGCCAACCTTGATTAAAAGTGACTGGAAATTTAATTAAAATTGTCTTTAAATGCATAACGCGCCCACCGCGGTTCTTGCTTTTTTTTGGAATCTTTTGTGAAATTAAGGTTATTCAAGTGAATTTCACGTATTCTAGGTTGGAATAATCCCCGTTAGTCAGTTACAAAGGCAGTGGCACATTTTTGCGATTACCGTGATTTGCCCCGCTTTTCCATTTTAAATTTGTTCAGTGACTAAATTGTATAAAGTTTAGTGATACGCGGTTTGCATAAGTGAGATATTTCACACGTCTTTCTATTGATTACGTGTTGAAGTTAAAAATTAAATAAGCTAATTTCAAATTGAAAAAGCATACATAAATCGCGTTAATGGCAAAAATTTATCATTTACTTTATAGGTGACTCACGGCAATTTTTTAATCACGTATTCGCACGACTTACTCGAATAACTTTAATTTCAGTAACAAGCTCATAGTTTACTAATTAAAAATTAAAAACCGCGATAGAGTTCGTAGCGCTTCACTTTTTAAAGAAATTAAAAAAAATGTTCAGTCGCATTTATAACACACACCTAATGCATTCAATTCTAATACTTCTGTAGATTAAAAAATGTACGTTAAATGTAACGCGGAATCCTAACCGCGGTTCTAAAAACTATGTGATCCGGTATTCTATATTTTTTGGTTATTTTCAAATAAGTTATTTTATATCCCAACAAAAAAAAAGACGTGGGTTAAGCAGCACTGCATAACTAGACGTGCATTTTTAGTGCTACTTGTATCCAGAAATGGGCCAAAATTGTTACCATTATATTTTCATTGCCATTACTTTACGGTAATGAAAGTTTTATCTTCATTACTATTACATAAAGTAATGGTTTAATTTTCATTTCCATTACTTTTTTGTAATTTAATAAAAAAAATGCATTAATTGTAAAAAAAAAATTCTATTTTTTTGCCGGGTTGATAATAATTGTCACTACAAACAAATTCAAAAGCACGAAAAAAAGGAAGTAAATCCCTAAAACAGCGTGAAAAACAGTAATTCATAAATGTTAATTAATTTTAAAGTTCATCCAATTGAATTGCAATGATCGATTGTATGGTGAAAAATTACATTTATTAATTTTAAGAACTAAGCCATTATAGTTATTGGAAACTTTTATTTGCAGGAATATAGAATGGCATTCTATGAAAAAAATCCACTAAAATCCTTGTATTCCCTGCAGCTTTGTGAATTGAGCTTAATGAATTCTATTTCAGAAAAAATAAATTAGCTTAAAAGGATCTTCAAGTCGAGGTTAAAATTGGGATTATTAGTGCCTGTAATTTCAAGCAATAGTTCCTATCTGTGCTTAGATATCTACCGCGTAGACAAATAAAAATCAGTGGGTATCAAAGTACTAATAAGCATCTATTGCTTAAAATTAAGAGCATAAGCGATTCACTGTTAAACGATGGCCATTGAATTTAATGCACTGGCTAACCATATCACAATACTCTAAAATGCAATCTTTTAAATGCCAGTTCCTTTTTCTTAATGTAAATTTCTAGAAAATTTGAATTAAAATACATTTCTTTAACGTATTTTGCAACTATTCACATTTTATTTGTTCATCCGTTACCTTATCTACAACTTTTTTCTGTCGTTAACTTAACAATAATTGTCGGAAGTTAACGATATTATTTAACGACAAAATTCGGTAGAAAAAGTTACGGAATCAGTTTTAACAACAATTGTAGATAATTATCGAATTTTGACAATCTAACTACCGAATTTTGTCGTTAAAAAGTTAGTGAATCGCACTACTGGTCATATATATGTATTTATATAGGTATTATTTTATATAGCCATCGATATATGTTCATTAGGGTGAACTTTATTTTTGAACTTGCAATTTAAGGAAGGTGTATTCATCAAAAAGAGACCTTTGATTTGTATGGAATTTTTAACCCAGCCGCTTCCAAAATTGCTGCATTTTTAAAGCAAATATCAATTTTTACCCAATGTTCCAAAATGTGCACGCCTCCAATTAGTAGCGGACACGCTTGCAGATACTAAAACAAAAAGTAATTCTGAGATTCCTTCGGTATACTAAACAGTTGGTCTAGGTCCAATATTTTTTAATGTTACAAATATCAGCACAAACTTATTATAGGTACCATATCCACGTAGTGGTCTAGGGTATAAAAATATATATGAATGTCTTGTTCGAATAAGGCGATTAAATCCGTTTTGAAAACTTTAGAAGAGATGAGAAAAACATAGAAATCTCTAATATGAATAAATTAATGTTATTGATTATTAGGGCAGGTCGATTTGTAGGGAGGCAAAAAAATCGTTGAAGGGACAAGGAAAATCGTATTCCAGGGATCAAAATAAGAAACTTTGCCCGAGGAACCATACCTCTAAAACGATTTCTGATGTCCCGACTTTTGACCCGTAGGTTCAACTTTTGCAAAATCCCACTTTGACCCATTTAGAGTGCCTCAATGTGCCAGTGGCACACCCCATGGAACCCCCTGGGGGGTTCCCCATACAAACATTTCAAAAAATCACCATTTTTGGCACCTTAAAAAAAAGCGAAATGGCTATGTTCTTTCTTTTTGGAGTTTATTCTTCTCTTTAGAAATTTATTTAGTTAGAACATATGTAAATGCAAAAATGAATTTAACTTAGTAATAGAAAGAAACTAAAAAAATATTGTTTGAAGTCTTTTTTGCTTTCAAGTCTTGGAAATTTCGAACCCCAATGAGTCATATGTTACCGTTTTTGGTGTGTCTACTGATTTGACTGATCTTAATTTACCAACCCAACTGGATATCTTGAGCTATTATTTTTATTTGAGCGAACGTGCTAAAACAGATCAAAAAAAGTTTTCCTATAAATCATTCACTATTCAAGTACAAGATAAGTTTGTTGGAATTTGCGAAAAAACTTGGTATGGAAATAATGCCTAAAAATAGTGTATTTATTAAATTGAATAGACTGCTTGACAAATATCAAGACCAAATCAAGAGCAAAAAGAAAAACCCAAAATTTCCAGAGTTTGTAAAATCTCTGGAAACAATTTTTTACATTGGAACATGTAAATGCGATTTAAGGCAGCTCCATGTGCATGCGGCTTGGTTCCAGAACGCCTCATAGAGTTTATGCACGACCAACATAATCAGAGAAGATTAAGTGTAGGCCCAGAATAAGAGCGCAGAGGATAGCGATTTACGCTCTGAGTAAAAACGCGCCCGAAATAACGACGTACAGCGGCAGCGACATAATTGAGCATGTGTTATATATAACAAGGAGACTTTATGCCACTCATATGTCTCTTAGTTTACTGCAAACATAATATACAATGCTAAACGATGAACTACTAATAATGTTCAATATCTCAGTTGAATAAAGAAAACAAAATTTTAATAACTTAAAAATTTTATTTTTTTTTTGCAAAAAAATATAAAAAGAGTCAGAAGAGCCATTGATTGCCTTAGTTAGTTGTACTCTTTGATATTACAAAATGTAGTGAAAACCAGCAAAAATAACAATATAGTTGACAACATTGCTGAGAGTATGAGAGAGAAAAAATGAGAGAATAACAAAAACCGGCATTAAAATAAAATAGATTCTATCTCACAACAGCTACGCCCAGCGATTTTTAAATGTCAAATTGTATGGAAAAAATCGCTGCTCTCTTATTCTGGGCCTACACTGACAGTGGATGCATTTGTGATGGAAATTGAAGTGCAAGGAGCAACGTCTATTTCATCAATGCCAACATACCAAGATCCCGATGATTCAACATACGCACCGCCATCGGTTCAAGAAGATATGGATAGAAGCACAAGTTCACAATACACAGAAAGATACGATTGTTTTAACTTTGCGTTGATATGTGACAGATTTGGTGTGCCTGATAGAGTAGCATTAGCATTGGGAACCGCTCTTTTCCAAGATTTTACAATGAAAGATAAGCACGGCAAACCCCTAATCATGGATAAATCGAAAGTTCGCAGAGAAAAAGAGAAATGCAGACAAGAAGTGCTTCGCAAACGGTTAGATGATACCAATTTGTTAGCGTTTTTATTCGATGGCAGAAAAGATGATACTTTAACGAGAGATAAAATTGATGAGAAGTATCATACTAGGATGGTAAAAGAACCTCATCTTGTTATTTTGAGAGAACCGAATTCTGAATTGATTGGTTTTTTTTTCTTTTTTTAAGAAAAGTAACACTCAAGAAATTCTTCCTATTAATGAACGTGTTGCTTCCTTTGGAAAGGGGATGTAATATATAATATATATAATGGCAACACTGTAATTGCGCGAGATGTTGAATTTTTAGAACAGTTGTTGCGCGCCATCTGATGGTGACTTGCCGAAATTTGTTGAAGCTTTTTTTTGAAGTCATAGCCCTGTTATATTATTTTATTTCGGTGGGGTTAAGTGCTATGGGAACACCGAAGGAGGACGATGCGATATGTATGAGGGATAGAAAAAACTCACACATATTATTTTCCATAAATTGATGTTGCCTTGTTTGGGACTCGAACCCGCAAACTCAGTCCAACGCGCTAACCATTACACCACAGCGCCCAAACGTAAAACTGGAACATGAAACCGCTGAATACAAAACAACCAAATTAAATAATTTTTTCAACGATAAAAATATATCACTGGATGCATTAATTGGCATATGCACTGACGGTGAGCCAACAAACACTGGCCCACACGGTGGAATTATACGACTATTCGAATTGCTGTTAAAAAGACCATTGTATTAGTTCGTTTACCTTCTACACTTCAACGAATTTGCGTTTCGGCATTTGTTTGAAGCTTTGGATAAATCAACCAGCACTGGACCAAGATCGGCAACCGGAAAACTGAGCCGTCAATTCGGAACTTGTGAAACTCTTCCGGTAAGTTATTGCTATTTTTAATTATTTTATTACTACCCGAGTAAAAAGTTTTGATATAATCATATATTATTTTATGTAATTGCATATAGTAACTTATAGTTACATATGGCCACATATGCTTTTAAATTCAAGCATATATACTTTTATATAGTCATATATTAGATATTTTTTCCAAAAAAGGTTTTAATATGGAGACATATGTGATTTTATATTATTACACTAGCGGGCGCAGCCCTCTACGTCGTTAGCGTGCCTTAAAGGTTAGAATTAAATTTCTTTTATATAAAATAAAACACAATATTTGTTGCTAAAGTAAAATAATTGTTAAGGTAAATTTATTGTAATGTTTAAGTACAAGCGCTATTTTTTGTCTCTTCATTTTTATATAAATATAAATCATATAGTATACCAATACGTGGGCATGTAACAACTAATTGTCTGTTGTTTACGCCATCGGCGTAGATAGGTCGTATTCGTGGTTGATAGGGGATTTTCTTAAAATTTGCTTTTTTTTTTAAATACAGTTTTTTATAATAAAAACCTTCACCCAGCCACCACAAATAAATAATTCTGACACAACAATAATTCTTGACAATATACGTGTGTTTGTCAAGATAATTTGGTAAAGTGCGCACATAGGTAGATGGACCCGTAAATAGTTTTGTTCATTTTGTCCATACTCCAAGGAAAACATATTATAGATTACGGGTTTCTAGCCGAAGGGTTCGGTTAGGCCATCAAGGAGGGGCTTTTAGAGAACATTTGCGTTGGAGGAGAAACCTACTACATACATAATTTTAGGTCTCTATATCCAGCAGTTTGGCCAACTCGGCAAGGGGAAGTTTTTTCCCTTTTTAACCCTCCCGGTATGATTTTCCAAAAATACCGTCTTAGGGGACGTCTACTTTGGAGAAGGAACCCAAATACCGAATTTAAGCTCCCTAGGTTCAGCAGTTTGGCCAGGCCACTAAGGGGGAGACTTTTCCTGTTTTTGACCCTACCTGTGGAAATTTCCAAATATCTCATCTTAGCGGATGTCTACAATAGAGGAGGAACTTTAATACCAAATTTCAACTTCCTACCTCCAACAGTTTGGGCAGGCCTTTAAGCGGATCTTTTCGCTTCATTAATCCCCATTTTTGCAATGTCCCTGTCCAAAATTCCACAAAGCACCTTCCCGATAAGTGAGCCCATACTCTATGTATGTTTTACATTTCAGGTTTCTAGCCAACTTTTACTATTTGTGCCCCTCTGGGTAGGAATTTCCGAATATCCATCGACAGGGAATTTCAGCTTCCTAGTTCCAGCAGTTTGAGCAGGCTGTCAAGTGGGATACTTTTTCTTTTTTTGTCCCTCCCGGTTGGAATTAGGCTGGAAGAGGAACCTAAGTACCGAATTTCAGCTTCCTAGTTCCAACAGGTCATTAAGGGGCCACTTTCCCGTTTTGGGCCCCTATTTTATAACGACCCTTTCCAAAATTCAAAATAGTATCTTTCTAATAAGTTAACCTTTACTCCAGGGACCCACATTTTAAATTTCAGGGTTCTAGCCGAAGGGGTTTTTACACGCCACCAAGGGGAGGATTTTCTTCTTTTTGCCCTTCCCTTTAGGAATTTATAAAAATTCCATCTTCGCGGCTGTCTGCGATGGATGAGGAACATTCATACCAAATTTCAACTTCATTGCCTCAGTGGTTTGGGCAGGCCGTTATTGGGGACATTTTTCCCTTTCAACCCCCATTTTTACCCTTTCAACCCCCTTTCAACCCCCATTTTTCCAAAATAGAAAAACTACGTTGCCGGTGAGTTAGTCCTACTCCAGGGAATACATATTTAAAATTTTAGGTTGGCCAGAAGGGATTGGGCAGGCCGTCAAGGAGAATACTTTTCCCCTTATCTCCCTCCCGATAGGAATTTCCGTCT
Organism: Leucophora obtusa; assembly: GCA_949987735.1. Classification (NCBI taxonomy): domain Eukaryota; kingdom Metazoa; phylum Arthropoda; class Insecta; order Diptera; family Anthomyiidae; genus Leucophora; species Leucophora obtusa. Next base: position 94,754,526 of record OX465296.1, read on the forward strand.
AAGCGGACGCCTACACAGAACATACCGAATTTCGGCAACATAGTTTCAGCAGTTTGGCACGCCGTCAAGGGGGAAACATACCCCTTTTGGGATATACTGTAGGGAATTCCAAAAATACAAACTTAGTCGGTGTCTACTACAGTGGAGGAACCTTTATACCAAATTTCAACTTCTTACCTCCAGTGGTTTGGGCAGGCACTTTTCCAATTTGTGAGACTGTTTATGGGGAGACTTTTCCCCTTTTTGCCGTTCCGGTAGGAATTTCCAAAAATCCCGTCTTAGCGGACGTCTATGCTTAATATCAAGAAACCTTGTTTTAGTGGAGATATCCGTGGGGGAGGAAAAAAAGTACATTTTGTGAAATTATATTTTTTTAAATGGAATTTTTTGGAAAAAGAGAAATTTTTTGGAAAAAGATACTTTAGATAGAAGATAGAAGAAAGTACATTTTTTGAAACAGTTATTTTTAGGAAAAATGTACTTTTTTTGGAAAAAGGTTCTTTTTTTGGAAAGGTATTTTTTTGGAAAAATGTATTTTTTTTTAGAAAAAGGTACTTTATTTTGGATAAGGTACTTTTTTTTTGGAAAAAGGTAAATATTTTAGAAAAAGGTACTTTTTTTGGAAAAAGGTACTTGTGGAAAAAGGTACTCTTTTGGAAAAAGGTACTTTTTTTGGCAAAAGGTACTTTTTTTGGAAAAAGGTACTTTTTTTTGGAAAAGGTACTTTTTTGGGAAAAAGGTACTTTTTTTGGAAAAAGGTACTTTTTGTGGAAAAAGGTACTTTTTTTTGGAAAAATGTACTTTTTTGAAAAAGGTACTTTTTTCTGAAAAAGGTAGTTTTTCTGAAAAAGGTAGTTTTTTCTGAAAAAGGTAAATTTTTTTGGAAAACGGTACCTTTTTTGGAAATCGGTACTTTTTTTTGAAAAAAGAACTTTTTTGGAAAAAGGTCCTTTTTTGGAAAAAGGCACGTTTTTTGGAAAAATGTACTTTTTGGAAAAAGGTACTTTTTTTGTCCCCTTTTTGCCCCTCCCAGTAAGAATTTCCAAAAATTCCGGCTCAAAGGACATCTGCACCGGTCGAGGAACCTATATACCAAATTTCAACTTCATAGCTCCAGCAGTTTGAGCAGGCCGTCAAGGGGGTGACTTTTTCCACTTTTGCCGCTCCATGTAAATTTTTCAAAAATCCCGTCTTGGTGGATGTCTACGATAGCGGAGGAACCTTTATACCAAATTTCAACTTCCTACCTCCAGCGGTTTGGGCAGGCCGTCAAGGGGGAGCCTTTCCCCCTTTTTGCCCGTTGCGGTAGGGAATTTCCAAAAATCCCATCTTAGCGAATGTCTACGCGGAAAGAGGAACATATATACCAAATTTCAACTTCTTAGCTTCAGCGGTTTGGGCTGGGCGATGTTGAATCAGTCAGTCAGTAACGCTATTCTTTTATATATAGAGAATATTGGCCTACATTAGGCCGGGTCGATTTGTGGGGGAGGAGGAGCCCATGGCTCTGGGAAAATCGTATTCTAGGGATCAAAATAAGAAACTTTGCCGAAGGAACCATACCTCTAAAACGAATTCTACTACCCCCCAACTGTTGACTTTTGTCCCGTAGGGTCAAGTTTTGAAAAATCACACTTTGACCCATTTAGAGTGCCCCAATCGAGTCCAAATGTATGACCGACCCCCACTAACTTTGGAGGGCCGATCCATCCATGCCAGTGGCACACCCTCTGTAACTCCCCTGGGGGGTTCCCCATACAAACATTTTAAAAAATCACCATTTTTGGCACTTTATTTTTATTATTTTTTATTTATTTTATTTATTTTTATTATTTTATTTATTTTTTCTCCTTAGAAATTTATTTAGTCAGAACATATGTAAATGAAAAAATTAATTTATCTTAGTAATAGAAAAGAAAAAATAAAAAATTACTGTTTGAAGTCTTTTTTGCTTTCAAGTCTGGGCAATTTCGCACGGCTCTCTAATGTCGTCGCCATAACAGCCTCTACATTTTCCGGTATAACTCGTTTGGAATCGCTAGTAGCAATTGAACGTGTCGTTCTGTTTCTTGTATGTGTGATGGAATTTTTGGATCATTAAACGGTGGATCATCTTGATTTAAATATTCTTTCAAAGTATCGTATGGAATGCTTCGCGTGAATGGTGGTTCAAATACGTCATTTATGTCATTCATATTGATCATTTGCGTGTTACTTGTGCAATAAAAGTTTATATCTGGTTTTTTATAAGCTCTAAGTCCCGTTGGGTCGTCAACATCGGTTCGATAGCGTAGAATTATCTTGATATTATCGCGCTTTTCTTTGCTATCATCAAACAGCATTGATAACAAGATATTTTCCGAATGCGCATAATATGAATTATCTGTAATTACTTTATTGACAATTTTGCGTAAACGAGGTTCTAGAAATCTTGACCAACTAATGAATTTGAAAAATAATCTACTACCGTACACGACAGAGCTGTAATACTTGATATTGAAGTACATTGGCACATAACATGTAATTATAAATTCAACCAGTATTCTTAAATTTGCATCTGGATTTTCCGTTGTCACATATAATCGTAATAGTCTAGCTGCCTTGGTGAGCCACCGAGAATGTACAATTTTCCCTGGTTTGATGTTTGCCAGATCCACTGAAACCACGCCGCTAGAAATTGCATGGGCCATGTCGTATAAGTACTTGGAATCGGTGGAAAATTCAATTTTTTCTGGAGCAGGGGGCATATTTTTCAACTCAATTTCTGAAAGCCGTCCACCACCCTGAAAATATATAAAAATAAAACAATTAAAAACGGTTGACAATTATAATAAATGAGTGATAGCAATAACTTACCGGAAGAGTTTCACAAGTTTCGATTTGACGGCTCAATTTTCCGGTTGCCGATCTTGGTCCAGTGCTGGTTGATTTATCCAAAGCTTCAAACAAATGCCGAAACGGAAGTTCGTTGAAGTGTAGAAGGCAAACGAACCAATGCAATGGTCTTTTTAACAGCAATTCGAATCGTCGTATAATTCCACCGTTTGGGCCAGTGTTTGTTGGCTCACCGTCAGTGCATATGCCAATTAATGCATCCAGTGATATATTTTTATCGTTGAAAAAATCATTTAATTTGGTTGTTTTGTATTCAGCGGTTTCATGTTCCAGTCTTACGTAACCAATCAATTCAGAATTCGGTTCTCTCAAAATAACAAGATGAGGTTCTTTTACCATTCTAGTATGATACTTCTCATCAATTGTATCTCTCGTTAAAGTATCATCTTTTCTGCCATCGAATGAAAATGCTAACAAATTGGTATCATCTAACCGTTTGCGAAGCACTTCTTGTCTGCATTTCTCTTTTTCTCGGCGAACTTTCGATTTATCCATGATGAGAGGTTTGCCATGGATATCTTTCATTTTAAAATCTTGGAAAAGAGCTGTTCCCATTGCTGATGCTACTCTATCAGGCACGCCAAATCTGTCACATACCAAGGCAAAGTTAAAACAATCGTATCTCTGTGTGTATTGTGAACTTGTGCTTATATCCAAATCTTCTTGAACCGGTGGCGGTGCGTATGTTGAATCATCGGGATCTTGGTATGTTGGCATTGATGACATAGACGTTGCTCCTTGCTCTTCAATTTCCATCGCAAATCCATCCATTGTTAGACTTCTCTGATTATGTTGAACGTGCATAAACTCTTTGAGGCGTTCGGGAACCAACCGCATGCACATGGAGCTGCCTTCAAATCGCATTTACATGTTCCAATGAAAAAAATTGTTTCCAGAGATTTTACATACTCTGTAAATTGTTGGGGTTTGTTTCTTCTCTTGATTTGCTCTTGATATTTGTCAAGCAATCTATTCAATTTATTACATACACTTTTTTCAGCATTATTTCCATACCAAGTTTTTACCAAATTCCAATCAACTTATCTTGTACTTGAATAGTGAATGCTTTATAGGACAACTTTTTTTGTTCGCTCAAGTAAAAATAATATCTCAAGATATCCAGATGGGTTGGTAAATTAAGATCAGTCAAATCAGTAGACACACCAAAAACAGTAACATCATGCCTGGGTATATGACTCATTGGGTTTTCGATAGTTGTTGATGTTGTTATTGCTTCATCTTGCGGTGTAGAGGATGGTGGATTCATTGTAAACTTCTTGATTTGGAATGATTTTTTTTAAAATATTTTTTTATCTCAAATTAGCACTTCACACTTCGAGTTCTTCACAACGACTTAATGCATTCACAAAAACTGTTGCGTTATGGTCTAGGAGACGAGGTAATAAGAATGAAATGGTAATTTCAATTCTACCTGTAACCGATTTTGTTGTCAAAACTGCCCATAAAGTACTTACATGTAAATTAAACGTTAATCTGACTACAAATTCTGTTAAGTAAGTGCGCCTTTTATTACTTCTGGAAAATCCTTTATGATAATTTTATGCTCAATTCTACCTGTAACCGATTTTGTTGTCAAAACTGCCCATAAAGTACTTACATGTAAATTAAACGTTAATCTGACCACAAATTCTGTTAAGCAAGTGCGCCTTTTATTACTTCTGGAAAATCCTTTATGATAATTTTATGCTCAATTCTACCTGTAACCGATTTAGCTTAAGTAAGTTTACGACATGCAGCTGTGTCTTGTGGTGGCTTAAAAAACCCACACAACCTATTTTACGACCCGACACGTTCAATTGCTAGCTAGCGTTTCCACACGAGTTATACCGGAAAATGTAGAGGCTATTATGGTGACGACATTAGAGAGCTGTGCGAAATTGCCCAGACTTGAAAGCAAAAAAGACTTCAAACAGTAATTTTTTTATTTTCTTTTCTATTACTAAGTTAAATTAATTTTTTCATTTACATATGTTCTGACTAAATAAATTTCTAAAGAGAAAAAATAAATAAAATAATAAAAATAAATAAAATAAATAAAAAATAATAAAATAAAGTCCCAAAAATGGTGATTTTTTAAAATGTTTGTATGGGGAACCCCCCAGGGGAGTTCCAGGGGGTGTGCCACTGGCATGGGTGGATCGGCCCTCCAAAGTTAGTGGGGGTCGGTCATACATTTGGACTCGATTGGGGCACTCTAAATGGGTCAAAGTGGGATTTTTCAAAACTTGACCCTACGGGACAAAAGTCAACAGTTGGAGGGTAGTAGAATTCGTTTTAGAGGTATGGTTCCTTCGGCAAAGTTTCTTATTTTGATCCCTAGAATACGATTTTCACTGAGCCATGGGCGATTATTAAATCGACCCGCCCTAATATATATGTATTGTTATATATAAGTACATAAAGTAACATTTAAAAGATATAATTACATATACGTTTATATATAATTTAGTATGACACTATACATAATAATATAAAACTATGTGGATCCATATAAAAAATATTTTATAATTTGTGTTAGTTATGATTATATATTGACGAATATGAACCCATATATAACTTATAACGTTCTTTATAAAATCATCTATAATTATATATCATCCCACATAGGCAATTTTTTCAAAGTGATTTTATATAAAAATATATAAGGTCCATATAAAACCGTATTGTATTATATTTGGTTCCATGTTATCAATGATTTTGAACTAGTTTTAGATTTAGTAATTTCTAGCGATTGGCGCGTGACGCGAAATGTTCGTGAGTCACGTTATTTACACGTGATCGTGAGTATTAATTACTATTCTTAAGTGGTTCGTGCGTGAGCGTGAGTAAGAATAACCCGTGCATGATTCGTATCTGAGTTTATTTTTTGCATCATATGTTTTTATTAATTTTTACTGTTTTGCGTGAGAATTTTCTGATTGTAAGTTTTTAATATACTCATGTGTGCTGAGTAAGAAACGAAATGCTCGTGCGTGAGTAATTTGTTTTTTTTTTTAGCATGAGTCAAAAATGGCTTACGCACCCATAACATTAACAACACTGAATCTTTAATACGAAGTTCTCTATACTATATCCAGTGTTGCCAATTTAGCATATTTAATGCTAGATTTAGCATTTTTTTAAATCATTTAGCATGAAAAAAATGTATCTAGCATATGGCATTTTTTTCAGTATTTTTCCAAAAAAATTGAGCATATATTTAGCATTTTTTACAGTTTTATTTTGTGTTTTTTTAGAATATTTTGCATTAAATTGAATTTTTGCTATAAAAATATTATTGATGTTGTTTCCGATATAAAAGCGCAAGAAACAAGTCAACCTTTTTCCACGGTTCTCGTATAACAACTGAACTGGGAGTTTTATAATTTTGTAATAACATATTAAAATTGGTACTTTTAATTAATTATTTTTATTTTTTTCACTATTTTAATTATATTTTACGTTTTTTTTACTTTTAAAGTAAGTACTAGGAACTATTTTTATACGTACACATTAATTACACTGTGCTGGGAACCCTACTGGTAAAGCTAATTCGAGTACGCTGAATTTAATAGTGATAGCAGTTTTTCAAAATTAGCGCTCGTATTCGCAATTAAAAATTTTGAAGCTAAGGTACCAAAAAAATTTTATTTTTATACTTCTGGGGTCATTTTTAATTATAAATTTATCAAATTGGATTAAATATGTACAACATTAAGGAAGCTTTAATTTTTTTTTTTCACAAAATTTTTTTTATAGATTTTTTTTTCGCGAATTTTTTTTTTTCTAAAAACATTTTTTCTGCAAATAAAAAGTGCAATGTTACGTTATTTTGTGTATATTCAATAGGGTTTAGAAAAATATTTAATAGAGTTAAAAAAAATTCAAAAATTAAAAATCACGAAAAAAAATGTTTCTGGGAAAAAAATAGTGAAAAATTGTATTTAACAGAGTTGAATTGATTGAAATTCAAAAATAATCCCAAAAGTATAAAAAATATTGTTTTATGGTACCTTAATATTAAAATTTTAAATCGGCATGCCGGACTTTAACTTTTTTACTCGTTTTACTTTTTTTTCTTGTTATGGTGAAGGAGTGATTTTGAACAAAAATACTCCAATTTCGGTAAAAATAATAATTTAAAGAATAGAGTTTAAAATAGAATTGCAAAATGTTCATAAGGGTTCATTTAGGTTTGGGTCATAGAGGATAGCGGATAACGTTTGTGATAAATAGCGTTTTCCTATCTTTTAAGAATTTCAGTGAATATTAATTTTTTTTACTGTAACACCTGTACACTTTTTCATTTAATCATACCAAAAATCTTTCAATGTAAATCAACACCACAAAACGTGTTAAACCTGACCCCGAAAATATTTTTTTTAAAGAATTTCATGCAGATAAGCCAAAAGATGCAGAAATTTGAAAACGGGAAACAGAGCGTGCAATAAAAACCATTAAATTAATTTGGAGTAGATAAATTAACGCAGAATATGAAATTCATATTACCCGCCAAAGTATTCCACATTACCACCTAATTTAGAAATAAAACATTTTGGGGTACTTTTGATTATCCGCATTAAAGTTTTTGAGATAACACATTTTCAATGACACAGTTGGGAAATCAAATAATAATAAATTTATTTTAAAGGATTTTTGAACTATTTTTTACAAGAATAAACTGTTGAATTGTTTTTAATTTATCTTTTAAATAATTTTAGTTAGTAAAAAGAAATGAATTCACAATTATAGATGACTTATTTTCAGTTTAATTGTAAAAAGTCACTAAAATATTTTTTTTTTAACAAATTGAAACATTTTTTTATAATTTTTTTTATCATATTTTTTCTAGCATATTTTTTTTAGTTTTTAGCATTTTTTTAGCATTTTTATGAAAAAAATCTAGCATTTTTTTCTAAATAAGTTTTGGCAACACTGACTATAACGTACACTTGACTGATTTCTTATATCTTGGTTGTATATCATAATCCTATTAACTTTAAAATTTCAGTGTTGTTAACTTTATTTTAAAATTACTAAATTAAAATAAATTTTTTTTCATGTTTATTGCACTGTTATAATAAATCTGGATAACCTAGTGTCTTCAAATGCAATGAAATGTGCAAAGAAATTTGAAAATAACGCACAAAACAACAACAACGAAAATAATTTTGTTGTTGCTTTGTATGTAATTAGTAAATTTTATGGCATATTTTATTGCATTTGAAGACACTAGGTCAAAGTAATGGAAGATTTATCGAAATTATAAGATCTCCAGCAGACCTGGGGTTAATCATTACATTTTGTAATTAATTACACATGTAATTACACATGTAATTGTAATTGAAAAAAACTCATCTACAATTACATATTATTTGTAATTGCAATTCAAAAAAGAATAATTACAATTACAAGTAATTGAAAATTTTTTTTTATTTCAAAAAATAATTTTTGTATGTATATTGTTCAATATGGTCCTATATAATATGATAAAAAGTATAAGGTTAATATTTAGATATAATTGTATCAAACTATGTCCACCTTTATAACATTTTATATAATTTTCTACAAAAAGATATAATTTGATATAATTGTATGAAGACAAAATTCGGATACAATTGTATCGAATTGCATAAAATTGTATCAAATATGATACAATAAGACGTTCTCATTTTTCGGATATAATTATATCTAATTACATAAAAGATTATATATAATTAAATATAACTTCATATGGCTCCATATAATTTTTTTTTTACTTGGGTATATATTTTCAGGTGGTGGACGGCTTTCAGAAAATTGAGTTGAAAAATATGCCCCTGCTCCAGAAAAAATTAAATTTTCCACCGATTCGAAGTACTTATACGACATGGCCCATGCAATTTCTAGCGGCGTGGTTTCGGTGCATCTGGCTAACATCAAACCAGGGCAAATTGTACATTCTCACTGGCTCACCAAGTCCGCTACCGTTTAATGATCCAAAAATTCCATCACACATACAAGGAACGGAACGACACGTTCAGTTGCTAGCTAGCGTTTCCCAACGAGTTATACCGGAAAATGTAGAGGCTGTTATGGCGACGACATTAGAGAGCCGTGCGAAATTGCCCAGACTTACAAAAAAGACTTCAAACAATATTTTTTTTAGTTTCTTTTCTATTACTAAATTAAATTCGATTTTTCATTTACATACCCAGCAAAATCTTTCATTACCAAATAAGTGGTTATATAATAGAAATTCATAGCACCGCACAACTTATTTTTTGGCGTCTAAACTCATTATTTTTGTTTGGCGTGGTCGTTTTTATAAGTAGTCACGCTTACCTGCTCGCTTACGAAAAAATGAGAAATAAGTAGTTACGAGATTTTGAATAATAAGTGGTTACACAAATGCTTACAAAAAGTTGAATTATAAGTGGTTATCCGACTGCTTACTTGATTCTTAAAAATAAGGAGTAACACAAATACTATTAGCTTCAGGAAATACATTCAGAGAATTTAAAGTTTTTCGTAGTGTGTAATTTTAGTAATCGTCATAAAAATTTAACACAAAACATATTTACATGTAATAAATATAAATGTATAAAATTTAACTCTGTAAAAAGTACTTATTTAAACTATTGCGAGTAAGTCATTATTTTATATTTAAAAGCAGTAACTACAATAGGCCGTTATTAGGAAATCATTATTTTATATTACAAAATAATGCAAAAGGTAATGCTATATCATTATTGGTAATGCAGACGGCAATGAGGTGTCATTACCAATATTTTGCTGGGTATGTTCTGACTAAATAAATTTCTAAAGAGAAAAATAAACTCCAAAAAGAAAAAACATAGCCATTTCGCTGATTTTTTCATGTAAAGGGCCAAAAATGGTGATTTTTTGAAATGTTTGTATTGGGAACCCCCAGGGGGGTTCCAGGGGGTATGCCACTGGAATGGGTGGGTCGGCCCTCCAAAGTTAGTGGGGGTCGGTCATACATTTGGAGTCGATTGGGGCACTTTAAATGGGTCAAAGTGGGATTTTTCAAAATTTGACCCTACGGGTCAGAAGTCGGGGCATCAGAATTCGTTTTAGAGGTATGGTTCCTCGGGCAGTTTCTTATATTGATCACTAGAATACGATTTTCCTTGTAACTTGGGCGATTTTTAAATCGACCCGCCCTATTGATTATTTTTTCCGACAATTCGTAAACACAAGTCTAGTTACACCCTTCAAGCATCATACACAAATCATGCCTAGAAGATCTAATATTTTGCTCCGAAAGGTGGAATAATTGAACTAATTTTTTGTACTCCGAGAGTCACAGAAATGAACTTTCTGGAAAATTCGTGGTCAAAATACATGTCAAAATTTGTTAAACCATAATATTTGCTAAAATAACGCATTTTCGAAAATTGGATTCAACACCTTTATTCGAGCGAGAAACTCATATTACAAACGGTAGTGCTTTTTGTGAATATTATCATATAAATTTAAAATAAATGTCAATAAAACAGTACAACAAAATAAGATAAGTTTGATGCATCGGGATTGCGACACATCACTTCTGACAGACTTTTGGACGCAGATCATGAATATGGCAGTAGAAGTTTAAAGCAATAGTTTAAGAAATATTTGCAAAACCTTATTTGTATGAAAATTAAATTTTGTAACAAACTTTTTGCAAAAAAATACAAAATTGATTGTAGAATAATATTTTCCATATACATATGCATTTAAATTTGAAATTCCGCTTTTCATTCCATTATTAATTAATATCAAAAAAATTTCGCATTTTCCGTTTTAATTTTAAGTAAAAATTAACTAAAACTGAAAAAGATTGAGGAACCTATGACGAATCTTAAATTATAAAACTCAGATAAAACCATTCAAATACATAAAATACGTGTATTTTATACTCGATTTCAACAGAGTTTTAGATAATTGAAGTGCAAATTCTTAAAAATAACTATTTTAATATATGCATCTTAAAAAATATACTTTATTTCCTTTTGCAGTATTAAGTTCACAGAAAATTAATTTGAAATGAAAAGACATAAAATTTGTACGTCAGATTGAATTGATTGAATCTGACAAGTTGCTGCAAAAGATGTGATTCTTTTAAGTAAATGAATTTAGTGGAATATGAACTAACGTCATATGTTAAGATTTTGCAAATCCGATAAACGGATTTTATCAGATAAATAAGAAGTGAAGTTTATACTTTAATTGCAATGATATCCTAAACCAATCGTCTAATCAAAATACTTTAATATTGTTCTTAAAGCCCAAAGTCTATATTTTAAAACCACATTAAAAATTGTCAGTAGTATGAAGCTATGTATAGTTGATATTTTAATTGGTAAATGAATGTTTTTTGTTTGACTTTAGATCATACAAATAAACTACAGAAAAGAAAAAAATTTAAAAAATTCGTTAAGGCCAGCAGGATAGAATACATATTTTCGGGTCCCGCTACAGCCCCATCTTCAGTATCCTATGCCTTTATGGGTTAATATTTGATGATGAGATATTTATATTGAACTTGAGCAAAATTTCGAGATGTCCAGTTTGGCAACTTTTGAACTACTGAACCGATATTATTAATTTTTAATAACAAAGAACCTGGGAAAAAATAAATGATGGACAAATTGTAAAAACCGCGTTTTTTGTGGTCCTTCGAAACAATTTTCAAATATCTCTTTTTATGTTAAGAGTTTACATATAAAAAGCGTACTCGCATTATGTTTACCCACCGGGTGCCCCGCTTGCCTGATATTTGAACAAGCACAATGTAATTAATGCTCAATATAATAATGTTTGTTTAGTGAGCACTCTGCATTCATAATATAATAGCAAAGGATATTTTCGAAAGCCATAAGATTCGAATTATTAAGGGTCGAATTAAAAGACAAGTAATCATATACATTTGTTTTTTAAATGGTATTTAAAAAGTAAAACAAGAAAATTTACAAATAAATTGTTAACAAGATTAAGCCAAATTTAATATTTATTCGATCTAAATAATGTTTAATGGGAACTAAATAATTTGGCTTTTCAGAAGCCAAATGAGCCAACTCTCTTAGAAACAGTTTTGACAAAAATAATCACAATGTCTCCTTTAAATTCCCTACCAAATAGTTACTAAAATTTAATAAAGGAATGGGGGACTTAAACGTAGAAGAAAATAAATTCTTACCAGAATTTCTTTCTACAGTTACGTTTTTTATGTGTTCAATGCATACGAAAGAGATTTAAATTAAAGTACGAGTTTTTCTATTCTTGTTTAACTCATTGAACATATTATAGAGCGATACGTTCATGTCTGGCTAATTCCGACATAGTATTAAAAAATGCAAAATTTATAAGAAACGTCTGCGGCTTGGTTTTCTCCGATCTGAACGAGATTTGAATATGTACACTAAACCAAAAGTAGTAAGTGAAATCAACATAAATATTTTGTTATTTTTGATGAACAAATTGTTAAAACAATTTCTTTTTTATTCAAATTAATCATACATGGGAATTTGTCATTATTACTAATGGTAATGAAATCACACTAATGTAAAAAAAAACTAATAACAATTGATTAAAAATCCATTTGTTTACAAAAATCCTGATATATAAAATAAGCTGCAATCAGGAATGAAAAAAACCCTCAAGTGAGCCAAAAATATAAACATTTTTCTAAAAAGCTAAAAAGCGGAATGCGAAAAAATGCTTTCTGGTATAAAAAATTAATTAAAAAACTTAGTCAGCGATTTACATTCTGCAAACAAATATACTGATGCAAAAATGTTCCTTTTAGCAAAATTTTTATTTCGCGACCAAACTTTGGTATGATATATAGGTAAAATAGAGTCCCAAGATTATGAATTAAAAACAAAAACGACTCGCAAAAATTGTAAAATAATGGCGGAATGCGAAATAAGTCTTTGAGGTACATAAAGTTAATTAGAAAAGTAAATGAATGTTCTTTTTAGTTTGACTCTAGATCATAAATTAATATCACTTTCTGTTTAAATTATTTTCAAATCAAAGAAAGATGATAAAATTTTTACAAGTAAATTACAAAGAATAAAAATATACTTGAAAGAATTCGATAAGACCAGCAATACAGAATACGTATTTTCGGCTTTCGCTACAAAGCCATCATCAGTGTATTTCGTCTTGTGTGAGCTAATATTTTAATGTTTGTCTACTTATGTGATAGAGTTGTAAAAGTATTGAGTATTCCGGTACTGAGTACTCAATACTGACTGTTTTTTTGAGTACTCAATACTAAAACGGTACTACTCAATACTTTTAAAGATGCAATTTTCCGTAGAAATGTGAATTTTTCGTATGAAAATACAACTCTAAAAATAGTACTCTAAAAATACAACTCTGAAAATACAACTCTATTTGTGAAGCAAAGAAATTTGTAACGATTTTTTTAGAAAAATTATTTATTTAATTTATTTTAAATTAATTAAAATGTAAGTAACAATAGTTATTTAACACCTGTATGTGAATTGTTATTATTTTTCCTAATAAATACGAATTCATAACATTTTTATTTTTAAATTCAGAAAAACCGTTAAAAGTATTGAGTAGTATCGAGTACTCAATTAAAAAGAATTGAGTAGTATTGAGTACTCAAAAAGTATCGAAATTTCACAACTCTATTATGTGACCGTTACATAAGTGACCACATAAGTAGACAAACATTAAAATGTTAGCCCACACAAGACGAAATACACTGTTAATTAGAAAACTTAATCAGCGATTTACATTTTGTGAACGAATGTATTGATGGAAAAAATTTTCTTTTGACAAAAACTTTTTTCGCGATAATTTATTTTTTTTTTTGCAAACTAACCACCAAACAAAATTTGGCATATGAAATGTGTATTATAGTCTCTAGATAATAAATTTAAAACAGCCGCACTTAAAAAATTGCAAAATATTGGCGGAACGTGAAAAAAGACTTTATGGCACAAAAAATCAATTAAAAACCTTAATCAGCGATTAACATTCTGCAAACAAATACACTGATGCAAAACATTTCGTTTTTGTAAATTTTTTTCTGCGATTTTTTTTTTTTTTTTGCAAACTAACCACCAAAGAATCTTTGATGTATGTATGTATGAATATTTATTAATTTTAATAAATATAAAGTTATGTATTTTATAGTTACGAGTATTATGTGAATTGTAAAATTTAAGTACTGCAATTATATTTTATATTCTCTGTCTTTGAATTATTTTCTTTTATTGTGAAGTAAAAATATTAAATAACTTTACATATTTTTGGACATGTGTTTTAAGTATTGAGTTTTGAGTGTGTACATAAGTATTATTATTTAAATTTTATGTTTCAATATTTTTATATTTTATCAAATTAATTTTGTTTAGACTTAACATTGATAAAATATACTAAATAAAAAAATATAAATCTAAAAAATATTAATGAATCTATAAAATATGAATTAATTGAACAAAACGCATTGTTGAATTGAATAAAATATATTGTTAAAACAATAAAATAGTTATTCTGTTCGATGAAATATAACTGTTGGCGTAACTAATTTTTGTAAATACATTTGTCGATATTTTGTCAAAATAACACCACATCAAATAATCAAACTTCAAAATGTAAATTTACTAAACAATATGTTAAATTGACGGATAGGTTTTGTTGGTTGTATAGTGATCACCCATTCATCAATTTATTGTAATATGGATTTTAGTTGATTTCACCGCTATTTTTGGTAACAGAGGGGACAGAAAAAATAAAAATTTTGAGAAAATATGATCTCAGTTATTACAGTTTCTGTTTTTATGAATTTTAGAAAAGTTACTTAAAATTTTTTTTTCCTTTTTTTTAAATAAATTCATTAAAAATACAACAAACGTTTAATATTACTTCACATGAAATTTTTTGATTAATTTTTAAATTTTAATCGATTAATCGGTTCAGAAAAAACCCGAATAATTATTGAACGATTAATCGATTAAAATAAAATGTCGATATCTGGTGCGGTATGCGATCCGATAGCGATTGTATCTCCTAGTTATATGCTTCTTGGTTGTAGCACACCATATCGATCCCGCTCACGCTGCTCTTGGTTTTTATATGTGCAAATTATGAAGGTTCGGAATGGGAAATTTGCTCAAATTTGCTTTGAAATAGGGGAAATTTGTTTTAAAATCAAAGTAATCCTCGCAGTTCGCAGACAAATTTACTTTGAAATCAGGGAAATTTGCTCACAAGAGAGGGAAATTCTCTCATTGGGGAGCCCGTTACTGAACCTTTGCAATCTGCATAAAATTTTGTTGGGGCCGTGAGGTTAACCGTATCTCTATAGTATTCTTACTCTATGGTTATAGCTATTTATATGCATCTAAACAAATTTCGTAGAGAGTGAATTTGTATGCAAAAAAAAAACTTTAAGCCTAACTTTATTTTGTTTAAATTTTCTGTAAACAACTCTGTTAAACTAGCTAAAATTGTTGTACAAGTGGAAATATTTATCAGAATAGAATATTTAGTAGTCAATTATTTAAACAAACTCTACTGCACACTTAACTCAAAAAGAATGTTATAATTTTACTAAGGTGGTATTTCTAGATGACGTTTTGCTCCATACGAACGAAAATACAATAACAAAATACATGCAATTAGGTAATGCAAAATCCCGCACTTTTTAATTTCCCGGGAAGGCGGGAAATTTATTTCGAATTCCCGGGATCCCACAACGGAAGTAAATTAGAAAATATTTTATAATAATTTAAAAAATTTTATAAAGAAAATATCTTAAAGACCTCAAATTTTCAGGATCGTGAAAAAGCTCAGGCCGTGAGTGGTTTTTCTTTGAATTTCTTTGAATTTTTATAGTGGGAAAGAATTAATTCTATATTAGAAATTGTATAAGTCTAATTATATATTTAAAAAAAAATAATAAAGTAAAACTAATTGTTGGACTAAACAACTTGTCCGTTGAAAAAAATAAATTAAAAAATTAATATAAAAAATAATTTTAGTAAATTGGAAAAATTGTTTAAAATTATGGAAACAAATTTTAACTTACTTGAACATTTTTAAAAATCAATGGGCAAATGTGTCTTTAATTCTGTATAGCAAAATCGCACTGGTGGTTTTCTTAAAAAATATATTTTTTTTAGTTCCTTTTAGTGCTTGTTTTAAGAGCCCCCAAAAAGCACTTAAAATGTTCGATCAAGTACACAAATTAATTATTTACTGAACAATCTTACTACTTTTACTACAATTGGAAAATTTTGTTTACTTTTTGAAAACTTTTTACAACTGGAAAAGTTGTAAAAGTAGCAAATTGTAGTAAGTAAACGAACAAGACTAATCTAAATTTTTTACTATTTTTAAAACGTTGGAAAATTTTGCATATGAAAATTTGAGATAATTAACTTTATTATTTTAAATTGCATTTTTTGAAATCCCGGGATTCCCGGTCCATATTCCCGGGAATACGGGAACTGAAAAATGCTTAATTTCCCGGGAATCCCCGGACAGAAAATCCCGGGATGCATTCCCTACATGCAATACAAAAACAAAATACATTTAGTCACTCATTCGTGTGACAACGAATGTCTTCTAGAAACCCCATGATACAACCATACTAGGTAGATGCATTAGAACAACAAACACAACAAACAACAACAAAAAATGTAATCAGCTACTTTTGATACAAAGCGAAAGCATACGAAAAAATCCCTGAACTATCAAAATAAAACCCTGAACTGTCAAACTCTCCCTAATGCATCTACCTAATATGGCTGTATCATGTAGAAACCCAATGTAAGTATACTCGTCAAAAGTACTCACGATGGTGTTTTGCACATACTTCAAAAATGCACAGTTTTTATCGGAATAACCAACGACCATATAGGCCAGGGCTGGCAAAACTATACCAAGCGTGCCAGTAGTGGCACGCGACGTTTGTTGAATGTTGTAAAAAAAATTAAATTTTGTTGGAAGACCAGCGAAATAATATGCCGGTTTGTTTAGATGATAGTTTTTACTATTTTTACTAGTTTTTTTTTCATAAATTCGTTTTTACCGTGATATGTGCAAATTGTTTTAATTCAGTGGCTTCTATTTAATACTTTTGACACCATTTTCTTTCATTTCCATTGAAAAAAAAATCAGTTTTGGTAATTCTTCGGCATTTTCTAAGTTTACTAGTTTTTACTGGAAATGTAAACAACAGATAATATGTTAAACATTTACATAAGTATTTTCGCCACAATAAAGCTGTAAACCGGAAATGCTAAAAATTTTGTTTTAAAATGATTAGAAAAGCGTCTTAAAATCAGTTTTTGTTTACACGATTATGGTTAATAACTCGAAAATTCATTCTTTCGAAAGTATTTCGGATCAAACGTATCGAAACTTCTCTGCGATAGATGTATTAATAAATCAAAAAATTTATTAAAAATTTCTTAGCCTTCTTCGAATAGATTGATAGAATTTTAAATATGTCGATGGGAAAAGGCTCTAGGATTGGAGAAATTAAAAAGTGGCAGAAAAGTTTTTTTTTTGCTAAAGTTACCAAAATTGGGTTCAAAAAGGCACTGAAGAAAAAATGCTCAAATCGATTGAATCTGTTTACTAAATATTAGTAAAATAAAAACACTAAGAAGTAATCAGTTAAATTTACTAAAATTTTAGATGTATTTTAGTTAATTGCAGATGACAATTTGCTCTACTAAAATAAAAAAATATTGTAGTATGTATATTTATTTATTCGACCTTTCCAATTGTTAATAAAACTTCAGATATTTGTGCTCTAGGTCAGTTATTTTATTATAAGTAAATGTTATAAGGAGAATATTACTGCACTGGTTATGTAAACATTCAATGGAAGAATCCTGAGGATGATATTCAAAGAATATCGAAATATTGATTTATAGGGAGAACATTTATAATAAAATCATTGACCTTGTGCTCAAACATCTGAAGTTTTATTAAACGTCGTTGAATATTAGTAGATTCAAACCACCTTAAAAAATTTTACATTTCCAAATTTTTTTTGGATTTCTTTTTGAATGTAATTAACAATCTAACCTTCTAATAGCAATGTTGTACCAGTTATTTTAAGAAAATAATTTTCTCGCTTTTAGCTGGAAAATGTTATTTGCATTAAACTAAATTTAACTTGAATATAACTATAATTTTTAGGATGTACCAATAAAGCAAAATTTTTTGGCGACTCAGCAGAGCAATTTGTTATTTGCAGTTAACTACAATACGACTAAAAATTTGTAGATTTATAAGATTTTTCCGGTTATTTCTTTTACTAATATTCAGCAGATATGTATATTGTAATACTGATTTTAATAGATTTTGCTGTAGGTTTCTTTTTAATTAATTTTCAACTAATTTTTCTGCTATTTATAACTATTTATTTCTATTAGTGTATTTATAAATAATACAAAATAGAAAAAGTAAAATTTTTATGAGGATTTTGTTTTATTACAATACCTGCAAGATTTACGAGTCCGAAAAATTTGTTTCGATAACAATTGCGCGGAAAACCCTCTATGATAAAAGTTGTCAACGAAAATGTTTTCAATTTTCAAAGTTTTTAAAAAGAAAATATACTTAAGGCGGCACGCGACAAATTTTTACAAAAAAATGTGTCCGTTTTTGGCAAACAACGAAAAAAGTCTTGCCCCCCCCCCCCCCTGATATAGGCTAAAGACAAACCAATCGTCTCTACCGCTGTTAAGAAGTCTCTTTAATTTTATATACCAACTGGTATTAAGAGAAACAGTTTTTAGTGGGTTTTTTAAACAAAATTTTGTGCTAATTATACAAAAGTAATACGAAAAATATATCAACCAATACAAGCGCACTTTAAAATTTAACTAAATTGGCTTAAAAACAATGTTCAGTTTAATGAAAATAAATAAAAAAAAAAAAAATTATACATACACAGAAAAAATTTACAAAATTCTGTTTGTAATGTTAAACACCTTTTTTGCATAAACAAACAAAAAATTTTTTAAAAAGGCACCAACAATGGAATTTGTATATACAAATCCCTTTTTGTAACTTTTTTGTAATTTGTTAAAAATAAAATCAATTTTTTTTTAACAATGTGTTTTGTAAATACAATAATTTTTTTTGTAACTTGTTTGTATTTGTTAAAAATAAAAAAATAAAATTCAACAACGAGTTTGTTATATTAAAACAATTATTCGCTTTATGTTGTCGTATTGACAAAAAAAAAATACTTTTTTGAAATTTTTGTTACAATTTAAAAACATTTGAGCAATTGAAAACAAAAAATAAATGATTTGTTTTTTTTTTTGTTTCAAAAAATTCTACACAGAAAAAATTTACAAAATTCTGTTTGTAATGTTAAACACCTTTTTTGCATAAACAAACAAAAAATTTTTTAAAAAGGCACCAACAATAGAATTTGTATATACAAATCCCTTTTTGTAACTTTTTTGTAATTTGTTAAAAATAAAATCAATTTTTTTTTAACAATGTGTTTTGTAAATACAATAATTTTTTTTTGTAACTTGTTTGTATTTGTTAAAAATAAAAAAATAAAATTCAACAACGAGTTTGTTATATTAAAACAATTATTCGCTTTATGTTGTCGTATTGACAAAAAAAAAATACTTTTTTGAAATTTTTGTTACAATTTACAAACATTTGAGCAATTGAAAACAAAATATAAATGATTTGCTTTTTTTGTTTCAAAAAATTCTAAGGCTATTTTTTTTTGATATTTTTGATACAATTTACAAACATTTAATAAAAAAATTGTTAGATATCTAAGTAAAAAGCCAACAATTTTTTTTAATTACTTAAAATTTTGTGATACTTTTTTCTGTGTAAGGCTATTTTTTTTGATATTTTTGATACAATTTACAAACATTTAATAAAAAAATTGTTAGATATCTAAGTAAAAAGCCAACAATTTTTTTTAATTACTTAAAATTTTGTGATACTTTTTTCTGTGTATGTTAGAGTTCGTCATAAAAATTTAATTTTTGTATATCATTACTTTTTTTTAAAGTTTTTGCATAGAAAAAAAGAATGGCGTTTTTCATTTCAACTCCTTCCCCTGGCGCAAGTCGGCCAAAAACGCTAATTTTAAGACCCTTTTCTTCCAGAGCAAAAACAGCTGCATTGATAGGAAATCTGACTTTACCATTCGATTCTACAACAAAATTTAATATAAAAAATTTTTTTTTGCATTTCATTAGAAAATCCACTTTTTTCAAAAATTTCTAAAAAGTTACTTTCTTAATACACACAATGAAAATGTATTTCCGGCTGAGAACATGGGTACACAGAAAAAAGTATCACAAAATTTTAAGTAATTAAAGAAAATTGTTGGCTTTTTACTTAGATATCTAACAATTTTTTTATTAAATGTTTGTAAATTGTATCAAAAATATCAAAAAAAATAGCCTTAGAATTTTTCGAAACAAAAAAAAAACAAATCATTTATTTTTTGTTTTCAATTGCTCAAATGTTTTTAAATTGTAACAAAAATTTCAAAAAAGTATTTTTTTTTTGTCAATACGACAACATAAAGCGAATAATTGTTTTAATATAACAAACTCGTTGTTGAATTTTATTTTTTTATTTTTAACAAATACAAACAAGTTACAAAAAAAATTATTGTATTTACAAAACACATTGTTAAAAAAAAATTGATTTTATTTTTAACAAATTACAAAAAAGTTACAAAAAGGGATTTGTATATACAAATTCCATTGTTGGTGCCTTTTTAAAAAATCTTTTGTTTGTTTATGCAAAAAAGGTGTTTAATATTACAAACAGAATTTTGTAAATTTTTTCTGTGTACAACAATTTTGGATATACCGCGAACCCTTAAAAAGTTATTAGCTAATAAAATTTTGATTTTTTTTTTTTTTTTAATTCAATGAAAAAGTATTTGAGCTAATTAAAATGAAGCTTTCAATACTCGCTGCCGCATTATAAATTTATTTTTTAGTAAAGACAAAATAGTTTGTAAGTTTTGTAATGTTTATTACAAAGATTTTTTTATTAAACATAAATAAATAATAATTAATTCATGCCATTTCTGTCTACTGCGGATAATGTTAGAGCGTTTAAATTATTTTTATTTTTCAATAAACACGAATTGTTCAACAGCAAATTTCGACCAACTAGTTGCTTCGTTTAAATGCTTGTAGATTTAATATTGTTAGCGGTATGATATATCGAAAATGTTTGCAGCATTTTCCTTTGCTCAAAATTCTTTTTCATTAGTTTATTACATTTTTTTCCTATTTGATTACATAATAACTTTTTAACGGGTCGCGGTATATCAACAATTTCTATACCAATGTCCTCAGCAGGCAATACATTTTCATTGTGTGTAATAAAAAAGTAACTTTTTTGAAATTTTTGAAAAAGTGGATTTTCGAACCACTCTAATTGCTATCTGGTGTATTTTGATTAAGCAAAAAAAAAGTTTTTTATATTAAATTTTGTTGTAGAATCGAATGGTAAAGTCAGATTTTCTAGAAATGCAGCCGTTTTTGCTCTGCAGAAAATGGGTCCCCAAATCAGCATCTTTGGTCGACTTGCGCCACTGGAAGGGGTTGAAATAAAAAACACCATTCTTTCTTTTGATGCAAAAACTTTTAAAGAAATGATGATATTCCCAAATCATATATTTTTGACGAACTCTAATATATATATATAATACACTCACGGAAAAAGCTTAATCATACACAGAAAAAACTAAAAATTAATTTTAACAACGAAATTGGTTATATCAATTACAATTTTAATTGATTTTGCACCTATCACTCAAATGATACAATAACTACTAAAAATTGTATACGATTAATTGAAACAAATTTTGATTAAAGTAGTAATAATATTAATTAAAACATTAATTGGAAATAAAAAAAATAATATGAAATTGTAAAAAAGTATGTGTATGTCATGTTTTTATATTTGGAGTATATATGCAGATGTATTTGTTTTGTTTGTGAACTGCAAAGGTTTTGGTTCTTATACTAAAAATTTTCTATATATGCATACAGTTTAAGAAAAAAAAGTTTGGGAATTATACAACACATAATTATGTAACAAATATTTGCAAAAATATTTAAAAGTCAATTAAAATATTAATTGATTCAATTAAATACTTGTTTAGAAATAATATATATATACCCCTCAATTCATAAATGCTTTTTAAAGTTATAGCAGGTTTACAAAACGTCATTTTCATACAAAATTTGTTCAATAAACCTCCTATAATTTTACAAAGCGTTTATGAATTTAGTGGATAATATATAAGTATTTAATTGGATATTTAAGGTTAATAATTTTTTCTTTGTATTTATGAATTATTTACATTGGAAGAAAACCTATGAAGAAGTGTTCATAAAAGAAGCTATTCATAAAATTTTATGAAACATGTTTCATAACTTCATCATTTCATAGAAAACAGTCAATAATTTGTTTTACCAGCTCATATTCATATGAAAATTGAAATTCCAAAATATTTAGTAATTTTATGAAACAGTTTCATAAATATTTATAAAACTTTATACTGGGCGAAAACTATGAAGCTTTCATTAAATTTATATAGGTTTTCATAAATATAATAAATAAGAGTGTACAAAGAAGTGTAGAAATCTACATGAAGCTCCGAAAGATTGAAATTTCTAAGAATTTAAAAAGTTATGCATACTTTCTGTACATAACTCTTATCTACTACACATTTATATACAAGGAATCATGATTTGTGTGGAAATAGTCTTGGGGCTTTTTTTTATTCTCTTAAATACACAAGACAACATTATACATACAAAGTTTTTTCGAGTTTATTTTCTCGTTTTTTTTTTGTTACTTATTTTACTTATAGCAAATTTAGTGAAGCTAAAAAACACGTCCATACTTTATTCTTTCCTTCCTTTGAAATTCCATCACCATCATCGCCATAATACGAGTACGAGAGCAACTTTATGCTACTATTACATTCAAACCATTCATTCGTCATATTTACGCTAGAATTCAGTATTTTTATACATTTATTTATATGTATATTTATACAATATATTTAAAAAATATATATATCCCGACCAAAAAAGTTTTTATATAAATGTTTATATGTGTGGCTTTATATAACCATATAAATTTATATTAACAATTTCTTTTTATAAATATATTTGGTAAGACTTTATATACACATAATCATATACGATTTGGTCTCCAGCCATATATTAGGAGATCTGCGATATATTTTATATATAATTATATATAATGACATAAAAACTTCTATAAACAATCTTGTATAAAAATATTTAAATTAATCGAAAATTGTATTATATTTTATATGTAATTATATGTGACATGATACTTAATTATATAAAATTTTATAAAGTTTAATTGTACGATAAAAATTAAAAAAAAAAAATTTGAAATAGTGGATTTGGTTTAGGAGTTTGCTCTTTGACATAAAAATAAATGGTTATAATTGAATTTAATGTATTTTATATTATTTTATAATATTTGGCAAAATACTCAATTATTTTGTTAAAATAAAAATAATAATAATAATTATTTTTTCATCCATATTTTATAAGAACTACCAAAACTCTAAACTACCCAATGTAGAAACGGTAATGACATATCATTATTTTTTGGACTACCAGTAATGACACCCACTTACCTTCTGTATTATTTTAAAACATATAATCATGAGTTACTGATAATGACTTATTTTCATCATTATTTAAAATAGAAAATAATTTTTTAGATTTTTTTGAAAATATTTTGAAATCTATTTTTAGACTCAATATATTTTAAACACTGGTAAGGATATATGTAACCACATATTTTTTGATTTTTTGTATGTTGGCGAGTAAGCTACTTGTGTGCAGCAGGTCAATTGTGTTTTTATCTATTAAATATTACATGTCGATATAGCTCCGATGGTAGAGCTGTTGACTGGCAATCTGTAGACCCAGGTTCGATTCCCGCACCAGCAAATTTTATTAAAAAAAAAATACAATAAAAAATATTTTTTTTATATAATTTATTTTTTAGAAAATCTATTTTTAGACTCATTATTTTTGTCAGTACTGGTAAGCACATAGGTAACGATATATTTTTTGATTTTTCGTATGCTGGTGTGTAACGACAACTCATTATTTTTCGCGACATTGCCATATAAAGGTAATAAGAAATGTAATAACAAAAGTAACTAGTTACCATTACCAAGTATGTAGTTACATAACCACATATCTGGTAATGATTTTCTACACTGGGTAGAAAAAGTTGTTTTTTTAAATTTATTTTTATCGGGAAATACATTAATTACACTAAAGGAATTAAATGTGCTAAAATCCCAAAAGTTATTTGACAAATTATGAAAATTGATCTTTTGAAGGCATGTGCCTATTCGGATTTCATTCTTACCTAAAGAAATCCTCAGAGGCAAATTTTTTAGAATTTCTAGAAATATTTGTTAGGTTAAATTACAAACTCAGTGAGAATTTCTTGTTCTCGTCTAGGAGCGTTATTTCACATTTAAAATATCAAAGAAAAAACAAAAACAAAAAATTTAACACAATTTGCTTTGTCATCTTCCAATATTGTTCTGACAAATTTTTGGGATGTCCGTTAAAGTTGGTTTAGTTAAACTGAAAACCTATTTGAGCTGTATTTTCGATCATGCCTATCAACGTTTAGTATTTAAAACAAATCTATGTTAATGTCAGCAAAACTTTTTAGGTTGAAACGCTAAGAAACTACGCTAGGTGTGAAAATGTATAAACGTTGAGTTTTCAACTTTGATAATTATCCATGTTGAAAGTTAACGTGGATACGAAAAGTTATATTTTAGTTTACATCTAAAACAGGTTTTTATGCATTTTGATTTTTTTTATAACTTAACGGATATAATTAAGCCGAAAACACAGCTTGTTTCAGCTATTTTCAAGTCTATTTTCAAACATTTTTCAGATCAACCTTTTCTCGTTTTAAATTTTGGTTTTTATTGAAATAAAACAGAGTAAACCACATTTCAAAAGCAGTATTTCAGTTACAAACTGCGTAAGTCTAAGTTTAATGATAATCTACATCCAAAAAATTGCCTAAATCGCATTTAAATCCCATTTCAAACATTTTTCCGTCAATAAAATTTCCTCGACCAATTACCGCTTTGTTAGAAAAACTGTTCAGTCGGGCATTGGTATTTAATATGTATAAAAAGAACTGATCTCAGCAATATTTGCTAAAATTTTTATTATAAAATTTTCATCAAAATATATGTATTTCCTTCCAGGATGTGGAAGGAGTGCCTTGGGGAGTATTGGCACTGACCCGCAGATAACTCAGTGGACGGGCAATATGGTCAGGAGCAGGGCTATAAACTCGAACATAGTCGATGATGGGGCGCGGAAGGTGGTCACAAAGGGCACTCCACAAGGGGGGGGGGGGGTAATTTCTCCTCATCTGTGGAATCTTGTGATCAACGGAATCCTCGGCTCGTTGAAGGGAACGGGGATGAAAGTTGTGGCATGCGCCGACGACATTGTGCTACTGATCAAGGGGAAATTTCTCCAAACGGTCAGTGATCTCATGGAGTCGGCGCTTACGGTGCTATCCAGGTGGGCAAGGGAGAACGGTCTGGGAGTCAATCCATCTAAAACTGAACTTGTTTTGTTTACAAGGAAGTACAAACGGCAGAGGTTTAATCTCCCTAGATTGGAGGGAGTTACTCTTCAACTCTCGGGGGAAGCGAAGTACCTGGGTGTGATTCTGGACTCTTAACTTTTCTGGAAGAGGAATACCGAGGAGAGAATGAGAAAAGCCTTATGTGCTTTTTGTACCTGTAGGAGGACCTATGGGAAGAGGTGGGGTCTACAGCCGTATATTATCCACTGGATGTATGCAGCGATTATCAAACCAATCTTGACTTACAGGGCACTGGTGTGGTGGAGGGCTGTGGACACGGGGTCATATCTCTCCACTCTCGCAAAGGTGCAACGACTGGCTTGTCTGGGTATTATGGGTGCGGCCCGTTCTACATCCCAGGCAAGTTTATAGGTGATGGTTGGCATCCCACCACTGGATATTTATATCAGGGGCACGGCGGCAAAGGCAGCTCCCAGACTGAGGGAGATGCAAGAGCTGAGACAACGCACCTGGGGGCACAGTACCAGTCTGCATGGGATTGGTGGTGCGCTACTGAATCGTAAGACGGACTGTATTTTACCGGTCACGAATTTCCCGAGGACTTTTGAGGTGAATGTACCGACCATAGAAGATTGGGAAGGCGACTCCGTTATTCGGAGTGGTGATATCTCAGTGTACACGGACGGATCGAAGATGGACATGGGGACAGGGTCGGAAGTTTATTCCGGCGAACTGGACCTTCAAATCCCCACACGACTCCCGGGCGATTGTAGTGTGTTCCAGGCGGAAGTGTACGCAATTGACGTAGCCCCACTGATGATAATGGAACGGGATTTGGATCCACCATCCATTAGCATCTTTGCGGACAGTCTTGCTGCTTTGAAAGCCCTGGAATCCGATACAGTCAGATCGGGGTGTGTGCGGCACCGTAATGAATCCCTCAACTGTATTCGTCGGCACTCGGTCGAGCTGGCGTGGGTCCCAGGACATGCTGGTATCGCGGGCAACGAGCTGGCTGACGAGCGTGCGAGGAATGGCGCCAAGTCGATTGAGGACCCTGGTTCCTCTGGTGGACCTATTCGGTGTGATAGGGGATAAATCGGATAGGGAGACGAGGGCAAGGTTGACAACCTTGATCAATTGTAGGATATCTCGGACCCTATGGCCACTGCCTGATCCGAGGAGGGCAAAGATTCTTCTTGGATTTGGCAAGCGGACGATCGGAATGCTTTTAGGAGTCCTAACGGGACACTGCGCAATACGCCGAATGGCTGTGCGTTGGGATTACACCCAGGCGGACTACTGCAGGGGCTTTGGGACGAGGAGGAAGAGGAGACTTTGCATCATCTGCTTTGTGAATGTCCGGGACTGAAGGAGCGGCGTCTCAGATATCTGGGATGCAGGTTTTTCGACGACC
This sequence comes from Leucophora obtusa, assembly GCA_949987735.1. Classification (NCBI taxonomy): domain Eukaryota; kingdom Metazoa; phylum Arthropoda; class Insecta; order Diptera; family Anthomyiidae; genus Leucophora; species Leucophora obtusa. Next base: position 94,781,491 of record OX465296.1, read on the forward strand.
TGGACAGTCTGCGCGATGTTTCTCTGTCTGCTCTTGCGAACCTTTTAAAGGGATCGGGATGGTTTTAGATTTCTCGGGTCGTGGTATTTCTTTCCATGTGCCTGAGGGGAAGACTAAGGAAATCGCAATGGGCCTTATGGCCTCAGAGTGAACTCGCCATTCTGGCGGGCTCGCATTCAATCTAAACGTATGTATAGGGTTTTCCAATAAGGATTTCACAACATTTTTTTTTAAATAAAACGCATCACGTCAAATGATCCATCGGCTTCAATTCTTGAGTCAGCTTGATCTTGTATGGGTGTAAACCAATATCTTTACGCAAAATTCGCCATAAAGTGGTCTTGGCGATGCCCAGTTCTTGAGAACGCCGCGGAATCGCTTGATTTGGATCGTTTGCTACGGATGCCTGAACGGCAGCGATATTTTCGTCACTTCGACCAACCCGTTGTCTCACTGCACTGTAGGTAATTTGACCCATTTTTGTGGCAAAAAGTAATTTTTCAAACATTCAAGAATGAATTTTTTTTGTTGGTATTCAGTTAAGAACACATCAAAACAAATAACGGCAAGCTCTGTTTTTGTAAAAAATTAGCAACGACTGCTTAGCAAGTGGTCAAAATCATTGTTTGTGAGCAAAGTGTTGAACGCAGTATATATGTATAGTGCAATTTGGTCGAATTTTTAAATTTCTTTAAATAGTTTAAAAAAACATAAATTTAAACTAAATGTGAAAAACAAAAGTGATAGTAAGTGATTAATGTTTTAAGAGAAAGATTTTATTAAAAAAAATTTTTTGCCGAAAAAACTCATACTTCTGACATAACTTTTAATTCAAGTTTTTTTTTCTGAAAAATGAACTTTGGATAAGCTTTAAAAAAGTTGGCCGAATTTGGCTGTGTTTAAACAACCAGAAACATGTTAAATGAAGAGTTTTGAACTTAATTTGTCAATTTCATGTTGAGATTTTGTGTGTTTTTTGAGAAATATAATTTTTGGTAGGCAGCCTCCGCTTGCTTGTTCTTGATATAGGGATACACTTAGATTTGGAAGAGTTTAACCGTAATCCATTTGCAGTCGCCCACTTAAATACATTTAATAGATCAGAGTTAATCTTAGTTACGCATTCATTTATTAAAGATTTTCGACACCCTATAAAAAGCTGAACATCATCAGCATACATCTGTATCCGCATGAAGTTAAGATGTTTCGGCAAATCGTTAGAGTACATTGAGTAAAGCAGTGGGCCAAGAATTGATCCCTGAGGAACACCTCTTGCAACTGGCAACCACGATGAGTGTTGATTTTTATCAAAAACAGCTTGGTATCTATTACTTAAATATGTCGAGATGAGCTTGGTAGAGGTTGACGAGAAATTGAAAAAATAACGTAACTTATCACACAATGTATCAGGATGAACTGTGTCAAAAGCTTTCGAATGATCTAGTAGTACTAAGAAACCGACTTGATCATCATCAATGTTACTCCTTATATCTTCAACAACATCCGCAAGAGCAGTTAGACAACTATGTTGCGGTCTAAAACCAGATTGAAAACTGGTGAGTAGTCCCTCATCAAGAACGTGTTGCAACATTTGTCTGTGAATGAGCTTTTCAAAGACTTTCGATAGGTATGGCAATATTGCTATCGGACGGTATTCATTATTAGTTTTAGGGACCGGTATTATTTTAGCATACTTCCAACTAGAAGGAAAGGAGCTTGTAGTTTGTATAGTATTAAATAAGTGTGTTATATAAGAAATCAAATAGGGCAACAAGATTTTAACAAATCTAGGATGAATGTCATCATATCCAATAGAATTTGATTTAATAGATGAAAAACATTGAGCTACATCGAATTGGGAAAACCGTATGAATTGAAATTGCCTTGTATCAGCTTCAGCACCAATTTGATTATTGTAATATGAGTGGTTGACATCAGGCATTTCAATATTGAGAAACTTCTTATTAAGCTCATCAGCATTTAAATGATCATCTTTACAAAATGATTGTTTTGCAAGTCCAATTTTCTTTATTTCTTTCCACGTTTTATTACCTCCTACAGCAGAATTAAATTTCTCCTCATAATAAGATGTTTTATCCCTTCTTATTTGAGCTACCACTGCTTTTCTCCGTCTACGATAGGTTTCGTGAAATCCAGGTGTTTTAAACTTTTTCCACGTTTCATAAGCAACGTCACGTTCTTCTATTAATCGTTTGGTTTCATCCGAAAACCAAGGCTTATCCTTCTGCCTTATCGTTTTGGTTTTTATTTTAACATGTTTATTGTATAAGGAGAGGATGTTGTTTTGTAGAAAGTCAAGTTGCTGGTCAACATCTGGAATATAAAACATTTGTTCCCATCTAAAAGTCTGTATTTCAAATAGCAGAAGATCAATATTTACGTTCTTAAAATCACGATATTCAAATGTGTGTTCCTTTAAATGTGGTTGAATATTATAAGTTAGAAATATTAAATCATGCTTAGAAAACATTGGAGTCGATAATTGATCATAGAGCAAAATCTTCTGCATATTATTAACAAGAAAAACATCTATTAGAGTGCTACAGGTATTTGTAAAGTGCGTTGGAAAAATAGAATTTACCGGTAACATTCCAATAGATTTCATCGGATCAGTGAGGTCACTCTCAAGAAGTATATTGCAATTTAAATCCCCTGTAATAATAATGTCCGTATATTTGACCGTTAGGGTATGAAGTTTCTTAAAGAGACTATCCATCCCAAAATCCTTATATGGCCTATAAACACATCCAAGAAACACTCTACTACTATGGCACATTACTTCAAGGAAAATATACTCCATATCATCCTCAATCTTTGATTTGCCAATAATCTTTCCATTTATTTCATTTTTAAGAAATATGGCAACACCACCACCGCGGCCTGTTCTATCAGAAAGACCTGTAATATTTGATCGAGCTATTCTATCCGAGCGAAACAGTCTATATCCGTTTATGTTAAATGCACAATCATTAACATCAGGCCTAAACCAAGTTTCCGATACACAAATTGCATCAATACCAGAATTTTCGAATATAAAACGAAATTCATCAATCTTATTATATAAACTCTGTGCATTGATGTGGCATATATTCACTCCGTCACGAAATTTGGCTAAGATACGAACCATACTACCTACACAGACTCCGGAACCCAACTGTCCGTTATTTAATACCATACTGGTTTAACGCAACGCAATATATATTGATTAATTTACAATTTGCAACAGAAATGAATTTTAGGCAAGACATAAAAGGTTCATAAAATATAATATTTAAAATTAAAATAGTTTTCTTACAAATAGTTTTTATCATGTAAATAACAGTTAAAACAAAATTAATTAAGTACTGTATAATATTTGAATATTTATTGAAAATGTTGAGCACCATTGGAATTACGAAAAAAATTTTGGAGTTCCTCAGGATCATTAATACGCAAAGGTTGATCGCAGTTTAGACGCTTAATATGGACAATGCCTCGTACAGTATACACAGTTTGCAGAAGATTTTTATTTCTTAAGCCAATAGCAGTTTTGAAAATGTTATAATTAAATGGCGTTAGGTTTTCTTTGATAAAAATGTTTTCATCACTTTCAGTTCCAATATGTTTAAGGCAGAAATTAGTTTTATAAAGACGTTTCAACTCTGCACATTTTTTCAGGACGAAATTCTTTTCATACGGCGTGTTAAGCCTTACCAATATTGGAGGATCAGGTACATTACGAAAATTTGTAAAGTTTTTAACACGAAATATGGACTTAATTTCAGGGGGTTCAATTTGAATAGTATGACACAGATTTTTAAAAAGTAGTGGTAAGTCTTCGCTTGACTTTTCATCAAATGGAACACCTGTTATACGAATATCTGATGCAACAAGAGAGTTTTCATGAGATAGTATTTTCGATTTCAATAATTTTACTTCTTTTTTCAATCCTATTGATTCGTTCACTACTGTGTCAAGTTTATTGACTCTTTCCTTCAATTCAATTAGATCGCTCTTAACTTCGTCCATTGTTTTTCTAATTTCATCAAATATACGGGATTTAAACTCTTCTAGCATGTTTGTGATGTCTTCAGTTTGCTTATCCAGACGTTTATCTAGCAATTGCAAATATTTAGAATAAGAATCACTATTGGATAACCTAGGTGTTTTTACAGCATTTTCCAATATAGAGGATTGTGAGGATTCTCTATCTCTTTTCGCTTTCAAGGACATGTTTAAAGTATTTTTGTTTACCTTTTTTTTATAACGAGTTAACGTAGGATTAGAGTTTACTTCTGACGAATTCACACTTTAGTTTCCAATTTTTTGATTTAGCGATTTTTGCACCTTATTTTAAGAGCGAGTTGAAATCACTTGTGTATTAAGAGCACAAATTTAGAGGTCTCTTTTTTCTTGTTTTGTAAATATATAGTCTCTTCAGAGCCGCTTATTGCTTATTGCCTTTTAATTGTTTTTATTGTTTTTATTTTAATGATTTTAAATGAGTTTTTGTTTTGGTATTGTTTATTTGGTTAGTGCAAGAGACTATTGTTTAGTCTATATCACTTGTATGTTGTTGTTTTTTTTTTCAATTGTTTTGCTTTCAGTTTCTATGCTTTTAAAGCAATGTACATATATATTCTCTCCTTTATTATTGTTACTTTTGATTTATTTTAATATTGAGTTTTATAATCAAAATTTTCTACAAACAAAATTATTTTAAAACACGGATGGACAAGTATTGTTTTTTTTCTTTTTTTTTACTACTTAAAGCTTTTTAAAAAAGTGATAATGTGCGCATAAATTTAAGTATTTTCCAACTAAAATGGGAAGGATAAAGTACGAATTTTTTGTAAGAATATCTCAGTTAGATAGGAGAGTTCTCATAGGAAGATAAACATATTTCAGATGCAACGCGAACTCTGGCTAAACGCTAAATTTATTTTGGCAATTAAAACTAAGCCAACTGCAGCTTCAATAGGGCTTCCAAAGAAAGAGTATCCTGAGAAATCTGAACGAACAAAGGGGAAATTTTTAAATAGCTTTATTAAAAAATAAAAATGAAATTAAAAATAAAATTAAGTGGGTTATTTTGTAAATTGTTGATTTGTTGATTTCTGTGTAAATTGTTATTGTTACAAAAACAATTTGTATGGAAAACAACGCAACGCCAGGCGTTGCGTATTACAAAATAACCCCCTAAATTACTTTAGATAATAAATTGTAAAGCCAAATATTAAATAGCTTAATTGAAAAAAAAAAAAATTGTTGCTACAAAAGTTTCCACTTGTTCAATTTTCTGCTATAATATGCCCCAGATTAAAAAAAAATATTTTTTTATTTTTTTTTTTGAGATTTTGATCATTTTACCAAGTCAACATTTTTACATAAGCAAATCAGAAGAAATTTTAAAATTTATGACACAATATTGGATCAGCCATTTTGAATTTGAAAAATTTTACCTCAGATTCGAAATCAGCAACCTTGTAAACCCCAGTATACCAATTTTCATGTAAATCAGAAGAAATTTTAATATTTACGCCGCCATATTGGATCCGCCATTTTGAGTTTGAAAAATGTTACCTCAGATTCGAAATCAGTTACCTTGAAAATCCGCGTATACTAATTTCTATGTAAATCAGAAGAAATTTTAAAATGTACGCCGCCATATTGGATTCGCCATTTTTAATTTGAAAAATTTTACCTCTGATTCTAAATCAGCAAGCTTGAAAACCCCTTATATAGCGTTTCATCCTTATTCATTGATTCCTTATAGTTTTGGCCAGAAAATGGGGTCATTTTAACTGCAGTGCACTGGCACGGCAGCATTACACATCAAATATGTAGACTCAAATTTTTGCACTAAACTTGTTATTACTTGTCTACTAGGGCGAGAATAACGACCGAAATTTGGAGTTAACGCTCTTAAAGTTGGGGTCACCGACTCCGAATTTTACATTTTTATAATTTGCATACGTTGTTCGTTCGTGTACTTTACCATGATGAAAATGTTGAGTTTACTGAAAAAATGGAAAGTAACAGTTAGATGATCAGTGAAATAGTGCGTTCACAAATTAAATTCAAAGTTGTCAAGTACCTATTGTAAAACCCTTGATTTCTATATAATTTGATGCAATTAGATAGACCCATTTTTCAGATCAAATTGTACCAGGTTAGGTAACATGCTTATCTGGCTTGATCTCATTATATATTCCAATGTACGGATCAAATTAGACATCAACATATATATGGGTTTATATATGGTGATATATGATTATATAACATCTTTTTTAGTCGGGATATATATATTTATAAAAATTGTTTCAAGTTCCAAATCCCATTTCAAGTGAGTCGTCAGTCATTTGTATTGAAACAGCATAACAATGATTTGAAAGTCAACAACAAAAATATATCCGCAAGGATATACGAGTACGCCGAGTCGCTGTGAGGATTAAAAAATATAAAAGAAAAACAACAAAACAACAACTAACTTTTGTACTCGTCACAATCTGTATACATTATTGTTTGTTTGAGTGAATGTGTTGCCCTAAACCAATCCTATGTCTTGCATACATTCTTAGTTATGTTAAGTTTTATTGTATTTACGTGTATTTGTGTTCCTCAGTGATTCACAATATTTTTACTATTAGACTTTGATTCTGCCTAACCACATAATTTATACTTATTTTGCAATTCTATAATATTTTTGTTTCGGTTTTATTGCAAGAATTAAGGACGTGCTCTTAATTTTATAAAAAAAAAGGGATTCTTTATATCTACAAGTATATAAAGAAGAAACTGTTATGTCAAAAGCTAAACATTTTGCGTTTATTCTTAAAAGAGAAGGCTTGGCTAAACAACTAAGACCTGCTAACTTTTCTCAAAATAACGAAAGTATAAGATACACTCAAAATAATAAGTCTGTTGGCTGAACAGAAAAATTTGTTACTTCAACAAAATTTATTTCTGTTTTTTGGCTTAAAATAAGATTTGTTGATTTTAAAACATTTTTTGTTAAATTTAACAAATCTAAATTTAAGTAAGAAATTAATAAAACTACAATTTTCTTTGTAATTCTACTGAGTCGTCAAATTTGTTCAAATTAAGGTCTCGGGATCCTCCCCGGGCCTATTCCATACCATCTAAAGTCATGTAAGTGGACTCCAATGGAGCAAACATTTTATCCGTTTTGCTCTATCTCGCTTAGTTTTCGAAATATAGGACATTTTATGAAAATTCTATTAGAAATTACCGAGGGTCCAAGACCCCACCATGGTCCATTTTTGGATAGAGAAAACCCTTTTCTCTAGGCTATTATGTGTTCAGAGGTAGTCGAAATTTTCGTCAATTTTGCTCTACCTCTCTTAGTTTTCGAGATATGGGCCATTTGGAAAAATCGGGAAGAAAGAAATAGCGCCATCTTTAAAACTTCGGATACATTGGTGGAGGGTTCTACTGTAAAATGTAACGAATGGGTTCTTAAAAATTAGTTATAAATAATTTTGAAAATTAACACTCAAAACTACACCATTTTCACTTTTATTTCAGAAAATTCCAAATATATTTCAAAATTTTCCAAAAATGTTTTAAAATTATCCGAAAATGTTTTAAAATTGTCCAAAAATGTTTTAAAATTGTCCAAATATATTTTAAAATTGTCTAAAAATGTTTCAAAATTGTCCAAAATGTTTCAAAATTATCCAAAAATGTTTTAAAATTTTCCAAAAATGTTTCATAATTGTCCAAAAATCATTCAAAATTGTCCAAAAATGTTTTAAAATTGTCCAAAAATCATTCAAAATTGTCCAAAAATGTTTTAAAATTGTTTAAAAATCTTTGATATTTGATAAAATTCCAAATGTATTTAAAAAAAAAAACTATATTTGTATTCAAGAATGTAGTTTTTTTAAATACATTTGGAATTTTATCAAATACATTTGGAGAATTTTGAAATACAAATGGAATTATTTGAAATACATTTTGGACAATTTCGAAATGCAGTTGGACAAATATCAAAGGTTTTTAGACAATTTTAAACAATATTTGGAAAATTTGAAAGATTTTTGGAAAATTCTAAAACATTTTTGGACAATTTGGAATGATTTTTGGACCATTTTAAAACATTTTTGGAAAATTTTAAAACATCCCAGCAAAACCTTCTATTACCAGGTAAAGGGAAATGTAATAAGAAACCAAAAATTGTAACTACTTACACTTTGGTCGTATAACACATTATTTTAACATGGGAGTGTCATTGGGGGTAAATGGTTGCCTAAATCGTACCGGTATGGACTAAAATAAGTGATTACGAAGGAAGTGCTGAAATAAGTTGTTACTTGTAATATTAAATTCACTGGTTAGCTAAAATAAGTACATACTTGTATGGAGTGAAATAAGTCGTTACACATTACTACAATTTTCATTGGTTACAAATAGGGAATAAAATAAGACATTACCAGTAATGACTTTGTTTAAAAGTACACCGATCCGAGCAATGGAATTAGATTCTAAATTTTTATTAAATCGTACTTTCACATAATAAGTAGTTATAATATAATACGAATAACTTATTATTTTTACCCTTATTAATAAGTTATTATTAAACACAATATCGGTAATATATTATTTTAAAAACTTCAAATAAGTAGTGATATATCTCCATATCGGTAACTCATTATTTCACACCTCCCACATAAGTATTGATGTATCACAATATTGGTAACGTATTACTTTAGGTTTCTAAGTAAAACCAAGGGTAAAGGGGTACCCATTGCCAGGCAATGCGTGAAAAAGGTCAAACCCATTACCAAGGTTTTGCTGGGATTTTTGGTTAATTTTGAAACATTTTAGACAATTTTGAAACGTTTTTAGACAATTTTAAACTATATTTGGACAATTTTAAAACATTTTTGGACAATTTTAAAACATTTTTGGATAATTTTAAAACATTTTTGGACAATTTTGAAATATATTTGGAATTTTCTGAAATAAAACTGAAAATGGGTAGTTAAAGTACTGAGGATTTTTAGTATAGTGTTAAGTCAAGAAAACTAAAATCTTTGTTTAAAACAGTGTTTCAACTAAAAATTTGTTAAAAATTAGTCCAATCGATCTGCAACCCGTTTGAAAGAATTTTCTACTGACGCATTATTTTAAGTGTAGTTTTGAATATTAAATGATATGGATATATCTGTGGTTAACGTTTAAATCTGGTCATTAATTATATAAGTTAACCGCCCTAATTCGATTTAAGTTGTTTCGTTAAAAGTCACATTTTTGAGAAAGAAGTTAAAATTTGTTAAAATTACAGCAGACAACTTTATTCAGCTTCCTATAATCTTATAATGGACTACATAATAAATTTTTTTAAAAAGATTTTTTAGAATTTTGCAATAAAAACACATTTTTAATTACGAGATTTTGTGCAGATTCTTGGCATTCATGAAACTTTTTTTTTGTTCAGGAAAATTGACAAATTCTACATTTTTTCCAAGAAATAAAGCACAAAACAGATAAAAGCAGCGTTTGGAGTTTTTTACCTCAGTGCGACGTTTTGTCGATAAAGCGGGTTTTGTATTTACTTTATTTGTTACTACCAAGAAATTAGAAAATTTTGTAAATAAAAATTTTTCAAAATTATTAGGTAGTTTTCGCGAAAATCAAGAACAAAGTTTGACGGCACTGGCACTTTTAGGCAAAAATTTACTTTAAGGCCCCCTCTGGAATTAAAAAAGAAATTTTTTTTCTATATGTTGTTAAGGGACCCGCTACTTCCATAATAATCCATAGCTAAAATACACGAAAAATGTGGTTCATTTTACGAAAGTTTTGGCTATTTTAACATTACGAATATTTTTGTAATATGTACAAATTATATTTCGTTTCTAGTATCGAATTTTTATTTGTATATTCCCAGCTAAAAATCGACATATATGGATCCATACAGGTTAAATGTATGTTCATGCACGGCCATAAACATGCATTCATGACCACACCTGGTTACATAAATCTCCATACATGTTTCATATATGACCATACGTGTGCATTAACGAAATTTGAGGTAATATCTACATGTGTGTACATGCATGAACATACATGAGCACGCATGAACATGCATGAACATGCGTGATCATACATGTAGATATTACCTCAAATTTCGTTAATGCACACGTATGGTCATATGTATGGAGATTTATGTAACCATGTGTGGTCATGAATGCATGTTTATGGCCGTGCATGAACATACATTTAACCTGCATCGATGCATATATGTCGATTTTTAGCTGGGTTGTACGAAATTTTATAAAAGTACAAAAAAAAAGATTGGTTAAAATACAAAATTTTTGGTTTAAACACAAAATAATTTTGTATCTACAGTAGTTTTGATTTAACTGCCTTTTTCTTTAGTGCACATTTGCTATAACTGCACAAAATTTTGGTTTCGTTTCTATTGTCCAAATTTATGTACGCAATTGTCTTCTTTAAGTGCACTTTTTGTACCTGCGCATTTTAGATAACTGCCTCATATTTTTGGCAGTTTTACATTATTTTCATAATAAACCCAGGAAAATTTTATGTTCCAAAGAATCGGTTGTAGAATAGCTGCTATTCATTCACAACCCCTTCTACTGTCGATTCTAACACCGATTCTTTTTGTTTGAAATTGTCCCAAAAGCAACCCCTTATATAGCTCCAAAGTGGAACCGGTTGCTCTAGAATCAGTTCTGGAACTGACGTCAACCACACCTTCCATATAGGATCCCAGGAACTGGTTCCGGAACCAGTTCCATGGAATCGGTTGCAGTGGAACCAGTTGTAGAATGGGTGTGGTTGGCTACCGATTGTAAAAAAATTTCCTGGGAAGATCACAGTAAGCTGCCTCTTGTGTTTTGCTTTGTTTTTCAATTCTAGGAAAAAACACGCATAAAATAAATGTGTTGTCAACTTTTTTTGTGACAAAAATATCCTACTTTAGTCGTTTTTTAACCATAAAAATCGCAAGGTCTGGTGCAAAGCACAAAGTTGTCGGCATTAGCTTCATTTGTTTGGTTTGTTTTCAGTCTGTATTGGTATACCTGCACATTAAGGCAGGTAAAAAATTTTAATTAGCTGCGTTTTTGGCATACCTGCACAAAAATTCTTGCAAAAGTTGGTTGTGCAGCTAAGTCAAAATTAGTGTAGTAGAAAATTGGGTGTATAACTTAAAAATGCGATATTTTTGGCAAATTTTGGACGTTTATGTTACTGTGAAACATAGGCCATCGTTAGTTATGATTTTATCCCAACTTTCTGGAAACATAATTTATTCCACGGCAAAATAACTGCTCGTTTTTTGAAGCCAAGAACTAGTCAAGCCAATTTCGGATACCCTATTCTGAAGTGAAGCGTATTCCAATGAGAGCGTTCTGCATCGGTCGAAACAAATGGTAGTCGGAAGGGCAAGGTCTGGACTATAAGGCGGTGAGGCAAAAATTCCCAACTACTATTTTCTAAATAGTTTTTAACCGGTCTTGCAACATGTGGCTGAGTGTTATCATGATGGAATATTATATCTTCATTTCTGGTCGCATATTCCGGGAGTTTTTCGGCCAATGCTCGCTTCAAACGAATGAATCATATTCGGTACAGGTCCATTGTGATCGTCTGGCCTGATTTCAGCAGCTCATAATAGATAAGACCCTTCTGCCATGCTTCACATACGATTTCTTACGCTTCGGATTGTCGTAATGGATCCATTTTGCGATGCAAAAATGTCTTCTTTTTATGGCGTTCAAGCAGCATTTCGGACATGCAAAATCGTCTTTCAACGTCTCTCGGCTTCAAATCGTGTGGTACCCATTTCCTTGCTTTAACCACAATCTTCATCGAGAAATGCGTCCAATTCATCTCTTTGAACTGTTTTGGCTGACCTGTGCGGTCTTTGTCTTCCGTGTCAAAATTACTACTTCTGAACCGCACAAACTATATCTAGCACGTTGAAATCAATGGAACATATTCAGGATAAGCTTCGGTGAGCAGTCGATGTGCTTCAGCTGTACTATTTTCAAATTGAAGAAGTAAAGCAAAACTTTTCGCAAATAATGTTTCTTTGGCACAAAATTCGAGATTTGTGTATATTGGCTGTCCGTCTCCAATATACACAAATTGCCTGCAGTTGTACGACGTACAAACCATACGTCAAGTGGCAATATTTGTGAAAAGGTGACACGGAGGAAATAAGATTTTTTTTTTTTTTTTGTTGTATAATTCTTTCTTTATTTGCAATCTATCTAATTAAAGACAATAAGCAAATTCAATAACTTAAATTATTACATAACAGGAGTTATGTAGTTCCAATGAACTACATAACTGTATACAAATATAAAAATAGGAGAAATAACATTTATTTACATATTTACATAATAAATAAGAAGATAAACAGAGAAAGTCTGAAGTAGAACGTTTGTTTATGTCTGTTTGATCACTTCTGAAATTATTCATATAGAGACAATCTGACAATAAAAATATAAACAATAATACAATTTAATGGAAGATCACTGATGAAGCCTGTCCATAAAAAGGCGGAAACTAGATCTAGTCTGATTTGCAAATTTAATGTGTGTATAACTTTTGAGGAAGGTTTATTCTTCTTCTTAACCTCAAACCTACTAAATTAGAATTAATAAAATACATATTAATGACAATATCAATTGTATTTGGTCTATACGACGCGTTTGAAAAAACAACACTTTACTAGCAAAACTTTGTTGTTTACACCATTTTGTTCAATGATCAAGTGAGAATTAATGACAGATCTTTACCTACAATATTTTACAAAATGTTGTAAACGTGCTAAACAGTTTTGTAAATATATAAATATTTTGTAAAAATACAAAATAGTTTTGTTTATTCTACAAAAAATATTAATGATTAAATCTAAAGTATTTGTAAAAAATAAAAAGAAAATCGTTAAATAAAGAAAAATTTTGTATGTTTATAGTATTTGGTATAATTACGATATTTTTGTACATTATACAAACATTTTTTTATTAAACTTTTTTTGTATAATTTACGAAATTCTTAAATTTTTTACCATCAACTTAGTACAAACATTTTGTAGTATTACAATTTTTTGTACTTTATACTAAAAATAATTTACAAAATCGTGTTTGTATTATTTACGAAATTTTTAAATTTATGAAATTTGTTATATACAAAAGATTTGTAATATAAACCAAAGGTATGTATGTTGTACGAAAAAATATTTACGAAAAATATTTTCGTATTTTTAAGCATGGATTATTATGAGTGTAGGTGTGACGACTCAAATTAAAGGAAATTTTCTCAGGATTCCAAATATGCATTTTTTTTTAAAAATAGAATTCGGGCTAGGTGCATTTTTGTCATTTTAGGTGTTAAAGAAATACTATTTGTAGTTGCTATCGTTGGTACATAGCGTAAGCTTTATTTTGATAAAAGTTGGTTTTTTTTTTGGAAAAAATTTAAATTTAATGAATATTTGGGGGTTTTTTGTATATTGTGGGACATAGCGCCGCAGGGGAAATTTTTTTAAAAAATAGAGCGAATTTTTCAAAAAAATTTTATTTTTTTGGTACGTTGTGGTCATGTTTGAATTCTTAAGAAAATTTCCGTTTATTTGAGTACCCATACTTTATAATTAATACATTAAGTGGCTATTTTAGACTCCCGGGGGAGTGATATACTTTTTTTTAGGGGTGCCCCAAAAAGTCAACTTCAGCCCAATTTTATTATCTGGTTTAGGTTTAAATCTTAAAATATTTTTACCATAATATTTTTTTCATAGATTTACCATAAAGCCATTACCAATTTTGTGCAATTGGACAGATATTTTGGGGCATTTTATTGAAACATTAATATTTAGGACCAGTTTTATAGCCGGGACTAATATCGATTTCAAACGAAGTTTCTTACTTACGAAAACAGTCGTGCTTAATTCTAACTATAAATTTTTTTTTTAAGTGTACTATTAGGACTTTTTCAACTTCTTAAATAAATTTTAACTAATGCTAATGAAATTTTAATGCCAGTTAAAAAAATCCCAACTATGGTAGTTACAAACATCAGCTTTAACTCAATGTTCCCTGTTCGACAGAGTAATGTAGGTTATAAAATAGGTTATAAAAAATTCCGACGAGCAGGCGCGGATACAAGGGGGGGCTATGGGGGCTCAAGCCCCTCCCTGAGGCCAAAAAAATTTTTTTTTTTTTTGCAAATAATGCTATAAGGGACAACACGATTAATTTTTTAAACAGATATTTTAGAATTTCACATTAAACAAGCATTTTAAATTTTGAGATTTTGTGTATATTCTTGGTTTCAAGAAGGAATTTCTTTGTTCAGAAAACATGACAGATTATACATTTTTTTTAAGAGATAATTCTCAAAAATTTTTTTATAATGAGCTTGTCTTTATAGAATTATTATTGAAGCTGTCAAACATTTTTTGAAATTTAACAAATTTTTTAATTCATTTTACTTAAGAATTAATATTTAGGGCCAGTTTTATTGTCAAAACAAAGATCAATCTCAAACGAAATTACTTACTTATGAAAACAATCGTGCTTAGTTCTGACTATAGAACTGGCCCTTATATTTAAAGTTAAAACAAAAGTTTTTTTTTTCTAAGTGCACTACTATTAAAATCTCTTAAATGAACCTCTTAATTAATTTTTGACATTTCATGGTCTTAGGATCACCATCACCAACCGTAAGTAATGCTCAGAAACACCTTAAAAATCGGAAAAAATAATACTTAAGTATTAGTTTTATTTAAGTGTTTATTATAATATTAGCTCGAGGATTTTTTGATATAAAAATTCTCATATTCATAAAAAAATCACACATCTAAGCACAAATTACCCCATTTGAAGTATTTTAATGCTTTTTCGTATTATTTCAAAGAAATTGCAGACAAATTGAATATCAATTGCATATTTTCTATTGTTTTAAAAGTTTCTTTTTTTATTCGAAATAAACTGGTGTTTTTAAAAAATTTTAGTTTTTGATTAAAAATTTGTATTGAATTTGACAAATAAATAGAAGTAGTTTTTAAAAACTACTATTTTTTGGTTAATTGTAAATGTAGCATTAAAATAATACGTGCCCTTGCTAAAATAATACGTTTTATAATAGAAAAGTAAGAGGTTACATATCTCAACTTCTTCTTTCAAAACCCATTACCGGGTAATAGTAGGAGGTTTGTGACTTGGATTTATGGCGTCGTTTGCCGCAGAGCTCTAACAAATATCCGAATTTCATTAGGGTTGGAAGGAACCCATCGGGATAGTTTCCTTTACTTTTGTAAAATTTATAATATTTTTTTCAAAATGAAAACCTTTGAAATTTTAGAACATTCTTCTTGAAAAATTATTTTTTTATTTAAAAGTTGCAATAATTATGGCCAGTTTTATAGTCAGAACAAAGATTGATATTTTCTTATATATTTTGTTCTTAGATCGTTTTTTTTTATAGTTCTGACTATAAAACTCCCCCTTAAGCACTTCTTATAAATTAAACCTATTAGATTAGGAAAAATTGTTGTATTCGAAAAACTCTTTGACACAGAAATAATTTTTATATTCTATGTTTGATATGAAAGTTGTAGTATTTGGAATAATTTTTCTTATAAAACTATAACAGGCACTGCAAAAAATTGAGAATTTTTTCATATCAGAATCCCCATTGTGTTTCCTATTAAATTATTATTTAGGATGGGTGCGAACTGGCTAAATGAAATCTAAACTAAATCCAGGTTTCCAAAATTCTATAAAATTTTAAAAAGTTTTCAAAAAATTTTAAAATAAATTTTAAAGCCTTTTGTCAATTTGTATTTAGTTTAAAATTTATTTAGCCACCTCGCACAGGATCTTAATTTTTAAATGATTTTTACAAAACAGAATTCTAAATTCTTGTAATTATTTCAGTATAGAAAACTAACTAAACATTAAAAAAATGCAGAAATAGGGTTGATCAGATTTTCCCGAACACCTTTTTTGGTACTTTTTGGAACAACTTGGCAAACCTATGCTAAAACATGTGTTAAAACTTTTACTTCTAGCAAGAAGAGTATAAGACTAGCAGATGCAATTGGACATCATACATTATGGCGTTGTCAGACAGTCGATCGAAAAATGAGGAAAAAGTGAAAATAAATTAGCAGAAACTAAAAATTACAATAAAAATTTAAAAAAATGTTAGAATTAAGAAAAAAAAATTACAAAAACAGAAATTAGTGATCAAATTTTATTCTCAAAAATTTCTTTTTTTCAAATATTTCATAAATTATTGCACTTTCTTAATTTCTGATATTACCAATATTTTTCTTATTTTTTTCTCATAATTTAAAGATTTTTTCGTCTCTTTATTCACATTTAAAATTTTTTTATCCGAAAATTCCTTTATATTCGTGTGTGCTGCCATGCCATCATACCGTAATTGACGGAATTGTTTTGTCCGATGTCCGCTTCGATGTGCGATCCGATAGCGATTGGAACCCTAGTCTTATACCCTTCTGGCATCTAGTTCATAAAAATCTATAGATAAGAATACCGTATAAGATACGAAAAATGTTTCGCCCCCCCCCCCTTGAGTGAATCCTGGATCCGCTCCTGCCGACGAGTAAAAAGAAAAGCAAACCAATCGCCGTTGAACTAAAAGAGCGAATAATGGTAAACTAGTGCACGCCGTAGAATTGAGTAAAATTTCAATTGATTTAGTATATTTGAGAATGAAAGAAATCTAATTCAAGTTGTAACTACAGTTGCGAGCATAAAAAATTGCAACGCAATGCTAAATTATATAAGTATGCTTTGATTTCTTCTAATTGTTTTTTATTTGCGCTTATCTTTTGTTAATATATTCGTTGGTGTGTATTTTCATATTTTAAGTCGTTTGATTTGCATTTATTTACGTGAATTAGTTTTTACGAACTTTTTTTTGAAACTACTGTGCCTATTTTGTGCGATTTATTTTATTTTTGGATTTATTTTATTTTTTTGATAAAATCCATATTTTGTTTTTAATTTTCAAAAGTTATGATTTTTATCAGAATCTAATACTTATTCGCCAATATAATGTGCAAGAAAATTATTAAACTTTGTAAAAATGTGAACACAGCAATTAAAATAAGCTAAATCCAAAACGGATTTAAAAAATAAATAAATCCGTTTTGGATTTAGCTTAATTTTATTCCAGAAATTACTTTTTCGCAAAATTTAAATTTTTTCTTTCACATTATATTAGGGAATAAGTGTTAGATTCCCAGCAAAACTTTCTATTACCTGGTAATAAGGTTTGTAAGAAGAAATTAAGGTATGTAACCTCTTACTTTGCTATTCCAACAGCTATTATTTTAACAAGGGCATGTCATTGGAGGTATGTACTTTCCAAAAGAGGGCTAGGTAACAACATAAGAACATGTTACTTTAATGTTACATGTTAGGAGTTACGTAACCACTTACATAACCGATACTGAGCACAATACTACTTACATAACAGCTTAAAGTAAGGCCAAAAAAAGTGTTACAAACAGGTCTGAAATAACACATTAAAATTATGCGCTTACTTACTGTATAAAAATATATACTTACTTCTTACAAAAAAAATTAAAATAAGATGTTATCGTGTTGGTTTTTTATAAGTGCTAAATCGAAGCATATTCATATTTAATTAATATTTACTCATATTAATATAAAGTTAACAAAAAACATAAAAAATATTTCAGTCAATATGGAGCAATTCCATATGAAAACGATCAAAATTGGAAAATTTTTGGACGACCCCTCTCCGATTTTAAAATAAATAGTCTCAATCGATTGCCCAGCAAAAAATAATGTACCTACATATATTTTTTTTTTTTTTATAGTGACTGGTTTAGTGGTGGTGTACACCACTGTCATGTGACAAAATTGAAGAATTCTTCATAAGGGACCTCATTGAAAGTTGTTTTATTGTATTGAATCAGGCTTTAATTGAAAAATAAAATTTTCCTAATTTTTCTCAGAAATTTACCTTTTTTCCCATGAAAATTAAATTTTCCCATGAAAATTAAATTTTCCACAGAAGCTCATAAATTTTCCGGCTAATTTTTTTTTTTGGATTCCTCATAATTTTTGCTTTAAGAATCAGCAATAAAAAAATGGGCCCCGACTCCTTGTTTGGACAGGAGAGGAGCATTTAAGAGACCACCTTGTTCTCATTGTTTTTATATTTTTTATAATTGAATTATTTGTAATTATTTAACATTATTTATTTTATTTTACATATGTATAAAACATATAAATTATTTGTATCGAATATTTTAAATAGAAAATAACACTCATGTATCGCATTACAAATAACTCCTTATTTTGAGGTATTTGAATACACCATCGGTAATAAGTGGCTATTTCTATTAAGTGATCACGTATCACATTAAAAGTAACTCCTTATTTTACGGTTTTAAAATATCCCATCTGTAATAAGTCGCTGCTATTATTTAGAACTCATGTTGTGTATTACAAGTAACTCTTTTCTTTGAGGTGTTTAAATATATCATTGGTAATAAGTTGCTATTACTACCCAGTAGTTATGCAGCACATTATACGTAAGACATTACATTTTAGTTATGAAATAATGCAATGGTAAGGGGTATGGTATTACCAGGTAATGTGTTCTGTAATACCAACATATTACCAAGGTTTTGCTGGGTTTGTATAAAAATATAAAATTTTGAAATTTCGAAAACAAAATGTGGATTTTTTAACAAAATAAAATAAATCCAAAAATAAATCCAGTGATTAAAAAAAGGCCAATTGATATTTATGTATCATGTAACCATAAAAATTTTATTTATTCACGAAATTTGAACTGAATTAACTAAAATAAACTAAATTGCTTATTAAGTGATAGCCATGCTGCTATGGGTAGGCAAATCTTTAATTTGAATCGGAACTATGTTTCATGGAAACAAGTCCACTGTGTCACGAATTGACCCCAATAAGATCGACGTAGTGTTATGCAGTATGCTCAGAACATTTTGGAGCAACCGTCGGAGTTCATACCGCTCAGAGACGCTTAAAGGAAGCAAACTTGTTAGCAAGACGTCCACAAAGAAACCCTTCATAAGTAAAGTGAATACAAAGAAGCGTCTCGATTTTGGAAAGCCTCAAAAGAACAATGGGCAAAGGGTTTATTTAGTGACGACACAAAACCAAATTTATTTGGATCCGATGGACTGAAGTTCATCCGCAGACCACCAAATAGACGGTACTCTCCTAGATACTAGAAACAACGCGTTAAACACGGCGGAGGATCCCTTCTACTGTGGGGTATGAAATCGTTGTGTTAAATATAACACAACTATTTAAATTTTTATTTTTAGCTGCATTCTCCCGTGATGGTGTTGGACCAGAAGTCAAATATGATGACAGAATAAACGCAGCGGGTTACTACAAGAGCACATGCTTCCTCACATGCAGGAAAAAATACTGTTGGAAGCATATTCCAATACGACAATGACCTTAAGCACACCAGTCGCTTAGCTAGGCATTTTCGAAGTAACAACGGTGTGAAAATTTGACAGTGGCCAGCACAGTCACCCGATTTAAACACCATAGAGAATCTATGGGAGCTTGTAGACAGCGAAATACGAAAGAAAAATCGTTCAAATTTAAGGGATTTCGAAATTGTTTCCAAACAGGTGTATCTTCAAAAAAATTGGTTGCGCTCGTGTAATCTATGCCTTCACGAATGAAAGGAGTAATTAAAAATAATGGCTATTCCACTAAATAACAAAAATCTAATTAATATGCTGAATTTTTTAACAAATAAAATCGATTAAATATAAAATACCTAAACGTTGCATTTTTTTGCTCGCACAAAATAGGTACTAGTTTCAAAAAAAGTTCGTAAAAACTAATTAACATAAATAAATGCAAAACAAACGACTTAAAATATGAAAATACACATCAAAGAATATATTAACAAAAGATAAGCTCAAATAAAAAACCATTAGAAGAAATCAA
This sequence comes from Leucophora obtusa, assembly GCA_949987735.1. Lineage (NCBI taxonomy): Eukaryota > Metazoa > Arthropoda > Insecta > Diptera > Anthomyiidae > Leucophora > Leucophora obtusa. The sequence continues at coordinate 94,801,515 of OX465296.1, forward strand.
AGCACACTTAGATGATTCAACATAGCGTTGCATTTTTTATGCTCGCAACTGTAAGTAGGTAATACCCAGCACAACCACACATTACCAAATAATGGGTAAAGTAATGTATCGCCATAGAGTTGGACTGGTTACTTTACACCTTACTTCAATGATGAATTTTACAGGTGATGAGCCTCAAAGTAATGTGTCATTGTTACCAGTATACTTACAAAAAAATGAAGAGTAATGGGTTACCTAGTTGCAGATAGATATTAAAAAAGTAATTGGTTACCCATATGATTACGAAGAGGCTGAGAATAATTGGTTACGCATATAATTATAAGGACTGAAATAGTAATTAGTTACCCTATAATTACACAATTTAAATAAAAAATTATCTAAGTAAATAATTTTTATATTAAAACAATGTATTTTGTAATAGTAATTACTTTATATTTATTTATAATGCATTATGTAATCAACATTCGGTAGCCCATTACTTAATGTTTCAAAATAATGATACATCCCGTGTAAAAAAGTTTAGATCTGATCAGATCTTTTTGGATCTAAATAGATATGATTGAATCTAATTAGATCCTGTACCAGATCTCATCAAATATGATCAGATATGGAATATGTGATAATACCTTATGGCAAGATCTGATCAGATCTAGTGCCAAATCTGTTCAAATCTAAAGTGATCTGGACAAATGCGCCAGATATGCCGAGATCTGATCTGATCAAATTTGTCCCTAATTTTGAGATCTAATTATATCTGGTAAGATCTACTAAGATCTGGCCAGATATGCCTAGATCTGATCAGATCTAATTAGATCTCAAATTTGTCCCCAATTTTGAGATCTAAATAGATCTGGTAAGATCTACTGAGATCTGGCCAGATCTCATCTTTTTTACACGGGATGTATGCAGTATACATTACAAAGTAATGCATTATGTAACCAACTATAGGTAACTCATTACTCTGTGTTTCTAAATAATGCTCAAGGTAAGGATTATGCATTACAAAATAATTCATTATGTAATAAATTTTCGGTAACTAATTACTTTATGATTCAAAATAATGATGAAGGTAAGGAGTATTCATAACAAAGTAATGCATTATATATCCAATTATCGGTAGCCAATTTCTTTATGTTGAACAATAATTATACTTGTAAGGAGTACACATTACAAGGTAATGCATGAGTTTGTCGCACGCATTACCAAAGTTTTGCTGGGTACCTATCAATTGAATAGAAGATGTCGATTTTACCTAAGCCCGATACAATCTTACTTTAGTTTAGAAAGTTTTCGTCCATTACACGTTTTTTGGACGTCCACTTCGTGGTTCATCTTCAATGCTTGTACGACCACGTTTAAATTCACCAACCCAATTTTTTAATATTGCTTATGAAGGAGCACTTTCGCCTAACACATTCACCATATCATTATGAATTTCTTGTCCCGATAAACCTTTCTTATATAAATATTTAATCACACAACGAATTTTCCCATTGTAAAAAAACGCTGAAGCGCCTTTTTTGAACACCTGTTACTATATGAATGAGTTGACAGATCGAAATGAAATTTAACATGTGTTCATATGACGGATGGAAGTTTCCATTATACAAAGCTTTTTGCTGTTTATACTGCCGGTAGACAGTAGACCGTACAGCAAAAAAAAGTTCGCCGTACACTGACGAATCTAAATTATTTTTGCAAAGAGGTTTCAAGACATTTTTTAATTTTCGTTATGTCTTTGGCATTTATAGTCCGATCTTAAATTATGATACATCGATGTTTTTGTCTCGAGGGGATCAATCTTTTGTTCTAAGGGCCATTGACCTCAAGTATCCCGTTCTAGTAACTACCCACCAGATCTCAGTTTCTACCACCCTAATGTCAGAAAATTAAAGCTTGCAAAAAATTTTAAAACTTTTGCTAAGGAAGTTTTTCGATAATTCCAGCAGAAAATATTTTTATTTTTGTGTTGCCGAACGCAGGGGTCGCCTTTTAAATTTTATTTTCATTGGATTTCTCCTTTATTGCAAAACACTGATCGAGGCAAAAAAATCGATATATCACACTTAGGGAATGCAAAATCCCGCACATTTTGAGTTCCCGGGAAAGCGGGAAATTTATTTTGAATTCCCGGGATCCCGGGATCCCGCAAGGGAAATAAATTAGAAAACATTTTATAATTTAAAAATTGTTATATATAAAATGTCTTAAAGATCTCAAATTTTCATGATCGTGAAAAGGCTTAGGTGGTTTTTCTTGGAATTTTCGTAGTGGGAAAGAATTATTTTTACATTAGAAATTATATAAGTCTAATTATATATTTTTAAAAATTTAATAAACTAAAACTAATTTTTGGACTAAAAAGCTTGTCCGTCAAAAGAAAAATAAATAAAAAATGATTATAGAAAATAATTTTGATCAACTGATTTTAAGATGTGTAATATCAGAGGTGAGGGCACAAATACCAATCGTATCCGACTTTTGCGGCCCTATGTTCCACTAGGAATTAAAGTATTAAATATATATAGAAAATAATTTTAGAAAATTCCAAAAGTTTTTAAAAATTATGGGAATTTTAACGTACTTGAAAATTTTTAAAAATCAATGGACAAATTTGTTTTTAATTCTGTACAAAATAAGTACACAGTGTGTTCGTTTACTCGAAAATCTTTCTACTTTTACTATAATTGTTGTTTTGTTTTTGAATTTTTCCAGTTGTGGTAAAAGTAGCAAAATGTAGTAAACGAACAAGCCTAATGAAAATTTCTACTATTTTGAAAACGTTGGAACATTTTGCATAAGAAAATTTCAAATAATTAATTTTATTATTTTAAATTGCATTTTTTTGAACTCCCGGATTCCCGGTCCAAATTCCCGGGAATGCGGGAACTGAAAAATGCTTAATTTCCCGGGAATCCCGGGATGCATTCCCTAATCACCCTTTAAAATCCGACTGTAAATGTCGAAGATATAACGAAAAATTAAAAAAGGCGACCCCTACGTTCGGCAAAAAAAAAATTTCGAAATTGCCTTGCAAAAATACTTTATATTTGAGCGTACTGTTTTTTTTTTTGCCTGTAAGGTGGTACGGTCTAGTGGACAGTGTTTCAATTGAGAATCGCTGGTGAAGTTGAATAATATTGCAATGAATGGATTTACCAAAGTTTATATCTGTTTGAATATGTAAGTTTAAATCTATGTATGTACGCTCACCCATATTATGGAAACAATAAATATACGTGATCAGCATATTGACACTGGATGTCATACATGCTGGTGTATTTACTGTGGAGTTTACAAACTTGGGATTAAAGCACTGAAACATTGTTTTTTTGTAGCATGAGCATTTATATGGAAAAATCACTGCCTCAAGCTTTTTCCCCATGTATGGCGACTGACTTTGAGTTTCATTCATATATGTATATAGACTACAAAAGGTTTGATATTTCTTTCACTGTTAATATACTTATGCAAACACATAGGTACTAAAGGCCTGCATGAATGCATTTAAAACAGCGTGTGAAACATTCACTACACTTTCTGCAATTCAGAAATATTTAATTAAAATTCAGAAAATATTAATCGAAATATAGAAATCGTGAATTAAGATAGATATTATGTTTTCTGAATTTTAATTGATATTTTCTGAATTTCAATTGATTATTTCTGAAATGCAGACCTTTAATATGTACATATGTAAACACCACTCACACATAGTTAAAAAATAGATAGGTTCTTCAAGATGGAAAGTTAAAATTAGTTTTAAGCTTAAAGTACAATTTTTGCTCGTTTCTCTATTTTATGAAATTCGATTAATAAAATTCACTTGGATTTAATAAATAAAAAAAAAATAGTTCAAAAAGCGCTAAATAGATGGGGTTAGCTTCCACATATTATAGCAAGATTTTTCTATTCGACACTTCTTTCACCCTAATTTTTAACACCGCGTTCAATGAGGAAGGATTTTACTGTAACTTTAAATTTTTCATTATATTTTATATAAAATAGTAAGAAACAGCCTGCCTTTTGTGTTTAACACGTCAGTTTATATTTTTATGCAATTAAAATATTCCACTGCAATATTTAATATTCACCATTTAGATAAAATTAAATTACAGTAGCGTGAAAATTGTCATTTCTATTTCAGCTATTTTTCCATATCCAAGATGGAAAGTAGGTATTTGGTGAAGTACAGTTTTTTTTCTAAACATATTTTATACAAAAGAATGTTAAGAAAAACCTTTTATTTTCTAGTCTTTTTCTCTCTTCCTAACTTTTATTCGTATTTTTTTCTGACATTAAATTAATTTAATTTATTTTTGGTTTAATAATTCCAATCTTTGTATGAAATATTATAAATCCAAAATGATTAAATAATACACTTAATAATAAATTAAATCATTCAACTTTTAGCTTAAGGATTATAAAAATCAAGTTTAGAAGAAACTTTCCCGTCTCCCAAGTTTAATACTATTCACATTAACATTTTTTCTTTATTCTATTAGTTTTTATATTTCTTTTTACATATATTAATGATTGATGACCATTATTAAAAATCTTGCCAATTTTTTGCTTTCTTTTTTTGACACTTGTATATATTCTAATTACTACGATTATTGTACTCACTTTTGTTATTGTGAATTTTAAACACCATTATCATTTTTAACATTTGTTTACGTCTTCCTTAGTACAATTCACACAAAGCGCGACAACTTATTAGAAGCGCTCAATTACACAGCACAATACTAAAAATGCATCGGACCTGCGACCTTTCAGTTCTAATAGATTTTGGGATGTAGATCACGAATGTGGGCACCAAGTTTTAAAATTAGTTTTTGAAATATTCGCAAATTTAACTTTTACCAAAAAACAAGTTTTTTCTTTAAAATTGCTTATTAGTCCATACAAAATTTGCATAATTTTTAATATGGGCTTAGAGTACGGACTTTGAGCTTTAAGAACCTTATCAATTTATTTCGGGTTAGCTGAAGGATGTAGGAAATCATTGCAATTAAAGTGAAAATTCACTCATTTTTCTATTTTGCAATTCTTGAAAAATCCTTTAATCAGCCCAGAAAATTTTTTTACAATCGGTAGCCAACCACAGCAATTCTGCAACTGGTTCCACTGCAACCGATTCCATGGAACTGGTTCCACTGCAACCGATTCCATGGAACTGCTTCCGTAACCAGTTCCAGGGATCTCATATGCAAGGAATGACGGACGTAGAATGAGTTCTAGAACTAGTTCCGAAACTGATTCTAGGGCAACCGGTTCCACTTTAGAGCTATAGAAGTGATTGCTTTTGGGACAATTTCAAACAAAAATCATCGGTGTTAGAATTGATATTAGAAGGGGTTGTAAAGGAAAAGTAGCTATTCTACAACCGATTCTTTGGAACAGAAAATTTTCCTGAGCGGGTAAAAGAAATCGCGGTGGATGAACCTTAAAAAAAGAGAAACGTTAAATATTATATTTTCGTAGCAACTTTGTAATAGTGCTACGAAGGCTATATCTCTTGGGATCGCAGACTTTTGCAGCTACTTCTTGCCAAAACCTATTTAATACCTATTCAAAGAGTTGTGACACACATATTAAAAGGAAATTTAACGTCGTTTTTAATAATATCGCTCGTTATGTTTATGGTTTGAAACGATTTGATAGTGTTTCAGCGTTTTCAATAAGATTGCATGGCATAAGTTTTGATAGTCTCCTCAAAACTAGAATTTTACTATTCCCATATAAGATTATTTATACTCATCAACCATAGCATTTATACGAACGATTGAAATTTTCGAGATCCAATAGGGGGAAAAGATTGATACTCTTTAGACATCATTGTTTGATATCCGAATGATAGTTCTTTTTATACGCCACCCGTCGCTGGAATAATCTTCCATATGACTCTCAAGTTATAAGTAATGCACTTCAAAAATAAAATTATGAACTTATTCCAATAAGGAAACTATATTTGATTTTTTTTTTGTCTGTTAAATTAATTATATGAGTATATACTTTGAATGTTTAATTAATTTTTTATGATAATTCTTATGTTTTTAATTTGATACCCCAGGAAAATTTTTGGAACCCGTTCTAAAATTACTAGTTCTAGAACTACTTCTCAGGGAGTAACTACATATTCTCGAATAGCACCCTTGGAACTAGTGATAATGCAACTAGTTCTAGAACCAATGCAAAGGAGTCATATTTACCATTTTAACTACAGCCTTAGAATGTTTTGGGAACTAGTGATTTAGAACTAGTTATACATAACTTCTACATCGGTTCCCAGAATATGATACTAGTTCCAAACCAGCTCCATGGAGATATTTGAAAAACTTAGAAAATTTTTAATATTTTTTTTTCCTTAAATTAACAAAAAATGCTCTGAAAATGATTCCTATCAAAATGGAAAACAGCTCAAGAACTGTGCATAAAAATAACCGTTAAAGAAAGGAATTTATGTTTTCTCGTTTGGTAGTTTTTCGAAATGAATACTTATAATCAGATGTTTTCTCATACGAAATACAAACTACATTTGGAAAATTGCAATGGAAATATTTTTCATATGTTAGATGCACCTTATACGAATGTGTATAAAAAAATTTATTTAAAAAAATGATTTGAACAATTATTTTTTTTTCGTTTAAAATATATTCTTACAAAACTAATCCTTCTTGAAACTGTTTCAGTATGACTAAAAATATTAGTTTTAAAACCGATCTACATAAGGGATTAATGCTCTTTGATGGCTTCCTGGAACTAGTTCTGAGGGTGACAGTTTCATACAAAAATCACGGATTCAAGTATATGTTCTAGAACCGTTCCGTAGAACTAGTACCTGTTCCTCAAACCATTCCCTAGAACTAGTTCTAAGGGTGACAATTTCAAATAAAAATCATGGGTAACAGTGCCAAAGTAGAACTAGTACTGACTCTAAAGAACTAGTTGTAGAATTAGTTCTGGAACTGATACATGTTTTGCTGGGACATGTTATAAATTTATTATATTTTATTTTATTATTTTTAGTTTTAAATTTTTAATAAAAACTTCTGTAATTTTAGGTAAAATCAGTTCTGTACTGCAATATGAGACACTAAGTCTTGTGAACGAAAAATCAAGAGCCTAAGCTTTCTCTTTAATTTGAATGTAGTTATAGCGCGGACTTACGCGGACTTCAAAATATATGTCAAGAAAACCGTAGCCTCCACTTAATATTTTGTGTCAAAATCGCAGAGGCGTAGCAACCCTTAAAACGAACGTTGGTTACCGTTATCGTTATAATACCGTTATCGCTAAAATACCGTTACCGTTATCGATACCTCTAAAAAAATTTCGAAATACCGTTATCGATACCTTTATTTTTATGGGGAGTTACCGGTATTTATTATTTTATAGAAAAATGAGAATTTTTTTATTTTATAATCTTGAATGTTTCTTTACAAAAAAAATGACAGATAATGGGAACGAAATGCAATGGAATGGTGAACGCAATGGAATCTTGGAAGGAATTGCATTGGAACACTAAAATTGTTAAACAGAATGGAATGGAATTTGAATTACTCAAACTGCCGGAGTTTGGTACTTGAAATTTCGCATGCGATTCGCATGGATGAGAATATAAAAGAACTGAAAGAAAATAAATACAATACTTTTTTAACATTCCCGTAAATAAATTTATATTTTATATTATAAAATTTACCCTATTATTTTAATAATTTAATAAAAAATATATACCCTTTTCCGTATTACGCGTCCTCACACTTTGGCGTTGTTTTATGATTAAGACAAGAGAAAACATGTTCTTCTCATATTCTTTCACTAGAAATTTCTAAACAAGCGCTTCATACACATGCTCCTGTTTGCTTCATGTGTGTGCACACACACATGTAAATAAAATTCAAAATAACTGCATAAAATAAATGTTACTACAATGTAGTAGTTTTTGTAGTTTGTTTAAAAAAATAGCTGTCAAAAACGTTGAAAAATTTTGCTCTAAGTAAATTAAATACAATTGTAGTTAAAATAACTACAACCGCATTACTACACAAATAACTGTCATGTAGTAACTGCAGAACTTTTCTGAGTGTATAATAAATAAAAATGTTTAAAATTTAACTGTGTAAAAAGTATTTGTTTAAACTATTATGAGTAAGTCATTCTTTTATATTTAGAAACAATGAATACTAAAGGCCGTTATTAGGAAGTCATTATTTTATATTATAAAATAATGCAAAAGGTAATGATACGTAATTTTTGGTAATGCAGATAGTAATGAGGTGTCATTACCAATATATTGCTGGGTAAGATTAAAAATATGCCATGTTTTTAATTGTTTCTATATGTCTTTAACATAATTTTGAATACCGGTACGTACCGGTATTGCTGTTTCGATAACGGTATACCGTTACCGAAATAGTCTTAAATACCGTTGCCTTTAGCGTTACCTAAACAAACGAAATCCGATACCGTTACCCTAACCATTATTCGTTTCGGTAACCAACCTTGATTAAAACAGTACATAATCGAAAGCAAATATTAAAAATGTTATCAAATACTTCTTAACATCAAACCTACTAAATTATAATTAATAAAAATACATATTAATGACAATATTAATTGTATTTGGTCTATACGACGCGTTTGAAAAAACAACACTTTACTAAATATATACCTTGATTAAAATATGACATATTTAGTTAGAGCTATCACCAAAATCACAATACAACGGGAAAAAAAAGTATGCAAACTTGATGACTCAATTAACAAAAAGCGCGAAAGCAGTTTATTGTGTTCACTTTTGAAGGCGAAATGTGAATGAAAAATTATTTTTTTAAGCGAAATATTTATAAATACCATAATTAGGTTGGACTAATTATGTACGAGTAGCATGACCAAATTTGTCATAATTCACTTTCGCAAAATCTGAGTTTTGTCCTATGAATAGACCACTATGCATTGGTACAACATAAATTTACTGAAAGTATTGGCCACCATTAGCTATGACCTTTTCCTATCTTTCTGGCAAAATATGGATTCAGCGCCAAAAGAACTGCTCATTTTTTGAAATCAAGCAAATTTCGGATACCCTGTTCTGAAGTGAAGAGTATTCAAGTGAGAGCGTTCTGCATCGATCGAAACAAATGGTAGTCGGACGGGGCAAAGTCTGGACTAGAAGGCGTGTGACGCAAAACTTCTCAATCACTATTTTCTAAATAGTTTTTAGTTCTTGCACGATGTGGCCGAGCGTTGTTATGATGGAATGCGCTCGCTTCAAACTAATCAACTGTGTTCGGTACACGTCCCCTGTTATTGCCTTTGGCCGATTTCAGCAGCTCATAATAGATGGAAGCTTGGCCAGGCTTCAAATACGCTTTCTTGCGCTTCAGGTGGAAATGGATCCATTTTTCATCGCCAGTAATGATTCGGCGCAAAAACTTCAAACAGCATTTCGGATATACAAAATCGTCTTTCAATGTCTCTCGGCTTCAATCCGTGTGACCCAATTTCCTTGCTTTTAGATGAATCCTATTGTAAATAAAACGATACTTTACCCATTTTATAGTAGTAAATCTACAAACATTTTTTAGAGTGTACTATAAGTTGGGTAAATTTCAACAGAATTTAATTGGAGTGCATGGACTTTTCAGCCGCCGTATTAAGTAAGGCAAATTTCGAAATTACTATGACATGTAATAAAAAATATATGAAAATTTAAATAAAAATAAAAAATATATTCCCATATAATATTTCCGAATGCTTTATCCACAGTGTGTGTAATTGTAAATAAATAAATCGCCATCACCAATAATATCCCAAAAAATATTTATAATCGTCTTATAGAATTCGGGACCTGGGTTTGCAATCAGGATCGATTATGACGCCATATTTTGTAAATACGGAGAAAAAAGTAATCTGTATACTCAAAAATATTTTTCTTTGTCTTTGGCTTTACTCTTTCAGTCGGCTTTACTCTTTCGGCCAGAAATTTGGAGTTATTGGCGAAATATTATGAAAAAAGGGGATAAATTACAATTTTTTAAGATTTCATTCGATAAAATTAGCCTAACTTGATTTTTTACATGGATACCCAGCAAAACCTTGGTAATGACTGGTCATTACTACATGCATTACTTAGATCTCATATCTCATTACCCGTTGAATTACTTTTAAACTAAATGTAATGGGTTACCGATAATTATACCCCACACATTACTATTTCACAATAGCTGAAACCAATAATATATGTTCTAAATCATTAAAAACCATAACTATGGCGTAGCCTAGTGGTTATCGTTTTTGCCTGACAGACATGAGGATCGCTGCTCAACTCGTGTTAGCTTCCATTGTTGTTTTTTTTTTGTAATTTATATTAAACATCTATTTATAGAAATGTTGATGTTCATTAAGCAGTATTTAATAACAACAAGTTTTGTGAAAAATAGACATGTATAACAGTTGCCACAATAAATGTGTACATAAGTTAAAGCAATAAAAATCATAGTGATGTCGTGGTCTAATGGTTAGAGTGTTTGCCTGACAATCGTGGGGTATGCTTTGGAGGTTTTACTATACTGGCCTAGTACTTTCGCCCTGATTTAGAATTTCTCACCCCACAGACAATGACCGAAAATGTTCCACAGTGTTATGAATATGCTTACAAAAGGTTTTTTAAAGTCATATTCACAATGATGAAGTACTCCACTCTGCAGAGTGGAGTGTACTAAAATAGAGATGGCATGATACAAAAAATATGTAAGTACGAAAAAGAAAGGAACAAAATCTACTCTGCAGAGTGGAGTACTCTATCATTGTGAATGTGGCTTAAAAGAAGATTTTTTATTTAATTTTATAAATATTTAATTGTTCGATTTATAAATAGCGGCATGCCTTAGGCCTAGTTTTTGGGATGTCAGTTAATCCGAAAACGAATTTTGTCGTATCGGGCAAGCCCGCTATATTGTTAGAGTGCCTTAAAGTTGCTTTAGTTCCAGTTTATGTAAAAGAACACCGGATAATTCAAGTAAATTTACAAATTGAGTTGGCGAATTTACTACGTCGGTTTCCTGCACCGATGCTTCGTTACCTGCAGTTTAAATATAGGAATATATAAAGTGCATTCTTTTTCGAAGGCTTTTTCTCTTTTAATAAATTTTTTAAGCATTTTTGTAAAGTATGTTTCAATGCAAAGTTTCGTATTCCTTGCATAGAGTGTTTGAACAGGTAATTAAAGAGATTCTTTACCCCTTTTTGTTTTTCCCAGTAAAAATACCCAAATATATATAATAAATTACATTCGAAATTTCAAGTACCAATCTCCGTTCCATTCCATTCCGTTTATCAATTTTAGATTCCAGTGCAATTCGTTCCCAGATTATATTTCGATCACCATTCCATTGCATCTCGTTCCCAATATCTATTGTTCCAATTCCACTAGTTCCCAGTTACATTCCATTTCGTTCCCACTGTCTTGTGTATCAACACTGATATCAGTCGATCCTCTTTCCATCTTATTTCTTTGCACTTGCTCCGTTCCATTCCTTTATCACTGTAGTGTTTTAATTGCACTCGTTCCCCATTCCATGCCATCTCGCTCCCCATTTTGTTCCCTATTCCATTGTCTATTGTTTCACTTCCACTCGGTCTCCGTTCATTTCCATTCCGTTCCTCTTGTGTAGGGTTTCAGTTCCACCCATTTCCCATTTCGTTTCCTAATTTTAGTGTTTCAAATACACGCGTTCTTTAGATTATAGGTTTCTAGCCAAAGAGGCAGGCCTTAAGGTGGTCAATTATCCCATTTTGAACCCCCATTTTTACCACGCTCCTGTCCAAAGTCCTGGATGTCTACGACAGAGGAGGAACTTTTACACCAAATTTCAACTTCCTACTTCCAGCGGTTTGAACAAGCCGTTAAGGGGGTCATTTTCCAATTTTGAACCCCCATTTTTACAACGTCCCTGCCGAAAATTCCAAAAATTACCTCCAGATAAATTAGCCCATACTCCAGGGAAGTAATATTTTAATTTTCTGGCTTCCAGCCAAAGGGGTTTTGTCAGGCCGTCTAGCCGGATATCTTTCCTCTTTTTGCCCGTTCCAGTAGGAATTTCAGGTATCTGTGGGGGAGGAAAAAAGTACTATTCCCAAAATCTATTTTCTTAAATGGTTATTTTTTTAAGTGGTACTTTTTTTTAAATGGTAGTTTTTTGGAAAAAGGTACTTTTTTGTAGACAAAGTACTTTTTTTGTAGAAGGTACTTTTTTTGAAAATGGTACTTTTTTTGGAGAAAGGTACTTTTTTTTGGAAAAAGGTCTTTTTTCTTGTTCGCTTTTTGCCCCTACCTGTAGGAATTTCCAAAAATCCCTTCTCAGTGGATGTCTACCACAGAGGAGGAACCTTCATACCAAATTTCAACTTCGTAGCTCCAGCGGTTTGGGCAGGCCGTTAAGAGTTACACTTTTTCCCTTTTGATCCCCGAGTTTTACAACGTCCCTGCCCAAAATTCGAAAAGGTACTTTCCAGGTAAGTTAGCCCATACTCAAAAGAATACATATTTTAAATTTCAGCTTTCTAGGCAAAGGGGTTTTGACAGGCGGTCAAGGAGGAGATGTTTTCCCTTTTTGCCCGTTCCGGTGGGAATTTACAAAAATTCCCTCTTAGTGGACGTTAACGCCGTGGGACGAACCTACGTACCAAATTTAAACTTCCTAGCTTTAGCGGTTTCGGCTGGGCGATGTTGAATCAGTCAGTCAGACTTATTCTTTTATACAATACATTGTTAGCGTGCCTTAAAGTTTATATAAATAAAGTTTATATAAAAAGTTTTATATAAATAAATCATTTAGTATACCAACACGTGAGCAACCATCGGCGGAAATAGGTCGTATTCGTGGTTGGTTTTTTTAAATTCGTTTTTTATTTAAAGTACAGTTTTTATAATAAAAGCCTTCACCCAGCCACCACAAATACATAATTCTGCACAACAATGGGTTTAAAATAATTAAATATTTGCTCACTTTTTCTCATGAAAGTGGATTGTTAGTAATGAATCCATTATAAATTGCAATATAAGTGTGTATGTCAAGATAATTTGGTAAAGTGCGAACTTAGGTAGATAGACCCGTAAGTAGTTTTATTCATTTGTGTTTTGAATGAAAATAAATAACGTAAAGCAGGGTTGGAAAGCATTTTATAATATTAAAAATAGCGGGCAAAGCCCGCTAAGTTGTTAGCGTTAAAGTTTTTTTTAATTCCAGTTTATGTAAAGGTAGACCTGGCAATTCCAGTAAATTCACAAATTCAGTTGGAAAATTTACTGCGTCGGTTTCTTCCACCGGTGCTTCGTTACCTGCAGTGTAAATATCAGAATATATAAGTTCCATTCTTTTTATAAGGTTTTTTCTCTTTTAGAAAATTTGTTTAACTTTTTGGAGAGTATGTTTCAATGCTACATAAGTTTCATATTCCGTGGATAGTGTTTAAACAGGTAATTAAAAGGGGTTCTTCACCCCTTTTTGTTCCTCCAAGTAAAAATTACAAATATATATAATCTTGCCTCAATCGCATCCGAAATTTCAAGTACCAAACTCCGGCAGTTTGAGTCATTCAAATTCCATTCCATTTTGTTTAACAATTTTAGTGTTCCAATGCAAATCATCCCAAGATTCCATTTCGTTCACCATTCCATTGCATTTCGTTCCCATTATCTGTTATTCCAATTCCACTCGTTCCCCGTTTCATTCCATTTCGTTCCTACAGTCTTGTGTATCGATATTGATATCAGTCGCTTCTATTTCCATTTCATTTCTTTGGACTTGCTCCGTTCCATTCCTCTTTTGATTGCAGTGTTTCAATTCCACTCGTTCCCCATTCTATGCCATCTTGCTCATCATTCCATTTCGTTCTATAGTAAATTCCATTTCGTTCCCTCTTCCAATCCATTTCCATTGTCTATAATTTCAATTCCACTCGTTCAACGTTTATATCCATTTCGTTCCACTTGTGTAGTGTTTCAATTCCACTTGTTTCCTGTTTAGTTTCTTAATTTTAGTGTTCCATGTACAATTGTTCTTTAAGTTTTAGATTTCTAGCTAAATACGCAGACGTTAAGAGAAGGGGGGGGGGCAATTTTCCCCTCTTGAACCACCATTTGTACCACGTTCCTGTCCAAAGTCCTAAAAATGCATTGTCGATAAGTTAGCCCATACTCCAAGATAAACATATTATAGATTACAGGTTTCTAGCCGAAGGGTTCGGTTAGGCCATCAAGGGGGAGAATTATTCCGTTTTTACCCCTCCCGGTAGGAATTTCCAAAAATTCCGTCTTAAAGGACATCTGCGTTGGAGGAGGAACCCATTACATACATAATTTTAGGTCTCTATATCCAGCAGTTTGGTCAGACCGTCAAGGGAGAAGTTTTATCCCTTTTTACCCCTCCCGGTATGAATTTCCAAAAATACCATCTTAGGGGACATCTACGTTGGAGAAGGAACCCAAATACCAAATTTAAGCTTCCTAGTTCCAGCAGTTTGGCCAGGCCGTTAAGGGGGAGACTTTTCCTGTCTTTTACCCTAACTGTGGAAATTTCCAAAAATCTCATCTTAGCGGATGTCTACAATAGAGGAGGAACTTTAATACCAAATTTCAACTTCCTACCTCCAGGGGTTTGGGCAGGCCTTTAAGCGGCACTTTTCGCTTCATTAATCCATTTTTGCAATGTCCCTGTACAAAATTCCAAAATGCATATTCCCGATAAGTTAGCCCATACTCCAAGGAACATATGTTTTACATTTCAGGTTTCTAGCCAACTTTTACTATTTGTGCCCCTCTCGGTAGGAATTTCCGAAAATCCATCGACAGGGAATTTCAGCTTCCTAGTTCCAGCAGTTTGAGCAGGCTGTCAAGGGGAAAACCTTGCAAACCATTTTATTGCTTTAAATGTAATTTAAAATTGCTGAATTTTAGATGTCTCTTTTCGACTTTTACAAGGCATTTGCGAAAAGTTAACAAATGATATCGTGTGCTTAGTCACACTTAAATTTCGCTTTTGTTTTACACTAAAAAAAAAAGTCAGTAAGGTCAGCAACAAATGTTGCTGTGTCAGCAAATTTTTAGTCGGGAGCATGCTTGCAAAAAAGTTGGTAATTTCAGCAAGAGGTTTGCTGAAAATCAGCGAGCTACCGATAACACTTACGTGCAGATTAACAACCGATGCAGTTTCTTTAGCTGCATTGCCAGCGTACCAATGAAGTTTTAATTTACTTTGATGACCTTGAAGACCCAGCTGTCGCACCAGCGAACTGTCCACCATAGTCACCGAAGAACCATCATCCAATATAGCATAAGTTTCAATTTGACTATTGGGCCCATACAAAACGATTGGAACCACACGAAATAGCACAACACCTTTGTCAGCATTACTAGATACACAGTTAAGAACCACTCAGAGCAGTTGCCTCAGTATTTTTCTTTGTATCGTGCAATAATTTGTTGTGTTTAAATAGGCAATCGTCGACTGGGCACTGCTTTCGGCGATGGCACATTCTACTTGAATGCCCCACACGAAGACATGCAAAACATCCACCTTAATTTTTTCACTTCATTCCATCTACTTGGCACACTCAATGAATAAAATTTTTTGCACTCAAAAATTGTATGACCTGCTTGACACACGTTGTTTACGTTGCCCATCATCGGCATGAAGCACAACCTTTCGTTTTGGTTCACTATTTTGAGGTACAGTAGTATTTAGCACAATTCTTACCAAATCTGCGACACCTTTGAGCCAAATGTTAAAGTCCAATAGGGTTGCATACGGCTTTATTGTTGATGCACAGCGGGCCCATTTCATTCGTTTGCTCATTGGAAGCTTTCCAACTAACTCTTCTATTAAAGTAGGATTTGCTAAAAGCTGTTGCCCATTGGCAGTTTCTAAAAAGGCGGTAAGATGGTATAATTTTATCTATAGCGTTTTCTCCGATGGCTGAAATTTCCTTCACTTTTTGTAGCAGGCTACGAATGAGAATTTCTGGGCGACCATATTGAAAATTTAATTGTTCCATAACCATTTTCACATTATCTGGATGAGCAATGATTTTACGCTGTCACGGGCCGCACCCTTTAATGCCTTTTGGAGCCTTAAACAATTTTCACAATTATTGTATTTATACAGAGCAGTCGAATGATTAAACGCTGTTGAAAACATGGGCCATTCTGCAGGAGCGCCATTAAAATCCGGCAAATCATAAATTTTCCTATGCATTGGCATTGAACCGCCATTTTGAAACAAATTCTGGGCATTTGGCGGCATCTTGTTTGATAATAGCGGTTGCCTAGCATAAATATCGTAAACATGATTTGCATCAGAATAACTCGTGCCAGAAAATTGCGTCTGAATATAGCGTTCACCGAAATCAACGTTCGCAGCGGCAGAATTGGCATTGGCAGCAATGGCGTTGGCAGCGTCAACATTGGCGTCGACTGCGGGTAAATTGTTTGCAACTTCACTCACCCCTGATGCTGGCGGCGTGAAATTTAATGGCTGTGGCAGGGCAGCAGAATAATTTGAAGCAGCGGACGAATTGTTGCTTAAAGCATCTTTCAAGGCTCTTTGGGCACTTACCAGTTGGGCCTGAAGAATATGAATTTGGTTTTGAAGGCCTTCCAACTCTGTACCAGCACCTGCACTCAGTGATGCCAACGGCTGCAACAAACCACTGATTTCATTTATGTTGTGTAAATTTGCAGTTGTTGTGGTTGTAGTAGTTGTAGTGGCGGTGGCTAAGGCAGAGCTACTTCCGGCAGAAGTGGAATTCATTGACACTCCGGCGGCAGAGGCAGCAATATTTTTGTTCAAAGTTGTTTCAACGGCAGTGGAACCAGCAGGCAATGGAGGCACTCCGGCAGCAGAGGGAGCAGTGTGTTGTAAGCCACTTTGTTCCGGCAGACGTGGAACCACTTGGTTGTTTCATCATCGATTGTTGTACGATTGGTAGGTTACGTGGACTTCTTCTTACAGGCGATCGTTTCTTTTGTAACACACAAATTGTCGCACGAAAATTGCGAAATAAAATTTTGTCAAACTTACTGTGACGGTCGTTTGCTAGGAGCGAATTTAACAACACCAATAAAATTACGTTTCCAAAAAGAACTACAATGTTGTTTTAATTTGTGTGTATTAATTATATATAGTGCGTTTATTTCTATAAAACAATAAATGTTACAAAAAGTACAATAAAAATATTTTATGTTGAACTTACCGCAGTGTTTTCCCTCACAAACTGACTTTACTAACAATATGTGCGTTCCCTTACGTTACCGCGGGTACCCGCGGGAACCCAAAACAGCCCAAACAACAATTTACACGCAATTTTGCCTAGCCTTTGGGCTAGTTTGTGTAACTTCGGTATAGTACGGGAACAGACATAATTAGGGTTTTTCTTTTCCCGGACTTTTTCATTTCCCGGGACAGCGGGAATTTTTTTAGAATTTCCCGGGATCCCGGGAATTCCCGCTCGTTAGAAAATAAATAAATCCGACATATGTTGTACTTGAAAATCTCAATTTCTATTAAAACACCGTCCGACAAAGTCCATCTTCTGGTTGTACCATGGGAAATTCTGCTTAAAGAAGTTCTAAATAAATATAAAATATCCATATCTTCTACTTTTGCAAGATCAATTCATTTAACAGTTTAAATCGTGAATTAATATAAAGGTATTATATTTATATGGAAGGCCGTCTTAATTTTAAAAAACAATTTCAAATATATTATCTAAATATTAATTCCTTTTTCAAATGGTAAACGAATTGATTTAGAAACAGTGAAACCCATGAGTATTTTATTTTTATCCCTTCTTTTAGGATGTATTGGAATTGTAAATGGACGGTGAAATAACAAATTTATTAAAATTAAGTTTTAGAGAGATTAAAAAAAAATATATTTAGACGTTTCGCATATATAATTGTGGACCATGTTCATTATTTTTTCTTTTTTCTTCTTATGCAAATTTTAAATTTGAGCCCTGGTTTATATATTACGAATTAAAACGATACATAGAGGCAGTGTTATTATTTTTTTTTTGCCTAAATATTTCTTAAATGTGGAATCAAAAAATTTATATTTCGAGACATTTTGCTTCTATGCAGATTCTCAGAAGTATTCATACAGAATCATTTTTATAAAAAAAAGCTTAAAAGTGAGCATTTTTCGCACAAATTTTTGGCAAATTCGCCTAAATCCTTTTATAAAAATAGACACTAAAATATTATTAAAGAGTTTTTTAACTTCAACTATTATTTTTTGAATAGAAAATTTTTATGTCACAGCTACTTAAAAAGAAATAATTTAATATTCATACTTGCATTTCAAATTAAATTATAAACAAATCCAAAATAATTTAAAAAAGCATTTGATGCTATATCTTAAAAATAAATAAAATTTTAAAAATCCAATTAAAATAAAACAATATCAATTTAAATGAAATTATTCGGAGTAAAAAAATACTTATATCAATTAAAAATACGAAAATATTACTAATTTTGGAGGTATTTGGAATTGAAATACTGATGTTGAAATATTGTATAATTGCTTTATTTGAACAAAGATCATCATTTTAAAGAACAAATTTTTTCCGAGGTATGACAGATTTTGTTGGTAACCTTGGTAACGGCTATAAAATTTGTTTTCGGTTTAACTAAACCAAATTCAATTGATATCAAAAATAGTATTTTTTTGTTAATATAAATTCTGTTTATTGGATTTGAAATCGCATTTTTTAATTTGAATATATATTATTTAAATTAATTTAAAAACAATCAGTGATTTAAATTTAAATAAAGCTTCCAAACTTGTAATATACTGCTAAAACTTCTGTAAAAGATTAAAAAAATCCCGGGAAATCCCGAACAAAATTCCCGGGATTGCGGGATTGAAAAAAGGGCGGGATTCCCGGGAATCCCGTCCCGGGAATTCCCGGGACATAAACCCTAGACATAATATTATCAAAGCAAAGAACCAAAATTCTTATTTATATAACACATAAGAAGTAACTGTCCTTTAATATAAAAAACTTGACGAATATAAACCACTGCAGTAAGATCAACATCAAAAGTGAATATGCAATTATAAACAACAACAATATGCACAGAACAAAACGCTATTTTAAATTGGATATTAGGGATCTTCACAGATCATTATAAAAACAAATTGAAACATAAATCAAAAAATATATAAATGGACAAATTTATTATGAGCCATTGAGCGACAATTGTATCATCTTTCTTGAATTTGAAAAATAATTTAAACATAAAGTGATATTAATTTATGATCTATAGTCAAACTAAAGAACATTCATTTACCAAAATAAGAGATCAAATAAACATTCCCCTCATTCATCTTAAAAACACACATTGACATGGTGCAAAATATAATTTAAATAACATACATTTAAATTAAATTTAACGGTTCGTTGTAATTCAAAAATCTGTGGTAATAAATGTACAAAAGATATTATTTTCACAAGGCCATGTCCATCGAGGTTACTCCTTTGAACTTACATGCTACTCTTTTACCTATCCACTAGGTTACAAATAACCTAAAAAAATATTATGTTTTTTTCCTTAAAATTTAAATTTGTTTTATATTGAGTATTAAATTAAAGTTCATTAGGGTTTCCAAAATTTTTTTTTGAGTTTTTGACTGTGCTACCCCCTGCAAATATTTATTTGGGTGTAAAACCACGTGCTTCACAAAGTTAGGATAATCGGATATCGGGAAGGCATGCTGCATCGGATTACAAGGGAAAAATGTGACTTTTTGTGCATTTTCTCGAAAACCTTGATATTTTGAAACTAATTCGAATTAAAGGCATTAAAAATCGTGATACGGAGCGAATTCTCTTTGTAATAAAGCAAAAAAAACTGAAATCGGATATAAAGCCGAGATTTTACAATTTCCCCAGGCAAATGATGTGTCGCAGACAGGCGCGGATCCAGGATTCGCTCAAGGGGGGGGCTAACATATCTTATATGGTAGTCATATCTATAGATATTTTATGAACTAGAATTAGAGGTTTTAATACATTGTTTAGCATAGGTTTGCCAAGTTGTTCCAAAAAGTACCAAACAAGGGTTCAGAAAAATCTGTTTAACCCCACTTCTAAATTTTTTGAACGTTTTTTGTCAGTGAAAATCTGTTTCATTAGTGTCGTCCTTCGTTAACGATTTTATCAATATAGCTTCTAACTTAAAACAACTGTCGGTTGAGTTAAAGTAAAGCTTATTCGGTAATTTTTTATAAGCGCCAACAAAATTAATTTGAGTTTTAGTTGTTATGAAAATGTAAGATTTAACCAAAAAATTGTTAACATAAACTTAGAAAAACTTGCTATTAATAAGTTAACGATATATTTTCTATATTCAACAATTTTTTTTTTGTTAAATTTTATCACAAATAAGTTGAGAAATCGCAATACAGAATCCGAACTTTTTTTAACAGAAAATATCTCTAAAATCGCAAACTTAGTACGTTTCAAAATCATTTAAAAATTAAATAATATTTTCATAGCAAACACAATGGAGATTCTGGTACGGAAAAAATTTTCAAAATATGATAATAGGAAGACGCCGCAAATTGTAAAATTGTTTGCAGTGTCTGTGAATCTTTTATTAGAAAAATATAAAAAATGTTCCAGTGTCAAAGAGTTTATCGAAATGTTTCCAAATCTAATAGGTTTAATATAGTATCAGTGCCTAACATAGCATCTTCAAAAATTTCTTATTAAGGTAGGGCATACACGTTCAATATTATTGGTAAATTTTCCAAAAATCAACCAACCGGAACATTTTATTTTTAAATACTTTGTTCTGATTGGTTGATTTTAAAAACATTGATCAATAATATTGAACGTGTTTGTTTGCCTTAAGAAATATTTAAGAAAAACAATTAAAAATATATAAGAAAAAATCAACCTTTGTTCTATAAAACTGGCTAATTATTACAACTTTTGAATAAAAAAAATCATTTTGCAAGAAGAATGACCTAAAATTTTAAAGGCTTCCCATACGAAAAATTTGGAAACAAAACCTTTAAATTAAAGAATCTGCTGCAAAAGTTGCCAAGTATCCAAATCTCAATAAAACCTTCTCTTATTACCCGGTAATGAGTTTTATAAGAAGAAGCAAAGGTCTGGGATTGGAGATTACGAGATTTCCTAATTTTCTAATATATAACGTATTATTTTAGTAAGGACATGTCGGTTGAGGTAACTCTCTACAAACACTCGTTAACCCTACACACAGAGAGTTTTGCTCGACGAGTTTTAATGAAATTTTTCATTAAACTAATGAAATTTTCTTAACAAAATAAATAAAAAAAATCTTAAAATTGACGAAAAAGCTTCATATACTTTATGAAACTTTTTCATTGAGTGTATGATACTTTTCATAAATAAAAGGAAAAAAATTAACAACCGAATTGCTAAGCCTATTTTGGTTGCTACAACCAATAAATTCGGTTGGTGAAAGCATATTGGAATGTGATTCCTAAATATTTTGGGTATTGCAACTAAAACTCAGTTGAATAAACCGAATTTTGTTGTGATAACCAATATTCAGTTGCACCAACCTATTTTAGTAGATGTAACCGAATTTCAGTTGGAAAATTACTTATTTTTTCTCTGTGTGTAGTTAGAATATTATTCTACCTCAAGTCCAAATTCTAATATGATATCGTCATATTAAATTTTATTTGTTGTTTAAAATAGGTTGACCATTTTCATGATAGACAATACAATTATTTCGTGGGCATCACCCCAACTCTTCAGTTTTCCGCGATAAGAAAATGATAGCTTGAGCACGGATAAGATGGTTATCCTAAGACCATTAAATTTAAAAAAATATTTAAGAAGGTCTGTTAAGAGGTTTTAAAAGTAATGCACTTAAGTTTAAAAAAGAAGAAAATTGTAGTATTCACTTTAAAATAATAGGTAAGTTTTATAGTCAGAACTAAGCACGATTCTTTTCTTAAATATATCTTAAGTAATTACGTTTGAAATCTATATTTGTTTTGACAATAAAACTGACCCTAAATACTAATTTTTCGGTAAAATGCCTTTTGTTTAAATGCAAAAAATAGTTAAAAGTTTCATATTAATTCTGCAAAAGAGGCTCATTACAAAAAATTTTGAGAATTATCCTTAGAAAAAATGTAGAATCTCTTAGGTTTCCTGCACAAAAGAGATTCTTGAATCCAAGAATCTACAGAAAATCTCAAAATTAAAAATGTTTTTTTAATGACAAATTCTAAAATGTATGTTTTCTGAATTATTCATGTTTACCATTATAGCATTATTTGAAAAAACATTTTTTGTTGGTCCTCAAGGGGGGGGGCTTTAGCCCCTATAGCCCCCCCCCTTGTATCCGCGCCTAGTCGCAGACCACTTAATCAAGAAATTCGGGTCCAAATTTTAAAATTGATTGAAATAATCTATTACAAAAACATTTTTTTATTCTATAATTCCAAAAAACTCAGGTAATAAGTATTTTTTCTACTGTGTTTTGCTAACTCGTTTTAAAGTAGTGCCTGTAGGTCAGAATTCTTAAACACTGTTTTCAAAACTACAATTTTAAATTTTTTAAAATTTTTTTAAAGAAATTTTAAAAAATCAACGATTGGACTTTAGGGTTTTATTAAGACCATATTAGAGATTAAAAATGACAAACATTTGTAGGAATTCCTTTTTTCGTTTAGCTCTGGCAGAGATTTTATTTCAGCGGATTTCGGGAAAACAGCGCTTTTTGGCATTTATTTAGCCTTCAGGCAAGTTTTTCTTTTTGCTTCTTCTAATTCCACATGATTTTGGCCGGAGTATAACAACATAAGATTAAATACTTCCATCCTGAAAATTAGGGCAAAATATAAATATGTACATTAAATTGCCCCTGTGTAAGGTCAGAGGTCAAATTTTAGGAGATTTAAATTTTTTATACATATTAATATAACAGATATTCCTGAGCGGATATTGATGGAACTTCTTGATATTAATTTTTTAGATCTTAAAAAAATATTGTTGACTTAATTTCAGAAAATTAACCCTTAAGTGCTGTTGGCTCCCATATGCCCAACTGAAAAAATATTAGTATATTTTCATCATAGGTTAAAAAAGCCCCAAGAGCACTTAACCCTTTGACACGGGAATTTTAATGGCTAGGAATTTTCCGACCAAACTTCGTGGAAATGCAGATCTATGCCCAAGAAATATTGTTTATTACTTTTATGGCCTTGCGGAGATATTTGGAATTAAAGTTCAAAGATTAACATGCTACTGACTCCGAGCGGGGTAAATTTTTTTTTAAATTTTAATTTTATATTTTTCCTATTAGTAATCTCTACATAAAACCTTTTGAATTTTATTCATCACACAATTTTTGAGACTAAACTTTAGCCTTTTTTGAACTTTTAAATGAAAATTAATTTTATTGCGAGAATACCACTTTAAATATTTAAACAAATAAGTAATTTTGAATATTACACTTTTTGTAAAAAAAACGCGTGTTTTAGATTTTTCACAAATTCTGTATATTTGGGAAAAATCTAAAAAAACCAAGATTTTTACTCTAACTGTTTAAAAATTCTGCGCTAAACTATAGGAACACTATGTACAGAAGGGGCCCCTAATGCCCAAAAATGCAGTTTTGTGCATCAAGTGGGTTTTTTTTTATTAGAAAATTGGTATGTTGCCAAATGGCTACACCATGCATTTGAGGGTTAAAGACAGTTGATGCCTTTTTAAGTTCTTTTAAAATAACTTTTTTTAAGTATTTGTATTTTTGCTGGGATAAAAACACAAATGTCTTGCTGCATACACTCAAATGCAAAAAAATTGATAATTAGTTTCTATTAATGATTGTTACAAAAAAAAAAGTAATGTCAGCAAAGGTTTTGCCAACACTTGGGCGATAGCAAATTCAAAAATCCTTGCCAAAATCAGTAAAACTTTTCGGTGAATATTAGTAGACTGAAAGAAACTCAAAAAATGTGTAGTGAAAGTATACTTTAGTTAACCCAAAGTTGCCTACAAGCAACTTCGTTGTTATGTGCCTATAACTCCCGTTATATTTATTTTTTTCTAACAAATTCTTTTACTCAGTAGCATTCCAGTTCTAGAATACCTGTGCTATTTTTCATAGTGTCAACACACATTTTTTCTCACAGCTAAATTTAAGGAAAAATAATATTTTTGTTTAAATTAGTCTCAAAAATTGTGTGATGAATAAAATTCAAAAAATGAAAAATTTTTATGTAGAGTTTAAATAGAAAAAATATAAAATTAAAATGTTTAAAAAATCTTTACCCGTTCGGCACCGGCAGCATATTAGTTTTTGAACTTAATTCCAAATATCTCCGCTAGGGGGTGCTGCAAAGCTATAAAAGTAATAAAAAAAATATTTCTTTGGCATAGATCTACATTAACAAGAAGTTATTATTCAAAAGATATGTTTAAACTTTACTTAAATAATTTGTATTAATTTTCTAATTTTATTTTTAGCGAGTAGTCTGTAAGGATCATTGTTATCCATAGACTTTATAAAATAAAGAAATGAGAAATAAGAAATGAGAAAAGTTTGGTCGGAAAATTCCCAGCCATTTAAAGTTGGGGTCGAAAGGGTTAATTTATTTGCTGAAAATTTAAATATAGAAATTATGTAGAGTTGTTTTTTCTGAAATATCATTTCCGTTGCTGTACTGCATCCATAAAAGCTGTGACATCTTCATCTTGTCTATCTGGTTATCGTCCACGCTATAAATGTGTTTATCAGCACAATTTTTGTAGCAAAATAAATTAGTAAAACATTGACTCAAAATTAGTTTAGTGCTGAAAAAAATACACTCTAATAAATTTCTGTTTAAATTTACCCTATTTAAAGTAGGTAAATTTTTACCTACTATAATGTCGGTAAAATTAAAAATCATACACACATTGTGTGTAATATTCATACACACAATGTGTGTAAACTTATATTAAATGTGTATATAAAATATTCAATTATTTTTATTCATATTTTTTATTTATCTGTTGTTGTGCGTATAAAAATATTTTTTTTTGGAATAAATGAGAATGCTCAAAAATTTATGTTAAATTGCGTAAAAAACAAAGAAAATGGATTTATAATACATTTAGACTACACTCAAAATAGTTTGTAGTTTAAATTAACTGAAAATGTAATTTAAAATAAATGAAAAATCACTTGAAAACCGGTCTACTGACTTTTCATTTAAATCAAAAGAACTTTTCATTTATTTTTAAATGTTAATAAATAAAGTACAAAATCCTTAAAAAATAATGATTTTTCATTTATTTGGTTTTTTTAAATTTCAAAAAATTAACTACAAAATCCGTAAGAATAAACGATATTTAGTTTATTTCATTTTTTTAACTGACCTAGAAATCGAAAAGGAATTCTTTTTTTAACAAAACATTTTAAATGAAAATATTAACTGTAACAGAAAATCCGTATTTATATGTAATTTATTTTTTAAATAAACGACAAAAACAGTTAAAAAATATATTTCTTTGTATTTTAACTGTATAATCATTTAAAAACAAATGTACGGATAACTTTTTAAATAAACTACAGTCAGTTACTGTAATAATATTTTCAGTGTATTTATAAAAATCTCAAAACTTGTTCTTATGTTAAAGAAATAAACCCCAAAAAGGATTGCATTTGTAACAGCATTTTTATTTAAAAGAAATTAAATATTGTAGTAATAATAAATCAAATTTTAATTTTTTTCGGCTTCGGAACTTTATTCGGCTATTGCTGCCATCTCTTCATGTTTTTTTTTATTATTTCGTTAGTCTACTCGGATTCTTTACACTTCTGTGTTGTTATTAGCCCACCTGACATCATTCAATGCTCACTTCATAAAATTTTACAGCAATATTACGACTGTTAGCGCCACTCCCATAATTTCCCTCTGCATTTGTGAGTCAGCCTATGGTTATACCTGGAATAAAACAAATCAAATCCAAATGTTTTTATAAGTACTTGTAAAGAAATATTCGCGATTGAAACTGCAAATAAAACATTCTTTTTTGGGCTTTTTCATGGAACAAAGTAACATATTCCGAAATCGAAGTAAGGCCAGTTTTTGAATATAGAAAACAATGTTATTTAAAAAAAACCTTAAGGCATCAAAAAACAACTTCTAGGGATTTATATTTATTTAGCAGCTTCATATACCAATAAGGAAATTCTTCCTAGTGAGAACTGACTGACAAGGGAGGCCTGTGGTGTGATTCTCTCCTTATTATATGAGATTAGGATATCTTATATGAGACAAAATGAATCAAAACGTATTTTTTAGACGTCCAATCTTATGTATGTTTAGTGAATAAAAAGTGTGTGTGATAAGGGGTGGGAATATGCTTTTTTTAATTTTCTATATATATTCCAAAGCAACTATAGCCAGATAAGATTAAATAACTCTGGTTTATAAATTATGCACCGCCATATATAATTTTTTATGCTCAACACATATATTTTCGAAGGTTTTGTATAGGGATACATGTGAGTATGGCCACCAAATTTATACATTTTATTAGTAATTCGATTTAATCGTTTTTGTCGATATTCTTAGTTTTTACGGTTTAGATCATGTTTTTTCCAATTTTATATTATATTTTGAAAAGGTGTGAAAAAAATTTTTTGTTATTCCTACTCTACACCCACGGAGTCATTAAAAATGCGTATTTATTAAGTTTTGTGTCCTCTATAACATATCCAAGCTTTATCAAAAACGGAAGGAAACATGCCTTGGGAGTTAAAATTTAGATATTGTGCAGTTAGTTACTATCTTGGACTTTAACTGCCACGTTTGTTGTTGTATCTCAAATAAAATTTTTATTTAACTGTCGACTAAATTTTAACTGGACATTCAGTAATCGGGCCTTATAGAGACGAATCTAGTTGACATCTCATATTTGACAGGTAAAATGAAAGGGTAAAAAGTTGATGCCTAATAAATCGCCATACAAAATAAGTTATAGAAATATATTTGAAATGTCCATTGATTCACAATTTTCATTCTCACCTTAAATCAATCAGCTCCAAAAAATAAACAATTTAGCCCCCCATTTCCACCCCTAATTCTTATCGTCCTAGGTATATCATTAAGGGCGAGTAACTTATTTCCAACTTAACCATGGTTAAATTTTAGCCACAGATATTTTCATATAAATTTGACATTCATAACTATGGTTAAGCACTAAACTCAGTTTATTTTGACATAAGTTAACAGGTCTAAGTCGAAAAAATAGCTCCATTAGTTTTGTATTTTGACATTATCGAATATCGCACTTATTAAAATTTCCTTGTATGCACAATAAATTATTTCCATGAAAAGGATTCTGACGCCGTGCTAGGTAATTATTAGAACTCAAGTATACTTATCTTGTAGTCCACAGACTGGATTGTTGACTGTACTTGATTGTTGATGCAGGCTATTTGGTATTATACAAGACACTTCCATTACTTCAAATATTCTAAAAAGTATCACCACTTTTGATCTCGACCATAATGGGATATGAAAAGCATTGCAAATTAAACAAATTTTCAGGATTCAGTGTCAAAGAATCTACTTACATGTATGCCTTCCAATTCCATTTGTTTCTATTGTAAGGTTAATGATTTGCCACGTCTTTTTATCCGCCATCAAATAGCAGTGCTTAGAGAGCGAATGCGCATATTTATTTAAAAACATGAACGGAAACCATTAAGTGTACGTCCTAATATCCATCTGTACAAAGGAATCCTCTTAATATTTATTTCTTGTCCAAGCAAAACAAATAATTTTTATATATGTATGTACTTTTGATACCGTTCCACAAATGATTTTTGTCATTTAAATTTATTATTTTCGCGTTATTAGCATTTTTAATATTTTTTCATTCTAAATGGTATAATTTATTATATTTTATTTATTCGAAAATATTAAAATGACAAATTCATTAGTACTTTAAAATGTTGGTACTAGGGTTTGGGATTTCCCGGACTTTTTTATTTCCCGGGAAACGGGAATGAAAAAATTTGATTTGATTTGTTTTTGAACAAAATTGTTAATGAAAACCACCTATATAAATAATTTTTGTTAAAAAAAAAACACTATTTCAGTACAAATTCAGTCTGTGTAGTGAGAATTCAAAGTAAAAAATACCAGAATGTTGAACATTTGATTTCACATAAATTAATCGCAGCACTGCCAAATGAACTGCATGATTCCAGCAGAAAGCACTTACTACTGGACTGTCGGAAACAAACCGTTTCACCACACTTGGCCCATTAGATATGGTGGTCACAATGTTATTTTCCAAAGACAATTAAAACTCTTCTAGTCTTATTTCTACAATTCTTCTTATTTCATCAGCATTACATCTTCCTGATATATGTATAAACCAACCCCAGGTTATAAAATGAATTATTTAAGTTTATACTTATGTTCAAATATCTCTTTTGTGATATTCTTGTCCATTCATCTAAGATTATAGTAAATCTCCTATTGTTAGAAATATTGCTCAATATTTGTTTTATCATGATATCTTTTACATGATTGTAGTAATTTAATATAATGTTCTTTACATCGGTTTCTTTTTTTGCAATGCCAGGTTTTTATTATAAAAACTTTCTCGAATAAACGAAGATCTAGTTATGGTGCGGATTGACTGCGGCTAATTTGGATACCATTTTAGGAAATGTTTGCCCTACCATAAAACCAGGGTTCGTATTTGCACGCACATGTGCGCACATTTTCACACATCTTGCACTTGCACACGTGCATGTGCAAATTTGTGTTTATACTTCGCACATGCACATGTGCATGTGCAAATTTTTGTTTATACTTCGCACATGCACATGTGCATGTGCGCATTTGACTTTATACTTTGCACTTGCACATGTGCCTGTGCGAAAATATTTTGCACTTCGCACATCAAGATGTGCAAGTGCAAATACTATTCGCACATGCACATCAAAATGTGCATGTGCGAATGCTATCCGCACATGCACATCTCCATGTGTGATGTGCGAATACAAATTCGCACATGCACATGTGCAAGTGCAGACTGGTACTTGCACATTACACATCAACATGTGTATGTGCAAAATGTGCACACATGTGCGCGCACATGGATGCAAAAAATCGCTGAAATTGATAAAAGTTTCAATATCAGAAAAAAACGCCGAAACAAGAAAAAAAATGCAAAAATTTTTAAAAATCGTCAAAATTGAAAAAAAAACACCAAAAATCGCCAAAAATTTTAAAAATTGCCAAAAATGAAAAATTTGAAAAAATCGTCAATATTTGAAAAAATTGCCCCAAATCAAAAAAAATCGTCAAAAATTTAAAAAAGTCGTCAAAAATTGGAAAAAATCGAAAAATTTGAAAAATTTAAAAAATTGAAAAATTTTGCAAAAATTGAAAAATTTTGTAAAAATTTTGAAAAAATCGTCATAACTTGAAAAAATCGTCAATATTTGAAAGAATTGCCCAAAATTAAAAAAAATCGTCAGAAATTATACAAAATTGCAAAATATCGTAAAAATTTTGAAAAAATCGACAAAATTTGAAAAAAGTACCAAAATCGTCAAAATTTCAAAAAGTCGTCAAAAATTGGAAAAAATCGAAAAATTTGAAAAATTTTAAAATTTTGTAAAAATTTAAAAATTTTGTAAAAATTGAAAAATTTTGTAAAAATTGAAAAATTTTGTAAAAATTTTGAAAAAATCGTCAATATTTGAAAGAATTGTCCAAAATTAAAAAAAATTGTCAGAAATTATACAAAATTGCAAAATATCGTAAAAATTTTGAAAAAATCGACAAAATTTGAAAAAATCGTCAATATTTGAAAAAATTGGCCAAATAGTCAAAATTTAAAAAAAATCGTCAAAAATTAGACAAAAATACGAAATATCGTAAAAATTTTGAAAAAATTGTCAATATTTGAAAAAATTACCAAAATCGACAAAATTTCAAAAAGTCTTCAAAAATTGGAAAAAATCGGAAAATTTTGAAAAATTGCCAAAATTGAAAAATTTTGAAAAAATCGTCATAACTGAAAAAATCGTCAATATTTGAAAATATTGCCCAAATAGTCAAAATTTAATAAGAAAATCTTCAAAAATTAGACAAAATCGCCAAAATTGCGAAATATCGTAAAAATTTTGAAAAAATTGTCAATATTTGAAAAAATTACCAAAATCGTCAAAATTTCAAAAAGTCGTCAAAAATTGGAAAAAGTCGGAAAATTTAAAAAAATTGCCAAAATTGAAAAAT
Organism: Leucophora obtusa; assembly: GCA_949987735.1. NCBI lineage: Eukaryota > Metazoa > Arthropoda > Insecta > Diptera > Anthomyiidae > Leucophora > Leucophora obtusa. Next base: position 94,831,847 of record OX465296.1, read on the forward strand.
TTTTAAAAAATATCAAAATTTCAAAAAGTCGCCAAAAATTGGAAAAAAATTGCAAAATGCCAGAATTGAAAAAGTCGTAAAAATTTGTGAAAATCGACAAAAATTGTTTCTCGAATATTTTTCCTTGTTCCAAAACCGTTGTCCGTTTTCATCTAACTCATTTAGTTTTCGAGATACGGGAGATATTCCAAATAAAAGCCCTTTTCGCTTAGTTTTCGAGAAAAACGCGATTTTAAAATCTAGCAATACAAGTCAAAATCTAGTTCCGCTATGGGGGTATTGGTGGCGAGTGTTGAACTTTGGTTGGCACTCAGTTTTCCTCTAGCTCTTCTAGTTTAAGAGATATGGATGATTTAAATTTTATATAAGCGATTTTCGCACTTATTTTTCCACATATGACTCACTATGACTTCCGTGTTCCAAAACCGTTGTCCGTTTTCATCTAACTCATTTAGTTTTCGAGATACGGGAGATATTCCAAATAAAAGCCCTTTTCTCTCTACGACGCTTAGTTTTCGAGAAAAACGCGATTTTTAAATCTAGCAATGCAAGTCACAATCTAGTTTCGCTATCGGGGTATTGGTGGTGAGTGTTGAACTTTGGTGCACTCAGTTTTCCTCTAGCTCTTCTAGTTTTCGAGATATGGACGATTTAAATTTTATATAAGCGATTTTCGCACTTATTTTTCCACATATGACTCACTATGACTTCCGTGTTCCAAAACCGTTGTCCGTTTTCATCTAACTCATTTAGTTTTCGAGATACGGGAGATATTCCAAATAAAAGCGCTTTTCTCTCTACGACGCTTAGTTTTCGAGAAAAACGCGATTTTAAAATCTAGCAATACAAGTCAAAATCTAGTTTCGCTATCGGGGTATTGGTGAGTTTTGAACTTTGGTGCAGTCAGTTTTCCTCTAGCTCTTCTAGTTTTCGAGATATGGAAGATTTAAATTTTATTTAAGCGATTTTCGCACTTATTTTTCCACAGATGACTTCCCTGTTCCAAAACCGGTATCCGTTTTCTTCTGACTCATTTAGTTTTCGAGATACGGGAGATATTCCAAATAAAAGCCCTTTTCTCTCTACGAGGCCTAGTTTTCGAGAAAAACGCCATTTTAAAATCTAGGAATGCAAGTCAAAATCTAGTTTCGCTATCGGGGTATTGGTGGTGAGTTTTGAACTTTGGTGCAGTCACTTTTCCTCTACCTCTTCTAGTTTTCGAGATATGGACGATTTAAATTTTATTTAAGCGATTTTCGCATTTATTTTTTCACAGATGACTCACTATGACTTCCGTGTTCCAAAACCGTTGTCCGTTTTCATCTAACTCATTTAGTTTTCGAGATACGGGAGATATTCCAAATAAAAGCGCTTTTCTCTCTACGACGCTTAGTTTTCGAGAAAAACGCGATTTTAAAATCTAGCAATGCAAGTTAAAATCTAGCTTCGCTATCGGGGTATTGGTGGTGAGTTTTGAACTTTGGTGCAGTCAGTTTTCCTCTACCTCTTCTTGTTTTCGAGATATGGACGATTTAAATTTTATTTAAGCGATTTTCGCACTTATTTTTCCACAGATGATGCGAAAATCGCTTAAATAAAATTTAAATCGTCCATATCTCGAAAACTAGAATAGGTAGAGGAAAAGTGACTGCACCAAAGTTCAAAACTCACCACCAATACCCCGATAGCGAAACTAGATTTTGACTTGCATTGCTAGATTTTAAAATCGCGTTTTTCTCGAAAACTAAGCGTCGTAGAGAGAAAAGGGCTTTTATTTGGAATATCTCCCGTATCTCGAAAACTAAATGAGTCAGAAGAAAACGGACACCGGTTTTGGAACAGGGAAGTCATCTGTGGAAAAATAAGTGCGAAAATCGCTTAAATAAAATTTAAATCTTCCATATCTCGAAAACTAGAAGAACTAGAGGAAAACTGAGTGCACCAAAGTTCAAAACTCGCCACCAATACCCCGATAGCGGAACTAGATTTTGACTTGTATTGCTAGATTTTAAAATCGCGTTTTTCTCGAAAACTAAGGGTCGTAGAGAGAAAAGGGCTTTTATTTGGAATATCTCCCGTATCTCGAAAACGAAATGAGTTAGATGAAAACGGACAACGGTTTTGGAACACGGAAGTCATAGTGAGTCATATGTGGAAAAATAAGTGCGAAAATCGCTTATATAAAATTTAAATCGTCCATATCTCGAAAACTAGAAGAGCTAGAGGAAAACTGAGTGCACCAAAGTTCAACACTCGCCACCAATACCCCGATAGCGGAATTAGATTTTGACTTGCATTGCTAGATTTTAAAATCGCGTTTTTCTCGAAAACTATGCGTCGTAGAGAGAAAAGGGCTTTTATTTGGAATATCTCCCATATCTCGAAAAGTAAATGAGTTAGATGAAAACGGACAACGGTTTTGGAACACGGAAGTCATAGTGAGTCATCTGTGGAAAAATAAGTGCGAAAATCGCTTAAATAAAATTTAAATCTTCCATATCTCGAAAACTAGAAGAGCTAGAGGAAAACTGACTGCACCAAAGTTCAAAACTCACCACCAATACCCCGATAGCGAAACTAGATTTTGACTTGTATTGCTAGATTTTAAAATCGCGTTTTTCTCGAAAACTAAGCGTCGTAGAGAGAAAAGGGCTTTTATTTGGAATATCTTACGTATCTCGAAAACTAAATGAGTTAGATGAAAACGGACAACGGTTTTGGAACACGGAAGTCATAGTGAGTCATATGTGGAAAAATAAGTGCGAAAATCGCTTATATAAAATTTAAATCGTCCATATCTCGAAAACTAGAAGAGCTAGAGGAAAACTGAGTGCACCAAAGTTCAACACTCGCCACCAATACCCCGATAGCAAAACTAGATTTTGACTTGCATTGCTAGATTTTAAAATCGCGTTTTTCTCGAAAACTAAGCGTCGTAGAGAGAAAAGGGCTTTTATTTGGAATATCTCCCGTATCTCGAAAACTAAATGAGTTAGATGAAAACGGACAACGGTTTTGGAACACGGAAGTCATAGTGAGTCATATGTGGAAAAATAAGTGCGAAAATCGCTTATATAAAATTTAAATCGTCCATATCTCGAAAACTAGAAGAGCTAGAGGAAAACTGAGTGCACCAAAGTTCAACACTCGCCACCAATACCCCGATAGCGAAACTAGATTTTGACTTGCATTGCTAGATTTTAAAATCGCGTTTTTCTCGAAAACTAAGCGTCGTAGAGAGAAAAGGGCTTTTATTTGGAATATCTCCCGTATCTCGAAAACTAAATGAGTTAGATGAAAACGGACAACGGTTTTGGAACACGGAAGTCATAGTGAGTCATCTGTGGAAAAATAAGTGCGAAAATCGCTTAAATAAAATTTAAATCGTCCATATCTCGAAAACTAGAAGAGCTAGAGGAAAACTGAGTGCACCAAAGTTCAACACTCGCCACCAATACCCCGATAGCGAAACTAGATTTTGACTTGCATTGCTAGATTTTAAAATCGCGTTTTTCTCGAAAACTAAGCGTCGTAGAGAGAAAAGGGCTTTTATTTGGAATATCTCCCGTATCTCGAAAACTAAATGAGTTAGATGAAAACGGACAACGGTTTTGGAACACGGAAGTCATAGTGAGTCATCTGTGGAAAAATAAGTGCGAAAATCGCGTAAATAAAATTTAAATCTTCCATATCTCGAAAACTAGAAGAGCTAGAGGAAAACTGACTGCACCAAAGTTCAAAACTCACCACCAATACCCCGATAGCGAAACTAGATTTTGACTTGCATTGCTAGATTTTAAAATCGCGTTTTTCTCGAAAACTAAGCGTCGTAGAGAGAAAAGGGCTTTTATTTGGAATATCTCCCGTATCTCGAAAACTAAATGAGTCAGAAGAAAACGGACACCGGTTTTGGAACAGGGAAGTCATCTGTGGAAAAATAAGTGCGAAAATCGCTTAAATAAAATTTAAATCTTCCATATCTCGAAAACTAGAAGAGCTAGAGGAAAACTGAGTGCACCAAAGTTCAACACTCGCCACCAATACCCCGATAGCGGAACTAGATTTTGACTTGTATTGCTAGATTTTAAAATCGCGTTTTTCTCGAAAACTAAGGGTCGTAGAGAGAAAAGGGCTTTTATTTGGAATATCTCCCGTATCTCGAAAACTAAATGAGTTAGATGAAAACGGACAACGGTTTTGGAACACGGAAGTCATAGTGAGTCATATGTGGAAAAATAAGTGCGAAAATCGCTTATATAAAATTTAAATCGTCCATATCTCGAAAACTAGAAGAGCTAGAGGAAAACTGAGTGCACCAAAGTTCAACACTCGCCACCAATACCCCGATAGCGGAATTAGATTTTGACTTGCATTGCTAGATTTTAAAATCGCGTTTTTCTCGAAAACTATGCGTCGTAGGGAGAAAAGGGCTTTTATTTGGAATATCTCCCATATCTCGAAAAGTAAATGAGTTAGAAGGAAACGGACAACGGTTTTGGAACACGGAAGTCATAGTGAGTCATCTGTGGAAAAATAAGTGCGAAAATCGCGTAAATAAAATTTAAATCTTCCATATCTCGAAAACTAGAAGAGCTAGAGGAAAACTGACTGCACCAAAGTTCAAAACTCACCACCAATACCCCGATAGCGAAACTAGATTTTGACTTGCATTGCTAGATTTTAAAATCGCGTTTTTCTCGAAAACTAAGCGTCGTAGAGAGAAAAGGGCTTTTATTTGGAATATCTCCCGTATCTCGAAAACTAAATGAGTCAGAAGAAAACGGACACCGGTTTTGGAACAGGGAAGTCATCTGTGGAAAAATAAGTGCGAAAATCGCTTAAATAAAATTTAAATCTTCCATATCTCGAAAACTAGAAGAGCTAGAGGAAAACTGAGTGCACCAAAGTTCAAAACTCGCCACCAATACCCCGATAGCGGAACTAGATTTTGACTTGTATTGCTAGATTTTAAAATCGCGTTTTTCTCGAAAACTAAGGGTCGTAGAGAGAAAAGGGCTTTTATTTGGAATATCTCCCGTATCTCGAAAACTAAATGAGTTAGATGAAAACGGACAACGGTTTTGGAACACGGAAGTCATAGTGAGTCATATGTGGAAAAATAAGTGCGAAAATCGCTTATATAAAATTTAAATCGTCCATATCTCGAAAACTAGAAGAGCTAGAGGAAAACTGAGTGCACCAAAGTTCAACACTCGCCACCAATACCCCGATAGCGAAACTAGATTTTGACTTGCATTGCTAGATTTTAAAATCGCGTTTTTCTCGAAAACTAAGCGTCGTAGAGAGAAAAGGGCTTTTATTTGGAATATCTCCCGTATCTCGAAAACTAAATGAGTTAGATGAAAACGGACAACGGTTTTGGAACACGGAAGTCATAGTGAGTCATCTGTGGAAAAATAAGTGCGAAAATCGCTTAAATAAAATTTAAATCGTCCATATCTCGAAAACTAGAAGAGCTAGAGGAAAACTGAGTGCACCAAAGTTCAACACTCGCCACCAATACCCCGATAGCGAAACTAGATTTTGACTTGCATTGCTAGATTTTAAAATCGCGTTTTTCTCGAAAACTAAGCGTCGTAGAGAGAAAAGGGCTTTTATTTGGAATATCTCCCGTATCTCGAAAACTAAATGAGTTAGATGAAAACGGACAACGGTTTTGGAACACGGAAGTCATAGTGAGTCATCTGTGGAAAAATAAGTGCGAAAATCGCGTAAATAAAATTTAAATCTTCCATATCTCGAAAACTAGAAGAGCTAGAGGAAAACTGACTGCACCAAAGTTCAAAACTCACCACCAATACCCCGATAGCGAAACTAGATTTTGACTTGCATTGCTAGATTTTAAAATCGCGTTTTTCTCGAAAACTAAGCGTCGTAGAGAGAAAAGGGCTTTTATTTGGAATATCTCCCGTATCTCGAAAACTAAATGAGTCAGAAGAAAACGGACACCGGTTTTGGAACAGGGAAGTCATCTGTGGAAAAATAAGTGCGAAAATCGCTTAAATAAAATTTAAATCTTCCATATCTCGAAAACTAGAAGAGCTAGAGGAAAACTGAGTGCACCAAAGTTCAAAACTCGCCACCAATACCCCGATAGCGGAACTAGATTTTGACTTGTATTGCTAGATTTTAAAATCGCGTTTTTCTCGAAAACTAAGGGTCGTAGAGAGAAAAGGGCTTTTATTTGGAATATCTCCCGTATCTCGAAAACTAAATGAGTTAGATGAAAACGGACAACGGTTTTGGAACACGGAAGTCATAGTGAGTCATATGTGGAAAAATAAGTGCGAAAATCGCTTATATAAAATTTAAATCGTCCATATCTCGAAAACTAGAAGAGCTAGAGGAAAACTGAGTGCACCAAAGTTCAACACTCGCCACCAATACCCCGATAGCGAAACTAGATTTTGACTTGCATTGCTAGATTTTAAAATCGCGTTTTTCTCGAAAACTAAGCGTCGTAGAGAGAAAAGGGCTTTTATTTGGAATATCTCCCGTATCTCGAAAACTAAATGAGTTAGATGAAAACGGACAACGGTTTTGGAACACGGAAGTCATAGTGAGTCATCTGTGGAAAAATAAGTGCGAAAATCGCTTAAATAAAATTTAAATCGTCCATATCTCGAAAACTAGAAGAGCTAGAGGAAAACTGAGTGCACCAAAGTTCAACACTCGCCACCAATACCCCGATAGCGAAACTAGATTTTGACTTGCATTGCTAGATTTTAAAATCGCGTTTTTCTCGAAAACTAAGCGTCGTAGAGAGAAAAGGGCTTTTATTTGGAATATCTCCCGTATCTCGAAAACTAAATGAGTTAGATGAAAACGGACAACGGTTTTGGAACACGGAAGTCATAGTGAGTCATCTGTGGAAAAATAAGTGCGAAAATCGCGTAAATAAAATTTAAATCTTCCATATCTCGAAAACTAGAAGAGCTAGAGGAAAACTGACTGCACCAAAGTTCAAAACTCACCACCAATACCCCGATAGCGAAACTAGATTTTGACTTGCATTGCTAGATTTTAAAATCGCGTTTTTCTCGAAAACTAAGCGTCGTAGAGAGAAAAGGGCTTTTATTTGGAATATCTCCCGTATCTCGAAAACTAAATGAGTCAGAAGAAAACGGACACCGGTTTTGGAACAGGGAAGTCATCTGTGGAAAAATAAGTGCGAAAATCGCTTAAATAAAATTTAAATCTTCCATATCTCGAAAACTAGAAGAGCTAGAGGAAAACTGAGTGCACCAAAGTTCAACACTCGCCACCAATACCCCGATAGCGGAACTAGATTTTGACTTGTATTGCTAGATTTTAAAATCGCGTTTTTCTCGAAAACTAAGGGTCGTAGAGAGAAAAGGGCTTTTATTTGGAATATCTCCCGTATCTCGAAAACTAAATGAGTTAGATGAAAACGGACAACGGTTTTGGAACACGGAAGTCATAGTGAGTCATATGTGGAAAAATAAGTGCGAAAATCGCTTATATAAAATTTAAATCGTCCATATCTCGAAAACTAGAAGAGCTAGAGGAAAACTGAGTGCACCAAAGTTCAACACTCGCCACCAATACCCCGATAGCGAAACTAGATTTTGACTTGCATTGCTAGATTTTAAAATCGCGTTTTTCTCGAAAACTATGCGTCGTAGGGAGAAAAGGGCTTTTATTTGGAATATCTCCCATATCTCGAAAAGTAAATGAGTTAGAAGGAAACGGACAACGGTTTTGGAACACGGAAGTCATAGTGAGTCATCTGTGGAAAAATAAGTGCGAAAATCGCGTAAATAAAATTTAAATCTTCCATATCTCGAAAACTAGAAGAGCTAGAGGAAAACTGACTGCACCAAAGTTCAAAACTCACCACCAATACCCCGATAGCGAAACTAGATTTTGACTTGCATTGCTAGATTTTAAAATCGCGTTTTTCTCGAAAACTAAGCGTCGTAGAGAGAAAAGGGCTTTTATTTGGAATATCTCCCGTATCTCGAAAACTAAATGAGTCAGAAGAAAACGGACACCGGTTTTGGAACAGGGAAGTCATCTGTGGAAAAATAAGTGCGAAAATCGCTTAAATAAAATTTAAATCTTCCATATCTCGAAAACTAGAAGAGCTAGAGGAAAACTGAGTGCACCAAAGTTCAAAACTCGCCACCAATACCCCGATAGCGGAACTAGATTTTGACTTGTATTGCTAGATTTTAAAATCGCGTTTTTCTCGAAAACTAAGGGTCGTAGAGAGAAAAGGGCTTTTATTTGGAATATCTCCCGTATCTCGAAAACTAAATGAGTTAGATGAAAACGGACAACGGTTTTGGAACACGGAAGTCATAGTGAGTCATATGTGGAAAAATAAGTGCGAAAATCGCTTATATAAAATTTAAATCGTCCATATCTCGAAAACTAGAAGAGCTAGAGGAAAACTGAGTGCACCAAAGTTCAACACTCGCCACCAATACCCCGATAGCGAAACTAGATTTTGACTTGCATTGCTAGATTTTAAAATCGCGTTTTTCTCGAAAACTAAGCGTCGTAGAGAGAAAAGGGCTTTTATTTGGAATATCTCCCGTATCTCGAAAACTAAATGAGTTAGATGAAAACGGACAACGGTTTTGGAACACGGAAGTCATAGTGAGTCATCTGTGGAAAAATAAGTGCGAAAATCGCTTAAATAAAATTTAAATCGTCCATATCTCGAAAACTAGAAGAGCTAGAGGAAAACTGAGTGCACCAAAGTTCAACACTCGCCACCAATACCCCGATAGCGAAACTAGATTTTGACTTGCATTGCTAGATTTTAAAATCGCGTTTTTCTCGAAAACTAAGCGTCGTAGAGAGAAAAGGGCTTTTATTTGGAATATCTCCCGTATCTCGAAAACTAAATGAGTTAGATGAAAACGGACAACGGTTTTGGAACACGGAAGTCATAGTGAGTCATCTGTGGAAAAATAAGTGCGAAAATCGCGTAAATAAAATTTAAATCTTCCATATCTCGAAAACTAGAAGAGCTAGAGGAAAACTGACTGCACCAAAGTTCAAAACTCACCACCAATACCCCGATAGCGAAACTAGATTTTGACTTGCATTGCTAGATTTTAAAATCGCGTTTTTCTCGAAAACTAAGCGTCGTAGAGAGAAAAGGGCTTTTATTTGGAATATCTCCCGTATCTCGAAAACTAAATGAGTCAGAAGAAAACGGACACCGGTTTTGGAACAGGGAAGTCATCTGTGGAAAAATAAGTGCGAAAATCGCTTAAATAAAATTTAAATCTTCCATATCTCGAAAACTAGAAGAGCTAGAGGAAAACTGAGTGCACCAAAGTTCAAAACTCGCCACCAATACCCCGATAGCGGAACTAGATTTTGACTTGTATTGCTAGATTTTAAAATCGCGTTTTTCTCGAAAACTAAGGGTCGTAGAGAGAAAAGGGCTTTTATTTGGAATATCTCCCGTATCTCGAAAACTAAATGAGTTAGATGAAAACGGACAACGGTTTTGGAACACGGAAGTCATAGTGAGTCATATGTGGAAAAATAAGTGCGAAAATCGCTTATATAAAATTTAAATCGTCCATATCTCGAAAACTAGAAGAGCTAGAGGAAAACTGAGTGCACCAAAGTTCAACACTCGCCACCAATACCCCGATAGCGAAACTAGATTTTGACTTGCATTGCTAGATTTTAAAATCGCGTTTTTCTCGAAAACTAAGCGTCGTAGAGAGAAAAGGGCTTTTATTTGGAATATCTCCCGTATCTCGAAAACTAAATGAGTTAGATGAAAACGGACAACGGTTTTGGAACACGGAAGTCATAGTGAGTCATCTGTGGAAAAATAAGTGCGAAAATCGCTTAAATAAAATTTAAATCGTCCATATCTCGAAAACTAGAAGAGCTAGAGGAAAACTGAGTGCACCAAAGTTCAACACTCGCCACCAATACCCCGATAGCGAAACTAGATTTTGACTTGCATTGCTAGATTTTAAAATCGCGTTTTTCTCGAAAACTAAGCGTCGTAGAGAGAAAAGGGCTTTTATTTGGAATATCTCCCGTATCTCGAAAACTAAATGAGTTAGATGAAAACGGACAACGGTTTTGGAACACGGAAGTCATAGTGAGTCATCTGTGGAAAAATAAGTGCGAAAATCGCGTAAATAAAATTTAAATCTTCCATATCTCGAAAACTAGAAGAGCTAGAGGAAAACTGACTGCACCAAAGTTCAAAACTCACCACCAATACCCCGATAGCGAAACTAGATTTTGACTTGCATTGCTAGATTTTAAAATCGCGTTTTTCTCGAAAACTAAGCGTCGTAGAGAGAAAAGGGCTTTTATTTGGAATATCTCCCGTATCTCGAAAACTAAATGAGTCAGAAGAAAACGGACACCGGTTTTGGAACAGGGAAGTCATCTGTGGAAAAATAAGTGCGAAAATCGCTTAAATAAAATTTAAATCTTCCATATCTCGAAAACTAGAAGAGCTAGAGGAAAACTGAGTGCACCAAAGTTCAACACTCGCCACCAATACCCCGATAGCGGAACTAGATTTTGACTTGTATTGCTAGATTTTAAAATCGCGTTTTTCTCGAAAACTAAGGGTCGTAGAGAGAAAAGGGCTTTTATTTGGAATATCTCCCGTATCTCGAAAACTAAATGAGTTAGATGAAAACGGACAACGGTTTTGGAACACGGAAGTCATAGTGAGTCATATGTGGAAAAATAAGTGCGAAAATCGCTTATATAAAATTTAAATCGTCCATATCTCGAAAACTAGAAGAGCTAGAGGAAAACTGAGTGCACCAAAGTTCAACACTCGCCACCAATACCCCGATAGCGGAATTAGATTTTGACTTGCATTGCTAGATTTTAAAATCGCGTTTTTCTCGAAAACTATGCGTCGTAGGGAGAAAAGGGCTTTTATTTGGAATATCTCCCATATCTCGAAAAGTAAATGAGTTAGATGAAAACGGACAACGGTTTTGGAACACGGAAGTCATAGTGAGTCATCTGTGGAAAAATAAGTGCGAAAATCGCTTAAATAAAATTTAAATCTTCCATATCTCGAAAACTAGAAGAGCTAGAGGAAAACTGACTGCACCAAAGTTCAAAACTCACCACCAATACCCCGATAGCGAAACTAGATTTTGACTTGTATTGCTAGATTTTAAAATCGCGTTTTTCTCGAAAACTAAGCGTCGTAGAGAGAAAAGGGCTTTTATTTGGAATATCTCCCGTATCTCGAAAACTAAATGAGTTAGATGAAAACGGACAACGGTTTTGGAACACGGAAGTCATAGTGAGTCATATGTGGAAAAATAAGTGCGAAAATCGCTTATATAAAATTTAAATCGTCCATATCTCGAAAACTAGAAGAGCTAGAGGAAAACTGAGTGCACCAAAGTTCAACACTCGCCACCAATACCCCGATAGCGAAACTAGATTTTGACTTGCATTGCTAGATTTTAAAATCGCGTTTTTCTCGAAAACTAAGCGTCGTAGAGAGAAAAGGGCTTTTATTTGGAATATCTCCCGTATCTCGAAAACTAAATGAGTTAGATGAAAACGGACAACGGTTTTGGAACACGGAAGTCATAGTGAGTCATCTGTGGAAAAATAAGTGCGAAAATCGCTTAAATAAAATTTAAATCGTCCATATCTCGAAAACTAGAAGAGCTAGAGGAAAACTGAGTGCACCAAAGTTCAACACTCGCCACCAATACCCCGATAGCGAAACTAGATTTTGACTTGCATTGCTAGATTTTAAAATCGCGTTTTTCTCGAAAACTAAGCGTCGTAGAGAGAAAAGGGCTTTTATTTGGAATATCTCCCGTATCTCGAAAACTAAATGAGTTAGATGAAAACGGACAACGGTTTTGGAACACGGAAGTCATAGTGAGTCATCTGTGGAAAAATAAGTGCGAAAATCGCGTAAATAAAATTTAAATCTTCCATATCTCGAAAACTAGAAGAGCTAGAGGAAAACTGACTGCACCAAAGTTCAAAACTCACCACCAATACCCCGATAGCGAAACTAGATTTTGACTTGCATTGCTAGATTTTAAAATCGCGTTTTTCTCGAAAACTAAGCGTCGTAGAGAGAAAAGGGCTTTTATTTGGAATATCTCCCGTATCTCGAAAACTAAATGAGTCAGAAGAAAACGGACACCGGTTTTGGAACAGGGAAGTCATCTGTGGAAAAATAAGTGCGAAAATCGCTTAAATAAAATTTAAATCTTCCATATCTCGAAAACTAGAAGAGCTAGAGGAAAACTGAGTGCACCAAAGTTCAACACTCGCCACCAATACCCCGATAGCGGAACTAGATTTTGACTTGTATTGCTAGATTTTAAAATCGCGTTTTTCTCGAAAACTAAGGGTCGTAGAGAGAAAAGGGCTTTTATTTGGAATATATCCCGTATCTCGAAAACTAAATGAGTTAGATGAAAACGGACAACGGTTTTGGAACACGGAAGTCATAGTGAGTCATATGTGGAAAAATAAGTGCGAAAATCGCTTATATAAAATTTAAATCGTCCATATCTCGAAAACTAGAAGAGCTAGAGGAAAACTGAGTGCACCAAAGTTCAACACTCGCCACCAATACCCCGATAGCGGAATTAGATTTTGACTTGCATTGCTAGATTTTAAAATCGCGTTTTTCTCGAAAACTATGCGTCGTAGGGAGAAAAGGGCTTTTATTTGGAATATCTCCCATATCTCGAAAAGTAAATGAGTTAGATGAAAACGGACAACGGTTTTGGAACACGGAAGTCATAGTGAGTCATCTGTGGAAAAATAAGTGCGAAAATCGCTTAAATAAAATTTAAATCTTCCATATCTCGAAAACTAGAAGAGCTAGAGGAAAACTGACTGCACCAAAGTTCAAAACTCACCACCAATACCCCGATAGCGAAACTAGATTTTGACTTGTATTGCTAGATTTTAAAATCGCGTTTTTCTCGAAAACTAAGCGTCGTAGAGAGAAAAGGGCTTTTATTTGGAATATCTCCCGTATCTCGAAAACTAAATGAGTTAGATGAAAACGGACAACGGTTTTGGAACACGGAAGTCATAGTGAGTCATATGTGGAAAAATAAGTACGAAAATCGCTTATATAAAATTTAAATCGTCCATATCTCGAAAACTAGAAGAGCTAGAGGAAAACTGAGTGCACCAAAGTTCAACACTCGCCACCAATACCCCGATAGCGAAACTAGATTTTGACTTGCATTGCTAGATTTTAAAATCGCGTTTTTCTCGAAAACTAAGCGTCGTAGAGAGAAAAGGGCTTTTATTTGGAATATCTCCCGTATCTCGAAAACTAAATGAGTTAGATGAAAACGGACAACGGTTTTGGAACACGGAAGTCATAGTGAGTCATCTGTGGAAAAATAAGTGCGAAAATCGCTTAAATAAAATTTAAATCGTCCATATCTCGAAAACTAGAAGAGCTAGAGGAAAACTGAGTGCACCAAAGTTCAACACTCGCCACCAATACCCCGATAGCGAAACTAGATTTTGACTTGCATTGCTAGATTTTAAAATCGCGTTTTTCTCGAAAACTAAGCGTCGTAGAGAGAAAAGGGCTTTTATTTGGAATATCTCCCGTATCTCGAAAACTAAATGAGTTAGATGAAAACGGACAACGGTTTTGGAACACGGAAGTCATAGTGAGTCATCTGTGGAAAAATAAGTGCGAAAATCGCGTAAATAAAATTTAAATCTTCCATATCTCGAAAACTAGAAGAGCTAGAGGAAAACTGACTGCACCAAAGTTCAAAACTCACCACCAATACCCCGATAGCGAAACTAGATTTTGACTTGCATTGCTAGATTTTAAAATCGCGTTTTTCTCGAAAACTAAGCGTTGTAGAGAGAAAAGGGCTTTTATTTGGAATATCTCCCGTATCTCGAAAACTAAATGAGCTAGATGAAAACTGACTACGGTTTTGGAACAGGGAAGTCATTGCGAGTCATCTGTGAAAAAATAAATGCGAAAATGAATTTTGCGATTTTTTTTAATTTTTGAAGATTTTTTTCAAATTTTCACCATATAATTTTTCATCGTTTCTAATTCTGACGATTTTCATGATTTCGAATTTCTGACAGTTCTGCCATTTTCGATTTTTTTTTTTTAATTTTGACGATTTTTTTTAAATATTACTTTTTTTAATTTTTGCAGTTTTTTCAAATATTCGCGAATTTTTCAAATTATGCCGATTTTTTCAACACATGACTATTTTCAAATTTTGGAGATTTTTCAATTTTGGCGATTTTTCTGAATTTTTGGCGATTTTTTTAAATTTTGGGAATTTTTCCAATTTTAGAAATTTTTGACGATTTTTTAAAATTTTTGACGATTTTTCAAATTTTGACGATTTTTTCCAATTTTTGGGCTTTTTTCCAATTTTGGAAAATTTTTCAAATTTTGACGATTTTTTTCAATTTTGGCGATTTTTTTTTTATTTTTGAAGATTTTGCCAAATTTTGACTTTTTTTAAATTTTAGTGTTTTTTTCAATTTTTTTTCCATTTTGGCGATTTTTTCAATTTCGGCAATTTTTTTAAATTAAATTTTTTTTTGACGATTTTTTCAAATTTTTGACGATTTTTCAAATTTTGACGATTTTTTTCCACTTTTTGGGATTTTTCCAATTTTGGAAATTTTTTAAAATTTTGGCGATTTTTTTTAATTTTTGAAGATTTGTCAAATTTTTTACAATTTTTCAAATTTTTACTTTTTTTTTCGAATTTAGTGTTTTTTCAAATTTTGGAATTTTTTTCAATTTTTAACGATTTTTTCAATTTTGGCAATTTTTTTAAATTTTGCAGATTTTTTCAAATTATTGACGATTTTTCAAATTTTGACGATTTTTTCTGATTTTTTCCAATATCGGCGATTTTTTTAAATTTCGGCGATTTTTTTAAAATTTGAAATTTTTTGTTTTAAATTATGCAATTTTTTTAAATTTAAAGATTTTTTTAAATTCGGCGATTTTTTCATATTTGTCAATTTTTTTTTTAATTTTTGGCGATTTTTTGAAAATTTGGACAGTTCTTTTTTAATTTCGGCGATTTTTTTTTCAATTTTGGCGATTTTGTATCCATTTTTGCATTTTTTTTTAAATTATTATCGATTTTTTTTAATATATTTGCGATTTTCGACAATATTAGCGATTTTTTTCTAATATTAGCTGTTTTTTTAATGCACGTGCATATGCACTTGCACTCGCACATGTGCATGTGCGAATTTGTATTCGCACATCGCACATGGAGATGTGCATGTGCGAATAGTATCTGCACTTGCACATCTTGATGTGCGAAGTGCAAAATATTCATATTCAATATGAAGTCAAATTCGCACATGCACATGTGCATGTGCGAAGTATAAACAAAAATTTGCACATGCACATGTGCATGTGCATCTTTTGTCTGCACATCAATTTTTGCACATGTGCATGTGCGTGCATTACGAAGCCTGCATAAAACCTTTAATGCCTATTCAGCTTACACTTTTTTCTTTTGGTACTTTGCTAATTTTAGCTTGTTGTTGTTTTCTTCAAGAAAAGTTGCATGACCATAAACTTTTTTTTTTTTGTGAACCAAATTTATATGTCAGATAACCAAATTTAGATACCACCGTTAACCATTAGTCTTTTCTTTTCACATTTATTAATGAAAACGTTACTTATAAAATTATTGACCCTTAATATAAACGAGTATTTTAAATTTAAAGTCGACTTTATTTTTAATCAAACGGTTTTGTTCATTTTGTGTATGAAAACCTTACAAAAATATTTATATTTTCAAATATTTTGATTGGTTGAAAATAAATTAACCAATCAGAATGCTCCAAAAATAAACCAATTCAAGGTATACTGCCACCCAATATTTTAACTAAAGTCGACTTTACCTATTATTATTTGTAAAAAACAAAGCTTTTTTTCATATTTCTTTTAAACATTTTACCAAGTTTTTAGGCTTTACTACTTAAATTTTGAATAAGTTATGCGAAAAATCTTTATTAGTTGAAATGCTCCTAATTACTTGGCAAAGATTTTATTTCTGTGTCAAATAAATGTATTCCTTTTTAAAAGATTTTAACAATGAAATTTTTGTTTTGGTATTTAAAATGTTTTTATGACTAAAATAAAAAATCCTATTCGAAACAAAAACAATTTAAAAAATTTAATATTTTTAAAATTTCCCGTTTTCCCGGGAAAAATATATTATTTTCCCGGGAATTCCCGGCACACTTTTCCCGGGATTTCCGATTCCCGGGCGGAAATTCCCGAACCCCAAACCCTAGTTGGTACATTGGGTGCGTTCGGCAGATACAATTTGACAGTCAACAGTTCTACAACAGTTGTGCAACTATCTGCTGAACGACCTGATCACTAACCGCTCAGTCTGAGCGCTGTCATATTTTGGTAGCGTAAAAAATGTTTGCTACTTTTGATCAAATAGTGATACATTTGTTGTTGTTGATTTTAAAAAATTTTTGTTTTGTATGATTGACAAATAAAAACATACAAATATAATTCAAAAACAAAAAATTTATAAAATCAAAGGAAAATAAAAAAAAAATGTATTTAAAAACAAAACAAAGAAAACATCGTTCAGCAGAGTAAGTAATCACAAAGCGCTACAAGTCACCGGTATCATTTTAAGGTTTCTCTGCCGAATGCTACCATTTACACACATTATGCCTAATATTTATTTTTAGGCACAAACAAATAATTGTGCGCACAAAGTGGGTAACCGTAAATAAAAAAAATGCCTATTTGTACATTTTGTGAGTATTTTTGTAGACAAAAATGTGTATATATGAGTTTTGCACATTTGATGTCTAAAATTAGGCATTTTGCGTAATATTATATGAAATTTTACGTATTTTATAGCAGTTAATTTACAAGCACTTTTTAGAGTGTATATATAAAACTTTTGCTGAAAAGGGAATTTCAGAAAAAAAATTGCTGAAAACTAGTATACTTATTTTTATAAGAGTACTTACGTAACAGCATACAAAAAATCAAAAATATGTGATTGTATATGTACAAAAGTTACAAAAGTTGAAAAAATATTGAATCTAAAAATAGATTTTCAAAAATTTACAAAATAAATTTCCGGATTCTTTTTATTTGCGATAATGATAAAAATATGTAATTAAAGGTAACTCATTATTTTTTGTTATGAAATGATGGATAAAGTAACTGGTGATTAGTAGCTCTTTTTTCTTATATTCATAAAAGTTTTCAAAACAAATTATTTTATTTTTTATTTATTTTCATTAAACTGAACAAACCTAGCACAAACGTCTTATAAATGAAAGTGCTAGTGACATGCAGTAAACATAATATCAATATGTAAATGAGAAATAATAATTTCAACTACAAGTACAAATAAAAAATAAAAAAAAAAAAATTATATAAGATTAACAGAATATTTTATCCAATTGCAATAATAGCCGAAAACTGCAATTTTAATTTAATTTAGAATTATACCGACTCACGAAAAAAAAGTAAAAAAAAGTGCCCACCTCAAAATAAACCTTGGTTTGTTTTATGATGATTCCCAAAATACTTCGGGTCTAGCAACGAGATCTCACGAGCTGGACCATTTTTAAAAAAGGTATTTTTGAATCTTTTGTACGAAAATGTTTGTTATTGAAATATCAAACTTACATATCATAATCTGTAGTCGATTTAAGTAAACACGTGTTTCACATTTTTTGGAAATTCGCGATTTTTCGCGTTTTATCAGAAATTCAATGTGGAGAAAAAAATGTGTTCTAAATATGGCTACCAAAACTTTTCTTTTGATAAGTAAATCATCACAAAGTGGATTTAGTTCGAAATTTCGCAAATTTTATATATTTTGCGTGATGCTGTGGACCAAGTATTGTTAAAATTTTTGAGTTACTGCAATCTGCATTTGAATTCAGTATCTAGTTGATGTAAGATAAAAATGCAACTTAACAGAAAAAAAAAATCCAGCACGCGCTTTGTTTTTGGCGGAATACCTTTTTTTCGCGAAAAAAAATTTTATTAATAATTTTAGTTCAGTTTCTAGTAGATGTAAGGATAAAAATGCAACTTAAGAGAAAAAACCCAAAACGCGCTTTTTTTGGCGGAATATCTTTTTTTTTTCGCGAAAAAAGATTATTATAAAATTTTATTTAGAGTCAACATATATTTATATTTTTCTTAAAAAAATTACCGACCCGCGTATTTTAATAAAATGTTTTATTTAATAATAAACCTACAAAAAATAAAATAAAATTTTTTTATTGAATTGGGGTAATTTAAAATTTTATCAAAATTTGGTCCAGATCACCGTGAAAAATGTATTAAATTAGCAAAATTCTAAACTATATCCACTTAGCGATTATTTACTTATCAAAAGGAAAGTTTATATATCCATATTGCCCTATTTTCAATATATTTTCTCCACCATATTGAATTTCTGATAAAACGCGAACAATCGCGAATTTCAAAAAACCCTGAAACATGTGTTCACTTAAATCGACTAGAGATTAAGATATGTAAAATTAACATTTAGTTTAGTTTATTTATTTATTTCCATTCCAGTACAACAAGAATTAATCTTATAATTATAGTACAGGAATTTTAAGTGCTAAAATTTTGATTTTAAAAAGTTATAGTCACATTAATAATAGTAATAAAATAATTAATATAAATAATCAAATAAATAATTAAAAATAATAATTAATTAAAACAAAAACATATTGCAAAAATTAAAGAAATATTAATTCTAAAAATGAAATTGAATTGAAATTAAAATCGAGCATAGTGTTCAAACAGAAATTTTTTAAAACTCAAAGCGTTGCTGTTTAGCTGTTGAGTTTGAGGGAGCATGTCCAAAGACTTACGGAATTTATGAAGAATTGCCATTCAGATACGAGGTAGCGATGACTTGGTGGAATTAGTTTATTTCCTCTGTTTGTTCCGATGTCAAAACGGAGTTTCTCATAGATATTTATAATGGGGCTTTTTTGTGTAAACGATTTTGTGTAAGAATAAGAACACTCTAATCTTCATAAGACTTTCCAAAGACACCCCAAAAATGCTTTTAGAGTAGAACGACGTTCCCCTGGCTCTTCTTAACCCGAAAACGTATCTTACTACACTGTTAAATACAACTTTTAACTTCCCCATACTTATGGTGTCACAATGAGAAAAAAGTTCACGACCGTACAAAATGCCAGGAATAAGGTAAGCTTTGGCTAAAAGCAATCTTATTTTCAAAGGGGTATAAGATTGAGTTAACCATAGTGATCTTAGTTTCATATATGTCTGGCCAACTATGGCGTTGATATGATTTGACCATGTTAACGTGCTATTTAATATTATACCAAGGTTTCTTGCTGTGGAAACAACTTCAACTTTATCAAAAACTGGGTTTCTCATTCTTTGACGTATTAGAAGGCACTTTGATTTTTTAGGATTTATACATAGCCCATTAGCAATAGCCCACAGGTGTATTTTTTGTAAATCATAGTTTATTTTATCAATATTATCATTAATCGATAGAACTGGACTGCTCAGGTAAAGTTGAATATCGTCTGCGTACATGTATATCCTGCAGTAGTCAAGGTGTTCAGGTAAGTCATTGACATAAACGGAGAAAAGAAGAGGCCCCAAAATTGACCCTTGGAGTACACCTCTTGTAAGATTAAGTGGTCCCGATAATGTGTCATTGACATAAACTGATTGGGTGCGATTTAGAAGATAAGATGACAACAGTTGTGCTGAAGAGGATGAAAAATTAAAAAAGCTTTGTAGCTTCATACTAAGTGTTGGGTGGTCAACAGTATCGAAAGCCTTAGAGTGATCGAGAAGAACAAGGAAATTAACATTGCCGTCATCAAGATCGCGTCTTATCTCCTTACAGACGTCAGCCAGTGCAGTCACGCAGCTGTGATTAGGTCGAAACCCTGATTGTTTTTCTGACATTAAACCATGTTCATAAACATATGTACTCATTTGAGTGTGCAATATCTTTTCAAAAACCTTAGAAAGATAACATAATATTGCTATTGGCCGGTATTCTGTGCTTGATTTAGGAATTGGAATTATCTTTGCATGCTTCCATCTTAAGGGAAAAGTGCTAGTAGTTATAATATGGTTAAAAATATACGTTATGGAAGGTAAAAGAAGCGGTAACAAAATTTTTATGAATTTAGGATGAAGATTATCATATCCAACTGCATTCGATTTTACCTGTGTAAAACTGTAGACGACATCAAATTGATTTACGCAAGAAAATTCAAAGGTGTTTTCCCTAACAATTTGGTTATTTTATGTGTTCACACTGTCATTATTACGTGAACGATTTTCAATGTGTGCATAATGATTGTCATAGAAATCAGTTCGCACCTGAACCGCGGGTAGGTTAGTGAATTTAATATTGAGTTCATCAGCATCAATTGAGCTGTTATTATTTATATTAGATTTTCCAATGCCAATATCACGGATAGTCTTCCAGGTATGTTTAGTTTCAAGAGCCGAGCTAAATTGTCTTGAGTAGTATTCAGATTTAGCATATCTAATTTTGCAGTTAACTTCTTTTCTAGCTGTTCGATAATCGTTCTTAAGCTCAGGGGTTTAAAAACGTTTCCATCGAGTGTAGGCTATATCCCTTTGATAAATCATCTGTTTGATGGCAGATGTAAACTAAGGTTTGTTCTTTACTGTGGTAGTTCTGGTTTTTACGGGTACAGATTCTTCATATAGTCGTAAATCAGAAAATTCTTCATACAAAAGAGTCAAAAACTTTTTTTTTTGTAGAATATCCTTGCAAACAGGACATTTCTAGGAATGATTATATATACCGCTGGACGCGCCTAAAAAAACCTTTCATATGATAGCAATATTGTGTATATTGTCTTTAGATAAATACCAAAATTCTGCCAAAAACTAAAAAAAATACCTTTTTTAAAAACGGTCCAGCTCGTGAGATCTCATTCATAGACCCAAAATATTTTTGGGAATCATCATAAAACAAACCAACGTCTATTTTGAGGGGGGCACTTTTTTTGCTTTTTTTCTGTCCATATAAGGTGAGTCGGTCTATTATACATATATCAGCTATCGAATAAATACTTTGATATATGATCTCCATATCTCATCATCATAATTATGTATATATGTATGTAAATCAATTTATCTATGGAAATTAACCTATCCAATATAAAACCGCCACGAATCAAAAGTTAAGTGTTTCTAATCTTATAATGAATGATAGTTTTACAATCCAAAACATTATAATTAATATATTACACAGCAGTAAACATACCACTATGATAGATGAACCTTCAGCAAATGCATTTATGAGGGGTGAAAAATATATTATTTTCCCGGGAATTCCCGGCACACTTTTCCCGGGATTTCCGATTCCCGGGCGGAAATTCCCGAACCCCAAACCCTAGTTGGTACATTGGGTGCGTTCGGCAGATACAATTTGACAGTCAACAGTTCTACAACAGTTGTGCAACTATCTGCTGAACGACCTGATCACTAACCGCTCAGTCTGAGCGCTGTCATATTTTGGTAGCGTAAAAAATGTTTGCTACTTTTGATCAAATAGTGATACATTTGTTGTTGTTGATTTTAAAAAATTTTTGTTTTGTATGATTGACAAATAAAAACATACAAATATAATTCAAAAACAAAAAATTTATAAAATCAAAGGAAAATAAAAAAAAAATGTATTTAAAAACAAAACAAAGAAAACATCGTTCAGCAGAGTAAGTAATCACAAAGCGCTACAAGTCACCGGTATCATTTTAAGGTTTCTCTGCCGAATGCTACCATTTACACACATTATGCCTAATATTTATTTTTAGGCACAAACAAATAATTGTGCGCACAAAGTGGGTAACCGTAAATAAAAAAAATGCCTATTTGTACATTTTGTGAGTATTTTTGTAGACAAAAATGTGTATATATGAGTTTTGCACATTTGATGTCTAAAATTAGGCATTTTGCGTAATATTATATGAAATTTTACGTATTTTATAGCAGTTAATTTACAAGCACTTTTTAGAGTGTATATATAAAACTTTTGCTGAAAAGGGAATTTCAGAAAAAAATTGCTGAAAACTAGTATACTTATTTTTATAAGAGTACTTACGTAACAGCATACAAAAAATCAAAAATATGTGATTGTATATGTACAAAAGTTACAAAAGTTGAAAAAATATTGAATCTAAAAATAGATTTTCAAAAATTTACAAAATAAATTTCCGGATTCTTTTTATTTGCGATAATGATAAAAATATGTAATTAAAGGTAACTCATTATTTTTTGTTATGAAATGATGGATAAAGTAACTGGTGATTAGTAGCTCTTTTTTCTTATATTCATAAAAGTTTTCAAAACAAATTATTTTATTTTTTATTTATTTTCATTAAACTGAACAAACCTAGCACAAACGTCTTATAAATGAAAGTGCTAGTGACATGCAGTAAACATAATATCAATATGTAAATGAGAAATAATAATTTCAACTACAAGTACAAATAAAAAATAAAAAAAAAAAAAATTATATAAGATTAACAGAATATTTTATCCAATTGCAATAATAGCCGAAAACTGCAATTTTAATTTAATTTAGAATTATACCGACTCACGAAAAAAAAGTAAAAAAAAGTGCCCACCTCAAAATAAACCTTGGTTTGTTTTATGATGATTCCCAAAATACTTCGGGTCTAGCAACGAGATCTCACGAGCTGGACCATTTTTAAAAAAGGTATTTTTGAATCTTTTGTACGAAAATGTTTGTTATTGAAATATCAAACTTACATATCATAATCTGTAGTCGATTTAAGTAAACACGTGTTTCACATTTTTTGGAAATTCGCGATTTTTCGCGTTTTATCAGAAATTCAATGTGGAGAAAAAAATGTGTTCTAAATATGGCTACCAAAACTTTTCTTTTGATAAGTAAATCATCACAAAGTGGATTTAGTTCGAAATTTCGCAAATTTTATATATTTTGCGTGATGCTGTGGACCAAGTATTGTTAAAATTTTTGAGTTACTGCAATCTGCATTTGAATTCAGTATCTAGTTGATGTAAGATAAAAATGCAACTTAACAGAAAAAAAAAATCCAGCACGCGCTTTGTTTTTGGCGGAATACCTTTTTTTCGCGAAAAAAAATTTTATTAATAATTTTAGTTCAGTTTCTAGTAGATGTAAGGATAAAAATGCAACTTAAGAGAAAAAACCCAAAACGCGCTTTTTTTGGCGGAATATCTTTTTTTTTCGCGAAAAAAGATTATTATAAAATTTTATTTAGAGTCAACATATATTTATATTTTTCTTAAAAAAATTACCGACACGCGTATTTTAATAAAATGTTTTATTTAATAATAAACCTACAAAAAATAAAATAAAATTTTTTTATTGAATTGGGGTAATTTAAAATTTTATCAAAATTTGGTCCAGATCACCGTGAAAAATGTATTAAATTAGCAAAATTCTAAACTATATCCACTTAGCGATTATTTACTTATCAAAAGGAAAGTTTATATATCCATATTGCCCTATTTTCAATATATTTTCTCCACCATATTGAATTTCTGATAAAACGCGAACAATCGCGAATTTCAAAAAACCCTGAAATATGTGTTCACTTAAATCGACTAGAGATTAAGATATGTAAAATTAACATTTAGTTTAGTTTATTTATTTATTTCCATTCCAGTACAACAAGAATTAATCTTATAATTATAGTACAGGAATTTTAAGTGCTAAAATTTTGATTTTAAAAAGTTATAGTCACATTAATAATAGTAATAAAATAATTAATATAAATAATCAAATAAATAATTAAAAATAATAATTAATTAAAACAAAAACATATTGCAAAAATTAAAGAAATATTAATTCTAAAAATGAAATTGAATTGAAATTAAAATCGAGCATAGTGTTCAAACAGAAATTTTTTAAAACTCAAAGCGTTGCTGTTTAGCTGTTGAGTTTGAGGGAGCATGTCCAAAGACTTACGGAATTTATGAAGAATTGCCATTCAGATACGAGGTAGCGATGACTTGGTGGAATTAGTTTATTTCCTCTGTTTGTTCCGATGTCAAAACGGAGTTTCTCATAGATATTTATAATGGGGCTTTTTTGTGTAAACGATTTTGTGTAAGAATAAGAACACTCTAATCTTCATAAGACTTTCCAAAGACACCCCAAAAATGCTTTTAGAGTAGAACGACGTTCCCCTGGCTCTTCTTAACCCGAAAACGTATCTTACTACACTGTTAAATACAACTTTTAACTTCCCCATACTTATGGTGTCACAATGAGAAAAAAGTTCACGACCGTACAAAATGCCAGGAATAAGGTAAGCTTTGGCTAAAAGCAATCTTATTTTCAAAGGGGTATAAGATTGAGTTAACCATAGTGATCTTAGTTTCATATATGTCTGTCCAACTATGGCGTTGATATGATTTGACCATGTTAACGTGCTATTTAATATTATACCAAGGTTTCTTGCTGTGGAAACAACTTCAACTTTATCAAAAACTGGGTTTCTCATTCTTTGACGTATTAGAAGGCACTTTGATTTTTTAGGATTTATACATAGCCCATTAGCAATAGCCCACAGGTGTATTTTTTGTAAATCATAGTTTATTTTATCAATATTATCATTAATCGATAGAACTGGACTGCTCAGGTAAAGTTGAATATCGTCTGCGTACATGTATATCCTGCAGTAGTCAAGGTGTTCAGGTAAGTCATTGACATAAACGGAGAAAAGAAGAGGCCCCAAAATTGACCCTTGGAGTACACCTCTTGTAAGATTAAGTGGTCCCGATAATGTGTCATTGACATAAACTGATTGGGTGCGATTTAGAAGATAAGATGACAACAGTTGTGCTGAAGAGGATGAAAAATTAAAAAAGCTTTGTAGCTTCATACTAAGTGTTGGGTGGTCAACAGTATCGAAAGCCTTAGAGTGATCGAGAAGAACAAGGAAATTAACATTGCCGTCATCAAGATCGCGTCTTATCTCCTTACAGACGTCAGCCAGTGCAGTCACGCAGCTGTGATTAGGTCGAAACCCTGATTGTTTTTCTGACATTAAACCATGTTCATAAACATATGTACTCATTTGAGTGTGCAATATCTTTTCAAAAACCTTAGAAAGATAACATAATATTGCTATTGGCCGGTATTCTGTGCTTGATTTAGGAATTGGAATTATCTTTGCATGCTTCCATCTTAAGGGAAAAGTGCTAGTAGTTATAATATGGTTAAAAATATACGTTATGGAAGGTAAAAGAAGCGGTAACAAAATTTTTATGAATTTAGGATGAAGATTATCATATCCAACTGCATTCGATTTTACCTGTGTAAAACTGTAGACGACATCAAATTGATTTACGCAAGAAAATTCAAAGGTGTTTTCCCTAACAATTTGGTTATTTTATGTGTTCACACTGTCATTATTACGTGAACGATTTTCAATGTGTGCATAATGATTGTCATAGAAATCAGTTCGCACCTGAACCGCGGGTAGGTTAGTGAATTTAATATTGAGTTCATCAGCATCAATTGAGCTGTTATTATTTATATTAGATTTTCCAATGCCAATATCACGGATAGTCTTCCAGGTATGTTTAGTTTCAAGAGCCGAGCTAAATTGTCTTGAGTAGTATTCAGATTTAGCATATCTAATTTTGCAGTTAACTTCTTTTCTAGCTGTTCGATAATCGTTCTTAAGCTCAGGGGTTTAAAAACGTTTCCATCGAGTGTAGGCTATATCCCTTTGATAAATCATCTGTTTGATGGCAGATGTAAACCAAGGTTTGTTCTTTACTGTGGTAGTTCTGGTTTTTACGGGTACAGATTCTTCATATAGTCGTAAATCAGAAAATTCTTCATACAAAAGAGTCAAAAACTTTTTTTTTTGTAGAATATCCTTGCAAACAGGACATTTCTAGGAATGATTATATATACCGCTGGACGCGCCTAAAAAAACCTTTCATATGATTGTGTATATTGTCTTTAGATAAATACCAAAATTCTGCCAAAAACTAAAAAAAATACCTTTTTTAAAAACGGTCCAGCTCGTGAGATCTCATTCATAGACCCAAAATATTTTTGGGAATCATCATAAAACAAACCAACGTCTATTTTGAGGGGGGCACTTTTTTTGCTTTTTTTCTGTCCATATAAGGTGAGTCGGTCTATTATACATATATCAGCTATCGAATAAATACTTTGATATATGATCTCCATATCTCATCATCATAATTATGTATATAATGATGTAAATCAATTTATCTATGGAAATTAACCTATCCAATATAAAACCGCCACGAATCAAAAGTTAAGTGTTTCTAATCTTACAATGAATGATAGTTTTACAATCCAAAACATTATAATTAATATATTACACAGCAGTAAACATACCACTATGATAGATGAACCTTCAGCAAATGCATTTATGAGGGGTGAAAATGGTAGACAGTTAAAAATAAAAGGCCTGTTGAAAATATATATAGCTCCGCATTTGATCAAACACTTTTAGGCCCGATTACTGAATGTACAGTTAAAGCAACGAACAGCTAAATTTTACATGGGAAGAGACAACGAATGCATCAGTTAAAGTCACAGTTAGTAGCTAACGGGACATTGTGAAATCGAGGTTTAAATCATCTTCTATTTACTAGGGTTGGATTTGTATATCTACAAACATCCACACAAACACATGTACGTACCGCATAGCAGGGATGATAAATGGGATTTTCAAAATAGTACCAACTTGCTTAGAAAATAGTACTTTTTCGACCTCCATAGTACCAAAAAATATTTTTTGTATTCTACACCACTCCTCGGTCGGTTCGTCTGTCCGTACAAAATGAACGATCGATCCTTATAATCAAACTACAGGTCACATTTTAAAAGATAATTTGACGAAATTTGGTACACAAGTTTCTACTGCATCGATTACTAACGCTATTAAGAAAGGTTAGAATCGGTCCATGTTTTGACTTAGTAATCATGAAGAGGTCCTATCTGATATTGAATGTATTGCTATTTAATGGTATAACCCAATCAAAGCAATTTTATTTGATTTCTTTCACCGGACTTATTTAATTTTATTGGATAGTGAGGTAGTGATCATTCCGGGCAAAGACCAAATTTGGCTCAGTTCCTCCCGGCTCTTTTTTACAGCGTTTTGTGCTCGGAAAAGTCCTAAAAGATACAAATATTTTATTTCTTTTCATGGGTTTTTAAAAAAAATTAAAAACCCGAAAAAATCAAGATAATTGTTTTTGCTTTATCTCGCTAGCTGTCGAGCCGATATTTACAACTCGGAAACTAGAATATTAGACGTAATAGATAGCATATGCCCGGAAATACGATCCCTTCCACAATCGGAAAAATCGATATTTGAACTTGTTAAATGCGTTTCTATAGAATTATTTGGTATGAAATATAATAACTTTGTGCTGACGGTTGATTCAGATTTTTGTTTGAATAAAGTCCTGAAAGTCGCATTCAATTTCGTTGTAAGATTAAAATTATTTTAAAGGGATTTAATCAATTGAGTTATTTGATTTATTCAACTATTAAATTAAGTACCACCTCAGTTAACATAACCCTCGATGAACGCAACTTCTTGGTTATCACAACAATTTAAATTTACGTTTATTAAGGATCTTTTTAAATCATAAATACTAAATTTTCGAAATTCGAATTTAAAATTCTAATTTCTGAGCGTTTTTTTTTTGCTGGTTATTTGAATACACAGGAAATACCCAATTTAATTTTATTCTGTTTGAATAAAGTAAAACTCAAAAGGGGAATCACCAAATTATATATGTTTTCCCTATTTGTTTTTTTTTTTGTCGCATTTATGTACATTTTTGGCTAGTTTATTTGTGAAATTTGATACGCGTGTACATATTATTTGGCAGTCTCTATTAAATAGTGAAAGTGTATCATTTAAAATGTTAAATAAACGTAAAAAAAACACTTTATCATTGGAAACTAAAGTCAAAATATTAGAAAAGCTTGACAAAGGCGTTCAAGGGAACCGGTTAGCCCTAGATTTTAATGTGACAACATCTTCAATCAGCTACATCAAATCACATAGAACAGCAATATTAAATGCTGTTTCAAACACATATCAGGAGGCAAACAATAAATCTTTGCACAGCGCTGAATATCCAAAAATGAAAAGTCGTCTGTATGAGTGGTTTTTAAATCAACGAGAAAAAAAGTGTACATTGACTGGGCCAATATTAAAAGAGAAAGCTAAACAAATATTTAGAGAGGAATATCCCGATAAAGATGAAAATGCATTCCGGGCAAGTGATGGATGGTTTACCAAATTTAAGAAGCGACACGGTATCCGTTTTTTTAAAATTTGTGGCGAGATTCTTTCCAGTGATGTTGCTTCAGTCACTCCTTTTATTCATCGATATCGTGCAAAGATCGCTGAGATGGATTTAATGGAGTCACAAATATATAATGTCGACGAAACCGGATTATTTTTTCGTTGCCTACCAGACAGAACCTATGTCTCCGCTTTTGAAAAAAACGCCCCTACTTGGTGCAAACTCTGATGGATCACACAAATTAGTTCCATTGGTAATTGGAAAAGCAAAAAAACCCAGGTGTTTTAAAAATTTCAATAATCCTCTGCATTACAACTTTTCAAAAAATGCTTGGTTGACTTCTCGGATTTTTCACTAATGGTTTCACTGAATATTTATTAAAGAGGTAAACAAAAATATTGATTTCAGGTTCAGTACATAATTTTAAAATTTTTTTAAATTCACAGGTGATCCGCTTTTCTCAGGAAAATAATTTGCCTCCGAAAGCCATTTTGCTTATAGATAATTGCTCCGCTCATACACCCATTGAGAAACTTAAAAGTGACGATGGAAACATAGTTGCATTACTCTTTCCACCAAATGTGGCAGCAGCTTTACAACCAATGGATCAAAACCCTATTAAGTTAACAAAGCTCAATTACAGAAGTATGTTTCTTTCTCAGTTAATTGCTGAAGGTGGTCAACTGAAGAATCATTTGAAATCCCATTCGATCCGCAATGCTATATTATTACTGAAACAAGCTTGGGATGCGGTACCACAAAGTGTTGTGAAGAAATCTTGGTCAAAGTTGTCCAATTGGGACTCTAACCAATACGACAGCGACGATGACGTGCCAATAGCACAATTGTTGCAAATAGATCAGGACTGCAACGAAGTTATTCAGATAACTCAAGCTCTGTTAAAAGAAATAGCTCCCAACGATTGCATCGGTATAGAAGACATCGACAGATGGAATGAAGATATGTTTGATGACGGATCTGTTTATGTTCTCAGTAGCGATGGTGAGTCTTCAGATAGCAGCGAAGACGACGTTGTTGCAGTATCATCAGTTGTCTCTAATACTACAGCCATTGAAAGCGTAAATAATTTAATAAAATGGTGCAATAACATTGAATTGTTTTCAACTAAGCACATAAGTAATCTTTTGGCTCTCCGTAATGATATTTCGGATTTAAAGAAACCAAAAACAAACAAATATAACTGATTATATGTCAAACAAAGATTAGTTGTTAACTTGGCCATTGTTTAATTTTAATTCTTTAATTTTTTTTAAATACAGTTTTTTAGTTTTTAATTAAAAAAAATACATGTGATGTAATTAGACTGCATTGCTATGTTTTGTTGCCATTCGTTTTTTTTTTTATATTCATATTTTTAATTTAAAAAAATACATTTGATGTATTGGACTGAATTGTTGTGTTTTGTTTTCTTGTTTTATCAAATAAAATTGAATTAAAAAATATTAAAAAGAGTTTTATTTAAGTTTTTGGAAGTAAATTTACTCAATTTTTTTTTCGAAAAAAAACGTACAGAAATTAGAATTGCCTCAAAAACAAAGCGGTTCTAATTTCCGAGCGTCTACTGTACTCCGATAGTTAATTTGTTTATTTTAAATACAATATTTGGTATGAAAACTAAAAAAAAAAAAAAAACATGAAAATTTGTAAATAGTACTAAATGAGTCATGGGAGTACCATAGTACTTTTGAGGTTCTAATAGTACCATAAAAAGTAATATTACTAACTTTATCATCCCTGCCGAATAGACACAAAAGTTGTACCAAATGTATACTTGAGCTTATTTGTGGGTACTATAAAAGGCGTTAAATTGACACAATTGAAAGCACCCTTGAGTATTGCTCGATGGAGTGCAAATTGTTCGCTTGAGGGTGTATTTAATCGGAAATGCTAACATCTTCATCATCACCAACATCACCAAATGTTGGTAACAACAACACAAGAATGACAAGTGTTTGCCTCTGTATATATTATGTTATTTGAACTCATGTATATCGTTAAACATTTGGAAACACTATGCCAAGATAGTATTTGGATTTTAAAATGAAACATTTCCATCTAAATATATCGCCCATTGGTGTGCACTATGGTGAGCCTTATTTTTTAACTTGCGATTTAAGGCCGACCCTCCCCCCCCCCTTTGGGTATCAAAATACACCATGCAAAAAATTAAGGTGATCGTATAACGGGAACACGTGCCCCAACGTCCCTGAAGTTTGAAATACGATTTTTGGCTATTTTTGAAAATACTGGCTCTAAATAACAATATGTAAATAATCTAGACTGAATTACCTTTCTGGCAATGTATAAGAATTAGTGTTTCCAATTCGGTTAATCGATTAACCGATTCCTCGATTAATCGCCTCTATTTCGGTTAATGTCGAAACAAATAATTTAAAACTCAAATAATTATTCGACCCGAATAATCGGTTAAAATAGTTCGATTAACCGGTTACATTTTTAATATGGAATTTTTCCTTTAGTTTTTTCCCAAAACTTTATATTTTTCTTAGCCTTGTCTAAAAAATTGCAAGAAAAGCTTAGAAAAACAAATACTAACTAAAGATACCACCAAACTCTTTAAAAATCAAGAGAAAGAGGACCTTAAGCCTTTAAATACCTTTTTTGGAGAAACTCCAAGCAAGTCGGCATTGCACCAGCGAGACACGTCATCTTTTTTAAGAGACTGATAAATTTTAATAAAATTTGTTTGCAAATATTTTAACAAAATATCGAAGTTTCTATTTGTAAAAAAGAGCATTAAAAAAACATCGCAAAAGGCCCAAATGAAGGTATTTTTTAAAAAATGTTCAAAACACACGACGTGTTTGGCAGGTTTTAGGAAATACAATAGACAATGCTTCATTTCTGTTTTAATTCTTTTAAAAATTTAAACTAAATTATATTTCCATGTCCCTTAAGACAAGGTTGCATTTGTTTTAAAACTGTGTCACACAATTGACATATTAATTCTGCAAGAACTCTAGCTTTTCTTACTTCTCTCAAGAGAGTGGTTCAAAACCAGAACCAGAACCCGTTTCAATGAAATTAAATTTTTATTCGAATTAAAAAAATAACCAAAAAGCAGAAAATGAAAGTTAAAAAATTTAAATTTATATGCAATTTGACATCTATAACCGCACACTGAGAAAATTGTGTACATGCTATTTATGAATTTTTACATTGATTCAATTAAGTTTCACTGGAATTCGTCCATTGAAAGTTTTCATTGAACTGATGCAGTTTTTGATAAAATTTTATGAAAAATTTCATATTATTTATTACACACCAAAAAAGTTTTATTAAAAAGAGCTTCATAAAAATAATTCACTTTGGGAAGAAAACTTCATTAGCTTACTGAAAATGTTCATTAAAACTCGTCTGACGAAATGCTATCTGCGTAACTCGTCGCTTAAACTTTAGGTTATTTTTTTATTATGAATGGCTTTTAGAAAACGGAGACTGAGGAAATCAGGGAGGGAGTAGGAAGAATCTTAATAAAATCTTCAAAACTTCAGATATAACATTTATTTAAATGCAATATTAAATTTTTTGTCTACTAAGAAAATTTTTAATTAAAAAAACCTCAGATTCCAAAACTTCAACCTTAGAATATTGAAATTTGTTTTAAATATAGCGAGTTTATATGTCACGTTGATATTTAACAAAAACAGGCAGATCTTTGTGTTTTTATTGATATAAACTTAAGGAAAAACATTAATTTTGTATTAAACGATTAATCGATTAATCGCCAATTTACTCGATTAAACGACCCGAATAACCGGTTAATCAATTTTAGGCATTTTTCGAATAATGCATTAATCGGTTAACCGCCTACGTCGAATAATTGGAAACACTAATAAAAATCCGAAACCCGTTGGGAAATATTTACGTAATTGCAATTTCCCCAGACCATTGTAGGGTTAAAATGAGATAAAATACTTTTTCGTAAAAAATAAAATACTTTTTCAAAAACATTCCATGTTATACTCTGGTTTCATTTCTAAGATCCACAAATATTCAGATATAAATTTTCGTCTCCCTCGGATTATGATAACCTAGTCCCAGGTATGGCCAAAGATGGGATTTTTTTATAAATTTGCAAAACTCTAGTTTTGAGTTTTTTTAAATTTTGTTCAACAAAATATAAAAGAAGTGGTCAACGCATAGAGGTTTATTAAAGATACCTTAGAGAATAGTTCTACTGAAAATTACACATATCCCTCTTTTAACTTAACAGTGACGGCGTTTTAAATTTGAAAATTTTTGAGAAAAGTGTGATTTTGGCCAATAATTTAGATACTCGTAATAGAATTTATTTTTGTGTTTTTAGAAAGCTGTAACAAAATCACTTCCGGTTTTTGTAATTCTGATACAAGAGATTGTTTTCCGAAAATTTTGTAAAACTCCGACAGCGTTCGCCCTTTCTTTACCAAGGTCAAAGGTGAAATTTTTGAAAATTTTCGATTTTTCCTGAAAGTATATCGAAACATTGTGTAAAAAAGTGGTATTTGACATAAAAATCGATATAAAAACCTTTAATAAAGCTTTTTCCAGGCAACAGAAAACTCTTTGGAAGATATCTTCCAAGAAGACATTAACGGTGTTATGTATAAAGTTTCTAAACAGTTTAATTGCATGTTTTTTAGCTTATTTGGCAAAAACAGTATGCATAATTCGTTTAATAACGGCAAAATTAACAATCTGTTAAAGTAGGGTAAAGACTAAAATAAGCATTTCATAAAATTTGGAAAACAAAAGTCTCAGTTGAAACCATAAATATTGAGTTTTTGTCTATTTAAAAAGACTTTTTTAAGGGTCATGCACCCAAGAATATATAAAATCCAATATTCTATATCCAACAAATTAAAAAAAATTTGGAACAATTGCACCATTTAAGCCTTTTTTTATTAAATTTTCTCAAATTGGTGTACAAATAAAATATAAAATAAACCAAACAAAACAGTGATGTTGATTAAATCAAAACATAATCGTCATTCGAATAGATTCAGTATTCGTACTATTAAACTCTCTTTAAAATATTAGTTTTCCATTATTACTTCATTATGTATAACATAAAATTGGGGTGTTGCCAGAATAAAACGAGAATTTAACAAACAGTTATTTAACGATTATGCATAAAACTTTTTAATAAACATTTAATAACGAAAATCAATACATTAGCAATTGTATTTCTTAACGCAAAATTAAGAAAAGTTTATGCATTAGAGCCTAAAACGATCTTTTTTTTTTCTCATTTGATTGAAAATAATCAAGTAGTATTTGAAATATTCTTCCTTTTATCACTTGAAAGATAATTCAGCGATATTTGGAAAAAGTAATTAAAAAATATGTCATAATTTTTTATGATAATATTGCGTAAATAACACCTTTTTATCATCTGGAAGATGAAGAAAATTTGTTTAAATGTTTTTTTGTCAATTTGGAAAAAATTAAAAAAAAAAGTTGTAAGTTACAAAAACAATCAATAGATATAGAGGAAATAAACTCGTCGAAAACTCAAGATTTAATGAGCGAAAAAATCGGCTATGATGAAATTAACATATTGAATAAATGCGTTCCCGCACGTACGGAAATTTACCGAAAAGCGTTCCCGTACTCGTAAATTGTGTAAATGGGAGCTTTCATGAGAATGTATTTGTGTTTCTCTTTTCACCAAAACTTAAGCCTGAGTTACAGTGTTGCCACCAGGAAAACAAAAAAATACACAGCCATGGGACAAAAATTATCCAAAACCGTATGAAATTACACAAAAAATTAATATTTCTTTTATTAGTTTAAAATGCGAGTAACCGTTAATTTTATAAGAAATTAATATCCCCTTTGAACTTGGTGCGCACAGTGTGGCAGAATCGAAATAATTTGTTATAAAATTTTCACATAGTAATGCTTATATAATCTACTTTCAAAATAAATTGCAAAAATAAATCGTGTAATGCAAAAAGGATAATAGATCTTGAAAAATATCCTTAATTTGCAAATATCTCAAAAAACACATCTTTAATTTTCTTTAAATAATTGAAATAACTTAATATTTCAGCTACAGACTGTGAAAATTTCAAATTGGAACGCCAATGGGTTCAAAACAAAAACGCTATTTTTTAACAAAGTTTTTTGAATTTTCACAAATAAACATAATTTTTGTGGGAAATATATAATATTAAATAGATTATATCTTTGATAGAGTTAGCAGAGTGCTATAAATACGTATGCTAAAAATGTCTGAATTTTTGAGATCGCCATTTAAGAAGTGTATTTTATTCACAAACATCTCTAAAGACCATTTGATATTTATCAAATAGTCTTGCCACCCAAGACAAAAATATTTGTTTTGCATGCAGTCTGACAAATATTTTCTCTAAATATGAAAAAAATACGGGAAAATATAAATAAATAAAATTAAAACAACGTTTTTGACTTCTTCTAACTAAATTGGGTATCATGTTGAACAAATTTACAAAAATAATTCATTAGAAACTGGAAATTTGTGGTAGATGTTACACAAACAAACTCATTTTTCTCATTTGGGGCTGTAAAACATGAAATTTAGTAAATTTTTCAGTTAAATGCGAAATTACACAAAAATGTCATTATCCAAAAATTATTCAAGGAATGTGTAAACAGTCCTGTTTTGGAATAATTATTCAAAAAGTGGCAACACTGCTGAGTTATCTCTGCGTAGCTGAATTAATGAGTTAAATAAGGACAGAAAATATGTCGTGGTTTTTGTTTCATTTTGTGCATTCAACATATAGCAAACTTAAATATACAATGAAAATCTATTCACAACAGATTTCGAAATTTTCAATGCATAAAAATGAAACAAAAAATTCAACACATCTTCCATTCTTATAAAACTCATTAATTCAGCTCCTTAAAAATACGTTACGATTACGTCTGGGTAACTCAGGCTTTACCCAGACTTTTTCTTCGGGTAAACTTTGGTAACTTATAAAACGAACAGCTGATGCAAAAATAAATAAAAAACAATTGTGACAATAAATTCAAAATTTTAATTAAATAAAGAAAAGAAACTTATTTTGTTATAAGAATTAATGAATAAAATCAAAAAGAACTGTTAAATGCAAGTAAATATGAGTATTTGTACAATTTTGCAAACTGAAATTATATGTATTTTCACACTATTCTTTGAAATAAATTTTTCGGATAGAAAAGTGTTTTTTTCATGGATGGTAATCGAAACTATGCTGTTATCGATAAGGGTAACGCTATTTTAGATTATTTCGGTAACGGCAGTTTAAGGGTAAAGATATTTTGATTATTTCGGTAAGGGTATTTTAAGGTTAACGGCTTTTCAGTTTTTTCGGCACCGGTATTTAAAGGTTAACGGTTGTCAGTTATTTTGGTGTGTACCGCAAATTTTTTAACAAAAAACAAACGAGAATAAAAACGAAACCAATATATCAACTTAATATACGAAAAATACTCAATAACTTAACGGTATTTCGTTTATTTCGGTAACGGTGTTTTAAGGGTATCGATATTTCATTTATTTCGGAATCGGTATTTTAAGGATAACGGTATTAAAGTTATATCGGCAACAGTATTTTAAGGATAACGGTATTTCGGTTATTTCGGTGACGGTGTTTTAGGGGTAACTGTAGTCAGTTGAAAGGGGTTTGAATCGATAACGGTATTTCAGCGGTATCGCCTACCAACCCTGTTTTTTGCGTTCCCGTAATATTGGGTAATTTTCAGTGTTGCCAACTCTTGAAGGCAAGAAAGCACCGTGAGCATTGTGAAAACGGGTAAAAAGGGTAAAAATTTACCAAAAATGGATTAAAAAAGCACGATATTAATTTTTTGAAAAATTTGAGTCAAGAATTTAAAAACGCATTTTAGCTTTGTAAAATTGTGTAAAAAGGGTTCAAAAAATAACCAAAAAGGGGTAAAAAAGCACCAAATTAATATTTCAAAATTTTCAAGTTTAAATATAACAAAGTTGCTATTTAAAATTGTACTACAAACATTGTGAAAAAATGTATTTTTTGTATAGTTCGTATAATTTTTTCAACTTTGACAGAATATTGAATAAAAATTGAAAAAAACGAGAACAAATACCAAAAATATAAACTGTACAAAAAGCCCTAAAAACGCTGCCAGAAATCTGAAAAAGCACTGTAAATACCCGCTTTTTTTAAACGGGTATTTGTAAAAAATCACCGGGTATGGGAAAGAAAAAAGCACCAAAAAATACCCGAAAAGCACTGAAATGGCAACACTGGTAATTTTGTCATTTGGTGAGAGGATTTTGTACTTAATCTCATTTAACCGAACTTTACCCAAAAAGTAGAGAAACACACATAATATGTTGGCAGTGTTGCCACTTTTTGAATAATTATTCAAAAACGGGACTGTTTACACATTCGTTGGATAATTTTTGAATAATAACATTTTTGTGTAGTTTTCGTCTAATTTCACTTTTTACAGAAATTTCCGTAAATTCAGTTACAGAGCTTTTAAATAATGAAATGAAAATTGGTAGATATTTCGATTAAATGAGTTTGTGAAGCATTTATCAAAAATTTCTATTTTCCGACGAATTATTTCGTAAATTTGTTCAAGGCTAAGACCAATGAAGAAGAAATCAAAAAAATTTTTATATTTTTAATTTCTATATTTAACCCCGTATATTGTTCATGTTTTGCGAACATATTTTTAAAACTTCATGTAAAAAAAAAGTACTTTTGTCTTGAGTGGCAAGACCATTTAAAAATGCTGCGACAGAGTGAAATTTTGATTAGTTAGTTTGTTATTGACTGAAAAAACTAGTAATTTTCAAAGTTTTTATAGCAGCTTTTAATACAGCGCGAAATTGTTTTCCTGTAATTTCCATGATCAGAGTAAAATGTTGTTAACTCATCACAGTTGCGGCCCTATGTTCCACTGGGAATTAAAGGATTAAATATAACTCATCACAGTGGTTCAGGATCAAAATATTTTGAAAATAATTCAGAAATTTAGAAAAAGTTAACCTAGAAAGGTTTCATTTAACTATGAATGACACCATATAATTCACTATTTTAACCCTTTGACGACCAAACTTGAACCACTGTAGATTTTCTAATAAAACTTTTTCAAGGCATGGACTGAGAATTATTGTAAGGCTATTTTTGACGATTTACGACGCTCCATATCTTAGAAATATGGAACTAAAGCTAAAGAATTTCTAAAATTCTAATTACATTTTTAAAAACCTTTCTCATACCAAGTTTTAAATACAAAAAAGAAATTTATTTTTTTGTAACTTTGAATTTTTATTTTTAAACATATTTTCTATGAAAGAAACAATTTACAAACGAGTTACAAATATTTCCAACAAAAAAATTGTTGGGAATAAAATTTCAATTTAAAAGAAAATATGATTGCTTTTACAAATTCCCACTTTTGGTGCCTACTATTTTTTCTGTGTATAATGTAATGGACTATCGCTCCTGAATGGGTTCATATTTTTTAAAAAATTTAATTTTCTATTTTGCTTTAAACTATACGGAATCGATAAGTAATAAATAATTCTGTGTGTATTTCAAATTCTACTTTCGAAATTTAAAAAACTAATAATTAGAAAGCTAAAACTAAATTTTTAATTTTTGATTTCGAGCTGATTTTGTAATGCTCTCAGATTATCAATTGGTTATAAATATCCTTAAAAAGTTATATCACTGTAGTATCGAACACAATATTTTAATTAAAATCGTGTTACAAGATTTCTTAAACAGCAAAAAGTAAAAATGGGACATATATCAAACATTGGTCGTCAAAGGGTTAAGCCTGAAAATATATTGGATTTTATTTTTCTTTAGTTAATAGAATATTTTTTTGCAAACATAACCAATATTTTTCATAAAAATTGGCTTTGATTTGGCTCTGCAGAAAACTGGAGCAGGTTATTGAAAAAATGCAAAATTTCAGGTAGACTTTCACAATGCTCGAGGGGGTCTGGTTTGGTGTCAAGTGGCACTGTAGGCTCGGCCAAAAAAAACTTAAACTCGAAATTACTTTGACTTCGTCCCTGAGAAATTTCATAGTAATCCAACCAGCCGGTAAGAAATCACTACATTATTTCCAAAATATTTTGATTCTGCCCCACAACGCCCAGAAGAGTTGGTCTAAGTGGCCTCTTATATTATTTGGCAAAATATAAAAAAAAATTATAAACTTTTTTGTTTAATTTCATACAGTTTTAGATAATTTTTGACCTACAACTGTGTAATTTTTTGTTTTACTGGTGGCAACGCTGTATGTTGGTCATGTTGGTTTCAGGCTTTAATTTAATAATGAAAAAATAAATCGTTTATTTTCCCCGGCAAGTTTATTGAGCCATATCACCTTTTGATCTTCCAGTTGACAGATTAGCGATATCGCAGATTTAACTTCCTGGGCAGTGTTGCCAACAAATTTTCAAAATAAATGGCTAGATCAGACCCAAAAATCACTAGAAAATCACTAGATTTATAAACAGTGCAAGAATTTAGCGATTTTATCGCTAGATTGTTGAAAAATAGTACTTAAAAGAGTTTTTTACTCAAAAATGTGTTTAATATGTTCATAAGAAGTGTTATAAACTTTTAAATTATAAAAAATTTTACGATTAAGGTGCAAATAATGAATCCCGATTTTTATTGAATTAATATTAGTATTGAAAATATTCAAAAGAGTGCATTCTACGGTGAAAAACAACATACCCATATTTTATCGAAATGTGTATTTTTTAGAAAGTTTTTTTACTAAAATCGTTTAAGAAGTTGTTTTTTTATAATAAAAGAATATCAATATGCAAATTTTATAATATTTTTCAACATAAAACTGATTTTTAAAAATTACACTGTGGAACAAATTCAGGTTAGCAAAAGTTAGGTCGATTCTGAGAGTGAGGGGTGAAAATAGAGGCTAAATTAGAAGACCCGTATCGCGGCGTTTGTTTATGTTAGTTCGAATTTTTTTTAATCGACCTTCGAACTTTGCAGTCAAGTGCCGATTTTCAGCATATTGTTTATATGGTTTTTTGGCTATAACTCGTCGACTAATTGATATTTTTTAAATCTGTAAAAGCCAAATTATTGCTAGAGACTTGTGCATAGTATTATATAGTAGCTTTACTCATTTTCTATCATTTGAAAAAATGAATTAGTGTTTGTAATTTTACTTGTACATATGGTTCTTAATACCACTACAACTACATGAGATAGGGACAAGCTCTCAATTTTTTAATGACTAGGGCTACTATAGTATACTATAGACTTGTGCAACAATTAAAATTTTTTAAAAAATTGATTTAGAAAATTTTTGTGGTGCTTATGAAGCAAAATTATTTTTTTTTCATGCTTTTTGAAAATAGTTTCCACAAAACTAAGTCTTTTTTGAACTTATTTCATTTTGTGAGTGATTTAGTTAAGTGCATCGGTTTCATAAAAAATAACAAAAAAAAACATTGTATAATAATATACATATATATTATATATTGTATTAAAAATGTCGGAAACAAAATGTAAAATGGATAATTTTTGTAATGTTTGTGGACGTTTCATAGCAAGCGATGAAACATGTGGCAATGCGAGTGATTTTTTTTTTGGAAGCCTATAAACAATATTTCTCGCAAGAGTTTATCACTGACGTAAACTATGCCCCTAAAAAAGTTTGCTTTAATTGCTATTCAACTCTTATGCAATGGAAAAGTGGAAAGAAGAAGGCTATGCCTTTTGGTATACCAATGATGTGGTTAGACAACAGCCCGCATTAAGAAGAAAATTGCTATGGATGTATCAACTACCATAAAACTTTGAATAGAAGGAAAGCAAAGAATGAAACTTATGTAGCAGTGCCAAGTGTCCAATTACCATTGCCGCACTCAGAATTCGTTCCAGTACCAACATACCGAAGTATTGATCTTCAAACAGATATCAGTACTTCATCGATAGTTCACTAATCAGCTTAAAAGTTGTGGTTTTGCACAAGACAAATATAATGCCTCCTGTTCCGATTGTGTATAGCACTGACACTAGTAAAAATTTCGATAATTTGAAATACATTCTGGAAGTAGTCAAATATAATGAACACCAGTGGCGCATTTGCTGCGACCTCAAAATAGTTTCATTGATTACAGGCTTAACAGCATCTGGGCATCCAAAATATCCGTGTTTTTTTTGCGATTGGGATTCACGATACGGAGAAGGTATTAAAAGAAGAAACCTGTACAAACAGCATAACTGGAATAGTCGCATTGGACGGAAATGGCCTAAAGACAATAGGCTATACGAAAGTCTTGTTCCTGAAATGAAAATTTTGTTGCCGTTGCTCCACATTAAACTTGGCATTGCTAAAAATTTTTTGAAATGTATCGCAAAAAGACCAGCAGTATTCAACCGCTTAAAAGACATTTTCCCGAGACTAAGTAACGCCAAAATTCAGGAAGGGGTTGTTAATGGTCCCGA
The DNA here is from genome assembly GCA_949987735.1 of Leucophora obtusa. Classification (NCBI taxonomy): domain Eukaryota; kingdom Metazoa; phylum Arthropoda; class Insecta; order Diptera; family Anthomyiidae; genus Leucophora; species Leucophora obtusa. The sequence continues at coordinate 94,872,734 of OX465296.1, forward strand.
CATACGGAAACTAATGAGTCGTCAAGATTTAGACCAAGTTCTGACAGACCGAGAATTAAATGCATGGCTCGCATTGAAAGCAGTCATTAAAGGACTTTTGGGTAAAGAACGCAAAGACAACTACAGGCAATCTGTTGTAAACATGTTGGCAGCTTTCGATGAAATTGGGGTTAATATGTCGTACAAAATTCATCTCTTGCAACAGCGTCTTGATCAACTCGCTCAACAGTTGCCAATTGAATCTGAGGAGCAAGGCGAACGTTATCACCAAACTGCGCTTCCATTTGAAATAAGGTAACTATAGAGTGTGCATATTTTGAATTCCTAGATTTTTCTAATATCTTTGTCAGAGTGCACAATTTAAACATGTTAACGATTGAAAACTATTTTCGTTTCAGGTACAGAGGAAAGAAATCTCCACATGCAATACTCGCTGAAATTTGTTGGTGGTATAAAAGCACCTTTGAAGAAGAGGAAGACGAGGAAAAAGAGAAAGAAGGGGAAGACAAAGATGAAATTCCAGAATATCTGTTGGACGAAATTATGACGATGACCAAGATATTAGAGAGAGCAGTGATGTTGATCCACAGCCGCCTGCTAAACGGCAACTGGCCAAATCATTAATTTAATTTATTTAATTTTTTACTTAAAACTTTTCCTAACTAACATTTCAAAATTATATTTTTTTGAAACAGAAAACAAAAAAGACTTAGTTTTGTGGAAAATATTTTCAAAAAGCATGAAAAAAAATAATTTTTCCAACGTTTTGCTTCATAAGCACCACAAGAATTATCTAAATCAATTTTTTTAAAAAATTTTAATTGTTGCACAGGTCTCTAGCAATAATTTGGCTCTTACAGATTTAAAAAATATCAATTAGTCGACGAGTTATAGCCAAAAAACCATATAAACAATATGCTGAAAATCGGCATTTGACTGCAATGTTCGAAGGTCGATTAAAAAAAAATTCGAACTAACATAAACAAACGCCGCGATACGGGTCTTCTAATTTAGCCTCTATTTTCACCCCTCACTCTCAGAATCGACCTAACTTTTGCTTACCTGAATATTTTCCACAGTGTTATATTACGGCTGATAAAAAATCGCTATATTTTTGGCTAATAGCTACAAGACAATTTTTACCGCTAGGAGCGAAATAAAATCGCTAGATCTGCCGAGAAAATCGCCGTTATGGCAACACTGTTCCTGGGGTATTGCTTTCGTATTGCCTTTAATTATTGCTTTCGGTAACAGTTATTCCCGACGAAGGAAACTTCCTCAATACGAAATTAATATTGCCAGCAATCAGTGGTCAAGTTAGTCAAAAAATATAAAAATAAATCGTCAGCAATTTTATGTAAAACCGTCAAGAAATCGTCATCAGTTAAATATCATAAAAACACTAGTCTTATCTATTTTTTTATTCGTAATTCAATTTATTTTAACTGCTTGCCTATAATACCACTCTAAAGATAATTCACAGCTTTTATAAATTCGAATTAGTATATATAATTGAACGTTATATTTTACTTCATCTGTAAAAAGATGGTATTTATGCTCCGACTAGTTAAAATTAAACACCTCATCGAGGGTTATGCGGTTGTCATTAGGGTAACGATATTTTAGGTTATTTCGGTAACTGTATTTTAGGGGTAACGCTATTTCATTTATTTCGGTATCGGTATTATAAGGATGACGGTATTTGAGTTATTTCGGTAACGGTATTTTAAAGATACCGATATTTGGGTTATTTCGGTAATGGTATTTTGAGGTTACGGGTATTGCAGTTATATCAATAACGGTGTTTTAGGGGTAAATGTAGTCAGTTATTTCAGTACATACCGCTTTTTTTTTGCAAAAACCAAACTAAAGCAAAAACAAAACGAATTAATGTATGTGAAATACTTAATAAACACGGTAAGAGTATTTTAAGGATAACGCTATTTCATGTATTTCGGTAACGGTATTTTAAGGTTATCGATATTTCATTTATTTCGGTATCGGTATTTTAAGGATAACGGTATTTCAGTTATTTCGGTAACGGTATTTTAAGGATAATGATATTCCGGTTATTTCGGTAACAGTATTTTAGGGGTAACGGTAGTCAGTTGAAAAGGTTTTGAGTCGAAAATTTCGAGTACTATGCATGATTTTTTTTTAAATATACATTCATTATTAATTTATTTTAGCGTTTCAATGTTATCAATTCAATGGCTCACTTCGTAATTTGAATAAATTTCACGACTCAGTATAAATATAAATAAAACTGCAGTTTTACTATTTTTTACTTTAGATTTGTTAAATTTTTGGATGGTAACTGAAACGACGCAATTATCGGTAAGGGTAATGCTCTTTTATACTGCATTTAGACTGAGGGAAAACTACATAGTTTTTGCATCTTGCTAGTTTTTAATTGTCAAAACGCATATATAAAGAACAACCAAAAACTAGTTTTCTTCTAAATTCAGTATTAGATTATTTCGGTAATGTTTTTTTAAAGGTAACGCTATTTAATTTATTTCGGAATCGGTATTATAAATATAAATAAATATTGTTGCCAAAATAACTAAAATACGGTTAATATTTTAGTTATTTTAGCAACAATATTTTAAGGATAACGGTATTTTGATTATTTCGGTAACTGTAGTCAGTTGAAAGGGTTTTTAATCGTAACGGTATTTTATCGGTATTGCCTGCCAACCTTGGTTAAATTTATCATAAAAATGTGTTAAAATCAACAAGTTTGATTTTAAGCCAAAAATAGGAATACATTTTGTTAAATTAAGAAATTTAAATTTGTCAATGATGAGCACTTCCGATTGATGACCAATTTCTTTTGGCCGATATGGATGGACGACAAAAAAATGTTATCAAAATTTTGTAAATATAAAAAAAAAACTTATTGTCCCTATCCGAAATTCATTCTTGCCTAAGGAAATCGTCAGGAGACGACATTTTTAGAATTACTACAAATATTTAAGTTAAATTACAAACTCAATCAGAATTTCTTCTTCTCGTCTAGGAGCGTTGTTAACCCTTTGACGACCAAGGGTTGATATATGTCCCATTTTTACTTCTTGCTATTTTAGGAAATCTTGTGAGAGAATTTAACTAAACTTTGTAAGGATATCCACAACATGTAGCCAGATTCTTTCAGAGCAGTACAAGGACAGCTTGAAATCAAAAACAATGCACTGCGCAATCTAATCTGGCAGCTTGTAAATGAGTGCGTTTACCAGACGCTCAACTGTTACTAAGCCACTACTCAACAATCTGGTGAACGATTTGATTACCTACCGCTAAGTGAACATGTTGTGGTAGCGCTACCTTGTTTTGGTAGCGTGTAACTTCTACTCTACTTGTGAGCAGTTAGTGATACATGAGCTTTCATTTGTTTTTATATTTTTTTAAGAATAATAAATTTACACAAATATATAATTATAAAGGAATAAAAAATTAAAAACAAATTAAAGAATTTTTATTAAAAAAAAAAACAAAAGTAGCATCGTTCACCAGATTAAGGTAATCATAAAGCGCTATATACAGTGGTGGAAAATTTAATAGTTTAATAGGAACGATTCAAGTTTTTTCTAATTTTTTTTTCGTTGACTTTATTTTTAAAAATCACGAGGTGCTGCAGTTTTGTCCAATAGGTATTTGTGTTAAAAAGTTGCAGTGAACAATTCTTAGGCGGACTATGGTTCTGGTTTCATTTCTTGGACAGGTTTTGGGGTATATTGCCTTTTTCCCATCAGGATTAACTTTTTTGTAGTCATGCTGGTAGTCAGTCCATTTTTGGGAGTATGAGGACTCAAAATGCGAAAGAATTATGTTGATTATATGCGGTATTCCCATGTGGGGTGCTTTATTAATGGTCTTCGCTTAGCTTCAGTAGCTGCTGCATCAGCATACTCGTTGCCAAGGATACCGACGTGCAATGGGACCATACATGGGACTAATGAATTAGGTGGACTAATTAATTGACGATTTCATTAACATTGATTGATATAAATGGTAATGAAATTATTTTCGTTACCATTGTTTCAAACTAATGTTAATGATTTTGGAATTTGATTTCATTGAATAATGACAATGGTTTTTAATTTCATTACCATTGATAATGTGTCAATTAAAAAAAATAATTACCATTGACAGATAAGCTTTCCGAGGAACGTAAAAATGCAGAAAATTCACTGAAATCAGGGTTGGAAATTGTCAAAATTTGAAAAAATTTACAAAATTGAAAAAAATTGGAAAATATTGGAAAAAATCGTCAAAATTTGAAAAATCGTCAAAAATTCGAAAAAATCGCCAAAATTTAAAAAAATCGTCAAAATTTGAAAATCGTCAAAAATTTCAAAAAATCGTTAAAAATTTTAAAAATCGCCAAAATTGAAAAAATTGTCAAAATTTGAAAAAATTTCCAAAATTGAAAAAAATCATAAAAGTTTGGAAAAAATCGTCAAAATTTGAAAAATCGTCAAAGTTTGAAAAATCGTCAAAAATTAGAAAAAATCCCCAAAATTTCGGTTTTACAAAATTTAAAAAATCGCCAAAATTCATTTCTCGCACAAATTAAAAATCGCTTAAATAAAATTTTAATTTTCCATATCTCGAAAACTATAAGAGCTAGAAAAAAAATTACTGCACCACAGGTCAAAACTCACTACCAATACCCCGATAGCGAAATTAGATTTTAACTTGCATTGCTAGATTTTAAAATCGCGTTTTTCTCGCAAACTAAGCCACGTAGAGAAAAATGGCTTTTATTTGGAATATCCCCCATATCTCGAGAACTAACTTAAATGAAAACGGACAACGGTTTTGAAACAGGGAAGTCATAGTGAGTCATCTGCGGAAAAATAAATGCGAAAATCGCTTAAATAAAATTTTAATCGTCCATATCTCGAAAACTAGAAGAGCTAGAGGAAAAATAACTGCACCAAAGGTCAAAACCCACCACCAATACCCCGATACCGAAACTAAATTTTGACTTTCGTTGCTAGATTTTAAAATCGCGTTTTTCTCGAAAACTAAGCCTCGTAGGGCTTTTATTTGGAATGTCCCCCATATCTCGAAAACCAAATGAGTTAAATGAAAACGGATAACGGTTTTGGAACAAGGATAACGGTTTTGGAACAAGGAAGTCATAGTGAGTCATCTGCGGAAAAATAAATGCGAAAATCGCTTAAATAAAATTTTAATCGTCCATATCTCGAAAACTAGAAGAGCTAGAGGAAAAATAACTACACCAAAGGTCAAAACCCACCACCAATACCCCGATACCGAAACTAAATTTTGACTTTCGTTGCTAGATTTTAAAATCGCGTTTTTCTCGAAAACTAAGCCTCGTAGAGAGAAAAGGGCTTTTATTTGGAATATCCCCCATACCTCGAAAACCAAATGAGTTAAATGAAAACGGATAACGGTTTTGGAACAAGGAAGTCATAGTGAGTCATCTGCGGAAAAATAAATGCGAAAATCGCTTAAATAAAATTTTAATCGTCCATATCTCGAAAACTAGAAGAGCTAGATGAAAAATGACTGCACCAAAGGTCAAAACCCACAACCAGTACCCCGATACTGAAACTAAATTTGGACTCGCACTGCTAGATTTTAAAATCACGTTTTTGTCGAAAACTAAGCCTCGTAGAGAGAAAACGGCTTTTATTTGGAATATTCCGCGTATCTCGAAAACTAAATGAGTTATATGAAAACGAAACGTAAGAAAACTAAATGCGAGAAATAAATTTTGGAAATTTCGGTTTTTAAACCTGGACTATTTTTTAAATTTTGGCGATTTTTCTAATTTTTGTCGATTTTCACAGATTTTTACAAGTTTCTCAATTCTGGCAATTTTTTCCAATTTTTGACGTCTTTTTGAAATTTTGACGATTTTGGTAATTTTTTCAAATATTGGAAATTTTTTCAAGACGATTTTCTCAAAATGTTTACGATATTTTGCAATTTTTGCGATTTTGTCTAATTTTTGACGATTTTTTTTAAATTTTGACTATTTGGGCAATTTTTTCAAATATTGACGATTTTTTCAAGTTATGACGATTTTTTCAAAATTTTTACAAAATGTTTCAATTTTTGCATTTTTTTTGCGATTTTTTCCGGTATTTGAAACTTTGTTTAATTTCAGCGATTTTTTGCATCCATGTGCGCGCACATGTGCATGTGCGTTCCGCTTTTTAGCTTTTTAGAAAAATGTTTATATTTTTGGCTCGCTTGAGGGCTTTTCCATCCCTGATTGTAGCTTATGTTATATATTAAGATTTTTGTAAACAAATGGTTTTTTAATCAATTGTAATTAGTTTTTTTTATACATTAGTGTGATTTCATTACCATTAGTAATGATTTTTCTAATGAAAAATATTTCATTACCATTAAATGGTAAAGAAATTTTTTTCATTGTCATTAGTATGAACTAATGGTAATGAAATTTCAATGGTAATGAAAAAGTTTTATTTTATTTGAATGTTTGTTGAGGATGTTTCTAATTTTATTTATTAAGGGAGAGTTATATAAGGAGTTTTGTATCGCTCCAATAGATGAAAGACTATCAGTACAAATTATGTATTTCGATTGGTTTTTGGCAGCGAATTGAGCAGCGAAAAAAATAGCAATTGCTTCAGCTGTGAAGTTTGAACAGTAGTTATTAATACATCCAGATGTTAAAAGTTTTCCATCTTGTTGAACAACTGCAAATGTTGTGGAATCACTCGATTTACAGCCGTCGATAAATAAAAGATTCCAGTTACATCCAGCAAACTGATTGGCTATGTTGTGAAATGTTTGTTTGTAAACTATTGATGGCGTAGTACTTTTGGGGAGGTCTACCATTGATAGGATAAAAGATGTCTTTTCTAAACTCCAAGGGGGTTCTGGGGATTGTTTAAGCTGTATTGGGCTAAGTTGCAAATCAAGGTTACGTGAAAAGTGTATGCATCTGACTATAGTTGATTTGATCCTTGGCGTCCTTTTGTGCTTAATCGCTTTTGATACTTCTTCATATAATATCTTATTGTGACAAATGAATAGTTTTGGAATTAACTTGTATGTTAGGAGTGAAATCCGGTCTTCGATGGAGGGCATGCCGGCTTCGGCCAATATATTTGTTATTGGACTTGTGCGGAGAGCTCCTATACTACAACGAATTGCAGCATGGTAGGGTGCTTTAATAAAATTGATATGGGAAGGTGCGCACAACCCATATATTAGAAGAGCATAATCGATTTTAGAGAGTACAAGGGATCTAGTCATGTTAATCATTGTTGAGATGAAATGTTTGGATGTTAATTATTTTATAATGTTTAATCTAGAATTTAGATTTTTTCTGAGCTGTAAACAGTGTTCTCTGAATGTGAAGCTTTTGTCAAAAACAACACCCAAGATACGAAGGTTGTCAACTCGTTTTATTTTTATGTTTTTGTATTCGACGTCAAAAGTGTTACAGCTTTGTTTTTTGCAAATGTGTAGTAGATTTCATTTTTCAATGGAGAGTTTAGCACCTGATAATAGGGTCCAATTATCTATATCTTCAAGCAATTTTGAAAAAAATGTCTTTAACTTTTTTGTTATCCTGTACTCTTGTAAATATTACGGCATCGTCAGCATAAATAGTATGTTCAATATGCTTTTGGGTGGATATAATTTTGCTAAACTGATTAAAAGCGATTACAAATAATACGACTGATAATGGCGATCTCTTAGGTATGCCATTATGTAGTGGATAAGTACTAGAATGATGACCGTTTATTCGTACGTTGAATTTTCGGTTGCTTAAAAAACTTTTAATCATTGAATACATTTTTTTCCAATTTTCCACTCTGTTAGTTGTTGCAATATAACATGAATTCCGATGCGGTCGAAGGCTCTTTCGAAATCGTTAGAATGAATATTTATATGATTTTTGCTCGATAGTGCTCTGGATATAAAATGTTGGAGATATAAGAGAACATCGTCTGTACCTTGTTTTTTCATGAACGTTACCTGATTAGGTGCGATGAAATTGTTGGCTTTTAAAAACCACATTATTCTTCTGTAAATTATTTTTTCCAAATATAATAATACACGGTAATAGAGAAATTGGCCTGTATCAATTAACCGAAGAATGGTCTTTATTTGGCTTGGGGATCGGCACGACGGCTGCGGTTTTCCAAGCTTGAGGGTAAACGTTGGATGAAAAAATATTATTGTAAATTGAGAGGAGGTGCTTTTTTGTGGACATAGTTAGATTTTTTAACATCGGATACGAGATTCGATCGTCACCTGGGGTTTTTCCTTTAGCCGAATGTAAAGCGTCTTCAATATCTACCATGTTTATTGGGGTTTCTATTTTTTTTTCGCAAATTTATTGCAAGTCTGTAGATTATATATGTGGTTCAAGGCGTTGGATTTATTAAGTTGGAAGTTTGGAGAGAAATTTGAGTCATCTGATAAAGTTTACCAGTGATTTGCGAAGCAATTGGCAAAATCAATCGGAGATGAAAGCATACTAGATTCAGATTTTAAGTATTTTATTGTGTTTGGTCGTTTGCCACCACTAATAAGCTTAATAACGTTCCAGTTACGTTGTGACAAAGACGTGGGGTTGATGTTAGATGTAAATTTCGGAATGCAAGCTGCTTTGCTTTCTTTTACATGGCGTTGTGTTTTTTGTATAAGATTAAGTTTGCATCGGTTCTTATTCTTTTAAAACTGTGCCAAAGGTTTTGTTTTTGGTTTCTCAATAATTCCAAATTAGCGTTCCACCATTCCACCCGGGGTCTGTATGCGTTTTTCATCGTTTCGGATATGCTTACATTTGCTGCGGATCTAATACATTTAACTACGGATGCTGCTTGTTGGTTTGTGTTCGTAGATGTTTTAATTTTGGACAAGTTATTGTCGCAATGGTTTTGGTATAAGATCCAGTTGGCAGATTGGGTTATGTATTTTGGTTTATATTTTTTTATTGTGTTGTCTACACATTTTTCAATTTTAATTAAAATCGGGTAGTGGTCACTTCCGTGTAGGTCACTAAGTGCTGCCCATGGACAGATAGGGGCGAGTTCAGAAGAGCATAGGGATAAATCGATATGTGTAAAAGTGTTGGGTGTTGTAAAATGTGTTGGACTACGGTTATTAAGTATTATAAGGTCTTCATTTAATATAAAATTTTCAAGAACTTTGCCCCGCGGATTAGATGTAAGTGAATCCCAGAGCGTGCTCCAAGATTTAAAATCTCCGGTCAAAAACAGAGGTGGGTTAGCGTTGTTCAAGATGCGTTTTAAATTACTTTCTAAGACGTGTTGGTGAGGAGGTATATATGTATTAATAAATGTAAATTTCATGCCAATATCTATTTCTATAGCAATAGAAACGGGATTAGAATCCATATAAATTAGTTTATGTGGTATGGTGTTTTTAACTAATATTGCTATACCTTGTTTAGCTGTACCATTGGCGGGTAGATTATGAAAAAAACCCGTTGTATTGTTTTGGATATTTTATATTTATGCTATTGTAGGGGATGTGTGTTTCTTGGATTGCAATTATATCTGGATTATGGTCTTTTATTAGTAGTTGTAGTTCATGGTAATTGTTAATAAGACCTTTAATATTCCACTGAATAATTTTAAAATCCATATTGGAAAGGTAGGGAACAAATTATTCGTCGTCTACAAACATTATTTCTTCTTCTTCATTATAAGAATTATTGTGAAATGTTGTTGTATTCTTAGGCAAAGCAAGATTTGTATTTTGTGTTAAGTTAAGAGTTTCTTTTGGTTTATTTGTGTTTATTGTTGTTGCGTTGTTAGCTAAATCTTTACTTATTGGTTTTATCACTACTCTAGGTGATTGTTTTGTATTAGTTGTTGTTAGTTTTTTTAATTTTGATTCTTGTGTGTTTGATTTTAGTGTGTTGGATTTTGGTGTGACTGTAGAATTGTCAACTGTGCTTTTTGTTAATTTTGTGGGGGTTGTTGTTGATGTAGAATTTTTTGTACTGTCGTTTTCTTTGGCAGTAGTTTTGTTGTTATTTATAGTTTTGTTAATATTTTGTTTGTTTGTGACGTCAGAGTAGGACTTAGTTAACGGCTCAAATTGTATCTGCGCTTGATATTTTTCTTTTGCAGCTTTTAACGAACATTTCTCTTTTGTTTTGATTTTTAATATATCTTTTTGTTGTTTATAGATTTTACATTCTTTAGAGGTGGAGGGATGGTCTTCAGAACAGTTAACGCAGAAAGTACGTGTACACTCGGCAGGTGAATGTGGGGGTAAGGCGCATTTTTCACATAATGGACTCTTTTTGCACCATTTTTTTGTATGTCCGAGTAATTGACAAGTTTTGCAACGCATTGGATTTGGAAAATATTGTCGAACTTTAACCTTGTGCCATGAAATTTCCAATTTTTCTGGAGTGGAGTGACGATCGAAAGTTATTAGGAGAACACCGCAGGGGGCTGATTTGCCTTCCGAATTTAGTTTTTGGTATTTGTATACCTCTACTACACTTTGTGATTTCAGTTCACTAACGATTTCAACTTCGGGAACATTATTTAGATAGGGGGCGTAAATAGTGCCCTTGGAGAAGTTTAAGTTCGTATGATATTCGCATTTAATACTGCAAACTCCAGGGAGATTTTTAGTGCTTATTAACTTATCGGCATTAGCTTTATTACCAATAAGGAGTAAGAGGTTACCATCTCTTAGTTCGGATACAGCTAAAATGTCGGAACAAATTAATTTTAACGATCGGTAAACCGAAAAACAGGAGTATTGTTGCAAGTTTTTATCACCAGATGAAGTCGAGATCACTACGTATTTAGGATCAGGTTTTTGAATGATTGGGAGTTCTGGGAAAGCTTCAAGAATGTTCAGATTATTGCGTTTCTCTTTTTGACACGGGGGTCATCCGCTAATAACGAAAAGCGGTTGTCCCCCAAATTGGGCGGAGCGGACATAACCACTTAACGATACTAAATTTTTTAAAAATTACTATGTGGGCGGATATTTTTTTTGTTCACTGTATTAGTAAAACTGTAATATTTAAGGAAAAAAAACGGACACTCAGAGAGATAGAAAAAGTCAACCGCACAACAAAAGGGCTAGTCGATGACAAAATATTAACTTCTTATCACACATGAAAAATAACTTCTGACTAGCATATATTTATTGCAGCATTAGATGTTGTGGAAAACCCATTCCTAAGGGAGTAATTCTTTGTGATGTAATGAAGGAAGTGATTCATTTAGAAGTCATTCCATTTATTTTTGCTGGGTATACATTCTAAAGCTGCCTACACACGAAGGAATATTCGTCAGAAAATGCCCATTTTCTGAAGAATATTCCTTCGTGTGTATCAATGTATCGTGTTGAAATTCGTGTTATCATCGTTTACTGTTTTTGCTGTGTTAGTTCATTGAGAGTAGTCGTACTATTGCAATTAAAAAAGCACTTTGTAATTGCGCATTAAAGAAAATAAAAGAGACGAAAATGGCGGCAATTACAAATAATGAAAACTGGATTAATTTTATAACGGTGGGTCTCATACTGCAGGTTTAAACTTTAGTTAATAGTTAACAAAAAAATTTGTTGATGTTTTGTGTACATATTTTTGACATTTTCTTTTGTTTATAGTTAAGTTAAAGTTAAACTCACAGTATGAGACCCACCGTCATGGGTCCTTTGCCCACCCCATTTTTCTGGGGTAGGCAAGGGACCCATTTACATTCGGCTGTTTATTTGCCCATTCTCAGACTCTTAGGTCGAGTTTTTGGGATGTCCGTTAAACTTGGTTTAGTAAAACGGTAAACGAATTATGTAAGTCATTTCCAAGCTTATTAACAAAAATTTGACGGAACAACTCTTCTCAATTAGAATTTTGGTAGCTACTGAAATAAACCGATTTTTTGTAGGGGTATTCCAGTTACCAACTGCGTTAAACTAAGTTTAAAGATAATCTAAATCCTAAAAACTGGGCCTTAATCTTAAAAAACACTTTCGACATTATACTTAAAATTATTTCATAAAAAAACACTTTTAAAAATGATAAAATTTTCATAATCACTTACATTTTTTATAGAAAACTTTGAAAAAAGCATCTATTTTTTAAGAAAACCTCTTACAAGGAATGTATTCAATGCTGTACTCTCAGATTAGTATGCAATTTAGATATTTGATAGAGAAAAGAAATTTAATATCAACCTGTTTCATTTTTTCCTACACCTCTGACAAACCCATTCCAACCCCATATTTGAAACACTAAAATAACCGACTCGGACAAAAACATTGAGATGTTCATCTTAGATTTTTTGCCACTACAACATATTGAAATTTCATCAAAATTGTAGTGTTTACTTTGAAGTAACTTCCCTGTGAGATATGAACTAATTATTCCTTTAAAAAACTATTAATTCTAAGATACTTATCTCAACAAAAAACATTCTGAACATCTTCCTATTCAAAATTCTTTTCGATTTTCGTATCAAATGCCTTCAGATGCTTATTGAATAACTCTGTGATTCTAATAAATTTTCTTAAAGAAAATTTATTTTCCGACAGAAAATAAATTGGTTGGAATTCTATCGGAACCAACGAAATTTTTTCATTATTCAATCATTTTTATTGCAGTTATTTAAAATTCATTATCAGGAAAGTTATATTTATTTGTGAACAGAAAATATATGTGACTAGCGGGCGAAGCCCGCTACGTTGTTAGCGTGCCTTAAAGTTTAGAGTTAAATTTCTTTTAGATAAAATAAAACACAATATTTGTTGTTAAGGTAAAATAATTGTTAAGGTAAATTTATTGTAATGTTTAAGTACAAACACTATTTTTTGCCTCTTAATTTTTATATAAATAAATCACTTAGTATACCAACACGTGAGCATGTAACAACTAATTGTCTGTTGTTCAACCATCGGCGTAGACAGGTCGTATTCGTGGTTGGGTGGGAGTGGGGAAAGGCTACGCCCCCCACAATTTTTTTAAATTCGCTTTTTTATTTAAAGTACAGTTTTTATAATAAAAGCCTTCACTCAGCCACCACAAATAAATAATTCTGCACAAGAATGGGTTTAAAATAAATAAATATTTGATCACCTTTTCTCATGGAAGTAGATTGTTAGTAATGAATCCAATTGCAATATACGTGTGTATGCCAAGATAATTTAGTAAAGTGCGAACTTAGGTAGATAGACCCGTAAGTAGTTTTGTTCATTTGAATGAAAATAAATAACGTAAAGCAGGGTTGGAAAGCATTTTATAATATTAAAGATAGCGGGCAAAGCCCGCTACGTTGTTAGGATGCCTTCAAGTTTTTTTAATTCCAGTTTATGTAAAGGTAGACCTGGCCATTCAAGTAAATTCACAAATTCAGTTGGAAAATTTACTGCGTCGGTTTATTCCACTGGTGCTTCGTTACATGCAGTTTAAATATCAAAATATATAAGTTCCATTCCTTTTCTAAGGTCTTTTCTCTTTTAGAGAGTATGTTTCAATGCTACAAAAGTTTCATATTCCGTGGATAGTGTTTGAACAGGTAATTAAAAGGGGTTCTTCACCCCTTTTTGTTCCTCCCAGTAAAAATCCCAAATATATATAATCTTGCCTCAATCGCATGCGAAATTTCAAGTACCAAACTCCGGCAGTTTGAGTCATTCAAATTCCATTCCATTTTGTTTAACAATTTTAGTGCTCCAATGCAACTCCTTTCAAGAATCCATTTCGTTCACCATTCCATTGCATTTCGTTCCCATTATCTGTTATTCCAATTCCACTCGTTCCCCGTTCCATTCCATTTCGTTCCTACTGACTTGTGTATCGATATTGATATCAGTCGCTTCAATTTGCATTCCATTTCTTTGCACTGGCTCCGTTCCATTCCTCTTTTAACTGCAGTGTTTCAATTCCACTGGTTCTCCATTCTATGCCACCTCGCTCCTCACTCCATTTCGTTCTACAGTCCATTCCATTTCGTTCCCTCTTCCAATCCATTTCCATTGCCTATAATTTCAATTCCACTCGTTCAACGTTTAAATCCATTTCGTTTCACTTGTGTAGTGTTTCAATTCCACTCGTTTCCTATTTAGTTTCTTAATTTAGTGTTCCATATACACTTGTTCTTTAAGTTTTAGGTTTCTAGCTAAAGACGCAGACCTTAAGGGGAGGGTGGGCAAGTTTCCCCTTTTGAAGCACCATTTTTACCACGTTCCTGTCCAAAGTCCTAAAAATGCCTTGTCGATAAGTTAGCCCATACTCCAAGGAAAACATATTACAGATTACAGGTTTCTAGCCGAAGGGTTCGGTTAGGCCGTCAATGGGGAGAATTATTACGTGTTTATCCCTTCCGGTAGGAATTTCCAAAAATTCCGTTTTAGAGGACGTCTGCATTGGAGGAGGAACCTACTACATACATAATTTTAGGTCTCTATATCCAGCAGTTTGGCCAGGCCGTCAAGGGGGAAGTTTTTTTCCCTTTTTACCCTCCCGGTATGAATTTACAAAAATTACGTCTTAGGGGACGTCTACGTTGGAGAAGGCATCCAAATACCGAATTTAAGCTCCCTAGTTCCAGCAGTTTGGCCAGGATGTCAAGGAGGAAACTTTTCCTTTTTTTTTAAAAAAGTACTTTTTTCTGAAAAAGGTACTTTTTTTGGAAAAGATACTTTTTTCTGAAAAAGGTTATTTTTTTGGAAAACGGTAGCTTTTTTCGAAAACGGTACTTTTTTTGGAAAAAGGTACTTTTTTGGAAAAAGGTTTTTTTTTGGAAAAAGGTACTGTTTTTGGAAAAAGGTACTTTTTTGGAAAAAGGTACTTTTTTTGTCCCCTTTTTACCCCTCCCGATAAGAATTTCCAAAAATGCCGTCTCACCGGACGTCTACACCGGTCGAGGAACCTACATACCAAATTTCAACTTAATAGATCCAGCAGTTTGAGCAGGGGGAGACTTTTTCCCCTTTTTGCCCCTCCCTGTAAAAATTTACAAAAATCCCGTCTTGGTGGATGTCTACGATAGTGGAGGAACCTTTATACCAAATTTCAACTTCCTACCTCCAGCGGTTTGGGCAGGCCGTCAAGGGGGGACTTTTTCCCCTTTTTAACCCCCATTTTTACAACGTCCCTGTCCAAAATTCTAGAAAGTACTTTCCAGAAAATTTAGCCCCTACTCCAAGGAACACATATCTTAAATTTCAGCTTTCTAGCCAAAGGGTTTTGGCAGGCCGTCAAGGGGGAGACTTCCCCCTTTTTGCCCGTTCCGGTATGAATTTCCAAAAATTCCTTCTTAGCGGACGTCTACACCGAAAGTGGAACCTACATGCCAAATTTCTACTTCCTAGCTTCACGTTATTCTTTTATATATAGAGATGAACCAAAACACTGTCACATTATCCAAAATATTGGCTTTTCTAACCAGTATTGAAAAAATACTAACTTCCACATTACCTTCAATACCAACAACCACCAATTTATCGAAGATATAGTCATTTGAATAAAATATCGGCAGCAAAAATCTAGTATCTGTTGTGTTTCAATAAAATCGATCACTCTATCCAAAGTATTAGTTTTTGCAATCAATTTAAAATTTTTTTTCAACTTTAGTAGATTTAACCATTAATTTCCATTATTTTGGTAATTGTAATAATATATTGAGACCAGGAACAGAAATTTTATTTACCATAATAAAATTTTGGAATGCATCATATTTTTTCGTTTCATATATATGCATGTTTAAATTCTAAGTTAGACAACAACTAAATGTAAGTATCTGTGGCGCAGGAGGTAGAGACCAGAGCTTTAAAGAATTAATTACTTTTTGGAATGAATTCCCAAAAATTTAATTCAATTCTTTAGTTCAAGGAATGAATTCATCAATAAGACATAAGCAGGAATTAATTCCTGTGAATGAATTGAAAGAATTCAAATTTATAGAATGAATTCCCTGACCAAAGCGTAAAGAATTAAAATTAAATAATTCATTCACTAAAGAATTCATTCAACACTATTTAATTCAATTTGAAGTCAAGGAATTCATTCAATTCTAGTTAATTCAACTTTTAGCTAAGGAGTTCATTCAACTGTGCACTTAATTCAACTTTTGAGCAAGGAATTCATTCAATTCTAGTTAGTTCAACTTTTGGTCATGGAATTCATTCAACTCTAGTTAACCCAACTTTTGGTCAAGGAATTCATTCAAGTTCAACTTTTGGTCAAGGAATTAATTGAATTCTAGTTAATTCAACTTTTAGTCAAGGAATTAAATTTATTTCGTTTAATTCCCTAAGGAATTAAATTTTTTTCGTTTAATTCCCTAGGAATTAAATTTTTTTGTTTAATTCCCTAGGAATTGGAAATTTAATTCACGGAATTAAACGAAAAAAATTTAATTCCTAGGGAATTAAACGAAAAAAATTTAATTCCTTAGGGAATTAAACGAAATAAATTTAATTCTTTGACTTAAAGTTGAATTAACTAGAATTGAATGAATTCCTTGACTAAAAGTTGAATTAAATAGAATTGAATGAATTCCTTGACCAAAAGTTGAATTAACTTGAATGAACTTCTTGACCAAAAGTTGAATTAACTTTAATGAACTCCTTGACCAAAAGTTGAATTAACTAGAATTGAATGAATTCCTTGACCAAAATTTGAGTTAACTCGAATTGAATGAATTCCTTGACCAAAAGTTGAATTAACTAGAATTGAATGAATTCCTTTACCAAAAGTTGAATTAACTAGAATTGAATGAATTCCTTGTTGAATGAATTCATAAAATTTTATGAAGGCATTAGAAAAAAATTAATGAATTCATTTAATATAAATCGAATGAAAAAAAAAGGAATTCATTCAATTCCTTAAGTTTGGTCAGGGAATTCATTCCCAAAATATAAATTCAGTTCAAAAAAAGGGAATTAGGGAATTAATTCTTCGAAGCTCTGGTAGAGACGCAGCCTTAAGCCTTAGAGATTTGAGTTCAAACCTCAACCAAGGCATTACCTTTTTTTGTAAATAATTTTTTTATTGATTCAAATTAAAAGACACAATTGATTTTCTGTTGTGAATATAATTTTATTCAAAAACAAATTTTCAAATTCTCAACCTGAAGAAATTCAGATTTGAAATTTGACAAAAAAAAGCACTGGGCTAAAAAACGGAAGGTCGCCGGTTCTATCCCTGTTCACGATATAAATTTTTTTTTATTTTTTTTTATTCTAATTAAAAGACACAGCTGATTTTCTGTTGTTGATATAATTTTATTATAGACAAATGTGCTAATTCATAAAAAAAAATTATTTGGTATTTGAAGCTTACTATAGTTAAAGTACATATTTCGCTTAATAAAGAGTTATTAGAAATCTTGATTCATAATCGTATTTTAACTATAAATTAATTTTTCGATTTGATACTGGCAACACTATTGTTTATTTTCTCTCTTCTCCCAAATAAGTCGTAAGTGATGTATAAATTTAGTAAACGATTGACTCGGTAATCGGAAGTGAAAATGTATTTTGCTAAACTAGAGGAATAATGGTGTGCTAAGATACATTTAAAAGCCATTAAAAATATTTTTTTTTATTTATAAAGCAAATCAATGGAAATGTGTTTAAAAAGGTAATTTTTTAAAACATATTATTCGAAGCATACAAAAGTAATCGAATTTCGAATAATGTTTTGACATAATGTACATCACCATTGTTTTGTTTTTCTTTTTAATTTTATTTTTACATTTTTTTGGAAATTTTTTCGAAAAAGGTCATTGGCTACGCAATTGTTGTAGCTTTTTTCAGTTTGATGGATGCAAGTTGTTGGAAGCCACACATTCTAGGGATGGGATGGGTTTAATAAATCATTTCATGCCTGAAAATGGAATAATTAACAATTAAATGTTGGCTTCCTCACTCCAAACTTTATAAAAGGTTTAAAGTTAATGAGTATCGACTATAAACCTATATTATTTTTTTCGTTATTAAGCAAATATGAATACTGTTTTTCACAAATTAGCTTAAAATCCTGCAATAAGACTATTGTAAAATTTTATGAATTAGACCAAAAATATTCAAACCTGAAGAAATTCAAATTTGACTAAAAAAACTTAATTAGAGCTTAGCTTAGAGAAAAACAATGGGCTGACAAGCGGAGGGTCGCCGGTTCCATCCCAGTTAGCGACATAAAAAAATTTTAATTTTTAAATAAATTTTGTGGAACGTGTTTTTCTATTTATAGAATTTATAATCCACAAACATTAAAGTAATCTATTAACACAACAAAAATTCAAAAATTGTAAATAAATTTTGGTAATTGCAATGGTATTAAAAATAAATAAAAGTGATTGTACGTGGAACTACAAAAATTCGGTTGGAACTACTAATCTGTTTTCTGTGTGTAGATTTTTTTTAAATTCTGGTGTGGGCAAAAATCAGACTAGGGTGGGCTTTGCTAAAAAATAAAACTAAAAAAACAGCAGCATATGAAAAATTAACAATTAACGAATTAATTAGTTTGATTTTCTTCCGCGCATATTTGATGTGATCAGTTCGACAAACAAACAGAACTGATGTTTCGTTTGAGGTTTTGTTTGTATGTGGCATCGTCTGTACTAAAAAATGTAAAAAAAATGAAACAAATGTTCTGTTACGAATGTTCCTTCGTGTGTAGGCAGCATAAAAATTTTGTTTAATTTTTATCGATATATATAGTGAGCCGCAAAGAGTTAAAAAGTACGATACTGCTTCTTCTGAAAAATTTATAAAAGAGGATTTATAGGCTATTAAAAAAATTTTTTGGTTGATTAGAAAATATATTTCATAATCTGTCAGATTATCGGATAATCTTCAATTTTGGCAAAATTGTTTGAATGTTCCCAACTGTAAATATTTAAAAATGCTTAGTTCATCTGCCGGTAGTTTGCGTTTAGTAAAGCAAAAACCACTAAATTATTTTCATGAATGTCAAATATAATCTTTTCTAACAACTATAGTCATTATAAATGTCAAAATATATAGCGTAAATGATCAAGATTATGCAAAAGAATAAAATCATAATTTGTTCGATTACATTCTCAATGTAAATACCCTATCAGCATTGTTGCATATAAGCTAACGATATATATACACGTACTACAAAGCCATGCAAGGATGATCATGAAAAATAATAACAGCTTAACCCTTTCTATGCTGACTTTCGTTTGTGGTTATTTTACTATTTTGACTTCAGATTGTTGTTAAGGGACCTCCTCCCCTTTTCAAAAATTTGTGTTTATCATACACAGAGTTGAATAGAACCAGCTGAGATACTTTAAGAATTAAGGTTAAAAGCAAAAAAGAGTAATAATAACAAAGGATAAAAATAGCATTGTTAAATTTCGTTGATGTTAGTCTAAGTTGAGTTGTTAGCATATTCGATTTGCTTTCAACTGTCACATAGACGATTATCAATTACTAACCCGTCAATGCAAACGACACTGATGATGGCTTTGTAGCGAAAGCCGAAAATATGTATTCTGTCTTGCTGACCTTATCGAATTCTTTCAAAAAATTTTTATTCTTTGTAATTTACTTGTGAAAATTGTATCATCTTTCTTTAATTTGAAAAATAATTTAAACAGAAAGTGATATTAATTTATGATCTAGAGTCAAACTAAAAAAACATTCATTTACCAAGTAAAAGATCAACAAGATTTACGCCTCATTCATTTTTTTTAAATATTAGTTTTTGCAAGGTTGGCAACCGAAACGAATAATGGCATTGGTATTACCGATACCGAAATATAAATACCGGTATTATTGAAACCAATTCAATACCGGTATAAAACCGATATTAAGGGAAAATATTTTGGAATACCTACCGGTATTTTTAGATTCAGAGTTTCGGTATTGGTATCGGTTGTTAATTTAAAAGGGTTTTGAAACGAATAACTATATTAGAAAGGTATCGGTTGTCAACCTTAATTTTTGCATTATCATATTTTATACGTATACTTATATTTTCAAAGATGTGTACACAGTGGTGTACAAGGTTAGTGAAAGGGTTAAAGTAATGCAATCAAAATATTTATTTGTTAGTATCCTAAATTATTACAAGATCGATAAAGCCCGCAAGTGTTACAATATTATAATAACCTGTAAAATGCATACGTATGCAGAGAATGTAGCTTCTGCAGTATGCAATAGTAATATACAAACGTGTCAGTGAATATTAATGCCTTCGAGGTGTGTACTGAAATGTCATTTGTTGAAATGCTTGTTAACAAGAAATCCATTTGTTTAAAGTAAAATTAATTTAAGTTTTTTTTCTGGTTATCATATAAATACTTGTAAAATGAACTTTAAAAAGTATACCTACATATATAGTTAATCGGTTATCGGTTATTATGCTTCTTTTGGAGACTTTGAATATTTTGATAAAAAAGCTATTTAATTCTTTTTCAATAAGTAAAATTGGTTTAAGCTACAAAGGCTAAGCACTGATCACACCCCGTCTAATATATTGGTAACTAGTTTAAAAGCCCGATGCTTCGGAATATATCGGGATATAGTTAAAAGAAAATTGTATTCTTTTCAAAGAATTTTTCTTTTTTAACAAATTTGCCCCTTACCGTAAAAAATTCCAAATATTCTGTCTTAGTAGATGTCTACCTTAAAGGTAGAACCTACAGGAGAAATTTAAAATGTTTCCTTTTTGACCCCCATTCTTACCAAGTTCTTATTGGAAATTCCAAACAAATTTTCTTCATTGAATTACGCTACATGACACTCAAAAAATTAATGGAGATCTGACCATCAGTTCTATATATTTCGGACATGCTGATTACAATGGCGTACTTTATTTTTCGATCAATGGTACAGATTTTTCCCTAAATGTCTTTAATGTTTGGCGGTTGTCCATTCAGTTTTTTATATAAAAATTTTTTCAAATTCAATTAATATGAATTTTTTTGTGTTAAAATATAAGCACAGGACCTGTAGCTATATTGACGATATAAATGCGATGTGCTAATATTGATATTTAAAACACTACTTAGCGCTTTATATAGGTTTTTATGGTTTTTTGCTATTTCGGCGACTTTAGTCGCCGAATGTGCAATCGATCTCAATAAATGTAATGCCTTAGTAAGGAAGCAATTAAAAGGAAAATATTTCAATAAAAAAATGTATTAATCTATAGCGGCCTATACGTTAAAATCGCTACTTTTCAAAAATTTTATATGGCAGCATAGCTTTCCAAGATGCCCCCAAAGTCCAACTTTTAGTATAATATTGGGTCACCTCTAAAAACTGTTCTTGCAAAATTTCAAGCAAAACAGTTTCCATTTGCAAAATTTATCGCAATAAATACATTTTTTACTAAGGTTAGTATCGTACTAAAGATATTTTAAGATACTAAAGTGTCTTTAGTACGATACTAACCCAGCAAAACCTTGGCAATGCGTTTGACCCTTTTCACGCATTGCCTGGCAATGGGTACCCCTTTACCCTTGGTTTTACTTATAAACCTAAAGTAATACGTTACTAATATTGTGGTACATCAATACTTATGTGGGAGGTATGAAATAATGAATTACCGATATGTTGGCTACAAGAAACTTGGGAATGTGATAAGGAAATTAATGCACGTATTGAAACTGCCCGAAGTTCATTTTGTAAACTAAGAAAAATATTAACTAGCCGTGATATTAATATCAACCTCCGTATAAGATTTTTGAAAGGTTATGTTTGGTCAGTACTGTTGTATGGAGTAGAAACATGGACACTCAAAGTTGCAAATATGAACAGATTGGAAGCTTTTGAAATGTGGTGCTATCGCCGTATATTAAGAATCCCATAGACTGATCGAGTATCGAATGTCTAAGTTTTAAACAGGGTACAAAAAGACCGTGAAGTTTTAAAAATTATAAAAACACGTAAAACTGCGTACCTCGGCCACATTATTAGAGGAGATAAATATGAATTATTACAACTTATCGTACAAGGCAGAATAGAATACAAGGTATTGGAAGGAAACAAATGTCTTGGTTAAGAAATATAAGAAACTGGACTGGTTTCAGAACTATTGGTGAACTTATCCATACTGCGAGGAACAGAGAACAATTTGTTCAAATAATAAATAATATTTCATAATTTGTATATATTTAGATTAATTTTATATTTAATTACTTTAATTATTAGTTAAGAAAAGGAATCTTGCATGTAATCGCTTATATTCATAATTGGATAGGCAATAAAAGAAGAAGATATGGAGATATATCACTACTTATTTGGATATTTTAAAATATATAATAATATATATGTTTTATAATAACATATTAATAAGGGTAAAAATAATAAGTTATTGGTATTGCATAATATAACTACTAATTATGCAAAAGTACTATTTAATAAAAATTTAGAATCTAATTACATTGCTCGGGTTGGTGTACTTTTAAACAAAGTCATTACTGGTAACGTCTTATTTTATTCCATATATGTAACCAATGAAATATGTACTAATGTGTAATGACTTATTTCACTCTATAAAAGTATGTACTTATTTTAGCTAACTAGTGAATTTAATATTACAAGTAACTACTTATTTCAGTAGTTCCTTCGTAATAACTTATATAAGCCTATACCGGTACGATTTAGGCAACCATTTACCCCAAATGACACCCCCATGTTAAAATAATGTGTTATGCGACCAAAGTTTAAGTAGTTACAATTTTTGGTTTCTTATTACATTTCCTTTACCTGCCCAGCAAAACCTTGGCAATGGGTTTGACCTTTTTCACGCATTGCCTGGCAATGGGTACCCCTTTACCCTTGGTTTTACTTAGAAACCTAAAGTAATACGTTACTAATATTGTGATATATCAATACTTATGTGGGAGGTATGAAATAATGAGTGACCGATATGGAGATATATCACTACTTATTTGGAGGCTTTAATATAATATATTACCGATATTGTGTTTTACAATAACTTATTAATAAGGGTAAAAATAATAAGTTAATGGTATTGCATAATATAACTACTTATTATGCGAAAGTACGATTTAATAAAAATTTATAATCTAATTACATTGCTCGGATCGGTGTACTTTTAAACAAATTCATTACTGGTAATGTCTTATTTTATTCCCTATATGTAACCAATGAAATATGTACTAATGTGTAATGACTTATTTCACTCTATAAAAGTATGTACTTATTTTAGCTAACTAGTGAATTTAATATTACAAGTAACTACTTATTTCAGTAGTTCCTTCGTAATAACTTATATAAGCCTATACCGGTACGATTTAGGCAACCATTTACCCCCAATGACACCCCCATGTTAAAATAATGTGTTATGCGACCAAAGTGTAAGTAGTTACAATTTTTGGTTTCTTATTACATTTCCCTTTACCTGGTAATAGAAGGTTTTGCTAGGTGGTAATAGAAGGTTTTGCTGGGAACCTTAGTAAAAAATGTATTTATTGCCATAACTTTTGCAAATGGAAACTTTTTTGCTTGAAATTTTGCAACAACAGTTTTTAGAGGTGACCCCATATTAAACTAAAAGTTGGACTTTGGGGACATCTTGGAAAGCTATGCTGCAATACAAAATTTTTGAAAAATCGCGATTTTAACGTATAGGCCGCTATAGATGAATACATTTTTTTGTTGAAATATTTTCCTTTTAATTGCTTCTTTACTAAGCCATATCATTTATTAAGGCCGATTTTGTTTTCAGAGTTTTTTTTTTAACAAAAAGTGTAATATTCAAAACTGTTTGTTGAAATATTTAAAGTGGTATTTTCTTATTTATAGTTTATATATTTTTTTTTTTATTTTTTTTTTTCATGCACGTTAAAATAATCACAATTTAACGATTTGGCAAAAAACCACATTTTACAATAAAAATCACCTTTTTTTAAAAATAATTTTTTTTGGTATTTTTCTTGAAATGTACACGTCATTAGAAATCATATATAAAAAAGGGTTAAAATCGATGAGATCATACATTTGAGGGTTAAGTATGGGCATTAGACGTGTCCAAAAAAAACAAGATGGAATTCTCACGCTCCACAACCTGAAAATATGCAACTATGAAAATTAATATGGTCTGATAAAAAAATCAGCAAAAAAGATTTTTTAGGATGCACATCGCAATTGAAGTTTTGAGGTTGTACTTGTTCTATTATTTTTAATTAATTAAAAATAATGGAA
This sequence comes from Leucophora obtusa, assembly GCA_949987735.1. Classification (NCBI taxonomy): domain Eukaryota; kingdom Metazoa; phylum Arthropoda; class Insecta; order Diptera; family Anthomyiidae; genus Leucophora; species Leucophora obtusa. The sequence goes on from OX465296.1 coordinate 94,896,914, forward strand.
AAAATGAGAAAAATTAAATATAATTATTATGATCGCGACTAGGGATGTCGATTAATCAAACTTCCTGATTAATCAAAATTCTGATTAATCAATTAATCGATTATTCAACAATTTTGATTAATCAAAAACGTGATTAATCGATTAATTAGTTATTTCGATTATTCAAAATAATGATTAATTGATTAATCATGATTTTTATTAATCAAATTTATGAATAATTGAATAAAATCTTGTTTTTCTCCGTTAAAGACGCCTTTTAATTCCAGATCAATACTGACACATGAAACTTAAAAATGGACATTGATCAAGTGTGACCAGTGAATAGTCTGTCTGATTTCCTTTATTTGGAGCTATATAAGGCATCGCCACAAAGCAAAGGCAAAATTGCTGTAATTTTTCTATTTTTAAGCATTTTTTCGATATTAATTTAAATTATTCAAGTTCTGATTAATCAGAATTGAAATTATTTGATTAATCATAATTCTGATTAATCAAATTTTCAATTAATCAATTATTATTCTGATTAATCATACTGTTTGATTAATCGCACATCCCTAATCGCGACATATCAAATCTAATATATTTTTAGGTGTACATTACGAATATGAAATCAAAAATAAAATCGGAGTCATGGATTTCTCGAAATTTGAAAATTGCCTACAAAAAATGTTCAATTTTGATCAGGAAGTTTTCTTATATTTATCACTATGAAAATTTCTTTTGTGCATTAATATACATTAAGTTTGACCTACCTTATATCGACGAAAAAAATGGCGACCTGTGACCCGTCCACCCTAGAAACGTGCCTTTGGATATAAAAATACACCATTCAAAATATTAAGGTGGCCGGATAACGAGAACACGTGCCGCCTCAGCCCTGAAGTTTGAAATACGATTTACAAGGCGAAAAATTGGCTTTCTTTCAAAATACTGGCTCTTTAGTAACCGTATTTTTAGAAAATGTAAATAGAATCATAATCTAGACTGAATTATCTTTCTGGTAATGTATAAAAATCCAAAATTAGTTGGTAAATATTTTAGTAATTGGAATTTCCTCAGACCATGGTATGGTTAAATTGAGATAAATTATAAAAATCTTAAAAACTAAAATATTTCTTTCAAAAGTTTACAATGTTATACTCTAATTTCATTTTTGAGACCCACACATATTCATATATAAATTTTTGTATCTCTCTTGGCTTATAATAACCTAGTCCCAGGTATGGCCAAAGATGGGATTTGTTTTTTTATAAATTTGCAAAGCTATAGTTTTGAGTTCTTTAAAATTTTGTTCAACAAAATATAAAAATAGTGGTCAACGCATAGGAGTTTATTGAACAGACCTTAGAGAATAATTCTACTGAAAATTAAACATATCCCTCTTTTAACTTAACAGTGACGGCGTTTTAATTTTGAAAATTTTAGAGAAAAGTGTGATTTTGGCCAATAATTTAGATAATAGTATTCATTTTTGTGTTTTTAGGTAGCTGGAACAAAATCACTTCCGATTTCTTTTAATCCTGATACAAGGGATTGTTTTCCGAAAATTTTGTAAAACTCCGGCAACGTTAACCATTTCTTTACCAAGGTCAAAAGTGAAATTTTTGAAATTATTCAATTTTTCCTGGAAGTATATCAAAACAATGTGTTGTTTCTTGCGGAATTTGGTAAAAGTTGTTCAATTAACTTTGTTAACACCAAATTTTATACATAGTAATAAAGAATTAGAAATTAAAATTAATCCTTATATGCATATGGGGTGAAAATGATCCCACATTTTTGAAATGTACAAAAGTTTAATTTGACATGAAAATCGATATAAAAACCCTTTAATTAAGCATTTTCTAGAAAAAAAATCAAAATTAACCTGTTTGAGCGCATGGTGTCAAAATTATCCATTTTTTATGTTAAGTAACGCTGGTTGGCTGAAAAATGTATTTAGAAACGAAAAAAAAAATCGAAATTAACTCCTTTCTTTACATTTTTTTAAACAACAATTTATGGTTTCTAAATACTTTTTTTAGCCAACCAGCGTTATTTAACATAAAAATGGATCCTTTTTTCTAGAAACTGCTTAATTGAAGGTTTTTATATCGATTTTCATATCAAATGACACTTTTTGCATTTCAAAAATTTGGGGTCATTTTGACCCCATGTGCATATAAGGGTTAATTTCTAATTTTTTATTACTACACTGAACCAAAAACAGCTGCGAAATCAACTAAAATCCATATTAAATTGATGAATGGGTAATCACTATACAACTAAGAAAACCTGTCCATCAATTTAACGCATTGTTTAGTAGATTTATATTTTGACGTTTAACTATTTTATGTGGTATTATTTTGACAAAATATCGTCAAATGTATAAACAAAAATTATTTGTCTTAACAATTATATTTAATCAAATTGCATAATGATTTTGTTGTTTTACCAATGCATTTTATTCAATTCAACAATGCATTTTATTTAATTAATTAATTTTTTATCGATTTATTATTAATTTTTAGACTTATATTTCATTATTTTTTATATTTCACCAATTTCAAATTTTTTTAATTTGGTTAAATATAAAAAATAATGAAATATAGAATTGAAATTATAATTTAGAACATACTAAAAACTCTTTATTTAAAACGCATGAACCATTTTATATACAAAAACATTTATTTAAATAATTAATTCAAATACATTATATAACTTTCATTAATAGTTTGCCTTAAACAAAATAACAAAAAGATAAAGAATATCAAAATTAATGATAGAAATTTAAATGTTCGATTTAATTGAGAACCTTCAAAATTATATAAATTTATTTAAATTAAAGTTTATAAATCTTCAATTAGCAATTCACTTCAAGTCACTGAATTTGTTAATTATCTATACTTTGAAAAACAAAAACACGTAATGTCAATTTATTGATATTTCCGGCAATTACAAATATACACACTGAGAGAAGTATCTGCATGATATCAATAAATTTTTGCATTTGATCTATGAATTGTCACTGGAATTCGTCCATTGAAACTTTTCATTAAATTAATGCAATTTTTCATAAAAGTTAATGAAAAATTTCATATTATTTATTTAAAATTTAATACGACTAATAAAAAAGTTTCATTAAAAATATTTTCATTAAAACTATGAAGCTTTTTCATAGAGTTTACGAAATTTTTCATTCCTATTGTAAAGAACACTTCATTAGTTTAGTGAAAAAATTTCATTAAAACTCGTCCAACGAATTCTCTCTGTGCATGCTCGCACGAGTAATGATGCGACAAAACTAACCTCACTAAATTTATTACACTGATTTGATACTCTTTTTTTAAATTGAAGAAAAATTATATCAAATTTACGTTACTGCCTTTTTACAAAATTTTTTAGAGTTAACAAATTAAATTTTGTAAAAAAATGGGCAAAAAATTATCAAAACAACAATTGTTTTGTAGAAAATTATTGACGGAAATAAGTATGTTCATTTAAAAAAAAATAGTTGATTTAAAAAAAACACACATTAATTTGAATAAAAAATATATTGTTTTAACAATTCGTTTCATCAAAAAGTAACAACATTTTTATGTTGATTTCACTTACGACTTTTGGTTCAGTGTATTTACAAAATTTGGTGTTAACAGAGTTATTTGGACAACTTTTACCAAATTCCGCAAGAAACAACACATTGTTTTGTTATACTTCCAGGAAAAATCGAAAAATTTCAAAAATTTCACCTTTGACATTGGTAAAGAAAGGGTTAACGTTGTCGGAGTTTTACAAAAATTTTGGAAAATAATCTCTTGCATCAGAATTAAAAGAAATCGGAAGTGATTTTGTTACTGCTACCTAAAAACATAAAAATTAATACTATTATCTAAATTATTGGCCAAAATCATGTTTTTCTCTAAAATTTTCAAATTTAAAACGCCGCCACTGTTAAGTTAAAAGACGGATATGTGTAATTTTCAGCAGAATTATTCTCTAAGGTGCATTCAATAAATGCCTATCCTTTGACCACTTTTTTTATATAGTATGTTGAACAAAATTTTAAAAAACTCAAACTAGTGTTTTGCAAATTTATAAAAAAAACAAATCCCATCTTTGGCCATACCTGGGACTAGGTTATAATAAGGCAAGAGAGACAAAAATTTATATATGAATATTTGTGGACCTCAGAAATGAAACTTGAGTATAACATTGTAAATTTTTAAAAGAAATATTTTATTTTTTACGATATTCATAATTTATCTCATTTTAATACTACACACAAAAAAACTAAAGGTAATATTGCCTAAAACTATAGGTTGATATCGCCTATTTTCAAAGGCAACATAGAGTTTGCTATATAGTTATAGTTATAGTTAATATCAATTTGACTTTTATGTTCGAAAAATCACCTATAATTTTTGCTAAATTAACTAAGAAAAATTGGTGGATTACCAGTTTTAACGTAGGTGAAATATTGGTAATTTTACTTTGATATTAGGCGTTGTTTATTGTAAAAAAGTCCCGTAAATAACACATTTTTTATTATTTTTTTTAATTTAATTTTATTTAATATAAAAATATGTGTAAAAATACATGTAAATTCTACAATTTATTTCATTATGAAAATAACAGATATCATATTTACTTACTTTATATTTATTTGCGGTTTGCTATCAAAAATATTAATTTTTCTACAGAAAAAATGATTTAAATTTGAAGGTTTTCCATAAGAAAGAGTGAAGGGAATTTGTGATTTTTTAAATAGAAAATTCTCAAATTTGATTAATTTTCTATAAGAAATAGTTCTCAGAATCTGAGATTTTCTGTAAGTTATTCCGAATGAAAAAGAAGTTTCATTTCTTTTATACGAAGATGTCTTCAAAATCTGATGGGTTTCTTATAGAAAAAAAGTCCTTAGGATCTTAAGGTGTTTCTGTAGAGGATAGTTCTATGAATATGAAGATTTTTCTGTAAAACAAAGCTTTCCTATATAAAAGTATTTAGACTCTGTGAAGTTTTCTGTAAGAAAGTCAGAACGTGGGTGTTTTTTATAGGAAAAATACTCAGAGCCTGATGCTTTTTCTATAGGAAAGAGGAGAAAGGAGTTTTATTAAGAATCTGATGACTTTTTCCAATAAAAAAAAAACCTTTAACCTAACAAGCTCTTTCCTATAGAAAAACTCTAAGATTCTGGAGACTTTACCCTTTAAAAACCCATCAGATTCTGAGGTATTTTTCTATAGAAAACATTTAGATTCTAAGGAATTTTGCGTATAGAAAACCCCTAAAATTTTGATAAATTTTTCTTTAAAAATACCCTCAGATTCTGACGACTTTTTCCGATAAACACTTTTTTCTGTAAGGAAACCCTTCAGATTCTGAGGACTTTTTCCTATAGAAAAACCCACAGATTCTGAAGATTTTTTCCTTTAGAAAACCCCTCAGATTCTGAGGACTTTTGTCTACAGGAAAACCCTCAGAATCGGAAGACTTTTTTCTATAGAAAAACACACATATTCTGAGGACTTTCTCCTACAAAAACCCTCACATTCTGATTTTATTTTCCTATAGAAAGTAGCTTTTTCCTATAGAAAAAACCTCATAGTCGATTTTTCTATGAAAGACACCTTAGATTTGACCTTAGATTTTTTCTGCAAAGTAACCGTAGATCCTGCGAAGCTTTTGCTATTTAAAAATTTAGAAAAAAACTTCTAAGAACCAAAAGGTTGCAAACCCTCCGTATCTTGGGACTTTTTTCTATAAAATCTGTTGGGGTATAAAAACTGAGTTTGTTGTACATTTCCTTACGAACTTTTGAAGGGTTGATTTTTTTCTAATGAGATCACGAGGCATATACATCATATTGCATACCATTTATTATGCCTTTTTGAGATTGCCATAAGTAAATTGTGGCCGAATTTTCATCACAAGGCTTTCAAGTTTTAACAGCACTAAATTAAAAAGGAAACCCAATATATATATCTTTAAATATTAGATATTGCTTCAAACTTACAGGCCGAAATCAGTTTTTTCATATATTATGAGGACATTGTTACTGGTTTGAAACTCGCCAAAATTAATAATGTAAAAAATTGAGTCAAATTTTTTTATCACTTCCGGTAATGTATTTTCGTACTTTTGGTGTTTACAGACAATTATTCAACCAAAAGAAATTAGAAAAATACATTTAAAGATATCTTCACAAAAAAATAAAAATAATTCGAAGGAAATTGCAATATTTTCAAATATTTAATTCTTCTCTTACCAACGTTTTTATTTTAGTCTGTTACGCCAAACTGTAAATTATTATACCTACAGCTTTATTTCAATACGTTATCCTTTGGTTTAAAAAAATTGCTCAATATTTTATCTCTAACAACAAATAAAATTATAGAAAATTATTTAAATGGTGACATTTCGAATTTCGAGAGTTGCCTATTTTTTCAGAAGTTAAAATTACATTTTAAATAGGTAAAATCACAAGGTATAAAGTACATTGTGGGATAGGTAGTAAAACTATTTTCCTTAATTTCATAAAAATAAAGGCTACCTATGCCAGCCAAGTAAATATCCCCTCTTATATTTTTTTGTGTGTACAATGGTCTGAGGAAATGGCAATTACTAAAATATTTTCCAACCGATTTTGGATTTTTATACATTACCAGAAAGATAATTCAGCCTAGGTTGTTACGTTACGTTTTTAAAAATTCGGCTATTAAAGAGCCAGTATTTTGAAAGAAAGCCAAAAAGTGATTTTTTCGCCTTGTAAATCGGGTATTTCAAACTTCAGGGCCAATGTGGCACGTGTTCCCGTTATCCGATCATCTTAATGTTTTGCATGGTATATTTTTCTACTCAAGGGCACATTTCTAGGGGGGGGGGGGGGGGCGGCCATAAATCGCAAGTTGAAAAATAAGGCCCACCCTAATAAACATACATACCCAGGTAGAAAAATACAAACGGCACAATGTTGGCCCGGTATTGGAGGCGGTAGTGCATGTACTGGCAATGCGTCGGATTTTTAACTTTCACTGTACTGCCATGTTGTCGAAATGATAACACCAATAAACGCTTGGCCGTAGTTATTTCTCAACGTTGGCGCAAGCTTGGGATTTTATTTTTTTGGTATTATTCCAGTACATTTAATAACAAATTTAGTAGTTTGCTAGAACTTTACTGTCCTCTTAGTGTACATCACAGATTTTTTTTTTATTTTTATTTTGTCAATGTCTTGAGACTTGATGGAATTTCTTCAAATGTATTCTTTCGAAACTTCACTAGAAAAGAATGGCGATGTCTCTCTTACATAAATAATTTTGTAATAGATGTAAAAATACGTAAAATTTATAAAATTGTTAATTTTAATAAATTAAAAAAAGCTCGTTAATTTTCAGAAAACAGTACTGGCAAAGCACGTTTTAAGTAGTACCGGCATTTCGTAAAAAAACAGTGCTCTCCCAGTACAACTTTTGTTGTAACGTCGGCAATTTCTACCTGGGTATACTTATGGAATGTCTTATTATGTGAGATAGTATTTTTGGTAGCAATAAAATTAAAGCAAGCCAAAAAACAGAGAAATATTAAAATAAATCAAATTTTAAGTTAATTTGCAAGGATATCTGTCATCCTTTTTAAAATAAAAATCAGTGTTAGATATAATGAAGGCCCTTAACCTTAAGTAAGTAAATTGCAAAAGTATAACAAATTGGATTTTTCGATAACACCGTTTACAGGTAATTAGGAAAATACTTCAAAAAAGCTTGAGTTTTTTTTTAATTTTCAAAAACCCCGAATAATTTATAAACCACAAATTATTTTTAAATTTCGATTGCTGATTCATAATCTTCTTTAAAATAAAGATCAGATTTGAGAAATTTGCGTATACAAGGCAAAAACAAGTTGAATTTTTAATTACATCTTTTCGGAAAATTTGAAAATTTTAACTAAAATGTATTTTTTTGTATAAGTTTTAAAAGAAGCGCGAATTACTTAAAAGATACATCATTTTTTTAAGTTTTCATTTAAAATTCCTTTTCTTCAAATTAACTAAGCCTAGAATTGTTAAATAGTAGCGTAAAGGTTAAGAAATAATTCAATTTAAAGTCAACCCTACTTTTTGTATAAATTACGCTAGAGATAAATTACTAACTCGTAAAAAGTACCCGTAACTTTTTTTGCTACCTCTAAATAAAAGCGGATTTAGCTGAAACTTGGCACAGAGATTTTTTAGACGTTAAGGAATAGGGGCAACATTGTTGAACATCTCTAATGGCCATATATTTAGACAAAAAGTTTAATAATTTCATACACTTACGCTCGTATGACACTAGCTTTATTTTGTATTGATCAATTATTTGAGAACAGTGCAAATCTATAGTCATAGGAAAATTATACAAGTGCAAAAAGTAAAACATATCAGGGAAATAAATCACTAAATGTCAAAAAGTGTATAAAAACTTTCTACTTTAAAATTGCATTTAGTTATTGATTGTCTAGAATATTGTCAATTTCCCAAGTTTTTCTCTGTTTCTAGCGTTTTTTCTGAAATTGTAACGATTTTTAACGAATTTTAGCAATTTTCCTTTTGGAACAAAGTGTGCATCACTGTTTATGTGTTTAAGGATTTTTTATTTTTTATTCGCTTTAATATTTTCTGTTTCATTTCATCAATCCAATATCAAGTCAATACAAAATTATGCAAGTGTCATACGGGCTTTACTGATTTGATCGTATGTATTGTACTGAAATTGTTTGCGTTATTAATTTTAATTCAGTGATAATGGTTTAACGATTTGATTTCATGATCAGTGATAATCAGGGATACCGTTGTGCAGCTAAATTTGCAATTTGCAACCTTTTTAACGGCCTTTGACTTTATGTGCGACTTTTTCAAACTAGTCTAATTTTGCCACTTTTCTTAACTTTGTGCGACTTTTTTCTCCTTTTTTTGTAAAGTCAATAAAACAAATACATAATCTGATCTGGCACCTTATATAATTATATAGAGTGATATTTAATTATATAGAATGATATATAATTATATAGTCTGAGTCTAAATTTTTGTCTAAATTCAAAAGAAATTTTATTTGGTGTAAAAAATTTCTAGTAAAATATCTCTTAAAATGTGGATTTTTGGACACTCCGGATCCCACCCAAGATATCACCATATTTGTTATTGAGGGTATAAATATGTAGATTATAAAGACACATTTGCAAGCGAGAAAAAACTACTGGAGATATAGCTCTATTGTGAATGATTTAGAAAAATGATGGTTGTTTTTTGCTCTATCTCTAGCAGTTTTCTCTCGTGTGTAAATGTGGTTTAAGGAGAAATTTATAGGTGCAGAGGGACGAATTTTTGGCCTCTGTGCTGTATAAGGTATTTTCTGATTATGAAATTAAAAATATGGGAAATAGCGCCATCCATATGTGATCCTGATAGCAGAGACATAAAAATATAATGAATGTTTTAAAATAGTCAGATTTTTGAAGTTTAATCTATAGAAAATTGTCATTAATTAGAAATTTATTAATTCAGTTCGAGCCCAATTTCCTTATTATGAATTAACATAATAAGTACTTTTTCTTAAGCTCTTAAGGGTAAATTTTCTGAAATTAAATTAAGAATATTATTTTTAGGCCTAGAAAAATAATATCAGAAAGTTTCATCAGTATTCGCTCAAGAATATCTGTTATATTAATATGTTTAAAAAAATTTAAATCTCCTAAAATTTGACCTCTGACCTTACACACCGGCAATTTAGTATATTTATATTTTGCCCTAATTTTCAGGATTGAAGTATTTAATCTTGTGTTGTTATATTCCGGCCTAAATTATTTGGAATTAAAAGAAGAAAAAAGAAAAACTTGCCTAAAAGCTAAATAAATACCAAAAATCGCTGTTTTCCCGAAATCCGGTAAAATTAAATCTCTACCCCCGAAATCCGCTAAAATTAAATCTCTACCCCAGCCAAATGAAAAAAAGAATTCCTACAATTTTTGTAGTTTTTAATCTACAATATGTTCTTAATAAAACCTTAAAGTCCAATCGTTGATTTTTTAAAATTTCTTTAAAAAAATTTTTAAAAATGTAAAATTGTAGATTTGAAAACAGTGTTTAAGAATTCCGACCTTTTTGGCACTAATTTAAAACGAGTTTGCAAAGCACATGATAAAAATAGATAATTTACTGTTTATTACGATTTTTTAATCCTTTTAATTCAAGATTAATTTAAAATATTAAAAATTTTAACAAATTAAAAAAAAGTCATATTTTCCCATGTATACCGTTTTTCAAACTTCAGGGCCGTTGAGGCACGTGTTCCTCTTATCCGATTGTCCTAATTTTTTGGGAGACGTGGTTTTACACCCAAATACGTATTTTAAGGCGGGGGGGGCCCAGTCAATATCTCACAATTTTTTTTTTTTTGGAGCACCCTAGTATACACAGAACCAAATTCGTACATAATAAGTATGAATTGCTTTCATTGATTTCAATTCATACTATAGCTGTGTTTGTGCGGCATTCATATCAATGATATTTCGAACAATTTTGACAGTAGAAAGCTGGAATACGTTGATACGTTGAAAAACTGTCAAAATCGTTTTTGATAACACTGATAGAGAGCCACACAAATACAGCTTTTGTATGAACAAATTTATACCATTTATGAATTTTTTAATTATATAAAAATTCAAAAACAAATTTTAAAAATCTAGTTAGTTGAAAAAGAAAAACGTATTATTTTTTTTATAATTATTTTTTATAAGAAAATTGTTTTATGAGAAAATTGTATTTGTAATACAAAAATTGATTTCAGCGGATTGGTAAAGCGAGAAAAGGCGTAAAGGTGTGCAAAATACAATGGTAAATAAAACGATTTAATTACAATAGTTTTTCTTTTTTGTATCTTTATAGAGGAGTGCAATTCAAAGAGTTCTGGGCTCGAAAAGAAGAAAACTCTTTTACAGAATTGTTAAAGATATTCCAAAAGCTTTGAATATCCAACGTGAAGGTTGTAGCAGAAGACTTTATCAGCACCCGCTAAAAACGTTGAATCATTGTAATTTTATATTTCTGTGTATTTTTTTAACCGTTTAAAATAGATTATTTATTTTAATTTGTGTTTATTTTTATTCCTTTTCTGGTGTAGGATGAGTTCATACAGTTAATAAAGAGTTAATACAATAAATAAAATATTCTGCATGAAAAAAATTGTTAAAATGTCATGTTTAATTTCATAATATGTATGAACAAATTCCTACTCAGAATGAAAAAGTTTTGGGAAAAAATTATCATGTTCGATTCATACCATTTATGAAAAAATTATTATATGTATGAAATTTTTTTTTTCTGTGTAGGTAACCTCACAGCAGCGCGTTTGGGAAAGAATTTTCTCTAAATTGGGATTAATGAAAATTAAGGTGGTGTTTCTAGATGCCGTTTTTCGTCACACAAACGAAAATACAATAACAAAATACAAGCAATGCAAAAACTAAATACATGTACCCGAGTAAAAAAAAAATTATATATAATCATATATGGCATATATTACAATATATAATTATACATGTCGTTATGTATATCCATATATAATTATATATGATGTTTTTTCACAAAATTTTTCCTTATATTATGCCATATATAATTTCATCTAATTAGATATCGGCCTTCATAATATTAGATATGGCTTATATAATTATATATTACATGAATATTATTATATATGGTGCCATTTAAACAATATATGGCCATATATGGTAACTCATGATCAAAATTTTTAATACAGTTCCATATATGATAATATATGATACTATATATAGTGCAATATATATTTATACATGGTATTATTTAAGTAATATATTACTATATATGTTGCTATTTAAACCATATATTATCATATATGGTGCCATTTCAACAATATATGCTCATATATGGGACCTCATGAACAACATTTTTAATACAGTTTCAGATATAATAATATATGCTACTATATATGGTGCAATATATATGGTATCATTTAAACAATATATTACCATATGTGGTGACATTTAAACCATACATTATGATATATGGTGCCATTTCAACAACATTTTTAATACAGTTCCAGATATGATAATATATGCTACCATATATAGTACCATATACTTTGATATATCGTATCATTTAAACAACCCGAATAAAAATATTTACATATAGTCATATATGTGATTAAGTTATATCTGTATAAATATACAGTTTCATCCGAAGAATGGCCCGATATATTTTTATCAATTGTTTATAAATTTTTATCTAATTGTATCAGTTTAGATCAGACCTGATTAAATTATGTGTTAATCAGATGAAATTGTATCCGATTTTTGACTTGATGCAATTTTATCGGTTTATATGTAATGGTGTCAGGTTTGATAGTAATTGGTTCAATTTTATATAAATAAAATATAATTGTATCCGACATTTACCTTATACAATTGTATTAAACCCTATTAAAAAAACTAATATGGAGCTTTATATGGTAATATATAACTTAATGTGATCCATATACCATTTCATCCGAAAAATGGCCCGATATAATTGTGTCAGTTGGTTATCACTTTTTATCTAATTGTATCAGTTTAGATCTTAACTGATTAGATTATATAGTAATCAGATGAAATTTTATCTGATTTTTGACCTGATACAATTTTATCGGTTTATGTCACATGGTATTAGTTTAGATCCAAATAGATACATTTTTATACAAACTTATAAAGTTATATCTGCATTTTGACCTGATGCAATTATATCTGCTTTAAAACTTTGATACAATTATATAAGGCAAATGTCGGATACAAATATATTTTATTTATATAAAATTGTACCAACTACGATCTAAACAGATACCATTAGATATAAACCGGTAAAATAGTATCAGGTCAAAAATCGGATATAATTTCATCTGATTAATGTATAATTTTATTAGTTGAGATCCTAACTGATACAATTAGATGAAAACTGATACACAACTGATACAATAACATCGGGCCATTTTTCGGATGAAACTGTATATTTATACCGATATAAGTTAATCACATTTTATACGATTATATGTAACTGTTTTTAATCGGGAAGTTTTAAACTGATATCAGGTCAAAATTGGGATATAACTATATAATTTTGTATACAAATATATCTATTTAGACCTAAACTGATATCATGTGATATAAACCAATAAAATTGTATCAGGTCAAAAATCAGATACAATTTCATCTGATTAACACATAATTTAATCAGGTCAGATCTAAACTGATACAATAAGTTAAAAACTGATAAACAACTGATACAATTTTATCGGGCCATTTTTCGGATCAAATGGTACATGGATGACTCTAAGTTATATATTACCATATAAAGCTCCATATTATTTTTTTTAATAGGGAACATACCATATATGGTGCCTTTTAAACAGTATATTGTCATATATGGTGCCATTTAAACAATATATGGTCATAAATGGTAACTCAACTACAATATTAACTGTATTTCAGAAGCTATTAATTGCATTTCACAAATTTTAAATGTATTTCAGAAATTATGGAATGTATTTCAGAAATTATGAATTGTATTTCAGAAATAATCAAATCTATTTCAAAACTTGTTGATTGTTTATCATAGTTAATAAAGAAAAATTTCTAAATTACATTTCATAATTTCTGAAATACAATTGATAATTTCTGAAATACAGTTTGATAATTTCGGAAATACAATTAATAATTTCTGAAACAGAATTGATAAAACTGAACTTCAATTGACTAGTTCTGAAATACAATTCATAAATCTGAAAAATAATTGATAAGTTCTGAAATACAATTGATAAAACTGAAATTCAATTTATTATTTCTGAAATAAAATTAATAAATCTTTAAAAAAATGTAAATAAAATTATTTTATTCAAAGATTTCAATTTAATAAAAAAAAATAAATATATAATTTTATAAAAAAATTTATATAAAATTCATTTTGTAAAAAAAATGCATATCGAACTCGAGACCTTCTGAGTTTAAACCTTATTTTAACAAAATATTGTAATTTTTATAAAATCAGTGCTCTGCCAGTGTATTATTTTTTGAACAGTTGGCAATATATGTCTGGGATCTTATTTAATCCCAAATAAATGGAGATCTTACGTAGTACCAAATATAATGCGGCATCTAATTTTATCTGTCATTTTTATGGATAGTTTTAGATGTCAATCCCCAAAATGAATTTCTTTTTATAAAATTAAAATTTTTTTTTCTATAAATTTTTTTATAAAATTATATATTTATTTTTTTATTAAATTGAAATCTTTGAATAAAATAATTTTATTTACATCTTATTGACGCTCTACACCATTTCCAATTGTATTAATTGTTTTAAGATTTATCAATTGTATTTCAGAAATAATCAATTGAATTTCAGTTTTATCAATTGTGTTTCAGAACTCATCAATTATTTTTCACATTGTATTTCAGAACTAGTCAATTGAAGTTCAGTTTTATCAATTGTGTTTCAGAAATTATTAATTGTATTTCCGAAATTCACAACTGTATTTCAGAAATTATTAAACTGTATTTCAGAAATTATCAATCGTATTTCCGAAATTATGAAATGTATTTGAGAAATTTTTCTCTATTAGCTATGAAATTCTGAAATAGATTTCATTATTTCTGGACACAACTAAATAAATAAATAATTAAATTTGCGTAATATTGTAGTTTCTGAAGTGCAAATAATATTTTGTGATATACAATTAAAATTTTCTAAAATACATTTAATAATTTCTGGAATACCTTTTTTCGATGCTTATAAGTTAGCTCGAAATGCTTTTATCATTCATTTAATTTGTAGCTATCACACATCTATAACAAGTCTCGTTAGATTAGAGTGTAGAGGTCTTGGCTGACAATCTGGTGGACTGGGTTAAATTTCATGTTTTTAAAAGCAAATATTAAAAAAGTTTTCTGAATTTTTTGAAAAATGTTTTTTGAAATCTATTTTTTTGCCAAGATAGTTAATGCAACGTTCTGCCAACGCATAACCGACCATCGCCAACGGTTTGCCAGCATTGTATATTAACATTAATTAACACTATAGCTTTATTTTTAGGAAATACATTTTTATTTTATTATAAGTTAACATTAAATTGAATTTTAGATAATGGTACCAATTTGTAGTTGTAATTATTATATATTAAATCGTATATTCATAAACATTCTATACAGTTAGACGAGGTTTATGGAACTATTTAACTTTATAAAGTGTTTATAAATTATAACTTAAATGTACATATATATATGTTAAATGTACGTGAACAAATTGTTGATATGGACCCACAAATTGTATCTCAACTGATATTGGAATTATTGTACCATTACCATACATCAATATATATTGAATGATATACATATATTACAATATATGACACTGTATTATAAATATTGTTAATGAAGTAACATATCTGATAATATTTTTTATAGCGCCATACAGTTTTACATTATTCAAATTAAACCATATATGGAATTGTATTCAAAATGTTGATGTGGTACCAAATTTGACCATATATTGTTTAAATTGTGCCATATATGACAATATATTGTTTAAATGATACCATATATGTCTATATATTAATATTGTTTAAATGACACAATATATCAATATATATGGGACTATATATGGTAGCATATATTATCATATCTGCATCTGTATTAAAAATGTCGTTCATCAGGTACCATATATGAGCATATATTGTTGAAATGGCACCATATATGACAATATATGGTTTAAATGGCACCATATATGCTAATATATTGCTTAAATAACACCATATATAAATATATATGGCACTATATATGTTTTTAATACAGTTCATATGTGGAACTGTATTAAAAATATTGTTCATGAGGTACAATATATGGGCATATATTGTTGAAATTGCACCATATATGATAATATATGGTTTGAATGGCACCATATATGATAATATATGGTTTGAATGGCACCATATATGATAATATATAGCTTAAATAACACCATATATAAATATATATCGCACTATATATAGTACCATATATTATCATATCTGGAACTGAATTAAAGATTTGGTTTATGAGGTACCATATATGACCATATATTGTTTAAATGGCACCATATATGATAATATCTAGTTTAGCTGTCACCATATATAATTATATATTGTTTAAATGATACCATATATAATTATATATTGCTAAAATGCCACCATATATATTAAGATATAGTTCTATATATAACTATATATGCAATAAGATCAACCATGTTATGTAATATATAATTATATATGCCATATCTAATATTATGAAGGCCGATATCTAATTAGATGGATTTATATATGGCTTAATATAAGGAAAATTTTTCGGAAAAAACGTCATATATAATTATATATGGATATACATAACCACATGTCTAATTATACATTGTAATATATGCCACATATGATTATATATAATTTTTTTTACTCGGGTCAGCTAGATATTAGAGCAGATCTTAAACAATATCAAATTGGATATGATTAGATATTGCGTGAGATCAGTTTTTTTTTACTCGGGTAGGTATAAATATAAATAAATTGTTTATTTTTACAATAATAAGCGAAATAACTAGTTTTTTAGCTCTCCTATAAAGTTAGCTTTTTTGAGTTGGCATTTGTTAAATATAGGAACTCCATTTATAAATATTCTTTGTTTCTTGAGGAGAAAGAGAGAAAATAAATTTTATTTTTAAATTAATTTTTGTTTTTTTTAAATTTTGCTTTTTATTGGTTTGACCCATATGAAAAAAACTTTTTCTCGAGATTTACGTTTTGAAATTTTTGTTGAGCAGGTAGATCAAATTCGATACTGTATATCTCAGATATGATACGATATATCAAGAAAAGGATTTCGGAATTAGAAAAAAGATATTTACATTATAAGATAGACGGACAAAAAAAATATACGTGTATCGGTGTTTTAAAAGTGTACGTTTGGCCCTATGTTTTTTAGGGGTTTAATATTTCCCTCCTTTTGCAAATTTTTATTGGAAAAGCCATGTGAGTCTTCCATTTTAGGATAAGATGTGTTCAGCGAACTTAATAAAACACTACAACATTTTTGTGGAACCTTTTAACCCATTAACTTTACAATTAAAGGGACTTTTTTCGCCCCTGTTTAAAAAAGGGAGGGTAAAAATGTTCTATAGAAATATTTGTCATGAAATTGTACTCTAAATCAGGGAAGACACGATACAACTAGTTGTACAACTTCTTGGTCGTAAGCACAATTTTTATCGTGAGTTGGGCTGTCGTATGGTCGTACGGCCATGTCGAACAAAAATCAAAAATTTTTGATTTTTCTGTTGGTCCGCAGACATCTCCGCTGGTGTATTGATAAGTCCGTCAGACAAACAGTCAATTTCTCATTTGCAATAGTGTTGACAATATAACGATTTTTCTCTATCTGAAAAAGCGCAATATTTTTGTTAGCGGGTTTTTAAGAAATACACAATATTTTTATAAATTGATAGTTAAAAAAAATAAGACTGTTTAATAAATTCTAAAAATGCTACGTGATGAATGTTTACAAAAATTGAATTTTGTTTGAAATTTGTGCACAAAATTTTTTTCAAATTTTTAAATTTTAATTGGTAACTAAAATACAAAGTAAAGTTCGATTTGAAACATTTTTGTTGCCCGATTGCACAAATGGGTTAAAAAATATACTTAATTACACAATTTCCGTTTACTCCTTTTTTAGCGATTTTATGTGGTCTGATTATTCATAAAGTTTTTTTAAAATTTGACATCACATTTTTTATTTTATTCCGCTCCAAAACACATGCGTCTCCTTCAAAATACTTTTTCAAATGGCATGTTGTAAACTTGTAAACCGTGTATTTCAAAATTATTTTTCGGTCCGACAACTAGTTGCATCGTGTTTTCCCTGCTTAAGTCTCTGAAGGCATCAAAGTTGAAAATTTAAATTCAATGCCAGAAATAAGTCAAAACTTAAAATGTATTTAAGGGTTAATGAGTCATATGAATAAAATTTAGCAATTACTTCGAAGTAATTAATTTGGGCTTAGGAATGACTTTTAACACCAAATATATACATAGACTTGTAGAATAGTTAAAAAAATAAATAACGAGGTTCAGTTGTCAGAACCTTGTTATTTATTTTTGTTTTTGTTGTACAGTGTAATAAGCCGACGATTTGTTTGTTTAGTGTTTGCTTAAGGGAGCAGAGTTATCTGCATCAAAAATCAATGAATTGTTTAAAAAATATGCTAACGAATTATTCACTTAATTTTTCCGAAATGCAGAGATTCTTCCAAATGGTTTTGTATAAATGCAAAAATCACAGAATTAAGGCCTTCTTCATCATGTGCTCGGTATTCATCGTTCAGGATAGTTAATTAATAATAATTTAATTGAAAACAACCTGACTTACTTTTTTAATAAATTGTTAATTAAATACAATTTAATTGAAAACAACCTGACTTACATTTTTAATAAATTGCGATCGGTTACTGCAAAAAATTGTGAGTTTATTCGATTTACTATATAAACCCGGTTATTCACTTAATTTAAGGTATCTAAAGAATTTCAATCAATGAAATGCAACACCTTTTAGCAATAACGCCAGGTATTAATAATGTTGCTTCTGTTTTAGCAGTTTATTTCCCAATTTAAAAACAAAAATATATATTTATTACTTATGTTAAAATAACTATGAACAGGCACTGTTTTCTGGACATAAACAGGGTTCTGCAAAATAACTGTTACCATCTGAAGGTGTCAATCTGTCTAAAATATTTTTGTTTAATTTCCACATACAAGAAGCTAAATTAGTTTTCGAATTTTTGCACATTTAATTTTTCTACTGCAATTGATATTTGTCACGATAAAAATTAATTTGAAATGGCGAATATGCAAGTGCTTGAGTAAATTTAAATGCAACACATAGAGGGTGGTATTTCGGAAGGTGACAAAGCTAAAAGGGGTAATTTTTTATTGTTTTTTTCTATTTTAATATTTGTAATGTTGAATAATGCTCCTAGACGAGAACAATAATTTCTCATTGAGTTTGTAATTAAACCTAACAAATATTTCTATAAATTCTAAAAACGTCTAAACGAAAAGCCTACAGAAAATTATTTTGCAATTGTTAAATAAGTTTTGGGAATGTTGGATATTTAATCCTTTTAATACAATTATTGTGTTTGAAAATCGTCATATCCATACGTTACCGCGGGTACCCGCGGGAACCCAAAACAGCCCAAGTAACAACAATTTACACGCAATTTTGAGTATGGGAACGCCTTTGAGCTAGTTTGTGTAACTTCGGTAAAGTACGGGAACAGACATAATAACACATGCCATATTTTTGGTGGTTATATTAAATATGGGGATTAGGGTGGATCTTATAATGTCAGCTTGCGATTTAAGGCCGTCGCCCCCCCCCCCTAGAAATGTGCCTTTGGGTATAAATATAGACCATGCAAAAAATTAAGGTGATCGGATAACGGGAACACGTGCCGCATCGGCCCTGAAATTTGAAATACGATTTACAAGGCGAAAAAATTACTTCTTTGGCTTTTTTTGAAAATACTGGCTCTTAAGTAACCGTATTTTTGGAAAATGTAAATAAAATCATAAACTGAACTTAATTCCCTTTCTGCACTCTCAGAACTATTCCGTTGTGACAACCGAATTTTTTCCAACCGAATTGGTTCGGTTGCTGCAACCTCGTAATTCGGTTGCCTCAACCGAATTCAGTTGTGGCAACCGAATGGAAATCGAATTCGGTTGTCGCAACCGAATTGAAATCTAATTCGGTTGCCACAACTGAATTCGGTTGCTGCAACCGAATATATTTTTTAAGTTCCTTTTAGTGCCTATTAAAAAAAAGGAACTTAAAAAGTTCGATCAAGTACACAAATTAAATCAGTGTGTTCATTTACTGGAAATCTTACTACTTTTTCTACAATTTTGTAAGTAATTGAGCAAGCCTAATGTAAGATTTTTACTATTTTCAAAACGTTGGAAAATTTTGCATAAGTAAATATGAAATAATTAACTTTATTATTTTAAACTGCATTTACTGAAATCCCGGGATTCCCGGTCGAAATTCCCGGGAATGGGGGAACTGAAAAATGCTTAATTTCCCGAGAATCCCGGGACGGGAAATCTCTGGATGCACTCCCTAATTAGAAGGTAATGAATGAGTTTGTCGCACCCATTACCAAAGTTTTCTTGGAAAGGTTATCAGACTTCCCCGCAAAACATCTTTTTTAGGCACAAAATTCGAAATTATTATAGCGATTGAAAAAATGTGTGTTTACACTTTGGCGTCTATCGAATACTGAATTATAATGACAGAAATATCATATTTGTTATTATTCACACAAACCATATGTGACAGTTATGCCATATGCTGTCCAAATCGACATTATTAACTTGTATACCCAAAATAAAAAGGTGAGTGATATTGCAGTGAATTTAGGAAAACTGGGGGTGCTCTATTTTTGAAACTCAAATGTGTATAAATATTTCAATAACTCTTGTAAATATAGTAGCTCAAAATTAAAATTTCAGAAATTTTTAAGGTTTATTTTAAATAAACTTTAAATACAAGGCGAAGTCCGATTTTAAACATCAAAGCCAATTTAGAAAGGAAAAAGTCCAAATTTTGTACATACGTCACATTATGTGCACTTTTATAGCCTTTTGTAATTAAATTTAAACTAAAACGAGTAAAAAGGTTAAAGTCGGGCATGCCGACTATACAATACCCTACACCAGTCTGGTGTATTGTTTGGATCCGAAATTCGAATGGGTTAAAATGGGGCTTATGTCAAAATTTTCTATAATGTGAGTCAGCGCACCAAATTTCATTAAAATATCTTAATATTTGCGACCTGCAGTTTGTAACCAAGCCAATTTTGGGGGGACCCTTATATGGGCACTAGTTCTAAACATGGACCGATGTTCACCAAAATCCATAGGCTTCGTCCTTGGCCCAACATAGGTCTATGTACCAAATTTCATCAAAATTCCTTAATATTTGCGACCTGCAGCGTATAAACAATATAATTTTGGGGGGACCCTTATATGGGCACTAGTTCTTAACATGGACCGATGGTTACCAAAATCAATAGGCTTCGTCCTTGGGCCAACATAAGTCTATGTACCAAATTTCATCAAAATATCTTAATATTTGCGACCTGCAGCGTATAAACAGTATAATTTTGGTAGGACCCTTATATGGGCACTAGGTATAAACATAGACCGATGTTCACCAAAATCAATAGGCTGCGTTATTGGGCCAATATAGGTCTGTGTCCAAATTTCATCAAAATATCTTAATATTTGCGACCTGCAGCGTATAAACATTATAATTTTGGTAGGACCCTTATATGGGCACTAGGTCTAAACATGGACCGATGTTCACCAAAATCAATAGGCTGTTTTATTGGGCCAATATAGGTCTGTGTACCAAATTTCATCAAAATATCTTGATATTTACGACCTGCAGCGTATAAACAGTATAATTTTGGTAGAACCCTTATATGGGCACTAGGTCTAAACATGGACCGATGTTCACCAAAATCAAACTTGTTCGTCCTTGGGCCAACAAAGGTCTGCGTACCAAATTTCATCAAAATATCTTAATATTTGCGACCTGGAGAGTGCGCACAAGATTGCATGGACAGACAGACAGACAGACGGACGGACGGACGGACAGACAGACGGACATCGTTAAATCGAAATAAAAAAAAATTCTGAACCGATCGGTATACTATAAGGTGGGTCTACGACCAATATTTTTTGGTGTTACAAACATCAGCACAAACTTATAATACCCTGACCACATAGTGGTGTAGGGTATAAAAAATATTTTTCTGTACAAAAATCTACTGAATTATTTTTTTTTCTTAAAACATCAGATTTCATTCACTATTGATGTATTTGCGAAATTATTATGATTTTCAAAGTTTATATATAAATCGCAATATTTTTGTACACACTTAAAATGAGTTCGTCGAGAAATAATTGTAATAACAGTCCGAATGATTTAAATACAAACTTTGAAAATCACAATAATTTCGCAACAATATCAATAGTGAATTAAATCTGATAATTTTACAAAAAAATAATTCAGTAAAAGTAAAGTAGATTTTTAGTACAGTAACATGTTTTTTTTTAAGTCTAAATTTAATTACAAAAGGCTCTAAAAGTGCATATAATTTAAAATATTAATGCCATATGACATACAGTGCACAAAGAAAAAAGTTGGACACATATATTAAAATGAATCGAGCTGTAATCAATATAAAAGACAAAAAACGAAAAAAGGTATTGAAAAGCATAAAATTACTGTTAATTTTACCCAGGGGTATGGCATCACAAAAAAAAATAAGTTATAAAAACATCGTTTTCACTGAATGGCAATTTATTAAAAAAACTGACAATTTTCTTCTTTATTTAAATTTAAATAAAAACGAGTAAAAAGGTTAAAGTCGGGCATGCCGACTATACAATACCATACACCAGTCTGGCGTATTGTTTGGATCCGAAATTCGAATAGGTTAAAATGGGGCTTGTGTCAAAATTTTCTATAATGTGAGTCAGCGCACCAAATTTCATTAAAATATCTTAATATTTGAGTCCTGCAGTTTGTAACCAAGCCAATTTTGGGGGGACCCTTATATGGGCACTAGTTCTAAACATGGACTGATGTTCACCAAAATCAATAGGCTTCGTCCTTGGGCCAACATAGGTCTATGTACCAAATTTCATCAAAATATCTTAATATTTGCGACCTGCAGCGTATAAACAGTATAATTTTGGTAGGACCCTTATATGGGCACTAGGTCTAAACATGGACCAATGTTCACCAAAATCAATAGGCTGTGTTATTGGGCCAATACAGGTCTGTGTACCAAATTTCATCAAAATATCTTAATATTTACGACCTGCAGCGTATAAACAGTATAATTTTGGTAGGACCCTTATGTGGGCACTAGGTCTAAACATGGACCGATGCTCACCAAAATCAATAGGCTGCGTTATTGGGCCAATATAGGTCTGTGTACCTAATTTCATCAAAATATCTTAATATTTACGACCTGCAGCGTATAAACAGTATAATTTTGGTAGGACCCTTATATGGGCACTAGGTCTAAACATGGACCTATGCTCACCAAAATCAATAGGCTGCGTTATTGGGCCAATATAGGTCTGTGTACTAAATTTCATCAAAATATCTTAATATTTACGACCTGCAGCGTATAAACAGTATAATTTTGGTAGGACCGTTATATGGGCACTAGGTCTAAACATGGACCGATGTTCACCAAAATCAATATGCTGCGTTATTGGGCTAACATAGGTCTGTGTACCAAATTTCGTCAAAATATCTTAATATTTACGACCTGCAGCGTATAAACAATATAATTTTGGTAGGACCCTTATATGGGCACTAGGTCTAAACATGGACCGATGTTCACCAAAATCAAACTTGTTCGTCCTTGGGCCAACATAGGTCTGCGTACCAAATTTCATCAAAATATCTTAATATTTGCGACCTGTAGAGTGCGCACAAGATTGCATGGACATACAGACAGACAGACGGACATCGTTAAATCGAAATAAAAAAAAATTCTGAACCGATCGGTATACTATAAGGTGGGTCTACGACCAATATTTTTTGGTGTTACAAACATCAGCACAAACTTATAATACCCTGACCACATATTGGTGTAGGGTATAACAAACAACAAAGCAAAGAAACAAACGGATATCTCAAATTTTATTATTTGAATTTATTCCGCGTTGTTTTCTTCCTTATTATGAACAGCAGTTTTTGAGATTTTAAATATAGGCTCAACTGATACTAATTTTAGCGCCCTCTACCGGTTAGTAGTGTAAGTTTTGATTTTCTATCTCTATGATTAATAGTCTCTGATTTTAGGTACAATGTGCTTATATTGTTTTAAAAAGAAATTCAAATAACATGGTTTATTTATTTATTTTTTTATTTAAATTTTGGAAGGCCCCAACCAGGCACCATAAAACTTTTTTTTTTTGTTTTTATCAAAAATAAATATCACTAAAGTTCAAAATGTTTTTATTTCTCAATCGAAAACAAAAAATTTCAAATGCACTTTAAAATAAAAATATCCCTCAAGTTGAAATTCCAAAAATATCTTTAGGTATAAATATCAAAGATAAAAAAATTGATAAAAAAAAATAAAACTTTTTAAAACGTTTTTGTTTTGTTTTTCATATTTGTACTAAGTACAAAAATATGAATAGAATTTTAAAATTTTTGTTTTATTTTTATGGTGGAGATATTATTCTGGTTTTTGGTTTCAAATCTGTAGAAAATCATATAATACCCTGGAGTGAACTGTTGGGCGGTATATACATACAAACAAATATTGCAAATATTTTTTTTTGCTGAAATGTTTGCCAATTGACTAGCATTTTGCATTAATATTATTAATTTTCGGAATGAAATCGCTGTATAAGTTTTATAATTAAATTTTTGCACCATGAAACGTTTTTCGCATTCCGCCATTAATTCGCAATTTTTTAAGTGCAGATTTGTAAAATTCATATCCTAGCGACCATAATACCCATATCTCATACCAAAATTTGGTAATTAGTTCGCAAAAAAAAAATTGCCAAAAAAAATTTGCAAAAAAAAAATGTTATTCTTTTGCAGAATATAAATTGCTGATTAGGTTTCTTAATTATTTTTTTGTATCATAAAGGCTTTTTTCGCAATCCGCCAATATTTAGCATTTTTTTTTAATTGCTGTTTTTTAAAATTTTTAACCTTAGGACTATAATTGCCATATCTTATGCCGAAGTTTGGTGGTTAGTATGCAAAAAGTTACGGGAAAAAAAATTTTGCAAAAAGGAAAAATTTTCCATCAACATATTCGTTTGCAGAATATAAATCGCTTACTAAGTTTTTTAATTTATTTTTTGTACCATAAAGCTTTTTTATGCGTTCCGCCATTATTTTAAAATTTTTTAAGTGCGGATTTTTAAGATTCATAATCTAGTGACTATAATACCGAATATCTCATATCAAAGTTTGGTTGTTAGTTTGGAAAAAAATTCGCGAAAAAAATTTTCCGAAAACAAAAATTTTTTCATCAATGTATTCGTTTGCAGATTAGGTTTTTTAATTAATTTTTTTACCATAAAGCTTTTTTTCGCGTTCCGCCATTACTTTGCAAATTTTTAAGCGCGGTTTTTTAAATTCACAATCTAGGGACTACATATAATACCTATATCCTATACCAAAATTATGTGCTTAGATTGCAAAAAAAAAAAAATTGGAAAAAAAAATTTACAGAAAGGAACAGTTGTGCATCAATATATGTACAGTAGACGCTCGCAAATTAGAGCTTTCAGTAATTCGAACGTCCAGAAATTAGAATCAATGTTTGCAATACATTAAACGCCCTGAAATTCGAATTTAAAATTCTAATTTCTGAGCGTTTTTTTTTTTTTTTTTTTGGTTATTTGAATACACAGGAAATCCCCAATTTATTTTTATTCTGTTTGAATAAAGTAAAACTAAAAAGGGGAATCACCAAATTATATATGTTTTTCCCTATTTGTTTTTTTTTTTTTGTCGCATTTATGTACATTTTTGGCTAGTTTATTTGTGAAATTTGATACGCGTGTACATATTATTTGGCAGTCTCTATTAAATAGTGAAAATGTATCATTTAAAATGTTAAATAAACGTTAAAAAACACTTTATCAAAATATTAGAAAAGCTTGACAAAGGCGTTCAAGGGAACCGGTTAGCCCTAGATTTTAATGTGACAACATCTTCAATCAGCTACATCAAATCACATAGAACAGCAATATTAAATGCTGTTTCAAACACATATCAGGAGGCAAACAATAAATCTTTGCACAGCGCTGAATATCCAAAAATGAAAAGTCGTCTGTATGAGTGGTTTTTAAATCAACGAGAAAAAAAGTGTACTTTGACTGGGCCAATACTAAAAGAGAAAGCTAAACAAATATTTAGAGAGGAATATCTCGATAAAGATGAAAATGCATTCCGGGCAAGTGATGGATGGTTTACCAAATTTAAGAAGCCACACGGTATCCGTTTTTTTTTTAAATTTGTGGCGAGATTCTTTCCAGTGATGTTGCTTCAGTCACTCCTTTTATTCATCGATATCGTGCAAAGATCGCTGATATGGGTTTAATGGAGTCACAAATATATAATGTCGACGAAACCGGATTATTTTTCGTTGCCTACCAGACAGAACCTATGTCTCTGCTTTTGAAAAAAACGCCCCTGGAAATAAAATTCAAAAAGACAGAATTTCAGTCCTACTTGGTGCAAACTCTGATGGATCACACAAATTAATTGGAAAAGCAAAAAAACCCAGGTGTTTTAAAAATTTCAATAATCCTCTGCATTACAACTTTTCAAAAAATGCTTGGATGACTTCTCGGATTTTTCACGAATGGTTTCACGGAATATTTATTAAAGAGGTAAACAAAAATATTGATTTCAGGTTCAGTACATAATTTTAAAATTTTTTTCAATTCACAGGTGATCCGCTTTTCTCAGGAAAATAATTTGCCTCCGAAAGCCATTTTGCTTATAGATAATTGCTCCGCTCATACACCCATTGAGAAACTTAAAAGTGACGATGGAAACATAGTTGCATTATTCTTTCCACCAAATGTGACAGCAGCTTTACAACCAATGGATCAAAACCCTATTAAGTTAACAAAGCTCAATTACAGAAGTATGTTTCTTTCTCAGTTAATTGCTGAAGATGGTGAACTGAAGAATCATTTGAAATCCCATTCGATCCGCAATGCTATATTATTACTGAAACAAGCTTGGGATGCGGTACCACAAAGTGTTATGAAGAAATCTTGGTCAAAGTTGTCCAATTGGGACTCTAACCAATACGACAGCGACGATGACGTGCCAATAGCACAATTGTTGCAAATAGATCAGGACTGCAACGAAGTTATTCAGATAACTCAAGCTCTTTTAAAAGAAATAGCTCCCAACGATTGCATCGGTATAGAAGACATCGACAAATGGAATGAAGATATGTTTGATGACGGATCTGTTTATGTTCTCAGTAGCGATGGTGAGTCTTCAGATAGCAGCGAAGACGACGTTGTTGCAGTATCATCAGTTGTCTCTAATACTACAGCCATTGAAAGCGTAAATAATTTAACAAAATGGTGCAATAACAGTGAATTGTTTTCAACTAAGCACATAAGTAATCTTTTGGCTCTCCGTAATGATATTTCGGATTTAAAGAAACCAAAAAAACAAACAAATATAACTGATTATATGTCAAACAAAGATTAGTTGTTAACTTTGCCATTGTTTAATTTTAATTCTTTAATTTTTTTTAAATACAGTTTTTTAGTTTTTAATTAAAAAAATACATGTGATGTAATTGGACTGCATTGCTATGTTTTGTTGCCATTCTTTTTTTTTTATATTCATATTTTTAATTTAAAAAAATACATTTGATGTATTGGACTGAATTGTTGTGTTTTGTTTTCTTGTTTTTATCAAATAAAATTGAATTAAAAAATATTAAAAAGAGTTTTATTTAAGTTTTTGGAAGTAAATTTACTCAATTTTTTTTTCGAAAAAAAACGTCCAGAAATTAGAATAATTCAGAAATTAGAATTGCCTCAAAAACAAAGCGGTTCTAATTTGCGAGCGTCTACTGTATAGCAGAATGTTAATCGCTGATTAAGTTTAAAAATTTTTGAGTGCAGTTTTTTAAAATACATAAATTTGGGACTATGATACCCATATCTTATGCCAAATTTGGTGATTCGTATGCAAAAAATTTCGCGAAAAACATATTCCTTTGCAGAATGTAAATCGCTGACTGAGTTTTTTAATTTATTTTTTGTACCAAAAAGCTCTTTTTTAAGTGCGGGTTTTAAAAATCATAATCTAGGGATACAAATTATCTCATGTCGAAGTTTGGTGGTTAGTTTGCAAAAAAAAAAAATCGCCAAAAAAATTTTCCGAAAAGAAAATTTTTTGCATCAGTGTATTTGTTTGCAGAACGTAAATTTCTGATAAGAATTTTTAATTAATTTTTTGTACCATAAAGTTTTTTTTCGCGTTCCGCCATTAATTTACAATTTTTTAAGTGGGGTTTTTTAAAATCCATAATCTAGGGACTATAATACTATAATCCTATACCAAAATTAGCTGGTTAGATGCAAAAAAAAAAAAAAAATCACGAAAAAAAAGTTTGCAAAAAGGAATAGTTTTGCATCAATATATTTGCTTGCAGAATGTTAATCGCTGATTAAATATCAAAATTAATTTTTTGTACCATAAAGCCTTTTTTCGCGTTCCGCCATTATTTTTCAATTTTTTAGGTGCAGTTTTTGTGGCTAGTTATCACAAATCCTATGGTTTTAATAACCACAGTTTGTCTTTTGCATAAAATTATTCAGCCTATCATGCTTTGAAGAAGTCTTTTCGGCGGAAATTTTTATTACTTTTTAATAACGCAAAGGTATATATCATTGGATGCAGAAATGTGTCCATATGAATGTTGTTTTAAGAATTTTTACAAAATTTATATGTAATTGTAATCAGAAAAAACTAAAAAAAGCGTTTAAAAACGTTTTATTTTGTTTTTATTTATTTATTTTTTATTTTTATTTCAATACAAAAATAAAAATAATTCTCTACTTTTCTGAAAATATCAGTACGGATATTTTCTAAATTTTGTTTTCGAAAAGAAAAAAAAAAATAAAAAAATTGATGAAAACAAAATATCCATTAGGAAAAATAAATTCATTTGTTCACAAGTGATTTTTTTTTTTGAGGAAAAAACAAAATAAAACGTTTTAAAAGTATTAATATCGGGTGCCTGGCCCCAACACAGTAAGGTTATATAGGCCCTTTATTATTAGGAATTACAATTTTTGTTATTATACTTATGTTTTAGACACTAGAATTAAATAGAATTATATAAGTTTATTTTAGTGTTTCCAATTCGGTTAATCGATTAACCGATTCCTCGATTAATCGCCTCTATTTCGGTTAATGTCGAAACAATTAATTCAAAACTCAAATAATTATTCGATCCGAATAATCGGTTAAAACAGGTCGATTAACCGGTTACAATTTTAATATGGAATTTATCCCATTTTTCTCAAAACTTCATAATTTTTTTAATTTTGGCTCAAAAATTGCAAGAAACATAAACACAAATATATTTTATTTGTATTTAAGAAAATTCTATTTGTATTTTAAATTTGTCCAAATACATTTCAAAATTATTCACTTGTATTTAAAAATTTGTAAATTGTGAAATTGCATTTAAAATAATTCCATTTGTATTTCAAAATTCTCCAAATGTGTTTCAGAAATTTACAAATGTATTTCAAAAGACTCTATTTGTATTCCAAAATTTTCCAAATGTATTTAATAAAATTCTAATTGTATTTAAAATTTTTCTAAATGTATTTCAGAAATTTCTATTTTATTTAAAAAGCATTTTTACAAACATGCCTGTTTTCTCTTTCGTAATGAAAATTTTATAGGAATTATGAGACATGTACGTTAGTAAATATGCTTTTAAAATAAAAATATAAATTTCTGAAATAGATTTCGAAAAATTTGAAATGCAATTAGAATTTTATTAAATACATTTGGAAAATTTTGGAATACAAATAGAGTCTTTTTAAATTCATTTGGAAATTTCTGAAATACATTTAGAAAATTTTGAAATAAAAATGGAATTATTTGAAATGCATTTTGACAATTTTGAAATACAGATTTAAAATTTTTAAATACAAATGAATGATTTTGAAATATATTTGAACAATTCTCAAATACAAATAGAATTTCCTAAATACAAATAAAATATTTTAAAATATATTTGTAATACACTCATAGAAAAAAGTTTGTAGAAAAGTTAGTAAAACTGTTAGTACTTCAACTTAACAAATTTTGAACAAATTTTTAGTTAAAATTTAATTTTTAGTTAATTTTTTTGCTACCTCCACATTACTAACTTACAAATTTTTTTGCTATTTTTTTTGCTGAATTTAGTTACTAATTTTTAACAATAAATTTGCTAACTTTACAGTATTTTTCTGAATTTTAGTTACTAATTTTTAACAGAAGATTTGCTAATTTTACAAATTTTCTGTAAACTAAACCACCAATTTTGGAGCGCTTATAAATAGAATGTTAAATGACTCATAAAAATTACTGCATATTTTTAACTCGCCTAAAATAATGCAAAAAGTTTTTTAAATAAAACTAAATTGAAATGGTTGAAAATTTGTCCTAATAAAATATCTAAATTATTAAAATTTATGAGAAAAGTTTCTATTTATCCTAATACATTTAGGTTGTTCATAAGGGGTGTGCTATCTGTTGTATCGTTGTATCGTCCTAACAAAAAACAGAGTTGTTAAAATTTTTATTTGTGTTTAACAACGATTTTCTATTCAGTTTTCTGTCTGTTAGCACACTCAAACATAGGACACTAAACATACCTAAAAATGTTGTATCGTGCTATTCTCAAATGTTGTATTTTTTCAATTTAATTTTTAACAACTTTGTTTTTTGTTAGGACGATACAACGATACAACAAATAGTACACCCCTTGTGAAAACCCTTATTAATTTTTAAAGATTAAGGTTTATTTTGGACGAACCATTTTAATATAAAAATTGTGATTAAAAGTATCTCTGGTGAGCAAGTGGAGTTTAGGGGATGACCCTAATTTTTGCCTTAAATATTGTACTTTTTAAGCTTATTTAAAGAATACAATATTTTTAATCGGCCACACCTTCTTTCCTGTGGGTAGAGCTTTAGAGGTGAAAATGGAAACTCAAATAAATTCGGAAGTACTTATCCGATCAGCAAACAATGAAAATCAAAAGAAGAGTCTCTGAAATACATTTTGTTATGGTTAACATATTATTGTCTATAAATATTACCACTTTTACAAAAAATCATTCTTGGGAAATTTTCATTGGCATTGAAATATAATTGGCATTACTTTATCTCAATTTCAATGCCAACAAATTTCATCACCATTCAATGCCAATGAAATTTTGTTCAATTTGCATTGACGAAAACAATGGTAATGAAATGTACACATAATTGAAGAAAAAGCATTGTAATATAAAAAATATAAGAAATACGAGATTTTTTAATTTTTTTTCTTAATTTATTCTTTTGTTAAAACATGAAAACATATACTTCTTTCATCAATTATAAATGGGCATTTAGGCATTGAACAATGCCAATTGAAAAAATTTCAATTAATTGACACATTCAATAAACTGGTCCCAAGTATGTTTTTAAATACACATTTATTTTTTATTTATTCATTTTCATTTCATTTGCTCCTTTTGTACCTTTTTCCAGTCCACTAGTAATCTGCAAAAGTTTTGTTGATTTCAGAAAATTTTAGCAAAAATTTTGTAGATTTAACAATTTTTTTTTGCTATTTTCATTCTACTATTATTTAGCAATTTTTTTGCTGATTTCAGCAAGTTAAATTGTTATTTCCAATTAACAAAAATTTAGCTCAAATATTACTAAAATTCTGTAAATTTAGCAGTTTTTTTTGCTATTTTTATTAAACTACTATTCAGCAATTTCTTTTGCTAATTTTACCAGGTTAAATTGTTATTTGCAATTAAAAACAATTTAGCTCAAATATTACTAAAATTCTGTAAATTTAACAGTTTTTTTTGCTGTTTTCATTTTATTAATATTTAGCAAACTGATTCTGCTAATATTAGCAGTTTTTTCT
Source organism: Leucophora obtusa (assembly GCA_949987735.1). Classification (NCBI taxonomy): domain Eukaryota; kingdom Metazoa; phylum Arthropoda; class Insecta; order Diptera; family Anthomyiidae; genus Leucophora; species Leucophora obtusa. The sequence goes on from OX465296.1 coordinate 94,928,766, forward strand.
GCAGCATCATTTTCAACTAATTTTTAGTAACTTTTTCTGCTATTTTTACGGACTTATTTGTATGAGTGTACATATTTTAAAATATACTTGTATAATTAGTGAGGGCAGATGTTATTCAGCCTCTAGTTCGATGTGATTGATATATTTGTATAATTTTGAAATACATTTTGAAAATTTTAAAATTCATTTTGAACAATTTTGAAATGAATATTGAAACGTTTTTATACAATTTTAAACAGTGTTTGGACAATTTTGAAAAATTTTTGAACAATTTTAAAACATTTTTGTACAATTTTGAATGATTTTTGGACAAATTTAAAACATTTTTGGAAAAATTTTGGATAATTTTGAAACATTTTAGACAATTTTGACATTTTTAAACAATTATGAAATATATTTGGAATTTTCTGAAATAAAACTGAAAAAGGTGTAGAATACAAGGGAACCCGTAACCGTTTCAATGAAATTAAATTTTTATTCGCATTTGCGACATTAATAATAACGAAATAACCTAAAGTTAACACAAAATTAAAACTAAAAAATCAAAATTAAATGGAATTTGACATTTGTAACTGTACACTGAGAGAAATGTCTACATTCTATTTATGAATTTTCACATTGATTCAATAAAGTTTCGCTGAAGTTCGTACATTGAAAATTTATGAAGCTTTCCATTCATTTTGTTAAGAAAACTTCATTAGTTTAGTGGAAATTTGCATTAAAACTGGAATAATAAAGATACCGGTTGTCGCAACTGAATTATTTTGGAATTGTTCTGAGAGTGTAGTATTCATTAAATTTGCATTTAAAGAAATTTTGTATCCAAAGTTTTACAGATTAAAAAAAAATTTCGTAAAGAAATAGAAAATCTACCTTTAGGTTATGTTGTTTTTAACTTACTAGTTTTTATAAAAAAAAATCTCCTAGTTTCAGCAGTTTTTTTTTGCCATTTTTAACTAATTTTTGATAGCTTCAGCTATATTTTTAAATAAATTTTTCTATTAGTATAAGAAATGTTTCAATTTAGATAATCTCAGATTCCGAAACTTTCAACCACGCGAGAGAAAACCGCTAGAGATGGAGCAAAAAGCACTACAATATAGCTAAACTCATTCAAAATAGAGCTAATTAGAGGTGATTTTTGTTTTATCTCTAGCATTTCTCTCTCGTGTAGATGTGCTTTTTAATTTGAATTTTTTTAAATACATCGTGTTCATATGTCATGTTGATATTTAACAAAAACAGGAAGCTGTTAGTGTCTTTGTTGATAAAAAGTTAAGGAAATACATTAATTTTCCTTTAAACGATTAATCGATTAATCGCCAATTTTCTCGAATAACCGACCCGAATAACCGGTTAATCAATTTTAGTGATTTTTCGAATAATGCAATAACCGGTTAACCGCCTATGTCGAATAATTGGAAACAGTAGTTTATTTCATTTAAGAATGTTTTAACATTTTCAAATTCATGATCTTTTGTAAGGATTTCAAGATTATTTATTTTATATTTTAATCTTTTTTCATGTATTAAATTACAATCATTAAATATGTGAGCAACACTAATTGTTTTACCACAGTTGCAAAGTGGAGGCTGTGTCTTTTCAATAAGATGTTTATGCGAGAACAAACAGTGACCAATTTTAAGTGTGTTAAGTTTGATAAAATCAGTTTTGGATAGAGTAGGAGCTTTAAATTTGTGGACAATATTTTTTTGAATTTCATATAGCTTGGTGTCATTATCATTTGTCCACAGGTTGTCCCAGAGATCAAATATATATTTCGAAATCGGCTGTCTATAGTCCGAATACTGATATTTGAATTCCGTAGATATATTTTCCATTAAAGAATCTTTGGCAAGTTGGTCTACCTTTTCATTTCCGCTTATATCCAGATGGCTCGGGATCCCCATAAAGTCAATTGTATGGTTAGATAGTTTTGTAATCAATTCTCTTATCTGTTGTACGATTATATTATTGCTAAATGAATTTTGCAAACCTTCTAATGCACTTTTGCTAACAGATGTAATTAGTGATTTCCCTTTAGTATTTCTTATGTTAGCTACACAAGTTTTAATTGCCATCAATTCACTCGTGTATATTGATGAATAGTTGTAAATACGTTTAGTAATAATAAGATTTTCGCTGTAGATTGCAAAACCTGCCTTTTCATTCATTACGGATCCATCAGTATAAAATTGTAAATGGTTTGAGTATTTTGTATTAATTAATTCCATTATTAACAATTATTTTAATTTTTGCATTAAAAAATACAAAAATTGTTTTTTCGGACTTTCTATATCTTCATATATTTAGTTAGAATATTCTTCTACCTCAAGTCCAAATTCTAATATGATATTGTCATATTAGATTTTTATTTGTTGTTTCAAAAAGGGTTGATCATTTTCATGATAGACAATACAATTGTTTCGTAGACATCACTCTACTCTTCAGTTGTCCGCTAAGAAAATGATAACTTTCCTACTCAAAACAAGACATTACATAAGATACAAAAAACCAACGGGATGAGAATTTTGTACTTTCGTATATGAACTGTCTGATTTGGTAAACCAGTTATAAATCAACTCCTTTTTGAAAGCAACAATTACATAAAAGTACCCTTTGGGTACTATTTATATGTATGTCTGTTGTCAATACATTTTGTAAAAACAACTAATTTTAAACTCAAAACAAAATAAATATTTGAATGAGATTTTAGCCGTGGTGTGCTTATTTTCAACAATTATTTTAATTTTTGCATTAAAAAATACAAAAATTGTTTTTTCGGACTTTCTATATCTTCATATATTTAGTTAGAATATTCTTCTACCTCAAGTCCAAATTCTAATATGATATTGTCATATTAGATTTTTATTTGTTGTTTCAAAAAGGGTTGATCATTTTCATGATAGACAATACAATTGTTTCGTAGACATCACTCTACTCTTCAGTTGTCCGCTAAGAAAATGATAACTTTCCTACTCAAAACAAGACATTACATAAGGTACAAAAAACCAACGGGATGAGAATTTTGTACTTTCGTATATGAACTGTCTGATTTGGTAAACCAGTTATAAATCAACTCCTTTTTGAAAGCAACAATTACATAAAAGTACCCTTTGGGTACTATTTATATGTATGTCTGTTGTCAATACATTTTGTAAAAACAACTAATTTTAAACTCAAAACAAAATAAATATTTGAATGAGATTTTAGCCGTGGTGTGCTTATTTTCAACAATTATTTTAATTTTTGCATTAAAAAATACAAAAATTGTTTTTTCGGACTGATGTGATGTGATGTGTGATGTCTACGAAACAATTGTATTGTCTATCATGAAAATGATCAACCCTTTTTGAAACAACAAATAAAAATCTAATATGACAATATCATATTAGAATTTGGACTTGAGGT